>OV179145.1:22684650-23947080 GCA_921972225.1 Euplexia lucipara | reverse complement strand
AGCGACTGCGGCGGAAGAAGTCTTACTGTATTTTATGTACGCTATGCCCTTCGACTCGCCAGTGTTGCGATCTCTCGGCATGTGTATGTCATCTATCTGTCCATGCACCTCGAACGCCGGCCTCAAATCTTCTACCCGTAACTGTTTGCTGCATACTACGAATATCCTCGAGTAAGGTGGTTTGTCGTCATTGCGGTCGTCATTTCGCATACTTTGGTTCCAATTGCTCATGATCACAGTCTAACGGTAAATTAGATCAGTACAAAGTTGTCAATCAAGTCGATAATACAAAGAGTCCGAAATAAATAGTCTCAGGTTAGTCGTCGTATTGTCTCTTCATGTCCAAGTTTTTAAAAGCACCAATCATTTTGAGAAAACAAAATATTCATCTACCGACCGACACCAACCCAACACAAAAGAATAAAAAAAAAGTTCATTGAACTTGTATGTAATATTTATTTTCACAGATAACTAACAAAAGCACAGACTTTAGAGAAATTAAATCATCTTACTCATAGACAAATAAAATACGGTTATTTCATAGTTTGAAGCTGTAGACTTATCGTGCGTGACATTCTTAATCCATAATAAGCCATTGCGTCCAAATTTGGTCAGCAACTTCATCGCATTTCTAGCAATGTAGATCTCAGTGACAAGGGCTGCTAAGATTAACAAGATCCTTTTTTTACTGTCCCACTGCAAAGGCCTCTTCTCATACAGCGATAGCATTGATCACCACGCTTGGTCGAGGCGGATTGGCGATTTAAGACTTAAGTTTATATAAAGTTCAGGTTTCCTCACGGTGTTTCCATTCACCGAAGTCAATGATGTCTACAAGAGAGTAAGGTAAACTTAAAAAGTACGTCTGAATTGAAAAAGTCACATTGGCACTTGGCCAGATTTGAACCACAACCTCGTGTATGAGAGGTAAAAGTCGTCTTAACCTCTGGCCATCATACCATAACAAGTACAGTTACATTCTTAGACTATATGTTACATTGTACAGTTTTAGAAATTGTCATGAACAAAATGGAACCATGGACACTGGAGCCCTTGCTTGTGAAGCAAGTAAGCCTAAAAGTGGTACTAGTGTCACCCAGCAGCATGATGCTACGTGCTTGTGATAATTTAGAGCCTGAAGCGAAAAGTCTGATTGCCACTCAACCGCACCCTCACCCAGCTGACAGAGGCAGACGTATAATATTGTTCAGTCGTGGCACTCCAGACTACAATACATTTTGTAGTACCATTTGATTGTATTTAATCTAGGTGTCTTCAAGGCTAAAATGAATCTCGTAATTCAAACCAATAAAAAAACCGTCTCTAGCCAAAACTGTCACCTGTCACTGTCAGTTATCCGTCATTGATTTAATATTGGTTGTGTATTTTGTTTTCCATCCTTGTGATTATATTAGTACAACGCACCGCACTAAGTACGTAATAAAAATGAGCTGACTGAATTGTATTTACATTTTGGAGTAAATACCGTACTAGCAAAACTTTAGTTGGGTTCTTATGGTGACATATCGCTTCGTTCAATCAAGAAGTCCGCTCAAGGAATGTTTCACAAAACTGATAGCTGCACATTGCAGTCTCGTCAAAGATTTTTCAGTAATGACGATTTTCAAGATGAGCTAAACAATTTGTTTAATAAGAAATTCCAGTTTCGTTTCCACAACGATTGGAAATTGCCAGAGAAAGAATCATGGTTTTCGACGCCACCGTGGAAAGTGAAGCAATTGGAGATATTGAAAAATCGATTAAATTTCCATAAAAGTCAATTGAATGATTTCAATATTGAGGAGTGGAGTAGTCACACGCGCCGCAGAAACCCTGCAGGGGAGGTTGGTTGGAAGATCAGGTGTCTGGTAAACCCAGAGTTCCTAACACAGGCATGGACCAAGTTCTACGAGTGTGCGTGCACGTACAGCATCATACCGGCGGAGGCGACGCTCGAGAGGAAGATGGTGTCACTGCATTTGTGTGAGGCTCCGGGAGCATTCATCACATCTCTGAACCATTACCTGAAGTCAAACCACCAGAGCATTGATGTGAGTCGCTGTCGCTGCTGGTAAAATGCTAACAATTTAATTTTTCCAATTGTGAGCATTTTGTTGTATCAATAAGGTGTTTTTGTCATAATTTCTTAATATTGATTAACTTGCATGTGTTAGCATAATTAGATGTTATTTCCTTTTTGATGACCATCTGTGTATATGTCATTATCATATTTATGAATACCATAACATTGTCAACTAATTATACTAATTACTTAGTTTCAACTATGACATCATGAGACTTCCAAATAACATGTACCTCCCTGTTACCCTAATTAATTTCCATTAAAATAAACTGCCCAACTTACTAACTTTTGTACATTTTTTTCAGTGGAAATGGGTAGCCAACACTCTCAACCCATATTACGAGGGCAACTCTCCATCCAACATGATCAGCGATGACCGGTTTATGTTCCACACTCTGAATAACTGGGACTTTGGGGTGGACAACACCGGTAACCTCATGGACTGGGAGAACTCGCAGGCCATCATCAGGAAAGCCAAGTCTTTGGGGAAGGTAGGTCACCTGTTGTCATCTTTGTTATGGTGACAAGATTATAAAATGTGGGTATTGGATAAAATGTTCAAATATATGACTACATACTGAAAATACCACCAGGTGTTGCTGGTGACAGCAGATGGTTCAATTGACTGCCTGCAGAAGCCTGATGCTCAAGAAGAAGTGACTTCACCTCTCCATTACTGTGAGATCATCACTGCATTGCAGGCTCTCAGCACAGGTACTGTATTCATTTAGTTTGTATAATAGCCATAAGCTGCCTAGATTAAGATAAAACTTACTACATATAACATTGTTGATAAGTTCTGTAATTCCAAGTAATAACAATTTAATTCTTGTGAATGTTTCAGGTGGGACACTGATATTCAAGCTGTTTACATTATTTGAACATTCAACAGTGAGTCTACTGTACCTCATCAACCACTTGTTCAGTGAAGTGAACATTTACAAGCCGGTCACCTCGCGCCAGGGCAACTCTGAAGTCTATGCAGTCTGCCTGAAGTACAAAGGGTTGGCTATCCTTGAGAATTTCCTCTCTACTCTACAGTCTGCATATGGATCAGATGTGTATGGAAATTTTGCTTTGTTCCCCCTTGAAGCTATACCAGAAACATTCCTGAAACAAGTTGAAGAATGTGCGTGCTACTTCTGTTCTATACAGTGCCAAGTTATCAATAATAACCTACAAGCTTACCTCATGCAGAATAACATTGCACTCCACAGAGATATCAAGAAAATTCGAGCTATTGTAGCTGCAGAATTTCTGTGGCAATATGATCTGAAACCTTTGGATAATCAACAAGAGATCTTGAAAGGAATCCTGCATGAAGAGAACAAAATAAATATGAACCCCAGGTACCACCGAGGATCTTACACTGAGAGGCAACTGTACACCAAGATGTCTCTCAGAGAGAAGTTAAACAATTTAAATTCATTCCTTCAAGCAGAAGTACTGTCAAATCCTTTAATCCTAATAAATGAACAAGTCAAATGGATGCAGTTCTATGATGAAAACTCTGAGCTGAAACTAATCTTCACTTATGGTTGTCCTTTACAGAAAATAAATAGCTCAAAGTTTATTTTTGTACCTATTTTTAAGTTATATCAACAGATTTTAGCTGAAGAAGAATTTAAGGAGATAATATTTTGTAAAGATGGTCAATGTATGGATAACAATAGAGACTATGGACTGGAAATAAATATGAGACTGTTACTTTCCGAGTTTGAGCATTTAGAGAGCTACCATGTGTTTGAGAAGAGGTGCTTCAAGATGTTGCTGCAGAGTTTGCAGAAATTAGCAGTGGGGCAGACCCTACTGGTCCAGAATATCAACATGTTGTCACATTTTAATGTCAGTGTCATATATATTATAACTAAGAAGTGTTTTGAAAAGATAGGCTTTACATCTCACAATACTATTGTGTTGAAGAACCTTATGAACAAATCTGCACTGAACTACCTTGAGCTGCTGGCCAGCGAATGTGATAAAGTAAGGGTTGATGGTACTAAGGATGTGTTGAACTCCCTGATGGTGCAGACAACTAATGTTGGTGACTTCTACAACAGCATTGTATTTTACAACAACACATTTTATCGGAACAAATGTATGGAGTACCTCACTACAATTGAAAAAGTAATCTAATCTTTTCTGCATTTTTAACTGTATTGTACTTGAAGACTATTTTTAATATGTTTTTAATTGTTATAATAAATGTTCTTGTTCTGTAAATCCTATTTTACATACATTTAAATAAATCTTAAATGTTGTGTGAAGTTTTAGTATTATTCTGGAAACCTTTTTCAAACAATGAATCACTATTAACTCTATCGCTACTTTCAATGACTTATTTACGAAGCAGTTTTATGCAATACAGCATAAATCCTTATTCAATTACGTACCCTATAAATAAATCGTCAATGTAGTTTTAAATCTCTTTGGTAATTACAGATTTAAAATGCAGGGGCATAGCGGCTAATTGCACCCGGGCGAAGCCGGGGCGGGTCGCTAGTGCTATATAAAATATGATTGAAATTGGTGGGGTAAGTATGATTACTTACCTACCCCATCAATTTCAAGATGCTACTGTACTGATCAAGTACCTACTTTAATCAGTGGAATACTGGGTGATCTTAGATTCCTACTCTCAGATAGCCGGTTTTAAAATTCGTGGAAAAAGGCAAAGAGAGAAATCCTCTGATGCTGCGTTCATTATACTGGGCCAGAGATTTAAAATACCGGGCCAATGAAGACCAAGGAAGGTGTGCGTTGGCCAAGGTTGGCCCGATACTCGTACCAATATACTTTATTGTACTTTGTAGTCTGTGGTACCAACGAGCGTGTGGTAGCAAAAGAAAATGTTGTCAAACCATCTTTGGCCTTCTAGTTGGCCTTCCGTAAGTTCCTTAGCCCAGTGTGTACGCAGTATAACAACTACATAAGTGCAGCCGAAAGCACTGTTACGACATGATTTTAATTATTTTGTGGACATGATAGTGAATAGTATTAGTATTTTGTGGTTTAGTTACAATTGCAAAAAAAACTGTTTTAAAAAGGCAGGCTCAATTACTCATTGAGCTCCGCGTGGACACCGGTGTCCGCAAACAATAGTAATTTAATTGTGTCTGGAGACTAGTTAATGATTTTTAGACTTTTTGGGTGTATGTAGTATGCTGCAATTACATCTTCCGATTTCATAGTTAGGATCCTATCGAAAGGCTATTTCATTTTTTAACCCCAATGGTATCATAAGCTCATCAAGAAAATATGGATACTGCAAAATTTTAAATTTCCGAACGAAAAGAGTCATGTCGTGTGCGACAGTGCGACTGCGCGCGTCTGTCTGTCTACCTATCAAATTAAATGAAGCTAATTTCAAAATAGAAAAACATTTTACGTTGAATACAAGCTTATATTTGTGTTATAATTGTACATAGTGAAAGTTAATGGTTTCATAGTTGTAGTTTTGATGTTCGTACAGTAAACAAACAAAATGGACATAAACGAAGGTAACTAAGGGCATCTGTTAACCTAATGCTTTTTTAGTTTAGCGGTATTTCGAAAATCTTTGTTTTATCTTGGTGAAATAGTCCTGGTTAGTACGAGAACTGTAATTTGTAGATGTATAACCTGCTTCAAGGCGTCTCCACTCAAATAACAGCAGTTGAGACAACAATTTCAGTTACCTTGTAATTTGGGCGTTTATAGGTTATAAAAACAGTTGTAGAGAGCCAAAATCATGTGTGTGTTATTGATAATGTATCAATATCTTGATATACATACCCAGGAGCATGATAAATACTCAAACGGAAAGAAATGCTCATTGTTTTGCACAATATTCAATGTTTTATATCTGAGCCATCTGTAAATGCCTCCTTCTCAATAGCCTAAATATTTCTTTCCAGGCACAACAGCAGATGACCTATGGACTCCTTACAAAGAGTTGGTTTCTGTGGTGGAGGGTTACCTGGCACATGAAGGGAAGGGAGCTCCATACGCTGTCCATACTTTTGAGTCAGTACTGAGGCGGCACAAGCAAACATTCCTATCCTTGTTCAAAAATCCTGTAAGTTAGACACTTAACCCGTCGCATGTCGTCGAACATTGTTTGTATGGCTTATGATCCCCCGGGGGCTCATAAGGACATTCGAGGAGTTAATATTTAATTTGCAACAATTCTCAACAGTTACAATTCTATTGTTGTAAATTTTGCAAAAAGTAAGTCAAGATCTGCTTGATTCATATAAAAAAGTATCCTAAACTTTATAAACTAAATTTCTCTGTTTAACAAATTTTTACATACTATTCTTTTGCTAATATATAAAATGAAAATAATCAAACCCTATGGATTAAAATTGTAATGAGTTTTGAAGCACAATGTGCACAGTAGAAATTCACAAACAAACAATTTATTCAATATTAACTTTCAAACATATTATTATACTAAATCATTACTTACCCAGCTATATATTTGTTTCGAGAGCAGAGGTGGCCCAAGGTTGGTGGCCCCGACTTACGAACAGTAAGTCGTGGGTTCGTGCCCAAGCAGGCGCATTACTTTGTGTAATTTATTTCATCACCATTGCTCTCAAAAACGGTGAAGGAAAACATCGTGAGGAAACCGGCATGTCCTAGAACCAAAAATTCGAAAAACATGTGACATCTACCAATTCGCACTGGGCCCGCGTGGTAGATTACAGCACACACGCAAAATACGCGCTTTGACGTGGGGTTGCGGATACCAGCCCGGTATCTTTAATCTTTTTTTTTATATATTTGTTCAGGCCAAGAACCCAACAAGTCGAGATGAAATCAAGCGCGGCATCACGGAGGGAGTCACCCTCCCCAGCGTGGGCAGGACACTCCTCTCTAAAGAACTCGTAGATGAAGCTGTTATCATATCAGGTTTGTTTCATGTTGTTCCATTTCAAATAGGCATGGTGACGATGTATGAATTTCAAAATTATATTTAGTCATCAGTTTGATAATAATTATATAATAGATAAGTATTTTTTGCTTCTTCAAGTTGATGCAAAACTGCTTGATTTTAAGCACAATACTATTTAAAGAGAGGGAGCTTATGACGTCACACAAACAGCGTCCGCGCTGTCATTAAATGATAAATGATATTTATTTCTGTAAATAGGTTTTCACAAACACTTTTACACTGGCTATAAGTAACAGTACTACTATGTACAGTTGTAACTGGACTTCAGGTTCACGCAATTTATATTATTAAGGGTATTATTTTGTATTGTTTTGATCTGTTGTCTGTATCTGTACCTATTGAATAAAATAAAATAAAATAAAATAATGTGTTGACTCTTGTGATTCCGATATTTAATTCTTACTGAGAACTAATTCTAGTGCAAATTGCAGTACTCAGCGTCAAGCAGCATCTCTGCATCTGTCTGGCATTACCGCTGAAATGACTCTTTTGGTGCAGTTGTGAGAAATGCCATTTTTGTGTTCATTTTTATTGTGTTATTATGTTATTACTGTGCGTGTATCAAGCTGTTGCCAATCAATTTTTTTTCTTTCTACTATTACTTATCATCTATGTTTTGTATTCCAGATATGTATAATGTAAGCGAATACCTATCACTGGAGCTCCTGCACACGGCGCAACGCCAGTCTCCGCGGCACCCAGGACTGCCGCGCGGACTGGTGGCCGTGCTACTATTTTACGATGGCAGGAGAGCACTCGTGCAGGCTCTGAAGGAGCTAGTCATGGCACGAGATGGTGTGTGCTGGTGAGTGTAGAGTTTTAGCAATGACTGGTGGAGGAGGTAAAGTCAACGTCAAATAATTTACTTCAATAAGACCATTCAAAGGCACTTTTGAATCATCATACTTAAAAATAAAAAAATAAGAAAATGAGTATGAGATGTATCAAGCAGACTGCTTTGTCAACAGCACCAAAATCCATCATTTTGTGTGCAACCTCACACACTTGTGGACAGCATGACAAGTTCATTACTCATGACACTTTGGGATTTTAAAGATGGGCTGTGTAAAAAACCTCTATGATATTTGCCATTTTGGTGTTATCAGAGCACTGAGGACCGACTTTGATAGAAAGACTTTTGTATATGAGTGGGCTCAAATTGATGGAAAACTACTTAGATTAAGCGCATTAAAGTTGAAGAGAGGGGGCTCTTAACGTCATTTTTCAGTATAAACTGTATAGGAGGATACTCCGACTCGATGTATCGCCGTTATTTTTTAATTACGAGAAAAAAGAATAAAATATGAGTCGAATATTTTCTTGTAAGTAACCTAGATGAGGGACTCAACTAGTCTATTGTTACCACAATTATTATTTATCCAGGTCAATCAACGCTCGCGAAGAGATAGTATCGTACGTGTCCCGGTACGTGGAGCAGCTGATATCGGACGGAGTGCTGGGCAACGCGCTGGACGCGCTCCGTGGCTTCACGCTGGAGATCGAGATGGAGCTGCTGCAGAACAACCGCGCGCTGCCGCCGGGCAGGCACCATGCCACGCTCGTCAGCACTATTGAGACTACTAGGTACGTTGGACTAACAACTATACAGGATGAATGAGAATGAACTATGAATATGAACAACTTTCATAATGGGACAAACTCTGAAATCAAAAAAAAAATCTGCTGTTCATTTATTCTGTGAAAATTTGTGCACTGCATAAAAAGTTATCCTGTAGCGACCAAGAATGTGTTGAATTGTCCTACCAACATTATGGATAAAATTGGTCTCGCTTGCTATTCAAATAAAAACCATTTGCCATGTATGTTTCAGTGATTATACAGGGTGTAACGGAAAGGGTATATACATCCGAAGGGCACGGATTCTCTCGGTGATAAGAAACGACATGGCAACGTTTTTATACATATACATACATAATTGTAAAGTTGAGCCCGCCCGCGCCGTCGCGCCTTCGACGGTTAGGCAGTGCCCGATAGGTCTGTACTAGGCGCGCAGAACCCGAGATAGATATACTTAAACCTTGCCGGACAGGATTATGACCCTCATAATGCGGTGACACGTTTGTTATGATTTTGCATTTAATAAACTGTCGATATTAAATAACATCGTGAAGTTTCAAAGTTATTAGTTGGGAGCTGAAATTTTGAGGAAAGACACGAGTCTTTATATACATACAAACAGGGTGAATAGAGTATTTAATAACGATTATTAAATACTCTATTCACCCTGTTTGTATGTATATACCCTTTCCGTTACACCCTGTATAGTAATCATTATGTTTTATGTGCTCACCTTACATTTTGTATGCCACAGGAAACTGTTAGCTGGTGTAGTGTTCGCGGCGTCAGCCCAGAGGGGACTCAGCAGAGACATCATTCTGAGGCTAATAGCAGAAGTTTGTATTAATCTATTGATAAACGTAACACTCATGGTTCCTCACTTAATGATGTTTATTTAATTGTTATGTTGTCTTGTTTAGCAAACGACGTCGCCTACTCAGGGACCGACAGGCGCACTCGATGAGATATCACTCGGTTTGCAAATGGCATTGCTGTATGCGCTGGACTTGTCTGTTCTACATAGGTAAGAATACATAAACAATTGTAGGTGTAGGATATAAAAAACTCTAAAACATAAACCAATTCATCTTTTTGTTTAATTCAGACGCGAAGACGGCGAAGAACTAGCCAAGAAATTGCCTCTTATTCAAGACCCGGAGCTAATCTCCGTTCTGCTAGACGAGCTGTCAGGCCCGGCGGACGCGGCGCGCGGCGCGGGTGGCGCGGGGGCGGGGGGAGTGCGCGCGCTGTGCCAGCTGGCGCTGGGGCTGGCGCTGGCGGCGCTGAAGCGCGCGCCGCAGTCGCTGCTGCGCCGCAGCTCCGCGCCGCAGCTCAAGTGCGAGCTGCTGGACCAGGACGAGATGCTGGTGGACGCTGCCATCGACGGCAAGGTCGGTGTTCATACTAACAATATAAATCAGCACATTGGGGTAGCCCAATGTGCTGGCCTCTGTACTGTCTACAATAATGATTGCAATTATTTTGTATGCTTTTAAGAATATCTGCATGGCTATCAGTGGCTAAGTCTCCATACAGCTCGATTCCCACCGGCTTCCCTTTTGATTTTGAATAATAGCAGCCAGACTCTAGTATCATCAAATATATATTATGTAACAAAAACCCTGTTGTTCCTTCTACCCACGTTTTAAGAATCGGTATACATACGACGACATACGTAATAAACCAAGTCATTTATTAAAAATGTTCAATAAAAATAATTAAAATAAATATTTAATTATTAATATTTGTAATGTTTAATGTTTTCTTACCTCTGCAATTCTGTATGAAGCGAATTTCTTTTACCGATACCGCGCAGCCGCCAACACAAGTTCATGACCTTGATCTATTCTTTGAAAATGTTTGTTATGTTTTTATACACAATAAAATTGATAGTTGTTCAAACTAAACATTTACTTGACGGCCACGGAGATGCTATTCGATACTTCGATCAATAATAGCACTAGATATCGGGTCGGCTTCAAAAATCCGTCTCGGCAAATATAAGCTCACTAGAGAAGTGGGTTTTTATTTTTAACCCCCGACGCAAAAAGAGGGGTGTTATAAGTTTCACCGCTATGTGTGTGTGTCTGTCTGTCTGTCTGTCTGTCTGTCTGTCTGTCTGTGGCACCGTAGCGCCCAAACGGGTGAACCGATTTAGATGCGGTTTTTTTTATTTGAAAGCAGGGTTTCTTGCGATGGTTCTTAGACATATTTCAACAAAATCGGTTCAGCCGTTTCAAGGTTATCAGCTCTTTTGTGGTAGCTACCGTAGCTATTTTAGACGTCTATGGGTATTAACTTTACTTACAAACATATGTGTGTCCTTAAATTTTAAACACCCATGTGTGTAATATTAATATTATTAATAAGCAACATTGTGGTGTATTTGGTCTGATGCAGCCAGGATATCTAGCAGACTAATACACTCTTGGAAAAATAACAGTAGATTTGTCGTGTTTGGATTCATTTTAACCTGCATTTGATTCTGCACACAATGCACTGATGGCAACAGGATGAGCTGATGCCGCAGCCAGGCTATCCAGCACACCAGTAGGTAGACCCTTGACAAAATAATAGCAGATATGTCGTGTCTGGATTCGTTTTAACCAGCATTTCACTCTACATACAAAACACTGAAAAATTCTCGTAACTGTAAAATCTATAAAACAAAATTTATGCGTTTAAAAAATATAAAATAAAAATTAAATTAAAAATTTAAAAAACCCCCATCGCAAAAAAGTAAAACATTTAAAAAGTTAAAAATAACACTTTAGCCATGAAATTTTACGTAACGTCGGGGTACCGTTAAAATAAGTACCTACATACCTACAAGTACTAGGAACATTTCTTACATAAGCGGTACCCCGACGTAAAGTAAAATTGCATGGCTAAAGTGTTATTTTTAACTTTTTAAATGTTTTACTTTTTTGCGATGGGGGTTTTTTAAATTTTTAATTTTATTTAGTTTGCTTGAAACACGGCCAATCTAAACACGTCCCACAATGCCGCAGTGTGTATACAATAGTTGCAAAAATAATCCCCGAAAAAGCAATTATTCGGCCGGAGTATCTTACTTTTAGTAAGTACATGAAGAATAAGTTATATTTTAAGCTTTAATTTAACAAATAATATCATTTTTTTAACAAAATTACCGATTTTAAACCACCGCTACAAATGTTTGACCAATGCTCGCCAACATATGCACAAACTTTTGTTTAACTGAACAGCAGATGCATGGAGTAGATTTGTATTGTAATCATTTTAACAATTTGTTACCAATACTTAAAATTTTGTTGGTTAAAATCGGTTAATGCTACTTTAGTTTGTTGGACTCTTATTAGATCAAAATCAAAATCAAAATCAAAATCAAAAGTCATTTATTCAAATTAGGCTGAGGATCAGCACTTTTTGAACGTCAAAAATTACATAAGACAGTCCCCCAAAACGCCCGCCCTTCGCCACTTCCTAGTGTTTTTGCTGGGAAGAAGAAGTGGCGGAACAAACTCCCCAGCAACACGTCTGTCTGATATGTTAGAAGAACAAACTACTTAGCTTTCCTTTTTATTTTAGCTTTCCTAGCAATCCATTTAGGTACGTGTGCAGAATGGATTTCGATTGTCGCCAGAGAAAGCAGAAGTTTTGTTTCGTTCATTATTGGCCACCGACTTTCGAAACTGGAGTTATTTTTCACCTGTTAGTGTTTTTTTTAAGAAGTCGGTTTATTTTTTAGTAAAAAAGTTTTTATTTCGCAATTTTTACGTTCTTCGTGTGTCAAGAAAGTCTTTCAAAACTTCAAAGAATCATTGAAATCGCGTTACAATTGCTAAAGAAGTTCTATCTAAACATTAATCTGTACATCTCTGCCGGACCCCTTTTAAAATAGACGGGCGTAATGTTAAGTTATGGAAATATAAGAACTCTGCATAGCCATATGACTATGGCAATCGCGAACAATTTGCTGTTATGCGTTGAATAGTTCCGTCGCCTGTCTTTTTCATGAGTTTTTCTTCAAAAAATGATACTTTCTAAATGAAAATGCTTGATTTATTACTAAATATGTAAAAATCGGTATGTGTGTACCTAAACATGTTTCACCCGCGTAAACAAGGACTAGTTAAAAGTATCCTTAACCTATGTGTGAATCCAGGATATAAGCTACCTACATACTAAATTGTATCCAAATCTGTTCAGCCGTTTAAGCGTGAAGAAGTAACAAACATACAAACACACACACACACACACAGAAACTTTTGCCTTTATAATATTAATGTGAAAACTTCTAAATCGCATACAAAAGTAAATGCATTCTTTTTTTTTTGTGGGTTAATTGTAATGAGCCAATCTGCAGACAATTAATAGCAATGTCTTAATAAAATAACTATTGTACTAATTTAGTCCTACTACTTTTTTTAATGGTTCAAATATTTTGAAAAATTACAATAATGTTACCTTTCACTATCAAAACAACTGTTTTAACACTTTGCCAGGTGTTCGAGTACCTGGACGAGGCGATATTGTCTACAGACCTGGTCTCTAAAGAGGAGTACTACCAGCGCCGCATCCACACGCTCATCACGGACTTCATCGTGTTGATGCACTCCAAGCTCATGGAGATGAGGGTCAAGTAAGTTGACAGTTACAAATATTAACATGACAAAGATGTGCTTTTTGAATATTTTCGTTCCTTGCGATGCGAGACGCACAGGACCAGTCGTTAGGCTGAAATGATGTTGATGATGATGATGAATGATAGTATACTTTACATAGTATGTTATATCATTGTTCTCCTATTTGAAAAAGGTGTGATCTTTTAAAAATCTTCATGAGGCCTAAAAATGCTTTGCAGATAAGAATTTCGATAGCGCTGTTTTATTTGATTGTCTTAACAGTAGTGGTTTGTCCACAGGGCGGACGAGGCAGCGCGAGCGGTACAGATGTACGCGTCGGAAGGACTCGGGCCGCCCGCCGGCGCCGCACAGCGCACGCGCCTGGACGCGCTGCTGCGCTGCGTGGAGCGCCTGTACGCGCGGGACCCGCGCGGGCTGCGCCACGACTACTGGCAGGCCTGCCAGCCGCACCACCACCCGCACACGCAGAGGTACGTGTCTATACTCGGGCCGCCCGCCGGCGCCGCACAGCGCACGCGCCTGGACGCGCTGCTGCGCTGCGTGGAGCGCCTGTACGCGCGGGACCCGCGCGGGCTGCGCCACGACTACTGGCAGGCCTGCCAGCCGCACCACCACCCGCACACGCAGAGGTACGTGTCTATACTCGGGCCGCCCGCCGGCGCCGCACAGCGCACGCGCCTGGACGCGCTGCTGCGCTGCGTGGAGCGCCTGTACGCGCGGGACCCGCGCGGGCTGCGCCACGACTACTGGCAGGCCTGCCAGCCGCACCACCACCCGCACACGCAGAGGTACGTGTCTATACTCGGGCCGCCCGCCGGCGCCGCACAGCGCACGCGCCTGGACGCGCTGCTGCGCTGCGTGGAGCGCCTGTACGCGCGGGACCCGCGCGGGCTGCGCCACGACTACTGGCAGGCCTGCCAGCCGCACCACCACCCGCATACGCAGAGGTACGTGTCTATACTCTGTTTCTTACCTGATTTGTTGTAGTTGTAAATCCTCTATATCATTTAAATAAACATGGTTTCAGGTCGGGCGGGCGCGCGGCCACGCTGTACAAGTTCGTGCGCCTGTCGGGCGAGGTGCTGTGCGGCGCGCTGCTGGCGGCCTACCTGCGCGCGCTGGCCAGCCTGGCCGTGCCGCGCCACACCTGGGCGCTGCTGGCCAAGCGCGACGCGCTGTCCGCCTACCATCTGCTTACCGCGCTCGCTAGATATCACAGGTCTGTGTATATACACACTACAACTGTCACACCCGGTTAATCATAACCATAGGAATAAGATTCTTATATCATAGAAATGGAATCATAATAATATTGAAAACCTCGTGAAGGCGGAGGAAGATAAACAACTTAAGTATCTTGATATCGCTCACGAGGTTGTCGACATGTGATATGTGATACAGCAGTCATTGTGTAGGTAGTCGTGACGGCCAATGCGTTATAGCTAAGAGCCTAGACGAACACCTAGAAGGCTCGTTGACAGCTGGATCAAGTGCTTAATCCAGAAGGCATTGGATACGGCGCGCATTGTGAGGCGTTTCCTCACTCAGGAGCCCTAAATTGAGCCTATATTCCATGTCCCGCAGCAACCTGCGCGCGGACCCGGCGCCGTTCTCCAAGCTCGCGCACTCGGCGTCGCTGGGCGCGTCCGCTATCGTGCCGCCGGGCGCGCGCCCCGGCAAGATGCTTGTGCGCCAGGAAGAGGTGAGTGCTCAGTATATGATTCGCGAGCGTAACAAATATGGCCTAAATATGGTGTAAGCGATGTACTGGTGATTTTAATTATTGTTACTCAAATAAATCAAATTTGTTACGGTACGGTTAGAATGATTCGCTATCATATTTTAATCAACGGAAACGGAACAAGAACGCGTAACGAAGTAACACTGTTGAAAACTAAAGTCAGGCACTTCCAAGGCCTTTGACACTGTCTCTATCCCCTTGCTCCTAAATAAGCGGGAGAATATTGGTATATACAGGGTGGCAGGGACATCGACGCACATCCGCTTACCATGGATTCAGTACATGATTCTGGACCCCCCTGCGTTGAAATTTTTCGTCGGCTTTTCCTTAAATTTTACGTTTTTTTCTGCAATTTTTTTTACTGTAAACTGTATAAAAACATTATTTTTACCTATTCCAATGAGATTTTTAATTAAGAAATAGTAAATTCACTTGTTTCACTTAAACCAGCAATGAAAGTAAAACTCGAAAGGGCTACCTGATCAGCTGTTTTTCTAAAGTTCATATGCGAGGTCAACACTAGCATAGTAGGTAGACATCCTATTGTCGGCATTTCGGGGAAAACCCGCCACAAAGGACGCCGCCGCCGGCGGCGCGCGGTCTAGTCTGTACGATATATCCCAAAGAATCTAACAGACGCGTCACTTGAGGCATTTTAATCATCTACATAAATGAATAACTCGCATTTACTACTTTTATTTTAGATTCATTATGGAGGATAATAATTTCTTTTGAGCTTTGTCGTGTTACGTAAAGAAGATTAAAAAAAAAACGTCAAAGTCACGTAATTGTTCGACAATTTTTTGTTATCAACATTAATTTTAGTTTTGAATGCGATTCAACAATGTAATTTATTGTTTCATAAAAAAAAACACATCCATTATCGCAATTAATTTCATGAGGAGGTAACTAGGTACAACTTAATGTGTTTGTACACTCTATCATGTTGTTGATCTGTTGAAAGTGCGGCAAATTGAAAGAGAATTAGTAAACCTACATTTCTTTTGCATTTCTCCGATTTTTGTTAGTTCCTAGATTTCGTTGATCGCAAGCGGGCGTGTTGTTTGTCGCGAATTTGTGATCATAACGTACCTAGTAGATTTTAAAATCAAAAGTAATTTTCTCTTTGCGTGTGTGTGTGTGTGTTTGAGAGCGTCAATTGGAAGATTCGGTCCGCAACCATGGCCAGCTCGCTCACAGGACTTGACCCCATTAGATTTTTTTATGTGGGGTTACGTCAAGTATAAGGTGTCTGTGACCGAGTGCAATACCGCAGCAGAAATGAGAGATCGCGTTGTGAAATGTGAATGTGTTTGCGACGCTGTGTGAGGAGGAGTGTGTCCAGGATCACACTATTTTACCCCGTGTCCACGCAGAAACTCTGCGCCGCGCTCAGATCTGCGAGCGACCACTTCGAACCCGTAGGTAAGTTAATTAATTGAACATTAGGTACTGTATCGCTAAGTTCTTATCAAGAATCTTTTTTGTTATCAATCCTCATCGGTAGGTACCTATCGCTATTTTGTGAGAATAAGCTTAGGTATTGTTAGTTTTATTTCTTTTTAAGTAACTACCATCAGTTATCGAGACTAATTAAACAAGATTTCATGTGTTAAGTAACTATCAATGTTGTCATGCGGCGATATTTCGTAGTACGTTGACGTTCGTCCGGCAGCAGAGGCGCGCGGCGGCGGCGGCGCGCGGTGTAGCGGGGGGCCGCGCTGTCGACGTACTATGTATGTGTGTGTGTAGGTTAGGTAGCACACGCGCGCGCGCCTTCCGCAGAGCGTTTTGATCGCGTTGTTTACAATACATTGCGCACTCAAAAATGTCAATTTTTTTAACCAGCCATTTCCGAGATGAATGACCTTCGTAATTTCATTTATGGCATCAGGTGCAACCTTTTCACGACGTTTGCGCGTCGATGTCCCTGCCACCCTGTATTGCTCGGTGTATGATATTTTTCGTAGTTACCTAACGAACCGTAGACAAGTTGTTTAAGTGGATATCCACCTAAGTGTAGGGGAGGAACTATCCTATGGCGTACCTCAAGGTAGCATTCTCAGACCTCTTTTCCTCATGTACATAAATGACCTGTGCCAGTTATCCCTTCCATATACCAAAATCATCGCATTTGCCGGACGATACAATTCTATTGACTTAGGGCAATGGCTGGTGCAACACTCGCAACGCTGCAGAAAATGCCTTAAGGGTGGTTAATAAATGAAATTATGTTCACTTAGTAAGTTTATTTTTATCGCCATATTTTTATTTCGCAATAACTAAACTGTGCTAAATAAATTCAATGATGCACGTTAGTTCCAAGAGTCGTTGTTCAAAGAGGATGGAATATGACGCGGAACAATACCTTGATTAGTGATAAGCACTATTTTCTTCCCTAATTTACACTGGTTGTATTTAAACCTTTGGACAGTTCTCAGGTTTGTACAGACACTAGTTGGGCACACGTGAGTTTCGCCACATCTCGCAAGGAATGCTCACGGCTCCCGATAAATTGGATAAAAACACACGCGCATTCACAATGGTTAATAATATCACTCTACAAAAATAAATAATAATTAATTGAAAAACACAATTTACGCACGCACACAAAGTCAAATTCAAATTCAAATTCTTTATTGCGAACTAAGTGTACAATTTCTAGATGTTAACAATTTAGGTAGGTCTTATAACTTAGTTGCCTGTTGCGTCAAGTTGCTAAGAACTTATAAGTTTACATTTCACCGTAACTAAAACAAAATATATCGTTTTATTTTAATTCGAACTAATCACCGGTCCCGGCGGAAGACGGCGCGCACACTGACACTCAAAAATAGCAAAATATTAAAGTATTGATTTTCATATAATTGTTATCGTGGTTTTATCAGTCAGCAGACAAGCGTATTTAAAATGTGTGATGTTCCCCAGGTGGAAGCCCTGATAGCCGCTCTGAAGCTGATAGCGAGCGTGGCGCGCGAGGACCACGCCGCCTGCGCCGCCATCTGCGAGAACCTGCAGTGGGACGCCGTCAACTGCATGTTCGGTATGCTGCGTGTGCTGTTACAAGCGCACAGATTATACAGGGTGTAAAAAGACCCTTAACGTAAACGAAAACTACATATTCTACCCATCACTGGAGTAGTTTTCTTCTTTTTGAACATACCTGGGAATTCACTGGTTCTGGAGATATTGAAGGTCAAAGTTAAATATTTAAACCTGGACTAGTTAATATAAGTCTGAAATGGCTAATCTGCATTGAGCGAGCGTGGTGACTAATGCTCGTGACTTCTCTGTATGAGAAGAGGCCCTTGCCCTGCAATGGGACCGTAACGGGCTAGTATTTTTTTTATTATTTTAGTTTTGAAACAATACGAACAAAAAGGCACAAAAAAAAATAGTCGTCGGATTTTTGCATTTATGTGTGGCCCACCGTACGAAAGTACGTAACATCAGAAAATCAATTCAACATTTTTGTTTTTTTTCCACACCTAGGTCTGATCTGCTGCCACATCCCACTGCAACTCAAAGCAGAACTTTGCCTGACTCTGGCGGCCCTGGGCGGGACTCCAGCCACCGCGGGCAGGGTGTGGGCGGGGCTGGAAGCTGCACACCTCGTGTCCACCACCAATGACAAGAGGGCACTCAATGCCGAGTTACACGAGGTAGACCTCACGACCTTCTGGTAGACTTAACCAGGATCTGAGCTCAGCAGGGCGTATCTCCGTTGACAGTTCATGGTGATAATCACTGGGCAAAGTGTTCAATGTTCAACTTCTATAGGGATGATGATTAAATAAAACCGACCTTCGCGAATTTCCGTAGAACACTGATTTATTGTACTTACATATAGTATAGGGTGACAGGTAATTAGTGACCGATACTTAAACACATGGTTGTACTCGTGGATACGAATAACTTTACCAAATAAACTTTTTTTTATACTCATTATTTTTTTTATAGACTGACTCACGGATGACTGTTTTAACATTACGTCAGTACTGCACAACGGGAGCGGTGGGGGTGGCGGGGGAGCGGGTGACGCTACTACTAATAGATTTTGCCCTTCCCGAGGTCAGACTATCAGCTGATCGGTAACAGGCGCGCGCGCGTGTATTTCACAGCGTTTTTGTTGTTTATTGTGTTAATATTTTTTTGTGTATATAAAAAAGTTTCTTTGGGAAAGTTTAATGAAATCATGAATATAATCACGTGTTTAAGTATCGGTCACTAATTACCAGTCACCCTATATAGTATAGTATAGTAGTGCATAGGAATAAGTACGTAATGCTGAGCGCACAGAATGCACGGCGCGAGTATGAAAAATAATGTGCGTTCCCGTACGTACAACCTGTCACACAGCTAGTTTCGTATTGGCTACCATCAGTGCGTATCTAAGATAACGTCATGCGCACTCGCAGACATGTGATGAAGGGCATCGTACCCCGTTCGATAGACAACTTAACTTGAAGTCTACTAAAAGTGCAATACCATTTTTTTTTATTGTCAGTTGTCATCACAGTTTGGTGTGCAACGGGGCGCCAGTTAGTCACTGGTATACAAAAAGATAGGCAGCAGCAATGGCGACATGTTCATACAACTCGATTCCTATTGGCATCCCTTTGGATATTCCGAAGAGCAACTCTTGCGCTTTTGATTAACACGTTCGCTGACAGTGAGCATTTACCCTTTGAATTTTTGAATGATGATTTTTTCATACTAAATGACAAATGTTTCACGACGTAGTGTCATGTTAGCCATATGTTTGCCTGTCGAAATTCAATACTACGTCGATGGACGTGAACGTTTCTCGATGTTACACTATTTACACGTAAACACGTGGTTGTTCCCAAAGTGGCACCGCCGCACCGGTCGCACTGATTGTTCGAGTACAAGGCCACCAAAATACTCGTGTTACGGCAGTAAGAAATATGAATTTGCTCACAATATGACAGTGGATACTGCTCTTCATAATACTTATATGGAAAATTATCGTCGGACGACGCACTGCCAACACTTTTAAAAATAAGTGGCCCGTCCTTCGACGTACTGTTCTAACACACTATTTCAATTTCCCGCTTAATTACGTACTGTCAGCGAACGTGTTAAAGGCAGCCAGACTCTAGTATTGCCAACACAAAAGGTATACAGGATGGTATGGTAGACCAATGGCTTTAAGAAAGACAGCAAATAGTGATGCGAATACTGATTTTTTTTGTCGGTTCCCCTATAAAGAAAATTGACCCCTTCCTACTGGCTAGTAGCCCTGCTGGTTCCATGTCAGTCACTTTACAAAAAAATATGATACGAACTAATGAGCGTCGGACGGTCTGGAAGTGTAGTGTGACGTTGTGTGCAGGTAGAGTGTCGCATCGAGGAGTACCCGCTGTCGCGCGCCTTCCTCGCGCTGCTGGAGGCGCTGAGCGCGGCCGGGCCCCTGCCGCGCGCGCTGGGCGCCGGCGCGCGGGCCCCCGGCCTCGACCCCTACGTGGAGCACGCGCTCAACCGGCTGGCCCTGCCCGCGCCGCACAGGCCCTATGCCAAGCCTACTGAGAAGTGGCAGGTACGTCATACTTATTATTTTCTTCATATTTTTACGAGCCCAATCATCATCTTCATGTGATTTAGTTTGCTAAAGGACAATGCCACAAAATTTATGAACCTGTGCCCCAGGCTGTACATAAGTGAAATCTACGTAATAATCTTCTACAACAAAAGTATAAAAGGCGCATATTGCTCAGCAGTCGTGGACAAAAGTTATAAAGGTTTAAAGAAACCATTTTTGTCCCAACCGGCTAAAGTATTTTTATGTTTATTGTAAACATTAAGGTATAAACATGTTTACATATCTACCCCAGGCATTTAATATACATAAAGTATTCGTTATAAAGCACTGGGATGGCATCATTTTTCAAAGTAACTCTATTATCGTTAGTATCATTTGTAGACAGAAAATAAAACAAAGTAAGTTCATTCAATCATTTAATGTTGTAGGTAAATATATAGGACTTAAAGGAACTAGAACTTACCTCTAAAGATATCCACTCCGATAAAAGAAGAGTCGTATCTGGAGGTAATGATGATATTACAAGTCCCCTGCTACATTCTCTGATTGTGATACCACAGTTATCACACGCTTTTAATGTTAAGTATTATGTACGCAATATACAATTAGAGAAGCACTCGCGTGGGGCTAATGACACTATAGACTGAAACTTATTTTGATTTAACACAAAACAAACTGCGGGCGTAATATTTTAAGCTAAAACGAATATTTTGTGACATAATGAGATTTGACGTTTGATTGAAGACTTGAGTGTTGCCAAAACAAAAGTAAAATAATGTTATGTATGAATGCTCAGATTATTTTAAACTATTAATCCAACAATATTACAGTTAGATTTATGGATAAGAAAACATAAAACAATAAGAATGATATTACATTTTAAGTTACGCTAACTTTCGAATATTTAATATTTTGGGCCAGGCCATGTTAAGATAGTTTTTCCCTGTTTTGTTCTTTGTTAATATTATATGCCAATGTTGAGGGTACTTTCAAGTGAAATAAAAAGAGAGATATTTTATTATGAGTTTTTTTCCACGTCTGGTACGGAATTAATGTTATTTTCTAAAACTCGTAACTTATTTTATTATAATTATTTTTAATACAATGATCTCTGTACACTTTGGGGCACATATTGGCCATCTCCTTACTAAAAAAAATAGATAAGTTAGTAGCACAATATTTGAGTAAATGATTATATCTTACGATTTCTAACAACATCTAACTTAATATATAAAATACTCGTGTGTGTTTGTTATGAAACTGCTCCGAAACTGACTTGACTGCCTTGTTGGTCTAGTGGCAAGCGCTACTCTGCTGAGTAATAGGCCCTAAGCGCTACTGCTAAGCATGATGAGGTCCCGAGTTTAGTCTCCGGATTGGGCAGTGTTATTGAGTTTTTCCATCTGGAATTTCTCTGTATATACAGGGTGGCAGGGACATCGACGCGCAAACGTCGTGAAAAGGTTGCACCTGATGCCATAAATGAAATTACGAAGGTCATTCATCTCGGAAATGGCTGGTTAAAAAAATATCGTACAGACTAGACCGCGCGCCGCCCGGTGCGGTGGCGTCCTTTGTGGCCGACAATAGAATGTTGGCATTAGGTAGAAAGCGAAAAGCGAAGGCACCTACTATGCTAGTGTTGACCTCGCATTTGAACTTTAGAAAAACAGCTGATCAGGTAGCCCTTTCCTGTTTTACTTTCATTGCTGGTTTAAGTGAAACAAGTGAATTTACAAAATCTCATTGGAATAGGTAAAAATAATGTTTATATACAGTTTACAGTAAAAAAAAATGCAAAAAAAAACGTAAAATTTAAGGAAAAGCCGACGAAAAATTTCAACGCAGGGGGGTCCAGAATCATGTACTGAATCCATGGTAAGCGGATGTGCGTCGATGTCCCTGCCACCCTGTATAGCAACCCGGACTCTAGAATTGTGCCCGAATGATGGCAATAAGCTCGCCCACTATTACATTGGACTTTAACATACCTGGCGAAATGTGTACTACGTGACGTAATGTTATATTAAATTGATCCTGATGTAAAACAAAGTTTACCGGTTGCAACTAGTTAGTATTTATAGACCGCTCAGAAGTTCAGTGCCACAGTTGTGCGTCCCCCACAGATGCTGTCCCTGTGCTTCCGGCTGTTCGCGCGCTGGCTGGAGGCGTACGAGCCGTCGCCGAGCGACTTCCCGGCGCCGGGCCGCGAGCCGGACTGCAGCCCGCCGCCCGGCTTCCGCCTGCTGCTGCAGCTGCACACCAAGTCCGAGCTGCTGCGCCTGCTGCTTACCTCGCTGGACGACGCGCACGACCTGCTGGCCAGGCAGCCGCACCCGGCCAAGGTAATCCTATTTCTATTGTGTGTTACTAACTTGACGAGCTTAGCTTATGTAGGCGCTCAACCAGCAGCTTCCACAATTCCTTTTACAATAGCAAAGTTAAAAAAGGTTATTATTAAAGCACACTTTAAGTCAAATCATTTATTTCAATTAGACCCATAATAGACACTTTTGAACGTTAACTTACAAATAAAATAAATTAAGAGAATGATTCTAGTTTCACATTCCAAATAGTAGTTTTGTATGGAGAAGAATGTGCAAGAAACTCCATACTTACTCTTTTAAAATAGCATTACAATACTTCGTATACAACAATCAGATTTTATGTGAGGACGATGCACCTAAAGTAGGGCATGCAAACCGAATACCCGGATAACCGAAAAAACCGGATAACCGACTGATTGGGAACTCCGGTTTTTTAGGGTAACAAAACCGGAGTTGTCGGTTTTTGGATAAAGACTGTTAAAAATATAAAATGAATACATAGGTAAGTAGACATACAAAGATTGTGTTTTGGTAAGTATAAGTTTTTACCTACTGTAAAAACTTACTAACAAATGGCTCAAGTGTGGCATATTTTTGCCTGTCATCAATTTAGAATCTTCGTTTTTTAGTTTCTGCACCAAAACGGCATTTAACTAGACTACGTCGCTTAAAACGTCCTTCCAGTTGTGATTTTTTATATACATCAGCAGAACCAACACCTAACATAGACTCATATGTTTGTTACCGCCGCCCCCACGTACATGGACCCGAGGTGGCGGCGCGTCGTGTTCACGCGCGCCCCTCTTAGACGTCGCCAGGGGAGTCCAACACCTCACTCCCCTCGCTGACTTTTGGGGGGTGGTTTTTGTCAGTAAGAGTCTGACAGACCCCTCTGCCTCCCCGGACGGGGGTCATCCATGAGGATTTTCCACCCCTAAAAAAAAAAAAGGGATAGCTGCTTTGGATGGCCATTAATATTTAAAAATACATATTTTGATTAGACTTTAGCATTTTCATTTCTTTACCTACATATTTCTCATTTCTTTCATAAAAATGGTAAAAGAAACTGAAAAAACCGATTAAACTGGTTGTACCGGTTTTGTAAACTAAAAAACCGAAAAATACGGTTATCTTTAACATTCCGGTTTTTGCATGCCCTAACCTAGAGTAATAGGAACTATACTGAGATAGGTGTATAAAAAATAAGCAATGGACTCGATAAATAAAATATTATGTTGGTAGATACATTGTACTCACATATTAACAAAAATACACAATACTCTGTACAACGTTATTAAAGTACAATAAACATGTTACAATTACGACGCTGAATTTTTAATAATCTATATTTACTGCAGCTGTCACACTTAGTAAGTAACCATTTCAACAATTTATTTTAAGAAATTATGTGGATTACATTTAGTTTAAATATTATTACATTTTAGTTGTCAATGATAAAAAAAGCAGAGATGAACTATACATGGAACGTTCTTCTTCTTTTATTCTTTTAAATGTAAATAAAACAATTGTAATTAAAATTATTTTAACTTATCTTTAAAATAAGTACTTACTTATAGTATAGTATATAGTATATTTTGCCTCTGATAGCAAAAAATGAGTTGTGTAACATAGTTTGTGCAATGCTTCTGTCCTGCCAGGTGTTCGTGGAACAGAGCCTGATCAGCATCCTGCAGATACTGGAGCGTGCGCTGGCGCTGGAGCGCGCGCTGCAGGCCGCGGCCGCCGACGCGGGCCGCGCCGTGCTCATCGTGCCGCTCTCCAAGCTCATCCTGGGTGAGTTGTGTAACATGGTGTTCGTGGAACAGAGCCTGATCAGCATCCTGCAGATACTGGAGCGTGCGCTGGCGCTGGAGCGCGCGCTGCAGGCCGCGGCCGCCGACGCGGGCCGCGCCGTGCTCATCGTGCCGCTCTCCAAGCTCATCCTGGGTGAGTTGTGTAACATGGTGTTCGTGGAACAGAGCCTGATCAGCATCCTGCAGATACTGGAGCGTGCGCTGGCGCTGGAGCGCGCGCTGCAGGCCGCGGCCGCCGACGCGGGCCGCGCCGTGCTCATCGTGCCGCTCTCCAAGCTCATCCTGGGTGAGTTGTGTAACATGGTGTTCGTGGAACAGAGCCTGATCAGCATCCTGCAGATACTGGAGCGTGCGCTGGCGCTGGAGCGCGCGCTGCAGGCCGCGGCCGCCGACGCGGGCCGCGCCGTGCTCATCGTGCCGCTCTCCAAGCTCATCCTGGGTGAGTTGTGTAACATGGTGTTCGTGGAACAGAGCCTGATCAGCATCCTGCAGATACTGGAGCGTGCGCTGGCGCTGGAGCGCGCGCTGCAGGCCGCGGCCGCCGACGCGGGCCGCGCCGTGCTCATCGTGCCGCTCTCCAAGCTCATCCTGGGTGAGTTGCGTACTGTTCATTCCCATCGAAGGCACTTAGAGTTTACTCTCGGGCGGAGCGAGGCAGATTAGAGATAAGACTAGAATCCTGAATGCAGCGGGGGATTTGAACTAGCCCAAGACCCTAGTGATTACAATTTTTCCCTTCATATTTTAAGGGTTTCGGACCCAAGCTTCGGATCAAGTTTTCTCCAAAATGAAATTTATTCTGTTTGGAATAAAGTTAAGTAAAACTTTTTTGCAAAAAATAAAACCGACTTAAAAAAACACTAACCGGTGTAAAATAACTATAAATTAGGAAGTCTGTGGCTTTGGTGGTTTTGTCTTATTCATGATGGGCCACCGACTTCCGAATTTAGAGTTATTTTACACCGGTTAGTGTTTTTTTAAGTCGGTTTTATTTTTTGCAAAAAAGTTTTTATTTTTCCATTTTGTGTTGTTCCCATACAAATATTTTTGCCATTAATTTAAATATTGTTAATTGTTAACAATACATGTCATGGTAATAGGGTTATCTACTTATCCCTAATAAATGAAACTTAACTTACCTAACGGTCGAAATTTAGGTAAATTGTACACATCTGCGTACCCCTCAGAGCATACAGGCGTGATGATACGTCCTGATGTTGTATAAACAATAAACATCCAAGCGATTCCAGCAATCACGACAGATTTGCCGTCTATTTTTGAAGAGTTCCGTTGTATATCTCCGAAGATCAGCACCAGATCTTCATCAAATTAAAATGGGACCAACTCCGGAGTATATTCTTTCAAATAAAAAAAGTTTTGAGAATCGGTCCACAAATGGCGGCGAAATCAGGTAACATACATAAAAAAAAAAAAAAAAATACATACACACGAACATAGAACCTCCTCCTTTTTTTGAAGTCGGTTAAAAATTATCAAAGAAGAACACATTTAGGGTAGGTTGAGTACTGGACGTACTAATTGGAACGAAGTTCCTTATCGCGCGTTGTGAAAGAGGGCTAGACGGAAAAAATTCTTACGAAAAGTTGTCACGACACTTTTTGCTATAGTAAGCTATTGTAAGATGTGCGGCGTCGCATGTTCGCAGGGAGAGGGAGAGGGAGAGGTAGAGGTTGAGGGAGAGGTAGAGGGAGAGGGAGAGGTAGAGGGAGAGGTAGAGGGAGAGGTAGAGGGAGAGGTAGAGGGAGAGGTAGAGGTATAGGTAGAGGGAGAGGGTGAGGGTGAGGGTGAGGGAGAGGGAGAGGGAGAGGGGGATATGGGGGGGGGGGGGTTGAGGGAGGGAGGGAGAGAGAGGGGGAGGGAGGGGAACGGGAGGAGGAAGACGGAGGGGGAGGGAGAGAGAGAGAAGATTGAATAGTTCACTAATCAATCAATCAATCGAAGGGAACTTCGTTCCATCCGGGTGTCCCTTGACACCTCTCAAGTTTTATTTTTAACTCATTTGGGTATGGTGTTGTAAGACTACTTCACCTTCTTAAATCCGAGTTGTTCAGCATCATAAAGCTGGCATATTAGTGATGTGTTGAGTACACTCACCTAAACATCGCTGCGCGCTAGCGGCAGCGAAGGAGGGATGCGCAGATAGCGGCTCGCCGTCTGCTCCACACCGAGGCGAGCCACGCGCCACAACAGTCAGCTGTTGTACGCCTTCAAGCACGGCTGCGCTTGCACATTCATACTATTTCCTTTGTGCTCAATTCAGTCATTTTGTCATTGTTATTTCGTCGGATGGGATTGACGATTTTATTTCCACAGATGCACTAGATTGGTCGCTGTAATTACTACTCGGTATACGTTTTGCAATTTTATTAGTCAAATGGTGCAATTTGGAATGTGTCTTAATTTATGCCGAGGTACTATAATGCAGTTTTTGTAAAACTTCCTCACTTTTGTTAACCTGCGTACTTGTTTGTGCGCAGCCCCCGAGGGCCCGGACAACAACTGCCGCCTGGTGACGTGTTGCCGCGTGCTGCAGCACGTGGGCACGCTGCCGGCCGCCGCCGCGCGCGCCGTGGCGCTGCTGGTGCGCGCGCTGCACACGCCCGCAGCTGCGCGACATCTGCTAGCGTCCATCACGCACCGTCACGCGCTCGCGCAGGAGATCAGGTATGCGCAGCCCCCGAGGGCCCGGACAACAACTGCCGCCTGGTGACGTGTTGCCGCGTGCTGCAGCACGTGGGCACGCTGCCGGCCGCCGCCGCGCGCGCCGTGGCGCTGCTGGTGCGCGCGCTGCACACGCCCGCAGCTGCGCGACATCTGCTAGCGTCCATCACGCACCGTCACGCGCTCGCGCAGGAGATCAGGTATGCGCAGCCCCCGAGGGCCCGGACAACAACTGCCGCCTGGTGACGTGTTGCCGCGTGCTGCAGCACGTGGGCACGCTGCCGGCCGCCGCCGCGCGCGCCGTGGCGCTGCTGGTGCGCGCGCTGCACACGCCCGCAGCTGCGCGACATCTGCTAGCGTCCATCACGCACCGTCACGCGCTCGCGCAGGAGATCAGGTATGCGCAGCCCCCGAGGGCCCGGACAACATTGCGAACCCATGATAGTTTATTGTCCTTCTGGCTCGCACCGAATTTATCGGTTGATCGCCCTTAAATCAACAGATACAAATTTGTATACGTCATTTCAATATTAAATATTCTGTCTCCAGATACGGGTTCGTGGAATGTCTAGAGGCTGAAGAGTGGTCGGAACCAGTAGTGCAGGCGGAAGGCGACAGTGACTCAGCTGCGGCCGCCGAGCCCGGCAACTACGTGCGGCAGGCTAAGGAGGGCGTGCTGCTGTTACTGCAACACGTACTGCCCACCGCGCCTCCCAACCTCGCTCACTTCCTGCTGGGATACAGCTTGACTGATGACGTAAGTACAAACTGTCGGGAATTATACATAAATCTGAACTATTCCTTAATAGAGAAGGTCAGTGGTTCGGATCCGGCTCGAAGGACCGACTGCTTAAAACCAAGTATTTCGTTGATTTTTATTTAGCCTACAACCTTAACTCTAATGATAAATGAGATGTTGCTATGACGCGTCTTAAATTGAATGTAAAATTACTGTATTACATTCAAATATATTATGATGATGAAGTGTAATTATGCAATGTGCTTGCACCGTACATTTAGATTATTAATTTGTCAAAAAATTGTCCTTATTTAGGCAATGATTGTATTGTTTTGATTTGCGTAATTGGATAGATTATTTAAATCTTTGTTCAACTGTAAATAAGTGAAAAAAATACATTATTTTCGTTTTCCATTTACAGGTGAGTCGCAGTCAGCTAAATGAAGCAGGTGCCTCAGGCTACCCGCGCACCTGCCTGCATTCCATACTCGACATACTGGAGCAACACATCGCTTCGCATAATCAACAACACAGGTACGAAAAGAAACTGTAGGCAAAGAAATATTTTTCACGAATAAAAAACTAATTCAAGTGCAAACCTAGCTCGACTAACGACAGTGTTTTTAAAGGTTTGAGGAGCAGGGTGTAAAGAACGTCATCCCCCCTTAAAAAGCTCGGTTGTTGTCGGGATCTTGTATACGTTCAATCGTGCGAATAACTTTAACATCTCGATGTAGGATGTCAGTCATTAGTTTGTATGTGGCAAGATAGACAGATGTCGCTACATGTTATTCCTTTTTCATAGACAAAAAGCTGTTTGTTTTCTGACAGATTTTAAAGTAAAACTGCTTTACTCCCGCTTGACTTGCGGAAAAGCTGGTGAATGCATGACGAGGGCGTTACGAAAAGTGTGATCAGGTGAATCGGAAGTTGAGAGGGAGTTTTAAGTTCGTGAAGATAGAAGGAGAGCGAGAGAGAATTACGTTCTGTATAATACTGTAGGGGCAAGAGAGAGAGGTGCGAGCACATATTTTCTTTCTCTCATAGCCAGTATATCACACTGTAGGAGCAAGGGAGAGCAGTGCGCGACGGAGTGTCAGTGCGGAGTTTTACTTCAGTCGTGTGGTCTAAAGCATACTCGTTTTTTTTTAAGCTATTGCATAGCTTCTATCGCGGGCCTTGAGCGCGGGGGCCGAATCCAGAAATTCCGTAACGAAAAAACCTCACGCTCCCCACTCCGACGGGCAAGGAGGTGTGGTTTGAAAGCCGAAGCTATTGCATATATATTTATATATATATTATATATATATTTATATTGCAGGCATAGTGGTGATAGTGGGGAGGGGAAAGGGGAGGGGAGGGGGAAGGAGGAGATAGGGGGACGGGTAGAGGGAGGGGTGAGGGAAGGGGAGGGTGGGGTGATGGGAGGGGCGTGGGAGGTGTGGCGGAATGGGAGGGAGGGGGAGAGGGGGAGGAGAGGAATAGGGGAGAGGGGGAGGAGAGGAGTTGATAAAAAATGCTATGCAATAGCTTTACCGCGGCAGTCTCCGAGTGCCACACGTCATTTTTTTTCTGTAGTAATGTCTATCCCCTTTTTAACTGAGGGTTATTAAACTACAATGATGTTGTTGCGTCAGTGTAGCAACCCCTGTTCAATGATTGATTATGTTCCCAGCAAAGATATTCAATACTCACTATAGAAAGAAAAACATCATGAACAAAATTTTCATCCGATATTTGTGTTCTAGTGGACATAAGTCGATAAGTCTAATTTACTACACTCCGCTGTCGCTCTAATATTGCTCTATTATGCTAGAAGGCGTTACTGAGACATGACATGACTTTTTCTATGTCATTTTTTTGCGTGGTGGTTTTTTTCATAAGGTTACAGGGTGTAATAAGACCGATCACATAGCCGATAACTACACATTCTGTACATATAATTAAGTAACTTTAAACCAAAAATTATTGCTGGGACTTTTTTTTTCATCTTTTTAATAAGAGATGCTATTTTTATTGCGCGCAATGAAAGCGCGACAACGCAACGCAACTTTCGATCAGCTGAGCCGACCGGCCCGCTAGTGTTTAGTATCTATTGCATTTTTGTAACTTCAAATGCGTAATTTGTTTTGAAATATCGATTATTTTGATAATGTTTGTTCGGAAGCAAGTTTACTAATGATACTTGGAATACGATTTTGAAAAAACTACGAAAAAAAATATTGCACTTTGACCTTCAATATCTCCAAAACCAGTGTATTCCCAGGTATGTTCTAGATAAAAAAAAACCCAGTGTTAGAATATGTAATTTACGTTTACGTTAAGGGTCTTTTTACACCCTGTATAGTATCTTGAATTTGTTTGGTTCCCAGGGAGGCAAACAACCTGGTGGAGAGCTGCTACCGCCTGGTGTACTGGTTGTGCGCGCGACCCAACACGTCAGCTCCCATCCTGCGTTTCCTTAGGACCAGAGACTATTTCCTGTCCAGACATGTCAAAGCGACGGTTGATCTGAAGGTAGGTTTTTATGTTTAATTATTTTAACTATTGATGGTCGATATTAGATCTTAATAAAAAATTACATCAATGCTTTGAATTCCGCGTATGTCAGTGTCAACTCGCATGTATTCACTGTTGGGTGCTACACTATTCTTGGGTGACATTGGCTACATAGTTTTATCCCTGTATTCCCATGGGAACGGGAAGTACTCGGGTAAAACCGTGTAACGTCTGCTAATGTTAAATTCATTTAATAATATTATCCAACTAATGGTTTTGCAACTTGTAACACAATTTGAATGTTGAGGCTATTGCTAAAAAAAAAACGTTGGAAAAAGTTTTTGAATACATTCACGCGAACAAAGCTGTACTCTTTTTATATATAAATACAAAAAAAATCAATCAAAAATTTAAAAAACCTCCAACGCCAAAAAGTAAAATTTCACATTTAAAAAATAAAAAAAAATCCTATCATTGAGCCAAGTAATTTATGTCGCGGGGTACCGTTTAAGTAAGGAATCTTCTTTAACGGTACCCCGACGTGAATTTATTTTAAGAAATTAAATAAAATGGGTTTTATTATCCAGATGTACACAACTTTATTACCTACATACTTACATAAACTCACGCTTATTCCCCATGGGGGTAGGCACTACAAAGTACCAAATGCTACGATTCTTATACACTACCTTATGCTTTGTTTATATTCATACATAATAATAATAATAATAATAATCGTTTATTTGGGAACAGAAACAAATACATACAGAATACAAACAATGTTAAACGATGATAGCTGCAAAAGTTAAAAACTGTGGCGCAGCTATCAACGCCTGACTCCTAAAGCAAAAATGTTGTCGTGTGCGTTACCCCAGCAAGAAAGTATCTCCTAGAGTTATATGAGTAGAACGTATAGTATGTGCCCTATCTTCTGTAAATGTGCCCCCAAATAAAAAATGTGTGCCCCCTGTCTTTTTGGAAAAAAATGGAAAAAGCGATTTCTGCTGGGGTAACGTTTTTCTAGCAGGAAAATTCTAAACGAATAATCGGAGAGAGAAGAATTATGCATGACCAGAGAGCTTATATGTGTGCCAAAATGTGCCCCCAAAAATAAAATCTGTGCCCCTTCAGATTTTCGAGATATTGCGTTTCCTGCTGGAGTAACGTTTTGATGAATCGTATATCTCTAAAACCATTGCATGTGCCTCTGTAGAATACACATACACGAGTAGCTCTTAATGTGTGCCCCTTAGTGCCCCAATTAGATTTCAGAAAATATTTATAGTTTTCAAGTTATCGCAGTTTTATGAAAACCCGAAAAAACATCGCAGCGCTTAAATGAGACAAGGTATAAGTTCGCTGAAAACTGTATTCAGTCCTTCTTGATGCTAATAATAACCATAGAAAGTTTCAAAACTGTGCATGCATGCGTTTTTGAATAATCTTGCTAAAAGTCAAAACGATGGTGTCATAATTTTGACGGCAAAATACAAGGAACCGGCTCAATCCCAGATGTGTAGGTGTAAACCAAAATGTTGTGCCTTTAGTCAAAAATATATGGTGAAAATATTCAGCTTGTAATGTTTCGCGTTAAGTAAATATAAACAAAAAACCAAAAATATAAACTATGACTGGTTATCCGACCGAATGACTACTAAAAAGCGACGGATTCATACATATCGATGACCTTCTTTACTTTACTCACCAACCGGTTGACACGTGTTCTGCCTGAGTACACTGAAGTAGAAAAGTAATAAGTAATAAAATAAAGTTGTTATTGATTATATTCTACTAGCTGTTTCTATGACCTTACACATGATTAAGTAAATTATAAATAGTAGCCTAAGTAGGTACTATTCCAAGGTAAACCATCTTCTTCATTCTAAATTTAAATATAAAAATAATTTAAAAAGAAATCCAGAAATTTCCATATTTAATTAAATTTAATTTGCCATTTGTCCGGCCTTTGACCCAAAATTTGATTGGTTACGATACGATGTATAAAAAATCGTTCATGAAATGTGTGACAAAGAACTACTACTACTAAAAAGAGGTAGCTCTTTATTGTATATAAATAAAATGACCGTACCTATTCATCTTTTTATATATATATTTATTGATAAGCCGTAGGTTAGATAAATAAACAGTAAGTTTTTCATCATTAAGGGGAATGCTCCAACCAGCCCGCGAAATTCTAAATGTCTTGCGTTTTTTGTAATTTGCAGGCCAGTGTTAGGTTGTATGTTGATTCTATTACTTACTAATTCTAATTACCTACTTTAAGAATTAAAATTAAGGGAATAAAAATAATAATTTCCACATTGTTATATGTATAGATAGTCGAGTAGATTGATTATAGTCTATGGTAGTTAGGACTACATCCCTATAGACATAGAGAGTGAGACTGTGGTTGAATTAAGAACTTGATGTACGGTCTAGTTATGTAGGCTGTTCAATAATTAAAGTATACTTGAAGACCATCTTAAATGTTTTATTTTAAATGATGATCAACATCATAACACACATCAACAAGCTGTTTCATATGGTCGCAAGGTGCATTTAATATATTTTTTAATTAGCTCCCAAAACTTTAAAACGCGACTGTACGGACAACAGCTTAGGTATAATATGTCCCAATAAAGAAGGTCATCGATATCTATGAATCAGTCGCTTTTTAGTAGCCATTGGAATTCGGTCGGATAACCAGCCGTTGTTTACATATTTTGGTTTTTTGTTTATATTTACTTAACGCGAAGCTGAATATTTTCACCATATATTTTTGACTAAAGGCACAACATTTCGGTTTACTCCTACACATCTGAGATTGAGCCGGCTCCTTGTATTTTGCCGTCAAAATTATGACACCATCGTTTTGACTTTTAGCAAGATTATTCAAAAACGCATGCATGCACAGTTTTGAAATTTTCTATGGTTATTATTAGCGTCAAGAAGGACTGAATACAGTTTTCAGCGAACTTATACCTTGTCTCATTCAAGCGCTGCGATGTTTTTTCGGGTTTTCATAAAACTGCGATAACTTGAAAACTATAAATATTTTCTGAAATCTAATTGGGGCACTAAGGGGCACACATTAAGAGCTACTCGTGTATGTGTATTCCACAGGGGCACATGCAATGGTTTTAGAGATATACGATTCATCAAAACGTTACTCCAGCAGGAAACGCAATATCTCGAAAATCTGAAGGGGCACAGATTTTATTTTTGGGGGCACATTTTGGCACACATATAAGCTCTCTGGTCATGCATAATTCTTCTCTCTCCGATTATTCGTTTAGAATTTTCCTGCTAGAAAAACGTTACCCCAGCAGGAATCGTTTTTTCCATTATTTTCCAAAACGACAGGGGGCACACATTTTTTATTTGGGGGCACATTTACAGCAGATAGGGCACATACTATACGTTCTATTCATATAACTCTAGGAGATACTTTCTTGCTGGGGTAACGCACACCATGTTGTCTATACACATGCCGGTTGCGAGTACTACGCACCTGACCTTTTCGAGGAACCTCACCAATAAGGTCTATGTATGTCCTTCTAGGGTGCTCCTCCCGGCGTTTCGTTATGATAATGACTAACGCTGCATATTAATAATCTATCTCGGTTGCTATCTTGATCCCGATCTTTGTCTGTAACCAATCAACGACCGAATTCGCCTAACCGAGTTTTAAAGATGTCCAGTCAGAAGCAGCCGTTAAAAACAAAGGAACGGGATTTGGATTGAGATAGAATATTAATATCGGGCGTAAGTAATGAAATAATAAATAGTTGATGGTATATTGTTGTGTTGGGTGCGCAGTCCGCGTCGCTGGTGACGCTGTCGGCGCGCTCGTGGCTGCTGCGCGCGTGCGCGTGCGAGGCGGGCGCGGCCACCCGCCAGCACGCCGCGCTGTGCGCGCTGCTTACTGCGCTGACGCACACCGCGCACCATCCCACACAGGTAAGGTTTGTTGCGTGTTGGGTGCGCAGTCCGCGTCGCTGGTGACGCTGTCGGCGCGCTCGTGGCTGCTGCGCGCGTGCGCGTGCGAGGCGGGCGCGGCCACCCGCCAGCACGCCGCGCTGTGCGCGCTGCTTACTGCGCTGACGCACACCGCGCACCATCCCACACAGGTAAGGTTTGTTGCGTGTTGGGTGCGCAGTCCGCGTCGCTGGTGACGCTGTCGGCGCGCTCGTGGCTGCTGCGCGCGTGCGCGTGCGAGGCGGGCGCGGCCACCCGCCAGCACGCCGCGCTGTGCGCGCTGCTTACTGCGCTGACGCACACCGCGCACCATCCCACACAGGTAAGGTTTGTTGCGTGTTGGGTGCGCAGTCCGCGTCGCTGGTGACGCTGTCGGCGCGCTCGTGGCTGCTGCGCGCGTGCGCGTGCGAGGCGGGCGCGGCCACCCGCCAGCACGCCGCGCTGTGCGCGCTGCTTACTGCGCTGACGCACACCGCGCACCATCCCACACAGGTAAGGTTTGTTGCGTGTTGGGTGCGCAGTCCGCGTCGCTGGTGACGCTGTCGGCGCGCTCGTGGCTGCTGCGCGCGTGCGCGTGCGAGGCGGGCGCGGCCACCCGCCAGCACGCCGCGCTGTGCGCGCTGCTTACTGCGCTGACGCACACCGCGCACCATCCCACACAGGTAAGGTTTGTTGCGTGTTGGGTGCGCAGTCCGCGTCGCTGGTGACGCTGTCGGCGCGCTCGTGGCTGCTGCGCGCGTGCGCGTGCGAGGCGGGCGCGGCCACCCGCCAGCACGCCGCGCTGTGCGCGCTGCTTACTGCGCTGACGCACACCGCGCACCATCCCACACAGGTAAGGTTTGTTGCGTGTTGGGTGCGCAGTCCGCGTCGCTGGTGACGCTGTCGGCGCGCTCGTGGCTGCTGCGCGCGTGCGCGTGCGAGGCGGGCGCGGCCACCCGCCAGCACGCCGCGCTGTGCGCGCTGCTTACTGCGCTGACGCACACCGCGCACCATCCCACACAGGTAAGGTTGATAAATCAACCCATCTCAGGCTAATTTTCTATTCACGTTGACCACAGTCAGCGCTGAGTCGTACGCGCCGAGTTCCTCTGTCTTCAGTGAGCGTTTTAGTTTGTCGCCGAGCGGACGTCGTCAGCGAGATCAGTAGAGTCTTAGGCTGCCTGTCCACCGAAATGGAGCAAGACTGCGGAGCGGAGAAATATAAACCAATAGGATAGTCCCCTAAAACGGCGCAAAAATTTTACGTAATCCTATTGGTTAATATTTCTCGGTTTCGCCGCTCCGTAGCCTCGCTACGCTTCAGTGAACTTTACGCGACAATCAACAAAAAACTTATTCGACCCGCACTGACTATCATCGCTGACGACGAGCTACGCGCTGAGCTGTCAGCGTGACTCTAAAATAAGCTTTAGTAAGCAACATTATGGAACGAAAGAAGTACCTACTTTGACGCAGCTTGCAGTAGGAGTTGACTGGTAAAAGTCGTCGCGTGAAGAAAAAGAACTCTACCCTCGATGCAAGTTATGTCCTTGCTTTCTAATATACATACATTTGATGTGTGTACGTACTCGTATAAACATCGAGATTCGAGGAATACGCTTTGTTTTTCCAAGTTTTCATCTGAACTGATTTGTGGATAGGTTTAAATTACGATATAATAATAATAATAATTTATTGCTAAACATATTTACACGAATTTTATTATTAGCTCCAAACTAGGCTAGCCTGTATCTTAGGAGCCAATTATGATATAAAAATGAAAATAATAACAATTTTCAAACATAAAACTAAATAAATAAAGTATAAACGCTGTGCTAAGATGTGTGACTGTACGTGTCCAGTCGCGGTCATAAGTCGATATACTGTACAATGTAAAACTTGATGTAATTTGTGGAGATGAAATAAACATTTTTATTATTTATTATTATTATACTCTCTCACAAACTAATAGATTGACACTTTGGTTTCATTTACGACCTTCTATATATAAGTAATTTCTATACAAAAGACACACTCACTCTCATTCATGTACGAATGATAAAACAACACACTTTCTTATGTACAGACGTCAGCACATCAACCTACCCCAAACTGTCGAATTTTCCCAATTGAACATGAACCTTATTGTGTTTAGAATATAGTTGAAACCCATCAAAGAAATTTGACACATTCGAATTTCGTGTGAGAGTGAGTAAGTATGTAAGTTTAAGTATTTTCATTTGTAGGAGTGGGAGTGGTGTCTCCTTCGTCGAACGTTAGAGGAGCTGCCGGTGAGTGTGGAAGCTGCGATTGAACCACGCTGGGAACTGTTCCAAGCGCAGCAGTTACGACAGGCCATCGCCTCTTGCGACCTTCCCACAGGTATGATACGAGTATCTGAAAAATGATACTAGTACTTTTCAAGCTTATGTCCCTGATAATAAAGTTTTGATAATAAAGTTTAAAAAAGTCAAGAAGTTTTTTGACATCGTCAGTTTTTATCAATTTATTATTTTTTGAGAACAAATTTCTATTCGTACTTTGTATGCCACGCTGGTCACGCCAAGCCGCGAACAATTGAATTTCTATTGTGTCTGGAGGCCAGGCAGTCGTCGTGTTAATGAAACTGTTCTATAAATAAAACTAGCTGCCCCGGCAAACTTCGTTGTGCCTTAGAGTCAATTTATTGCTTTTATCATTTTTATTTACATACGTTTAATAAGACGACAAAAAATAAAACCAAACCAATAATAACTACTACTACTTTTTATGTAGCGAGTCTCTACTGTGATCTTATTAAAACATTTTGTGTTCGATAGAATTAAAATTATAACATGTATATATAACCTAACCTAACTGACCATACCTATCCTATAGCTAACCTAACTACCTAACCTAACTACCTTACTAAAATGCATTGATTTAAAAAATAATAAATTCATAATTTTAATCTGAAATATTGCCTATAAGTTACATACAATTTATACTTATAGTTTTCCCGGTCTACTTTAATTAAAGTCTTAACAGTAGAATAAGTTCTATTTGCAAATAATTATTATAGTTTGTCTCTGTCGTCATTGTTAATTACGTAAATTGATTTCTGAAATGACGACTTTTTTATGCTACATAAAACCTCTAAGTTTAGTAACAAAAAATTTCAGAACGTAGGTACGTATAAATTGACAACCTTACCTTCTTAGGTTTAGCTTAAGACTTGTCAATGTCAAATTGTCACCTGATAACAAAGACATTCAAGAGGTTTATAGTCTAAGTTCAATACCTAGTATTTTAAATCTCTTTGCCTGATAATGAACTGGGAAGTTTGACTCCTGTCACGTCATCCAAGATGGCGCTGCGTTTGAAAAAATGTTTGAGGCTACGAATATTCTTGATATTTATTTTTTCGAGGACTTTTCATGTTTTTTATTAACTATTATGCTATTCCGGACAAAGACAAATCCAAAAAGGCCAAAATCATTAAAATTGATCCAGCCGTTCTTAAGTTATAAGTGGTGTAACTAACACGACTTTCTTTTATATAAAAGATAAGTGTAAGATATGTGTGTGTTGGTCCCAGGTCTGGGCGGCAAGCGCATCAGCGTGTCGCGCGTGCACGCGCTGCTGGCGCGCGAGCTGGGCGCGCTGCACGCCACGCAGCCGCAGAGGAACCTCGTCGCCACCGAGATACAAAAGGTCAACAACTTGAACCACAATATTTCATTCAACATACTAACTAATATATTAAAATGACAAGCTCAATAAAAGCTTGTATTGCGAGATTTGCATTTCACAGACTAAAGTCCTGTTAATAATTCTTTTCTGAGAAAAGCCTAGCCATCGATTGCGATAACCCGAATTTTTAATGATAAATGATATTTATCCCTGTAAATAGATTCATACAAACACTTTGACTCATCATTTTTTAACCAAATGGTGCAGGTGAGAGGACAGAGGTGAAGTTTGTAATACCACTGATATCATAACTGATGTCTTCCCCGCAGGTCCTCGACTATGTCACAGAAGTGAATAGGCAGCGCAACCTAGCGGCAACTCTAACACACTACTACGACTCCTGGCGACAACTGACGGAGATCCTGTTCTGTGTGGCGCCACACGACATACTCAGCCTGGAGTCTCGGAAGAATCTACTCCTCAACATACTACAAGACCTGCTGAACAAGATCCCCCCGTCCGAAGTGCTGCCACAGCTTGGAAACCTGGCCTCGGGCACCGTGCTGCTCCTACTAGTGAATCTCCGACACTGCTACATCCTACAGAAGAGAGAATCCAACCAAAAGTCTTCAGAATTCGAGATGAGCTTCTTCGGACCTTCAAATCAGATCATGCAGACCAACTCCTTAACTTTAAAATTCATCCTACACAAGATTTTGTCCTGGATCCTCGTGTCAGGCGGCTCAACACAGAAAATGCGAGTGAATCTATACGGAGCGTTGCTTAATTACCTGAACATAGTGAATTTAAAGTCCAGTGCTGCCGATCCGGAAGACGAAAACGTGTCAAATACGTATGTTAGTAGACTCGACAGTTCAAAAGCAAGGCCTAGTCGTGAAGAGTCAGCGTTAAAATCTATGGTGATTGATGTAATAAGTGACTTTGGTGAAAACCTGTGTTCCATAGTGTGTGGGGATTGTATAGGGGCTGGTCATGACGTGTGCCGCATGGTGGCGCTGGCGTGCTTGGACACGCTCATAGAAATTAATCCTCGGACTGATTGGATGAACACGCTGACCAATCAGGGATACCTGAGAAGCCTAATCGATAGTTTATTGCAAGATGACGAGGGTTTGAAAGAGGTGAGTGTTTATTATTGACTTAAAAGATATCTGCATTTATTTGATTTAAATTACACATCATGTGGTACAGTCATCACCGATGTGCGGTTTAGTGCCTTGTGTAGAGACATCGAGACGTCCTCGGTCGTACAGAGATAAACAATTTCTCGTCACAATTTTTAGGGCTCCGACTACCCAAAGGGTAAAATCAGGACCCTATTACTAAGACTGACTGACTGTCTATCTGTCACCAGGCTATCTCGTGAACCGTGATAGTTAGACAGATGATGTCGTATTTCTGTTGCCGCTGTAACAACAAATACTAAAAAGAAATAAAAAAATATTTAATGGGGCACCCGTAAAATAAACGTGATTTTTTGCCGTTTTTTCTACGAACGTTCGATTCGACCTTTCGTGCGTGTGTTTGATTCGCGCAGTTCAAGTGTTTATTTAATCATAATAATAATAGTAAGTAAGTAATATAATCATAATAATATTAAAGCCCTAATAGGTTTTAATACCTAACAAAGCAATTATAGTTTATTTATTTATATTTTTATTAACACAACAGACTCCGCGCACGCGAACTTGTTTAGGCAACGTGACGCGTGCACGGTCCGTCAATTTACAGAGGATTTAAAAAGTCTTGTCAAGTCTACACAGAAATTAGCTTATAGGGGTTAGCAATTTATGAAGTACATTTCTCGTTTCTCTCTTTTTGTATCGGTATAACTTTGTATGTATGTCTTACTAACAAATCGAAAAACCAAATTCATGATCCTAATTTATTACCCTGGTACTACACAGCCACACAATAACGACGGGTATCATTAGTAAGCGTTAAGTTTAAGTTGAGGAAATGCACTCAAAAACACGAATACATCTTTAATTGATATTCTGACAGGACATTATTGCAAAGTTGTGTCGTTGCGTTGGTTGCCGTAGTGTCGAGACTGTCAGAAGCCATTTTTTAAGCGAATTAAATCGATTTACTTTAAAATGAATACCACATAAAAAATGAGAGAAATGTGTACAATATAAATGTATTATATTATCAATATTACAAACTCGAGTGTGCAATAAAACGATATTCCTCAAAAATCAGTTTTGAACAATCCAAATAAAATTGTCGAATAATATCTCTTGATTATTTAAATCGATTTGTCTCAAGAATCGGATTTTATAGCAAACGACTTTTTTTCCCCGTCACTACATATATTTTTCTTTTGATTTTGTCACTTAGCCTGGTACCCACCATGCTGCTTTCCATTGCCCTTTGTGTACTAGCCAGTCTTTCTCTTGGCTTGTCTGTTAACGCTCATGATTCGCAGCCGTATGTCATGCATGAGAGGATACAAGTATTGAAAGTCTGCATGTTGCAAGTCACATGTGTTGCATGCTTAAATCTTTACTCTTCATTATTTCTTTTAGGGACTAGTATTTTTTCCATCCGCAGGTTATTCTTTTGTTTATTTCCTTGGACATATAGTCCTCAGGAGATATAATTTGACCTAGATAAACATACTCTTTCACATAGTTCTACACCTGTTTCCGTAAACCTCTTTGTTGACTTTTGTGAATTGGTCATTAATTTTGTTTTGCTTGCATTAATTATTAATCCTATATCTCTGCTTTTCTCTGTTATGGCTTTTAGCTCTTGTCCTAGTTTTTTTGGGTCTTCTAGCAGGATAATATCATTAGCGAATCTCAAATGGTTAAGGCTGCTACCGTTGATGTTGATACTGTAGTTTTCCCAATCTAATCTTCGAAATATGTATTCCAGCACAGCATTAAACAGCTAGGACAGCATTAAACAGCTTGGGGGAGAGCTGATCTCCTTGTGTAACGCGGAGTAACGCCTATGTTTATAGGAAAAGGGTCTCCTTTTGTTTCCAGTTTAATGCGACTTTTGCATTCTCTGTAGATGGATTTAATTATTTGTATATCTAGGCTTCATCATATTATTTCATAATCACAAATAATTTAAGAGCCCTTCCTCCAACAGACTCTAGAACCGAACCCGAAATCGCTGCGCGTCCTGTACGTGTACGAGTCGAAGATGGGCCTGCTCATCAAGCTGGCCCGCACGCGCGCCGGCGCCGAGACGCTGCTGTCGCAGGCCGCGCTGGGCTGCCTGGCCGCGCTCACCGCGCTGGCCGCGCACCCCGACATACACACCGGCTACGGCACGCACCGGGACACGGAGTTCGTGCCGTCTGTCGCCAACAGGTCAGAAGCATCTAATTGTTGAGTCGAAAAGTTAAGTCAAGTCGTTGAGTTGCTCATCAAGCTGGCCCGCTGGCCGCGCTGTCCATTTACCAGCTTACTTCTCAAGTGAAGCGTGCGTAAATAAGTTCTACTACAATAATTTGACCTGATAGTCAAAAGTGATAACATTAGTGTTGTGTTTGTGTCAGGTTCCGTCAGATCCTGGTGCCGGCGCTGGCGCTGTGCGACGCGCTGCTGACGACGCTGGGTCCGCAGAACCACAGCTGCGTGCTGCACGTCACGCACGCGCTGCTCAGCCACGTCGAGTGCATCGACGCGGTGCTGAGGTCAGTGTGGCGTTACTGCCGTTACTAGTGCTCCAAAACTTAACAGCTTTCTGCACTAACTTGTTCTCCGTATCGTAACGTCCTGCATCAGCAGTTTCCGCTTCACGTTTCAATTACTACTTTTGTGCCATTTGAACGTGTTTTTTACATTCAGAAATTATTTTGAAGTTTTATTTCTGAAATACTTACATACATAAACTCACGCCTTTTTCATGGGGTAGGCAGAAACGAAAGAGCGCCATATGCTACGTTTCTGACATACGTCTTATGCTTCGTTTACATTCAAACATGTTGACATACTCACGCCGGTTGCAAGTACTACGCACTGAAGAACCTCACCAATAAGAAGAACTTGATCGTCTGCGTAAAGAAACCATTTGAGAGGCATTTATCCTCAAGCCACAGTCACTCACTTTTATATCTGCCATTCAACTATCCATGTATACATGTATACATACGTTGAACAGCCATGGCGACGCTACACAGCCCTGTCTAACTCCCCTAGAGATGCTCAACCAGTAGCTCCGTTTATCCTGCCACAGGCACTGGAATTTCCTTATTAAAAATTCTGTGCACGTACCAAGCACCAGTCCACACTATACATGGATAGTGTCGACCGCAGTTTATCCCTCCACAGACTATCATAGGCCTTCTCCAAGTCAACGAAAACACAGTAAACTTTCTTGGCTATGCACCTCCAGGTGAAGATCAGATCCATACATCACATTCCCTCTCTAAACCCTGCCTGCACGTTCCATAATTTCTTCGTCTGTCAGTTTGATCACTCTTTTAAGCAAAACCTTTGCATACAGTTTGCCAACTACGCTTAAAAGGCTAATGCCGCGGTAGTTTTTACACTCCTGCTGTTAGCCTTTTCCTTTATACAGTGGCACGATTACAGCCTTGCACCAGTCATCTGGGACTCGGCCATATCTCCAACACATATTTAAGATCCGTCACAACAAGCTTGCTACTATCCCGTCACCGCCCTCCAGTATTTCAGCGGATAATCATGCCCTGCAGCTTATTTAACTTTTTTCTCTTAATGCTCGATATCATCCATTCCTATTTCATACTATCACTTTTTCACATCTCTCCTATGCACCGTTACCCATTCCTTGCACACTATCCTGAAAATAAATAAACACATTTCAATATACATTTTATTGTATACAAAATATTGTAAAAACTATTTTAAAAGAGTAAGTATGGAGCATACGAAACTACCTTTTGGAAGGGGCAACTAGAATCATTATATTTTATTTAACTTGTAAGTTTAACAATGATTTGACTTTGATTTTGAAGACTTCACATTCTTTGCTTATCAAACAACCATCTTCTGCTCTTATTACATTCATACTTGAAGTTCTTTTAACTCCATGTGCCAATCTTATCTGTTTCCAGAACATTTAACATTGGCCCTGAAGTTATTTGAGAACTTCCTGTTATACTCTTCATCTTTTTCATCCTTCTTCTTTTTCACCACTTCTTTCACTCTCGCTTTCATTTCGGAGTCACTTTTCTTCACTCTTTCTAAATCATCTATCCTATTTACATTCGTTGTCTGATATACTATATTTAGGCCTTACAGGCTAGCACATTAAGCCAGGCCTTTTTCTTCTTCCTGACAAAAATAATTTCTTAATTATGATTATTTATTTACAGAGCTGCGCACCCTAACTCCCCCGTTGAACTCCTTATTGAGGTGGAGGCGATAACATCGGTAATAGGACGCGCGTCCAACCGAGAAGTGTTCGGCGGCGCGCAGGCCGGCGAGCCCACCGCGCTGCAGGCCAGCGCGCCCGCCGCCGCGCGCGTGCGCTGGCTCATGCTGGCGCTACTGGCGCGCTTCCACCGCCCCGCCGCCGACCTGCCCGACCACACGCAGACGCGCTTGTTATACTACAAGGTACAACATATCGGAACTTAAACTTGACTGCTAGTCATACACAGAATCAAAAAAAAAGACAAGTCGCGGCGACTTTGCAGCACCAAGCATTCTCTCACCTTTCTTTCTGTTCCAGATCGTATGCAATCTCCTAACGTACGCACGCAACATAATGTGCGACGACACCGGGCGCGTGGTGGGCGGGATCTCCATCGAGGGCGGCGCGTGCGCACGTCTCCTAGCACTGTTACAGCACTTAGTACGCGCGCATGGACACCACGACAAACTACTCGCTACCACCAGACATCAGCTACAGAACTTACCTACCATGAGTCTTGATGGTAAGTGACAAGTAAATATTGGATTATGACGGCCCTGCGTCCTGTACACGATGGTGTTTGTTGGCACAGGTGACCCAAAGTGGTGTTTATAATATTCAAAGCTATCGTTATTTTTGTTATTCTAATTTTTGTTCCAGACATGCGCAAGCTCCTCCCGGAAGACTCGCAAACGCTCTCCCCCGTGGAGTGCCGCGGCCGCGCGGTATCCGCGCTGAGCGCACGCGTGCGCACGCGTCGCGCGGAGCTGGGCGCGTGTGCGCACGCGCTGGACGCCGCCCTGCACCTGCTGTGGGCGCACGCGCGGCTGCTGCTGAGAGTGCATCTGCCTACTGATGATAACGATAACTGTAAGTAGACCTGTGTGCTGGCTTGCGTCCCTCTCCCCGTGGAGTGCCGCGGCCGCGCGGTATCCGCGCTGAGCGCACGCGTGCGCACGCGTCGCGCGGAGCTGGGCGCGTGTGCGCACGCGCTGGACGCCGCCCTGCACCTGCTGTGGGCGCACGCGCGGCTGCTGCTGAGAGTGCATCTGCCTACTGATGATAACGATAACTGTAAGTAGACCTGTGTGCTGGCTTGCGTCCCTCTCCCCGTGGAGTGCCGCGGCCGCGCGGTATCCGCGCTGAGCGCACGCGTGCGCACGCGTCGCGCGGAGCTGGGCGCGTGTGCGCACGCGCTGGACGCCGCCCTGCACCTGCTGTGGGCGCACGCGCGGCTGCTGCTGAGAGTGCATCTGCCTACTGATGATAACGATAACTGTAAGTAGACCTGTGTGCTGGCTTGCGTCCCTCTCCCCGTGGAGTGCCGCGGCCGCGCGGTATCCGCGCTGAGCGCACGCGTGCGCACGCGTCGCGCGGAGCTGGGCGCGTGTGCGCACGCGCTGGACGCCGCCCTGCACCTGCTGTGGGCGCACGCGCGGCTGCTGCTGAGAGTGCATCTGCCTACTGATGATAACGATAACTGTAAGTAGACCTGTGTGCTGGCTTGCGTCCCTCTCCCCGTGGAGTGCCGCGGCCGCGCGGTACCCGCGCTGAGCGCACGCGTGCGCACGCGTCGCGCGGAGCTGGGCGCGTGTGCGCACGCGCTGGACGCCGCCCTGCACCTGCTGTGGGCGCACGCGCGGCTGCTGCTGAGAGTGCATCTGCCTACTGATGATAACGATAACTGTAAGTAGACCTGTGTGCTGGCTTGCGTCCCTCTCCCCGTGGAGTGCCGCGGCCGCGCAGTATCCGCGCTGAGCGCACGCGTTTCATAACTTACTTGATAAAAAATACGCATTACTAAACTGATAATTATGTGTTGCAGCAATGTTGAACACGTCAAGCGCATGGCGCGGCAGCGGCGACGAGCTGCCCGAGCTGCGCAAAGAACTGATCGCCGTGTTCAACGACAGGTTCACCGAGCAACTGCTAGACACCGCCAAGGTAAACACAATCACCTAATCAAATTACTTCACACTACATCGATTTTTTGGAAAAAAAGAATAGAATAGAATAGAATACTCTTTATTATACACCATAAAAATTTACAAATTATAACTTAAGGGGTTACACAGGGTGATACAAGGGAACAGGTTAACGTAAACCACGCTCATTACAATTTAGTACGTAGTCGATAGCAGAATTCAAAGATATTTTTGTGTGTCCTAAAACTCTTTTTATCTTTTCAGAACCAGCCTCAAGTCCAGCGCGGCTTCCTGGAGATCCTGGTGAAGGACATCAAGACTATGATCCAGTTCTCTCCGCTCTGATTATATCAATATTTATGTTTACCGATTACGTTTACTTTACTATAACTATACGAAATTTGTCACGTTGGCTAATAAAATTAGTTTTGTAATTATTTTGTTTTCTTTTCGTAACATCCTTAACTTTACCACCGTTCAATTACTAGTGCTTGACTGCAATCCCACCTGATGGTAAGTAGTGATGCAATCAATGATGGTGATGGTGGTGAAGCGCACTACTTCATTAACAGCCTATTCACTCTAGCCTTGAAGACACCTCTATTATAATCGGACGAGAAGACCAGTCCTTTGATGTACGCGGTATAAACGACGAGGCAAACGCTTTGTCCGGATCTTTCGGGCTTAATTGTTATCAAGAAGGATAATCACAATTGTCACAATGCTTGGTAGATTTAGCGGGCCCAGACCAAATACAACAACAGTACGTTTTGCTGCACACGCTACAGACGGACGGAACGTTAGCGTTAATAAAATGGTACACTGCAAAGTTTACCCCCGACGCTGATTCCGCTGCGTGGAAAAGAGTCCTTTCCGATCAATTTCCGATGAAAGTTGACGTAAGATGGAAAACACAACCGCGTAACAAACAGAACTAATAAATACAACGTGAGCACTCCACAAGGCTAATTAACTCGTGGTGTTTTTTTCATTTTGAATAACTGCAACTCGGTAAAACAAAAAATTACAATTGATTTGAATTGACAGCTATGACGTCACAACACGGCGCAAAGTTGATACTATTCTCATTTACGAACGTACACACACATTTTTTCGCCAGGTATGTAATAGAGGGCGATCCTAATGGGGCATTAATCCACACACCGGGCTGGTACTGATAAATACCAGATTAATAAAACAAGTAAACAATAAAAACTCATATAAAAACCCACTCCCGCCTCCTTCCATTTTTGGTTTCGGAGACCGGTTTCATTTATGAGGAAATGCGCAACTGACGGATCCACAGCTTAGAAATCTATACATATAATAAGACAGTAAAAAAACTGTGTCTGTACATTGAATAAATTTAAAAAATAATAATTGAGGGGGGTTTAGAAACAGTAACAGAGCACGAATCCAAAAAAAAAAGTCTGTCTGTTTGTCTGTTTGTCTGTTTGTCTGTTTGTCTGTTTGTCTGTTTGTTTGCACACGCTAATCTTCGGAACTACTAGACGGATTTGAATGATTTTTTTTTTGTTCTATAGATATTAAGTCTGGGCAACACATAGGCTATAATTTATCTTGGAAACTGGAACACCTGATGCAGAACCGCAACAGACCAGCTAAACTATAGGAGATACAAAAATGGTACCATAGCAAAAATTGTTTCACGTGATGGCATTTTCTGCTGAGAGAATAAGTTTGAAGATCCGGAACACCTGATGAGGAACCGCAACAGACCAGCTAAACTATAGGAGATACAACAATGGTACCTTAGCGAAAATTGTTCCACGTGATGAGCATTTTCTGCTGAGAGAATAAATCTGAAGATCCGGAACACCTGATGTGGAACTTCAAGAGCCCAGCTACACTATAACATATATAGGAATGACGTCTTAGCAAAAGTTGTTCGGTCTGATAGGCATTTCCTGTTGACTTATAAAAATCAAAGATCAGAAACATTTGATATAGAAATGAAAGCTACCTATCACTAATTTCATTGCATAATTATAAAATAACATAAGTACCTCCACGCGGTGAAGGCGGGAACAGTTCAGGACTGATTTTCGATGACGATGGTATATCATTGAAAATTAGACTCTACTGGCTAAAACTCCCATTTTTTTTTATCGTATTAATATGCCTTCGGGCTTATGTTATTTGAGTGTTTAATTTCCTTTTCCATTTATCTTCGTTACGTGGTAGCCTACCCGGTAACGCAGGGGAGCAGCCACTTAGATTTTAATTGATCAGGTATCATCACAATAAAACTATAACCATGCCTAAAAAGAGGTCAAATCTTTCCCAATGTTCCAAAGGTGCTAAATGATTAAAGATCATAAGATCCCAACATTCTACCGAAGAGCGTTAGGAGAGACTTGATGCTGTTCGAGAACATGAGGCTGCAACTCGCTCCGCGGAAACTTCTTGGGATCGCGAAGCACGCCTGTATTCTCAGCGTATTTACGCATCTACATCCAGGTCTCTAGACACCAGTGAAGAATATGTGCGCGACTGACCGCTGATCGTGAACATCATGCACTGTCTCGCGAGTTTGAGACGTTCACGGAAAAAGCATGACGCTTGAGTTTTCAGCGTATATACGCATCGACTCTAAGAGATAAGTGGGGGAAGGAGATGCGCGACTGACCGCTGATCGTGAACGTCACGCAGCATATAGGCTATAATTCATTTTGGAAAATGGAACACCTAAAGTAAAAGAGATATAAAAATGGTGCCATTGCAAAAAGTATTCCCCGTGAAGAGTGTTTTCTGCTGTGAGACTAAATTTGAAGATCTGGAGCACCTGTAGTGGAACTCCTAAGCCCAGCGACAATATAACATATACATAATAGAAATGGCGTCTTAGCAAAAGTTGTTAAGTCTGATGGCATTTCCTGTTGACCAACAAAAATAAAAAATCTGGAACGTCTTAAATCGTTTCGCGCATCCCATTGTTTTCCCGTCCCCGGGCTTTTAGAATTCGACATCAGACGTTTCAGATCTTCGATTTTGACGACCCCGTTGTCGCTGGCATAAGCAATAGGATCCGCGTACGAAGTCGCGGGCAGAAGCTAGTTAGTAAATAAATTATTTAGAAAATAGTTTTTTTTTCACCAAAATCAACCTTTTGGATTTTAAATATTAATTAAAAAGCATTTCTAATTAAATTCAACATAGCACGATTTTTGGACTTTTTAACTAATGATAATAAGTCTATAGTTTTTAATTAATTACTTAATTTTAAATAACTACCTACATATTCGCCGAAAGTCGAATAACACTAGCAATAATAAAAATACTATATACAAAAAAAATGGAGTAGGTAGGAAATGCTGAGTGCCTACTGAATATTAGCGAGTAAAGTATTCACGCCGCGCCGCATTAAAATTAATAAAAAAAACCTCGGTTAAATTGCCACCACTTTCCATACAACACACTTCAGATCGCCGTAATCGTGTGAAGTCAAGTCAGAGGATCAGGGAGCATAGACAAAGACACCTTTAATTAAATATATAATAGGTACTTCTGCCGTGTTTCTGGCAAATAAATAAATTATTATTATTATTATTATCTTTATGAGCTTATATTTCTCGGAACCCTTGGGTTCCGGACCTTTGGAAGGCGTACGAGGAGCCTAAGCCAACTCGCAGGGGCCCTTTGTCGTTTTTAATGCAGTGAGGCACCAATCGCAGATTTTCCCTGCATGCATTATGCACCCAAGGAAAACCTACGACTAGTGCAGGACTATTGTTATTATTATTATTATTACTTAACGTAGTTCAATAAATCCGAAATGTAAGAAATTGGCATAAGCTTTCTACATACTGAATTCCAAACATTTCGGATTTACTGAATCTCGCTATATTTATTGAAAATATGACTTTGGTTAGGCGCCCTTGGTCTCAGATTTTATAGGTATGCCGCCTATGGGAGTCTGACTTACCACTTGTATGCTGTAATTATAGATAAAGATAAAGATAATTTTATTTGCCTCTGTTAATAAAAAAGAAAGAAAAAATAAAGAAAACGCAATGGAAGAATTAGAAGCAAGCAATCAAAACGTGAGCACATCAAGCTACCACAAATTGTCAAATTTTTCCAATTAAACATTTACCTTATTAAGTTTAGAATAAAGTTGAAAACCTATCAAAGAAATTTGACACATTGGGGTAGGTTGATGTGCTGGCGTCTGTACCTACTTACCCGCAATAGCTGACTAACTAAATATGCATGACATGTGATAGCTGAAACTTTGTAAGTTTCGATCCGTCGAACAGAACGACCCGACGGACGGTTCACTACTCCGCGCATTCATCTGTCGGACCACCACCATCCGTCGGTACGAGTTTTTTTAACCAAAGATAAAGGTTTTCCAGACTTTTCCCTGCATCGTTAGACTTGCATTACAATAATGCAATCTTATGTCTTGACTTAAAAAGAGACTATGATCCCTGAGTTTCTTTCGGCATTTCTTCTCAGAGATCTCTGCGATGTTTTTCTTAAAACATGCTTAGAACATGCTCCATTTAATTAAAAAATAAATTACATGTCAAAGTATCTGGGAAGATCTACTTACACTCACAACCAATGATATTATAACCCCCCATCTGCCGATAAATCTCCAATAAGTATAAAGGTGTAGATAGGTTATACGTGCTCTACAAGTGACACGTTAAAATGTAGCTAACTAGAAACTTTAAAACTTTCAACTTTACAACTTTTTTTTAATTTGGCGCGCTCGCAGTTTTTCAGCCAGTCACATATTCAATACATTGTTCCCGCATGGTTTGTGATTCACCTCTTTGCTGATTGAAACATTTACTAACAATATCCACATTCCAAATTCAAATCAATTTTGGTCCCTAGGGATTAATGAGCTATTTTGGTCCCTGTTTACGAGGAATAAACTAGCTCTTTTTGAATAGATGTCATAAATAGTTATTTGTTATACAAGAGTGCAAAGTTGCTTTTTAACCGCGTGTTCAATTTTGATGACCGAGGAAGCGAAGGATTCTAAAATTGAATCACGAGCGCAGCGAGTGATTCAAAATTAGTATCCTGAGCGTTAGCGAGGGAATCAAAAGAGCACGAGGTGAAAAATCTTTGCACTCGAGTGCAACACGTAACTTCTCATTCCACCTCAGCGAGGAAATGACTAAATGCAAAAAAAAAACGTTTTCTGAGAAAGTTTTGGCTCCTTTTGCTAGTCGCCACGTGTTGAACATATCGTACTGTTTTAAATACTTCTCGCGTGATTGTTGAGGGAGAAAGCTCATTTGCGCATTATTAACAGTTTCAGTCAATTCTGTTGGCGTCAAACAAACTTCCTCGTCGCTAGAATCACTAATTTTAGTTTTTTCACTTGTTTTCAAGTTTCTTGTTTTTATTATAAGCTTTAACAATGACGTGAAAAAATGCCGCGTAAAGAACCGCGTACAAAGCAAATTGAAAAAAGAACAGCAAGAAGGTTCCGAGTCGAGTTTTTAACAAATTAAAAAAAAGTTGTATGATATATTCGGCACCATAGAGGTAGCAGTAAATAGGTTTAATGTTTTTTTTAATTCACAAACTTAGTGCACACGATGTTCTAAATTCAATTTACTTTATCCTCTAGACAATAAAAACGGCTTTTCCACTCAGATATTGAAGATTAAAAATACTCTTTCCGAGATGGTGGGATGAAAAAGTAATTGGTACACCTACCGGACCTAACTGTGACTGTGAAACTAAAACAAAACTAAATCGCAGTCACAAATATTATAAGTAATGGCGTTCCCAGTTACCTACAGCTAGCTATAGTGATTCCCACCTCTGTGACTTTTCATCAATAGGGAATATGCATGTAATTTAAATATGGTTCGAATATTTTTTTTCCGAATCTTTAATAGCAGAAAATACGAACTAAATCATTGTTTTACTTTTTAATAGCGTCATAATTATTTAAAATTAAAAATAAAAGTGCGAATTAAGCGCGGGAACTTCAAATTTGTGAAACGTATCACCATTGGTTATAACGAAAATTGACGTCAAATACTACGACAACAACTCAACGTCTACGAAACTTCAATGTCTAAGTATGACATTAAGTATTGGAATGGACTTTTTATTGGAAAACATAATTATTGCCGTGTGTGTTGTGAACTAATTTAATGTTCAAGTGTAATTTTAGCTTCATAGTGAGGTTATTTAACATTTAAGAAAAATGACTGAAAGTGGTTTTGTAAAAGCACAATCTGACAATGTTTATTGCATTCGGGTACAAACAATACCGGTAAACTGGTTTTTGAGCATTTTTCATGGTGAAATGGTTAGAAGAACGAAAACACCCTAAGTAATAGTAATAGGATCACAGTAAATGACGTAATCGAAATGGCGCGCGAAAATGGCGGCGTTTAAACCGCTCAAATTTATTCTGTATTTTAAATATTTTTTTATGCTTCATTACTGCATTTTTAAATATGTTTATATTTTTTTTCTATGTTAAAACGGTGTAAACAGTGAATTAAAATTATAAAAAAAATACATGCATATACCCTATTCTCAGAAAGTAAGACGGTCATAAACAAGCGAGTATCAAATTTAGAGTTTCATAGAATTAAGCTCAAAGTTCAAACATTACCGATAACGAGCACAGCATTACTAAAATAAAAAGAATAAGCTCGGCATCCCATCGAGTCCGCCCGCGTGCACTCGACAACAACTATCAATTTAATTGGAGAACCGCGGGCAGCCTCTTTACCCCGCTTAACTTTTCGATTTACATTCAAAACGGCCTTTTAAAAAACCCAACTCAATAACTACAAGTCTAAACCCTTGTTCGATGCGTACTTTAGAAATCATTCGGCTGTAAAACTTTGTGCCTGCGCCGCGATTGGCGCGCGGCCGCGGGGTGGAGTCGGGAAACCACGCCCGGCGCCCGCCGCGCATGCTAAACGCGCTTTAAACCCCGTTTAAGCGGTATTTTGGTCCAAAACCACAAGAAAATGTATGTAACATCGGTTAGGGGGAGGGCGGTAGCTAAATGAAAAGATTTTCGCGATTCAACGGCTATTTTGCGAATATGGCGGACAGTAATGTCGAATGCGCGGGAAAGTGTAGGCTGTTTATAAGTTAGATAATAATTACATGAAGCAGTTTTAATTACAAAGTTTTTTTTACGTGCGGGCGTTTAATTTAACGAAATTTAGAATACATTAAACGGACAAGTACTAAAATGTTTGATTGAGTTTTGAACTTTAAATTGGCGCTATGTGAATTTTATTATCAACTGCCAATAAAAAAGTGTTTAGATTTACATTTTAAAGATCGTAACAGTGTTGTAAATATGGATTCGCGTATGCAGGACAGTCACAAATCGTTTTTGATCAAAGATCTGCTCGGTGACGTGTTGAGGCCAGGAGCAGTGGCTGCGATAGGTATGTTGGTGAAAGTTTAATAAGTATACATAAAACCATAATGCATGAAAAAATAACCCCATCCAAAAAGGATGAAAAAGCTGCTGCTCGCTAATTTAATGCTTAAAATCAAAGTCAAATCATATATTTCAATACGACCGCCAAAAAGAACTTTTGGACGTCATACGTGAAAATTAAAACGGCTGTTTCATTTCCATGCACTAATTATTTATTTTGTTTTAAGAATACTTTATTTATGCAGTTTGTTTTTGGCTTATAATACCTACCTTATTAAGTATTTAGTTTACATATTAGAAAGAAAAAGCAAAGAATAATGTTTATTTTATTGTTAATTTCCGGTTTCGTTGCATTTAGGAATTGTTTTTCGTTTAAAATTAGAACAAACTCAACTAGAACCCGTGCATCGACAAGTCACAATTCAAGAAATCAAACAACCATTTACATTTAAATTGTTAAGCTTTAAGATCTAAAATATATTTTTTTTAATCCCAAAGTTTCAATTAGTAAAGCTATAAAAATAAAATTTTGTCGATCGTAGAATGGCGTAGCGACTTCGTAGCACCCGCGTAGCAGCGGTTACGGGTATAATTTGATAATTTTGTCATTAAGTTCAATTCAATTAAGCAAAGAAATCAATTATTCATGATTATTACCTACGTTACGTTGTGTTTCATGTAGATGAATTAAATAAGAGATACTTAGATCTTGTCTGTCGTTACTGGCATTTAGAAGGTCCGACTAATGTTGGATAATGTTATTCCCACACTGGTTTAGAAAATGGCTAATGAACATTTGGAAAAAAACGAGTGAAAAATAAGGAAACACGTAAACCTTTTCATTCAGGAGTTTATTACTCCTGAATGAAAAGGTTTACGTGTTATAGGTACCTATTTTATGAGCGGCGTGTCGTTGTATTCGCCTTAATTTTTTTATAAAAATAATAAAAATAAAAAAGACGAACGCTGGCACCATTTTAGGTATAATGTACCTACTAATGTCTTTAAAATTTTGTTTCTGCTCAAAACCTATCGAGTCATATCAAAATGAAGAATTGGTTATTGGTCAACAATACAGAGGCCATCACATCAAGCTACCCCAATGTGCCAAATTTCTTTCGATAGTTTTTCAACTTTATAACAATTAGAATAAGGTTCATGTTTAATTGACAGTTTGCGGTAGATTGATGTGTTGGCGTCTGTACATTGTTAGCTAATAAACTCTGAAATTCAAAAGATGCCGTCGTGTGTGTTCCTCTGCCCAGATTTACTTTAAAAACAGTGAGATATTTTTTAAATTGTCTGATCTTTTGAAGTTGGTCATTAGAGTAAATAAGGTACATGAATTTTTAATATCGAGGACGACTGTATTAACGGTGTTTTTCAAAGTATAAGAAAAGTAATAAGCTTCTCTGTACAAAATTAGGAATCAACTTCATAATCTTTGAAAAGAAAAATCAAGCACACACAAAGCGCACATATGGGAAAGCAATAAATATATTGAATACTGAGTAAATGTTAGGTAATATGGATGAATTTACCTAACATTTCTGACGTGCATATGAAAATGGCCTGCCTATGGCCCCGGCCTTTTATAATTAGCACTACTTATCATCAGGTGGGATTGCAGCGCTATAGTTTATAATATAAAAAAACAACATGAGAAGATGTCGTCTAGTCGTAATTAGCCCTACAGCAACAACTTATCTTCACAGCTATCAAAAATATGTTTGGCCCCGTACCTAGAAACTATATGTATGTTGAACCAAAAAGACTATGTAACAACGATAATAATATAATACATTCCACAACTTTCGCCATATAGCCTCAAACTAAGCAGAGCTTGTGCTATGGGTACTAGACAATTAATAAATATACCTACTTATATATTTCTGAATACATACAAATTTTAGAACAAATTACCGTGCTCAAACACACACACATTTGTTTTGGATGTTGTATGGTTTGGTTGTTGCAAAGTTGGTTTAACGATAAAAGAAAAAATACATCCGACGGAGCATGATGCTACATAATGATAGACGCACGATTTGATTGGAGACTAAGTTACCCTTGCCGAAGTAGGTCCAGGATGAACCTTCCGTTAGTTCCTGCTCTCATCCGTAGATCTTTGACAGTCACTTTGAGTAGCCTAAAGACCAAAAATCTGTCGGCTTATTCCCACTAGTTCGATTCATTAGTTCGATCGTCGAACTAGTGAGAATTTTTTTTCTCATCTGTTCGACCGTCGAACTACTTAGTGAGAATTTTTTTTCTCATCTGTTCGATCGTCGAACTAGTGAGAATTTTTTTTCTCATCTGTTCGACCGTCGAACTAGTGAGAATTTTGTTTCTCATCTGTTCGATCGTCGAACTAGTGAGAATTTTTTTTTCTCATCTGTTCGACCGTCGAACTAGTGAGAATTTTTTTCTCATCTGTTCGACCGTCGAACTAGTGAGAACTTTTTTTCTCATTTGTTCGACGTTGTCGAACTAGTGCGGCGGCCGCCGAGCGCCAGATTCCCCTCTTTTGCAATGCACGCATGCATGGTAGTTTAGAACTTAAAGATATTTTATCTGGCGTTGCGTGGTCACAGTTCTAACCTAACCTAACCTAGCCGTTTCCATTTTGAGTAACTGTTTAAAAAAAACAAACTTTATCTTCATCATTTTTTTATTTAAAATTCAATTTAAAATTCTCGCTAGTTCGACGGTCGAACAGATGAGAAAAAAAATTCTCACTAGTTCGACGATCGAACTAATGAATCGAACTAGTGGGAATGAACGAATCTGGCAACTAATCCCACCAAAGTTTACCTAGAGTTACCATATCTCAAGATTTGTCCTAATATTTCAGGATATTTAAGCTGCTAACAGAATTGCGGTCGGATTTTGGAAATATCAGGATTTTTCGGTTTTTGAACATTTAAATAGAGTTAGAACTTTAATCTTTCAGATATTTTCATTAGAAAGTTACAATCAACATCATTAACGTGGCTTAACTCTGCGTAATTTTCGACAGACTTGTGATTTACGTATGCGACAAAATCTGTAAGGACTTTTCTATGGAAATCAGGCTTTTTGTCAGGATTTTTAACATTTCATCTGATACTTCTAAGTGTATCATGATGCCTAGTAACAGGGTTGTGGTGGTCAGTCATCTAGTTAAACTGGAAGCCGACCTTAATCTGTAGTTGTGAACGGCTTAGGCAGATGATGATCTAACAATATCCCCCCCAATCGAGTGACCGTCAGAATGACTGGACCAAGTGAGACTGGAAATGATTTCTTTTAATAACATGTTCTTAAAACAACCACAAATATTCGGTTCCATCCAGGTACAAGTAGAACTCAAATACGAGTAGTAACTTTTGTAAGTCGCGTAAAGCTTGTGTCTTGTGTCTTCCGGAACAATGGCTAACCTTTAGGTTTTTAATCTAAATATATTAAAATCTTGTGTCTGCTGTGTGTGTGTGTGAGTAATATAAATATATTAAAAATCTTGCGTCTTCTGTGTCTTCCAGAAACAATGACTAACCTAAACAGCTTTACGCGCGCGCGTTTTAATATAGGTATATTACTCTGCGCTCTTAATGTCAAAAATATTGTCTGGGATTAATGAGGCATGAGGATTTACGATGCTGGTTTAGCAATTTAGACACTTCGAAAAAGAAGTAGTTGCGGTTGAAAAGACTGCATTCAATTCGTGATCAAAAATATGTAAGTAAATTTTTGATCACGAATTGAATGCAGTCTTTTCGTAATGTACGTATTAGACAGTCTAGAATAGTCAGAATCCCGAAACGACACGAAAGACTGACATCCAATCTAACCAGAGAGTGTTGCTGTCACTGGGTTCTAAAAGTCAAATAGGCGATCACACTATACAAAACACTTTACAAAGAAACTTACAATTAAAGAAGTTACACGCTGTATATAAAACAATAACTGACTGGCCTGTTGGTCTAGTAGTTAGTGATCCTGACTGCTATGCCGGAGGTCGTGGGTTCGATTCCCACCCAGGACAAATGTTTGTGTGATGAGCACGATCATTTGTTCTGTGTCTGGGTGTAATTTATGTATAATATGTATGTATTTAGAAATATATAAGTATGTTTATCAGTTGTTTAGTACCCATAACACAAGCTCTCAAAGCTTAACTTGGGACTAAATGGTGTTGTGTGAAAAGTTGTGAAATATTTATTTATTTATTTAGGTATTATTAATAAGTAACATCTACCAATACCTAGACCTACTTACTACTACTTTTTTACTAAGCGAGTCTCTAATGTGCTCGTATTTATGGCTTTTGTGTTATATAAAACTAGAATGACGATATAAATATATGTATAACCTAACTTAACTTATCATACCTATTCTATAGCGAACCTAACTACCTAACCTAACTACCTTACTGAAATGCATTGATTTTGAAAGATACAAAATACATCATTTTAAAGTGAACTACTGTGTTGCTTGTCGCTATGGTGCTTACAATACTAAAGTAGCTAGTAGTATTTGAAATTGTAGTAGTAGGAGGCAATAATTTGACCCGACTGTATATCATTCATACACAAAGAATAGATACTATACTACATCCGATTAGGTAGTTAACAAAATGTAAACAATTTTGACATGTATTTTTAGTTAATAACACATTTATTTTACACAGGTACATTGCTGCAATGTGTTCCACTAGGAAGTATGGAATGATTTAAAACAATTGTTATGTTTGTTGTTGCATAATGCAACTCCGCACTTTTCACAAATGGTCTGTGATTTGCCGGAGCATTTAGGGAACTTGCAGCGGATACGTTTTTCGACCCATAATGGCCAGTGACCTACTTGGTCTTGGCGCACAGCTGCTGGAGGCACAAATTGAGCTGGACCCTTGCGTTTTTTCGCCTGGATGTCTGGTTCAATGCTTCGGCGTTGTACGTGTGCTTTTATCCCCATCTTACAGAGCACCGTACCAATCTCTTCACGAAAATCAGCAGATGACAGCAGTGGTTCATTCGTACTCTTAGTCTTATAAACCCTTTTGTACAGTAACCAGGCATTGGACATGGCAAGGTCCAGAAAATGATAAAACATTCGAACCTGCCATCTCTTGCTTCGTAGTTTTATTTTATATCTACCCATTATACTGTCAATGAGATCGACACCGCCCATGTGGCGGTTGTATTCTCCTACCACGTTTGGTCTATCAATGGTCACATACCTCTTGTGGGGCTTGTCGTATCTAGATACTTGTGACTTGGGTAGTTGACCCACAAAACTGGAGGCAAGAGTGACTATTTTATTGTCTTTCCAGGCCACTGTAGAAATGTCTGTTCCTTCAACACAGGCAACGTACTCAACTGAATAGCCACGTTCTTTTTTTGAGATTTCTTATTCTGAGGGTAGTTTGCAATCAGGTATTCGGTTGCGTCGAATGGTTCCTAAGCTCAATATTCCTTGTTTTGCAAAATATTCAAGTAGCAGCAGGGATGTGAAGTAGTTGTCAAAATATAGGCGGTAATTTTGATTGCGTGGTATTTCACGAGCTAGCCTGACGACGACATTTGCAGCAGCACCCAGGTTCGGCTCATTGGGGCCAACTACATTTTCAGCTCCAGTTTCTGGCTCAAACTTGTACGCAAACCCGCTCACACCGCTCAAGACATAGATTTTGTAGCCCCATTTATGGGGTTTCTTAGGATTATATCTCTTGAGGTTGTGTCTAGCTTTCGTGGAACAAATCTGTTCATCCACGCAGAGATACTTCTCAAATGGGACATTGAGACAAGTTTCATTTAATTTCGACACAATTGGTCTGATTTTGTAGAGCCGGTCATGGTCTGCGTGATCGCGAGGAACCATGTTCGAGTTGTCGTTGAAGTGAATAAATCTTCTGATTTTTTCAAATTTGTTAACCGGCATTGTGTCTTTTACAAGAGGTGTTCCTAAACTACCACTCCAATGTTTCGTTACTCTTGGTAGATGCACTAACGACATAATGAAAACCAGACCAATAAATTGCTGGATATCTGTCTCTGTGACCCGGAATGGCATGTTAGTGTCTTTCTGTACGATATAAAGGTTAGTTTGGTTGGCAATTTCTATAAAAAGTTCCTTGGGAAATATTTTGTAAAAGAACTGTATCGGACTATCAAGTTCTAGAAACTCTACTGTCAAGTCTTCGTCACCTGTAAAGCAAAGTTGCTGCTCATTTAGCTGAAGGTTCTTTTTTTTCCAACGTAAATTCAATTTCCGCTTGGTTTGACTGCCTCCTGATAATCCAGGTCTGGATGATGGTCCTGGTTGAGGAACGGTTTCAGACAAAGTTGGCGGTTGGGAAACACTACTTGAATTCTCAATATTTTCAATGATTGTGTCAATATTTACTCCATCAACCTCTTCAAAATCATCCACTTCTAATGGCACCTCCAAATCTGGAACAAAATCAGGATCTGCGATGCTGTCGTCATCACCGTCGAATCCATCTTCACTCTCTGCATAATCAAAGAGAAACTCCTCTATTTGTTCGTCTCCTAAACCTCTGGATGCCATCCTGTCGCAAAAATAAAAAGTGCTCAATGTACGACACTAAATGTACATTTTAACACAATGTACCAGAACGGGCACAAACATAAAACGACAATTATTTACAACAAAATACGGAAAATTATTCAATGTCTACAATAAATAGCAAAGAACACACACTTACCTAGTAAATTCACAACACAAACAAACAGTTTTCACAGTTAGAATATTTTTCGTCTAATATCAAAACTTTGTAAACAAACGTATTCTACGAAACACCAAACTGTTCGATTCAAATTCGTTTTTCTTGAAAAAGCGTCATCTGTTGGCTATAAATTATACTAAATATTGAAGCGCGCTATGTTCCCGAACGAGAACTCTGTTCTATTACGTAAAAAATATTTTGCTTTAGATTTTATATGGAAAAATTTGGTATGTTCCAGTACTGTCCCACGGTTGTATAAAGGGTTAATGAAAAAGAAACTACACACATCAAAAGTATCTAGGGATCAACATATATTTTTGCAATAACTTTTCTCCTGATTGATATTAATTAAAATTTTCTTTAAGGATTCATCAAATAAAGTGTTTTCGTTTGTCACAGTAACGATAAACCAAGTCACCTTTGCATTAATAAAGAAATTTGCCATTTTCCTAATAAAGGGATTTTTGACATTTGAACCACTAACATTAAAGTTCGAAAAAAAGACTGAAATAACAGTTTTCTTTAAAATTTTATTGGGTAACTTAAACGATTAATAATCCGTGTTTCTACCGCGAACACTAACAACACAAGAACATCGGTTTGGCTTACTCAAAATGAATTCATCCAAATCACGATGTGGAATGGCCGCCCATGTTCGTTGCAACAACAAAAAAAGGTCTTCTTGCGACTGGATACCCTCCATATTCGGCAGAGCTCTTCTCTGTAGCATATCCCATGCATGCTCAATCGGGTTCAAGTCTGGCGACTGAGCAGGCCAGGGCAGGACATTGATGTTAGCTGCGGCGAGAGTCTGTCTTACAACTCTTGCTGTGTGCGGTCGTGCATTATCATGCATTAACTGAAATAAGGGACCGATTTGCACTTGTAGAGGAACTATGACGTCTGATACAATCGTCTCAGCATAAATTTGAGCGTTGAGGTTGCCTCTGATCCAAATCAACTCAGTTCTTCCGCCGATCGAAATACCCGCCCATACCACGATGGTTCCACCACTATAAGGATGGACTTCCTGGCAGGATTTTAATCGCTGTTGGCGTCCAGGGGTTCTCCAGTGTCGTATACGTCTTGTATCCGGTCTCATACCAAAACGAGACTCATCAGAAAAGCACACGAAACGCCATTGTTCTTCTGCCCAATTTCTGTGTTCAAGAGCCCATTGATATCGAATCCTACGATTGTGCATTGCCATAGGTGGTACCCGTAGCGGTCTTCGGGAATGAAGGTTCACTTCATACAAGCGGTTTCTGACTGTTTGGTCGCTAATTAAGTTCCCTGAAGAGTGATGAAGCCTCACGAGTTGTAAGACAGACTCTCGCCGCAGCTAACATCAATGTCCTGCCCTGGCCTGCTCAGTCGCCAGACTTGAACCCGATTGAGCATGCATGGGATATGCTACAGAGAAGAGCTCTGCCGAATATGGAGGGTATCCAGTCGCAAGAAGACCTTTTTTTGTTGTTGCAACGAACATGGGCGGCCATTCCACAGCGTGATTTGGATGAACTCATTTTGAGTATGCCAAACCGATGTTCTTGTGTTGTTAGTGATCGCGGTAGAAACACGGATTATTAATTGTTTAAGTTACCCAATAAAATTTTAAAGAAAACTGTTATTTCAGTCTTTTTTTCGAACTTTAATGTTAGTGGTTCAAATGTCAAAAATCCCTTTATTAGGAAAATGGCAAATTTCTTTATTAATGCAAAGGTGACTTGGTTTATCGTTACTGTGACAAACGAAAACACTTTATTTGATGAATCCTTAAAGAAAATTTTAATTAATATCAATCAGGAGAAAAGTTATTGCAAAAATATATGTTGATCCCTAGACACTTTTGATGTGTGTACTTAATTAACTAAAAGCAATATGGTCGAATTTTGACCACAAGGTGACCTCTAGTATAAATAATACCTTTTCGCGATCAAAACTAGAATATCCCCCACCAAAAGCTTCTAAACCGTGAAACTATATTTTCCATTTTTAACCACATTTTTTTTAACTTTCTGCCTTTTCTGTTATTTTGTTGGCTTCTTCATACAAATAAACTAATATTAAGCTTCTACATCATACGACTACACAGGAACTATTATCTAGTTAACTTTAAGGTGTTCAAGACATGATACCTACTTAGTGTGGAAATAGTGTAGTACAACATAATCGCATTATTAGCAACCTACGTGTCTAAGTGCGCGCGGCGCGAGTCTAATAAGCCGCCATTTTGCAAGTATGCGCGCGCCCTGCACCGGCATACATTAGCGGAGATAAGCCGCGGGTTAGCTCTGCGGTGCATGCATTAACAACTAATAAATAATCTCAACTGTATAATTACCTGCCTCGAATGAATGTTTCATGTGTCTCCTGCCATTTTCACAACATACTCGTGAGGAGAGGGGCAATAAGGGAATGGTAGTAACGAGGCCTCTACATATTGTTGAATTTATTTACATTTTCATTATGGCTTGTTGTTTTGTTTGAGCTAGAACTAATAATTTCAATAAATCATGAAAGGAGAATCTTGAAGGATCTTTTAAATCACTTGGAAATGGCCAGTTTTATCTGTTCTTGGATATAAAATTGCGTTTAGAAGATAAGTGTGGAACGTGCCGTTTCCTGCATTTGTTCGGGTCACGCGTGCTGGTGCTCTGCTGAGCACTCTTATGACAAAACTATTCTTTGAGACTGAAAAGTTTATCGACTGCTAACGACCACTTATCGAGTTGACCACTTCTAAGTTTCTTTTCCTGGGAATAAAAATACTTTCATTTCATTGTGCCTAGCCTACTTAGGTATGAAAAATAAGCCAGCCATTCACACGGCAACGATTGAATTTTAAATGATATTTTTATTTCAGTAAATTGGTTTACTTATGTATATTTTACTGCTAAAGTATCATATATCTACGTAGTAAAGACAATTTATTAGTTTAAGTTATAATTAAATTACTTATTATTCTATATACAAGGCTAGATTGTAATAAAAATTAGGGTCTATCTTTTAGATGTACTCTAGAACAAGGGATATATATATCTACGTAACGTAGGTACGTGGATTAGGAAGATCACAAGCATAATAAAATTTAAATCTTTTTAGGAAGGAATACTAGGACCTGGTCTTTGACTAAATCTCAGAAGTCCAAATTCAAGGTTTGCCAGCGAGCAATGGAGCGCAGTATACTCGGTGTTAAATTGACAGACCAAGTCCGAAACACAAAACTGCGCTCCAAAACTGGGATGGCTGACGTGAGTGAAAAGGCTGCGTAACTGAAGTGGGACTGGGCAGGACATGTCTGCCGCCTGCCGGACAAACTGTGGGCTCAAGTAGCATAGAGCTCGTGCCCTGAGACAGGAAGACGTGGTCGCGGCAGACCACGAAGGAGACGGCGGGACGAATTAGACAAGTTTCTTCAAAACTGGAAAGATGAAGCGCGATTTTTTTATTTAAATCGCGAAAAGCGGAAGGAGTACGGAGGGAGGGAGGCCTCTGTTAAGGAGTAGGACAGAACAGGCTAACAAAATAAAATAAGGAATAAGTAACTAGGTACAAGTTTTGTGTGTATGACAACATGTATGAATGTAAGCGAAGTAAAAGAAGTAGCAGATGACGTTCTGATAGTTTCTGTCGATCCCCATGGGAAAAAGGCGTGAGTATAAGTAAGTTTTTCTGGATTATAAGACATTCTTTCTTGTTATTTTCTTCGCTAGGTACTCGAAGTGTTTGGCCATTATTTCTCTGTTCTAACAGTTAACTCAAAAAGTAGATTACTGCACGTAGCCAGGTATATTTAGGTACTTATGATTGTTTTAGATTACCTATAAGCTATCTGTCCCAAGGAAGATAGCTTATAGGTAATCTAAAAGGTAGGTCCAGGTACACCTGATCAAGATCTGGTGTACCTGGTGAAGATTATAATCATTATTACAAAACTCCTTAATTGAAAGTATGTATTAAAATGAATTCTAAATCTACAAATTCGTAGCAATCAATGCTAAAATAACGCCAGTACAATGCCGCTGCATATGCTCTTCAGCGCAGCATGCCGCCACTTGTCGGCGCACGCGCCTGCCACGCGCCGCGGTCGAGCACCGATTGACTCCGAGTTCTCTATTCAAATTAACGACTTTTAATTTGTTATGTCCAATCTTTTCAAATTCATGTTTTGTCCATGGAGCTTTGAACGAGTTGAGAGACAAATTACAAAATTACTGAGAAACATCGTTTCATCAATTTAATTTACTTAATAGTCTTTGATTGGTGGTGATACTTAAATCTTTTGAGGGGCACGAGGTCAATATTCAGGATTAATATTGCTCACCGAGGGCTGGCCGCGGGTAACCATCCAATAATTACATACCTACCGGGACAGCCAGAGTCTTCTTCGTGTAGGGTTACCAGCTATGAAAAATTGAAATATCCTGAGAAATTGACTGATTTCCATAGGAAAGTCCTGAGATTTTGTCGCGAACGTAATTCATAACTCTGAGGAAAAACCAGATAATCACGCAGAGTCATGCCACGTGAGATGATGATGGTGATTATGATGGTAAGTAGTGATGTTGATTGTAACTTTCTAAAGTTACCATACCTACCTAGTATATGGTAACCGTGCCTTCCTGCCTTCGATCAATAATAGCACTAGATGTCGGGTCGGCGTCAAAAATCCGTCTCGGTAAATATAAGCTCAATAGAAACCGGGGTTGGTATTTTGTTTTGTTTGCTTGAAACACGGCCAATGTAAACACGTCCCACAATGCCGCAGTGTGTATTCAACAGTTGCAAAAATAATCCCCGAATACGTAATTATTCGGCCGGAGTATTTTACTTTCACTAAGGACATGAAGAATAAGGTATATTTTAAGCTATGATTTAACAAATAATGTCAATTTATTAACAAAATTACCGATTTTAAACCACCGCTACAAATGTTTGACCAATGCTCGCCAACATTTGCACAAACTTGTGTTTAACTGAACAGCAGATGCATGGAGTAGATTTGTATTGTAATCATTTTAATAATTTGTTACTAATACTTGAAAATTTGTTGGTTAAATTCGGTTAGTGCTACTTTAGTTTTGTTTCGTTCATTATTGGCCACCGACTTTCGAAACTGGAGTTATTTATCACCTGGCGGTGTTTTTTTAAGAAGGTTTATTTTTTGTAAAAAAGTTTTTGTTTCGCCATTTTTAGTTACTTTGTGTGTCAAGAAAGCCTTTCAAAACTTCAAAGAATCATTGAAATTGCTTAACAATATTGCTAAAGAAGTTCTATCTAAACATTAATCTGTACATCTCCCTCTCTCTCTGTACATGAATTTTTTTTGTGGGTTGATTTGATTATAATGAGCCAACCCGCAGACAATTAATAGCAATGTCTTAATAAAATAACAATTGTACTAATTTAGGCCTAAGTACTACTTTTTTAAAATGGGTCAAATGTAATTATTTGCTACCATTATAAAACAAACCTTCGCTCGCATAAGAAATATAAATGATTATTCTGCAACTCTACGTCTCAATTCTTACTGTGTTCTGAGCATTGAAATGTCATACCAAGAACTACATCTAGTTCCAAAATAGAGTAAAGACGAAATTGTGAACAAAACGTTTGTAACCTTATTTTCTAGGCCTTAAGTTTCATTTTAGAAAAAAATATTTTTGTACTTATTATAAAAATGGCTTTTATTTTTAAGTCACATTTCAAATTTATTCCTTTTACTTTTCTCCGACGACAGAAGGACTTAGGCATAAATATTTTGCAATTGTAATTAAACTTTATGCTTGAGTGTCAAGGTTTATAATGAGCTGAACTTGATAATATTATAAAACGTTTTTCTATATTCGTAGTAAGAAATGCAATTGTTTATGCGCGTCTAAACGTGGACACTTTTGCGAGGTATTTTTGTTCCTGATCTTGTATCTAGTGCTATTAGTGATCGAAGCTTCCTGCCTTCGAAACATCGTTAAGCCATCGGTACAACTGTCATTTGTCAAGTAGATCTTTGACAAATGACAAAGACAGTCACTGTTAGTGCCTAGTTAGAAGCCCGAAAGCCTGACGGCTAGCCTTACCAACGGGTATTGTTTCGTCTTGTATTTAGCTGAGTTTTGGAGATCAGAAGGAGAGTCGAATCATATGAAATACTGACCCTAAGTTAGTTGGGGAAAAGGCACTCACGTCTAGGAGGAGACTAATATTTTTGATTACGATTTTGATTTTGATTTTGTGTTTTTAATATTACAATATCCAAAATCAAAATCAAAAGCCTTTTATTCAAATTAGGCTGGGGGATCAGCACTTTTTGAAAGTCAAAAATTACATAAGACAGTCCCCCAAAACGCCCGCCCTTCGCATCCTTTTTTATCTATAGACAAATTGCTTTACTTTAGCAAACATATTGAGAGAAGTAACGCATAAACATAGAGCATCGTTTGCAATCAGTGGCTATTGACAGTAAATTGGCCTCTTAGTTTTCTAATGTCCATTATTACGAATGGTAGCAAAACGTCAGCTTTTCTTCGCAGCATGAATTGTAGTTATCTGTTTATTACTGATCACTTCTTAGAATTTTTCGTAAAAATATCTAAAACATTAGCGCTGGAAAGCTATTTTCGTCGTATCTTACAAATATAACGGTACCTGTACATAATATACAATAAGGGCCCATTTATATAACACGTATTTTTATGAAACCTATAGATGCATACTTTAGTTTAGTTTACTTTATTTACACTAGTTACTGTTTTATAGTTACTGTTTTATATATACTGTTTTTAATTAGAGATGTCACAACAGTTACTGTTTTTAATTCAAACCAGCAATGTTGTCGTCTTGGTTTGTTCGTAATAAAAATATAGAACATGAAGGTCTTTGGGAAAGCGACTTACGATGCTTAAGAGCTCTCTCTATAAAGACTGGCCCATGAACCATGGCATGAACCTTTTCGTGCAAACGTGAGACATGCCATTTTTTTGTCTCTTTTTTTGTGTTATTGTGTTTTTACTGTGCGTGAATCCAGCTGTTGCCAATAAAAGTGATTTCTATTTTCTTTCTTTCTTTCTTTCTACAAAGTTTTGCAAGCAATCTTGCTTGATGATTTACTATAGATATTCGATCACTTCTTTGTATATTATATGTATAAGTACTTGATTCACGGTACTTTAAAGTAAGTATAATAAAATAAGTGCAGATGTAGAATTATTAAAAAAAAACTAATAGGTAAGGAAAACAATGCAGATTTTTTTTTTTAATCTAAAAAAGTAAGTCGATATACTTACGACTAAATCGTATTCCAGCGTCCATATTAACGGCTTACCATCACACCCATAATTCATGTAGGGTTAGTCCTCTATGTTATGTGTGAATCTACATTTTGGCAGTTGTGTGTAAGTAGGTACAGCCAGCCCCAGGAATTAAACGTGATTCAGTAGTTCTTACAACAACCACACAAGCAGTCAACGTTGTATAAGTTTAGTATCTGTTATTTTGGGTATTACCTGTTATACTTTTTAACAGAACCTGTGATTTAGTCCATCTTGTAAAAGTCTGATAAGAGAGCCGATAGGCTAAAGTAACTTAATGGAGTTTTTTAAACGAGTGAGCTCGGAAGTTCGTACTACCATCTCATTGTAAACAGTACATTTGGGTACAGAACCCCTGCATATCAAGCTACCCCAAACTATCAAATTTTCCCAATTGAACATAAACCTTGTTCTGCTTGAAATAAAGTTGAAAAACTATCAAAGAAATTTGACAAATTGGGGTAGATTGATGTGCTGGCCTCTGTAGGTACATACAGTATTACAAGTTTCTGCTCAAGCATAACTTTGACGTTGTTTTCGATATCAGACAATTAACTAATACTTATAGGAATGAAGAAAGAATAAGATAACAATTGAGATGTGATTCTCAAGCTCGTCTGGTTAGCAGTGATTGTCGTTATTACGAGCACACAATTGACGGGACAACCCTCACAATAACATTAATGATTGTAGCGTGGGCGAATCAACTTGATCGTTTTACCATTCTAGAAATAAAGAAAGAAAGAGCATTTATTTGGGACAGTAAAGGCACACGAGTTAGTTAATAAAAAAGTTACAAAAGAGAAGAATTAAACTATAAGAATTTTAAAAATAGAAATAACAAAATACAAAATTGTGTACTTTGCGGCTGCGCCAAATCGCCTACATTAGTCAAGTACTGTTCACCTACAGCATTAGCTAAAAAAAGGAAAAGTTTTCGCCGAGAGCCCACCAGAACCAATAAGTGCTTTGAAATAAAAGTTAGTAATTTTAATACAGATGGATGGATGATGATGGAGATGGTAATTTTAATAGAGATTTTTTCTTTTTCTTTCAACAAAGCGGCATAAATGGGGACTTTAAAATCTCAATATAACATGTTTGCAGTCAATCCAAACCAGTGTGGTTACTAGCGTGGTTATGGTTTGAAAATGGAGTGATGTCAGTAATGAGTGTCAACAATACCCGCCTATGTGGTAAATCGCCTTATACTTAGGAAACTACTGATGGTAAGTAGTGATGCAATCAATGATGGTGAAGTGCGCTAGTTTATTTAGAGCCTTTTTATTAACTTTAGCTTTGAAGACACCTAAATTATAATCGGACGGGAAGACCGCAGCGGGCAAGTTGTAATTCTATAACTTGTCAAGTATCAAGACTAGCGCACCTCTGATTGAAAGGCCCTAGGGGTGTCGATGTTAAAGCCCGCAGCGGGACATCGCTAATTTGTCACGCGTGCTATTTACATTGTCGTACGGGGGCTAAGGGGCTCGGGGCTACGAGCACCCCACGACATAATGGGTTGAAAACCGAAAATATTGTTGTTAACTTTTGTTCATAAAGTGTCCATAACAACGAACGCTGTAATCGTTTAATGAAGAATAAGTGACATTGCGTTTATGAGGCCACGCATGAAATCTTATACATACAATTGACACTTTTTCATTCAAGACATTTGTCATTCATTATTCACTGTTTGATGGTGCAGAGTGGGAGTTTGGGAGATTGTATTATATAATATTATTAAAGGCACTGGACACGGTTTTCTTGTAACCTTTCAAATGATCGTAGATCCTGAAGTGTCGCTCGTGAAACTTTATAGCTTCATCAGTTCTCGCGATAAATTGATAAACATACTTATATATTTCTAAATATTTATATATTATAGATAAATTGATGATGATGATGATGATGATGATATTTTTTTTGTAAATAGGTTTTTACAAACACTTTAACACGTCGTCTTTTTTAGTAAATGAGATTGGTATTTCACTATTTGACTAGTCTGAGAAGAAACACCGAAAGAAACTCAGAGGTCATAGTCTCTTTTAAAGTCCAGACATTATCTTGGTAATTAAACCCAGGCACAGAAGAAATGATCGTGCTCATCACACAAACATTTGTCCTGGGTGGGAATCGACCCACGACCTCCGGCATAGCAGTCAGGGCTCAGGGTCACCCCTGCCTATGCCGGTGGTCGTGGTCGTGGTCGTGGTCGTGGTCGTGGTCGTGGTCGTGGTCACTAACTACTAGACCAACCAACAGGTCAGTCAAAAAATAACTTATAATACACCTTTTGTCCTAGGTCCGACGCTCACGGCGCGGGCGTCCAGAACAAGTTTGATGGTTCTAAATTATATTTATTTCTGAAAATCATACAAACACTTCTACTCATAATTATTTTGCTATTGAACACTTCATTTACGTTAAAACCCAGTATTGTTCTTACATTTTACAAGAAGTAGGTAGGTAGGTACTGGGTTACTAAACTTGTTAAATGCAATGTATTGATCCGGATACGAATTACAAACTAGTACAATACAACGTTTAACAACGTACACAGTTGTTAAATGTCCCAGACAATCTTACAAGCAAAGGTGGACGTGGAATTACATTACTGCAATAATATTATATTATTTACGACATGATGTCGACTAACATCACTCCATGACGCCATGGAACATTGTGTTTGTTCCGCTTCCTGTAAATCTGTAATTTTGGTAATAAACAAGATTTTTTTTAAAGAAAGATTAAAGACTTATTGCACTTTTAGGAATTATATTAAACTGTCACCTGCAATCATCTGGCTAACCTTTTCCCAACTATGTTGGGGTCGGCTTCCGGTCGGCTAAAAGTATCACCAGTGTTAGTGAAAATTAACTGTGATGAAAAAGTCATGTAGGTACTATAGATTAGTTACTTGTTTGAAACACGCTTTTTATAGCCGTGTGCGAGCCGCTCGTCGGCCGACGACGGATTTACGGGAATATAGGTAACATCATCTACCTATCCTTTTCCCAACTATGTTGAAATACCAGTGTTTTACATAGAGCGACTGTTGTCTGACCTCCACAACCCAGTTACTGAGTAACACTATACCCTTTGGTTACTGTTTTGGACTTCTGACTTCTGTAACGACTGTCATAGATCTACAAATGACAGCCGGGACCAACGGTTTAACGTGCTTTCCGAGGCACGGAGAAGTCTTGATACAGCACTGATTCTAAAACTATAGTTACACTACAAAAAAAACTAATCCGAATAATAACTAACACCGAACAAACCGACAGTTGTAAATCACATCTCAAAGAACATCAAATATTAATTCTTACCTGCTTGTACATATTCCAAATGAGCAAATTTGTCCGTAAACACCCCCAATACTATACCACTCGTAAAGACATCCAGTCAAAGTATACCTTACGACATGAAAATAGACTAAACCTACCTTTTTCCCGTCTAAAAATGCACTCGTCTAGTCCTCTAACAACGTCGGTAAAAATACGTAATTAATTACCGAAATACTTTAAAGAACTAAATAAAACAAATATATTTTTAAATAAGCTAAGACGTTTTCTAGAAATAAAATGCTACTACACAATAAACGATTTTTTCTATGATAAACTAAAACCAAACCAATAAAGTAAAACAAATACATTACAAACATAGTAATTTTAAATACAAATATACACAAACAAAACACAAACACACACAACACACATACTATTTTTTTTTTATATAATAATAAAGAAGAACAAAAAATAAATAAATAATTATAATACCTACACTTATATATAACTTTATTATATAGGTATTTAGGAGGGTAAGTAGGTAGAAATTTTATTTACAATGACTGTAAATTGTACCTATTACATCTATTTCATGTTTTTAGGCAAACCTGATTGCATTTATCCCACATTAATTACTGGCCTCATTATATGAATAACCTGTTTGGCTTCGTTACTTAACTACTTACTACAGTAAGTAGTTAAGCCACAGTAATCACTTAGGTTAAAAAAACGGATATTATTTTCTTAAGCATAAAACATTTGCCGCAGAAGCGGCAGTTGTTCGTATCTGAATGAATTACCTTGATTTAAAATTGTAATGTCATCGCTCATTTTGCGACGAGTTTGACTTGAACGTTGAATATTTTCGTTTGTTTTCATAATTTTCTTCCTGTTGAAGAGGAAAAACCAAGCGGCTATTATTGCGTTTTGCTTAAATTGGGTATTGAGAAACTAGAAACACTTAATCAAGCACCATTTTAATACTTACTGGCCTGTTGTTCTAGTAGTTGTCCTGATTGCTACGCCGGTGGTCGTGAGCTAGACTTCCACCGAATACAAATGTTTGTGTGTTGAGCACGATCATTTATTCTGTGTCTGTTTATCTATATTACGGATGTATTTAGATGTATAAAAGTTTGTTTAATAGATGCCTAGTACTCATGGCACAAGCTCTGCTTGGTTTTGGACTAAATGGCGTTGTGTGGAAGTTTTGGAACATTTATTTATTTCTTAACATTTTGGTTTGGTAAAATTTTGATACATTGTACAGCATTATTTTCAGTGTACACAAAAACTGCAAGGGTGTTACGTTGACTCGTCATTTACACGTAGTTAAAGCGACGAAATTTTACAAGAGCCGATTACTTTCTGGCGGTTCAGAACTAATTCATGACTAAAAGTGGCTGAATTCAACATCCATGTTTAGGCTTTAATGATTATTCATATAGGTAGCTGATTAACTTAAAGTAATTTTTTTGAAAGCAACACAAGGTGTTAAGGATTGAAATAACTCAAACCCCAAGGGGTCTTAGGTTTTTTAGTTTTTTTTTAGCACCGTTGTAGTGTGTAACTGCGTAATTTGTTAAATACCTAAACAAAATATGTATGAATTAAATAAATCATACCTACAGGCTGGTATTATAATAATATTATACCAGCCTGTTACTGTACCACTGCAGGCAAGAGCCTCTTCTCATATAGAGAAGGCGCACGAGCATTAATCACCGCGCTTGCATAATGCGGATTAGCGACTTAAAACTTATATTAACTTTAAGGCTTGGTTTCCTCACGATGTTTTCCTTCACCGAGTAAATAAATAATGTGCGCGATATAAGTAATTCGCAATTTGCTTTACTACAAATGATTCTACATTTCTAATAAAGAAGCTGTACTGGGTAAATACAGTGTGAATATATCTATCATTTGATGCCATTTTATGTAATTTCTACTAGGTATACGTAGGTAGCATATAACATTTTAACGATGTTTTCGTAGAAGATACTCATGCGGAAACATTAAGACCTCTCGACGTCGCGAGGAGGAGTGCACGCTAAAACATATTTATGCGATATTATAACGAGAGAAACCCTCGAGGGCCGCTCTCCACGCCAGCCCGCCATATAACAAGTAATCGTGGTACGGCCACGCCATTAACAACGGCGCATACAAAAGTTTAGCGAAAGAAAATCAAATGAAAAGCGACCACCCGGCCTGAATGCCCACGCCCACTCCTCACCATTTTCACGCAAATTAAAAGACACAAACGCAACCATAGACAAGAATTTCCCGCGCGCGCTAAAACACACCATTCACAGACGTCGTATTCAATTGCTCGAGAGCGAAACGGAACGCCCCGAGGCATTAATTAGAGCAGAAAACTCGTGTCTATGGCCGTTCCTTTTTTAAAACTGAGGTCTTTATGCGAGCCCCCGCCTTTGTGCGCGTTCCGTTTGTGCTCACGGCTAAGTGTCAAGTCTTAGTGTCGAGCGATGCTTTAACCTCTTTGTTGACTATAATTTACGGGAAATTCTCATTTCACACCAACTAGCAAAGTCAATTACTACGAACTACACACCTTCTTCTATCATAGATCTATAAATCAAGACGATACCAAATTATCTTAATGTGATATATTGTCCCCAGGTACACCTACGAATGACGAGGATCAAGAAACGTTAAGGTGTAATTCAACAACCAGTCAGAATGTGGAAACATCCGATGCTGAAGATGACATTTCCGTCGGCGACAATAGAAGCGAGACATCTACTCCCAAAAAGTCACAGTTTTCATTTCCCGACGAGTATAAAAAGAAATTGGACGGAGAAGAAACAGAGAGATCGTCGCCCTTAGAGTACAATTTGAACAACCAAACCAATTACAGTTCCCCATTCAAAGAAGATGAGAATGATTATGAGAACAGGCAGGAAGAACGAATGAAATTGTACGATACTAGTCTGTTTCATTTGTATAGACCAGAGCGAGATAATAAGAAGGATGAAGGGACTGACGGGACTGCGTATGAGCACATGGCTGGCTTGTCGGACAGTATATATGGCAGGTCAATGGATTTATCAAAGAGTTCGTTCCAGTCCCAGCTGTTGGCCGGCTTTGCTTCCGTCATCGCTGGAAATACACAGCGGGAATCGCAAGAGTCGAATGGTAATTGTTTTCGTAGTAAAACTTTGATCGGGCATACCTTTGATAGTCATGTACTTTTATATTTCTATTAAAGTTAGTAGAGTTTGGTCACGTTGAAAGCATGAATGAAAGGCGACTAACGAAAGGTTAATTTATAAGGCAGATGTAAGTGGAAGCGCCGGATGCGGACGCCCTGAAAGGACATACATAGACTTTATTGGTGAGTTTTTCAGAAAGGTCAGGTGCGTAGAACTCGCACCCGGCGTGTGTGTATGACAACATGTATGAATGTCAACGCTAGTTTATGTATGTATGTATGTACTAGCTGGTGCCCGCGACTTCGTCTCCACATCCAAGGTCATAATATCTTTAGAAATTGTAGCCTAAGTGTTAATCTGACCCTGTGCCTGAGCCTTTATGTTGCTATAGGTAAAATAGTAAAGTTTCATTAAAATCCATTCAGTAGTTTTTGCGCGAAGGAGTAACATGCATCCATACAAACTTTCACATTTATAATATAAATAGGATGTTAACAAAACCCCTTTTATTTATTTTCTTAAATATTCTCGCAGTTTTAGTGACACGCTTTTTGTATTTCTTAGATCGCCAGCCAGGTAGCCGGCCAACTGCATCGTCGAGCTCAAGCCGCAAACCGCGGCGACGTCGCACTGCGTTCACTCATGCGCAGCTCGCATACTTGGAGCGCAAGTTCCGTTGTCAGAAGTACCTGAGCGTTGCCGACCGCGGGGACGTGGCTGAGGCGCTCAGCCTTAGCGAGACGCAAGTCAAGACTTGGTATCAGAATCGAAGGTAAGTGACATAGATATATAAAACACATAACATCACGCCTATTATCCCCGAAGGGTTAGGCAGAGGTGTGCTAGTAGCGGGTACAACCACATTTCCCCAGTTATGTCTAAGTCCCATGTAATAGGGGCGAGCCTATTGTTATCAATCGGGCACAAATCCAGACTCCGAGCTGAGAAATTCCAGATAGAAAAACTCAATAACGCTTTGCCTGATCTGGGTTCGAACGCGGGACCTCATGCTCAGCAGTACCGCTTGCAACCACTACACTAACGAGGCACTCAGATATATACATGTATATATTTCTATGTTGTTATGCTTTAAGCTCATATCAACACAATTTAGTAAAAGTGAATATGAACGTTCCTTAGGCAAAATACGTATAATTTAAGTATATTTAGTATTGTATTGTACACCCCATTCACATTTATAGGAAAAGGTCAAGCCGTTTCGGAGGAATTTGGTAACAAAGACTGTAACACGAGAATTTTGAATGCATATTTTTGATAAGATGACAACAAAGTCAATAATAAGTACGTTTTATTTAAGTAGCGAGTTTCTAAACCTTTTATGTTACATAAAATTAGAATGACGATATATATGTATACATATAACCTAACCTAACTATATCCTATAGCGAACCTAACTACCTAACCTAACTACCTTACTGAAATGCATTGATTTTGAAAGATACTAAATACATAATTTTATTAAACTACTATTTAAACTACTGCGCTGCGAGTCTCTATGTTACATACAATACTCGTACTATAGTAGATAGTAGTATTTGAAGTAGTAGTTATAATTTTGAAGTAATAATTTAACTCGATTAGTACATTAACCATACATAAAGTAGGTACTACTTTGACTGGTGTGTTCTGCCGTGCTAAACGCAAATGCGGTATCATAGGGAAAGATAGTTTCGAGAAAATTTAAAGTTTTGTAAATATAGTTTTGTTTTTACTTTATAGATTGATTAAACTTCTGTAAGGGTTTTTTCATATGTTTTGAATAAGATACCGCTAGTTAGCTTAGTTTATTGGATGTGTTTTTCTTTAAGCTTTTTGATGCCATACAAATCAAATTATACGATATTTTTTGAGATACTACTTTTGCACTTATCATGGCAGTTTTGGTCTTGTGATTAATGGCCCTGCCTGCTATGCTGGAGGTCGTGGGTTCGATTCCCACCCAAGACAAATGTTTGTGTGATGGGCACGATAATTTGTTCAGTGTCTGGGTGTAATTAATATTAATTATCTGTAATATGTATGTATTTAAAAATCTATAAGTATGTTCATCAGTACCTAGTCTAGTACTCATAGCACAAACTCTGCTTAATTTCAGACCAGATGTCGTTGTGTGATAGTATTGGAATATTATATTATTTTACTTTGTATCGTTATGACAAGATGAAACTTAGATACACAAGAGTATGTGTAGATTGTTAAGGACCGCACTATCGCATTGGGAAAACCTGTAAGGATAGTTGCAATTGCAAGGGATTTTTTTATAAATAAATAAAAAAAAAAAAACATTTTGGCACCAAACGTGGGCCGCAATGGTCCCGAGTTGGGTGTCATTAAACTCTATTAGGTTTGAAAAAGATATCGTTAGATGTTCAAACCCATAAAAAAACAACTGCTAAATTATTTAATTTGATTAAAATATAATGTCACTACTTAGTTTATTTAAAATATTTAGAATCGCTGACTAAGAAAATACAAAAATAACTAAATGACTAATGAGTAATGACTTGTTTTTTACATACTTAACAAAAAATATTACAGGTTGCTATTGCAGATTATATGTAGGTTTATTTTATAAACAATCTAAAATGCAGTATTTCTTCACTTAGAACCAAATGGAAGCGTCAGAACCAGCTGCGTTTAGAACAGTTACGAGCTCAGGCGGCGAGCGGTGAGCGCGAACTGTCGGCGCACGCGCTGCCACTGGCGTGCGCGCTTCTGCCGCCGTACCCTGCCTACATGCACTGTCATCTGTGAGCATGATCTACCAACATTACACTTTATGGAAAGCTCCTCTCCCAGCGACGCCCTAAGCCGAGGCCCGTACCCCGCAGTCGCTTAGTTTTTAAGTTTTAGGTCTTATTAGTCATCTTCACGGCAATATGCCCCACAAAAAAAAAACGCTAGCTAATATCTTTATTGGCGTGTCTGCAGTGAACCCTCATTCGGCACGAAGTAGGTAATAGTACATCATTAGTCTCACTGAACAATTAACCAGCCTATCTATGTTTAGAGTTCAAACTTGTGATTCTGCATCAAAAATAAAATCAGAAGTCTTTATTCAAATAAGCCTGTGGTTCAGCATGTTTTGAACGTCAAAAAAAAGACAGCCCCCCAAAACGCCCATCCTCACCACTTCCTAGTGTTGCCGCGAAGAAGAGTATCATTTCCAAACATTCAAAGTGCATTCTGTCGTAATTAACTTTTGAATTTAATTTATTTCTATGAATAACACCAAACTGATCTCCAGTTGTTTCTTGAGCCAATTTTGTATGAAATCTTATTTGCAAATTATGTGACATATAATATTGTAAGTACCTATGTTGTTAGATTATGTAATAAGTAGGCACAAATATGTTAGTAAATTAGTAGATAGTACTGAGGTAGTTGTGGACCTAAAGATTATTTTAATAACAAATACTTATGTAAATATATCCTCTGCGTTAGATTATAAGATGAAAATGTTTGGTTAAAAATTACTGTGCAATCAAATTGTGAACTACACATGGGAGCAAATAAATCGAGGCACTTCCTTGTTTCATGCATTATAGTAATTATTCTTAGTCAAAGATATTCAATACTTACTATTGGTAGACGCGACATCACGAACATCCGAAACTTGTGTCCTAGTGGACAAAAGTTTATGTTTTGTATCATTTAGTTTGGTACCCTCCGCTGCTTCACCAATATTGTTATATTATTCTAGATGGATATGTTTTTCTATGACATTTACTAGCATATCCTCTCCAATCTCTCCATAGTGTCTTAAATCTCTTTATACCTCTTTGTTCTTAGTACTAACTATTCCATCAAAATTAGCATTTTATCATTCATTCATTAAACCCCAAGCGAACATCATTGTTTTTCTATTGTGTCTATAATTGCCACTATTGAAAGGTTAAATAAGGTTGTTACTCAATCATTTAAACTCATTGTTAAGATTATTCAGTACATTTTTTTGGTAATATTTTATTAGGGGCTAATTGATACGTTAAAAGGAAGTGGCTAGTTTTATTTCCTCCCAAGTGTATAGGTAATGAAGTTAGTCAGTGTGTTTGTAGATATCTTAGGCATAATATACTAATTAGTAATAACTTAAATAATTAACAACTAAGTTGGTAACGATCTCCTGAGATTTAGATGATAGTTAGTTATTTCTTGTATTTATAGGTATTTATTTACATGGAACAAATGAGAATTTACGTAAGTACTAATTGCAGAAAAAAATGTTCAACACAAAATGCCAACTGTATTTTCTCAAGGAAAAAATACAGTTGTGTTTGTGTAGATACAAAAAGTCGAGGGATTAAGTGTGGAAACGGCCCAGTTAAACTAGTTAAACTAAAATGTCCGACGGTACTATCATCATCTGCCTAGCTATAATCCCAACTACCGTTGTTGGGACCGCTTTCAGTCTTAACGAATGCAGTTGAATACTAATTTTTTAAATGGAGCGTGTGCCAATCTGGCCTCTACTACCCAGTTACTGGGGTACACACCCTGGCGGCCTTGGTTTTTCTAGTGAATTGGTGATCAATCGGCATTCGGCATTTATGTGTAAATAGAAATCTTTATTATTCAAACTATTTGTAGATTAAACATACTGTTTTATTATTTGTGTGCTTGTTTAAACTTAATTTGTAAAAAGTTGTAAATACTTGCAATAATAAGTGTTGTCGAAATAATTAGAAAAGTAAGAATTCTGTTTGAATGAAACCATTGAGCATGGTTACGTTACCTTATTATTTTGTCTGAATTAATTAATACTTATTTTCGCACTTATAAATATAATATATCATTGGTTTGAACTTTTATTATTCAGTCAATTACCAATTTCGAATTAATATGAGCATTACCTGTTTCTTTTAAGAAACTTTTTTAATAGATTAAGTGGACATATTTTGAAATGTTGGTTATCCTAGTTTCTGTTCCAAATGTTTCCATTAAATGTCATTGTAAAGTTGGTACCTAGCTATTCGATATGTTGATATTACTTATTACTAAGTAGAACATTGCTTTAATGTTAGAATAACAGTCCTTATTGTAATAACAAGTAAAATGATCTTAAATCACCATCAGCTTTTCAATCAAGCTCCATTTCTGAACCCACCATTCAATTCTGTACGAATTATGCAAATGTTTTGGCGCCATTCCGAATCATGGCTGCCAACCGCTCGCAATTTGCATCTCTTAGCGAGTTGTTAACATTTGAAACGAGAACACAGCCGCTACAGCGCTTGAAACTTGTAAGCACAGTAAGTATATACGCTGAACTTTACCTCGCTTTAAAGCTCAGTTACGCTTTGCAGCCACGCAAGTTCCTCAACCCGACAACTTTGACCGGGTCTCAGAGTCACATTTACTGTTAAATTTATTCAAACAAATGCTAATTTGTAGCTTTTCGGTTCAAAATTGTTGATTATTTATCCGTCTTTATTTCAGATTTGAGCAAACGAGGGTTTATTAAAGGGTGGGCTCGTGTAATTGGGCTGTTTTGATCTCGCGGGGGGGTGTCGCGGGGGATGGGAGGGTGAGGGTAATTGAAGTATTTTCCCGACGTTTGGAGGGTAGTTACGTTACCCGAGTCTGAATGGATTAGTTAGCGCGCCCGAGATAACGATCTGTCAATGATGCCTGGATAATGGGCGGTTTGGTTTGCATTCTTTTATTAGGCGCTGTTTGCTGGAGATTATGTTCGTTTAGTTTGTTTGTGGTTCACCACAGATTGTGCGCGCTCAGTGGCTTGTGGAAATTCTAATAAGTTTAAGGCTATGATTACAGTTGCTATGTTTTGATTGGGAATGCTTTATCTTAATCTTAATATGTATTATCACAGACTGTTTATATTATCTGCAGACAAAAACGAACCATCTTAAATGAAATACTGGCAAGTGGAATCAAAATCTCATTAGGTCACTGTCGGTTACTGTCGTTTTATTACCAGGGAAAAAATCAATGATCCCTCAAGGGAAACCACCTTAAATCCTTATCAAATAAGTTTACTTTAAATTAACATTACTTTATTAACACAAACTAAACTTAATTCACTGATTTCTTAACTAAATTACCAAAACTGGTAATCAAACTAGCTGAAAATTCTTAACCTAAACAAGATAAAAATAGTAGCAGTGTTTATATTTTTAACCGACTTTCAAAAAAGGAGGAGGTTCTATGTTCGTGTGTATGTATTTTTTTTTTTTTTTTTTTTTTTATGTATGTTACCTGATTTCTCCCGCATTTGTGGACCGATTCTCGAAATTCTTTTTTTATTCGAAAGAGTATACTCCCGAGGTGGTCCCATTTTAATTCGGTGAAGATCTGGTGCTGATCTTCGGAGATATGCAACGGAACTCTTCAAAAATAGACGGCAAATCTGTCGTGATTGCTGGAATCGCTTGGATGTTTATTGTTTATACAACATCATGACGTATCATCACGCCTGGTATGCTCTGAGGGGTACGCAGATGTGTACAATATACCTAGATTTCGACAGTTAGGTATGTTAATTTTCATTTATTAGGGATAAGTGGATAACCCTATTATCATGACATGTACTGTTACAATTAACAATATATATAGCAAATATTTGTATGGGAACCACTAAAAATGGAAAAATAAAAAACTTTTTTGCAAAAAAATTAAACCGACTTCAAAAAAAACACTAAACGGTGTAAAATAACTCTAAATTCGGAAGTCGGTGGCCCATCATGAATAAGACAAAACCACCAAAGCCACAGACTTCCTAATTTAGAGTTATTTTACACCGTTTAGTGTTTTTTTTGAAGTCGGTTTAATTTTTTTGCAAAAAAGTTTTGCATTATTACCTTAGGTGGTTCCATTCCCGGTTTAGGTACTTATGCTTGTCGAGCAAATGTGAATGCGGTTTTATTTGACGATCAAAATAGTAAAATATTTTATTTTAAGAATCAATAGTGCATTAAAGTATAAAGATTATCTCGTTAATCAATTCTTACTGTGGCATTTATTTCCATCAAGTTTTATACAATGTGTTAGTAGGTAGATACATATCAATCAGTTTTATGCATTGTGGACCAAATCATAACACGAGGTTTTTTTAATTAAATATTTTTCTTACGTCTTAGAACTCGAGAGTAAATATTATCGTTTACTTAAACATGAATATTCTGTTCCATTTTATTTTTCTTGTAACACTATGGAGGGTAAGGGCTCAGCAAATGTTAAATGAAGAGTTGAACATCTCCACGCAAAAGGCTGGCGAAAAGATTAATTTGAAGAAGACAAAAATTTACAGACGATTTCTTGAAGATTTAGATGATGACGAATGGCACGTCGCGCATCTAAGGGGGGCTGTCATGGATGGCAGAAGAGACTGCATGTCCGAAACTTTCGAGGACAAAGCCAGAAGGTATTTGAAAATGTTAAAAGAGGATGGAGCGAGGGTCAATTACGTCTCAGCTGAACCTCTTCCAGTAAAACCGGACGATATCGTTGAAGAAGCATGCAAAGTAAAAGATGACATGATGATAGACACTTTCAACAATGTGACAAGTTTCATTGATTCTATAACAGGTGCTCAAAATGTTACACCAGCTGTAGTTACAACAGAATCGATGATAGCGGCCAACACCACACCAATCTTGGACTTTAAGGCGACTACGGTTAAGTCTAAGGTAAAGCCGAAGTCTAAGCCGAAGAGGAAGAAGTCGGGGGTCAAGCCAGAGAACGAAACGATAGCAAGACGTGCAAGTGAGTACATGTTCAGTTCGGTTGAGTACTACGACGAGTCCATAGAGTTTGACCCTGAATTGTGCCCCGACGCTGTGGAGATCATCGAGCTTCAGATAGATCAGCTTCGAAGCTACGACTTGGAGTGCGAGACGACTGTCGAGTGGAGGAGCTTAGACTAAAGGATAAGGTGCTACAATTTCTCATACTCAAACTAATTCCTGGGCGGCCGGTGACGGCACTTGTAACAAAATATTAACATACGTCTTCGTGATGGCAATACTATTAAAATAAATACCTAATAGTAATGAAAAAATCTTTAAAATCAAATTAGGCTGCGGATCAGCACTTTTGAACGTTAATCTATACTTACCTAATATTATAAAGCAGAAGAGTTTGTTTGTTAGTTTGTTTGTTTGGTTGAACGCGTTGATCGCAGAAACTACCGGCGCGTTGGATAGTCCATTTATCGAGAAAGGTTAAAGGCTATATAACATCACGCTATGTCCAATAGGGGCGGAGCAGCAATAAGAAACGTTGCAAACGGGAAAAAAAGCTGCCGTTTTTCATGCGGACGAAGTCGCGGGCAGAAGCTAGTATTACGTAAGACAGTCCCCCAAGAAGTCCGCATTTCGTCACTTCCTAGTGTTTTTGCTGAGAAGAAGAAGTGGCGGAACAAACTCCCCAGCAACACGCCTTTCTGATTTAAAGCTTAAACCACATTTAGGTATCTAAGTAAGTTTCTCACGAGACATATTTTATCTAATTATCGAATGGTTATTGCTAAGTGTGATTGTACAGACGCCAGCACGTCAAGTTACCCCCAATGTGTCAAAATTCTTTGATCGTTTTTCTACTTTATGTCAAACAGAATAAGGTTCATATTCAATTGGGAAAATTTGACACATTGGAGTAACTTGATGTGCTGGCGTCTGTACATTTTTAATGCGAATGTAAGTTTCATGTTTTATTTATAAGTATTGCATGACATGTAGATATTAGGTACTACTTTCGTACGAGAGGCAAAATCACCGTTAATGTATTACCGTTTAAGAACTGATAATGTAAGTATCTATGTTTTACAACGAATAGATGAATCTTGAAACTTAACGATGATAGCTGCTGTAGTTTAAGAGTATTGCGTAGTTGCGTAGGGTATGTAGGGTGTATGTACCTGGTGTGTGGAGGTGTGGGTGTGTATGGGTATATGAATCTGTGTGTGGTGTGACAGTGTAAGTATGAATGATTGTTTATTTTTCGATAAGTTTTTCTGCTCCCAGAAATAGTCCGAGTTAGAGGGTAATTTTTTATTTCCGTTTATAAAAAAAACCATAAATAAAACGCAATATAAAAAGATAAGCTGCCACTGTTTGTCCCATACATTTAGAAACGTAAAATTTTACAGCATCCAGCAATTTTGGTACAATAACTACTCATTAGGACTAGCTGACACCCATTGCGTGCTGACACCCAAAAAACTTGCCTAGTTTTTTTTTTTTTTACGTTTTTTTTCGAAGCACACTAATAAATACTTTGACTTTGACTTTGACTTTGCACTCGCGCTTGGTTAGTACGCGCTATTATTCTAAGGCATTATTTTTAGACATTTCGTAGTTTAGCTCAATCCAATGGAACCGATAAGGTTATGTGACCTGTTTTTTGTAATCTCATTTTGTTCTGCTGATTTTAACTTTCTAAGTTAATTAGTAGAATTGGCCTTCTGATTCGAGTTCACAGAAATCAGGTGAGCACGATGGGAGCAGGAAATGAGATAGATAGGCTAATTCAAGTATGAAAGAAAGAAAGGAAATATATTAATCCAGCTAAGGGAGTACCTGAAATAAATGAATTTATAATTATTTCTTGTTATATCTCGGAACCCTTGGGTTCCGGACCTTTGGAAGGCGTACGAGGAGCCTAAGCCAACTCGTATGCATTATGCACCCAAGGAAAACCTACGCCTAGTGCAGGACTATTGTTGACTAAAACAACAAATGTATTGGGCTATAGGTTAGGAGTGTATAAGGTGAACTGGTTACCTAGTACTATGGAAAGACTATGGCCCCTGCCTCATCAATGCTTTATAAATACACGATTAATATGTTAGGGGTTGACTTGCACACTCAGTAATGGGCCCTCCGAAACGGCCGCTAGCACACAGTGACGTAGCGACAAGAGGGCAACATAACCTGAGGTGCTTGAGGAGTGGAGAGGCATTCCACAGCTATCAGGACAATCCCGGAAGTACGGTCAAGATCCCTACCAGCACCTTACTGGAATGCTTCATTATTAAAAACTAAAATTTTGGCAAATAGCCCATAACTGAACAATGTCCTGAATAATCCCAGCCTATAGTAATGCTAACCAAAGATATTAACGAATTGACTGTTTTTGCTGATGATCACTGATACCTACCTACTCATATTAATTTAGGAGGTATTCTTCGAAGCGCTACTATTTTGAGGCGCTCCTAATGAGGCGCTCCTATTTTATTCCTCGGAGCGCACCTTTAAGGAGCGCTCCCGTTAGCAATTAAAAAAATATACATTTTTTTCGAGGAAAAAAACAAAGGTGCGCTCCGAGGAATAAAATAGGAGCGCCTCATTAGGAGCGCCTCAAAATAGTAGCGCTTCGAGGATTACCTCTAATTTAGAGATAGAGAGAAGATTAACTTCAGCCAGATATTAGGTAGATATCCAAATCATTAAATTTTTGTGAAAATATAATAAGTAGGTACATAATGAACGCGGTTGGCCCTGAGCAGGTAAGTATTTCAGTAAAAAATAAGTTAAATACTATAGAAAGAACAAGAAGATTTCATAGAAAGTTGTTAGAATGCGTAGTGTTAATATAGTGTCTAGATTAAATTATTCTTCTCATAATATAAATGGCAGCCTGTTACGGTCCCACTGTAGGGCAAAGGCCTCTTCTCATACAGAGAAGGCTCGAGAATTGATCACCGCTTGCTCAAGGCGGATCCAGATTTCCTCACGGTGTTTTTCCTTCACCGATGTCAATGATGTTTAAGATAAACTTAGAAAGTACCTAGGTACTTATGAATTGAAAAAGTCACATTGGTACTTGCTACTGGCCCGGATTTGAACCACAACCTCGTGCATGAGAGGTAGGCGTCTTAACCTCTGGGCTATCACGACATTCATTCATTTCATTCTTCTCATAAAATGTGCAAATACTATTGCTAATCCTTCGTTAAATACAAATGCAGACGCGAAGGTTAAAAAAAGTTTCGTGCTCTCAAACGTCATCTATTGGTGAAAAACACTGGCTTACTACTTAAATTACTCAAAATACAGCTACACGTGTCCTAAACACTAGCCCTGCGCTTCTGTGAAATGTTACAAGTCGTAGTCAATAGATGGCGTGGATACTAAGGAACTACGGCGTACACGTAATGATGCTTTACTTAGGTGCTTTGGAAGTTAGTGCATTACATTGTTGATAGATGGCGTTAGATGTAAGTTAAATGGATTTGATGTTTTTAAAAAAATATTTGTGGGCAATCAAAAAACATCTAAACTGAGAAATTGCAGTTTTCTACTGTGAGTTAAAAACGGAATATATATTTAAAGACTCTGTTACTGCTTTACGCTTGAATTTTAAATAATTATACCTAACTAAAATCAACCAAATTTACGCACATTACCTACATAAAAAATCTGAAATATCTTTGGATTAAGGTGTATTGGTGGTGTTGGTGCTTTTAACTTTTGGACTTAAGCAGGTTTGCTTCTAGAATAGAATAGAATAGAATACCTACTCTTTATTGTACACCATTAAAACTTACAAATTATAATTTTAAGGGCTACAAGCGGTGATACAATGGGCGGCCTTATCGCTCAAAGCGATCTCTTACAGACAACCTTTGGATGGACTTGATAGTGGAGGAGAAAAGATGAGTAGGCAGTGTGTGGTGTACTATTTACATAAATATATAGGTACCATACAGACTATTTGAATAGACATATATAATAAGTATACCTAATTAACAGGAGAAAAAATAAATAAAATAAATACATAAATACAAACCATTTACAGAGTGACGAACAGTTATATTAAGACGTGTTAGGAGAGAGGTAATAATTTTTAAGCAAATTTTTGAATGATTGTTGTAATGCTTGAGCTTGCCTCGCTGACACAGGCAAAGCATTCCATAGCCGTACAGCCTCCACTGTGAACGATCTTCGATCTTTCTAATAGGTTTGGATCGAAGCGATTATACATCTCACTATTCCATTATTTTGACAGCTGTCAAAATATTGCCATGTTTTCGGGTACTAATTACAAAAACAAATAAGATTTTGAAAAAAATACGAATAAAATAAAAATACAGGAAATTTATTTTATTCATTATAAGAGCATAGCAAAACGTGATTGCCCAAAGGTTGGCATGCACGTCCTCTCATGCACGAGGTTTTGGATCAAATCCGGGCAAGTAGTACCAGTGTGACTTTTTCAATTGACATGTATTTCCTAAGTTTATCTTAGACATCCACATCATTGACATCGTTGAAGGAAAACATCGTGAGGAAACCTGGACTTATAGTTAATATAAGTCTGAAATCGTCAAACCGCATTAAGCAAGCGTGGTGATCGATGCTCGTGCCTTCTCTTTATGAGTACCAGGCTGTTATTTTTTAAATTATAAGAGTATTGCAAGAAGAGTGATGTAATAAATAAAAATCAACATCAGTATTCTCAAAAACAACAAATGTAAATAGGAAAACAGAAATGAACGGTAGTAACAGAACGTAGTGTTTCTGTAAACGTTTAATTAAGAATGCTCCAAATACGAATAATAACAAATAAAACAGTTAATTAGTTCGTACGTACTCGTGAGGCGCGGCAGGCGGCGGCAGGCTTCGCTGCGTGAAGTTATTGTACGTTAATTAGTTTCAGGTGCTTGGCTTATTATTATTTAACAGCCAACGAGTACTACGAGAATTATGTACCTACAACAATTTGCTTAGCTTTAGAAATCTAGAATTAAACTTTAGTTTTCACAGTTATAGTAAATTATAAAACCACCAGTCACTACCCGCACCAGCATCACTATGGGAAAATCGCGTTTGTTTCGTCTCAAAACTCCGTATCTCAGTTATTTCAAAACTAAATGATCTGTAATTTTGCACACATATACGTGAAAGTATAAGGTTTAATAGAAAAAATAATAATTTTGAAAATTATGTTTATTATTTTATTTGAAAAATAAAACTTAAAAAAATACATGCACTTATAAGAAAAAATACTTTTTTTTTGTAATTTACTTACATAACATAGAATTTAATATCATTGTATAAACAGCGCGTGCAGCGTCTAACGGGAAAAAAATAATGTACAAAATTCAACAAGCTCCTACAGATTTTCGTTGACAGCAAGAAGGGACTTGGCTTCATCGAAAAGTTCTTTCGATATTGTTTCTGAGGTATTTCTCAAACTTGATATATATGGATCAGAAGTGTACAATAAGGTATGGAACACGTCTGTATTGGTAGCCGCTCTTGAACACTTTCTAGAATGATGAAGTATAAACTTTTTGTAATCCTTGTTGCGGGATTCTTGAGCGTCTTTGGACAATAATTGTCCGATAGGTAAAATAGCATAGTACTCAATGATTTTTTCTCCGTGAATAAGTATTTTTTGTACATGTATGAAGGCATATAATACCAATTATAAATATTTACGTACAGTTAGGCGGTAGGTACTATATGCGTATTCACCGAACTTTTTGGAATCAATAGCCATTCCAGATGACATAGTTTGTAGTATAATGTACATCCGTTTTATAAGTTCTACGTCTACACCTGTAATGTCTGCAGAGCAAGAGTCCGAGCTGTGTTTCCGTCATTACTATTTCCAGTGCCTTGTCGAGGTTTATCGATATGCAGTCCTATTTCCTCCCTAAACTGCTTTTGTACCAGTTTTTTTTCTTTTCGTCTTTGTTTTTTTTATTTTCTGGTGTAGTGGCTGACCACTTTTGGAAAGACAAGTTCTAGGAAATGTGTAAAATCAAACCACAAATAACTATTAATAATACTCATCACTGTAATGACCATTTTATCAATTTGACCTTAATAGATCACAGATGATATGTGAGAAGTAAAAAAATAATTTATTTTTCTCGCGATATGTTTTGGCAACGTGTCAGAAAAGGCGCAAGTATGCGCAACTTTTTTTTTTCTCCTTGTGTAAACTAATGTATAAAGATCGTAATACAACAAATATCTCGACAGCGGCAAACAGCGGCAACGGGTAACAGTCTCGTTAAAAAAAAAGTAACCCGAAAATTATACCATCTTAAACTATATTGGTTAATTTTAATTAATTTATTTATTATACATAATATTATTTAAGAAACGTTATGAGGAGATAATAAGCATTTCAAAAATGTATAATACTTATACATTTACATCAAAAACTTTCGAGTAATGTGGCGTTGAATTGTAGTAATGTATTGTGCCAAAATCACATCATTGAACATGAGTTAGCTTTGATGCCTTTTTATATACATTAGGGTTAGCAAAAATAATTTAAAAAAATATAGAAAAGAAAGCTTATTTATAAGACTAAATTAATTAATTAGTTTTACTCCTTAACAACAACTTTCACGTGAAAGGGTTTTGAGACGGCCTTGTATGGGGCTTTCCCATAGTGCAGCATCGCAAGTTTTTGATATTGTAGAACTCTAATTAAGAGAGATCCGTCAAAATAGCCCGCAAACGTAATAATTTGTATCCACTTTGGCAAATTTTTTTTTTTTTTTTTTTCAAATTCAAATTCATTTATTCATTTTGTGAACACAGAGTATAATATTATGATGTTGTATAAAAAAAAAAAAATGTTGGCCCATACAGTGTTCCACCGAACGGAATACAAAATAGTGTCGTGCATCTAATGTTATTATTAAGTAAGTGTTATTATTAATCATACCAAAAAAAATAAAATGAAATAGAACAAGTTGTCATAATATTGCTAGGATAATACAATGTCAGCTAAATTTAAATTAATGTACAAGTGTCAATTAGGAATAATAATGTCAGAATATATTATTATTACACAACAATATAATAACAATCTACGATACAATTACATTTCAATTATAATTTAAAATTTGTCATTAAGATATTCATCGACCGAATAATATACCTTGTCATTCAATAATTCAAAAAGCTGACGTTTAAAATGATTCAAGTTATTTTTAGCGATATGTTCGGGTAATTTATTATATAGCTTTGGAGCCATTGCATATATGCTTTTGTGTAGAAATTTGGTTCTTTTAGCGCTGTCATCAACAATAATTTCACAGAAATAGCACAATTGTAATCGTTCCATTAGCTATGGAAAAAATATTTAATAACCGACTTCAAAAAAAAAGAAGGAGGTTCGCTATTCGACTGTATGTTTATTTTTTGGGTTTGTTACCACATTTCTCCGTCATTTATGGTCAGATTTACAAAATTATTTTTTTATTTGATAGGTTATAGTACTACCAGGTTGGTCCCATTGGTATCAAACTTCAGATCTGATGATGGGATTCTCGAGAAATTGAGGAACTCCTCAAATGACACATGTACACATGTACCGATTTTTACATTTTGAGTAAAAAATCAAGCATTTTATTTATTTATTTATTTAATACTTCAAGCACACTAATGTACAAAGGCGGACTTAATGCCATAGGCATTTTCTACCAGTCAACCTTCAGGTGATGCAGAGAAAAGCTGTGGCAGGTGCAATTTAAAATGAAAAAAGAAAAGAAAATAAAGCAAGCAATACTAATTTATGTTTAGTATATACTATAGTGTACATAAATATGTACACTATAGAATATACATAAATTTAATACACAAATATGTTCAGTATAAATACATAAATATGTAAACTATAGATATAATATACAGGATGAATTTTTAGTCACCGTCCAAATTTTTTCTAGGCATTAGGTATCATTCACTTAGTCCATTTTTGAAAAAAAATCGATACATAAAATTTTCATATTAAATCATTTTCTCGAAAAAATTATCCGCTCTGCGTGGTCACAAGTTAAACGTTAATAATACTACACTTGCCGCGCAAATATTCAATGAAAAAGGCAGCGCTCACCCCGCTCACCCCCACCCCGCTACACCTGCGCGACACATTTATGACATCTATCATCTATCGTTAGTCGGTCTCGCGCGCGCACCCTTTCGCGACGCAAGCGCGTGTTCCCGGCGTTCCCACGCAACCCGCCGGCGCCGGTGCGACGGCGCCCCGTGCGTATCGTGAATTTATTTACAATGTCGTCGTATTCCCACCGCGAGTATTACGAAATGGTGCGATCCTACATACTGAGTGGTGAAAGCTTGAACGGTGCCCGGAGACTGTACGAAACCGAAAGTATTCCTCGCCTTCGCAATCAAGGAATAAATCCCTCATTACCAAATCGCCAAACGATTTTGGCCGCAAATCAGAGGCTATTAGACCATGGCCAATTTATAGTACCTACACACGCTCAAGGACGGGGCAGGCCGAGACTCGCAGTGGAGATCGAAGAAGATATCTTCGATTTCTTTGAACGGAGCCCTAGATCCAGTACGCGAGATGCAGCGCGGCGCTTCGGCGTAAGCCAATATGCCGTGTGGAAACTTCTCCATTCTGCCGGGTTGCACGCGTACCATTTTCAAAAGGCACAGGCCTTGAACGACGCAGATGCAGTTCCCCGTCGAGCCTTCTGTGAGTGGCTGATTGCACACCCCGATGCTAACATTTTGTGGACTGACGAGGCCTTGTTTACTCGAGTGGGGCTGTATCATAATGAACATTGGTGGTCATTTCGAAACCCACACATGATACGAGAAACGTATCACCAAGTGCGGTTCAGTGCAAATGTGTGGGCTGGAATTGTCGGCAACAAAATACTGGGGCCATATTTCATTGAGGGACGGTTGACCGGGGGCACGTACCTAGATATGTTACGCACAGTAATTGCTGACTTCATGGATGACGTGCCGGTAATCTCCTATCGAGATTTTTATTTTCAACAGGACGGTGCACCGCCTCATTACTCCGCCGCCGTTCGTAATTATTTAAACCTCGAACACGGTGATCGTTGGATCGGTCGCGGGGGGCCCGTCGTCTGGCCACCCCGGTCACCAGATCTTACTCCATGTGACTTTTTTTTGTGGGGTGAAATAAAACGACGAGTGTATGTGGAGGAAGCCCAAAACCTAGACCAATTAAAACAGCAAATTGTACGTGCATTCGACGAAGTTAAAAGTGACACTGTAGTGCTCAATAAAATTAAAAACAATGTGCAAAAACGTGCAAGACTCTGTTTAGAGAGAAACGGTATGCATTTTGAACATTTATTAAAGTACTGTTAATTTGATTGTTGATGATTTTGATTAAATTTTTATTATTTGTACATAAGTTGATTCAAATTTTTTAAATACGCCTAATAGCAAAACGTTTTGGCTCAGCTTTTATTAAGGTCTCAAGTTCTTATCTAATTAATTGATTTTTACTTTATTTATACGTACTTAATTGATTAATTAAGGGTTAGATTCTAATCATAGTGAACATAGCACAAACCTTTTGCTTATTGACGGTCCTAAGCCCGTGAAAGTATGAAGGGAAAATTTGCAACTTTGTTTGTATTGTGTTATCAATGAATTCCGGCGGCGCGCGGCGCGCGGGGCGGCCCGGCTCGCGTAGCTTCACCTAGCGCGTACGCACGGCGCGGCAGTGTCCAGAAACATAAACTTTTTATAGATAACTTTGTGAAGTGATATCTCAATATTTTTGTATTGAGTGATACTAAAAGAAAAAACACGTATTCAATGATTTTTGCCAAAGATTAATATATCAAAATTTGGACGGTGACTAAAAATTCATCCTGTATATATTACATAATACACAAGGAGTTGCGAAAAAATTAGCGCTGTGAAGATACTACTGCCAACTTCATTGCATTTTCATTTAGCAAGTATCATTTGATGAAGAAAAACTGATGAAGAAGACAGGCGACGGAACTCTTCAACGCATAACAGCAAATTACTTGCGATTGCTACAGTCTCATGTCGGTGCATGGTTTATGTAATTCTATAACATAACATTACGCCTGTCTATTTTAAAAGGGGCCCTGCAAAGTTGTACCTACAGATTAATGTTTAGAAAGAACTTCTTTAGCAAATTATTGTCAACCGATTTGATTGATTCTTTCAAGTTATGAAAGTATTTAGGGCTACATAGGTACGAAGAAACGAAAAATTGCGAAATAAAAACTTTAGTTTCGAAAGTCGGTGGCCATTTAATGAATAACATAAAATCACCAAAGCCACAGACTTCTGAAACCAGAGTTATTTTACACCTGTTAGTGTTTTTTAATGAAGTCTATTGTTGTTTTTGTGAAAAAGTTTTTGTGAATAAAGACAATACCGATATCTCTGGCTTTTAAGACGATTTTTTAACTTTGTGTAGAAAGAACCAATTGAACTACTGAGTTACCGAGAAAACTGTGATGGCAAGATTAAAGTTGCACACATAGCTAAGTATGTACATAAAAAGTATACAGTATTGTACCGATAAATAAGTAAATTCTAACCCTACCATACATTTCAACATAAGAAAAGTTTTAGAAAGGGGAATGCCCATCGGCCACACAAAAAAATGCCTGAAATGAACAACAATGAAATATACGCCAAATTGCACTATAAATCGTAGGGAACCCATGACAATTTCAATAATTATCAAAAAACTTGGTAGAAGCCAGTTCCAAACATTTTTTCTAAAATATAGGTTAAGTCAAGGTTAAGGATACTACGTACTTACTTCATCATTTTGCACTGATATGAGATTACATCTCATCGTTGCAATATCGAGATAGCAATGAATACAGTGTATGTTTCTATCCATTCTTAAATGTACACGGTGCACAAGTCCAAAACAACAGCAGAGTCGTATCCGTCGTCAAAAAGCCGAGTTGACGTTTAGGCGGCTCTAATCGAGTCGTGTTCAAAAATGGGTAACGTGTGCAGAAGTAAAATCAAAATCCTTAAAAAATAGCCACAGTCGTCGTTATAATATAATATCCTGAATTTACTCGAGCCGCAAACGCAAAAATCCGCAAAAACATGAATCGAAAAAATGAAAATGCATTCATGTCAAATTGTCAATAACGCAAAGGACATGTGATGCATACAGCCTACGATACGATTTATAATTCGAGTTTTTTTTATTTTGATAAATATTCATACGCTTATACTATTTTAATTATATTTACGGTATTAATAGGTCGAATAATATTAAATGAATGATAACTATGCAATAATTCCATAAAATAGTTCGTTAAGGATTATTTGACGATATCTGTTTAGGCTGAATGTCGATTACTCATGTCAAATAAACACTGACCGCCATTATAAATTAAGAATGATTATGACGGATATCAAAATAAATATTTTAATTACCGTAATATTTTCACCCTAGGTAAACAAACTTGAGATACATTTCGTTATATATATTTTATTCTTGATAGAATTAAGGACTATTAGTAGTTTCTGTCTATTTCAGGCATTTTTTGGGCGTTTTCCTTTGCAAACATGTTGACGACAAGGGTGCAACGCCTCGACTGCATTCATCCGACGACGACGGGTTGATCAACTAGTCTATGTACTGGTTCTATCTCTTTGCTCCACTGTGCGCCTGGTACCACGGCTTCGAGAAACACGTGAGGTGACGTGTCGCGACGTGTTTCTCACACACGGCGGGCAGGACATATTCGTGTATGCACGACACACACGTCACACACGTGTCTTGCTTGCGTGTGAGGATGGGTTGGTGGCGAGACAATGAGGGATGGGCCGGTGTGCCCGCCATCTGATGCTTAGACTAGGGGTTGCGGTGTGAAGGTCAGGGTACCATTATTTGGGTCAATGTACCGGTAACATGGTAAGAATCTAGAAATGCAGTAGGAAGTTTGGTATTCACTGATAAACATTTAACTAAGGCCTCCGAAAGCTGATTATGCTGTGCTGGTAAATGTAACCAACTAAAGTATGATTTCCTTCATTGTTTAATTAGTTAAATAGTTGAAATTTTACAAACAACGAAAATGACATAATTTTTCGGTTCTATTCATTCTACTTTTAATTTGAGTTATAAGTACATAGTTTGATTTCTTTTGTCTTCCTATTTATATTCACTATTTTATTGTATTATATATACTTACTGATATATATATATATATATATATATATATATATATATATATATATATATATTTTACACACATGTGTGTGTAAAGTGGAAGTGGACAAGCATTTTAAACAAGCATAAAGCAAGCGAGACAAGCATTTTAACTGAATGGGACTGTGTGTGACAGACTTACTGACAGACAAAGTCGCACTACAAAGGTGCCTTTTCTTTAGTACGAAACCCTAATGTAATATTTTTGTTAACTACGCTCAACTTATTAGGTATTTGCAAGCGAGCAAGTCTATATTAAAAATAAAATCCACCGTTTTTCCGTCTTCGTTGACAAGTGCAAAAATGCCTATGTTGGAAAAAGCGATTAAATACAATAAATAATAATATGAATTATCCTATGTTTGTAGTAACTTTCTCCGTCTTTCTTTTTAGTCAAAATAATAAAGTCCCGAAAAAAATGTTGTAGTTCTGCAAATTAGTTACTACGTCCGGCCGCTGTGCCGCAGCGGCGCTAGGGAGCTTGTAAATTAAATGAAGAGAGAGAAGATTACTTGTCTCTGTTTATCATATGAAATTACCTGCGGTGCTTTCCTTTGACACGGGAGCATTCATAGGGATATATGCAATTATTATTCCACTTGCCTTTACAAAGGTCCTACAAGCCAGATATATATTTGTTAACATAGACTTTAAGTAGGGGACCACAAGGTCCAAAATATTTATTAGCAAGCATACGAAATTGAAGTGGCAAGGGGAGAAAACAGTACTATTTCTCGTGTAATTGAGTGAGGAAAAATGAAGTATAACGCGTATGCACTTGAGTTGCATTTTGTGTAACAACGGTTCGAGGGGTTCAAGAGGGGTGTTTATGATCAAGTCACTAGAGACTTTGATGCAACTACGCTAAGGATGAATGTGGCCTATTCAGATGCACTGGCACTAAATAATGAAATCCTGGTGTCTTCTGATCTCCTGGTGACGAATGCCCTTTAACACGTGACGTCAGTCGGGTTTTCACACGTGTTTGCTCAGCTGTTTTGTATTTATCAAAAGGTGTCTCGGGTTTTTTTGTCTAGACCGTTAATAACGGTTTTGAGCAAAATGTGCATTGTTTTTTTGAAAAAAGGATACTTAATGTTGAACGATTTAAAAGTTAAGTCGAAACCTTTTTGAACGTGATAAAATCAACTGGTTTAGTTTAAATGTTTTTAACCGACTTCAGGAGGAGGGGGGTTCTCAATTCGATCGGTTTTTTTTTATGTATGTACACCAATTACTCCGAGATTTATGATCCGATTTACGTGATTTTTAAATATAAAAATTTAGCATAGTTTAACCCGTTAGTTTTCATTTTATGAACATTTTTATGAACATTTAATTTATTTTTGAACATTTTTTTGTATGTATGTGCACCGATTACGCTAAGATTTATGTACCGATTTACGTGATTCTTTTTTTTAGCTTGATGCAGAATAGTTTATTTTTGGTCTCTTATAAAAATTACATAGTTTGACCTGGTAGTTTTCATTTTATGAACATTTTTGTTCATGAATTTTTCTTTTTGATTTCATCGAAATCTGTTTATTTCTTTGATAGTAATATTAAAAGAAATGGATAATAATGAAACAACTACATAAAAATATAAAAACTAAAAATTGTTAAATAAAAACTTTTGACAAAAAAAAACATCCGACTTCAATAAAACACTAACCGGTATAAAATAACTCTAAATTAGTAAGTCGGTGGCCAATCATGAATGAGACAAACCACAAAAGCCACAGACTTCCTAATTTAGAGTTATTTTACACCGGTTAGTTTTTTCATTGAAGTCGGTTGTTTTTTTTGTCAAAAGTTTTTTAATTAAAAATTAATTATCTTTAGTTTTGAATTACATACCTAGTCATTTCAATGATTTTTTCTGTCTGTGTATGTTTTAACTTGTTTACTTTCATAATTATGTTCATCAAATAAGTCCAAGTAAATTCCTTTTGTAATATTACCGGTACTGAGTACTTACACCACTAAAACGAAACTATGATTGTATTAGCGCATTTTTATTAAATAAACATTATTCGTGCCGATGTCACAGATAAGCCTTCACATGAGTTCTGCTGTTCTAGTATTTCGTGCCCTGCCACACGTGACGTCACTCTCTGTTCCCACCGTGCTGTTTGTTGGCCAGGCCACATTATAAATTAATTAAGTGGTAGGTATTCATATAAAAAAAGGTCTCAAATTATCACCAGAGCATATTATTAGTAGATTATTAACCAAGGGCTGTATGACATCAATTGCATACGAGGTTTTTGGCGCCTGAGCGAAGCGAAGGCGCTAATTAACCCGAGTATGCAATTAGGCAGTCTACTAGTAGGCGCGAAAGCATCGCGAAAATAATTAATTTTACATATCTCTTGCTCTGTAAGTACACCCTTACACCCCTGAATGCCGGGGTGTATGACTATCATTACAGCATAGGTTTTGGAATTTGAAAAAAGAACTGTCATACTCATACTGCACGAAGAATATTTTTAAAAAGTTATTTTTTTTTTCTCGGTATCGATTAATTACTCGAATCGGAATCTAGACAATTTATTTTATAAAGATTTTATTTTAAATATGGAACTATTTGTTTCCACATCGTATGTTAGATGGAATCGATTTAAAAATCAAACTGGCCAGCAAGATTTGACGCGCTTGCGTGCGTGAAAAAAATAAGGCAGTCTACTAGTAGGCGCGAAAGCATCGCGAAAATAATTAATTTTAATTAAATACACATTTTTTTCTTCTTAATAAATGTTCATTGAAACCTGCTGTCTTGTTGTTTACTTACCTCACAATCGATATGTAAAGCAGAGTATTTATCTCGGGCGTAAGCATCAATTGCATACTCGGGTTAATTAGCGCGTTCGCTTCGCTCAGGCGCCAAAAACCTCGTATGCAATTGATGTCATACAGCCCTTGGTTAATAATCTACTATTATTCATTCATCCCTGATCAAGAATGTACAAACTTAGGTACTAGACAAGACTAAGACGAAAAGTCAAACAGTCATTGGTCCTTACTAAACATTTCATTAATGTGTACTAGCAACAGACTCTCTTTGTTGTTCATGGTATCCTGGTAGATCGCCCCTGTTCAAAACGTGACGTGATCGCGCCACTGTCGCTTTTCAACCCCTCAACAAAACACAATCCTATCTCTAGACACGTTTCGTGTGAGAGATCGGTAGGCAACACAGGGGGCGCTGATTGTTTGACAATAACGACACGTCCTGCTAACCAAACAAAATATTTTTTCATTTGACACTCCTGTGTAAACTTTTAATACATGTAAATGAAGGTTTTACTTCATTTTAGAAGAGTTTGATTATGACAGCGAGCTGACATGACATAACCGTCTGCTCGTGTCATCAATAAAATAAATTAATTGATTTTTTATAAAATATTAGGATTAGGAAATATTAACTTTAAATGTTGTTTTTCTTTTCAGGTGAGTTACCTTTTATTATGTTTGTTTTTAGTTTCATATGTATGTAATTGAATAGTAAAATTAATTAAACTATATTCTTTTCAGAACAACACATTGGTTTTTATTAAAATCCTAATTATAAAACAACATTTTTTGTACTGCAACTGCAGTTTTACTTATCTGAAATGGATAAGTTGAGGTTTGAATTTGTAATAAAAGCGAGCGAAGACTCAAAAACCAATGTCATGTGCATCAACACAATTATGAATGCCGACAAATGTGCGTTTTTAATACCAGATTCACTTCAACCAATTAAATTACATGATGTAATAATGAAAACGAAAACGTTTCAACAAGTAAAAATGGTACTCCATAAAAGACATGAAAGACGACATGTATGGATATCAGTAACTCCAGAAATCAATGATACTTACAGAGATGAAGATGGAAATATGCAGTTTAAGGGATATTTGTTAGAGGAAATCGTACCAGAAACTTATCAACAGGCCACTACCACTGGAATTTCGGAAGAAACATTGATGAAAATAATAGAAAACTTTGCTGAAATGAAGAAAGATCATAAAAAATATAGTATCAAAAATTTTTCGGAGAAATTTACCATTCAAAAATTTAGCGGAAGAACATCAAATGTGTTACAATGGATCACAACTTTTGAGGCGGAATGTGTACGCCTGGAAATAAATGAAGATTATAAGAAAATTGAAGTTCTGCGGTTATTTTTAGATAATACGTGCATCGACTGGTATAGTTCTATGCTTTTAAAGTACACAATTGATTCTGATTGGTCCATTTGGAAAAAAAACCTTTGTGAGACTTATGCGGACAAAAGTTGGACACCAATCAGGTATGCAATGTTTTTCAAGTATAGGCAGGGATCGTTACTTGAGTATGCATTAAAAAAGGAAAGACTTTTATTAGAAATAAATAAATCTATGGATAAATCTACTATGATTGATATAATAGCTACCGGACTACCAAATTTCATTATGGACAAAATTGATAGAAATAACCTAAAGGAAACCGAGGATTTGTTTAATAACATCAGAAGTTTAGAATATTTAATTAATAAAAATAATACAGACAAAACAGTTTTTGAAAGTTATATAAAAGACAAAAAAGAGCATCCTTGTAGAATTTGTGAAAAAGAAAATAAACCAAAAAGATACCATCCCGAAATTTCCTGTTGGTTCAAAAATAAAAATGATAATAGACCAAAAAGTGTTCAAATTAGGAATGTTAATAACACCGAATTAGAAATTGAGTTAAATAAAATAGATCCAAAAAACTAAATATTCCACCATTAATCAAAATTCCATTATTAGTAAATGATAGCTTAAACATTTTGGGAATTTATGATTCAGGGTCAAATGTATCTTTAATAAATTCACATTTCTTGTCCTTGAAAAATAACCCACTTGATAATGATACTAAAAAAGCTAATTTGAGAACGATTAATGGTGTAAAACAAGCAAAAGGAATAATTACCTTAAAAATTAAAATATTTGATATTGAAGAAAATGTTGAGGTATTTGTGATAGATGGAGATAATTTTGAATATGATTTCTTAATTGGATTAGATTGTATAAAAACATTTCAGCTAATTCAAAATGAAAAATTAGAAATAACACAAAATATCCAACACAAAAAAATAATAAATACCAAAAAAAATGATTACAATAAACCCGAAATAATTCCTGGCTTTACAGGTAACGAGGTTAATGTAAAAGAAAAGTTAAAAGACAGTAAAAAAGTAGATATATCAGAAGAAAGAAAAGGCGAAACAAAGAATACCCACAAAATAAACTTTAATGAGGACATAGAAGTAACAAACTTTAACATTACAGTAAATGATCTCGACCATCAGAAACAATCAAAAATTGATGAACTAATTTACAAATATAAAACTCTATTTGCCAAGGACAAATATGATATAGGCACAGTCAATGGTTATGAAGCACATATTGATTTATTAATAGATAAATATTGTAGCAAAAGACCATACAGGTGTTCAATAGAAGATAAAAAAGAAATAGAAGAACAGGTATCGAAATTACTAAAACAAAAACTAATTGAAGAGTCATATAGTCCTTTTGCAGCCCCAGTAACATTAGCTTATAAAAAAGAAGAAGGTACTAGATCTAGGTTATGTATAGATTTCCGTGATTTAAATAAAATTGTAGTGCCACAGTCACAGCCATTTCCTCTAATTGAAGATTTGATGGTAAGGACACGAAATTGTAAATTCTTCTCGACACTTGATATTAATTCAGCATTCTGGTCGATTCCATTAAAAATTGAGGATAGGAAAAAGACCGCATTTGTAACTCAAGAAGGTCATTTTCAGTGGACATGTTTACCATTTGGGTTAAAAACTTCTCCAGCAATGTTTCAAAGAATTTTAAGTAATATTATTAGAAAACATGGACTATCAGATTTCACTGTTAATTACATTGATGATATTTTGGTATTTTCAGAAACATTTGAAAAACACATGAAACATTTATCATTGTTATTGGAAGCGATTTTAAAAGAAGGCTTCAGATTAAAATTCTCAAAATGTAATTTTGCACAGGATTCTGTGAAATATTTGGGCCATATTATTCGGAATAATACAATTTCTCCACTAAAAGATAATTTAGTTGCCATAAAAGATTTTCCTGTACCAAAAACACAAAAAAATATTCGTCAGTTTTTAGGTAAAATCAATTTTTATGGTAAATATGTACCCAACATATCCATTATTTTAGATCCTTTACATAATTTATTGAGAAAGGGACAAAAATTTATTTGGTCTGAAAAATGTCAAGAATCCTTCGAGATAATAAAAAACCTACTTTGCTCTAAACCTATTTTAACTATTTTTGATCCTGACTTGCCAATATATATTTATACAGATGCAAGCATTCAGGGCATAGGTGCAGTCTTAAAACAACCACAACAGAATGGTGAAAAAAAACCATGTGCATATTTTTCAAGAAAATTAAATGACTCTCAAAAAAAGAAAAAAGCAGTGTATTTAGAGTGTTTAGCCATAAAAGAGGCAGTAAAATACTGGCAGCACTGGCTCATAGGAAAAAAATTCACCGTTTTCACGGACCACAAGCCTCTAGAAAAAATGAATATAAAGGTTCGAACAGATGAAGAATTGGGAGATCTCACATATTACCTATCCCAATTTAATTTCGAAGTGATATATGCTCCTGGAAAATACAATTTAGAAGCGGATAGTTTGAGCAGAAATCCAGTGTTAGAACCCGATGAAAATCAAGATGACAATCTAAAAGTTGTAAACTGTATAAAATTAGAAGAAATTAAAAATGACCAAGAAAAAAATATGGATTTAAACCAAAATAGAAATAAATTAAAACTAAAACAAAACATATACTACAAAAAGATTGGATCAAGAGAAAAAATTATACTGTCTGAAGAATTTTGTAAAAAAATTATTAAAAATATACATTACCTTTATTGTCATATTGGAGTACAACAAATGGAACGTAAAATTAAACCATTCTTTGTTGCAAAAAACTTAACACGTAATATAAAAAATATCTGTGACAATTGTGAAATCTGCTTAAAAAACAAATCTAGAGCTAAATCTAAATATGGACTAATGTCGCATTTAGGCCCGGCTACTAAACCATTTGAAATAATATCTATAGATACCATTGGTGGATTTGGTGGTTCCCGTTCTACTAAAACGTATTTACACCTTTTAGTGGATCACTTCACCAGATACGCCTATATTTTAACTTCCAAAACTCAAAATTCAAGTGATTTTATAAAACTTATTAAAAAAATTCCAAATGAAAATAAAATTGGTATGATTTTATCTGATCAATATCCAGGTATAAACTCGAAAGACTTTAAATGTTTTTTAAATGAAAATAATATACCGATTATTTTTACCGCTGTAAATGCACCTTTTTCTAATGGTTTGAATGAACGATTAAACCAAACATTAGTTAATAAAATTAGGTGTAAAATAAATGAACGAGCTGAAAGATTAGCCTGGACAACTATTGCTCATGAATGTACCGAAAAATATAATGAAACAGAACATACTGTGACAGGATTTCCTCCAAAATATTTATTGGAAGGAAAAGCTGTTAATATTTTACCAGATGAATTGAAACAAGATGTAACACATAGTAATTTATTGCAAGATAGGAAAATTGCTTTAGAAAGAACTATTAAATCTCACAATTATAATAAGCAGCAATTTGATAAGAATAGAAAAAAATGGGAGTTTAAAGTAGGAGATTATGTATATGTTGAAAATGGAAATCGTTTAAATAGAAAAAAATTAGATGAATTAAAAATAGGACCGTATAAAGTTTTAGAAAAGATTTCAAACTCAATTTATAGGGTCAACACAGGACATAAAAAGATGGAGTCAAATTTATTTCATATTACGAAAATTGTACCAGTTTTGGACCATAATTAATAAAAAAAAAACATACTAAGGGGGGGGGGGGGAGATGTAAATGAAGGTTTTACTTCATTTTAGAAGAGTTTGATTATGACAGCGAGCTGACATGACATAACCGTCTGCTCGTGTCATCAATAAAATAAATTAATTGATTTTTTATAAAATATTAGGATTAGGAAATATTAACTTTAAATGTTGTTTTTCTTTTCAGGTGAGTTACCTTTTATTATGTTTGTTTTTAGTTTCATATGTATGTAATTGAATAGTAAAATTAATTAAACTATATTCTTTTCAGAACAACACATTGGTTTTTATTAAAATCCTAATTATATACAAAGAAAAAAAAAAACAAGTTTATTGGTTAATAATGCGATTTTGGCTTTCTTCACGACACATTTGAAAACTATGTAGGTAGGTAACACTACTCACACTAGGTACCCCAAAAGCTATTGCAGATGTACTAGCTACTCTCTTTGTTGTTCATGGTATCCTGGTAGCTGGCCTATGTACAAAACGTGACGTGATCGCGCCACTGTCGCTTTTCAACCTCTCACAACCTCTATCTAGTGCGCTTCGTGTGTGAGAATTGAACACAGGGGGCGCTGATTGTTCGACAATAACGACACCTGCTAACCAAACAAAATATTTTTTCAAATAACACTCCTGTGTAAGCTTTTATTAAAAAGAAAAAAAAATGGTTATTAATGCTTTAGATTTTGGATTTCTTCACGCACGACCTCGCACGACACATATTTGACAAGTATGTGAGTATCTTTTCTAATTCAATATTGTAGACCGTAACAACACTGTATACTGCCCCAAAAGATACTGCAGATGTACTAGCTACACTGTTTGTTGTTCATGGTATCCTGGTAGCTCGCCCCTGTTCAAAACGTGACGTGATCGCTCCACCGTCGCTATTCAACCCCTCAACAAAAAAACACAACCCTATCGACGACACCTACTACTAACCAAAAATCTTTTTCTAAAACAAGGAAAAAAAACTAAGTTTTATAGATTTTGGCACAATTAAAAACTTTGTAAGTACCTACAACTCTCGACAACCGCTGACGTCCCAGTAACTATCTCTCACTGAAACGTGACGTAAGCTGCTCGTTCCCACGGTGTGGTGCATAAAAAGTTTGTTGGATATTTTTTTTGGTAGAATTATTTATAACTAGCTTTTGCCCGCGGCTTCGCCCGCGTGGATGTCGAACTTCCGTCCCCTATGTTTTCCCTTTAAGGGTTGAATTTTCTAAAATCGTTTTTTATGGAAGACTTACTCTTCACTAAGAACACCCTCTTCAAGTTTCATGTCTCTAATACCAGCGGTTGGGGCTGTGCGTTGATATATAAACGTAATAATTTTAGCATAATACTTCCGGATAGACTACTTTCAAAGTTGATCCTTCCGATATGTATGCATAAAGATTTCTGGAACTACTGACCCGGGAAAGAGCGCCGTACAACTGACCATGTGTAAAACAACTGATACTAAGATCAACCTGCCCAGGCGTATTGATTACCTACAACCGTACCAAGTTTGGTTAAAATCCCTATAATAGTTTTTGAACTATGCGTGCACATACAGACAGAAAGACAAAACATTCACTAATTGCATTTTTGGCATCTGTATCGATCACCAATCATCCTCCAATATTAATTTTGAATAGATATTCAATGTGCATAATTATCTTCGTAGTGTGTGATAGTCCATTGAATTGTATGGCGAGCGATATTGTATCTTAAGATTAAATATTATAATATCTTAGCCGTGTGCAGTGCCCTTTGGTGAAATCCACTGCGGGTGACGTAACCTACGACAAACTTATTATTTGCGGTTGGTACAGTAGTCAGGTCTAGGGATCGAACCGCAAAATTAAGTTTGTTTTTTATTGTATATACTTTTCCGGGATAAAAAGTACCCAGTGTGGTGCCCAGGATATCAAAGAATAAGTATACCAAGTTTCATCGTAATCGAACCGGTAGTTTTTGCGTGATACCTGAACATACAGACAGACAGACAGACAGACAGACAGACAGACAGACAGACAAAAATTTTTTCAATCATATTTTTGGGTTCGATGTCAGTCTAGTAACACCCCCTGCTATTTAATTTTTTGATATTTTCAATGTACAGAAATTTTACTTCTACAGATTTATTATAAGTATATAGATATAGATGGGAAGAGACCAGTGTCGCAGGCTAGGCGCCCTCGTCATTTTAATCCAAGGTCACCCAAAACGAAGTCCACTTTTAACTCCAAGAAGAATTAGGTAAGTTGTGCTTTTCATTTCACATTGCGATGATTATGTAAAAATAACAATTATGTCATTATTTTGGTACGCCTCGCCCTATTCTATTGTGCTGGTATTTTTAGTAAAAGTTTCAAACTCTTCCTTTTTATAGGGGTTCCAAATCGCATGATCAACCAGCGGATAAATGCTAATTAAGAAAACAGAAGGCATGAGTCAGGTGATTGGCCTGTTTTCTGGTAGTTAGTGACCCTGACTACTTTGCCGGAGGTCGTGGGTTAGATTCCCATCCAATACAAATATTCGAGTGATGAGCACGATCTATTGTTTTGTATCTGTGTGTAATAAAATAATAATACCAGCCTGTTACTGTCCCACTGCAGGGCAAAGGCCTCTTCTCATACAGAGAAGGCTTTGAGCATTGATCGCCACATTCGCCACGCTTGCTCAAGGCGGATTGGCGATTTCAAACTTATATTAACTATAAGTCCAGGTTTCCTCACGATGTTTTCCTTCAGCGATGTCAATGATGTCTAAGATAAACTTAGAAAGTATATATGAATTGAAAAAGTCACATTGGTCTTGCCCGGATTTGAACCACAACCTCGTGCATGAGAGGTAGGCGCCTTAACCTCTGGGCCATCACGACAGTACCATTATGATTATTATCTTCATATTAAATTATTATTTTTATTCCTAAATTTACACACCATATTTGTACGCCTCTTGGACATAGCGCTCTCTTAACCAAACAAGATCTGTATTTTACCTATGTTAACAAATAAATAAATAATTATTATTTTATGTACTGAAGATGAAAGAAAATTAGTCATTAGTAGTCTATCCATAGTAACTATGTACATTAACTAATCATGGATTTCAAAGATGCGCCATTGATGACTAGGATTACAATCAAAACAAGTGGAGCACCCTGTCTGGTTTTGTATGAACAGAGACGGAAAATTCTTTTAGACCACGTGTTTATCAATATTGAATACTAGGATCCCATGAGTCAACTGGAGTACCCGTCTATTCAATCAATAATTTTGGGAGAGGGAGTCCGAACTGCTGCATGTCGATGCAACAGGCGACCTTGACAAAAAACAACCCTCCCTCGTTTATCGTCGCGCACCTCATTCGCCACGTGGTTTACAGTATTGAATACTAGGATATCAAAAGCAGTCGGAGATAGTCAAAATGTGCATTATTTAGAACATTTTGCAATATCTGTCTGTATCTTATGTCTGTGAATTTGTGCTGGCATCACCAATGTGGTTATCTTTTATACATAAAAAAGTTACTTGTAGACCTGTAGTACTTAAAGGTTCACCCTATCGAAAGGTAGGTTCAAGAAGTAAACAAAAAAGAACACTTCTTTTTTGTTTACTTTTATTAAGTAAATGTTTATTTTAGAAAATAAATAGATGGCTTTGTGCATTCGATATCACTTTCTATACACCACTAATTTTTAATGAGTAAAAACACTTAAAGGGCTTATTATAGACGGTCTTTTCATTATATTTGTAAAGTATCATAAATAATATTCATAAACAGCAAAGTTATTAGCGTTTGTTTAAATCCCAAAAAGTCACCCAATATCTGGAAATATCGTACAGGCTATTCATAACATAGTACTATTCATTAATCGTCATCTCTCGCTCACGTTCGCGTGATCTCGCTCAAGCATGCCCCGCCTCCAACAACAGCTGTTTTCGTTATTTAAGCTTAACTAAATAGAAAAATTAATATAAAATTGAATTCCGTCTTTTACTTTTGATTACACAATTAAGATCAGTAACAGGTACGGATACAGCCCAATTTTTTTGGTACTAATTAAAAATAGTGGTGTACTTCTAGGATATTTGTTGCCTGGAAGACAAGAAAATTTTAATTATGGGGGGCAACCCTGGCACTGTTAAATGATAAATAAAACTTTAGTGGATCCAAAGTTTTATTTATCATTTAACGGTTTAAATAAATGATATCATTCATACATTTCTGTTATGAAAGTAAACCAGCAAGAGGGTATTTTACAGAAATGTTAAATGTCTCCCACCACTTGTCGATTCTGGCGGCCTAGTAGGAAATTAACCGAGAAGACAGTACTAGGGCATTCAGGAATACCCGGTTTGACGTCACTAATTGACGTCACAGATTGGACAAAATAACAGTGTGCAAGGGTGAGTTGAGAGAGAGAGAGTGAGACAGCCGCAGTTGCTGTATAAAAATGAAAATACCAACATGTTTATTTTTTATTAAATGCCGTTAGTAGGTGTATAGAATTAATGACTCCGACGATGTGCTACGAACTACGAGTGCTACGACGCCGACGTAGCTCGGTTTTATCCAATTTTATGTCGTTGTAATTAATGGTTTTATTTTGCGAAAAGCCATTAAGTTACAGTTACAATACCGTTAGAGTACCTACATTATTTAATTATTTTAAAAACTTTGTAATGAGTATGGCGTTGACCGAAATTATTCACTAACACATTAAATTCGCCTTCTCTTTTATTGTTTTTTTTTTAAGTGAAGTTTATGTGGGTTGCACATTAATAGTAGTCTTGTTAACCCTTCCAAATAAGCTATATAATTATGCTGTCTGGTTCACGTCAATAGCGCAATGGGTGGGTATCGAACTTACGACCTTTCGATCGCCTGACCGACACCTCAGCCATTGGGCCATTGCCGCTTTAATGATTTTAATGAATGTAGTTGTAATTACGTCATAATTGTCGGATGTTGATTTTGATTAACATACTACGAGTATGTTAATAATATCCCTGAAATGAGATGAAGGACCTCAACGTTGTGGCGTATGCTTATGACAGCGTCCTTCCCATCTCTTAATATTCCTCCGACATTGTTAGCGGAACTCCTGTTGATTCCTGATGTCCTAGTACTGAATGCCCAAAGCCCGTGGTTTCAGTACGGCCTCGACAGGGCAGAATTCAGTGCAAGCAAGGTCATCCGTCACCTTAGAATAATAACGCATTATTATTCTATTGTGTTATTATTCTAGGGTAGGTATAATATAAGCAAAAGTTTGTAAAATTTAAGCTGATTACAATGGAACTACACTCTATTTATAACTATAGCATGAAAAGAGGCTCGTAGAAGCAGGAATGCAGAACATTTTATTTTAAAGGTAAGTTAAAACAATTTAAATTGAAATTGTTTTCTTAAAATAAACTGTTGAAAAACTTTTTTGCAAAAAATAAAACCGACTTAAAAAAACACTAACCGGTGTAAAATAACTCTAAATTAGGAAGTCTGTGGCTTTGGTGGTTTTGTCTTATTCATGATGGGCCACCGACTTTCGAATTTAGAGTTATTTTACACCGGTTAGTGTTTTTTAAGTCGGTTTTATTTTTTGCAAAAAAGTTTTTATTTTTCCATTTTTAGTTGTTCCCATAGAAATATTTGCCATGAATTTATTTTATATTGTTAACTGTTAACTATACATGACATGGTAATAGGGTTAACTTATCCCTATCAAATGACACTTAACATACCTAACGGTCGAAATTTAGGTATATTGTACACATCTGTGTACCCCTCAAAGCATACAGGCTTGATGATACGTCCTGATGTTGTATAAACAATAAACATCCAAGCGATTCCAGCAATCACGACAGATTTGCCGTTTATTTTTGAAGAGTTCCATTCTATATCTCCGAAGATCAGCACCAGATCTTCACCAAATTAAAATGGAACCACCTCAGGAGTATACTCTTTCAAATAAAAAAAGAATTTTGAAAATCGGTTTACAAATGGCGGAGAAATCAGGTAACATACATAAAAAAAAAAATACATACACACGAACATAGAACCTCCTCCTTTTTTGAAGTCGGTTAAAAATGGTAACAATTAGGAGTGATAAAGCTGCAGTGAAAATAGATTATACCAAATTCATACATAAATAACCTCCTTTTTTCATCTCTTTAAAAAAAATACCAAGTAATTTGGACCTTTCAAACTGAGAACACGTGGTTTCAAAGATGTAATACTAGGATACCAAGAGTCAGCAGGAGTACGGCACAGAACTTTAGGGGTTGGCAGTTGCATCAGACGACCTCGACCTTGATTTCAATAGCCGCACCCCTTATTTAATACACGGGTGCTAATGCACAGCTGCCTCGCCACGTGGCTCAAGGCGTTGCAGACTAGGACATCAAAAGTTCACGTAAGTAACTGCTTACGTTAAATGTGAACAATCTAAATTCTCATTCCCGTACCTAATTTGAACGAAAACCTAGTCACGGACTTATCTAGCGATAATAAACAAAAAAAAAATAACAAAACAAATAACTCTAAATTAGGAAGTCTGTGGCTTTGGTGGTTTTATCTCATTCATGATTGGCCACCGACTTCCGAATTTAGAGTTATTTTATACCGGTTAGTGTTTTTTGAAGTCGGTTGTATTTTTTGTAGAAAAGTTTTTATTTAACAATTTTTAGTTTTTATTTTTATATTGGTACCTAGATGATAAATTGTTATCCATTTCTACAACATATATTTACATATTACAATCAAACAAATAAACAACAACTGTTCGCGATGAAATCAAAAAGTAAAATTCATGAACAAAAATTTTTATAAAATGAAAACTACCAGACCAAACTGTGTAGTTTTTTAATGAGACCAAAAAGAAACTAGTCCGCATCAAACTAAAAAGAATCACGTAAATCGGTACATAAATCGCAGCGTAATCGGTGAACATACATATAAAAAAGTGTTCAAAATTAAATTAAATTTTCATAAAATTGTTTATAAAATGAAAACTACCGGGTCAAACTATGTTATATTTTTATGGGACCAAATGGCAGTTATTCCGCATCGAACTCAAAAAGAATCACGAAATTTGGATCATTAATCTCGGAGTAATCGGTGTACATACAAAAAATACCGATCGAATTGAGAACCACCTCCTGAAGTCGGTTAAAAACAAGCTTTAGGAGGACAGGTGGGTGGCATATGCGGCTATATCCTCTAAAGAAAATATCCTCCTCGTAAGAGAATATTTTCTTGTTACACACTTTCTTCATTATATTTTTAATGTTGTTAAACATGTTCATTTACTAAGTCAACGTGTACACGCAAAACCATGAATATAAATAAATAAATATTCCACAACTTTCCACACAACGCCATTTAGTCCCAAGCTAAGCTTGAGAGCTTGTGTTATGGGTACTAAACACCTGATAAACATACTTATATATTTCTAAATACATAGGTACATAATATAGATAAATAACACCCAGACACAGAACAAATGATCGTGCTCATCACACAAACATTTGTCCTGGGTGGGAATCGAACCCACGATCTCCGGCATAGCAGTCAGGGTCACTAACTACTAGACCAACAGGCCAGTCAAGTAATAAAATTATCGGAGATCGCAATAGCCCTGCAAGAGTGTGTACAGTAACTAAACAGAAAAAGAATTTTAAAATGTGGTTAACTTGTAAAAACAATGAATGAAGGAAACAAGTAATAAATTAATAGTTATTTTTATTGACATTCATTCAGATAACGTCGCAGCGTAATATTTTGAAGCGGTTTCCATGGCCGTCCGCAGGATAATGACATCTACATCGCGCATTGCAACTCCATAGGTAGTGTGACATGACAAGATACTAGGTACGTTTTTACCAAATAAAACCGCTTTGTAACCTCTGATATCCTAGTACTTATCTGACAAAATATGGCCTCTACGTTCATTCCACTGATTTTCACTACATGGTTCACTGTTGTTGTTTTTAAAACTTTTTTACAAAAAAAACAACCGACTTCTTAAAAAAAACTAACAGGTGAAAAATAACTCCAGTTTCGGAAGTCTGTGGCTTTAGTGGTTTTGTTTTGTTCATTATTGGCCACCGACTTCCGAAACTGGAGTTATTTTTCACCTGTTAGTTTTTTTTAAGAAGTCGGTTGTTTTTTTTGTAAAAAAGTTTTTATTTTATAATTTTTAGTTTCTTTGTATGTAAAGAAAGTCTTTCAAAACTTGAAAGAATCATTGAAATTGGATAACAATTGCTAAAGAAGTTCTATCTCTAAACATTAATCTGTACATCTCTGCCGGCCCCTTTTAAAATAGAATGGCGTAATGTTATGTCGTGGAAATACAAAAGCTCAGCATAGACATCTGACTATAGCAATCGCGAATAATTTGTTGTTATGCGTTGAAGAGTTCCGTTGCCTGTCTTCTTCATCAGTTTTTCTTCACCATATGATACTTTCTAAATGAAAAGGCTTGATTTGTTACTAAAAATGTTGAAATCGGTGCATGTGTGCCTATATTTTTTGAGGAGTTCCCTCAATTCCTCGAAGATCCCTCATCAGGTATGATTTTTGATACAAATGGGACCAATCTGTTAGTATACCCTATCAAACAAAAAAAGAATTTTGAAAATCGGTCCATAAATGACGGAGTACTGAGGTAACAAACCCTAAAAAAAAAAAAAAAAAAAAAAAAAAAAAAAAAAAATACAACCGAATTGAGAACCTCCTCCTTTTTTTGAAGTCGGTTAAAAATAAAAAGACTTCGCTTTTAAGAACTACCTAATTTTATTAGGCTCTTAAGCATAACCTCTATCTATAACGTAGTAGATTTTAAAATAGAAATCTCATTTGATTGCATTTGTTTCAATAAATAGAAAAAATGCTGTTTTATTACAAAACGCACGACATGATATAAATGAGAAGTATAGGGTAATGTAAAATTAATTTGATTGTTTTTGATCAATTTATTAATTTACTTATTATTTTGCTTTTGTAGGAAACCACAGCCTAATGAATGTTTCCACAGCTGGGAACTCATGCCTCTTCTCTGTGAGAAGCCGCCTGCCGCCTTCTGAAGTCCTAGTACCGAATGCTTTCTGAAAACGTGACGCAACCGTCGATTTCCCACACTCAAGCATTACGTTATTTTGCTCGCAAAACATACAACAAAACTTATCACAAACTACTTAGTATTACTCAGTTACTGGCGCGGGGTAGTATGGAAATTTTAAGTTACGAAATTTATTTATTTTGCTTAATAACAATGAAGTTTCACGATCTACAACCGCCTATTAAATGATGAGTCCAGGATTTAAACGATGACGAACGAATATTATTTTGTAAAATAAAAATGATATTCTGTTCCTTTAATTGACGTCTTTAGTCTTAATCTCGCATTATATTGTAAACATACTAGCTTTTGCCCGCGGCTTCGCCCGCGTGGATTTCGAACTTCCGTCCCCTATGTTTTCCCATCAAGGGTTGAATTTCCAAAAATCGTTTTTTTTTGTGGATACTTACATCACTAAGAACACCCCTTTAAGTTACATGTCTCTAATACCAGCGGTTTGGGCTAAGCGTTGATATATAAACGTAATAATTTAAGCATAATACTTCCGGATAGACTACTTTCAAAGTTGATCCTTCCGGTATGTATGCATAAAGATTTCTGGAACTACTGACCCAGGAGAGAGCGCCGTACAACTGATCATGTGAAAACAACTGAGACTAAGATCAACCTGCCCAGGCGTATTGATTACAACAGTACCAAGTTTGGTTAAAATCCCTATAATAGTTTTTGAATTATGCGTGCACATACAGACAGAGACACAGACAGACAAAACATTTACAGATTGCATTTTTGGCATCAGTATCGATCACCAATAATCCTCCAATAATAATTTTGAATATATATTCAATGTACGTAATTATCTTCGTAGTGTGTGATAGTCCATTGAATTGTATGGCGAGAAATATTGTATCTTAAGATAAAATATTATACTATCCCGTGTGCAGCGCCCCTTGGTGAACCCCACTGGGCCACTGCGGTGACGTAACCTACGACAAACTTTTTATTTGCGGTTGTTACAGTAGTCGGGTCTAAAGATCGAACCGCAAAATTAAGTTTGTTTTTTGTTGTATATTCTTTTCCGGGATAAAAAGTACCCAGTGTGGTGCCCAGGATATTAAAGAATAAGTATACCAAGTGTCATCGTAATCGAACCGGTAGTTTTTGCGTGATACCTGAACATACAGACAGACAGACAGACAGACAAAAAAAATTTTAATCATATTTTTGGGTTCGGTGTGGTCTAGTAACACCCCCTGCTATTTATTTTTTTGATATTTTCAATGTACGGAAATTTTACTTCTACAGATTTATTATAAGTATGCTGATAGATATAGATATAGATAGATGTATATAGATTAGAAGGGTAAAACGTCTGCACAATGAAAGTTATGCTAGGGGCATTTTGCGTTTTAGTAATTTTAGATTATCTCCGAAACTGTATGACCAATTGATATATGATATATATATATATATTGTCCTATTTGGCGCAGCCGTAAGATACACACTCTTTTTCGTGTTTAGTTCTAAGTATTTTATTATTATTTTTTTACTTTGTTTTGTGCACTTGTGGCATGTGCCAAATAAATATGTTTTCTTTCTTTCTTTCTTTCTTTCATATACTGTAAATGGCAAATATTATCTGTATGATGTTCTTGCGATCCTGAAATAATTTATTGTCATAAGAATTAATATTTTGTTGCTCAAATAATCAACCAAACGTGAGTATGCCGAAAAAAATTTTTTATAATGCAATAAAAGAAGTAGAAAAGATAAAATATAAAAGATAGAGATATGGTATCGCGGACTTTTTTGTAGAAATAATTAAGACGAACCAGGTAGCCATACATTGTTTTTAATTTTGAGCAACTGTTTAGGCAGCACACACAAATAATTCTGTTTTATGAGGTATTTTTTTCCGACTTGCTAGACAAAACTTGTGATAGCTCGGTTAATATACATGATAGAGAAACAATTTATAGCCTATAGCACTCAGGAATAATGTAGCTTTCTGCCAGGGAAAAAAATTTTAGAATTGGATTATGAGTTCCAGAGATTACCCCCTACATACAAATTTACAAACTTACAAACTTACAAATTTTACCTCTTTATAATATTAGTATATTATAGCCTATAGCACTCAGGAATAATGTAGCTTTCTGCCAGGTAAAAAAATTTTAGAATTGGATTATGAGTTCCAGAGATTACCCCCTACATACAAATTTACAAACTTACAAACTTACAAATTTTACCTCTTTATAATATTAGTATATAAGTATATAGTATATAGTATATATAGAAGTATAGATAAATGAATTAACATAAGATCACGAAAAAAAAGAACACAAACGTACATAAATTCATGTAGTATATAATAAAGTAGAGTAAAATGTTCATACAATTGATAGGTATCCGTATAGTTGCAATTTTACAAATGGAGCCAAAACAAAAGCTAAAAAATGTATCACAGTACTCCTACTGACTCCTCACGCCCTAGTACCCCAACGCTTGCCAAAACGTGACACCGCCACCGCCGCGCGCCGCCGCGCTGTCGCCGTAGTCGCCAAGTCGTTCACCGCCATTTTTGGGTTCCGTACCCAATACAAAGTTAGTTTTAAAGTGTACATAATATTTAATTATTTGTAATTAAGTTTATTATGTATAATTATACTATTTCAATAAAAAAAATCTAAAACAAATGGTGCCAACCGGAGCTTTCGGAACTTTTTACTGAGTTTTTTTTGTTTTGGTGTGGGTAATTATTATGTATACGTATTAATACTGACTAAGCCCTCCGGTAACCATCCTACTATCCGTCTTTCTGTTAGTGGGCTGTATGGCTGTTGTATAATGTCTTAAACCTTAAAAGACCAATAAAAAAAATATATTTTTCTTCCAACTATGCTTTAATTTCATCACAATCACACTAAAAACTCAGTACAAAGCGAGTCTTTAATGCTCTAGAGCAGTGTTTCTCAATCTGTGGGTCGCGACCCCTAGGGGGGCGACCCCTAGGGGGGTCGCGAAGCCTTATTCGGGTGATCGACGGCTAAAGAGAAATGACAAGGTTCTACACTACAATAAAAATACAATATCAGTGAGAAAGATGTGCTTTTTCAAAAAAATCTCAAAACGTGGTGCTATATTAGAAACGTTTATGATTAAATCATTTTCTAGTAGTAGTCTGTTTCTCTTTTTAGTTTTAATGTCCACCATTGAGGAGTATGTTAATTCGCACAAGTATGAGGTGGCAAATGGCACTAATGATTTTAGAGCTTTCCTTGCCAGCTCTGGATATTCTTGTTTTCTTTTCATCCAAAACACGTCAATACTTTGCGAATGATATTTCATTTTCAGCACGCCGTCAGAAGCTAAATCTACAAGTTTTTCCTTCAGATTTATAGCGAGATCTGCCAATTCTATTGACTTTTCCAAGAAAGGGACCAAAATCCACGTACGCCCATTGTCAGCTTCAGAGTGGAAGTCTGGAAAGTATGTTAATAATTTCTCTTGCAAATTATGTGAGCTCTGTATCATAGAAGGAATGTGAGCTTTTACTACAAGTGATTGGGTTGTGCATTATCATCAACAGTCTTCTGAACACACGGAAAAGACTCAAATATATTGTTTTGCAGAGAAGATGACCACATACGAAGTTTTACATGAAATGCTTTCACTTTATCTTTAGCTGTTAAGATATTTTCTTCTCTCCCTTGAAGGCTTTTGTTTAAGTTGTTAAGATGGCTAAAAAGACCTGCTAGAAATGCTAACTTCAAGTGCCAAACAGGGTCAGATAAATGATTAGCATATTCAGATTTAGAATCTTGTAAGAACATTAACAGTTCAGCTTTTAGTTCTAGACTCTTGTCAATACCTTTCCTTTGGAAAGCCACCAGTGTCGATATTATACATTTTTTTTTTGTAAATACATACATTATGATACATAGAAAACACCCAGGCCAGACAAACATTTATTTCTTAAGCATATACTTGCACCCGGCAGGAATCGAACCCGCAGCCTTCTGCATCGCAGCCGGGCCTTCACCCACTGCGCCACAGAGGCCGTCATATATATACAGTCATACATATCAATCAAGCCTCTTTCCCGTAGGGGTAGACTACTTCTTTCCACTTGTAGATAGGTATGAAAATAGAGAAAATCGTAAACTTACTCATTTAAATTAATAAAGTTTTGTCAGTATACGTCTTAAGGGGGTCGTGAGAATTTCTCGTCCTGTAAAGGGGTCGCGTATACAAAAAGATTGAAAAACACTGCTCTAGAGCAATAAAAATGTATGAAATTTCATTATTGCACTGTTTATTTTTAAGCTATTGCAAAGCTTCTATCGCGGGCCTTGAGCGCGGGGACCGAATCCAGAAATTCCGTAACGAAAAAACCTCACGCTCCCCACTCCGACGGGCAAGGAGGTGTGGCTTGAAGGCCGAAGCTATTGCATATATATTTATATTTATATATATGTTATATATTTATATTGCAGGCATAGTGGTGATAGTGGGGAGGGGAAAGGGGAGGGGAGTGAGAGGGGGAGGGGGAGGAGAGGGGGAGGGAGGAGGTGAGAGGAGATGGGATAGTGGGAGCGGTAGAGGCAGGGGTCGGGAGGGGTTAGGGAGGGGAAACAGAGGGAGGGGTGAGGGAAGGGGAGGGAGGGGTGATGGGAGGGGCGTGGGAGTGTGGGGGAATGGGAAGGGGAGAGGGGGAGGAGAGGAATGGGGAGAGGGGGAGAGGAGAGGGGGAGAGGAGAGGAGTTGATAAAAAATGCTATGCAATAGCTTTACCGCGGCAGTCTCCGAGTGCCACACGTCATTTTTTTTTAATCGCACCAAAAGGTGCCAATCTCAATGGATTAGCTTTTTTCAGCCAGCCGATATTAACACTTTTTTTTTACGTACGTATTATTCGTTTCTATCCTACTTGTTCTAAATTTAAAAAATGATTGCTGCTAACTCTGATTTAAATATGAAAGAAATTTAAAAAAGTGATTTTGCTGGAATTTTGTTAATTTTGCTTGACAATATTTTTGGAAACGATAAAGTGTGATACTATCTGATTATACTCGTCTTTGTTTCATTCTCAATGAGATAGGTTTACTTGTAGTACGGCTTATTTATATCACATCTTCATTACATAGTTTACAGCCAAAAACTGAACGAATCCCCTCGTGTCACGCACACCTGTCAGTTATCTGTCAAATATCTTCATTGGTTTTTTATGTCACATAATGGCGTCATCTTTTTCCTATATTTTTTAATATTTTGTGTTGTATTGTGAAAATACTGTTCCAAATAGCATAATAATGGGAAAAAGGAATTCACTAGATAAAATTAGAATATCAAAACGACTGAGAGATGTATTTTAAGCTAAAACTTGATTCAAGTCACGAAGAAGGTAAGAAAATACCTATAAAAAATGGCCGCTTTTAAACTGTTTTCTGTAACTATTTCATCAGAAAACTGATTCAAATACTTGCCTGATTATAACTATAGCAAATCAAGACCCTGTGTGCGTATTATAGCTAGTGAATATGAAAACATAGGGTGCGCTTTGTGTTTTTTGCGTTATGCACGTGCTACTGTGCTTGCAACCTACAAGTGCATGCCTGACCTGTGGGACGTTCTCCGGGAACGTACGTGGTCAACAATGGCAGTATTGGCAGTGAATAGCCCAACCTGTGGAGCGTTTGAAAACGCATTTGTGATGAAAAATTACTATAGTGAACAACAAGTGCATGCCTGACCTGTGGGACGTTCTGCGGGAACGTACGTGGTCAACAATGGCAGTATTGGCAGTGAATAGCCCAACCTGTGGAGCGTTTGAAAACGCATTTGTGATGAAAAATGGCTAAAGTGAGCAACACAACTTGTGCATGCCTGACCTGTGGGACGTTCTGCGGGAACGTACGTGGTCAACAATGGCAGTATTGGCAGTGAATAGCCTAGCCTGTGGAGCGTTTGAAGACGCATTTGTGATGAAAAATGGCTATATATGGTGAGCAACTTGCCTAGAACCTGTGGGGCGTTCTGCGGGAGCGCACGTGGTTTACAATGGCTATGTTGTGATTTAAGCAATCTGAGGGGTGTTCTTTAGGGACACACGTGGTTGACTATTTTCTTATAACCTTCAAGGGAAGTTCTGCGGGAACTTACATGGTTATATGGTACAATGTTTGTTGCCTTTACAGCATGAACTGTTTTCTACAGACACTGTAATAAATTCATTAAAACAATTCATCTGAAATTGTTAGAAAAAACAAAAAATGTTTCTCCGGAGTTCATAAAAAATCTTCAAACAAAAGTTGTATTATGCAGATTCTAGTTGGTAAATGGAATGATTGAAGAACAGGTACCAGGTACCTCCGGAAAAGACATAAGATGTTCAGATTCGCAAAATGCTAGCCGTGGGTTCTCAACTGGAGAAATCAGGATAAGATTTACCAAAAATAGATTACCCAGGTATCTAATACTTACTAAGAAGCTTAACAAAATATGTTATTTAATAAGCATAATGAAGATGAAGACAACATCAGGGTGTCATCGCCCTGCCTTGTTTTGACTCAGACCTTCAAATGTGTCTAGATACTCCGGAGCAAAAAATGTAACAAAGTTGAGTGATACTTTAAGGTATGATATATATGTATACATATAGAGGGGCATTTTTTTCCCTGCTAGTAACAGTCATAAAGACATCAAGAGTTTTCTGCCTTATTCGGAGTCAGAAACATACTTATTTGGTGAAGACCCAATACTTCCCAAACAAGCAGCTTTAAAAACCAACCTCACTCCAAAAATGGGGGGGGGGGGAGGCATCATCTGAGACACCAGTGGTTGAGAAAACATGAGAAGACCGGAGGATTCATCAGCGCTGCAAAATACACCCACAGGTGGGCATTTTAAAAATTAATTTATGTGATTGATAACTAATCATCACTTCTATTTGTGGTTATTATTTTTTGATAAGATTGTAACTACTTTACAACTTTATTTCATACTAAACCACACCAAAGTTACTTTTCATTGAAAGAAAAACTTTCCAAAGAGAAATCTTTTCAGATAATATCTGTAATTTATAAATATTTTCTGAGCAATAGAAATTGGTCAGAATACTAAAGCTTAGTTTACCAGTCTTTTATTGGTAAAAAGCCCATTGGAAGCTTTCCATTAATTTCTAAATTAGAAGTTGAAGTTTTTTGTTAAAACAGAACATTTCAAATGAAAAGTCTACCGCACTATAAGTGATATTTAACAGAAAAATGACTTTCTGATAGAGGTAGTTTTTTTTAAACAGGCTTATTGCCTGGTCAATATTTACACATATATGACATTATAGACTCTTCAAAGGAAATGGCAACAATTAATTGTTTTATGTTTTTTGGGCTACCTATATATAATGATAAACTTTTACAAGAAAGGTGAAAGATGCTTACAAAATGAGAGGCTATAATATATCAGTTTGTTTATTCCGAATTTCTGTTAAGAAATAATTCAGTTAACTGTAGATAAACAAGGAAAAACAAGATTCCTAACTAACAAACTAAACCACTGTTATAAGTTAAACATGTGAAGTCAACTATAGTCAGATTCCATGTTCAGATGAATGAAAATTTTACATCCACTTGCATGACACCTATTGAATATCTTGTCTTTTATTTAATAAGTTAATAATGAGAATAAATTATTATGGAATAGATACTACCTTGAATACTGCATGTTTAAACAAGACCTTGAATGGTAGTTCATAAACATAGTCAGAGTAAAGAATATTTTCAAGTTAGAAACTTTATTTTATTTTTTGACTGGCCTGTTGGTCTAGTGGTTAGTGACCCTGACTGCTATGCTAGAGGTTGTGGGTTTGATTCCCACCCAGGATAATGTTTTTCAATCATTTGTTCTGTGTCTGGGTATAATTTATCCCTAATATGTATTTATTTATCAGCATATATATAAGTATATAAGTATTTTTATCAGCTGTTTAGTACCCATAACGCAAACTCTGCTTTGTTTGGAACTAAGTGGCGTTGTGTGGAAGTTGGGGAATATTTATTTATTTACAAATACTTTTTCCACAAGGTAATTTCCAAGAGGTTATGGTTTTCGGAGGCATCTAAGCAATGGACTGAAAATGAAGCTAAGCTTCAAATTATATTTTAGATTCAATTGCTGCCTACTTAGTCTGTAATGCCTTGCAGGACACCCAACAGATAGTGAAATCTGATAGAGAATGGATTATATGACTACATTAACATACAATTGATTGGGAGGAGTTCAATATCCTACCTATCTATATACCATTACTAAAAATAATTGGCAGTGGTGTGATTACAAACCAAAGGGTTTTTTGATTTTGATTTTCTACATGATTAAATTTTAATTAATAGCTGATTCTGAATCTAGAAGAAAAGTAAACATTACAAAAGCAGAAGGTACTGTTTGTACTTCATCCATTGTTCAGTCAAACCATGGTTCTCAATATTTCAGAGATTGTTGATACATTTACAGAGGCATTTTAACCCCTTAATTATCTCCTTGGCACTATCATTCTAGACTGTGACATGTCCTTCACAGGAAATTGAAATAAGTGTCAAGAATAGGTTTAATAGACTGAAAAGTAGTCCATATTGGATCGTAAAGTTAGTAAAATACAAAATGAAATGATTTTATTTAAATTTTTTTATTTTTATTTTTAAAAGTATAGAATACTCTTGATTATCCACCTTAATAACTTAAAGAGTTATATAGGGTATTTATTACTCATAAAATAGGTAAGTGATCTCTTACAAACAACCGTTGAAGAATATTGTCATGTAAACATTTGTACATGTTTGGAGTGTGAACAAGCAGTTGAAAATTAATTACGTTAAATATTGATTGAATTCCAGTGCGTTTGACTTAAAACTGTGAATTGTAGCAGTACCAAGCCTACCATAACTTATGCTGATCAATATCATAATGAGACTCCTGGAAGAAGTTTTTTCCTATGAAAGTTTTGTTTATATTTGATCTGCTCTACCCTTGATCATAGGACCGCATAAGATGATAACATGAAAAGATTATTTAAAGGCTTCATAATAAGACCTCTTAAACTTAGATATACCTACTTGGGATGTTTTTTCATGTTTACTTAATTATGTTTTAAATAATTACATGCAACAACGTGATTTATACTTTGTTACCAAGAAGGTCTATTGAGTCTATTTGCGAAAACTACAGGTCAAAGGATGATAACAATCTCCATTATAAAAATAGAGTGATCCAATTAGACATAGGTAATCATAATTAAGAAAATTACAGCTATTACAATTGATATGATGAAGGATTAACAATAAATTAGGAGATGGACAATTACAAGGTTTCTATTTTTTGTTTCCTATTTTTACAAAACAATAGGTAAGTAGGTACCTACTAAACATTGTAACAAAAACGCTGAACTGTATAAGCTCCAGTGTCAGCCGTTGGATTACCAGGGCTATGGAAGAAAGAGTGAACTTAATATTAGCGCGTTTTTTCAACTTTCATTACATTCATTATGTAAGAATTTCAGCCGGTAAGGGGGTTTTTTAATATCAACTTTATTATAAATTATACCTACACGTGAACTGAAGGGTCAACCATTCCTTCCTAAATTTCCAAAATGGACATATTAATAATAGACATTTTCCATTTTAGTTTTGACGAGTATGATTCTATTTGAATTGTAATTCGATGTTGTGTTTTTTATTTATTTTTTTGATTCTTTTGGAAAATTTAAAATAACTCATTGTTATTTTTAATTATTTAATAATTATTGATTGATTTTACAACTTGTCTTTAAACATCTACAAGTAAACCTATCTCATTGAGAATGAAACAAAGACGAGTATAATTGAATAGTCAAACGAACTTACCTGTAAGTGAAGTTCGACGGTAATTATACGAAGTCTTTGTTTCATTCGAAAATGAGAAGAGTCCCACCCGACCCAAACAATACATGCTATCTAAATACAATTTTATGCATGGACCCCACGTTGTAAAACCAATCATTTGCTGTGAACTTAATGAAGATATTTGACAGATAACTGACAGGTGTGCGTGACACGAGGGGATTCGTTCAGTTTTTGGCTGTAAACTATGTAATGAAGATGTGATATAAATAAGCCGTACTACAAGTAAACCTATCTCATTTTCGAATGAAACAAAGACTTCGTATAATTACCGTCGAACTTCACTTACAGGTAAGTTCGTTTGACTATTCAATTTTGAGTGCTTCGGCTTCGAATTAAAATGGAATCATCTAGCGACACATTAACTCCGGAAGACATTCTAAATGAAGCCGACAGTGTTATAGAAACTTCTATTTTAACTGTTTGATATGAGTTTCTTTTATCTATTATTCCTATAGGTAATAGTTGAAAGAAAAGCAGATTATGCACCTCGCCTTAAGTAATTTACCTATATTGCCCTCGTAACGTGCCTGTTAGATTAAAGCCCTCGCTGACGCTCGGGCACTCGGTGCAATAATAAATTACTTTGTGCTCGATGAAATAATCTACTATTAAAATCCTGATAAAAAAAAGCTCTACGTGAATCCTAACTCCCTAGTAATAAATGAACGGATCGATCGAACGACGGCCGTGCAGTGACTCGCGGGATGATATCATAATGTGACTGACATCAATGGCGACGTCCTAGGTGGAAAATCTATCAGACTAGTCTAGACAATACTCTTTTGTAAAAAATATATTTCAATTTAGAGTACTTTTTAAGTTGACATGAGACATGAACCGCATGAACTAAATCATCATGACACCCTATGTAGCACTTAAAGATATTATTTGTTTTATGAATATTAAGCAGTTATCTATTCTCTGTATAATCTATACTATTCATGATAATTTACGTTGATCATAATAATGTAATATTTACATAAGTATAAAACTAGTATAAAACTTCCATGGCAGGTCCTGGGACCCTGAAGTGGAAAAGTTATCCGAAGCTCCATCATCGATGTCAGAAAAGTGATACCGTATAGGTACCGTAGCGAAGCGACATCAATCGCAACATACGAATTCAGGACTGATTTCCTATTAGCGATGTTAAAGTTATCTGCGCGATTTGAACATATTATAAACAAGTTCCCGACAACAACCTTCGGGCAGTAGTAACCCACCAGACACAACACGCGTCTGATCTGAGGATCCTCCCTCTTCTATGGGGGATGAGAAATTTTACAACCTGTTTCTCATAATATACCTCTAAAGTACTCTCAACCTGCTGACGTGTTCTGTTATGTTGGTATCTGGTGCCTTAAAACACGTGGGGCGCGGGTGTTCTCATGTGCACCACACAAACATAAAATTAATATTCTTTTATTCTTGATTTGTGTGTCCCCCACCGTACAACCAACTTTCAAGTCAACTTTTTATTCTGCAGAACAGAGTCAACTCTAAGTAGATTCTACCGCCCTAGTAGGTAACTAGGGAACTCCGATATAAAAGCAAATCTTCAAGTAGGTACGACGCCACAATTGTGACGTCAACGACGAATTTCCTACGACGACGATGGCGAGACATGCTTGTCTAGACTGCAACGGAAAGTATGTATGTACTAAGAGATTTAAAATGCTAAAGAGCGGGCATGTCAAGGAAATGTCATAGAAAAACTTTGATCCCATGTCTCAGTTTCAGTAACGCCATCTAGAATAATATATTATGAATATTGGAGCGGCAGCGGAGCGTGGGTACAAAAAATAAACTTGTAGGCTTGTGTCCACTAAGACATAAGTTAAAATAGGTAGTTTTTATTCAACTAATAATTCTGTGGCCCTAGTGAAAAGGGGTATAAGTCCAATTTTGTCGAAAATGAGTTAAGTGTACCAGAGTGATCAGAAAAAAATGCTCTATCGTTTGGTGAAGACAGATCTAAGCTATCTCTAAAAATAAGAAAGTTACTTTGTGGAAAAGGGTCCAACTGACACCAAAAAAAACCTGTAAAAGTCGGTTTCAAGTACTTTTGTATTATTTTAAACGGAAAAATAAAAATAATTGTTCGTGTTTTTTAATCTAAATTAACATACATTACAAACGTTTTCATTTGGTTGGTGTTTATCAGTACAACAACACTTGGTCCTTAAAAATGGTTTAGTGAGTAATGATATTACTAGACATAAATCCGTTTTCACCAAAATAAAGGAAAAAAATAAAAAATAACTCGGTTGAGATTAGAGATGGGTAATCACCCAGGTTAAAACCCAGTAGTGGGTTATAACCCAGTTATCACCCGTTTCATTCCACCCACTGGGTGGTTTGGCCGGGTGAAAACTAAATATTTCTGATTCTTAAATATTTACGCATGTAGGGCGTGTATTCGCTTAGTTTTTAACCTTTTTAATAATAATAATAACAACCCTGGCTGGAGGTTTTAATTTTATGACACTTACAGAAAAATCAGGTTAAATAGTGATACAACCACATAAGAATGGGCCGGTTTTGATAGGTGGCATCACTTAATAGGACTGTGGGGGAGGGGGGGGCGCAAAATTACAAAAAAAATACGTAACTATACTGTGACAGACAAGTTACATACAGTGTCCCACGTAAGTGGCTACTGTAAAACCTACTTGGTTAATATTATTGATGTGTTTTATTGATGTGATTATTGATGTTTTTATTATATGATTGTGTGTATTTTCTTAATATGGGTTGTATCTGAATTAAATTAATTTTATTTATAAATATTTACTAAGCTTAATTATTTCTCAGCTATTAAGGTAACTGTACAGTCAAATTTCAGACACTTCCTATCCAATTATTTTGTTAGCGCTATGTGTACGTAACTTATCGAGCTAACCTACTTGTTTTAGGGCAACAGACAAAAAAATCAACTGAAATGGAAACATTTCGAGAAAGTGCAAACATATTGGCTGTAGCTATTGCTTCGCAATACTTATACTTGCAACAAAATAACTAAGTATTTGAAAAATGGCCCCGAAAACTGCAAGTTACAGGCAGTTAAAGTTTGTCAATAAAAGGTAGTGAGTCTGACAACGAACGTAAATTTAAAAAAATAGTTAAATGTTACGCTTCTTACGTCGCGAAAATACCCATTTCGATCGTAGAACACACTCTCTTTTAATATCAAAACATATAGGGAAATGCATTGCGATTTAAAAGAAGACAAGAAATCACAAACATGTTTGCTGTGCTATTTGGTTGGTCAAATTGTACGAATGAAAGAATAATTAATGTAATGATAGTACAACCAGAACTCGTCTTAATCTAAAGTATTGAGACGGGAGAAAATCGGTTTTTAAGTCATTAGATATGTGAAAAAAATATAAAAGTATTATCTAAATATAGATCAGGCAGGTTTGCTACAATGATCGGATATAATGCAATTAATATGCAGAAAGTTTCCCGTCTCATGAACGACGATCATCCAAACATAACTTATATAAACTGTGTAGCTCACGTTTAATTTACTCTGCATTCAATGATAAAAATAAGTTTTAACATCTTTACTTGCAGAAATAGTTAAGGTATAAAAAGCTTGTGAAACTTTGACATTGCCCTGCGATACGCAATGAGGCAGTTTTTACACCAGCTTTAAAAGTACCGAAAACACTAAGAAAAAGAAGTGGCTTAACAGACTCCCCAGAAACACGCTTATCTAATAAGTTAGAAGAACTTGAATTTATCAGTACAATTAGTTATCACTTTAAATCAATCCCGTTAAAATATTAATACTACATGCTAGCACAGTATTAATATTAATACAGTAGTACGACGCCTTTGATCTCTGGAAAAATGCCGACAACTTCTACACGCGTTAGACTTGAATAATACCGCCCGCACTACGAACATTGGTTTGTTCGAGAGCGAGAGCGGCTTTCCCGCGTCTCGCCCCTCACACCCCGCACGATTGCCCTGTTAGACAGCTTCGTCGGAAGACTGTATGTTTTTAGACTGTGATGCTAGCTAGCATACTCCAATATACAGGATTCTAGTAATAATAATTTATAGCTACCGACATTAACCCTACCTAAACTCAAGCAAATGTAAACTTATTGAAAAATAACCTCCCGGTATACAGAGCGTGCCTGCTTACACGTGTAGTGTTGGATGATATCTAGAAGTCTGCGACACAATGTCACAAAATGATAATCTAGGACCATCAAAGTTAAATAAATCAATAAAAAGCTAATAGTTAAAATAATAACAAAACCAAGGCCAGCCAGACGACCAGTTACCACAAGCAGCAGCCGTTCACGAGCATAATGCAAAGATCAGCCACTACCCCCCCTCCCCCCTCCCCCCGCCATATTTCAAGGAAGCTGGTAACCCGACCTTCGACGCTACAGCAAGCAGTAACATCGGGAGCATGACAAACTTGCTACAGGTTATTTACGTAAAAAATAACCAATAAAGAGTCTAAGTTACTAGTTCTCCATAAAATGCAATACACTTAATTACGGAACAACTTATTGTGGAAAAAAAATCTGTGTTTTTGATGCAAGTGAAGATGTCAATTCGTTGATTTTTTTTCAAGATAATAATATTAGTGCCTGATTTTGTATGCAGGCTTTTAGTTTAGACAAGCTAGTAGTGCGTGTAGCTACTAGTAGTACTTAACACAATTAAAAACATATCAATATGCATTTCCACCCACTTTTAACCCGGGTGGAATGATTGGGTTTTAACCCACTACCCATCTCTAGTTGAGATCACTATTCACATATGATATTGTGAAATTGATAAATATAATTTGATACAATTATAATTATATCGTAGGAATTGCTTTCATTTTACGTGAGTACGGATATAACTATTCGACGCGGGGAATGGTGCGGGTGGATGGAGAGTGCATACGCGCCCGCGTCTCTTCAATCGCTCGCGCACTGGTCTGAGCGGAGCCTGTGTCGACGCGCTGCAGAAACATCGAAAATTACGCGAGTAAGTTAGATCCTATTACACCTATTTTTGTAACTTATTTCGAAGTTGATTGTATGCTATAATAGGTTTTAGTCTAATCGTACCTTTTTACACCTAATAAATACAAACAATAATGTGTTATGGAACATAACAGTCTCGCATTTCTTATTCAATGATGTTTGTTTTAGCTATACAATACGTATCTATTACTTCAAAACGAATTAGACACTAATTATATTCCAACTACATTGATTTTAGTCGAGTCAAGATATTGAAAGTTTATAAAGTTGGTTACTTGCTGTTCAGTGTGATGTATGATTAGGTATAGTTATTAAATGCTTACGTACCTACGTAACTTGAAAATCGACTTTCACAATTTTGTTCTAATTAGAATCTTAAACCCAGATACTTTGTAATACTTTTTAATTATTGTCTAAAACTTAATATTTAATCATAACAAAAACTTAAAATAAATAAATAACTAAAACTAACAATAAATAACTACAAAGCGTCAAAAAAGTGCCCAAAAAACTGGCGGCATTGCCACGTTGAATGGCAATGCTTAGCCTCTGGCCAAAGTAGAGGCCAGCCCTTGGGTCACGGGAAGCGTCAACTAAACGTTTGCAGATGTCTTTGTAAAGAAGACGAGCACTCGGACCCCACGGCCCAAGAGTTTCAACCCCAAACGGCTCGAAAGTATAACTAACCAACAAGGTTGCTATATTTCCGCCGCTTGAGGTTCTCAGCAGCCGCAGCAGCAGCGCCAGCACAGCATGTTGACCCAGGAAGATGGGATGGCGCAAGAGTATCGACACAAGTAGCGTCCCATACTAAAGGCCTACCCATCTTCCAAGGGAATAAAGACATACCGTCCGGTCTTTTGCCATCGTCGCGTGCCAAGCCATTGGGTTCTAAAACAGCTGGAACACCGACGGAAACAAGAGCACGTCGGATGATGTCATTAATGTGTGCATGCCGTGCTATGCGACCCGCACTACGGCTGCATGATAAACCGTGATGTCCGAGGCTGTTGACAACTTCCCCACAGTGACAGCGATGAGGAGAAACACATGTAGCTCCTAGACGAAGGGAAACAGCGAGGCGGAAAGTAGTGTCATCGAAAAGAGTGCCTATGTTCGACGACGGTAGTGCAAGAAGCCATAGTCCCGACTCCCATTCACCCACAGCGATTAGGCGCGCACGCTCAATAGCAGTGGTAGAAGAGTCAATTAGGTACTTCTGCACCGCTCTGCAGAGTGGCTCATCCCACCGACTCTGGGAAAATGGGTTTTCGGGAAGTTCTGAATTCGGGCAAGCGAGTTTCCAGGCATCCATAGCCTCGGTGAAGTACGGCACATCAAAATCAACCAGTGTGGTAGCTAAAATATTCCTGATTAATTTTAATTTTAATTAATCTTTGTAATACTTAATTCTGCCTTTTATTTTTTCTTATAGGTATATTATGTACTCTTATGACACAAAAACCATGCAATCTGAAGATTTAAAGAACATACCTACCTAATCTTCAGATTGCTTGGTTTTTATTTGGCTTTAGTTTTCATTTTTAACCCCCGACGCAAAAAGAGGGGTGTTATAAGTTTCACCGCTATGTGTGTGTGTCTGTCTGTCTGTCTGTCTGTCTGTCTGTCTGTGGCACCGTAGCGCCCAAATGGGTGAACAGATTTGGATGCGGTTTTTTTTATTTGAAAGCAGGGTTTATTGCGATGGTTCTTAGATATGGTTCATCAAAATCGGTTCAGCCGTTTTAAGATTATCAGCTCTTTTGTGATAGCTACCTTTGCTATTTTAGACGTCTATGGGTATTAACTTTACTTACAAACATATGTGAGGCTTAAAATTTCAAACACCCATGTGTGTAATATTAATAAGCAACATTATGATGTTTTTGGTCTGATGCAGCCAGGATATCTAGCAGACTAATACACTCTTGGGAAAATAACAGCAGATATGTCGTGTTTGGATTCATTTCAACCTGCATTTGATTATGCACATAATGCACTGATGGCAACTGGATGAGCTGATGCTGCAGCCAGGCTATCCAGCACATCAGTAGGTAGACTCTTGACAAAACAATAGCAGATATGTCGTGTTTGCATTCATTTCAACTAGCATTTGATTCTGCACACAATACCCTGATGGCAACAGGTTGAGCTGATGCTGCAGCCAGGCTATCCAGCACACCAGTAGGTAGACCCTTGACAAAATAATAGCAGATATGTCGTGTTTGGGTTCATTTTAACCACCATTTGATTCTAAAAACAATGCCTTGATGGCAACAGGTTGAGATGATGTTGCAGCCAGGCTATCCAGCACACCAGTACCTAGGTAGACTCTTGACAAAATAATAGCAGATATGTCGTGTTTGGATTCATTTTAACCACCATTTGATTCTAAACACAATGCACTGATGGCAACAGGATGAGCTGATGCTGCAGCCAGGCTATCCAGCACACCAGTGGGCAAAAAATATCTTGACTAAATAATAGCAGATAATATGTCGTGTTTGGATTCGTTTTAACCAGCATTTGACTCGACATACAATGCACTGAAAAATTCTCATAACTGTAAACTCTATAAAACAAAATTAATGCGTTTAAAAATATTAAAATAAAAATTAAATTAAAAATTTAGAAAACCCCCATCGCAAAAAGTAAAACATTTAAAAAGTTAAAAATAACACTTTATCCATGAAATTTTATGTAACGTCGGGGTACCGTTAAAATAAGTATCTACATACCTACAAGTACTAGGAACATTCCTTACTTAAGCGGTACCCCGACGTGAAGTAAAATTTCATGGATATAGTGTTAATTTTAACTTTTTAAATGTTTTACTTTTTGCGATGGGGGTTTTTGATATAAAGTTATTATTGTTCGTAACGTATACATAGTTTAGTAACATAACATGCATTTTTTTTCTGTTTCGTTTACCTGGAAGCCTACACATTTAAGATGCCTGTTTTATTTACCGTAACTTCCTACTAAGTTTCCCTGTGGAAATCTCTAGGGTACTAATTGTAATTATTAGTTTCTGTTCAAAAATTACTTAAATGAATTATTTCCTTTTTAGAATGGCTGGTAGAGGGCGAATTAACCGCATGATTGGTTTTGTTTATAAAGAGCTGGAAATGATGGATTAAGTGGATTGTCTTATAGAAGAAAATTGTGTGAAAGACCCTTTTTATTTCTTTACTAAAAGTTACTTAAATATTTTCAGGAAAATAAATTTGTTTTTTTTTTGTACTCAATTTGTTATTTTCGTGCAGATTAAGATGTGAGTTTCTCCTAAAATTGTATTTGTATTTTCAAATTATGCAAGAAACTATATAACATTTTTTTTTTGTAAAAATTGTATTATAAACATTTTTTGTTCTATTTTTATTTAAATAATGGATATAAGTTGCATAAAATAGTTCGTACAAGTCATAATGTACCCTACACCACGTATAACATCTTTGTGAAAAAGGCGATAAGATATTTTTTTTTTGAGAATTTTCACATTTTGTTAACGTTGAATTACAGATCATAGTAAAACGCATGTTTTTCATATAGTAAAGTATTGAGTTTTCTTTGCAGTTCTTGGTCATCATAAAAAACATTCCAAATGCGTATCCCTTTTCACTTGTTTGAATTATCATTTAATTTAAGGGAGAAGGGGTATAACTTACTTTATACCCTCAAGGAATTCATTTTGCGGTTAGTATAAGTCACTATCTTAAAAACTATTAACTTTACATAAAAAATAACTCAATAATAATGAAGAGCATAAATCGTTTACCTATAAAAAATATCACATGTATTTCATTTAGAAGCGGTTTAAATGTCACACGAGGTCGAACACGCAATTTGAAGCGCGCGGAGTGTTTTTTGGCTCTCCTGTAAAGTTGCATTTTTGGACTTAGATCCTTTTTCACTAGGGCCACAGAATTGTTGTACTTATTTCAAATTTAGAAGAATAAAAGGGAAACAAAGAATGCGTCCGTGTATTGTTCAACCTATGCTTCGTTGAGGTTTTTATCATTGTCACTGTAATTTTCAACTAAAATAAAATATTATTTAAAAGTAAATGGTCACAATGGGATATTTAACAAAATTTTAGTTTTTGTCCGTCATTTAAATTACAAGAAAATATTCGACACGTATTTGCTTTCTTTTTGAAATTGACGGAAAACTGCTTAAATTTTAAACCGCATTAAAGTTGGGGAAAGGGGGCTTGTAACGTCATTATCTAGATTCTAGAATAAACTGTACTGGCTAGTGACGTCATGCGACATTTTGACTCAATGCACAGCCGTTATTTTTTGATTACGTAAAAAAAGAAAAAAATATGTGTCGAATATTTTCTTGTAATCTAGATGAGGGACTTAAAACAATTTTTTTGTCAAAAAGCCCATTAAGTATGACAGCTGCTGTGAAAATAGATTATAATAAATTCTGCGTCTATCGTAATTGTAATATGCTTGATTGTACTTTCGTTACAAAGTTTGTATTATAAAAGACAATGCCAAAAATTGTATGAACCTGTGCCCCAGGCTGTACATAAATGAAATCTATATAATTTAATAGTAAAGATCTTCTACAACAAAAGCATAAAAGGTGCATATTGCTCAGCAGTCGTGGACAAAAGTTATAAAGGTTTAAAGAAACCGTTTTTGTACCTACCGGCTAAAGTATTTTTATGTTTATTGTAAACATTAAGGTATAAACATGTTTAGATATCTGTTCCAGGCATTAATATACACAGTGTATTCGTTATAAAGCACTGGGAGGGCATTATTTATCAAAGTAAATCTATTATGGTTAGTATCATTTATAGACAGAATATTTTGTGACATAATGACATTTGACGTCTGATCGAAGACTTGAGTGTTGCCAAAACAAAAGTAAAATATGTTAGATATTAATGCTCAGATTATTTTAAACTATTAATCTAACAATATTACAGTTCGATTTATGGATAAGAAAACATAAAACACTAATAAAAATGTATTACGTTTTAAGTTACGCAACTTACAAATAATTAACATTTTAGGCCAGGTATGTGTTAAGATAGTTTTTCCCTGTTTTACTCTTTGTTAATATTATATGGCAATGTTGAGGGTACTTTCAAGTGAAATAAAAAGAAAGTTACTTTTTATTTGGGCGATGTGGTCGCTAAGCGACAAAGCCCTTTAATCAAATAAAAAAAAAAAAAAAAACTTTTTAAACAGTTTTTTTCCACGTCTGGTATGGAATGTTAGTTATTTTCTAAAATTCGTATCTTATTTTATTATAAGTATTTGTAATACAATGATCTCTGTACACTTTGGGGCACAAATTGGCATTCTCCTTTTAATAACCTTTTTAACTTCTGTCCTAAGCTAGAAATGGAGTACCTATAAATAAATAAACCTCGTTGTAACCTCTGATATCCTAGTACTTATCTGAAAAATATGGCCTCAACGTTCTTCCACTGACTTTCACTACATGTTTCTCGCTTGGAAGAACTAATTTTATTAGGCTCCCGTAGTACCGAGTTAATTAGTAGTTTTAGCATGATCTCTATAATGAAGTAGATTTTAAAAAAGAAATCTCATTAGATTGCATTTGTTTCGACCCAGATAAGCCTATCTGGGTTGAAACAAATGCAATCAAATGAGATTTCTATTAACAGTACAGTACAGTAGGCTTACTGTCCTTCATATAGGACGGCTATTCCCCCGAAAGCCTTTTAGTCAATATTTTTTTCCGCATATTTTTAAAATTACTTAAGCTCTATTTAATCATATAGTATTTTTGCCAGCATTTGTTTCAGGCTAATCTGGGATAAACTTGAAATAAAACAATTTGAATAAAATCGTTTTCACTTATCTTTGAAATAAATGTTCTGCATTCCTGTTTCTACGAGCCTGTTTTTCTACATCATTATAAATTGAGTATAGCTAAGTGTAAACGTACGGTACACACCACTGTCTTGTGCATTCTATAATACTGTCCTAGCATTCAGTAGCTTTCAACATGTGGTGTAATATCCGACGTCACCACTAGCTGCGCCCGAAGGGATACCTATATTTTTACAGGTATTACAAACATAGCTCTTGTTACTTCCTGGTTTCCCAGTATTCAATGTAGTGAAACACGTGGTTTGAGATCTGCGCTCAACTTACAAGCAAGAGGGCGCTCTATTATTACAACAACAACCATTACACGATGCAATCCCGTTGTACCGTATGCACCATTGACCTGCACCATCAATGGTGCAGATGAGACTAATTAGTTTCGTTTGCACCATTAATGGTGCAAACGAAACGGCGGATTGGATATGGTCTCATCTGCACCATTGAGATGACACAATATACTATCAATGTACCTATACTTAGATATTTCCTCAAATTATTTCCTTTTCGCTTGTTCTAATAAGTATTATTTTTAGCAAACTTAGGTAACATTAAATAGGTTTACGTGTGTGTGTGTGGACTGAGAGAAGTAAATTTACCCATGGTTCAACTAGTTGTTCTATGGGAAAATATCTTTACCAATGGTTCAACTCGAGTGAGTTGTTCTTTCCTTGGTCCAACTAGTTGTACTTCTGGGAATTTAATGTATCTATGGAACAACTACTGGTAATAAACAGGAAAAGGTTATCTATCAATGCTGAAGTGCCATAACAACGAAGAAATTTAAAGAGCTTAGACGACGGAGCCCCGCTACGCGGGGCTCCTATTTCTGTCTGCAGGGTTTAAAGGAACCTAACTAACCTAACGTCGGAATGCCTCAAGTCCTGTGTTTTAGACGTTCATTTGTTTTACACGATCATCCTTTCCCCGTGGTACAACCAGTTGGACATAATTGCATCGTTGTCCCACGAAACAAGAAAAGTATGGTGAAGTAAGTTGTATTCATATTAATGGTGCAAACGAAACTAATTAGTCTCTTCTGCACCATTGATGGTGCAGGTCAATGGTGCATACGGTACAACGGGGATGCAATGCACGAGTTTGTGTCAAGTAACTCTTGGTTATTCCTGTTGCACTGGTACGAAATGTTTAAAAACACGTTGCCCTTGACACTCACCGCAAGCAATAATAATAATAGTGTAGGCAATGAATAGTTAATCTGTTACTCGAGCGTCCGGCTAGGAGTATTATATGTATATTGTATATTTTGTGGATTGGATGACTTTAAGAAGAAAAAAGGTCTTATAATGTTTCCGTTTTACCGCTTATAACGCCATAATTATATGGCTTAAAGTTATTTTTTTTTCAATTTATTTAAAATATACTTATGTCCGTATACATAATGTCCTCGTGTAACGGAAAGTATTTTTGGTTGTCTATGGTAACTGCAATATTAATTATAGGTAATTTTATAAACGGGAAAATAGCAATAAAACGCCGAGTAAAAATTCTTAGAATTTCAAAATACAATGTTTACAAATAATTTAAAGACGGTGGTATTGCTTTGACATTTTTGGTGTTTTTGAGCTTTTTTTTTATATTGCCTTATTTGGCTTCGTATGCAATTTTAACTGACTTCAAAAAAAGCAGGAGGTTCTCAATTCGGTTGTATGTTTTTTTTTAGGTTTCATTACCTCAGTACTCCATCATTTATGAACCGATTTTCAAAATTCTTTTTGTGTTTGATAGGGTATACTAACAGATTAGTCTCATTTGTATCAAAACTCATATCTGATGAGGGATCCTCGAGGGAACTCTTTCACCTGTAAGATTATAAGAAGTCGGATGTTTTTTTTGTAAAAAAGTTTGTTAAAAACATTATATTGTGAAATATTCCTTCGCATGCATCCAGGATGTTGTTTCTTTTCTTTGCAGTAATGGACCCTGCTTGCCTGCTACGTGAATATTAGCGAGGTTATTTTTTTATGGAAATAATGCAAGATAGGCTCTAAATAAAAAGCTCATATATGGTGGAGGTTCTCAGCAGGATGCAAGGATCCTCCTATGTGTTAATCTGCCGTGTTAACCTCCCATGTGTTCATTTGTCAAAAAGATTTACTTCATTAATCTCTAGGCGTGCATGCGTGGCTCTTTTTCATAAATAATAATTTATATAATAATAGGTACCTATTCCACGACTATTCACACAACGCCATCTCAGTCCCAAGCTAAGCAGAGCTTGTGTTATGGATACTAAACAAGTGATAAACATAGTTTTAAACTTCTAAATACATACAAATTATAGACTAGCTTCTGCCCGCGACTACGTACGCGGATCCTGTTGCTTATGCCAGCGACAACGGGGTCGTCAAAATTAAAGATCTGAAACGTCTGATGTCGAATTCTAAATGCCCGGGGACGTGAAAACAATGAGATGCGCGAGACGATTCAAGACGTTCCAGATTTTTTATTTTTGTTGGTCAACAGGAAATGCCATCAGACTTAACCACTTTTGCTAAGACGCCATTTCTATCAATATTTGTTTTATTGTCGCTGGGCTTTGGAGTTCCACAACAGGTGCTCCAGATCTTCAAATTTAGTTTCACAGCAGTAAACTCTCTTCACGTGGAATAGTTTTTGCAATGGCACCATTTTTATATCTCTTTTACTTTAGGTGTTCCATTTTCCAAAATAAATTATAGCCTGTATGTTGCGTGACGTTCACGATCAGCGGTCAGTCGCGCATCACCTTCCCCCACTTATCTCTAGAGTCGATGCGTATATACGCTGAAAACCCAAGCGTCATGCTTTTTCCGTGAACGTCTCCAACTCGCGAGACAGTGCATGATGTTCACGATCAGCGGTCAGTCGCGCACATATTCTTCACTGGTGCCTAGAGACCTTGATGTAGATGCGTAAATACGCTGAGAATGCAGGCGTGCTTCGCGATCCCAAGAAGTTCCACGGAGCGAGTTGCAGTCTCATGTTCTCGAACAGCATCAAGTCTCTCCTAACGCTCTTCGGTAGATTGTTGGGATCTTATGATCTTTAATCATCAATCACTTTTGGAACATTGGGAAAGATTTGACCTCTTTTTAGGCCTGGTTATAGTTTTATTGTGATGATGATACCTGATCAATTAAAATCTAAGTGGCTGCTCCCCTGCGTTTCCGGGTAGACTACCGTGTCACGAAGATAAATCGAAAAGGAAATTAAACACTCAAATAACATAATCCCAAAGGCATATTTATTCGATAAAATAAAAAAAATGGGAGTTTTGGCCAGTAGAGTCTAATTTTCAATGATATACCATCGTCATCGAAAATCAGTCCTGAACTGTTCCCGCCTTCACCGCGTGGAGGTACTTATGCTATTTTATAATTATGCAATGAAATTAGTGATAGCTTTAATTTCTATATCAAATGTTTCTGATCTTCGATTTTTATAAGTCAACAGGAAATGCCTATCAGACTGAACAACTTTTGCTAAGACGTCATTCCTATATATGTTATAGTGTAGCTGGGCTCTTGAAGTTCCATATCAGGTGTTCCGGATCTTCAAATTTATTATCTCAGCAGAAAATGCTCATCACGTGGAACAATTTTTGCTATGGTACCATTTTTGTATCTCCAATAGTTTAGCTGGTCTGTTGCGGTTCTGCATCAGGTGTTCCGGATCTTCAAATTTATTATCTCAACAGAAAATGCTCATCACGTGGAACAATTTTTGATATGGTACCATCTTTGTATCTCCTATAGTTTAGCTGGTCTGTTGTGGTTCTGCATCAGGTGTTCCAGTTTCCAAGATAAATTATAGCCTATGTGTTGCCCAGACTTAATATCTATACAACAAAAAAAAAATCATTCAAATCCGTCCAGTAGTTCTGAAGATTAGCGTGTACAAACAAACAGACAAACAGACAGACTTTTTTTTGGATTCGTGCTCTATTACTGTTTCTAAACCCCCCTCAATCATTATTTTTTAAATATATTCAATGTACACAGTTTTTTTACTGTCTTATTATATTTATATAGATATATATATTACACCCAGATACAGAACAAAAGATCGTGCTCATCACACAAACATTTGTCCTGGGTGGGAATCGAACCCACGACCTCCGGTATAGCAGTCAGGGTCACTCACTACTAGACCAACAGTCCAGTCAATGTCAATGAAAATGTGCCGCTGTATTTTTAGCATAAAATAACTTTACCCTGAGTATCTGGGAGTGGCCGTACTGCGGCCACGTGTTTTACACTGTTAGGTACTAGGACACCAGGAATCAACTGGAGTTGCGCTTATAATATGATTGGAGGAATGCAAGGGTATTGAAAATTGGTATTGGCACGGTGGCGGTGGCGCCACCGTCGGTTGTGGTAGTATATTAATAATTATCCAACAAAAATATTTCTAATATTAAAAGTATTGGAGTATTTGGAGTCTTAGATTTTTGGGGAAATGTAGTACCTATTTCATCAAGAAGTAAGCAAAGTGTTTTAAATATTTGTTAATTATTAAACGCCAACTTTGCACTTATTTTCCGAGTGAGTAGGTAAAAGAAGATTTCACGTCATTTAAAAAATTATGACAGCGAGCAGACCGTGACAAACGTCTGCTCGTAGTCGTAAAATTTGTAAATCTATTAGAATTAGAAAATATAAAATTTATTTATTCATTTATATCCTCGGTCTCCAGCACTGAGAAATTAATCAGGAATATTTTAGCTACCAAACTGGTTGATTTTGATGTGCCGTACCGTACTTCACCGAGGCTATGGATGCCTGGAAACTCGCTTACCCGAATTCAGAACTTCCCGAAAACCCATTTTCTCAGAGTCGGTGGGATGAGCCGCTCTGCAGAGCGGTGCAGAACTACCTAATTGACTCGTCTACCACTGCTGCTGAGAGTGCGCGCCTGCTCGCTGTGGGTGAATGGGAGTCGGGATGGCTTCTTGCACTACCGTCGTCGAACATAGGCACTGTTTTCAATGACACTACTTTCCGCCTCGCTGCTTCCCTTCGTTTAGGAGCTACATGTGTTTCTCCTCATCGCTATCACTGTGGGGAAGCTTTCAACAGTCTCGGGCATTACGGTTTATCATGCAGCCGTAGTGCGGGTCGCATAGCACGGCATGCACACATTAATGACATCATCCGACGTGCTCGTGCTTGGCATGCGATGATGGCAAAAGACCGGACGGTATATGTCTTTATTCCCTTGGAAGATGGGTAGGCCTTTAGTATGAAACGCTACTTGTGTCGATACTCTTGCGCCATCCCATCTTCCTGGGTCAACATGCTGTGCTGGCGCTGCTGCTACGGCTGCTGAGAACCTCAAGGGGCGTAAATATAGCAACCTTTTTGGTAGTTATATTTTCGAGCCGTTTGGGGTTGAAACTCTTGGGCCGTGGGGTCTGAGTGCTCGTCTTCTTTACAAAGACATCTGCAAACGTTTAGTTGACGCTTCCCGTGACCCAAGAGCTGGCCTCTACTTTGGCCAGAGGCTAAGCATTGTCATTCAACGTGGCAATGCCGCCAGTCTTTTGGGCACTTTACCAGCTGGCAGCGATGCAGAAGATTTTTTTGACGCTTTGTAGTTATTTATTGTTAATATTGTTAGATATAAATGGAATATTTCGTCTTTACAGGAAGTAGCTGAACGTGAATTCCAAGCTATTACCGAGCTAGCTATTAGCTTATTCCGAGGAGGATTGGAATAACTCGTGTCAACATGTAATAAAAATAGAAAAGGATTACTGGGATAAAAAAACTTACTATCTAGATCTACAAGGCAATAGAGAGTCCAGCACCTCTGAATCTGAACATGACTCAGATGAGTTTGCGGCCAGCTTTGGCCAAGACCTGGACGTGGTCGGGGTTGAATATTTAGAGGAAGATTTACTAGAATAAAATATAGATTATAGAATCATATTATACAATACATATAATGTTTCTTTTTTTATAATTCCTAAACAATGTTGTGAACTCAGGAGTATTTACCTACCCAAATATTTACTTTTATTTTTTTATTTATTTATTTATTCGGATCTCCAACAAAGGATACACAGATATAACATAAGACACCGATACAATTGTTCAATTAAGTGTGCTCCTTCAGTTATAGGAGACCATAAGGTAAGTAATCAGTTGCGTGTCGAGAACACGATCTTGTTCAATTATACATACTACTGATAACTTACCGATTTGAAAAATAATACATAAATTGATACTTGGAATAAATTTATGTCGATAAAAAGAACAGCTAAGTATCAAGATAACGGTGGTATGCTATTCGGTTGCAACAGGTTGCCATACGAACAACACAGTGGCGCCCCCCATTATTTTCTACTCTTTTTTGCCAAGCTGTAGGTACCTATGTTTGTTTTTAAAGAAGTCAAAAACAAACATAATAATAGGGTTTATTCGAATATATGACTCTTGTTTCTTTTGTCCCTAAGCATTTTATTATTATTTAGAAGTAAATAATGCAAGGAAATAATGCAAGGAAATAATGCAAGGAAAAAACCCAATTGACACAAAAGAATTCTTGCCTTGTATGGGAGTAGCCGCACTGAGGCCACGTGTTTTTCAATATTTGGTACTAGGACACCAGGAATCAACTGGAGTTGCGTTTTTAATGTGAGGAATGCAAGGGTGAGCTGCAAATTGGTACAGGCACGGCAGTGGCGCCACCGCCGGTTGTGGTAGTACCTATATGCGATAAAAAATATTTCATAATACCTATATTTCTAATGTTATAACTGCACTTATTTTCTTAGTATTCTAGAAAAAATGCGTAACTAAAAAAAGCTCAAAAGCACTACTTACCTGCTCTTCTACTGCGCGAACAACGTTCTTTTTCGTTTCAATATTTATTATTAGAACCACGCCTAGTGGCGCCACCAGTCTACAATGCAACTTACTGAGGGCGGGATCAAAGGTCGGTGACGTCACCACTTCAGTGTATGACGTCAAACGGCGCGTTTCTGAATGCCCTAGTACCGACTCCTAAGTTTTTTTCATACTAGGGCGCTAAAACATGTTAGGAGATTTTTTTAAAAAGCTTTGCCCTGCACTAGGATTTTATGGCGAATTGAGCTGTCATTATTTTATGTTAATGCTAGCATGCTTTTATGCTGCATTGATAGTTTACTTAGATGAATGGTCCCATGTTGGGCGCCAGTGAAAATAACACTGGCGCCTTAAAGATAAAAAGTAGTAGGCTGATCACCATGTTTAAATACACCTCCACATTGTGTTGATATGTGTATGTCATGTACGTGAAACGCAGGCTAAATTACAAGTAATTTGCTACATGCGGCACTTTTTAAGGGTGGAAAAATTTCACCGTAAACTTTATTAGTTAGCTGAGCTACCTTTATCGTACAAAGTAATTATCAAGGGTTTAAAGATTTCCGAACTTAACTAAAAGATCTTCTAATCCCACTTGCAGGCTAGCCCTTTTACTCTTAATAAGCCTTCTTACGTCGACAAAATAATTATCTCCTGGATGTAGGATAAAAATGCTTTCTTCCTTTAACAATATTACCTACCTACCGTTATTCAAAGGTAGGCAAGTGCCTTTCTGTTAATTGTAACTCTGAACTTGACCTAGGAACTACCAAAATGGAAAAGTCGTAATGTTTAAAAGCTAGTTTAGTTCATTTAATTTGTTTTTTATTATGCATTGTATTTTTGGTTTGTTTGTTTTTATGGAGGCGGTAAACTGTGCGCACATCCTGGCCGACCAATTTATACCCACGTTACACCATTCAGTGCTTCTGTTGTCCTAGTGTTCAATGTTGTATGCTTCTGAATGTAGCTTTCAACTAACACGTGGCGTAATACCAGCGACGTCATCGCTATGTGCATGTTGGGTAATTTTACAAGTATTTCAAATATAGCTCCGGTTAAGTCCTGGTTTCCCAGTATAAGATGTAATGAAACTCGTGGTTGGAGATCTCAGAGATCTGCGTTTTATTTTCAAACAAGGGGGCGCTTATTACAACAACATTGTATGTAACCAGTAACATACCATGCGATATTTATAGTATTCAAAATAACTCTTGTTTATTCCTGTTGCATTGGTACAGAATGTTTAAACTTACGTTGGCTTTGATACCCCCCGCAAGAGGGCGCTATTATAATATTACAACTTCACACACAAGTTTACTACAACATCATTGTACCGGTATTTGTACCAGTGCAATGCACCCTGACTTTAATATTACAGGTAACTCTTGTTTATTTCTGTTTCACTAGTACTGAATGTAAAAAATAGCCTTGGTATTGACAGCCCGCCAGAGAGTGCTTTATTATTTTTACACACACACACACATTGTACCTGGTTTTTAACCCCCGACGCAAAAAGAGGGGTGTTATAAGTTTCACCGCTATGTGTGTGTGTCTGTCTGTCTGTCTGTCTGTCTGTCTGTCTGTCTGTCTGTCTGTCTGTGGCACCGTAGCGCCCAAACGGGTGAACCGATTTAGATGCGGTTTTTTTTATTTGAAAGCAGGGTTTCTTGCGATGGTTCTTAGACATAATTCAGTCTAACTAAGTATTAACTTTAATACAAACATATGTGTGTCTTAAAATTTCAAACACCCATGTGTGTAATATTAATAAGTAACATTATGGTGTATTTGGTCTGATGCAGCCAGGATATCTAGCAGACTAATACACTCTTGGGAAAATAACAGCAGATAATATGTCGTGTTTGGATTCATTTTAACCTGCATTTGATTCTGCACATAATGCACTGATGGCAACTGGATGAGCTGATGCTGCAGCCAGGCTATCCAGCACACCAGTAGGTAGACTCTTGACAAAATAATAGCAGATATGTCGTGTTTGGATTCATTTCAACCAGCATTTGATTCTAAACGCAATGCACTGATGGCAACAGGATGAGCTGATGCTGCAGCCAGGCTATCCAGCACACCAGTAGGTAGACTCTTGACAAAATAATAGCAGATATGTCGTGTTTGGATTCGTTTTAACCAGCATTTCCAGGCCCTGCGCTTTGGGTAAATTTTGAGTTACGAGGGGGTCAAAAGTGGCTCCAAATGGTTCGTGTAAAATAACACACAGTGCTGCTTGCCAATTTTGCTAGCATGATACATTTGAGATGCCAGTGGATTTTATTGTAGGCAAAAATAATATTTTTATAAAAAACATTTAAAAAGTTAAAATAATACCTTCCTATCGTTGAGCCATGAAATTTTACGTAACGTCGGGGTACCGCTAAAATAAGTACCTACATATCTACAAGTACTAGGAACATTCCTTACTTAAGTGGTACCCCGACGTGAAGTAAAATTTCATGGCTCAACGATAGGAAGGTATTATTTTTAACTTTTTAAATGTTTTACTTTTTTGCGGGGGGGTTTTTTTTTTTTACTTTTATCAATATAATAATGTCAGCAAGAACCAATGCGGCTATTTCAATTTATATGTTCTTTCTAAGTTTATCTTAGATAAAAGAAAAACATTGTGAGAAAACCTGGAATTTTAACTATTATAAGTTTGAAAGAGCAAGCGTGGTGAACGTGGTGATCAATTCTCATGCCTTCTCTGTATGAGAATAGGCCTGTGCCCTGCAGTGGGACAATGATAGGCTGGTATTATTAACGTTCAAATAATAATTATTTGTATTTGTTTAAAGTAAATAATTCGTTAAAAAAAAATACAAATACAGTAATTATTTATTTAAGCTGACAAAATGCTTGTTACTTATTGGAAGACAACAAGACACTCGAGTGACGTTTACTGACTGACATTTTAATTTTCACGAGTACTTTTAAGAATATCACCATTAGAAATAAAATGCGTTTTATTAGCACCATGTTACCAAAAAGAAATTGAATCAAATCCCTCCCTGTGTTTACGAGGGCTGCGTTAAAGCCACGTGTTTTTTAACATTGAGTACTAGGGCATCATGACTCAACTGGAGTTGCGCTCACAATATGAGGGATTCAAGGGTTGCACAAATTGTTACTTACTGGCGCAGAGGTGGCGCTGCCTGTTGTGGCGGTAGTTTTTTTTATTTACTGGATGTATTTCACCAAGAAGTAGGGAAGCAAATGATTTAATTTCTTTACATTGAAAAAATACGCAATCATTTAATAAAAAAAACCAGTCGACTCGTAGGTGTACACTACAACTTACGGAGGGCACGTTCATGGTCGATGACATCACTACTTCAGTGTATGAAGGTAGACCGCGCGTTCCTGAATGCCCTAGTACCAACTGCTCTGTTCATTTTGTACTAGGGCGATATTAAATACTAAGAGTTGCTAAAACATTAAAAATAAAAGATGTTTTTAAAGACTACCCTCTTTGTAGCGGTTACGATTTGATTTGTATTGTAACTTTGTAACACTATACTAATATTCGACACAAATTATAATACCGATGTTCTGGACTTTTTATTAGGTAGGTACTTAATGTAAGTTTGAAATCACCAATCTGCTTTAGGCAACCATGCTCTTACGTTATCTTTTGGTGAAGAGGCCTTTGAAAAATAATGAATAAATGAATAATGGTATCGTAATGTATCTCATTACGCACTTGTGCGTTATGGTAATGTAAAACGCACGGTTTAACATTACCACGATGCTGCGACTAAAACGAACTGGGGGCTTACCATGATCTTCTTAAATACTTGCCAAGTGCAAGGCAGTTTAACTGAGCAGCTTAATCTGGCAGGTTTCGTTTTTGTACCATGAATGTTTGCGGCTGACCTGCATTTTGACCTGCTTCATAGTCTCTGATCAGTAAGCTGACCGCACAGATTAAATAAGATTAATTCAATCGGTCGTTCTGAAGCACGTTTACGGTTTTACGGTTTTTATAGAAGTTTAATATGTTTTAACAAGAAAAGGTTAAAACAAAAGAGATTGATGAAAGAAACATTTTTCCGTGTCCAAAATGGAATTTCACATTATTCGTGAGAGAAAACGAGTTCCATCTTCATCAAAAACTTAAATGTTAATGTTAAATGTCTTCACATTTATTTCCGAACGTACCTATTAATGACAAATGAAACATGTCATGTTCTGTCTAAGGACAAAAGTAGAATATCTAAGAGGCAATTTTGAAATTCAAGTGGATTAGTTTTAAAAAAGTTTTATGATAACCTGAGTGTTGTTTGTGAGAAAGTGGTAACCGTGGTAACCAAGTGCAACTAGGAAGAGTTTTTTTACTATATTGCATAAAGAGTGTCCTACGAACAAATTATCCACTTTGTGGCTTATTTTTAATACTAACGGAGATATCGCTATGGGTACAAAGAGAAATGATAAATAATTTTGTTAATTAAGTAGGGCGTCGCATGAATGTTTGTAGCTCATATTACATTACACTCTCAGCTCAAGTGTAAGCTATTTAGTGACCCCTTATTGCGTTTAACAAAAGTATTGATCTGCGACATTTCAAATGGATCTATCGAGTTCCTCTAAATATTTCTTTGAATTTTAGCATATTGTTTAACACTGTTGCTATGACTATGTTCCTAAAAGCACAATCAAATATTTTCATCTCATATACAAAATAAACGGTAAACGCATTGCTTAGAGAAGATTTTCTATATTCTTTAATACTTTGAAAGAACGTGAAAATGATATTTTATGAACATTTTATCAATACGTAACGTTTTTGTTTTCAATTTAATAGAAACAGGTCAATAAAAGTTAGTTTCACAGACCTGCAAATTACGACAGTACGGCCGGTTAATTGTTTATTGTCTATATGTCAAAAAGCCTTCATGGTAGGAAACGTTGCAGGCCAGTCTGCTGGAGTGCTGTCACGTGGTCACTCACCGGCTTAGGTCACGTGATCGCTGACTCGCCTGCTGCTAAACTCACTCATGGTACAAAATAACAGGGCAGGTCATTTCTCGTGTATAATTGACCTGCTATAAGAGTTCATGGTAAGCCCCCTGTACTTTTTTAAAATCTTAGCAAAGAGTTTTTATGTCAGAAAAGTGGTCGACATTTTATGAATAAAATGAACTTTGGGAGATAAAATATAAAAAATAAACATTTAAATCGTTAATGTAATTAATTTTGACAATAAATTACAACCATTTGTAACAAAACCAAAAAAATAAGTAATTTATTTTATTAGTAATACTGGCTGTGTTTAAGTTAGATACACGTCAAGTCAATTAGTTCACATTTTGACCAATAGATGGCGCTGTGCTGATGACGCGTTTTTCTGTAACTCGGTGTTAAGATTCTCCGTCAGCTAATGACCCTCAGGATACTTTACTTGAATAAAAAACTTTTCATTGACATACTTCTGAGTATCATTCAACCCCTTCGTATAGTATCTAGATCATCCATCCCGTGAACAGGCTGTTTTTGTGCCTTTGACTTAAAATAAAAGAAAAGTGCAGTGCAGATACGCGCGCATCGCTTATTTGTAAACAAGAAAAAAATATTCCGCGCGCTTTTTCTTTTCGCTCTATTGTTATTATTTGAAAATTTCAGTCCGAGTTTAACCTATTTATTTCCTCGCAAATATGTTAGTTATAAAACGTCGTATGACTGTGCGCTTTGATAATTACAGCCTCTGCTTTCTTGTCGCCCTCGCCTACGGCTCGGGCTAGCAATATGGCCTCGGCTGTAATAAAATTATCAACTTACTCCTTTTATGTTGCTTTACAGTTACAGCAGTCAGTACTCGGCATAGATATCCGGTACCGGGCCATACATGCATTACTGTACATTATGTTCATTGTCCATACTATGCGATAGTGTGTTTGAGGCCACGTGTTTTTGAACAGAGTACCAGAGCACCAAAAACTTACAGGAGTTGTTAAAATTTGGGTTGGTCACCATAACGCGACGTCATTTGTATTTTTTGTAGTAATAATAGTTTCGCAACAAAAATCTCATACTGCGAGTATTGTGACTGGCTGGTTTTACAATCATTTACAAAAGTCCAGCAGTTCATGTACGCCAAAGATATTCTTTAATCGCTTGGGTGTACAAAGAATGCATTAACCCTTTACCGCATATCGTCACAAATTTGGAACATTCAGCTTTTGGTATAATACAGGATGAATTTTTAGTCACCGTCCAAATTTTTTCTAGGCATTAGGTATCATTCACTAAGTCCATTTTTGAAAAAAAATCGATACATAAAATTTTCATATTAAATCATTTTCTCGAAAAAATTATCCGCTATGCGTGGTCACAAGTTAAACGTTAATAATACTACACTTGCCGCGCAAATATTCAATGAAAAAGGCAGCGCTCGCTCACCCCGCTCACCCCCACCCCGCTACACCTGCGCGACACATTTATGACATCTATCATCTATCGTTAGTCGGTCTCGCGCGCGCACCCTTTCGCGACGCAAGCGCTTACTTCCGTGTTCCCGGCGTTCCCGCGCAACCCGCCGGCGCCGGCGCGACGGCGCCCCGTGCGTATCGTGAATTTATTTACAATGTCGTCGTATTCCCACCGCGAGTATTACGAAATGGTGCGATCCTACATACTGAGTGGTGAAAGCTTGAACGGTGCCCGGAGACTGTACGAAACCGAAAGTATTCCTCGCCTTCGCAATCAAGGAATAAATCCTTTATTACCAAATTGCCAAACGATTTTGGCCGCAAATCAGAGGCTATTAGACCATGGCCAATTTATAGTACCTACACACGCTCAAGGACGGGGCAGGCCGAGACTCGCAGTGGAGATCGAAGAAGATATCTTCGATTTCTTTGAACGGAGCCCTAGATCCAGTACGCGAGATGCAGCGCGGCGCTTCGGCGTAAGCCAATATGCCGTGTGGAAACTTCTCCATTCTGCCGGGTTGCACGCGTACCATTTTCAAAAGGCACAGGCCTTGAACGACGCAGATGCAGTTCCCCGTCGAGCCTTCTGTGAGTGGCTGATTGCACACCCCGATGCTAACATTTTGTGGACTGACGAGGCCTTGTTTACTCGAGTGGGGCTGTATAATCATCATAATGAACATTGGTGGTCATTTCGAAACCCACACATGATACGAGAAACGTATCACCAAGTGCGGTTCAGTGCAAATGTGTGGGCTGGAATTGTCGGCAACAAAATACTGGGGCCATATTTCATTGAGGGACGGTTGACCGGGGGCACGTACCTAGATATGTTACGCACAGTAATTGCTGACTTCATGGATGACGTGCCGGTAATCTCCTATCGAGATTTTTATTTTCAACAGGACGGTGCACCGCCTCATTACTCCGCCGCCGTTCGTAATTATTTAAACCTCGAACACGGTGATCGTTGGATCGGTCGCGGGGGGCCCGTCGTCTGGCCACCCCGGTCACCAGATCTTACTCCATGTGACTTTTTTTTGTGGGGTGAAATAAAACGACGAGTGTATGTGGAGGAAGCCCAAAACCTAGACCAATTAAAACAGCAAATTGTACGTGCATTCGACGAAGTTAAAAGTGACACTGTAGTGCTCAATAAAATTAAAAACAATGTGCAAAAACGTGCAAGACTCTGTTTAGAGAGAAACGGTATGCATTTTGAACATTTATTAAAGTACTGTTAATTTGATTGTTGATGATTTTGATTAAATTTTTATTATTTGTACATAAGTTGATTCAAATTTTTAAATACGCCTAATAGCAAAACGTTTTGGCTCAGCTTTTATTAAGGTCTCAAGTTCTTATCTAATTAATTGATTTTTACTTTATTTATACGTACTTAATTGATTAATTAAGGGTTAGATTCTAATCATAGTGAACATAGCACAAACCTTTTGCTTATTGACGGTCCTAAGCCCGTGAAAGTATGAAGGGAAAATTTGCAACTTTGTTTGTATTGTGTTATCAATGAATTCCGGCGGCACGCGGCGCGCGGGGCGGCCCGGCTCGCGTAGCTTCACCTAGCGCGTACGCACGGCGCGGCAGTGTCCAGAAACATAAACTTTATAAAGATAACTTTGTGAAGTGATATCTCAATATTTTTGTATTGAGTGATACTAAAAGAAAAAACACGTATTCAATGATTTTTGCCAAAGATTAATATATCAAAATTTGGACGGTGACTAAAAATTCATCCTGTATATTTATTCCTGTGACATCTATGATCTTTTCTTGGAACTAATTCGTATGTAGGGAGTGTAACTCACCTAATATGCGCCAGTGGCGCCTCTACAGAGGTGCCTAGGAACTAAAATCGACTATTTCGTCAGTTGGTTTCCAAAATTTGACAGATTGTCAATTCGCTGGTTTTCAATACGATTTTTTATTGGTTTTTTGTTAATATCTGAAGAAAATTAGTGATTCACCTGATACAACAATGGACCCACAGGCTTTTTACGGCAAAAGAAGTAAGTTCAAACCATAATATGTAGTGAATATTATCATTTTTTAAATGTTCCGAATTTGGAACACCATGCAGTTGTTATGTTTTTTGAAGTACCAAATATGGAACTTTATGCACTCCAGTCAATAGTTTGAAAGTTCCAAATCCGGAACATTATGCAGTGTTAGACCACAATACTTTATCACTAAATATGGAACAATATGCGCTCCAATCAATCATTTACAATTTCCGAATCGGGAACATTATGCAGCGTAAGATCTTTTATACTTTCAGGGTATTATTAAACCCTGCAGCTAATGTAATTTTTAAGTAGGATAATTAAAAGTAGCGCATAACAAGTTTATAATAATTGTATTTTATGGGCTGTATGATCTCCCAGCCCTGAGTATATATAATATAAAATTATGTGTATAGGTACGTAATTATTTTTAGTAAATTTGCTTAATTATTTTATTGTAGAAAAAATGGAGATGCGTCCTCGACAAACAATCGTCGTAATTCCAGAGAGCAGTGAGGATGAAAATGTATCAGATGAAGACGATTACAATACTCAAGATCCTTTACACATAAATGAAGAAAAAGAAACGTCTTCCTCAGACGGAGAAGATGAAGGAGAAGAAGATGGAGAAGGAGAAGAGGAACTGACTGAGTTTCTTGAGTGTACTGAAGAGCATGTGGAGATGTTTGAAAATTTTACAGACAATCAACCTTCTACTTCTCAGGCAGCTTCTTCACGTAAGAAAAAAAAGAAAGATAAGTTGGTGTGGTCGAATGACAATATTCAGTATGATGAATCCAATATTGCTTTTTTGGGATCTGAAACTCTTCCGGATGAAATTATGCAGCTAAATACTCCAATGGAGTTTTTCAAATTTCTTTTTCCGTCATCTGCTGTAAATTTAATTGAGGAAGAAAGCAACGTATACGCAGCACAAATTTCACCTGAAAACTTGCATTCAGTGAAACATGAAGACATCTATAAATTTATAGGTATTATTATATACATGTCGGTAGTACACCTGCCAACTACTCGGCATTACTGGAAGGAAGGCACGTATATTGAAAAAGTTGCAAATGTAATGACGTGCAACAAATTCGAAGAGATTAAAAGATTTTTGCATTTTTTCGACAAAACAAACGAACTAAAACCAAATGACCCACAGTTTGACAGGCTTCAGAAAATACGCCCACTTATGAAAATCCTTCGCGAAAGGCTACTAAAAGTTCCGAAAGAGGAATTTTTGTCAATCGACGAACAGATGATCCCTACCAAGGCCCGAACTTCGGGGATCAGACAGTACAATGCGAAGAAACCCCATAAATGGGGTTATCTAAATTATGTATTAAGCGGAGTCAGTGGATTCAGCTATGATTTTGAATTATTCGGTGGAAAATACCCTGATCAGCCAGAAAACTGCCCCGATCTTGGAGTGCCAGGAAATGTGGTACAAAGACTAATGGAGACTGTCTCAGACAATTTGAATCATAAGATTTTTGTAGATAACTGGTACACTAGTTTGCAGCTAATGGCAAACTTGCACAAAAGAGGTTTTCTGCCATTAGGCACAATACAACTAAGAAGAGCTCCAAATATAAATATATCTAAAAAAACTTTAGGAAAGAAAGAACGAGGTTATTGCTCCGAAAAAAGTGTTACTGTTGATGACGTTCAGCTATCAGTTACCAATTGGGTCGACAATAAAGCAGTCAGTTTGTGTTCATCCTACGTAGGCAAGGAACCAATGGGAGTTGTGAAAAGATATTCCAAAAAACAAAAGTGTAGAGTTGATATTCCTTGCCCAAAAGCAGTAACTATTTATAACAAATACATGGGTGGTGTTGATTTACTAGATGCCATGTTAGGCTTCTATAGGATCAAAATCCGCAGTAAAAAATGGTACCACCGGCTGTTCTTCCATTTCATTGATCTCTGTTGCGTGAATAGCTGGTTACTATGGCGAAGAGTCATGAAACAGAAAGGTGAAGATATTTACATTCCATTGCTTGACTTCAAGTTAGCCATAGCAGACGTATTGATGCACAAAGATTCAAAAGTATATACTCCGACTACACGCAAACGAGGACGACCACTGAATCAAGATGTTGAGGCAATTAAAAAGGGGCGATCAAGGCGACGCATAGAACTACCTCCAATGGAAGTAGCTGGAGATGGGTTCAACCACTGGCCTGATTGGAAAACCGATCGCCAACGGTGTAAACTGGAAGGATGCAAACAGAAATCCCAAGTGATGTGCGAAAAGTGTGGTTGTTATCTTTGTTTCAACAAAGATCGCAACTGTTTTAAAAACTTTCACACATAATTTCTTTAATTAAATAGCATAGTTTCACGTTGTTTCTTTTAATTCCTGTTTTTCAATGTTATACATAATTCGATCACACCGCATGTTGTACCAAATTTGGAACGTCTGAGTTTTAGAACTAGAACGCATGGCGTTCCATATTTGGAACAATTACTTTTACCTATGTATCTTTTTTACATGGTCTTCTATATTTTTTTTTATATTTTTTTGGGGACCTATAAATGCCCTATACCGACATATATTTTTTCCAAAGGATTTAAAAAATCCATGCGGTAAAGGGTTAAGCGTTCGAATTAGTACGAAAACAATTAAGTGTTTTTTAAGTGAAAACGAGCTTTTTTCTATCGTGCAGAATATTTTATCTATTTAAGTCGTCATGCGTGTCGCTGCGGAAGTTTACTGACAGACAACATACAGCCTAAACCTGGGTTAAGAATGTCTAGAAGGAAGACAGTTCTAGAAAGTGAGTGACGAGTATTAAGAACTAATTAAAAAAAACGTACTTAGTTGTTAAATTATAGGGAATGGAAGTAGTCGTTTTTGCCGATGGGTTATTGTTTGTTAGGTCAATTCCAATCAGGTCAACTTCTTTGTTGTGAATGAATAGAATTTTTGGGTACCTAACTATATTTAATTTTATTGACAACTGCACCGGACTACCACGAATGACTGTTCAATTATTAACCCTCATTGCTACGCTCGCGCTGTTGCATTTCACAGCTGCGTTGACACGTGGTTCAAGGCATTGAGTACTAGGACATCAGTAATTACCAACAGCTTTTATGTTGACTGTGAACATTACCAATTTCTTTTTCCAAAACTGTACCCCCATAGTTTGACATTAATTTAAAATCATTGTTTCTTTGTAAAAATACCTATAGAAGTTAATATAGTTTTTTTCTTGACTATTGATCTCAATGGCTTAGTAGGCGACTCGGCCGCTGAGTCTCGTCCGATCCGGTCGAGACAGGAATTTCATTATTATTAATATTTTTGAGTGGTGTTTCGGACGAATCCTTTTTTAGAGGCAAAGTACCGTCAGACACATAATTAAATAATACATATTTTACTTTGTCGCTATGGATAAATTAATAATTACAAATAAAATAAACATTAAAACACATTGCACATTTTGCGCAAAGAAGTGGCATCAGTGATACGTAGAGTGAGGGGAAGCAGCAATAGCGTTCTGAAGGTATTTTCAGAAAGATTGGAAGGGTCTACGATGGATAGGTTTATCAAGCTGCATGTCAGACATGGGTCTTGATGAATCCTTCTCGAGTTGGGAGCTGTTTATTTTGCTGTGTATAATTTGTGTTCTTGTGTGTGTGTCTAGATGTTACTACTAACATAGTTTTTAAGTTATTTTTGTACTGAATACTAAACTAACACGCTATGGGCCGTCGACGCCTGAAAATAAAGTTTTTTTTTTTTTTTAATGAGTGATGAGATGACAAGTATCCCTACTTGTCAGCTCACTCTTGCTTTGATACGATACCGATACATCGGTATCAGTATCGTATCGTATTTTTATATAAGAGCATTGGCTCTTATAAAAAAATATCGGCGATACTGATACCGTAACAAGACAGGTTATTTTTTTAATAATATAAAAATAATAATAACAGGACAAACTAAATAAAATCGTTTGAAACTATAGACAGGTTGAGATTAGTTAAAAGTTTTAGTAATTAAAATTAAAATTGATGAGATTTTTGAATCAATTTTTTTTTGTTAAAATCCAAGACGACGTGTACTTAATTTTGACATTGATTTTAAAGTAACGACTAATTATAATATAATGATTATAATGATTCATATTGGACTTATTGACAATCATTACATCATATAATTAATTGTACTTAGCTTTACAAGAATGACATTTCAATATGTGTACACCATATGTTATGGTAGAGTTTATAGAACTTAAAAAAATATTAATACCATACTATGTAAAACTTCATTCATAATATAATTAAATAAATTCTAATTCTAAATTCTGATCTCTCACGAGTCGGTTAGTTTTTGACTTTTGGCATTTTGCACGCACGTTGAGACATAAAAACTTCTAGTTGGTAGACATAGGTACACAAATGACCCTTTATCTCCCCGCGCCGATTCAGATATCACGCCACGCTTATGTATTTTAAAATTGACTTTTATACCTTTTTGGAAAGCTTACAGAATAGGCAAGTTGTTTTATTTATTTGTACGATTAATGTCAAAGAAATTTTTGTGACGAGGCAACATTTTTGAAGCGTAAAATGAAAATATTGGTAAGATAATAATATCTCAAAACAAAATAATTAAAATAATGAGCGATATGAGATTATTCTTATTAAGTAGTTTGAAATATGTCCATAGCTTAATTAAAGTGCCAGCTACAACATCATTCTTAATGGTACCCATTCAAATATATGTTTTTTTTATTTGGAAAATTTTGGTTATATATCGAAAAACCCATAAAATTCAAATATCTCGAAAACTATTGAATTTCGGCCATAAACATGGGGGGTTCAATTTGTTGCATTTAGGCCCCCTTATCAGCCCCTCACGTCTAATTACCAGAAACCCTGTATAAGACTGATTATATTACTTTACATTTAATATTCTTGTTGTACACGTTCCAATTGATATACAAGACTGATTATTGTTGTTAACATTTATAATTATTATTGTACGCTTTTTAATTGATATGTAAGACTGATTATTGTGATTTATCATGTTTACTGTTGATTGTTGTATTGTATATTAAACTTTATCTCTTTCTAACAATTCCCTGACTTTTACTTAAATAATAAAACTCTACCTAAGGTTTTTCATTCTGACTGTACAAAATTTGCTCAAAAAAAAGTATCGTCCGAAACACCACTCAAAAATATTTATAATAATAAAATTCCTGTCTCGGCCGGATCGGACGAGACTCAGCGTCCGAGTCGCCTACTAAGCCATCTCAATAATATTTTGTTTATTTTATTAGAAATTAAATATTTTCTTATAAGTTCCTCAACTTTCTAATAGATGGCAGTGTAAGTTGATTTCTGAGCCACAACAAGTCTGGGTCAGCTACATAGTAAGATTATAAAAATCATGTTTATTTTATTAATATAAATGTTACTATAATATAGTAGATTAATCTAGAAATCAGGCTAAGTAATTAGTTTTATGGTTTCGTTGGCACCCACGACTTGGCACTGTGGTGGCGCGGCATCCGTCGTCACGTTTTGGGAAGCGTTGAGATACTAGGCTGAGAGGATCCTGTAGGAGTACAGCGATACATATTTTTTTTAGCTTTTGTTTTCACTTCACTTGGAACGATTTTATTGAAAAAATCCTCTTATGTGTGTAGCAATGTGACACACTCATTAAATGCCAATATGCCAATAACTAAAATGTTAAATTGACATATTTTCACTGGTGTTGATTAACTTTTCGAATGATATGTGAACCACTTGTGATTTAGCCAAAGCAAAAACGTATATTTACTTTGAATAAGACAACAAATAGATCTAAAACTACTACTACTTTTTATTTAGCGACTCTCTTATAATATACTCTACCAACCTTTTGTGTTAAATAGAATTAGAATGGCAAACATATATATGTATACATATAACCTAACCTAACTTACCATACCTCTTCTATAGCGAACCTAACTACCTAACCTAACTACCTTACTGAAATGCATTGATTTTTAAAGATACGAAATACATCATTTTAGACTGAACTACTGCGCTGCGTGTCACTATGTTACATACAATACTAGAGTAGGTAGTAGTAGTAGGGGGTAATAATTTAACTCGATGGATATCAACTAACCACTAGGTTAGTAGCCCTGACTGTTATGCCGCATATCGTGGGTTCTATTCCCATCCAAAGCAATGAGTATAAAACTCTGCGTAATCAGTGTACATACATAAAAAAATACCAATCGAATTGAGAACCTCCTTCTTAGTCGGTTAATTAAAAACATAATAAACACTTTGGCTGCCAGAGACATAGAAATTCAGTTGTTTGGGGTCACCGGTGACCGGCAACGTGGTGTACAAAGTATTCAATTTTAATAATACCTTCTAATTCCCATTATAATTTACAGTATTATTTTAAAGCAAAATGACTTATTTATTATATTTAATTTTGTATCTGATGAATTTATTGTACTCTCTTGGAGTCTTCTGAAGTCCTAGTACCGAACGCTTTCTGAAAACGTGACGCAACCGTCGAATTCCCACGGTAGTACTTGGTGGCATAGAACCAAACGACCATACAGCCCAGGTCGTTGCATAGCACATACCATAGCATGTCGCATGTCGCATTGGTTAGCTGTAGTGGTAATTGTATGTTGATAAATAAATTAAATTATTATTTATTTCACATTTAGCGTAGGGATGCTTTTCCTAACAAATAATTTTGTTGTAAATGATGTTTACTGAGCATATCTTACTCACCGTCACCATAAAATGGTGCGCAAGTTTCAGAATAATTGATTGTCCAGCAACCCCTTTTACTTGAAGAAGGAATGAAGTTATGACAAACGTTCTGTTTTTTGAGCAAACACGTTGTCTTATTAGCGCATTACTTTGTGTAATTTATTTCATCACCACTGCTCTCAAAAACGGTGAAGGAAAACATCGGGAGGAAACAGGCAAGTCCTAGAACCAAAAATATGAAGATATGTGACATCTACCACTTCGCACTGGGCCGCGTGCGTGGTAGATTATATAGCCCATACGCAAAATACGCGCTTTGGCATGGAATTGCGGTACCAGCATTTACAATCTTTAATCACTTCGATCAATAAGTTTAAACACGTCTTATAATTATTTTATACTATACTTCGTATTATACAATAGCATTAGACAAAAAAATGGTTATTTTTAATGCACACTTTGTAACGAAAGTACAATAAGCATGTTACAATTACGATAAACGCCGAATTTATTATAATATATCTTCACAGCAGCTGTCATACTTAGTTGTAACCATTTATTTTAAGAAATGATGTCGATTCCATTTAGTTATATAAATAAATAAATAAATAAATATTCCACAACTTTTCACACAACGCCATTTAGTCCCAAGTTAAGCTTGAGAGCTATTTAGTTATATTATTTAATTATAGTTGAAAATTGCAGTGTCAATGATAAAAACCTAAAAAAGCAGGGATGAACACGTACACGTTCTTCATTTCACTTTAATTCTTCCAAATTTAAAATAAAACAATTTAAATAAAAATTGTTTCCACTACCTATCTTTAAAATAAAATGCTGTGTAATTCTGCTTCTACGAGTCTCTTTTTTTTAATGCTATTTAATATAAATGGAATATTATTATTATAATATATCATCACAATATTATTATAAAACAATTATTGAAGTGCCCCGTTTGCGGCTGGGTTATCTCTTTACCAACAGTTTCGGTTGGTTCTCTTAGACCACGTGTTTATCAATATTTACTACTAGGGTAACAAGAGTCAATAGAAGTACGCGCGGTACCTAGGTGTTCAAACAGCCGGTGCAACAGGCGCGCAGCCGGCCTTGACACAAAACAACCCCACCCCTTGTTTTGACGCCGCTCACCTGCCTCGCCACGTGGTTTACAGCATTGAACACAAGGATATCAGAAGTGGCCGACAGCAACTTTAAACAAAAAAGTGCCATTCTGTAAAAATCACCCTTTAAAAATGTATGTGAAGTTAAGCCGAATTAAACTGTCATTGCATACTAATTGACAGTTCACTCCACTCAAGTTTTTACGACGTCACTTTTATTGAATCTACCGGTAGATCAGATATAAGACAGCGTGAGTTTCTGACCCGTGATAGCTCTTGAAGCTACAGATGTTATTAATTAATGTGTTTGATTTGCAATAATGTGACCAAAGTAAAATGAAAATACCGCTACGAAGACATGCTATGTGCTACGAGTGCTACGACGTAGCTCAAGTTTCCATCAAAATTAACATTTTTACGAAAAGCGATAAAATAAAATAAATGATAATTATTTCTGTAAAACAGGTTCATAAAAACACTTTTTCACGTCTGTAGCTAGAAGGTGAGGTCGGTGTTTCACAATCTGACTACTCTGAGAAGAAACACCGAAAGAAACTCAGTCTCTTTTAAAGTCCAGACATTATCCTGATCAGATCATGTATCAACCATGCAGATTAGTATCTGAAATGGTCTTTTGAGGAAAGAAACACCCAGATATGGGGATACAAGATCAGTCAGTGCAAGCATTTGTCAGTAACTGTGAGCTCACCACCGAACTTGAGGAGCTCCACGTGCTGACGAACACCAAAGAAAGAGCATTTGGTATATTTTGGGGCTTTTATTTAAAACTATTTCGTTCGTACAGCAAATAAATATCACGTCAGTGGTAACATTACCAGTATTTAAAGCTTGTTTCTATACTGTTCGGACCGCTGAAGATCCAAGTACTACTAGTGTGGTCCACTGTACGTGTTATTTCGAAAACTAAACTCTATTACACTCGTCTCAAACATTTAATGAGTGTCAGTAAATACAGAACATGTTTCCTAATTTATTTTTTGGTTTACAAATGTGTATGTAGCACGTTGTTGCGTCCGCCTGTGACGTCACGCTCATTCGATTCTTGAAATTTTCCGGGATATCGTTAGCGAAACTCTTGTTGATTCCTGCTGTCCTAGTAGGTACTGAATGTTGTCCCGAAATCAAACAGCGACACGTTAAAATGTGGCTAACTAGCCACACTTGACCCCAGTGTCGCGTCGCGCCGTCAACGGACGCGTGCGTGCGTTAGTGTGCCGTTTTTGTAGATCGAATGTTGTGGTAACCTATCTACACCTTTTTACTTATAAATATCATTTTGGTGACACGAGAATTTTATAGGTTTAAGATTACATAATAGTGTGATTAGAACTTATTCTTTGCGACCCTCTCGTTGTACGATGTCTTCATAGAAAGATTAAGTTGTCATTTTTAAATCGGAAACAGTTTAATTATTTATTTCTTAGCCATGATTAAATCTGCTAAAACAAGGCCTGAGTCCCACAGAATGCGGCACACGTCAACGCCACGTGTTTCACGTTGAGTACCAGGATATCAGGAATGAATAGAAGACCATATGAGTTTACACACTTTCACAATCATTTTCATCAAGAATGGGTATTATTAATTCAGTGAAAAAAATACGTTTCAAAAACTACTTGATAACAAAAGTAAATTAGAAAAGTAGATTATTGCATCGAGCACAAAGCAGATTATTGCATCGAGCACAAAGTAATTTATTATTGCACCGAGTGCCTGATTATTATAAATTATATTACTGCAATATAAATTACTTAAGGCGAGGTGCATAATCTGCTTTTCTTTCAACTATTACCTATAAAAAAAATCTCATATCAAACAGTTAAAATAGAAGTTTCTTTAACACTGTCGGCTTCATTTAGAATGTTTTCCGGAGTTAATGTGTCGCTAGATGATTCCATTTCAATTCGAAGCCGAAGCACTCAACAGCAGATAGTATCACCCTTTATCGTTTCTAAAAATATTGTCAAGCAAAATTAACAAAGTTCCCGCCAAATCACTTTTTTAAATTTCTTTTATTATTAAATCAGAGTTAGCAGCAATCATTTTTTTAATTTGGTACAAGTAGGATAGAAACGTAATCGCATCAAAAGGTGCCAATCTCAATGGATTAGCTCTATTCAGTCAGCCGATATCAATTCTTTTTTTTTACGTTCGTATTATTCGTTTCTTACGTTACCTTCATAAGGAGTACTCAACAGGCCACCACCTCTTTGGGCACCACGTGCTCTTGCCACGTGTTCTTTATATTGGAATACCAGGACAGTAGATATCAACTGGAAGTTCAGCTTTGCAATATCAATGCACTTGATTGTAGTGAATGGCGTGGCGAGCGTAGTAGTAGCTAGCACACGTGCCCAAAATATTCAGTAGTGTACCTATGTATGTATTACTCTGGGGCCACGTGTTTTACGGCATTGGATACGAGGACATCAGGATTGAAGAAGAGTTAATGTAAATATAACTAGTACATTTTTCTAAAAACCTCTTCTGGTTCAAAATAGTGTAAGGATAGCGTGTTTTGCCAATGAAGAACTAACTATCTTTGTTTACAGAAAGAAAAGAAGAAAATATTGAGAAAATTATTTAAATACGCTGTAAAAGGCAGTATTTTTCTGAGATATATTACTTTTCAAAGTAATTTATCTCAGAAAGATGCTGCATTTTACAGCTGGGCTTATTGGTGGGGCTATCATAGCGGGCAAAGATTCGTGTCCCGTTGGCGTGCTAAAAACATCGTGTACGGCCAAACGATGTTCTTGTCTACATTAGGCGGACGAAGAATTGCGTTGCGTTGACCCGATACATAGAGCTAGGTTGTGTTGTGGTGTGCTGTGCGGCTGAGATATAATTCAAAATGGAGAAAGTACTTAAATAATTTTCGTAGGTGTAGCGACCTAAGCGAATATTGTTGCGAAAATCCTTTTGATGCGCGCCAGTTTACCGACACTGCCCTCATAGTACAGACGCCAGCACATCAACCAACCCCAATGAGTCAAATTTCTTTGATAGGATTTTAACATTATTTTAAACACAATAAGGTTCATGTTCTATTGGGAAAATTTTACAGTTTGGGGCGTTTGGTCATCGTCTTCGCCCGAATACTACGCATAGCAACAATCCACCCGGCCACACTCATCGCGTTAACTAATTAACACGAATATTCGCCGAAGCCCGCATTTAGAATTTTAATTTTTTCACTTGATTTCCATAAATTACAAGCGAGAGGCGCCTTCAAAACTTTCCTTTCAAGTGACAAGCATTCAAACTATAAACCGCCACGTTTTTATCGATGAGAAACACTAGGACACCATGACACGGTAGGAGCTATAGATATGCAACACACACAGCTCCTATTTTTTTTATTTGTTTGGAGTTGTGATTTCTGGTTTTAGATACTAGGACACCATACATTCAGATGAAAACGTCATTGAAAAGCATCATGTTTCTTTTTTAAATGACCTCCGTGTAGATAAGTGACATCTGAATAGGGTAGTTCGTAAAATGAAGAAGATATTTATTTAAATCATTAAAATAAAATTAAAATTTGTAAATTCTTTTGCTGGATCCATCATACAGTGATAATATATAAGCTAGGTAGTAAAAATAGAAACACTCATTGTGAGCTCATTTAATAAACAATAAATATTCTACAACTTTTTCACACAACGCCATTTAGTCCTAAGTTAAGTTTGAGACCTTGTGTTATGGGTACTAAACAGCTGATAAACATACTTATGTATTTCTAAATACATACATATTATAGATAAATTACACCCAGACACAAAACAAATGATCGTGCACATCACACAAACATTTGTCCTGATCGAACCCACGACCTCCGGCATAGCAGTCAGGGTCACTAACTACTAGACCAACAGGCCAGTCAAATTCATTTATTTACAATGGTCTAAGATTTCTGATCTCAAAGGTAACGAAGATCTAAACCCAAAACGTATCGAATTCAGCATTTCGAAAGCTAATACCAATTCCTTACTTTTTGAATTTATCAAACTTCGAAGATTTGAATGCAATTCGAACATAATCTATGTTGGAATACCTAGATACTCGTAATAAACTTTTTCTACATTTAATATTTTCACTTCTTAGACCTTAACAACCCACATCTACATGACCTAAGTACACATCATCAATCCCACAATCACAATACACTGCCATTTTCTAACTTTTACCGTTAATTCGTGCAAAATTGAAACCTGCCTTTGTCAAAAATTCCGACTCATTAAAATTAATGTAGCGCCGGAATTAATTAATATAGTCCTCAGCAATGTCAATTGCCTTTTTCAACACAACTAATGTTTCAAAAGTATTTTTATGTAACCAGTATCATTTTACTTCTATTATTGAATTTTTTAAATCTTTTTTTAATTTATTTAAATTTGTTCTTTACTAAGTATGGATTGTGCTAATTTGTTATAGTTTTGTTTTTCAATTACACACCCGCTATAATGTTAAGTAAAGACAAGTGTGTCTGGCTGGCGTGTAAACTGCATTAATTGGTTTAATATTTTATCACACTGCCTCGTTGGTCTAGTGGTCGCAAGCGCTACTGCTGATCATGAGGTCCCGGGTTCGATCCCCGGGTCGGGCAAAGTGTCATTGAGTTTTTCAATCTGGGATTTCTCAGTAACAGCCCGAAGTCTGGATTTGTGCCCGATGGATGGCAATGGGCTCGCCCCCTATTACATGGGACTTAAACATAATGGCGAAATGTGGGTGTACTAAGGGTACACCTCTGCCTAGCCCTTCGGGGATTACAGGCGTGACGATATGTATGTATGTGTATATTTTATCACAATAGTATTCAAAACATTTGGAGCACCCAGTCTGGCTCCTGAATCTTTATAAACAGGGGCGTATTCTCTGAGGCCACGTGTTTATCGACATTGAGTACTAGGATACCAAGAGTCAATGGGATTCGCGTTTATCGAATCAATGTAAAAAAGTATCACTACAGACTGCGCGAATCCAGACAGCCGCCAGTGCAACAGACGACCTTGACACCAAACAACCCCACCCCTCGTTTTGACGTCGCTAACCTGCCTCGCCACGTGGTTACAGCATTGAATACCAGGAAATCATAAGAAGTCACTTCAAAACGCAAAAGCGTGTACTCGTCCATCTGTGCAACGAACATATTTTGTTAAAACTCAGATAAAAACCTACTCAATTTTGACCAACACTACCCGATTCTTATAGAGTTTAATACCGTATCTAATCAAAAACATTACCAAAATGTACTCCGCAATGTTCAGATTTTGGAACCCTGTAAGAGTCAGTAAGAGTTCGTTTTTTTTTAGTCTTTGGGTATCATAATGAAGTGCAAGGGGTTAATAGAATAATTTGCTTGGTTTAACAAATGAAAGAAAACCGGGGAGAGAGGGATAATTGTAGTAAAATTGTGACGTTTGCCACCCGTCAAATCTGACACCCTAGTGCAAAATTAACCGAGAAGTCAGTACCAGGGCATGCAGGATCGCACGGATTGACTTCTTAAAGTAACGTCATAGGCTATCGACTAATCGTAAATACAGTACGAGTGTCACTTTTGCAGCTACAGGGAATGTAAAGTTAAAAATCTATCAAAGAAATTTGACACATTGGGGTAGGTTGATGTGCTGGCGTCTGTACATTTGTCGTAAAAAGTGGTAACTAAACTGGAAATAAAGTTGATTTGCAATAAATACTGCAGCTGACTAATTTAGGATAAAGTTTGCGCTACGATGACTACGCTTATGCTACGAGCTACGAGTGCTACGACGTAGATCAATTCTCTCTTCTAGTTACGTGCGGAGATCGTACCAACGTATTGTTTTACAAAATAATTTATAATATCAATTTTATTAATTCTAATTTTATTAACCATATTGTTAGTATGTCAGTGGTAGCACAATCAGTGAAATAAATTGGTCTATGGTCATGAATAAAAATATTAAAAAAAAAAAAAAAAGTTGGTCTAACGTTCTATTGGAACTGCGTACAACGCTGGTACAGCCCAAGGTCACTATTACCTATTTGTGTACCTGCTATTAATTTATTACTTCTGTTTTCTTGGTTGCTGTGCGCTTGTTGTGTCTGTGCTGAATAAATATTTTTCTATTCTATTCTATTCTATTCTATTACTACCTCCGTCTGCGTGCAACGTGTGTACATAATTATTATTTCATAAACTAAACTATTCCACAAATCTGGAATAACTTAATAGGCTGTTTGACAGAATATGAACATCAAAATATAATTAGCCTATCAGTTAGATTATAAAAAATAATACACAAGTATTTCTTTTCTTTTTCAAATTGATGGCAAAGTGCTTAGAATAAGCGCATTAAAGTTGAGGAGAGGGGGCTTGTAACGTCATTATCTAGTATAAACTCTACAGACTGGCTAGTGACGTCATGCGACATTTTGACTCGATGTATCGCCGTTATTTTTTTGATTACGTTAAAAAAGTAATACATATGCGTCGGAAATATTCTTGTAATCTAGGTGAGGGACCAAAAACTAAAATTCTGTCACGTACCCCACTGTGTCTACAAATACAGAACATTTCTTTATTTATTCTAAATCAGCTGGGATTGCTGGGTTTGCAGTCAAGCACTATATTATAATACTAGCTGTGCCCGCGACTTCGTCCGCATTGAATAGTGACTTTTCGGGCAACGATTTGAATTACATGTACCTACCGTCGTTTGGGTAGCTAAAAATTCACTTAACAGCCTAATTCTTCTCCGTATACGATATTTAATTTTGACGTAGGTATGGCCATCGAGGATGAAAGCATACAGGCTCCTAGGATTGCTAACCCGTGACAGAGCCACATACAACTGATCGTGCGAGAAACAGCTGAAACTTAGATTCGATCTACACCCACAACTTTCAGCGTCTGACCTTGGGCTTTATTAATGGTCATCGCAAAACATAGGCTGACTGGAAACTGGACTCGTTTATAACTAAATGGAAAATTGAGTTATTTAGTAAACACGTACTTAACGTACGTAACACGCTTAAGTAAGGAACGTTCCTAATACTCATACCCCGACGTTACGTAAAATTTCATGGCTCAACGATAGGAAAGTGTTATTTTTAACTTTTTAAATGTTTTACTTTTTTGCGATGGGGGTTTTTTAAATTTTTAATTTAGCTTTTATTTTATAATTTTCAAACGCATTAATTTTGTTTTATAGAGTTTACAGTTATGAGAATTTTTCAGTGCATTGTATGTAGAGTCAAATGCTGGTTAAAACAAATCCAAACACGATATATCTGCTATTATTTTGTCAAGAGTCTACCTACTGGTGTGCTGGATAGCCTAGCTGCAGCATCAGCTCATCCTGTTGCCATCAGTGCATTGTGTGCAGAATCAAATGCTGGTTAAAATGAATCCAAACACGACATATTTGCTATTATTTTGTCAAGAGCCTAACTAATGGTGTGCTGGATAGCCTGGCTGCAGCATCAGCTCACCCTGTTGCCATCAGTGCATTGTGTGTAGAATCAAATGCTGGTTAAAATGAATCCAAACACGACATATCTGCTATTATTGTCATCCTGGCTGCATCAGACCAAATATGCCATAATCTTGCTTGTTAATATAACATACTTGGGTGTTTGAAATTTTAAGCCACACATATGTTTGTAAGTAAAGTTAATACCCACAGACGTCTAAAATAGCCACGGTACCTAACACAAAAGATCTGATGACCTTGAAACGGCTAAACCGAGTTTGATGAATCATGTCTAATAACCATTGCAAGAAACCCTGCTTTCAAATAAAAAAAACCGCACATAAATCGGTTCACCCGTTTAGGCGCTACGGTCCCACAGACAGACAGATAGACACACACACATAGCGGTTAAACTTATAACACCCCTCATTTTGCGTCGGGGGTTAAAAAATTTAAAGAAAATTAAGAAAAATCTTTTTTGCAATAAAAAAAACACTAACCGGTGTAAAAGAACTCTAGATTAGGAAGTCTGTGGCTTTGGTGATTTTGTCTCATTTATGATGGGCCACCGACTTCCGAATTTAGAGTTATTTTACACCGGTTAGTGTTTTTTTTTAAGTCGGTTTTATTTTTTGCAAAAAAGATTTTTATTTTTCCATTTTTAGTTGTTCCCATACAAATAATTGCCATGAATTTATTTTTATATTGTTATTTGTTAACAATACATGTCATGGTAATAGGGTTATCCACTTATCCCTAATAAATGAAAATTAACATACCTAAAAAAACATACCGTCGAATTGAGAACCTCCTCCTTTTTTTGAAGTCGGTTAAAAGAACCCAACCTACAAACCCTAAAATCTAAATAAATGAAATATGCAAACAGTATTCAAGTGAATCGCAATAATCGCGAGGCGTGTAGGTGCTCTGATAGAATACCTTAGCAAATGTTCGCCGTGATTCTTTAAATTGACATAACTTTTTTATTTATGAACCGATTAACATGAAATAAACACTAAATGTTAAGTGAAGCTTACTACAATATATTAGTGAAAACCGCATTTACATCGAATAAGCCGTTTCTGATATTAGCGTGCACAAACATACCAACAAACAGACAAAAAAAAAAAAAAAACAATTTCGGGTTCGGCATCGATATAATAACAACCCCTGCTACTTTTTTTTTATTTATTTCCATTGTACAGACACCACTTTTCTACAATTTTATTATATGTATAGATTTTACAAAATCGCATCTCCGCCAAACTTAATTCCGTCCTAAGCGCCATCTAGACGATTATTAGGAAAACGTTTTTGTTTCTGTAGCAAGTTGGTTGTATTTTTTTTTGTGAAAAGTTTTATTTTAATTTTTGTTGAGAAATTTTTATTTTTGGGTTTAGTACATATTTCACATACAATCTTGGAATGTATGCAGAGAGAGAGTGGTGGGTGATAAAAGTTTACGGTAACTTATGTCAACTGTTCCCTATTAATTCTATTTATTTCAATAATAATAATACATGCAGTGTCGAATGAATAAGGGGTGAGAGCAACGACCATTGTATGGTCGTTGGGTGAGAGCGAGTGTACTGACGATGTATTTGTACAAATGTACATGTCTACATAAATGGGTGTTGTGTGTGTGCAATTATTGTGTTTGTGAGGCCACGTGTTTCAGAACACGGGATACCAGGATATCAAAAACCCATGGGAGTTATTAAAATTTTGGGTAAGCTGTAGGATTAGTTATATTGAATTAAAAAGTTCATTTTACCACGTAAAATCATCAAAGAATCATTTAGCATACCTACTAATATCTTTTATTTGCAAGAAAAAATGTCGGAAAATATCATTTATATTACTGTATTGTTTCTGGGCTCCGTATTTTTTTTTTTCATATTGTCGCTTGGGTAGGCAGAAATCACTGCGCCACCTGATAAAATTCTCACTTACTACTATAATTTCGTTTTCATTAGGCCATTGTAAAACTACGTTACGGTACGGTTGCGAGGAGTACAGACGCCAACACATCAACCGACCCCAAACTGTAAAATTTTCCCAGTTGAACATAAACCTTATTGTGTTTAGAATAAAGTTGAAAACCTATAAAAAAAATTTATACATTGGGGAAGGTTGATGTGCTGGCCGTCTGTACCACCACAAACCATTCTGAGAAGTTATGCTAGTTAGGTGTGGAAAATAAACAGGGAAGGCTCCTATGCCACGTGTATCACAAAATCGAGTACTAGGACACCATAAATCGACTAGGGTAGGTTGGATAGATCTTCAACTTAGGGTGTGAGTCAAAATAGTGCAAGACGTGCAACTTGTCAGGTGCGGATCCAGGCCCCAAAAAATGTTGTGGTTACGGCCGCTCAAAATATATGTGTACTACTTATAATAAGATAAACAAACAGGCAAACAAACAAACAAAACAAACGCAAACAGACAAATAGATCCAAAACAATAAGAACTACTATTATTTTTATATAGCTAGTGCTCTTTTAACCTTTTGTGCTAAATATAATTAGAATGACAACATGTATTATATACATATAACCTAACCTAACTTGTCATACCTATCCTATAGCGAACCTAACTAGCTAACCTAACTACCTTACTGAAATGCATTGATTTTCAAGGATACAAAATGCATAATTTTAAACTGAACAACTGCGCTGCGAGTCTCTATGTTACTTACAATACTAGAGTAGGTAGTAGTATTTGAAGTAGTAGTAGTAGGAGGTAATAATTTAACTCGATTGGTATATCATCCATACATAAAGTACTACTTTGACTGGCCTGATGATCTTGTGGTTAGTGGCCCTGACTGATGTGCTGAAGGTCGTGGGTTCGATTCCTAACCAAGACAAATGTTTGTGCGATGAGCACCATCCATAATAGTTCGTTTATCGATACTTTTAGACGATTGAGGAGTGAATCATAGAATTTCGTGGCAGAATAGTAATTTTGTAGGCCTTCACGACCATGATGGCTAACGATCATGTCACAAGGTTAACTTCTGTGGCCTTTGCTCCTTTGGCTAATTAGATCTAAAAGATAGACTGAAAGTATTAACTTCATGATTATTACTTTTTTTTTCGACTCATATTATTATTAATTTAATTTATTTGTAAGTATAACGTTCAAAAGTGCCTGTTTTCAGGCCTAATTGAAATAAATGATTTGACTTTGACTTTGATAGAAATATGAATAGAGTAAACAAAAGTAAAAAAACCCAATATATTACTGTTTACGCATCTCTTACGATTTTCACGCACCCTAGTACAAAATGAACAGAGAAAACGGTACTAGGGCACTCAGAAACGCGCAGTTTGACGTCATGTGCTGAATATGACGTCACCGACTATTAACCCCCTGTTGCAGTGTAGACTGCGACCGGCGTGGCGCCACTGAGCTGCCAGGAATGTTATTTTTTGTGTACTTAATATTATTTTAAAGTAATGTACACGAGTTACGTTATGTTATTCTAGATTTACAAGAGAGTAAACCGACACAATGAAAAATACAAATATTAAAATATTTTTAGTGAGTGGGTTGATTTTTATTAAATAAAAAAAAACTATTTTTCCATTGTCAACAAAAAATCAGGTCATCGAGATTTTACAATTAATTTTTGTATCGTAAATTATAATGTTACTGTGCATAGCTATTTGCATTGTGCAATCCACCCTAGAACATTTTTTTATTGAATGCGCAACTGTGCTTGATTCCTGGTGTCCTTAATATTAAATTACTCAACAATAAAAAACACGTGGCCTCAGTGTGGCCAGTGGCCACACGCAGACAACAGAGATTTTTTTTACGCAAGGTTTGTATGTATGTAGGCACATGTAAGTTGTTGTAAGATGTTGATTGATAACATTAGCTTGCTGTACCTGTAAAAGAATACTGTATACGTTGCAGTCAAAACTCTTAACCAGTCAAAAGTACTATTGACTAGCAAAATCAGTCAAAACTACTTTTGACTGAACACTGGTTGGTCAAAAGTGGTTTCGACTGAAAACTATTGGTTATTAGTACTTTTGACTGCAAATTTACGGTCAAAAGTAGTTTTGCCTGCATTAAAGCATCAGTCAAAAGCACTTAGGGATCTGGCGCGCTAACGGTCATGGTTCTAACCTAACCTAACCCACATGATTCGCCAACCATAGACGGATTTAAATTACCTGACTGATAAAACCAGTTACCAGTTGACGGAATCACTTAGTTGAAAGTACTTTTAACCAGCTCCATTAGGCAAAAGTACTTTTAACCAGCTCCATTAGGCAAAAGTACTTTTAACTGTTATTTTAGTCAAAAGTATTATTGACTAAAGCATACGGTACAAAAGTAGTTTTGACTGATTTTGCTAGTCAATAGTACTTTTGACTGGTTAAGAGTTTTGACTGCAACATATACAAAGGATTTCTTGCACGGTATGTCTTTCGTTAATAAAAATCAATAATTATTATTCAGGTATGCAGGTATAACATAGATACTTTATTAATTTGTGCTCTTCTTTTAATTTTTTTTTTCTAAATTCTGCTAGGATAATGTAATATCTTAGACTATATACCTCTAGACGTAGCCCAATTTACAGTGTGAAGTGCGGAAGTGAGACGCATTAATACAAAGTTCGTAGGAAAATTGAGACAAAGCATCGTATCTTCTGTCCCTTACGGCGTGCCGTATTTTTGCATGGCTAACTTTTGAATGTTAGCCAAACAAAGTGCTGTCACTGTCACGTATATTATTAGGGTCGATTTAATTTAAGTTTTCGGATGGTTTTTGCAATTGTTGTAATAGTTTGAGTAATTTAATGAGAAATGGACTCCATTAGTTAAGTGTTTAATGTATGGTGTATGCTCTACGATGGGAGGATGCAGTATAATAGGCTGTAAAAGCCGCACAGAAAAGGATATTAACGAAATCACTTTTCATTCGAAAGTTTTCAATACTGTTAGTGTTATAGTATGATTATTGAATTTATACATTTGTGCGCTTCTATTGTCATGGGTTTCAGACCAAAATATGGAAGATTTCTTAAAGTAAACTTGATTTCTTATATCACATAACCTAGGAATACTTACTTACAGTGTTGCTACACGTTTCAAATCTTTTCCCTTAACTGTCAGGCCTAATGTTCAAAAGGTAGGCATATTAATCAAATAAATCTATGGTGGCTAAACACACACAAATTTGTGGGCGAACCCTTACGAACGAACAGAGCCCTTTCGACAATCATTAAGTTTTACTCTTGAAGGCAATCGCGTAGGTACTTATAGATATTTGGAAGTAAGAATTCATTTTATAAATAAATGTTAAGTAACAATAAAGATTTAGAATTTAGAAATCAGAAATTTTCATATGTGAGTGGTTGACCAAAAAGGGACCTGGAGGGATTGGAAACCGTTAATTTTTTTTTTTGAATTTTTTAATCTGTGGTCTTTTAGCTTTGTTTTGGTCTAACCAGAATATTTTTAGGTGCTGTAGTGTTTTTTTTATGATTTTTTTTGCCCGCGCACGAGTCGAAACTTGTTTCTACACGAAATTTCAAACGCGATTTACTCGAAATCAATTATTTTCCCTTGAGGTCCCTTTTTGGTCAACCACTCACATAATATGGTTTTGTTTAAAGGACAATAATTATTATACAGCAATTTCAATGTCACACTGGATGTCAGCCATACCTAAGTAGGTACCTATATAAACTCTTTTGCAAAAAAAACGGGCACATTAGATTTTTTTCTCTACTTCAATGAAGAAGAACAAGAAATAGGTTTTGTTAATTTGACGATGTATTGGCATGTTTTTTGAAGCAGCCTGGCATGATTTTTTACGTTCCAAATTTAAAATTTGAAATTATTAAAAGAAAAATAATGATTTTTGTGGATTATTCTAAAATTGCTTTACTAAAGGCGCGAATTGCTGAAACGATTTTTAACTGATTACGATATTTCAAAACTTTTTGGATATTTTCTGCAAATTAAACAATTTAATCTTTCTTTTTACATTAAATACCACTTTTTGATATGAGTGATAAAGCGATAAGGGCCGGTAAAATTATAGCCCTACTTGAAGAAGGTTGTTCGCAAACTTACGTGTCTCAGCGGCTAAATGTGAGTCGTTCAACTGTCCAGAGGACTTGGCAACGGTATCAAGAGACTGGTTCGGTCAAAAGAAGACCCGGTTCGGGAAGAAAACGATGCACAGAACCAAGAGATGACCGCTTTTTGGTGAGTCAGGCGTTGCGTAATCGTAAGGCGTCAAGTGTGGACCTGAAGAAGAGCCTTGAAGAAGTAAGAGGAGTAGAAGTTAGCTTGTGGACGGTCAGGAGGAGGCCTTTGGCTGCCAATATCAAGAGTTACCGCCCAGCTCGGGGCCCTAAATTACTCCGTGAGCACCGTGTTGCTCGACTTCAGTTTGCTCGGAACTGTGCTTCATGGACTCTGGAGGACTGGAATAAAGTATTGTTTTCTGATGAAGCTAGAATCTCTTTGTGTGGAGATGACCGACGCCGGCGAGTGCTGCGAAGACCACGGGAACGCTATGCGGAAGTGTGTTTCAAAGAAATCACTCCTTATGGCGGAGGCTCCGTTATGTTTTGGGCAGCAATTAATTTGACGGAGCGTACGGAGTTAGTTTTCATAGAAAATGGAACATTAAATGCACACCGGTACATAATGGAAGTCCTAATTCCATATGCACAACCCACATTGACTGCACTTGGGGAAGATTCCATTTTTATGGACGATAATGCTCGCCCGCACCTTTCTGGCGACGTGGAAGCGTACATGCAAGAAGTTGGGATCCGTCGTTTAGATTGGCCAGCTCGAAGTCCTGACCTCAATCCAATTGAGCATGAGTGGGATGTTCTAAAGAGACGGGTAAGATCAGTGCAACCTGCTCCACAAAACATCAGGGAGCTAAAAAGAGTCATTGCAGAAGAGTGGGAACGTATTCCTCAAAACGTTATTAAAAACATCGTGGAAAGCATGCCCAGAAGGATTCAAGCTGTGATTTTGGCAAGAGGAGGTCACACTCGTTATTAGGTTTTTACATTTGTAACTTTATTTAATTTAAAAAAGTAAAAAAAAACTTGTCTTTATTGCCGACCACTTCTTATTGTTTTGGCGTGTACATCGATTTTAAAGAATCCCTCGTTTTTTTTTCTTTTAATTGCTCGAATTCACTTCACGCGCATTAATTTACACGATTATAAGTATACAGCCTACGTCAAAGAAATAAATTTCATTTAATTTACTAAAATCAACCTTAGAACGTAAATTTCCTTAGGTGCCCGTTTTTTTTGCAAAAGAGTGTATTTTAATGATACATAAAACGCGAAAAAATAATGTTGTTTTCTTTTAAAGAGTCCCTTCTATGTACACACATCAAGCTTTACTTGGTAGTACCTAGCGTATATTATTTGTGAGAATCAAGTTAAGATGGAAAGTAGGTATTTTACGTAAAATGATATTTTCCCACACATTGATACTTCTACACTCATATTACCACGTTGAATACGTCAATTATAATTTATAATAGTGCTAAAATTGGAACCCGCAGTTAAGTAGAATTTCGGTCGTATTTTGGGACTTTTTTAAGGAATAGCAACACTGAACTTTTATATTGCTGTCTCATGAGCGGCCACGCGATGGCTCGATCTAGAGGTATATTATCTAAGTGTAATATTATCATCGTGATGGCCCAGATGGCTCATGCACGAGGTTGTGGTTCAAATCCGGGCAAGTACCAATGTGACTTTTTCAATTCATATGTACTTTCTAAGTTTATCTTAGACATCATTGACATCGGTGAAGGAAAAACATCGTGAGGAAACCTGAACTTATAGTAAATATAAGTTTGAAATCGCCAATCCGCAAGCGTGGTGATCAATGCTCAAGCCTTCTCTGTAGGAGAAGAGGCCTTTGCCCTGCAGTGGACAGTAACAGGCTGGCATTATTATTATTATTATTAAAATGTAATAAATTATCCTAAACTGACATCGATCACAAATAAAGCACTTCTTTATTAGTTAGTGATCGATGTAAATTTCACAAAAAACTAAGCGACTGAAACGTACAAACAGAAGCCACGTGTTTCGAAAATTGAATACTAGGATAACAGAAACAAACAGGAGTATGGAACAGAGCTTTAGGGACAAATTTTCAGGTAGATCAGACACGACCTTGAGCCAAATTCAACTACGCGAGGCAGGTTGCAGAGTAGGGATGAGGGGTGCACCCCATCGCTACTCTACACCTGCTTCACCACGTGGTTCAAGGCAATAAATACTAGGGCATCATATGTTACCAAGAGCTTTTAAGCCGAATGTGATTGTTGCACATTAAAAAAGTCCTTTATTTCTAAACAAAGGACATTTTTTTATTGTGATAAATCTGATTTATGTGTCAAGCATGACGTGTCATATTTGACAGATTGATTAGATTTTCAGTAAAATAACTTAACATCACGCCTGTAATCTCCGTAAGGCTAGGCAGAGGTATACTTTGTAGTACACCCACATTTCGCCAGATTGATTTTTATTTATTTTTATTATTCTTAATGTCAACTGTGAAGCGACTATCCAAAGCATGTTTTCAGATCTTCACTTGAAAATGGAGAGACCCATATTGGCTGATATATTTTTATTGTATTCGTAAATGTCAGGATTCTGTTTGTACGAAAGATCCATTATAGTAATCGGAAATTCGGATAGTAACTATTTGTGAATAAAAATCTCATCAAAAATAATGTTTACACCCGTGCGTAGGGTTGCCAACGTTGTTTGAAAGAAACATAATTGGTATATTAAGACAGGGTAAGAAAACTAAGTTACTACATAGAGTCATTTTTTTTTCTGTCGTTTTGTAACCTACTTAAAAACGAGGAGGTTATATCAAACATGTGTGTGAGATACTAACTCCAATAAAAAAAGGATAAAACATTTTACATTAAATTAGAACACAAACAAACAGTATTTTTTTGGTTTATGATAAGACATGATGATATTAGTACAGTACCTACAGCTAAACATCGTGTATAAAGCGTAGTTTAGCATACAATATTACTATTAGGTTATAAAGTAGACCTTTATGCAATAGGGCACATAACTCTATTTTGGAGTACGGTTGGCAACCCTGCCCAATTGATACCCGTGCGGGTCGCTAGTAAGTAATAAAAAGATCTATTTACAGAAATAATTATCCTACCAGGTACACCTCTGCCTAGCCCTTCGGGGATTACAGGCGTGACGTTATGTTATGTTTATGTTTAAATATCATTTCATGAATGAAATCCACAAGTCGACCAAAAATTCTATATTGAGGGGTCCAAAATCATTTGTTGAGCTCATAGTTCCAGCGCGCGTAGGATGATCACTGTAGGAAAGAGTATGTCATCGGATAAAGTGCTAGATTCTGCAGGCCTAGTAATATTACAAATTCTATTTCTATTATCGTAATCGATAAGGCGACAATAAAAAGAAAATGGCGTATATAGAATCAGCTGTTTGTCAACTGTCAAGTGTTAACGAGTAGAATGTGTAATGTGGCTGAAAATTAAATACTTTTGACAGTTGACAAACAGCTGTTTCCATATAGGTACGCCATTTTCTTTCTATAATAGAAATAGAATAGAAATAGAATTTGTAACATGGCTGGGCTTGCTGGTTTGTTACCGCTTCGTCTCTCTATATCTACGAAGTATGCATGTTCGTTAAAAAATATTAAAGATTTGTTTAAAAAGGCAGAGGATGTATACCCCCGACACCGACGGAATCCTCATGACCTAGTATTAAGCGATCTGCCAAGAAAGCGAAATAATTATAGCAAAAGCTGTATGGCCATGTGTGTCCGGATATTTAATAAAATACCCAATGACTTGAAAACCTTAGAACTTAGATTGTTTAAAAAAAACTACACACATTTTTTTGAGATGTAGTTATATTTTTTTTAGAGACATTGTATTTTTTTTGACATGTAATATTAATTTTTTGACATGTCATATTAATTTTTTAACATGTTATAGATATTTTTTATTTTAATTTTTGCACGTAATATTTACAAAAAAATTGATAATGTAAAATTCTTTGACATGTAATATTTTGTAATGCAAATTATATTTATATTATGTATTTGCGTGCTATGCATGGTATTATTATAAGCAAGACATGTATGCTCGAATGATTCCTGACAAAACCTCTTTGTACACCATGTTTTATGCAAATAAAAATGGATTGATTGATTGATTGATATTAGAAACATTTCTGCCAATTACGGAAGAAATAATGCTCGTTGTTGTAGACTATTGTTGACTGAAGAATCTATCTCCACAATTCTTATTTTAAACCGACTTCAAAAAAAGGAGGAGGTTCTCAATTCGACGGTATGTTTTTTTTTTTGTGTTTGTTACGCGATTTCTCCCCCATTTGTAGACCGATTCTCAAAATTATTTTTTTTTATTTGAAAGAGTATACTCCCGAGGTGGTCCCATTTTAATTTGGTGTAGATCTGGTGCTGATCTTCGGAGATATACAATGGAACTCTTCAAAAATAGACGGCAAATCCGTCGTGATTGCTGGAATCGCTCGAATATTTATTGTTTATTTATACAACATCATGATGTATCATCACGCCTGTATGCTCTGAGGGATACGCAGATGTGTACAATATACCTAGATTTCGACAGTTAGGTTTGTTAAGTTTCATTTATTAGGGATAAGTGGATAACCCTATTACCATGACATGTATTGTTAACAAATAACAATATAAAAATCAATTCATGGCAAATATGTGTATGGGAACAACTAAAAATGGAAAAATAAAAATCTTTTTGAAAAAAATAAAACCGACTTAAAACCGACCGAAATGTTTCTACAAACTGGTACTTTGTCGATTCTTCTGTAGACAAAATCCGTTTCTACTGTGGTCATGCTACGCGCGCAGATTGTGCATCAATGTCTATCTATTTTGGATAACTTTTAGTCTCTTGTCGCCTTCTGCAGTCCTAGTACGGAACGCTCCCTGAAAACGTGACGCAACCGTCGGTTTCCCACGGTCGAGCTGCATTACTCATTGAATGTGAAAAAGTCATAAAATACTTATTATATTCATTGTATTATTATTTGAAATCAAAGATTTTTCGTTAGTGTCACTTTTATATCCAAAAACATTTTTGCAAAAAATTAAACCGACTTAAAAAAAACACTAAACGGTGTAAAATAACTCTAAATTACGAAGTCTGTGGCTTTCTTGGTTTTGTCTTAATCATGATGGGCCACCGACTTCCGAATTAAGAGTTATTTTACACCGTTTAGTGTTTTTTTTAAGTTGGTTTAATTTTTTGCAAAAATGTTTTTTATTTTTCTATTTTTAGTGGTTCCTACACAGTGGTATACAAATATTTGCCATGAATTTATTTTATATTGTTAATTGTTTACAATACATGTCATGATAATTAATATGGTTATCCATTTATCCCTAATAAATGAAAACTAACAGACCTAACTGTCAAAATCTAGGTATATTATACACATCTGCGTACCCCTCAGAGCATACAGGCGTGATGATACGTCACGATGTTGTATAAACAATAAACATCAAAGCGATTCCAGCAATCACGACAGATTTTCCGTCTATTTTTGAAGAGTTCCGTTGTATATCTCCGAAGATCAGCACCAGATCTTCACCAGATTAAAATGGGACCACCTCAGGAGTATATTCTTTCAAATAAAAAAAGAATTTTGAGAATCGGTCCACAAATGGGTGAGAAATCAGGTAACATTAACTTTATTTTCCACTAAACTACACTAAACTAATTTACACTAAACGGTGTAAAATAACTCTAAATTACGAAGTCTGTGGCTTTGGTACTTTTGTCTTATTCTTGATGGGCCACCGACTTCCAAATTTAGAGTTATTTTACACCGTTTAGTGTTATTTTTGAAGTCGGTTTTATTTTTTGTAAAAAGTTTTTTATTTTTCCATTTTTAGTTGTTCCCATACAAACATTTGCCATGAATTCATTTTATATTGTTAAATGTTAACAATACATGTCATTATAATAGGGTTATCCATTTATCCCTAATAAATAAAAATTAACAGACCTAACTGTCGAAATCTAGGTATATTGAACACATCTGCCTACCCCTCTGAGCATACAAGCATGATGATACAGCATGATGTTGTATAAACAATAAACATCCAAGCGATTCCAGCAATCACGATAGATTGGCCGTCTATTTTTGAAGAATTCCGTTGTATATCTCCGAAGATCAGCACCAGATCTTCACCAAATTAAAATGGGACCACCTCAGGAGTCTACTGTTTCAAACAAAAAAACAATTTCGAGAATCGGTCCATAAATGGCGGAGAAATCAGGTAACATACATAAAATAATAATAATAATAAAAAAAATACATACACATGAACATAGAACCTCCTCCTTTTTTTGAAGTCGGTTAAAAATAAATACATACACACGAACATAGAACCTCCTCCTTTTTTGAAGTCGGTTAAAAATGAACTGTAGTGCTGCTGTATTCCACGGTATAGTGAAAAAAAAACACACAAAATATCCGGTTCACCTTTCTTGCATTAAATAAATTCGCGATTGAGCTACGTCGTAGCACTCGTAGCATGCCGTCGTAGAGCCAGCTTCATTCTACATACCAACTTACAGTACTGAAGTACAGCATTGAATTTATCGCAAACATGAGTAGAGTATCATTTATTTAAATAACTTGCAGTAGTTGCAACAGTGATCCCAGTTTATACAGTTATTGTATTTGAGCTCACTACATTGCAAAATTTATTTGGTCTGCTAACAATTGTTTACGCAAAAAGCGTGCACTTCTATGCAGAGTTTTTGTATTTTCATAACATAACATTACGCCCTTCTATTTTAAAAGGGGCCCGGCAGAGATGTACAGATTAATGTTTTGATAGAACTTCTTTAGAAATCGTTACCCATTTCAGAGATTCTTTCAAGTTTAACAGACTTTCTTTACATACGAAGAAACTAAAAATTGCAAAATAAAAACTTTTTTACAAAAAAAAACAACCGACTTATAAAAAAGTTTTTTAAGAATCGTTTGTTTTTTTTATATCTCATAACTCTAGCTAGGGTATGAATGAGACCATATCAATGAATCAACTGGCATATGAATTGTTTTTTAATTAGGTATATTTATTTTTAAGTTTTCATTTTTCATACAAAATAATTCGTTTAAGTCACGATTATTAATGTAAAACACCCTTACGTAAAATATGACAACGTTGCATTTTCATAGCTTAAATTACGAATGATTGGTAAGAATGAAAATTAATTACCGTATTTATTTATGAAACTTAGCCAACCAGGGGTTCTAGTAATAGGAAATAAAGAAAACTAACTACTATTTATTATTTAAGACTAACCACGCTAACCAATAAATCACTAAAGTTAACTATTATAAAAATAATATAAAAATTGAATTTTCACCTGTTAGTGTTTTTATCAAGAAGTCGGTTGTTTTCTTGAAATTAGTAAAAACTATAAATTAGTAACATTTTTTAACTTAAAAAAAAGATATTGCCTCTTCGGGCTCTGACTACAGCTTCAAGCCGGCTTGGCATACTAAACAAGAGGTTTCGGAGCCATTTTCTTAGTTTGCTTCTGCAGTCACGTTTAGATACAAAAAAAATAATTAAAAATCTTTAGCTTCAGAAACTTCATTTCATTTTGAAGAGTTTTCAAATGGCCAACCATTTCTTTTCCTATCTTTTATGATTGTTTTACTTTATTTCCTACTAGCAGACATCCCGCGGTTTCACCCGCGTAGGTCCCGTTCCCGTGGGAAAAAAAAAGTTAAAAAAAGTAGCCTATGTCGACCGGGGATAGTGTAGCTTCTCAACGGTGAAAGAATTTTTCAAATCGGTCCAGTAGTTTCGGAGCCTATTCAATGCAAACAAACAATCAAACATTTCCTCTAAAAAATATTAGTATAGGAGTATTTATAATAGACGAAACAATAAAAACGATCCTAACAGGAAACAATTGAATTAAGAACAATGCCAGCATTGCCAGCTATTCGCGCGGACACTAAGTTTTTTCTTCCAACAATCTATGCAGGTACTTGCGAATTTTGCGATGTTATTTATCATTATTCATGAAAATGATTGAGAAGCCAGTGTTTTGTCAATTGAATGCACCATTCGAGATATGATGTCCTAGTATCATGAACCAGAGAACACGTGGCATGAGCTCTAAATCAAAACAACAAACAAAAAAACTACAATTGAAGGCAGCTCTTGCAGAGTTGTGGTGTCCTGTTACCACACGTCGATAAACACGTGGCCTCAGATCGTCCGCAATGTTCAAAGTAAGCTGCATTTTTTTTTATTGGTCTGAGGCTGCTCTAAAAAATTGTCCATACTCTAATTTTTTTTTATATTTAATGGTTCCTATAATATTTAAAACCTTCTGTTCGTGTGTTTGTACTTAAACTTATGCTTTTCGTACAATTATAGTGAAGCTACTATTTTATGAAAAAACATTTCGATATATTTATTTATTAGGTATCGTATAAAATCGTAGGAAAGTCAAAACTGTACATTGAACATTTTTAAAGATATTCCTTGGGACGTGATCTACAATCGCAATCGAAGTCAAAAATATATTTTTTAGAATTTTTGTCTGTTTGTCTGTATGTATGTCCGGGCTAAACTCAAAAAGTACTGCATGGATTTACTTAAAATTTTGCATGAATATTAGTAAGAGGTCGGGTCAACATATAGGCTACATATTATCACGCTATCACCTACGGGGGAGGAGCTGCGAATCTTTATTTTTCTTACGCATTCTGTGACAGCGTATAATCTAATGACGCATATTTAAATGTTGTTTTTGAGTTAGCCATGCTATTATCTAGCTTTACACTATAAAAAGTACGCCATTTAAGTTACTTGGGCAGAGAAACATAGTTTAATAAATGTTAGTAGTATAAAGACAATTTTGAAGCAGCGCCATCTATGAGATTAAAAAAAAAATCAAATCAAGTTACATGTTAACACTTTTTCGAAATTAATAATTTAAATTTGATCACGTTGGCGAGGTTAGTAGTTAGTTATTCTTAAGATTCATAGATGGTAATGTGCATTTTCTTCCTAAAAGTTGTATCGTATACTTAGTTCGAATCGACAAATGCACGTGCATTTCTGGGTGTCAAACTCACAGATTAGGGGTTATTGGGTGCCTGTTAGTCTAGTAGTTAGTGACCCTGACTGCTATGCCGGAGGTCGTGGGTTCGATTCCCATCCAGGACAAATGTTTGTGTGATGAGCACGATCATTTGTTCTGTGTCTGGGTGTAATTTATCTATAATATGTATGTATTTAGAAGTATATAAGTATGTTTATCAGCTATTTAGTACCAATAACACAAGCTCTTAGCTTAGCTTGGGACTAGATGGCGTTTTGTGAAAAGTTGTGGAATATTTATTTATTTATTTTATTTTTATTTAGATTGTGTTCGAATCACCACACTGCGTTCCAAAACACAAATAGTTGACTGTGCACGAAAGGCTGCTCAACTTAAATGGGACTGGGCAGGTCATGTCTGCCGCATGCCGAACGAGCTATGGGCTCGTAAAACCGAGAATTGGCGCCCTACAGTGACACAGGGCCTCGACAGACCACGAAGGAGATGGTGAGACGACCTGAATGTCTTCCTTGAGAATTGGAGAGAGGTGGCGCAGAATCGCGACAGATGGAGGGAATGAAGGGCCTTTGCCCAGCTGTGGGACAATTCGGGCTAAATAATAATAATAATAAAGCCGAACAAGATAAGAAAATCAAGTATATTGACTTGGCTCGCGATGTGGACTCAGAAATCATTGTGGCGATAGTCGTGTCTGCCAATGGCTTAATAGCAAAGAGCCTCGACCAATACCTAAAGAGGCTCTCGTTGGGCGGCTGGATCAAGCGTTTGATTCAGAAAGCAGTGCTTCTGGACACGTCTCGCATTGTTAGGCGATTCCTCTCCCTGGAGCCCTGACCGCCGGTAGCTTGGACCCTGTTCCCAATACCGGTGGGCTACTATTTTTTAATGTTTTTTTTTTATATTTTAATATTTAAAAATGTATTTATTAAGAAATCAGAATTAATAAACGAAATAATAATAATAATAATTGCGTAGCTGATACATCGTGACAACATACTATGCTATCTATATATATAAAAGAAAGTCGTGTTAGTTACTTCGCTTATAACTCAAGAACGGCTGAACCGATTTAGCTGAAAATTGGCAGGGAGGTAGTTTAGAGCCAAGAGAAGGACATAGGATACTTTTTATCCCGTTCGACATCATAAAAATAAATATCAAGAATATCGGTTGTCTCAAACATTTTTCAAACGCAGCGCCATCTTGGATGACATGACAGGAGTCAAACTTCCCAGTTCATTATCAGGTGACAATTTGAAATTGACAAGTCTTAAGCTAAACCCAAGAAGGTAAGGTTGTCAATTTATAATACGCACCTACGTTCTGAAATTTATTTTGTTACTAAACTTAGAGGTTTTATGTAGCATAAAAAAGTCTTATATTTCAGAAATCAATTTACGTAACTAGCAATGATGACAGAGACGAAATTTAATAATTCTTTGCAAATAGAACTTATTTTACTGTTAGGACTTTAATTAAAGTAGACCGGGAAAACTATAGGCATAAATTATTGTATGTAACATAGAGGCAATAGTTCAGATTAAAATTATGAATTTAGTATTTTTTAGTAAGGTCTGATACCTTACTAAAAAATACTAAATTCATAATTTTTAAGTTAGATAGTTGGGTTAGCTATAGGATAGGTATGGTCAGTTAGGTTAGGGTATATATACATGTTGTAATTTAAAAGTAGTAGTAGTTATTATTGGTTTGGATTTATTTGTTGTCGTCTTATTCAACGTATGTATATCTAATATAAAAAAAAAATAAGAGCAATGAATTGACTCTAAGGCACAACGAAGTTTGCCGGGGCAGCTAGTTATTTATAAAAGCGTTATGTAGAATTGGCCAGTTATGAACATTTTCGCTGACCAGACAGACTTTGTTGTTGCATACTTCTGATATCCTAGTATTCAATGCTGTTAACCACGTGGCGAGGCAGGTGAGCATTAAAACGAGGTAAGTGGTGTTTTGTGTCAAGGTCGTCTGTTGCACCGGGTGTCTGGACTCGCGCAGTCTGTCTGTAGCGATACTTATCTACATTGATTCGATAAACGCGTACTCCTATTGATTTTTGGTATCCTAGTCTCAGACCAATAAAAAAGTATAGACGGACCCGTCGTGAACAATCGCGACTAAAAAAGTGAGGACTACTTTTGGCGTTGTGTGCGTAACTTGGTGTATGACGTTAATATTATTCTATGTAAAAAAGAGTTCTAACAACTTATTTATTTTGTTACTGTTATTGATTTTAATGGATGTCCTTGGATCTCTTTGTCATTATGCTCTTATTCTTAGCCTTACTAATATTATAATACTGTATCAAACGTATACATACAGAAATGGCTGATGAAATAACAATATATTATCAAAACTGTAGGGGACTTCGCACTAAACTGCATGTTCTATATATGAATATTTTATCTAACTGCTACGATGTCATAATTCTCACGGAGACTTGGCTAACCCCAGAAATACTCGACTCTGAGTTTATTGATCAGCGGTACACAATATATAGATGCGATCGCGATCGCAAAGCTACTCAAAAGAAAGATGGTGGTGGCACCCTAATAGCGGTTCTTAAGGAGCTGGTATCTAGCTCAGTTCAATCTTATACTTTATTAAACCAACACATTGAGCATGTTATTGTACGTGTGCCTAGCGCGACGAAAGGAAAGTATGATATTTTGTGCTCAGCATATATTCCACCTAAAACACCCGAAACTGTCTATATTGCATATTTGGAGCTTTTGCAAGACGTAGTTGGGAGTGAAAATGTCCAAAATTTCTACCTTTTTGGTGATTACAATCTCCCCGGCATAGTTTGGCTGGCTACCAGTGATGGATGTTCTACCATTCAACAATTAAATAGCCATAACTCTCCCATTCATGGACATTTAAGTATATTTATGTCAGTCTTCAATGCCCATCAGTATAATAATATAAAAAATTCGACTGGAAATATTTTGGATTTGGTGATCTGTAACAATGACTGTCGTGTTGTAGCACCTACTGACACACTATTAACCTCAGACCCGTATCACCCACCCTTATGTATACTGGCTTCTGTTAAGGTCAGTAATCGAGGCGTGACACGTAAATCTGCTCAGAGGTACAATTACTATAAAGCGAATTACGAAGAACTTAATGGTGACTTGGACAGAATTAACTGGAACGAATTATTACATGGGCTGCCTGCAGAAGAAGCGGTAAATACATTTTATGAAGTTATTTTCAAACTTATTAAAGCTCATGTCCCCTTTACATCTGTCAAGTCTTCCAAATTTCCGGCCTGGTTTTCACCTTCATTGATTCATATATTTAGAAATAAAACTAAAGCTATTAAAGTTATTAAAGTAAACGAAGTGGAAATTAGGTTTAGTAAAATATATTGCGTGCTTTATCGAAGATACAAAGAATAACAACCAAATCACCTAGCAACCACAACACAGATCTTATTTTAATCTAGAAGGGAAGACTTCATAGAATTACGCTGGAAGTGCTTTCCTAACATTCCCTCTTCTTTTTCAAACCGAAGTCTTCGCAAAGCTTTACCAGTCTTGGTTTGAATAATGGCTTTGTAAATATATCAGCCAGTTGTTCTTGCGTAGGCACTTGCTCAATTTGGATATCTCCTTCAGACACACATTGCCTTACATAGAAATGTCTTAGCTTAATGTGCTTTGTCTTCCGATGATATTCGTAAGGCGGATTATGAGCTAATTTTATTGCAGACTCATTATCAATGCGCAGTACTGGTGTTTCTAATTTATCACTTAAATTTTTAAACAATCTCTTTAGCCAAACCATTTCACGGCACGCCTCACTGGCAGCTACTATTTCTGCTTCTGTGGACGACAGCGCAACTGAGGTTTGCTTCACACTTCTCCAGGAGATTGCTGATCCAGCGAACATGCATATCAACCCGCTTGTAGAACAACCACTCAAGTTGTCGCCTCCGTGATCTGCATCACTGTAACTGATGAGTCTCTTCTCGTTCTTTTTAAACTCTAGACCAGTCTCGATTGTTCCTTTGAGGTAACGAAAGATTCTCTTCACTTGTAACACATTCGTATTAGTAGGGTTATCTAAGGTTCTGGATACGACTCCGACTGCATAGGCGATATCAGGCCTTGTACCCACCATGAGATAAGCCAACGCTCCCACAGCTTGTCTATAGGGAAATTTAGTGTCACAGATCTCTTCCGCCAACTTTTTTACAGGAATATCTTTAACTATTGGTGTTCCAACGGCTTTACAGTCACTCATTCCATACTTCTCCAAAACCTTTGAAGTATAGGCGGCTTGATGAACTCTTATAGTCCCATCATTGTGTCGCTGTAACTCTAGTCCAAGAAAGTACGATGGCGGCTTAGTCGTTATCTTGAAACGTGCTTTGAGTTCGTTCTCAATGAAATTGTTAGCTTCTACGTCATCAGAGGAAGCCAATAATCCATCATCAACGTACAAAGCTAGCAAAATCTTTGTTTTTCCACGTTGTCTCACGTATAAACATGGATCTGCTTCGCTCTGTGTAAATCCAGATTCAATAAAAAAATCATGAATACACTCGTTCCAACATTTAGGCGCTTGTTTAAGTCCATAAAGACTTCTTATCAACTTGCACACCTTGCCAGATCCGTCATTGTATCCCTCAGGTTGTCGCATGTATATCTCTTCCTTCACCTTGCCATATAGGAAAGCTGTTGAGACGTCAAATTGTTTTAACGATAAACCTTCATTTGCAGCTATACTTAATAATACTCGGATCGTGCTTAGTTTCGCAACAGGGCTAAATGTCTTGTGGTAGTCTATTCCTTTTTTCTGAGAATAGCCAACTGCAACTAGTCTTGCTTTAAACTTGTCAATCGAGCCATCAGGGTTCTTCTTTACCTTAAATATCCATTTGCAGTTGAGTGCTTTTCTGTTATTTGGTAAATGTGTCAGTTTCCATGTCTCATTCTCTTTCAGAGAATTTATCTCACTGTTCATAGCCTCAACCCACTTGTCTTTTTCAGTACTTTGCATGGCTTCTCGATACGAGGATGGTTCTGGAACAGCAATGATTTGATTGATGAATTGTTCAAAATTAAATCTTTCTGGAGGTTTAATTTGACTCCGATCACGAAGTACACGACTGCTTCCTTCAACAGTTTGAGTGTCTTCTTCTTGTCGATCTTCTCCATCTTCTCCATTACTAGTACCTGTTTCATACCAAGTATCTTCTTCATGTCGTTCTTCTTCATTATCACTTATTTCATTATCCAAATTCACTGAATGCAAGTGATCATTACTTTGATTAAGTACTTCTAAGTTTGGTTGAACATCTATGGAAGAAGTAGGTAGCTCATAGGTATTCTTTTTGATTTCAGGTTCCTCACTAACAGGTGTGTCTCGGTCTAACAGAGGTATTTCTTCAAAAGTTACATCTCTGGAACGCAACAATTTAAAGTTCCTTGTATCATAAACTCGATACCCATCATCACCGTCATATCCTATAAGAATTCCTTTCTTTGCTTTTTTATCTAGTTTATTTCTCTTTTGTTTTGGGACATGCACGTAGCATACGCAACCAATGATTTTTAGATGATTTATTTTGGGTTTCTTGTTGTACCATAACTCATACGGTGACTTGTCATCATTTGGAGTGGGTCCCGTACGATTTAATATGTACACTGAAGCTTGCACTACTTCAGCCCATAAACCTTTAGGTATCTCATCATGAGCGTGCATGAGTGCTCTTGCCATCTCAACAATTGTGCGATTATCTCTTTCGGCACAACCGTTTTGTTCGGGAGTGTAGGGCATTGTCAGCCTCTGTTTAATCCCGTGTTGTCTCAGCGTACTTCGTACTTGTTCATTGTCGAATTCACCGCCATTGTCGCTCAGCAACTCTTGAATGACGTGTCCCGATGTCTTAGCTTCTACTAGAAAATCCTTCAAGCGTGCTTGAACTTCTGACTTTTGCCGTAAGAAGTAAACGTAACGAAAACGGGTGAAATCATCCTTGAATAGAACAAAGTATCTATACTTTGAGATTGAATACACAAAAGGTCCACACACATCAGTGTGTATTAACTCTCCAAGTCTTGTAGTTCTTTCCCTGGTCCCAAACGTCCTTCTGTGGGCTTTTCCATAAACGCAACCTTCGCAAACTTCTTTGTTATTTTCAGATTTGAATTGCATAGCAAATTCTCTTTGCATAACTTGTTTGACATGTCTTTTGTTTTGGTGTCCCAAACGTTCGTGGTACAGTTGAAGTTGGTTATTAACTGTTAGTTGGTTAATCTCAAGTTTAGGTGTAATTACTTCTATTTTAAGTTTGTACAAACCTCCATACTTGTCACGAGTACCGACTAACTTTGTCTTACCATCAACCTTAAATAAACATGACCGAGTGTTTGATTCAAAGGAGCTATTCTCACAAAGATCTTGTGCGGCTAGCACTGAGAACAACTTTCGTTGTATACTGGGAACATACCAAACATTTGTGAGTGTAATTGTTTCGTTTCGGCCATTAATGTCAGCTTTTACTTGTATTGAGCCCTTTCCGATAGCTTCAATATTTTCACCATTTGCTGTCATTACTCTGTGAGATTTGCTAAAGTACTCGAAAAATACATACTGATCTGCTCTATTGGTTACGTGACTTGTTGCTCCATTGTCCACGTACCATGAGTCTTTATCATTACTCTCACCAAGAGATAAAGCTAAACTTGACAATGTAGCAACATTTGATATGGATTCCTTTGTAGGTTTTGGGGGTCTACCATCCGTAATCCATTTCTTGCATTGCTTTACTCGATGTCCGCTTGCTCCACAATAGTTGCACTTGGACTTCTTTTTGTGGTCTTGCTTTCTGTTACGTACTATCGATACCTCCGTGCTGGATTCACCCTCAGCTTCAGATTTATTTCTATCTTTCAAAGCTCTCTCGTGAGCGCACAACTGGGTGGTCAAGTTCTCGATTGTACGATCTTTCAATGTAATCAGTAGCCAACTTGATTTAAAACTGAAATACTCTTCTGGCAGGGAATCCAATATCTTGCATATCAAAAGAATTTCTGGTAGTTGATTGCAAACTGTAGACAAAGCTTGATTCAGATCATGCCAAATATTCTTTATTGCAGACATATGTGAACCCATGTCATGAGTGGGGTCTTTCTTGTAATTAAAGAGTTGCATACACAGATCGTAGGTTCGGTCCTCTGATCCTCGCTCATAAAGACGGTTTAATTCGTCCCACATATCACTCGCAGTTGTAAAACGCATTACTTTGTTCAGCATTTCGTTGGTCATATTAGTAGTCAGTAGTAACAGTGCTGTGCTTTCAATTTTATTATATCTGTCACACTCGTCTTTGTACTTAGTAAAAGCTTCCGCTTTGGCTCCTTCATCCGGATGTGCTGGCTTTACTAGAGTACCCTGCACCGCATCTAAGGTGCCTGTGTTACTCCGCAGCAGCAACAACACTTTATATTTCCAGGTCGGCCAGTTGCTTCCATCGAATAGTCCTATTTCGAGTTTCATATTTGAAGATATGATTCACTCTTTCGAACTTTTATCCTTTAGAAAAACAATACTAAAACTTTTAAACTCTCGTTTTTGCATGCTCTGCTACCATATTAAAGTTATTAAAGTAAACGAAGTGGAAATTAGGTTTAGTAAAATATATTGCGTGCTTTATCGAAGATACAAAGAATAACAACCAAATCACCTAGCAACCACAACACAGATCTTATTTTAATCTAGAAGGGAAGACTTCATAGAATTACGCTGGAAGTGCTTTCCTAACAAAAGCATGGTATAAATGGAAAGTATATCATAACCTATCAGATTATGAACAATTTTCACTATTTAGGTCGAGATTTGAAACTGAATCTAAAAGTTGTTACTCTCTATACATAAAGTCAGTTGAGGATAGCATAAAAACTAATTCAAAGTATTTTTGGACTTTTGTATCTAACCGTAAATCGACAGCTTCCTTTCCCCCAACTATGAAATATGAAAGACAGTCATCCAGCAATCCAGAAGAAATTTGTAATCTCTTTCTGAAATTCTTTCATTCTGTTTATGAGCTATCCACTCTCAGCAATATGGAACACCAGACCTCCGACGATGCTATGAATAGTAGTCTGGTTAGCAATCTTGAGCTCAGCATTGATCAGGTACACGGTGCCCTGAAATCTCTTGATTGTTCTAAAGGCCCCGGGCCTGATGGCATACCACCACTTTTCTTTAAGAAAACTGCCAATACTTTGAGTCTCCCTCTCTTTATTATTTATAATAGATGTTTAAGTCACGGTACTTTCCCCGAAGTATGGAAACGAGCCAATATTACACCAGTTTATAAATCTGGCCCTAAACATGAAATTGAGAACTACCGGCCTATTTCTATTTTATCGGTCTTGTCAAAGCTTTTCGAGAGGCTTGTCCACAATCAGCTGTACCCGATTATTCATAACCAGATTATTAAACAACAGCATGGGTTCGTCAAAAAAAGGTCAACGACTACTAATTTGGTTGAATATACCGATTATTTATTCAATAATTTAGACAGACGTGTACAAGTGGATTCTATATACACTGATTTCCGTAAAGCCTTTGATAAGGTCAATCATAATTTACTTTTAGGGAAAATAGCATTTAACGGCATTCGTGGGGATTTGTTCCGTTGGTTTACATCCTATGTTTCAAATAGAACACAAAAAGTAGTAATTAATGGTTACCATTCAAATTCCATAACTGTTTCTTCAGGGGTGCCTCAGGGCTCAATACTCGGCCCTTTGTTATTTATTATATTTATCAATGATATTGACATGTGCTTCCTTAATTCCAAATTCCTACTTTACGCAGATGATCTTAAAATCTTCAGACCTATCAAAACTATGCTTGATTGTCAACTGCTTCAACAAGACCTCAATCGTCTCGCTAACTATTGTACTAAAAACGAACTCCAAGTCAGTATTCCTAAATGTTGTTGTATTAGCTTCACTAAAAACAAAAAGATATTTAAATATCCTTATGCAATACATAGTGAAACTCTGACCAGGGTGAGTTTGATTCGCGACCTGGGAATATTACTTGACGATAAACTGCACTTGGACGCACATGTTAGTAAAATAGTTAATAATGCCTATCGCATGTATGGCTTTGTGCTGAGATCAGCCACAGAATTTAAACACCCTAGTACGTATTTACATCTTTATAAGTCTCTAATTAGGTCTCAACTAGAATATGCAGTACCCGTGTGGAACCCCTACTACAACAAATATATTGAGAATATAGAAAGTATCCAACGTAAATTTTTGAAGTCTGTACATTATCGCTGTTTTAAAAGTTGTGATCTCTCTTACAGTGAGTTACTTGCTAAATTTAACCTGCTTTCTTTAAATTCAAGGCGTACTTTTCTTGAGTGTACATTTCTGTATGACTTATGCAATAACTCGTATGATTGTTTGAATATTAGTAACAAGTTGTGCTATATAGTTCCCAGAACTTGCCAGGGACGTGAGGTTCGCGCACGACCTGTATTCGCCACTACTACTAGTCGAACAAAAGCTGGCTTGCGTGCCCCTCTTCGTCGCCTTACGAGAAACTTTAATGAAAAATTCTGCGATTTGGATCTCTTTGCTATGCCGAAAAGAAATTTCAGAGTAATGTTACTTGATATGTTAAAAGATCAACACAATTAATGTTTTTATTTTTTTTATTTTTATTATTATGTTTCTTTTTGCTTCCAGTTTATGCAGCTTTATTGTTGTTACCAACTTTGAATTTATCGAATTGTATTTATTTATTTTTATTATTTTTCACTTTCCTTTTTCTAAAAGAACGATTGACAAACCAAAATGTCTCATGTAACTATCTGTGGAGAACGTTGTTGGTTTCACATTTGTAAACTTTTTGTTTTGCTAATTTATTGTTTTGCATGATATTTAATGTGTTACTGTTTGTTTTCCCTAATAAATAAAATAAAATAAAAATAAAATGACATCGCAGATTTGCGCATGTGTGCTAGAGAAAAATGTTGCAAGCGTTGCGCTGCGACTCCCAAGTGCGAGAGATATGTACTTTGGTTAAGTTTTATTATTATGTATGTAGTATAGTGTTTATCTTGATTGTATGAAATGAAAGATATTTTTGTTTAATTACAATAATTAATTTTCTGACTAAGTGAAATTATTAATGCCCCTTATGTTGTGTCATCTTTTTATAATATGTCTGACGTTTTGAGTCATAACTTTTGAGTAATGTTTCTTGTTTCGCAACATGATGGAACCTTATACCTATTTATGTACGAGTTGCGAGTAGCATAGACATAATTTGTAGATTATCTCCATATTTGTTTGCTTTAAAACTCGGGTATTTATGTTAAAATGAATACTTTTATATAATAGAAGCGAAGTCTATAATAAAAAAAGACTTATTTTGTTTCAACTTGAGACGGATTTCCATACTTCGTTGGTCATAATCCTACTAAATTTTGAAGGGAGCCACTCGTTATTATTTCTGTTGTCCCGTATAGTTTTAATTCATTTCTCTTTCCACGTTTTATGAGCTGGGAACCTAAAAATATCGTATCAAACATACTATTATTTGATTATATTTGACTGTGTACAATAGTAAAATTATAAAAAAAATGCTGTGAAGTGTCCGTAAAACATTACGATTTTCCTTTTTTTTTGCGAAAAAATAATATTCTTAACTTGCAACACCGACACAATGGCGTGTTCCGAGAAATTATTTCTGATATTTTTACGATTTTATTTAAACAAACGTTACTTTCTTGTAAAAAATAATTCCAGAAGCTTTATTTTGGAAACAGGAATTGTTCTTGCAGCAGTTTATGATGCGGGGTGGCATAATTTCGTAGTTATGATTAAAACAAAACAACGTCACGCGCTCTGGCTTGCTAGCGGCAGACTACCGAGCGGCCGTCTTCATATTGCGAATCGTCTTCATATTACGTGCCACACTTTTAGGAGCTCAATGCTCTGTCTACACTTTTTTATTGGTCTGAGATCCTAGTACTCAATGTTGATAAACACGTGGTATAAGAGAACCGCTCCTGTTCATGAAATACAGCAGAGCCGCACTGGACGCTCCACCGGTTTTATACTGGCGAAGTAGAATAATATACTGCATTGAATAAATTAAAATACAGATGGTATTATATAATTATGTGAATATTGTATATAATTAATCAAATTCAACTTCAACTCTTCTTTGAGTGACAACAACTTTTCCAATAACACATAGGTACTATGATAGACTATCAAACGCGGGAGATTAAATAGATACCTAGTAATTATTGCTGATTTAGGAAGCTAAGAGTGAATAGATAATTTATAACTAACCAAAGTAAAAGAAAAAAAAACTAATATAACCTATTTCTGCACAGACATTTCGGTGTTACAAGAGGGAAAAAAAAATGAAAGGGGAATAAAGTGTTTTTACTTATCTATACTAATATTATAAAGAGGTAAAATTTGTTTGTTTGTTTGTATGTTTGTATGTAGAGGGTAATCTTCGGAACTAATGGTCCAATTTAAAAAAAAATTACACTGGTGGAAAGCTACACTATTCCCGGATGACATAGGCATGATGACACACACACATAGCGGTGAAACTTATAACACCCCTCTTTTTGCGTCGGGGGTTAAAAAACCCCTCCGCAGAAAAGTAAAACATTTAAAAAGTTAAAAATAATACTTTCCTATCGTTGAGCCATGAAATTTTACTTCACGTCAGGGTACCATTAAAATAAGTACCATACCTACAAGTACTAGGAACATTCCTTACAGCGGTACCCCGACGTGAAGTAAAATTTCATGGCTAAAGTGTTATTTTTAACTTTTTAAATGTTTTACTTTTTTGCGGTGGGGGTTTTCAAAATTTTTAATTTAGTTTTTTTAAATTTTTAATTTAATTTTTATTTAATAAAAATTAAACGCGTTAATTTTCTTTTATAGAGTTTACAGTTATGATTTTTTTTTTCAGTGCATTGTATGTAGAGTCAAATGCTGGTTAAAACGAATCCAAACACGACATATCTGCTATTATTTGTCAAGAGTCTACCTACTAGTGTGCTGGATAGCCTGGCTGCAGCATTAGCTCATCCTGTTGCCATCAGTGCATTGTATGAATAATCAAGTGCTGGTTAAAATGAATCCAAACACGGCATATCAGCTTTTATTTTCCCAAGAGTGTATTAGTCTGCAAGAACCCTGGCTGCATCAGACCAAATATACCATAATCTTGCTTATTAATATAACACACACGGGTGTTTCAAATTTCAAGCCACACATATGTTTGTATGTAAAGTTAATACCCATAGACGTCTAAAATAGCAAAGGTAGCTAACACAAAAGAGCTGACAACCTTGAAACGGCTGAACCGATTTTGATGAATCATGTCTAAAAACCATCACAAGAAACTCTGCTTTCAAATAAAAAAACTGCAGCTAAATCGGTTCACCCGTTTAGGCGCTACGGTGCCACAGACAGACAGACAGACATACACGCATAGCGGTCAAACTTATAACACCCCTCTTTTTGCGTCGGGGGTTAAAAACAGGAAACACCGACACTAGCGGTAATTCCACTTCTTGTCTGTACGCATAATGAAGTTGTCTCCAAAACGTTTAGTACACATGGGTGGTCCACCAAGCCCAAACATACCCAAAGCACTGCAATACCGAGGCAACCAAACAATATCTTCAGTGCATTATAATCTATTATAGGTACTGTAGGCGCAGAACGCTATAAGTTCTAATTATTGAGTGTTATGATAAAGCTGCAGCTAAACTTTGTAGCTAAACTTAACAAGACTTAAAAATTTCTTAGAGCAAGTTCCAACGCTATTCATATTTAGTAACTAGTGGTGCAATTGGACCGTAGTGATTCAATGGCATCCATACTTTTATTAAATAATGAGAAGAAAATAAGTACTTAACATAAATCTTAGCCAAAAACGTGCTTACCTACCTAGGTAAGCACTTTTTTGGATAAGATTTCTGATACTATTTGCTGTCACACTGATACAACTGTTAAAGTACAAGCTTAATAAAAAGATGTCCAATCCAGTTGCAAAGACATGGCGGCCATTCGAAACAATATCGTGCATGTCTAGATGACTTTTACCTTTGTAAGTACACCATTTCTAACGTTTGATATCCTAGTATCTAGAACCAAGAAACACGTGGCATGACTGCCGAAAAAGTACAAAATAAAAGCACTTATTTTGCTACATAGCTCCTACAATATTGTGGTGTCCTAGTATCTTTCGTCGGTAAACACGTGGCGTCAGGTCGTAGTTCGTACGATAGTCACTGGTTTTGATGGCGCTCTCGCGATGTTCCACCATGTTAAACCCACCTTCATTAATTATTTTAATATCTCTTTTGATACAACAGAAAGAAACATAATATTACCAAATAATATAGAGCAGTAGTAGTCCAGTGCTGCTTTAACACAAAAAGCTCTAGTTTCGAAATTCGTTGACCAATAATTAACCGACTTCAAAAAAAGGAGGAGGTTCTCTATTCGACGGTATGTTTTTTGTTGTGTGTTTGTTACGCGATTACTCCGCCATTTATGGACCGATTTTCGTATTTCTTTTTTTATTTGATAAGGTATACTACCAGGTTGGTCCCATTTGTATCAAACCTCAGATCTGATTGTGGGATCCTTGAGGAATTGAGGGAACTCCTCAAATAATATAGGTACACATATACCGATTTTTACATTTTTGGTAACAAATCAAGCATTTTCATTTACAAAGTATCATTTGGTGAAGAAAAACTGATGAAGAAGACAGGCGACGGAACTCTTCAACGCATAACAGCAAATTACTCGCGATTGCTACAGTCACATGTCTGTGCAGAGGTTTTGTAGTTCCACAACATAACATTACGCCTGTCTATTTAGACAGAGATGTACTGATTAATGTTTAGAAAGAACTTCTTTTTCAATTGTTAACCGATTTCAATGATTCTTTTAAGTTTACGAGTCTGTTTTTACATACGAAGAAACTAAAAATTGCAAAATAAAAACTTAAAAAAAAAACAACCGACTTCCAATAACCTGGCCAATAATGAACGAAATAAAACCACCAAAGCCACAGACTTTCTAAACTAGAGTTATTTTTCACCTGTTAGTGTTTTTTAAGAAGTCGGTTGTTTTTTTTTTGTAAAAAAGTTTTTATTTATAATTAGTGAAACTAAATCACAAAAGCCACAGATTTTCGAAACTAGTTAAGTATCAAAAATCAAAATCATTTTTTTTTTGTGAACATATGGGATTACCGGTGCATTTCAATATAAATGTCAATTGTGCAAACCATGTCAAATGGGCATACAAAATCAAATTTATAAAGTTAATAGCAGACGTTCCGCGGTTTCAACCGCGTAGGTCCCGTTCCCGTTTTCCTTTTTTGACTCTCTCCCGTTTTTAAATTTTGACTAAAGAACCTCCTTAGCCATTATAAGACTCAAATGCAGTTATAGTAGATACTATAAAGATTTTCAAAAAACTCTTCTTGAATCCTGATGTCCGGGTAACCTGTGCTGTTCAACACGTGCATTACAAATATTCACACTATTGTTGAATCAGGGTATTTTACATACATGTGTGTTGTTTACACTTGTTACACCGCTTGCCAGGCCCATGAATCTACAGGTAATTTTGCGAAGCTGAACTTCCTGATGAAACCTACTGGCCTGGTATTCTATGTTTAAGAACACGTGGCAAGAACACGTGGTTCCCAAAATGGTGTGGTCTCCATGGGCGTGGCCATTTCATTGTGTTGACTGGTTTTTGTGAATCCTCCCTATAATACAGGTACGATTAAAATTTGTATTATTTACTCTTTGTTTGATAAAATAGGGTTTGAGATAATAATGCTATCATTTTATTTAGATTAAATAATTATTAGCAGATAAATAAAAAAAAATGATGTTACTGTGTTCACGTAAATTCACCGTTTTACTGTCTGTCATCCATCAACTTTTCTTATGCCAATATAACCGTTTTCCCCCCAGAGGGAAGAAAACGAGTATTTCAGGTCTTGCCGAGGCTTGACCTTTCGGAGATAACTATCCCTACATTAGTGTACACACATGCTTACTACTTACCTACTTTAGTCCTTGAGTGAGCGATATCTGCTTGGAGGGCGTGACCTCGCGGACCGCGCATGCGCGGAGCGCGACGGCGGCGGCGGCAGGCGCGTGAGATGCGAGCGGGCTTATGTTAGTACCTAGCTCCGAAAGCCGGCAAGGACTTGCTCAGGTCAAGCCTCGGCAAGACCTGAAATACTCGTTTTCTTCCCTCTGGGGGGAAAACGGTTATATTTCAGTTCTGTGCCTTCGGCTTGACCTTTCGGAGAAGTGTTTATCTTCTGCCGGCGCCCTAAAGCGTACTGTGACAGGATAATGTGTGTCAAAATAAAACAAACGTATCTTGACAAAAGAAAAAGCAAGAAACTTATTGTCATAAGCGAAGCTGACAATTCTTTTATATTAAGTAGCAAACTAAACTTAAAAAATATTCTTCTCTAAATTGACTTGACATCCAGCTGAACTTGTAATTCTTAATATAAGTTTAATGATGAGATCAAACAGTAATATTCAGTCTTAATTCGAATGACATACAATAAAATCAACTAAATAGTAACAAGCACAACTACATCGTAAATGAACCACCAAGAGGGTTAAAATTACTATTTCTAGGTTGGCCGACCGGCTTGCTATAATGCTTCAAGAAATGATCAGAGCCCCTCCAGTTCTCTCTTTTTAGAATGTCATCCAAAGGTATTTAATTTTTAAAATCATTTGAGGCCACAGCTGAACGAATCGAACCTGGACTAGTGGTTAATCCTAGTTCTTTTAACGGCACCTTTAACCAACCTACGATCATTATCGCAGGCCTCAGCGACCTCAGCGGCTCGTGAGGCCGCTTTTACTACTTCATGTATAGTAATAAACAAACGTTGCAAATCAGTTTGTGCCATTCTTCTCTTACTTGATAAATCAATCAACCAATTTACCCATTTAACTAAACTTAAACTTGGATCTCCTGAACAGGTTAGCTGCCAACCTGATTGGCAAAATTTCGCGTTATCGGTCTCTGAGCCAAATCTAGGCCAGAAGGTTATTGTTGAACCGAATCCTTCACAGTGTCCATCGTCAATGCTCCGAAAAGTAAGGTCGGATGAATACGACGGCCTGATGCCAGCAAAAGAAGTAAGGCTAAATGCCGAGAGACTTGATAAATACTGTTTTTAACAGGTACGTTATTTTTTAACCACCGAATTAAATCCTGGACCTTTAAAATCTGTGACTTTAACAGCGTCGCTTTGCATTTTTTTAAAAGTTAATTTCTTTTAGAATGGTTCCCACTATAGGATTATTAACTAGTCGATACTCTTGAGTGGGGTCTGCTAAGGTAACTACTACTGATTTGTGCACTAGAATTGTAGCAGGGCTAACTTTCTGATGCGTGAGAGGCACCCTTTTAGGTTGTTACTTCCTGGGGTCGAGGACCGCTAGGTGTTATCCCATTTTGTCTCACCACGAGACCCATTGTTTCCACGCTGCCCCGTATGTTCGCCATGTGCAATCACGCCAAACAGACTAAATTAATTCAATATTCTTAGGTTCCGAGCCAGTTTGCTCCACTCCGTATCTTCCAGACCTCTAAGAACAACTCTGCTACTTTTGGTGGCAGTTGATTGGTTGACAAGTCCACTAGATTCCTGCTCAGGTTGAATATCTGGTTGGGACTTTCTAATGCTCTGCGTTTGAGGTCGTTTCTCCAGAACACTTTCTCCCAGCGAGGAACCACTACTAGATACGTCCCAGATGCTCTGTTGAGATGATGGAGCACCCTGGGTATGAGAGGAGGAGTGGGAAACACCCAAGCTAAATGGTAATCCTAAACTCGGCTGAATGCATCTATGTAAAGAGCCTGGGGATCCCTTGCTTCTTTTGAGACATACGTCGGAACTACTCTTGATTGACTCGTGGCCAGCATATCTACTTGAGGGGTGCCCCAATTCGAGAATATTTCGCAAGTGAATGCCTCCTTGAGATGTCAAATCGGTAAAGTCTTCTTTCTGGAGAGGCTGTCGGTTACTGAATTGTAATGTCCTGATAGATAGAATGTCTGGACAGTTACATTATGATGGCAAAGAATAGTATTTTCCTTGTCATTTCCATGAGCAGCACCGACCTTGTACTTCCCTGATTTCGCAGGTAAGATACTACTGTTCGATTGTCGGATTTTATTATAACAGTCTTTGAAGACATCCTGAAACTCTTGATTAAATGTTGGTCGACCTATTATTGGCGACTGTATAAGTCTGATACTTTTTACTATTATTATTATGTAATGCTCTATACCGAAGCTGTTGGTTTACCTTTAATAAATAAATAAACTCGACTAGGGCTATGTAAACAGTGAATATTTCTTTCTGTTTATGTGCCACTTCCTTTGTTCGTCTGTCCACGTTCCTGAGTGGTGGTAATCGCTCAGCTGTACTCCCCAGCCTTTGTTGAAGGCATCAATTCAATTCAATTTATTTATTCAATAACAATTTTTACATTGTGTTTGAATTCTTTTAACTAAAATCAATTAAAGAATAACGTGCACGCAATTGACATGCGATGCATGGAAATTGCATGCATGCATTGCATTTGCATCCGTGCTTATGAAAATCGTTGGTTCTGGCACAAAAATCTTGCTCGGAATTATGATGTTCTTCATCCACCAAGAACAATCGTCTAGTGCCAGCGACGTTATTGGGACCTTAAGACTTGGTCGATCCTTTGTCAATTTTCGACAAGCTCTTTCAAGGTGTCGAGTATGTAATCGGCCAAGCGGGGTTACCAGTGATGCAAAACCATGTCTTCCTGTCAGAGCTGTGCATGACCGCCAAGACCAACGCCTTGTTCTTAGAAGTAAACCTATATGTGCCTGTGATCGAACTATCTTTTCGCATGGCAATCTATGCCGGCGTCCCAAACATTTCCTAAAAACTCTCCTGAGATTTAGAACCGACTTCTGTAAATTTACGCACCGTCCCAAGATCTTGCAGAAGATTTACTGCATATCTCATTAGACCTTTTACACGTCTGGTCCTGGAACGGAAAGTCGTCTAAGTACGACCACTCGAAATCCTCTCTCCCTCTGAAGGCTCGCTAACAACCTGCTGACTAGTGAGAACGCTAACGACGCGCTGGATAGTCCGAATGGAAGGGCCGTCATTTAATTTTGCAAGAGCTCGCCTGCATAAGGGAAGGCAAGGTATCTTTCATGGCTTTTGTTTAAGACGATATGAAAATATTTCTGACTGATATCCAGCTTTCCTGAATAATCGTTGTTCTGCAGAAAATTCGGGACGTTATTCTGGTTTATTAAGCGAAACTTCACAGGTTTCAGAGAAATAGTCATAGACATAGTCACAGCGTGCATTAGCGCATTAGAGGTTCTAGTCGTAAATCTCTCTAAATTTTCGTGTAACAGATGGCGGCTTGGTTACAAACGGTATTGTGTATCCGGAGGGATGTTCTTTGGAACTCCTAGCTTTTCCCATAGCCAAGGAGATTCCACCATTGCCCCCATGAAAAACTGTCGATCCCTGCGCGTAGGTAAATTTTGATCCATTCCAGATCAGTTCCGTTGCTTATTAGAAGGCCTTGAACTTCCCGACAACCGGCACGCTGCTGACTGGGCTGATGCATTGTGTGATGACCTTGTAGGATGACCGCGCCAGGATTGCTGTCGTCTTCTCGATAGGTGGGAAGGTACAGTTGGTTTGCGAAAAGGTTCCGAAAACCACAGCATAAACAACAGTTTATGGTAGGAAAAAATCTGTGCTAGGCCACCGTTATCCCCCAAAAATGTTCCTAATCGCCTTTCATCGAAAAGATGAGTTAGTGATGGTGGGATGCTGTGTGAAACAGCACCAAGCGATTCATTCTAAGATTTATACGCCCTTCGTCTTGCCTCTATAGCTTCTACACGATGAGCACCAACGAACTGCAGCAAAACATCCGACAATACCTTAAATTGGGAGGCATCAGCTAATAGCTTACGTAATTCCTCACCAGCACGATAACAAACAGCCTATCAGACAGTGCTTTCCTATGTAGTAGCAAACCCATGGCTAATAGTGCCGAGCACACCCTCTTGTTTAGACAGGAAAAGGGATGGATGATTTATAAGGCATCCAAGCTGTATATTAATCTTGAAAGCACTGAAATAGGGGCAGCCTCAAAGACTTCCTCCCTTGTATCGGATTCGATTCCAACCTTGAGAACCCAGTCTTTGACATTTGATGTCCTCTTTCTTAATCGGTTCAGTAGGCTCCGGTAAAAGAGACCTCTTTTATCCTGGGTCAAAATTCAATTTCATTGGATGACCACTTTTCTGGAACGTTCGAAAAACTATCCATCTTAGGGGCATTCCAAGAGCAACCACTTCATGACTCAGAACCTGATTGATTCTCCGAATCTGAATAAATAATTCTCTTTGTCTGAGTCAGGCTCAAACCGTTGCTGACTTTGAGAAAACATGCTGACTCCGAGAGGCTTCCCGACAGAGTCTTATCTGCCTCACAACGGTATGAAGTAAGGGTCGTATATCTTATACCGATAGTTTGAAAAGCTCAGAGCGAGCTGCTGACCCCCTAATGCGATTCGCAATCGAGGGTGGCCCTAGTATGAGAGCGCGTGCAAAGGCCCAATCTAGTAACGTGCACCTTATTCCCGATGGCCCTTGTCAGATGATCCGCTTCCGGGTCAAAGGCTCGAACTAAGCCTACTATGAGGAGGGTGAACATAAGTTCGTTTAAAACAGTCTGTTCAGGTTTGTCCCCGAAAACCTCCTCTTAAGGATTTGATGACCTCCCACTGAGTCCAACCCTTAGGTAGAGACGCTTGTGCCAAGAGCTTGACGTACTCCAAAATCATCTCACCTTGTAGAGTTTCTCCACTCTCGTTAAGTAGCTCCCTAAACGTTGTGTTCAATGTTACCTTTGGACTTTGACTCAGCACTCTGCCCGGCTGTGGCGCGGACCAGTTAAAATTATGATTAACTTGCATCTTACACGCATAGGACACAACGATTTTATGTAATAGTGTGTGTTAAGAAAAAGTAGTATATAAGCTGTAACTTATTGTAAATAAATCAGATTTGAATTTTATATTCTTGTCTCATTACCCCTCACTGTGGTGGTGGTATACGGTAGGGTAGGGCTGTAGGGCTTATAGGGCTGTTAGGCTTGTAGGTCTTAGTAGGAACCTACTAAGATTAAGAATTTATCATATATTTAACATATACTGTCGTACCCTTACAGTATTGCGGCCTTACGTCACATAGTTAAAGGTAGCCGTACACGTTGTGTACGTGTGTTTACTACCTGTATATTACTATATTTGTGTAGCTGTTTGTTTTCCCAAAATAAATAAATAAATAAACTCCCTGCGCCATTTTAAGCAAGCAACGAGATCGTTCCCAAGCCGTCAAGCCAGTCAGCGTTCGTGTCGAAGCCATAACCGACAATAGCCGTAGACGCAGGCATATCATTGGATGGTCTATAAGTTAGTTGCACTGGTCAACAATCAAGCTGCGTAACCCTACATTCGAGCCACACCGCTCAATAATCGAGCCGCGCGGCTCAACAAATCGAGCCGCGCCGCTCACCAAATCGAGCCGCGCGGCTCAACAAATCGAGCCGCGCGGCTCAACAAATCGAGCCGCGCCGCTCACCAAATCGAGCCGCGCGGTTCAACAAATCGAGCCGCGCGGTTCAACAAATCGAGCCGCGCGGCTCAACTAATCGAGCCGCGCCGCTCACCAAATCGAGCCGCGCGGCTCACCAAATCGAGCCGCGCCGCTTACCAAATCGAGCCGCGCCTCTCGAGGCGAGTCAGGTACTCGAGGCGAGTACCTGACTTTTATGACAGTAGCAGTGCAGCTGACGTGTCGTAACTCGTATGGTACAGGTACCTTACGCACCTTGTGGATGGGATGTCCGACAGGGTGGTTAGCATTGGTTGCGATAACGAACGCCGCGTGCGTGCAGTTGACGTGTCGTATAGCATAGGTACCTTAGGCACCTTGTGGATGGGATGTCCGACAGGGTGGTTAGCATTGGTTGCGATAGCGAACCGACATGAGTGCATGACGTATCGTATAGTACAGGTACCTTACCCACCTTGTGGATGAGATGTCCGACAGGGTGCTCACCGCATTGGTTGCGAAAGCGAACCGACATGCGAACAAATATGCAACTTGGCCATGCGCAGCAAGTATAATTAGGTATATAAACACACAACAGATTCCTTTACAAAATTTAAATCACTCACACAAAGAATAAAATAAATATCTAAGAAACTTACCATTTCATTACATTTACTTGTAATCCACTGGAAAGTCACTTAACACTTCACAAACGTTACAACAACGTTATTCTTATCTCGTTTCGCGTATCTTATTACGATAAATAGTAGCACGTGCGCACGCCAAGTGTGGAAATAGCGTACTAACATAAGCCCGCTCGCATCTCACGCGCCTGCCGCCGCCGCCGTCGCGCTCCGCGCATGCGCGGTCCGCGAGGTCACGCCCTCCAAGCAGATATCGCTCACTGTGTTATGTATTTTTTTTAATATAAGAACCTCAGTGCAATTTTTATTCAATGAATGGCCACTATTTTTTTGACGATTACATCAATATTGTGCGAACCGTAAAAAAACATTCAAGGTCCGAAACACACCAGGCTCTTGTGTGTTCTTTTGATTCCTGATACCCTGGTACTCAACGTGGAACACGTGGCATAAACTTTGCTGGATTTCGCGGTCAAGGCTTTAAATGCAATGTGTTGCAGCAAAATTTATTTACGAGGATACACGAATTATATTATTAGTATACTTTAATAAGTTTCGCTGTCCTTCATTTAAATATATTAATTACTTCTATTAAAAATTAAATGATCTCGAGAAGCAAGGCTTCCCTCCTACTTATTCTACTACTAATTTTCATAAACCGAATCTAATCTAATTTTTCTATTTCTATAAATAATACTAATCAACTATAATAATGTGTTTGTGAAATAAATCTAATGAATTTCAAAGTATTCAGTCATTGCATTATCTTTCCTTGTATTTAAATATCTTATTCAAAGAAATTAAGGACTGCACCACACGTTACGTTGTATATTATGTACATTTATTAAGATTTTTTTAACAATACCTACGCCTGAGATTTGGTCAACCACCTACCAAAACGGTTGGCTCAATCGATCGGATTATCATCCTCAAAAGCACTGTTGGCGCAGTGGCTGAGCAATTGTCAGAGCTTCGCTGCGTGGTTCGATTCCCCCCCGGAACAAAATATTTGTATGGCTTACAGGTAATTTTTGGGTCTGGTTGTTTGTATGTGAATTTGAATATCTGAATTTAAATAGAACACTTCTGTTTCGTTTGAATCTGTAATGGTAATAAAAATCAATGACATTTATTTGCAAATAATAATATTTCACAATTTTCACACAACGCTATCTAGTCCCGAGCTAAGCAGACCTTGTGTTATGGGTACTAAACAACTGATAAACATACTTATAATTTTCAAAATACATATTATATTATAGACTAGCAGACGTCACGCAGTTTCACCCGCGTAGTTTCCGTTCCCGTGGGAATACGGGGATAAAAAGTAGCCTATGTCCACCGGGAATAGTGTAGCTTTCCACCAGTACAATAATTTTTAAAATTGGATCATGAGTTACGAAGACTACCCCCTACATACAAACTTACAAACTTTTAGAAGAACTATTAGAAGAAGAAGACTATGGATAAATTACACCCAGACACAGAACAAATGATCGCGCTCATCTCCCAAACATTTGTCTTGGGTGGAAATCGAACCGACGACCTCCGGCATAGCAGTCACGGCTTCTAACTACTAGACCAACAGGCCGGTCGAAGTGACAGAACCGTTGAAACCCGTAATAAGAACGGCCTAGGTCGTAGGTACCAATCGTGTAATACTAGCTTAAGGCGTATTTGCGATAGGTAGCTATTGGAAAAATATTTATAATTATATATTAATATAATACATATATACACAACATAATACATATATATACATATATTTTATTATTGGGGTGTAGAGAGTACTCCTAGTTTTGTAAGACTTTTCAATGTTAAGGTTAATACGGACATGCTCGTGTCCAATTGGACACAAGTATCGGATGAACATTTTGTTCGTGATGGAGTCTATAGCAACTTGTATTCTGTATTGTACCAGATTTTAGGTTCCAAAAAACACCCAACCATTCACGAGAGCTCACTGAGGCCACGTGATTTGAAACATTCAGTACTAGGATAGCAGGAATCAACAGGTGTTCCACTAGAGCGTTGTGTGAGGAATATTCAAGGATGGATGACCTGCAGAGCGTGACGTCATAAACGTACGCAACAAAGTGCTTTAAGTAGTCCATTTTTTATAAGGAAAGAAATTTAAATAAGCCTTTTGTACAGAGGCTTCAACCGATGTTGACTTCTATTACGTTAGTAGCATGGCAAATGGCAGCTAGGGAATGCAGAACCGGTGATGTTTTAAAGAACCGGGATTTTCGGGACCTTTTGGCTTAAGAACCGGGATTCCCTGTACTATCGATACTTTAATAAGTCTTTGTAAGAGAGTTGAAGGTGTTGAAACGGAGAAAGTAAAAATAAGACGAAATGACAGGGCAAAGTAAAAACATTTAAAACAAATCAAATAAAACGTTTTATTTCTTGTGTGAGTGCAGATTCAGGCTTAAAAGATGAAAATTTATGTCTTGATAATAGTTTCTGGATTTCGCCGATCAGTTGTTGTTTTCTTTTGTCTGCTTGTTTTATTACAATATTTTGAATTGAATTTGCAGCCTTCGGCAATTTATGTCCGAATTTTCGAAACAGCATTCGCAGATGTTCAGACTCTACAAATGTTCGGAAAGGATATCCATCCATAGCTGACATTCGGGAAACCATAAGTTCCTTGGAAGGATTTGCGTCAGATTCGTAATAATCAGTTAAGCTTTTTTCTTTGGTATAATTTCAGTATTTGTCGTTGTTGAAGGAGATTCGACACTTTGAGGAACTTGACTATCTGCTGTGTTCATGCTAATCTGATGCACATTTTTTAAATGCTTTTGGAGACCACTCGTACTACCTCCAGTACACGTCAAAATTCGTTTACACGCGGCAATAATGCCATACTGATGTTTTATCGTTGGCTTTATTAAGGACAGCCTCAAAATCCATCGTCTGTAACAAAACATAGAGTAATTATTGAAATACAAAGTTAAACGAAAAACGTTGGTACCGACTAAATTACTTGATGTTTAATCAATACAGCGCACTGTAGTTTTAAGGTAAAGTATGTAACATTAATAAAAGCTTATTAAAAATATCATTAGAACAGCTAATATTATTCTACGAATAAAATAAGCTTCCCAATCCCATGTAAGTAGGTTGGTAAACAAACAGCTAGTCGTAATACTACTTGCTTAATTAATACAGTGCATTGTAGTTTTATTGTGCCGTAGTAACATTAAAAATAAACTGAATTTGTAAAACTTTAGAACAGCAAATTTTATAAGTGTACGTATTAAAATCAACTTCCGAATCCCATGTCGGTTGGTGAACAATCAGCTGCTCGTATTTTGTATTCAAAATGAGGAGGGAGAATGAGAATGGTGGCTACAATAACTAAATAATTATATAAAGCCGCTCATGTTTCATTAATTTTGTTTATTAAAAATAAATACTCACTTTCCAAAAGAAGTAGTCTTGTTTGAGTAGTTTTTTACACCGAAATCCCACTAGCACGACATTTCGAAGACGCGATCACAATCTAACTGAGCGGGACGCGCGTATACAAGATGGCCGCCACCTGCCCCTCCCGCACCTTCGCACCCTCGCGCATCATGCTCTTGTACTACTAGGTAGCAACGGTGGTAGCTAGGTAGTATAATAGTAACAGTGCAGCTGTAGAATTTTTCAGGCAATATTAGAAAAATTCTAAACGCGAAGTAGCTTTTCCCGAAAGTACCGAAAGAACCGGGATTTGGTTTTGGAAATTCCGGTTCCTAAAACGACGCAAATTTCCGGGATTTCCCGGTACTTTCGGTTCCGGGATTTCCCGGGACTATTCACTAATGGCAGCTGAAGCAAACAATTGGTATTGTATCAGCGTTTTTGCTTATAATGCCATGCTTTTCACTACGAAATAGAAGTTAAAATCGGTTGATCGGACAGTAAAACGGTTTGTTTAAATTTCTTTTCTTATTTCAAAAGGGACTACGGAATGAATTAAGGAGCACATCTCATTTGTTAATAAACACGGGTATGAGCAGATTTACTTTATTCCGTGGAATTGTTTAGTTGACTTATCCTGTTATTCTTTTATTTTTCGTGTGGCTAGTGAGTGACCATAGTCAGAGTCTCTGATTTGGCTTCACATGCCGTTGAGAAATATTAAGTACCTCCTTTTTCCTTCACCGTTTTTAACGCAAGTGACCATCATTCTGAAAAGTCAGCCTTGGGTTCGAACTCGAGACCGATAACTTGGCAGTCGGCCGATCACACCACTAAGCTATCACTGCAATTAATTAATAAAACCGGAGTAATGTAGGAAGTTCAGAAAATTAGTTACATAATTATCCACCCTTGGGCGCGGGTGCCACGGGGTTTAGCAATTTAGAATTCAATAGATGTATTCGTATCAATGTGTTGTTTCGTCAATTTGAGTAATAAATAAATAGGTACGATATCTACATATATTATATATGTGTCTGTCATGTGCATTGGTACATTCTGGAAACCAACAGGATATCTAATAAGTCCACACGTACTAAATCACAAGACAATCTAGCTAGGTGTACTTAACTAGGACAGCTTACACCCCGCTTTGCACCACACAGGCCCCGCCAGTACCTTTCCCATTGCACATTTCGAAGTTGCTGTTGGTCACTTCTGATATCCTAGTATTCAATGCTGTAAACCACGTGGCGAGGCAGGTGAGCGGCGTCAAAATGAGTGGTGGGGTTGTTTTGTGTCAAGGTCGCCTGTTGCATTGCATCAGCTGTTTGGACTCGCGCTGTAGTATTTATATTTGTATTGATTTTATAGAAACGTACTCCAGTTGTATCTTGGTACCCTAGTACTAAGTATTGATAAACACGTGGTCTAAGAGAGCCGGCCCTGTTTTTAACGAAATTGAGCCAGACTTGTATGTATGTAGGTATTATGAGTTTACACAAACTCGTGTCTAGTGAAAGAAAATTTAATGCGACGCAAACTATTTTTGGGATTAGCTTTGGATGCCAAGCTTTAGTGGGAGTCAAAGTATTGTCGAAAAAGCTTAGGTCTGTAGAAAAAAAAAACATAAATCAACTGACATAAGTAAGAGAAAATCTATTCTGTTTAGTACACTTCATTTGTTTTCATAGTTCTGTTAGTAAATTCAAACCATTTATTGCAATTTGGCCATTATAAGGCACTTTTGAACGACAAACTTAAGTTAAATTGACTATAAAATTGATTCTAGTTGTTAACTTTGTAGATAACTTACTTAAACGATGAAAAAACCATTCACCAAAGTCACAACTTAAAGTCTTTGAGAGTCAAACTTTCAAGTGAAATAAAATATACCTAAAATGAAGCTATTTGATAAAAACAAGAGGACACAGTTCTTTACAAAAAGATGTACACATAGGTACTTGCGAATTTTACGATGTGATTTATTCACGAAAAATGATTGAGAACCCAGTGTTTTGTCAATTGAATGCACCATTCGAGATATTTGATGTCCTAGTATCATGAACCAGAAAACACGTAGCATGAGCTCTAGATCAAAACAACAAACAAAAAAACTACTATTGCAGGCAGCTCTTGCAGTGTTGTGGTGTCCTAGTACCACGCGTCGATAAACACGTGGCCTCAGCTCGTCCGCAATGTTCAAAGTAAGCTGCAATGTAAAAAATTGACCAAAATCTAGTTTTTTTTTTAAATATTTATGTGTTTGTACTTAAACTTATGCTTGTCGTTCAATTATAGCTATAGTGAAGCTACTATTTTTATAATAAGACATATCGATTAATAACACAGCTTTTTTAAAGAACTTTCAAGACGCTTGGTTGAAACTGCGTGATCCAAGAGCTGACTTTTACCTTGGTAAAAGGATAAATAAATAAGCATTGCTAAACAATGCGGCAATGCCGCCGGTCTTTTGGGTACATATCTAGTGGATAGCGTTGCGATAGTTATTAGTTTTTATTTTGATTGCTAGTGTAATATTTAACTATTCATAACAGTTGTAAATATCTATTTGAACAAATAAATAAATCCTTTTTCTTTTTACAGAAAATTAAAAATTTAAAAAACCCCCATCGCAAAAAAGTAAAACATTTAAAAAGTTACAAATGACACTTTAGCCGTGAAATTTACTTCACGTCGGGGTACCTAGTAAGGAGTGTACTTGTAGGTATGTAGGTACTTATTTTAACGGTACCCCGACGTTACGTAAAATTTCATGGCTAAAGTGTCATTTGTAACTTTTTAAATGTTTTACTTTTTTGCGATGGGGGTTTTTTAAATTTTTAATTTAATTTTTATTTTTAAATTTTTAAACGCATTAATTTTGTTGAATAGAGTTTACAGTTATGAGATTTTTTCAGTCAAACGCTGGTTAAAACGAATCCAAACACGAGATATCTGCTATTATTTTGTCAAGAGTCTACCTACTGGTGTGCTCGATAGCCTGGCTGCAGCATCAGCTCATCCAGTTGCCATCAGTGCATCGTGTGTAGAATCAAATGCTGGTTAAAATGAATCCAAACACGACATATCTGCTATTATTTTCCCAAGAGTGTATTAGTCTGCTAGATATCCTGGCTGCATCAGACCAAATACACCATAATGTTGCTTATTAATATTACACACATGGGTGTTTGAAATTTTAAGACACACATATGTTTGTAAGTAAAGTTAATACCCATAGACGTCTAAAATAGCAACGGTAGCTAACACAAAAGAGCTGATAACCTTGAAACGGCTTAACCAATTTTGATGAATTATGTCTAAGAACCATCGCAGGAAACCCTGCTTTGAAATAAAAAAAAACGCATCTAAATCGGTTCACCCGTTTGGGCGCTACGGTGCCACAGACAGACAGACAGACAGACAGACAGACACACACACATAGCGGTGAAACTTATAACACCCCTCTTTTTGCGTCGGGGGTTAAAAAATAATTGTCACCTTATTTTTTTCTTTTCTTGTTAACAAAGTCTCGTCAAAAGTCTCGTCTCGTAAAAAGTGTCTTCTTGTCGTACGTCCTTAAATCTAATAACCTAGATTATTTTGATACACCGATGTTTTATAGTAAAGTTCTTGTGGCAATAGTGGAAATCTACTTGGTACTATTAAGAGTTCTAACAACTACAGTTAACTCCTGATGTCCTTGTATCCTGTGCTGTTAAAAACGTGGCGTCAGGCCATGGCAAATATACACACACTACCGAATAATATGAACGCATATGTGTCATAAGCTCACACCACTTGCCACGCCCTTAAGTTATGAATGGAGTTCATTGATATCGCGAAGCTGAACTTCCAATTGACATCTACTGTCCTAGTAATCCATGATAAAGAACACGTGGCATTTGCACGTGGTTTCCAAAAGGAGATGGCCCAGAAGATTATTATTGTATGCTAATTCTCTTTTTATTTAGGTAAGGTAATTATTTAGGATGATTCAGTTAGTAACGATACATTTAAAAACACAAACTTATTTTTGCCTAATTTAATGATAAAATCAATTTGTGAATATGTGTAAATTCGTATTATTATTATTATTTTGAATCCTGTATGGACCGGTTCTTTATTGTCTTCTATTGATTCCTAACATCCTGGTATTCAATGTTGTAAGTGTGGCATGTCAGCGTATGGCTCTAACCTAGCTGCCCCGGCAAACTTCGTTCCGCCTTAGAATCAATTCATAAGCCTTAATTAGTTTTTATTAGTTTACATCCTATTCTTAGACCTACTGAATAATACTGTACACAAAATTTCATAAGAATCGGCCGGCAGTAGGGCGTGAAAGCCTGTGTTACCTATCCTATAGCTAACCTAACTGCCTAACCTAACTGCCTTACTAAATGCATTGATTTAAAAAATTATAAAATTCAGAATTTTAAACTAAACTACAGTGATCGTGTTTATTTATTTTTCCCGGTATACTTTAAAGTTCAAACGGTATACTAATTATCTTTTTGCAAAGAATTATTGAAGTTCATCTCTGTCGTCATTATTAAATTACGTAAATTGATTTCTGAAATATAAGCCTTTTATGTAACGTAAAACCTCTTTCTAAGTTTAGTAACAAAATAAATATCAGAACGTACCTACGCATTAATTAACATCCAAAAATAATTATGTTGGTCCGTTGTCATGGTGGCACAATTGAACTTTTCGTATAATTTTTTTAAAGTCTGACGACGGGCTTCCCAAATTTTGAGAGAGATAAAGAAAGAAAATAAATCTCGATCGTAGAATACGAACTTAAAATCCGACAATTGTCATATCGATGAACTACGACTCGAACTTGACTACGTGTGGAGGCGCCCCCGTGATGTATTGAATCTTGCATATGATAGCTCCCCTGACCACTGATATCCTAGTATCATGATTCCATAAACACGTGGCGGTGTGACACTGTCCATGTCAAACATGGCTCTCTTCCTCTAGTTAATTTAATTTGGGTAGCAATAAAACGAGTGACTGTAAATTACAATTTTAAGTGTCAAAATTAATTAATTTGGTTTATATACTTACTAAGTGAGCGACTGACTGTAAGTGACGAAAAATCAACAGAATAGTATCTTACAAACATTAATTTGAGTTACTTAAAATACAAAATGAGCAGCTTCATAATATTTGAGCGGCTGCATTGCAAAAAAGGGGCATCTGGTGCTCGGCGGCCGCTGCCGCGGAACGCTCGCTTCGCTCGCTCGCCTTCACGCGTTGCGTGGTCACAGTTCTAACCTAACCTAAAAGGATCTAACGCCTAAGGTACAGGCTCGGCCTAGTTTAGGTGTTAGTGGTCATTCGAATTGTGTTCAATTGCAGAATAATTATACATACTGTTTACCAAAATCAACTAGTAAATATTTTTTGTGTCAATAAGCTTTTTTATTTTTTTTATTATTTTTTTTTAACCTAACCTAGCCGTTTCCATTTTGAGTAACTGTTTTGTTCTATCTTAATATTGAAGTTGCCCTCTCTGTATTTCCATTCGCTCACTTAGTAATGTAGTCGCTCGGATAAAATTTTAATATATGAAATGGATTTATCACAATCCACTTTTTGTAAGCTTGTTCTGGATTTTATTATTAATCAATATTCGTCGTTAGTTTAGTTAATTTTTCGCTTACTCAAATTCATACCGCATAACTTGTTATTAATACAGTATGTCATCATCAGTCGCAAAATAATCGCGCGTTTTAATCGCTCGTTTTATAATTCCCCATTTAATTTTAACATTCATTGTTATGGCTACAAAACCTAATAGATACTATACAGGAAACACATTTTTTTTTGTTATGCCGAAAAGTAGGATTTTCTAGGTTTACATTATTGACATTGGTATTCGGAGGAAATATCGTAACAGATTATTTAAATGTCAGAAATCACCAAACTACCTTGAGCAAGCGTAACGATTAATGCTCAAATTTGCTCTTTATGAGTGTACCTTTGATAATATTGGGACTAGTATTTGTGTTGGAAAAAGAAACTACACCTTGTGGACAACAGAGCCATCTCGTGACATTACACTGAATTTTCTACACTACATAACAGTACAGCGATGTTCCTGCTATCCTAGTACCGAATGTCCGTAAACACGTGACGTCACTGGAGCGTTCCCCCGGCTCGCACAGACTGACAGGAATTTAGTGCCGCGCGGTTCCCGGCACAAATAAGGTTTTCGCCCCGTGGGTACAGTAAACCGGGAACTAGGGATTCGAACATATGGGCAGCGTCGTAATGTCGGTAAACAACAATAATACCAGACTCTTTATTTATTTCCACAAACAGTACGCGACACTCACATAAAATTAATGCGCGAATTACATATATTACGCATTTTATTAAGAAAAATAAACGAACTTTAAATTATTTGGCAGAGATTGATTCGCCGATTCGTTAAGTACATACAACAACATCATTGATAGCAACATCATTACAAAAAAAAAACACAAACCAATAGGCATGTTAAAGGTGTATGATTATCAAAATTATGTTTAGTCTATCAGATAGATTAAGCGCATTAAAGTTAAGAAGAGGGAGGGCTTGTGACGTCATAATTCAGTATACATTATGACGTCATGCTATATTTTGCCTAAATGTATCGTCGCGCAGTTCTGCCGTCCGTCAACATAAAGGGCGCAAAGCCACAAAATCAAATTTTGAGTTATGAGCGAAAAACGCGGTAAATATTTGAAAAATATGCCACTTAAAAACCATAGGTCGTACAACATTAAATTAAACTTTCAAAGATAGCTTGTTAAATTTACTAACTAATAGCGATAACTTTGTTTAAATACAATTTATTTTATGTAGAAAAAAAACACCTTTTTCCTTTTAGCAGTGCATAATTTGGGTATTTTAAAATAAACACTCACCTAAAAAGTCACTAAGTGCACCTTAGCGACTTTATAGCTTATGATTTTGACCTAATTGAAGTGTTTTATTTTTGAGTACAAAAACTATTCAAAATTACTTAGCTAAAAAGGCATTTAGTTACTTAGCGGCTTTATACTTATGTATTGCCGATTTCCATTAAGCATTAATTCTTAGCTATATTAGCACAATTGTGTTTTAGTGTCTTTTTAGGTAAGTTTTTTGACTTTAGTGTCTTTTTAGGAATATTTTATTTCATACTTACTACACTTAAAGGCCGTTAAACGTTAAAACTTTTATCTTAACGGCTTTTTAGTTATGCACTTAGGACTGAAAATTCGAAAAAAAAACATAATATTTTAAATTCGTTTATTAAAACTTCAGAGAACTTGAAAATAAAAACAAACTTCTAGAAAAATTAAAACTTAGAATAAGACCCTGTCTTGAAAACTTAAAACACCTGAATAAAAATTAACAAAATCTTTCTAAACAATTACTTAAACAAAGTTACATAATATGTCATTTTTAATATCTAACATATATTATATCTGTCTATATTATAAATTAGTTATTACTTAAAATTATAAACACGGCATTTGAATCAGTCTTTTAGTAACTTAATAATACAGGGTGTAAGGGACAGACCTCTTCAAACTGATGGTGTGAATTCAGTATATTATAGGTAGGTACCTACTAAGATGACCGGTACAAGAAATTATTTCAGGAACGTTACGGGAATCCAATAAACTTATAAATCTACCATCATAGATAAGTATATATGGCTACCATCATAGATATCTATGATGGTAGCTTTATCTACATGTATTGCTAGATCTTGAAGGTAGTGAGAACGTAATGTGGTTTAAGTCTCGCTGAATTTGTCAAACACCTGTGATGTCATGAAGTATGGCCTTGCGCAAAGTTTATTAATTGTCTTTTCAAAATCAAAATCAAAAGTCTTTATTCAAACTAGGCTGAGAATCAGCACTTTTAGAACGTCAAAAAAAATACATAAAGACAGTCCCCCAAAAACGGCCCACCCTTCGCCATTTCCTAGTGTTTTTGCTGGGAAGAAGAAGTGGCGGAACAAACTCCCCAGCAACACATCTGTCTGATTCGTTTGAAGAACTATACAAAGAATCTATACAATGAAATGCTCAATAAATAGCACTAATGTTTATACACATTGTAAAATATTACTTTTCAGAATGATTTTCACGAGTTAGCTAGCACACTCCAATATACCGAGATTAAGAAAAAAAAGTAAATTCATATTAACATTGAAATCCAAACTCAAGCAAAACAATTACAAAACTGAGAAATAACAGCCTCCAGGGATAAAAGGCGTACCCGCTTACATGTGCAATGCTGGCTTATATTCATAAGGCTGTGACTCTAAATTTAAAATGATAATCTAGGACTATCGTAGTGAAACCAATAAGCAGTTAACTGTTATAACAACAAAAAAAAACCATTGGTAAGCAAGTCGACCAGTCACCACAAGCAGCTCCCGTTCACGAGCATAACGCAAAGATCAGCCATTACCCCCCTCGCCATGTTTGAGGGAAGAGGGTAACCCGATCCTCGACGCTACTGCAAGCAGTTCAGTTTCAATAATGATTGGATACACTTTTTGTTTGTTGTTTCTTTGCTTGATGTCGGAATTGAGGTAATATATTTTTTTTCAGCATCTACCATAATGAGTATTGCTTTTGCTCGTGACGAAAACACTGATCTTCTGGATCTGTTAAAAAAATAAACATGCTAAAATGTAAATCGACATACAAAGTGACAGACAAATTAAAAAGAGTACAAAGTATCATATTCACGTTTTGCCCTTGCGGTATTCTACGTAGTCTGGACCACCAGATCATCATAGATCAGGACGCCGACATATTAAGCCAGCAAAACAAAATAGCCCAATTTGAATAATCCCGTCTACTATAAGCTGCTTAAATAATGACTTAACTTACATCAAAGACCATGCATACAAATTTAAAGCGGAAAGCCCATGGTTGACCGCGATTGCTATTTGGTAGGTAGGTATCTATTTGGCATGGCGCAAGGCACGGTAATATTATCATACAGTTTTGTAACTCCGCCGTATTTTTAAAATAAATGCCTACAGCCGCGCGGTACGTAAACATGCGATAGGGCTGCCCGCATGCAGCATTTTAATTACATTTGCCTACTTTGTTTCCATTTAGTTTTGTGATTGTAAATATAGGTTATTTTTTATACATATAACTTACTTAAACAAATAAAATACAACACACTGTCCATCACTGCGGCACAGACGCACAGTCGCGACTATCTACATGCCGAGCTCCGACTGTATAACTCGCCATTTGTCCGTTTGTATGAAGTTGAAATACTGTGTGATAATATTACCGTGCGCAAGGTAACTGGAACGTTATAAAAATCTTCGTTCCCGGGCACCGTTTTGAAGGTTTGCGCTTATGAGACCCATAAATTATTTATTTACTGCTATATCTACTGTAAAATAGTATTTACTTACCTCGGCATTTTGTCAGTCATTGTAAATATGGCGGGAATCCTTCCGCTGCGCGAGCGACACACATCCTCCCGCGACGACGATGACTTAGAGACTGGTGAGTGGTGACACAACTGCCACTGCGCGGGGGTGAGAGGCGAGAGCAGATAGCGTCTTTTTAGCCAATTATTGTGGCATAGTGTCTTTTAAACGGAGGATTTATACCATAAAATAAATAACTAAAGGCGGTTAGAGATTTAAGAAAAGTACTTCTTGATTATTATTGTACTAGTCCTACGCTAAAAAGTCGTTAGCAGATTTTAACGTCTTTCTAGTGTAGTATTTTTATTAGACGCCTTTTTAGCTTGGGATATTGATGCAAACTTCGAAAATGCTTCTTGGCTTAAAAGTAGTTAAAGTATCTTTGGGACTTTTTAGTGTAGCAGTATCAAAAAAACGTCTTTTTTGCCAAGCAAAAGTTGGAAAAAATATTAAAAATTATGGCGTTAAGGGTTACATGTGCCCTTTTAGTTAAGTATGGATGGTTAACGTACTTTAAGTTGCGTATACTATTACTTTTTTAGTGATTAGCGACCTTTTCGTTAAAAATATTTCAAAAAGTATAAATATTAGAAATATCATTCTTAGACAGATTGATAGAGAATTTTTTTCTACATACGATGGCGCTGAAAGCTCAAAATCGACCCTTTGAGGGTTAACGCCTTTCTTGTTAATGGACGGCAGAGTTCGCATTTTTGATTATTTGATAAAAGGAAAAATATGTGTCTATTTTCTAGTAAACCAGAATAATCCAGATGAGGGATTAAAAACTAAAATTTAGTCAATTAATAATAGTATTAATTGTATAAAATTATGAATAGTATAAAATGTTGCTACAGAGTTTGCTACGACGTCGTAGCGGGCGTAGGCTTCTACTAATTTATGCTTTCTGCTACAGTTACGGTCTACGGCGTAGCGATGCGGAGGCTTCTTAGGAATAGCACTTTGCTGCAATGGCTTTAACCTCGATGTAACACAAATCACCATTCTAACATACTTCTTTTGCTTTGTTTACGGTTTCGAGCTATAAGGATGTAAATGAATAAATAAAATAATAAATATATCCATTTATATCATATTTGAATATCTTAAAGAAAACTATACCTACTATTTACTATTTTTGTATGCACATCTTAGTACCTAATAAAAACTTTTTAAAAAGCACCGGCCACGTCAATCATTTTCATTAAATGACACGACCGGTCTGCATCGCTACAGTCATAACATTGAATCATTCAAGGATCACCACTCTGAGGGGAAGGGGATGTCAAACGCATACATCGACACCTCGTAAACCCACACATTGAACCTCCAATCAATGCATACATGTGTAGACTTTCATCCACACACACACACACACACTGACAGCTCTTTCGCAAAAGCTGTGCATCTTTGTCTGTTAAACCACACAAACTTACCTTTTCATCTCATGGGGGCGCTGCTTGTGATGCAATCCTGTCAAATACAGTACATTCCCCTCTAGTTCCGTATTTCGCCACGTGTGCATTTTAAGTTTGTCTGTCTACACGTATATTGATTTATGATGCAGTGAAGAGCTTTGAGTAACTCCTAATGTCCTAGTACCGATTGCCTTTAGCACGTGCTTTTTCACCTGACGTTCTTTTCCCACGGTTAGTTCGGGGGAAATATTGAAGATGGCGCTTTTAATGTTTTGAATGTGGAACAGTTTTGGAAATGGCTTTGTAACGCAGGTTTGTCATTTGTTTCTAATAATCATAGTAACTTTATAAATTGTCACCATTACATGATTTCTAAAGTAAGTTTAATTCAAAAAAACAATTAGATATTGGAGTTTTTTTTTATTAAATTATAATATAATGAAATAATTTAATTCATGCAGGTTTCTTTATGATCTAGGTATTTCATTTTCATTTTAGCAACAATATGAAAATTTGAAAGAAGTACCCGAAGAATGCCGCACGTCTATCGAAACATCGGGCAATCGGTGCACTCCTGTTCCTTCCTGGTACCCTAGTACTTTGTGCCCCACAACACGTGACACCAGTGTTGGCTTTCTCGGCGCTTATTTTAATTTGATTATTGTTCCGTGTTGCTTGCTTTTTTTTTTGTATAAAATGTTACGTGCATTACGTGCACGTTTCACTGTTTGTGAAATTAGAATTAATATACGTTTACCTTTTTTATAAATAAACATTTATTTTGTAAGTAATGAGTTTAGATCTCCATCGACTGTTTGATTAAATTGTGATTTCAAAATCTTTCTCTCTACTCTCTCATTCATTCATTACTGCGTTCATATTTACCATATTCCTTCAAATTATTACTATTTTTACTTAATTTATAAGTTTATATCCGCCATGAGCAAGCGTAGTGATCAACGCTCGTGCCTTCTCTGTATGAGAAGAGGCATTAAATTTGCCCTGCGGTGGGACAGTAACAGGATGGTATTTTTTTGTTAATATTTTATTTTAGTATTATTATACAATTTTTGACTGGACAGACCAGTCTAGTGGTAAGTGGGCCTGACTGTTATGCGCGTGTTTTTGATTCCCACCCAAGACAAACCTAAGTGTAATGATCACGATCATTCGTTCTGTGTATAGGTGGCATTTATCTTAAATAGGTATGTATGTATTTTTTTTTTGTTTTTTTTACAACTTTTTCACACAACGCCATTTAGTCCCAAGTTAAGCTTGAGAACTTGTGTTATGGGTACTAAACAGCTGATAAACATACTTACTTATATATTTCTAAATACATACATATTATAGATAAATTACACCCAGACACAGAACAAATGATCGTGCTCATCACACAAACATTTGTCCTGGGTGGGAATCGAACCCACGACCTCCGGCATAGCAGTCAGGGTCACTAACTACTAGACCAACAGGCCAGTCGAAATTCATGTATTTAGAAATATAAAGTATGTTTAATCATAGCACAAGCTCTGTTTAGTTAGTTTGGGGCTAAATTGCGTTTTGTGAAAGTTGTGGAATGATCTACCTAGCGTTGTCCTCACTATGTTGCGGTCGGCTTCCAGTTTAACCGGATACAGCTAAATACCAGTGTTTTACATGGAGCGTATGCCTGTCGGACCTCCACAACCCAGTAACTGAGTAACACTATACCCTTTGGTTACTGTTTTGGACTTCCGACTATCTGTAACGACTGTAATAGATCTACAAATGACAGTCGGGACCAACGGCTTTAGGTACTTGCTTTTCGGGGCACGGAGGAGTCAAGATATCTAATGAATGGTTACCCATCTACGGACTAACCTCGTAAACCGTAGCTTAGCCTCGCTTTTTTTAAGTTGTGCAATATTTATTTATTAAGTTATATTTATTTATTTATTATTTATTTAATACTTCAAGCACACTACTGTACAGAGGCGGACTTAATGCCATAGGCATTTTCTACCAGTCAACCTTTAGGTGATGCAGAGAAAAACAGTGGTAGGTGCAAATAAAAATGAAAATAAAAGGAATCAAAGAAAACTACTAAGTACTTGTATTCCGAATTAACATCCTACATAGGTACATAAATATCCTTCTAAAAACCCGTTCCCCGATTAACCATTTTCAATACCGAAATAATCTTAACAGTTTAATTAAGTTAGGTTAAACAATCACAGCATATCTAACCATAATTATTCTATTTGTCACTGGTCCTTAAGGCTTATTTTATATTTTTTTTGTTAATATGTAGAAAAAAGGTGTAAGTTACTTTTTTAACAATTCTTAGTTTATATAATAATATGTTTCTGTATTTCGGAGCATGCACTAACTGTTTTTCGTCCCTAAAAATAAGTAAATAAACACACATCATCATCATCATCAACCTACAGAAATCCACTGCTGGACATAGGCCTCCCCTAATGAGTCATTGCCGCATCCATTGTCCATTGTCTTCCTCAGGTCGTCTTCCCAGCTAGCCGGAGGACGTCCTACACTACGATTGCCAAGTCGTGTTCTCCACTCATGAACACGTTTATACCCCTGAGGTGGTCGGTTCTTCGCGATCTTGCCAATCGTTTGAGCTATGTTAACGTTGAGCTATATGAACCGATTACATTGGTCCTCTGTCGAATTCTATCCTTCAGAGAAACTCCGAGCATATCACTTTCCAAAAACATAATAATCACAGAGCAACATGTTATTAGCTAGTTCCTGAGAACCACCGTGTGTATGGCGTTACGCATGTCTCAGTTTCAGCGTAGTAATGTTTTGATGGCTCGCCGATACTCTTGAACTGAAATAAATGTACACCTGAGCGACATACTGGCAATAAGTATAAGTAATTTAAAATATTGTTGTAGCACATTTTAGAGTCGGTCTCGTACTTCTCATCGGCGTTTTTACTTAACATGTTACGGTAGCCTTGTACCCGACTTTGGGAAAGCCAAAAGGTGGGTTATTGTTTTGACCGCGATGTAGGTAAACGCCAGCACATCAACCTACCCCATACTGTCAAATTTTCCTATCATATTGCACTTACAATTTTTTATCTCTATTGTGGTAATAAATATTTTTCTTTCTTTTTGTATATCAGAAACAACAATTCTCTTCAATTACTCATCTTTTCTCCTCCACTATCAAGTCCATCCAAAGGTTGTCTGTAAGAGATCGCTTTTAGCGATAAGGCCGCCCATTGTATTACCGCTTGTAGCCCTTAAAATTATTATTTGTAAGTTTTAATGGTGTACAATAAAGAGTATTCTATTCTATTATTAGAATTTGAAAAAATGCTTATAGAGATGTAGAAATCAATAAAGAGAACACCGTGAGTCATTATACCGTGTTGGTGTACAGAGTACCTCATTCATAGGTTGTCGTAAACCCGGCGCGTGCGCATATGGGAGGAACGTGCCGCTGATGTTGCTACGAGACGCCTTACGACGCCTGTTGTGTGGCTTTAATGTTTAAAAGCTTTTAACTGTTCATTTAAAGTACTCTAGGATGCATGTCATTGGTAGCATAACTAGCATAATTTGGCCTCGTACTCCTATGAAACTTCGTACTATGCCAGGCTAGCTGAGGAGCTTGAGGCCGAGGTCGTCAGTGGATAGGTGATTCATTACTTATCGAGACCCCTCTGTGTCTCGGAAAGCACGTTAAGCGATTGATGGTCCAAAATAAAAAAAAAATCAAAATCAAAAGTCATTTATTCAAATTAGGCTGAGGATCAGCACTTTTTGAACGTCAAAAATTACATAAGACAGTTCCCCAAAACGCCCGCCCTTCGCCACGAACTTAAACTTAAACTTTATGAGTAGTCAGAAATCTGAAAGTCTGACAACGAGTGACCAGTCTAACCAAGGTCTATCGCGTTACAAAGTTACTGGGTTGTGAAGCTCAGACTAACTATTGTCTTTGAAACTTTTTTTTTTGACTGGCCTGTTGGTCCTGTTGGTTAGGGGCCTTGACTACTATACTAGAGGTCGTGGGTTCGATTCCCACCTAAGACAAAAATGTTTTTGGGATGAGCACGTTCATTTGTTATGTGTCTGGGTGTAATTTGGCTATGATATGTATGTATTTAGAAATATTTAAGTTTGTTTATCAGTTGTCTAGAACTTATAGCACAAACTCTGTTTAGTTTGGGACTAGAGGGGTGTGAAAGTTGTTAGTTATTGTAATGTATTTATAAATTGATTACACATATAGAAAGCGTCATTATTATATTGCCTTCTCTGCTATACAATACTAGACTGGTAATATTATATTTGTTGTTATAGCACATTTATATCATCAGATTATTCATTTGGTTATACCGAAAAACTTCCACGATTTTGCAGATGTGATCTTTAAAGTTGAATACAAATCAATATAATCTTAATGCGGCCTGAACCCGCGACCTGTTGCACGGTAGGCGGCCGCTCTTCCACTGCGCCATTTACTGACCGCCTAGGCTATTAATAGGCGTACCTATGTGGCAAAGCCATTTCGCTTAAGTACCTTGAAGAATTTTGTGGCGAAATAATAATAGCCGCACGAGTCAGTCGAAGGTTAAGCTAGGTTTGCTAATGTGACACGGCGCGGCATACGCTGGCAGAGTGTGCCGCTTGGGAGGAGCCTCGCCGTGCCCTCGTCTCTGGAGCAGGCAGTGACTTGTCGCTGCCGGCCGTGGTCGAGAGGATGGTCGGCAGCGTCGAGTCCTGGGACGCGGTGGTGTCCTTCTGCGAAACGGTTGTCTCGCAGAAGGAGGCTGCGGAAAGGGACAGGGAGATCAACTCTACTCTCCAGGGGCGACGGACACGGGGACGTCCGCCGCCCCCACGTACATGGACCCGAGGTGGCGGCGCGTCGTGTTCACGCGCGCCTCTCTTAGACGTCGCGAGGGGAGTCTAACACCTCACTCCCCTCGCAGACTTGGCGAGGCCCGCGGGGCCGGCACCAGTCGGTGGTCGCGGAAGTATCTTCCGTTCCCGTGACCCCCGGCGCAGGTGTGAGAAGGAACACGGGGTGGTTTTTAGTCTGTAAGAGTCTGACAGACCCCTCGGCCCTCCTCGGGGCGGGGGATATTCATGAGGATTTTCCACACCTATAAAAAAACCTCTGACTTGGCATCAAATGCCTATTAAAAATCTGAAACCAGGGTAGTACCTCAAATTAAGAAGAAAAGAAGTCATAACATCAAGAATTATCCGTTCCTCGGAAAACAGTTGGTCTAACCTGTCATTTATAGATTTATGACAATATACGAGTTAAGTAGTTACGAGTAGTCTAACTTATCAGACAGACGTATTGCTGGGTAGTTTGTTCCGCCACTTCTTCTTCCCAGCAAAAACACTAGGAAGTGGCGAAGGGCGGGCGTTTCGGGGGACTGTCTTATGTAATTTCGACTTTCAAAAAGTGCTGATCCTCAGCCTAATTTGAATTAATGACCTATGATTTTAATTTTTTGATTTTTATAACTTCCGAAAGTCAGATATCAAGTTTATTTACGTGTTTATTTATCCAATCACTGGGTTGTGGAGGTCAAATACTAAGTTTTTCCATGCACAAACATGTAAAACACTGGTATTCTACTGCATTTCGTTGGACTCTAAGCCGACTCTTATATGTACCTAGTTGGAAAAAGGCTGGACAGATGATATCTTAACAGTATTGTCAGAAAGCATAAAAAAATCCTTACAAGTACTTCCCCTGACGAATACCTACTTACATTTTATTCTGTAAAGAAACAAAATCAGCATTGCCATTCAATGTGGAATGCTACGTCGAGTAAAATATTTCTTAGTAAATTAAGCGGACATTTTGTTTTTATTTTTTAATGTACGAACTACAACAAAGCGGTCTTTTTCAGGCATCTCTCTATTTCTTTTATTTTACGCATAATATTGTTGTAAATGTCTACTTGTATTCTAGACTCACTAATGCATTAACTCCTAGACAGGCAGCAAGCATTATCCACCCTTATCTCCGTCCAGAACATGCATACATTAGCATGTACGGCAAATCCTACCCGCCATTACATTCCATTGTTCTAAATTACTACATAATATGTCCTCTGGCGCGGCCTGTTCAAATCTCCCAATTGAAAAACGTCGTTAGTCGGTGTGTGGCTGACTCATCAACACACACACAGAATGGCTCAACTCAAATTTTATGAGCTGGTTTCCCTTAGCGGTGCCTTTTGCGCGAAACATACTATTATTTGGTAAGGGATTTTTTTTTGGGCTCAGACAAATTCTATGGTACATTATTTTGATCATGGTTAATGATGCGTATCTTGACATCGTTGTCTTGAAAAGTAGGTATTTATTAGAAGATAAGTTAGTTTGTAACTACAGCCTGCGTAGCATGAACACATTGAACACCGAAGAAACGGCGTTTGTCTACAGACGAATCGGCAAAGTGACAGATTATATAGACAGGAACCTTAATCTGTCAAATTTCTTTCAATACACCTGCCTGCGTAGCATGAACACTTAATTTCTTTTCTTCCGAGACACGACAAAGACCGTTTCTTCGGTGTTCATGCTACGCCTGCAGTTGTCTTAAATAGAGCTTCTATGGAATTTGTATGTGAAATCCGTTGCTTTAAGTGACTACGCCGTCTTGTCTGTCTTAATATTAAAATCTTACAAAGACGAACAGTTTACAAAGTTTAGCAACAGTACTGTAGTATACGCACGTCTCGCTAATTTGTAGATCAAAGACGCTAACAAGACGGAACAAATTTTAAAAACTCATAAAAACCTTTGAAATGTGCACCGATTGTTTGTAGTATTGTGGCGAACGGAGATATTCCTACGTTAACATATTTATAAAGATATAGGGCCAATTAAAAATAGCGCAGCCCAGTGTCCACGAAAATGATATGACACGATTGAGTAGAGAACAAACGTATAGAATAGAAAAATACGCGACACACCGCGCCGATTCCAGTCCATCCGACAACATTTCGCGAGCTGGTCGACAGCGAGGCGCGGCGCGCGACACCCGGCGTGCGGCGTGCGGCGTGCGGCGTGCCCGACACCTTCCCACAAATTATATACAAACTTTACGTCTTTCTTTTTTCTTTTATAAAGTGTCGCTATTGACGTGAGTGTTCGCGGTGACAATGATGTGGATTTGTAACGCGTCCCAGTGAATAGCGGCTCGTTCGCGCCACGCCGCGCCGCTTGACGGATGACTCTCCCGCGCTTTTACATCAGGTGCGTTCATGTAACACTGATAGAGCAAAATTAATGACTTCGCACACTTATTGATTTTATTGTCACATTACTGCAGTCGTACCAACTATTGTAGCTAACTTTTTCCAATGGGGTGTCCTAGCATAAATCAAACGTTAAAAGCCATGTTCCATAGAGAATTGTGACATTAACGAAATAAACTGCTTTGGCCCAGTTTAAAAGACTTATTTGAGAATTAAACGCCGCTCGAAGTAACATGAAACATCAAAGCGAGTGGGTTCATTGATTTTACATTAATTTATGTTTAAATGGTTATTAGATAATGTCGGTAAGTGTGTGGAGTGGTGTTATTTTTCTCGTTTTCATGTAATAAGGTAAGTGAGGCGTCAGATATGAGCGGCCCGCCCGCTGGGCCGCACGTGGTCGCTGTTTGGACACAAACAAGTGAATTCTATTTTAGTTTTGACGTGTCGTAACAAATGTCCCTTGGCCGGTGTGTTGATAAATGGCTGCTTCTGATAAATATGTTGTCTGCGATGGTTGAGAGCGTGTGTTGTTCCGTGGTGCGCGTGTGTATCCTCTGTGACAGGATCTCGTACGCCGATGTAAGTTTTTTTTCTTCTTATTATTGTTTGTTGTTTTCTGAAAGTAGTGATTTATAGCGACTGCTGTTAGATGTGTTAAACTGTATTTATGTACAAGATATATATCTGCAACAGTGGCTCTATGAAATAAATGAAATAAATATTTTACTAAAGTTTCACCATAAAAGGAATAAGTTTTATTAAAAATGGTTCGCGGAAAAGCGTGTGGAAAATTGTAGTTAAAAAGTTTTTGAACTCCCTAGGTATTTCAGTAAAGTTGATTAGCGAAAACAAATGAGTTTTTAATTTTATCGAGAATTATGATGGACATTATTTAATACGAAGGATCAGATACTAACCACTGATGTAGTTTACAAGATATAGACATTTTAAATGTGAGATTTGCAAGTCTTTTATTTGACCACAATGTTTATATCGCATCAGCTGATCGAGCAGCTAGTGTCATGGGTTTTGAACTAGAATATTATAGAACACCCAGATTTACTCGTAGATTTTCATAGAAATGTGGTTTACAAATTGATTGTATTATAACGTATTTAATTTGTACTACTAATACTACCGTGGATTTACAATCTGTTGCAACTGTAAAAAATATTTTTATTTAATTTTCTGTTCGTACTTTAATTTGCCTTAATACAGATTTCGGTAAACGTCTATTTCTTCTACTTAATAACAAATTAAGCACACAGTAATACTGCTCACACTGTTTTTTCACTGTAACAAAGAAATTACATGATTTCTGATTTATAAAATCAAAGTCAAATCAGTTATTTTAATTAGACTGTTTAACGTTTCTTTTTAACGTGATACTTAAAAGTAAAAAAATACATACACACGAACATAGAACCTCCTCCTTTTTTGAAGTCGGTTAAAAATAATAAGAAAATAATTCTAGTTGTTAATAAGATACAAACAAGCTAAATGTTTATTTCAGAGTTACATGTATAGGTACATGTTAGACTTTCTTTATCAAAAGCTGGGTGAAACTTTTGATAGTCTCGCCTGCGGACATAACTCAGGATTCCTATCCACTACTATAGGACCGGAAGCCATCCCCCATGGTCGCCATTCATCCCCAACCCTTTCACGCCATCCCGACAAATCAAAGTACCCCCACAATTGATTGCCACATTTCCGGGATAGCATACATTATGCATCAGAACATCAGAACGATACAAGTTTTTACAGCACTTGTTTCTTGGTAACCCTAGTCCCTTAATGCGTGCGGGGTACCCCACTACCCCGCGTAGGGTACCGTAGTACCCCGTCGCTCATTAAAGAGTTCGTTAGCTTTATCAGCAAACCTTTTCGGGTACATCGTGTTTTTATAGATGTTTGAATTTGTTTAACTCTTGCGATGCTCGTTTGGCTGCTGTGTTGCTGATCGGATAGTTAATCGACACGTTTACACTATTCGGGGGTTGTTATTGAATGTCTATCTGTTTGTGTGAGGGTTTATAAGAATTGTATATATAGTGTAGGTACCTATTTGTCTTTCTTTTGTGGAATTAACATAAAAATTTTAACATAGTCGAGGTTTTTTTTGGAGTTCGTAGGTTGTTAAAACAAAGTTTGTACCTATGTAAGATAACTGTTGGTTTTTGCATGAAAATGTCAACAATGTTTAATGTAAGCAGTCGTGTGAAGCCGGATCAGGTATTTTGTCTACACTAATATTATAAAATGAAAACGTTGATTTCTGTTTGTTTGTCGTAAGGATTTAAATGAACAACTAAACAGGGTGTCGAGTCTGCTATTGTAATCGTGTCTCAATGACCGGTCAATGATCGATTTTTGACGTATAAGGTCAAACTTATGACACATTTCCCATACAAAAACTGTCAAAGTTGTCAAATATTCGACCAATGACCGGTCATTGAGACACGATTGCAATAGCAGACTCGAGCCCCTGTTCAACGGATTAAAAAAATACTTTACCATTAGAAAGTTATATTTCCTACTATTGTCGCCCTTAAACTTATAATTTGTAAGTTTTCATGGTATACCTATAGAATAAAGAGTATTATATTCTATTATATTGTCCCCAAGATGTCAAAACTACTAGTGGAAGGAAAGTTAAAGTTCAAAGGTTGTTTGAAATTCATGCGGACGAAGTCACGATTTAGAATAAAGGAACTAAACTTAACCTATCGTAACATCACGCCTGCTATCCCCGAAGGTTTAGGCAGAGGTGTACCTATAATAGTACACCCACATTTCGCCAGTTATGTTAAAGTTCCATCTAATAGGGGACGAACCTTTTGCCATTAATCGGGCACAAATACAGACTCCGGGCTGCTACTTAGGAGTACAGGAACTAATGATTGAATAATTAAATATAGTAAATTGTTCGTAGATTCTGCATTACCACTCATTATCATCAGTCTAGCCTTTTCACAACTATGTTGGGGGGTCGTCTTCCAGTTTCACTGCATGCAGCTGAATACCAGTGCCTCACGTGGAGCGTCTGCCTTTCTGACCACCACTGGTTAACACGATACTCCTTGGTTTAGCTTGGTTACTGGTTGTCAGACTTTCGGGCTTCCGACTACCCGTAACGACTGTCTACAAAATCAACCTGATTAGGAATTATTTTTCTTTGAATCTATTTCACAACTTTGTTAAGTCAAGTTTTCAGATTGTTATAATGTTTCAGCAGTAAGTAAGTTACAGTTACTGATACCAGTTGTACATTAGCTTCCTACTAGCCTAGTGCCACGTCGAATACCGTATGACATAATAATTTAATTAGCGGTATCGGTAATGGGATTAACGATTATCCTTCTCGTTTAACACCACAGTTACTAGGACCTCATTATAACGCGGAAGGTGATGTTTAACAGCATTTTCAGATTCTCATAATCAAATCTTGAACTAACTTCTTCGTTTGTCTTCAAACACGTTTATCGTTCAGTATCTTTAAGATTAAGAATGTATGTAATTATAAATGACAGCAAAACGTAAATAAATTTTCTGCACTGTTGAGTTCAATTTGCTTGTGGTCTGTCAACTGTCAACTGATCTGGTCCCCCCACATCTGTGTGGCTCTTTCCCCAAATACCATTTCAGACCCTAATCTGCATGGTTTTTACATGATTTGACCAAGATAGATAATGTGTAGACTTTAAAAGAGACCGTGAACTCTGGGTTTCTTTCGCTGTTTCTTCTCAGAGTAGTCAGTGATAGTAAAACACTGACTTCACCATAAGGTGAAGGTTTAAACAAACACTTATACATGTCATTTCGTCAACACGAGAATTTCATATAGGTACAGACGCCAGCACGTCAAGTTACCCCAATCTGTCAAATTTCTTTGATCGTTTTTAAACTTTATGTGAAACAGAATAAGGTTAATTTTCAATTGGGAAAATTTAACACATTGGGGTAACTTGATGTGCTGGCGTCTGTACACTAGATAATCTAGATATCAATACTTTTAATTAGATGACATCAAATACATAGATTCAAAACAATAATAACTAAGTACTACTAAGTACTTTTTATTTAGCGAGTCTCCAATGCGCTCGCTAAATCTTTTGTGTTATATACTCATAGAAATAGAATGACAAGATATATATAACCTAACCTAACTTACTATACCTATTCTATAGCGAACCTAACTACCTAACCTAACTACCTTACTGAAATGCATTGATTTAGAAAGATACAAAATACATTATTTTAAGCTGAACTACTGCGCTGCGTGTCTCCATGTTTCATACGATACTAGAATAGGTAGTAGTATTTGATTAAGTAGAAGTAGTAGTTAATAATTTAACTCTATTGGTATAGCTTCCATCCATAAAGTACTACTTGGTCTGGCCTGCTGATCTAGTCGTTACTGAGTGTCTGCTACGCTAAAGGTTGTTGGTTCGATTTCATAACGATCCGTTCAGCTTTTTAATTGTGAAGAGCCGACAAACGAACAAACAGGCAAACAAAGTTACTTTCTCATTTATAATATTAAGTATGGATAGAAAACCAATCAGATAACATATCCAAAGAACGTATACATCGTAACTAACTAGCCATGTATAACTTTAAAACGGTACAGAAATGACTATATTGTAATATAATAACACAATGTAAATCCCACATACAGAATCCTGGCAGACGAACCCGACATGGGTTCATCGAAACTTGCCATAAATCAGATTTATGACCAGGAACACATAGAGATCAATGCAGTTATTCAGTGCTCAGTAAATGGGTCTATAGGCGATGGGATAGCCGAACAGATATAATGTGATGATGACGTATAACACGTATACCAGCACTTCTTTGCCTGCGGTTGCAAATAAATTTTCTACAACTTTTGAACAATTCCATCTACTCCATCTACTAAGTCCACATGTTTAACTTAAAAAAATATTAAATAAAAACAATAAATAACACAAAATTATACACAAAATCAAAATCAAAGTCATTTATATTGAAATTGGGCTGAGCGTAGGCACTTTTCAAATGTCATAAGTAGATTCTTATCAGTCCCGCAATAAACCAGCCCTTCGCCACTTCCTAGTGTTTTTGCTGGGAAGAATAAGTGGCGGAACAGACTCCCCAGCAACACGTCTGTGTGACAAATTAGAACAACTTGAATTTATACAGTAGAATTAGTTGTAATTTTAAGTCAATCAAATTAAATCAATAGAAAAAAAACAAGAAAACACGCACAGTGCCCCATACGTCTGCTCATAGCACGCACGCACGACGATAGCGAGTTCTACGCACCTGACCCTTTTGAAGAACATCATCAATAAGGTCAATGTATACGTCGTTCTAGGGCGCCCCCTCACGGCGATTCCCCTCACCTCATTCATTCTTTCAACATGACCAAACCACCTAAACGTACTTTTTTACTTCACTCCCTCCTTCTTTCTTTTGACGCTTAGTAACATCCACAATACCTAAGTCAAAAGAAATTTAAGATAGTATGAGTATATGGACAAGTTGATTATTGTCTTTATGTATTTCACGGACGAGCGAGCTCGAGCTCTTTTTACCTACACGTGATATTCTTGGTTGGTCTTAGAAATAGTTATCTATGGTAGGTAGATACTACATATTATTTAGCCTAGCCTTTTCCCTACTATGTCAGGGTCAGCTTCCAGTTTAACCAGATGCAGCCGAATACCAGTCTTTTACATGAAGCGACTGATTGGTGGATGGTGGACCTCCGTAACCTCCAGTTACTCGGTAACACGATACCCTTCGATTAAACATGGTTGTCAGATGTTCGAGCTTCTGACTATAATAAAATAAATAAATTAATATTCCACAAATTTTCATACAACGTTATCTTGTCCCAAGCTAGGCTAAGAGCTGTGTTATGGGTACTTAACCGCTGATAAATGAAAAATGAAAAAATGAAAAATGTTTATTCGTTAAAAGAATTAGTTTTAACAATATTGAGGTTGACTTCTCCTTTTAAGTGTAAAAACCCCTGTGCCAGGAGAAGCCGCACTCCCTTAACTAGATTACATTAATTTAGCTTAACTATAAAACATTATATTTGCCTAAATTTATTACACAATTTTTAAGTTTATGTATGCACACCCGCGAGCGTTCGCCAGTGTGTGCGCATATGTGCGCATATGTGCAATGTGTATAAATATACTTATATATTTCTAAATACATGCATATTATAGATAAATTACACCCAGACACAGAACAAATGATCGTGCTCATCACACAAACATTTGTCCCGGGTGGGAACTAACTACTAGACCAATAGGCCAGTCTATAGGTCCACTATCTGTAACGACAGTCATAGAGCTACAAATTACAGCCGGGAGAAAAGGCTTATGTGCTTTCCGAGGCACGGAGGAGTCTTGATAACTAATGGTCAACCATCCACAGGCGAAAATTGTTAAACGCAGCCTAAATTTAGATCGATCTACGAGGCTGTTTAGCCACAAGCTCCTACGAAATCTTGGTAACCTACCAAGATTAAATAAAACAAAAAGAAAAAACAGTTGAGCCAAGATTACAAAACATCCCCAAGCCATGTGATAACTAAGTATACTATTCAACGACCACATTTATTTAAATGATGAAATGAAATGATGAAATGATATTTATTTCTGTAAGTAGATCTTCTCAGATACTTTTACATGTCTTTTTTTTAAACTAAACTAAATGGCATTTCCAAAGTGACTGATCCCTGAGAAGAAATGCCGAAAGAAACTCAGTGGTCATGGTCTCTTTTAAAGTCCAGACATAAGATTATATTCATTTACTATGCGAGTCTGACGATGCAGGGCAAAGTCTGGAATAGCCAATTGAAGAAAGAATCAATTCAGCTTTGAGCCGACCTGTCCCGACAGACGGCATGCATGCTTCAGACATCGTGTAGCTCAAACTTATTTCAGGGAGCTCGACGACCCACCACACGACGCTATCTGCCGGTCATTTGCGTAGGCCACGTAAAAGTACTCAAAACCGCCATATCTATAGCCATAAGTAGGTACTGTCCAAGTGTCTATATATCTTCCGAGACATTATCGCGGTTATTAGGCGTCTTGTACACGAGCCGGCGACCAAATAGTGGCGCACTCTCTGGTCGTTTCATTACCCGCCGCAGTGGGCACCCGGCCTAATTAACTTACGTTCGTGTCGGGTCGGTTAAGTTACGGTTTTTAACTTAACGCCGGACACCTGAGAGCTTGCTTAAGCTGCATGAAGTTGATAATAAGTGGGGTTTTTTGTATTGTTTATTAGGGTACCGTGGGCTAATCGCAAAAACGGAACCCTTATAATTTCGTCTTAATCGTCTGTCTGTTCCGAGGTTATATAGCCATTTTACTTGTAAATAATTTGCACTATACGGAAGGAAATTTTGAAGAAAAGCCTATTCGTTGTAGCGTTGAAAAGTGGTGTAGGTACTGAAACTACAGGGGTGCACCCTTCACGCATGTAACTATAAGGAATGAAAACTCTGCACTTACCTAACTGTCTGAGTTATTATTTTATATTTTTTTAAAGTCAAAGAAATTTGTCAAACATATTTGATTAGGTACCTACATTAAAGGTGTGTTTCCAAGTGATTTTTTGGTAACGTCAATTCCTGAATATGGAATATTTTTGACAACGACCGCATATACTCTAATTTTAAGGGGTTTCTTTATACAGAAATGCAATACCATTTTTGTATTATTTAGTTATTTTTGCATTGGATCTAACCAATACTATTACATACCTACTCATATGAATATTCACTCACTACGGAACCTTTAACTGTGCGTGGTTAACACATTCCTGGACAATGTTATTAAATTAAATTTTGTTATTCTTTGTTTTATTTACTGTGTCAGTATTTTATAAATTGCTTATAACCTTTGGCAGTATTTAAGGGAGGTAAATAGGTCTCGCACTAAACCTTATATACGTAAACATTAATCACAATAGTACATAACAAGAATGCATGCATTAACGTATTTTGTTATTCATATTATTACGAGAAAACTTAAAAATACAAACAACACACAAAAAACCAACTCGTTAAGCCATTTCAAAAAACTTGCACCAACACCGAGTGCATCTTAAAATAATAATTTTAATTTTAAAATAAACCGCGGTCGTTATACAAAATGGCCATGTTTTATCTACAAATAAGAAGCTCAAGCTGTACTTAAGCTATCTGACAGCAAACTCGTTTACGATTCCGCGCAGAACTTAGCCGGGGCTAAGCTTAATTCAACAAAGAACGCCGCACTCCTCGGCAGACAGTACCGAAATAAATCGTACTAACATGGTAGTACTAAAGAAAGGACTACAGTCTGTACTGGAGACAAGCCGGGTTGCATTCGCTCAATTATTATTTATGCTTGTTCTTGGTCAGTTGGTAACTTCAAATAGGGAGGGTTAAATGTTGGTTGCTTTAATTTAAAGTTTGCGGCGGTCAAGTCGTGTTTCGTTAAGTTATTTTTATACAACATAGCTCATCATTTAGCTCCAAAAGTTCCGAGTTAAGCTCACGATTACTAACTAATGCGTGTACAACCAAAGAACCACACAGATATAACTAAGTGGACCAGTTCAGTCAGTACCGAACTGGTCCACTTAGTTATTTCTGTGTGATTCTTTCCTCAGACGATAATCTGCATGGTTTCCTCGTGATCTGATCAAGATAATGTCTGGACTCTAAAAGAGACGACCTCTGAGTGTCTTTCGGTGATTCTTCTCAGAGTAGTCAGATAGCGAAACACCGACGTCGCCGCACTAGTTAAAAAAACAACGTGTAAAACACAATTAATTAATAATCTTTAGCGGATAGTTAACTATAGTGTACATATTTATGTATTTATACTAAACATATATTAGTATTGCTTGCTTTATTTTGTTTTTTCATTTTAAATTGCACCTACCACTGCTTTTATCTGCATCACCTGAAGGTTGACTGGTAGAAAAAATTAAATTAAAAATTTAAAAAACCCCCACCGCAAAAAAGTATAACGTTTAAAAAGTTAAAAATAACACTTTAGCCATGAAATTTTACTTCACGTCCGGGTACCTAGTAAGGAATGTTTTTAGTACTTGTAGGTATGTAGGTAGGTACTTATTTTAACGGTACCCCGACGTTACGTAAAATTTCATGGCTAAAGTGTTATTTTTAACTTTTTAAACGTTATACTTTTTTGCGGTGGGGGTTTTTTAAATTTTTAATTTAATTTTTATTTTAATTTTTTTAAAAGCATTAATTTAGTTTTATAGAGTTTACAGTTATGAGAATTTTTCAGTGCATTGTATGTAGAGTCAAATGCTGGTTAAAACGAATCCAAACACGACATATCTGCTATTATTTTGTCAAGAGTCTACCTAATGGTGTGCTGGATAGCCTGGCTTCAGCATCAGCTCATCCTGTTGCCATCAGTGCATTGTGTTTAGAATCAAATGCTGGTTGAAATGAATCCAAACACGACATATCTGCTATTATTTTGTCAAGAGTCTACCTACTGGTGTGCTGGATAGCCTGGCTGCAGCATCAGCTCATCCTGTTGCCATCAAGGCATTGTGTGCAAAATCAAATGCTGGTTGAAATGAATCCAAACACGACATATCTGCTATTATTTTGTCAAGAGTCTACCTACTGGTGTGCTGGACAGCCTGGCTGCAGCATCAGCTCATCCAATTGCCATCAGTGCATTGTGTGCAGAATCAAATGCAGGTTAAAATGAATCCAAACACGACATATCTGCTGTTATTTTCCCAAGAGTGTATTAGTCTGCTAGATATCCTGGCTGCATCAGACCAAATACATAATGTTACTTATTAATATTACACACATGGGTGTTTGAAATTTTGAGACACACATATGTTTGTAAGTAGAGTTAATACCCATAGACGTCTAAAATAGCAACTGTAGCTAACACAAAAGAGCTGATAACCTTGAAACAGCTGAACCGATATTGATGAATTATGTCTAAGAACCATCGCAAGAAACCCTGCTTTCAAATAAAAAAAACCGCATCTAAATCGGTTCACCCGTTTGGGCGCTACGGTGCCACAGACAGACAGACAGACAGACAGACAGACAGACAGACAGACAGACAGACAGACAGACAGACAGACAGACAGACAGACACACACACATAGCGGTGAAACTTATAACACCCCTCTTTTTGCGTCGGGGGTTAAAAATGCCTAAGGCATTAAGTCCGCCTTTGTACATTTTTGTGCTTGAAGTATTAAATAAATAAATAAACTATTAAGTGTATATGTACTGAACAGTAATCTCTATTATCAACAACCTTTGGATAGACTTGATAGTGAAAGATAATTATATAAATATTGCAGTAGCGAGGGGTCAATTTTCTTAGTAGGGAAGCTGACAAAAAACGTTAATAAAAAATAAATATATAAATATTCCACAACTTTTTCACACACCGCATCTAGTCCCAAGCTAAGCAAAGAGCTTGTGTTATGGGTACTAAACAGCTGATAAACATACTTATATATTTCTAAATAGTTACAAACATATTATAGACTAGCTTCTGCCCGCGACTTCGTACGCGGATCCTGTTGCTTATGTCAGCGACAACGGGGTTGTTAGCGACGCGCTCATAGTTTTAGTCATACATGTCAACCTTTGTAAATATCCTCTTTGGTAAAAACAATAATATTTTTTGTTTATGGTTAAGTTGCTGAAAAAGAGAAAAAGAGCGGGAGTTTTTAAATTTAGTGTTCTGTTTTCTGTCTGTACAATTTGTTAAAATTTAATCCGTGTCTTTTACAAAATTATAAGTTTTTATTTAAGCTTCGCGTTTTAAATAACCTACTACTGTCATTTACAAAGTGGTCAATCGAACCGGATCGCACAAAATACTAAGTTTGTCGCGGAACCTGTGAAAAATGGTAGGTACGCGAAGTATGGAACAACGCGAACGCGCGCAACGTAAACTTTTCGAGCAACAAAAGGCAAAGCAAGACCTGAATACTGAAGAATGTCAGTCTTCAACTAGTGCATCAGCCAATAAAATGTTATTTAAAACACCTGTGGCATCGCCAAGCGTAAAATCACAAAACACAATGCCGAGGTCTAAAGTTCATTCCGACACATCATCGGTAAAAGCTCGAAAAGCGCAGTTGCTTTTGGATGCTGCAAAACAAAAGGCACAGATACGACTGGAACTCATAGACAGACAGCTAGAAGCGGACTTAGCACAACTAGAGGAAGAAGAAAAATACAGTCCACACGAAGAATGCGCTCACGACGTGGAGCAATGGCTGGAACGGAGTCACCACGAATTAATGCAATCTGCCCACGATCATGGCAACCCTTTGGGCAAGTTGCATTCGCCTGTGACTGAACCAGCCGCGCCTGCGAATGCCGTCCTCTTCATGGCACCAGCAGCACTACCAGGGCTACCTTCGTCACCTCAAAAGCCACCACCTTCAGCGCCACATCTGCCGATGGGGTCGCACCCACACACTGTACCTACTCCGCCACTGGCGGCGGAGCCCATCAGTATGCAAGCGACTATTCAGATGCTAGCTGGCGCGTTGAAAGACCTGGCTACTACGAGTGCACCGAATACCAACCTTTTAACACGATTAAGCACACCGAAAGATCTTCCAGACTTTTCAGGTGACCCACTTGAATTTCTGCAGTTCAAACAAGCCTATAAAGAGTCAACCGAGCTTTGTAAATTTTCTCCTGAAGAAAACCTGTGGAGGTTGAGAAAGTGTCTCCGAGGAGCTGCCAAAGATGCTGTCGCAGCCTTACTTATATCTGCGAGTCCACCGTGCAAAATTATGTCAACTTTAGAGTTACGTTTTGGTAATCCAGATTTGATTGTATCTAAAATAATACAGGATATCAAGAAATTGCCTACAATGTCAATAAACTTTCTTAGTGAAATAGTGCCATTTTCAGTGAAAGTGCAAAACCTTATACAAGCAGTACGAGCAGTTGGACGCGAAGAGTACTTACAAGGTATGAGTATCGTTTCAATTATATTGTCCAAGCTGCCTACAATACTGTTAGCTAAATGGTCTGACTATAGTTTCCCACTGATCACTGAAGGACAGAAATCCCGTATGGTCATTTTATCTGATTTCTTGCACGACGAGGCCGTAAAGATATCAGTTACATCAAATTTCTATTTTACGAGCCCTCACACTGACCAATATAGAAACAATTTTCACAAAAACAAAGACAATTTTGGCAATCGATCTCAAACTGTATTATTACAAACAAATGAGGATAATGATAACTGCAAATTCTGCCGTACCTCAAAACATAAATTAACCGAATGTAAACAGTTCAAGAAAGCGTTACGTAAAACTAGATGGGAATTTGTAAAACGCAACGGAATTTGCTATAAATGTTTACTATCGCGACACGCACGAGATACATGTTCCGCACCGCCTTGCGATAAAAACAACTGTGGCGAAGGACATCACAATTTACTTCACTTCGTCGGAAGCAAGGTTCCAGAGCCGAATCCGACGCCTGTGCCGACGACAGCGACGCCGGCGACGCCGCCGACATCCTCCGCCGCTAATACGCAAACAGTGACGCATATAAACGCGAGTGAAAACACAGTGTTACTAAAAGTCGTACCTATACGTATACATAGTGCTAATGGTGTGTTAAGTGCAAACGCCCTCCTTGACGACGGATCGACCGTCTCCCTAATCAGTGCGGGGCTAGCGAAGCGTGCGGGGCTTCATGGCCGCTCAGAGACGATGCGTATCCGCGGAGCCTGGTCTGACGATGAACTGGTATGTGAAACGATGATCACGAATGTTACAATATCAGGTATGGACAATAAGACGCATAATATAAAAGTTCGATGTGTTGATAAGTTAGACTTACCTTTGCAACAACTTTCTGTTGTCGATTGTAATAAGTACAACAACCTGTATGGAATAATTGATAATGTATGTAAATATGATGTAAAACCTGAGATTCTGATAGGTCAAGATAACTTTCACTTGTTGTTACCTCTCAAAGTTGTAGTAGGTAGATTATATGAGCCGTCCGCTACATTGACTCCTCTAGGTTGGTGCATGCATGGTATGTTGCGAAGGGCGCAACGCTCACGCAAAACGCTCGCTCAGCATGCGCAGGCCGGCGCCGTCGACGCACACGCCACTCTGCTGTTGAGCTCGGCAGCTACCAGCACCGCTGACAGGGATGAGTGTATGCTACGGAAGCTACACGAGGAGGTGAGGCACTCATTTGCTGTGGACGCCTTAGGAGTGTCAGGTAAGCCGAGGCAAAATATTAACGATACTAGTGCCGTCGCTCAGCTGGAGAAAACTGTCGAACTCGTCAACGGTCGCTGGCGTGTAGGTCTGCCTTGGAAGGATGAGGCCTGCACCATGCCCGACACCTATCCTAATGCTCTTATTAGGTTAAAAGGGATAGAAAGGAAGATGGCACGCGACGGTGGGTTTGCTGATAGATACCGCGAGCGCATAAATCATTTATTACAAAATGATTACGCTCACAAGATGGAAAAGCGAGTGCAGCAACCAAGGACATGGTATCTACCCCACTTCGGGGTTGATAACCCCAACAAAAAATCACTTAGGCTAGTATTTGATTCTGCTGCTCCAGTTGATGGTAAATGTCTCAATGATCATTTACTCACAGGGCCAGATTTGCTGTCATCTCTGTTTGGTATAATGCTGCGCTTTAGGGAGTACAAAATAGCAGTAACCGGTGACATCAAAGACATGTTCCTTAGAGTCAAAATTCGCCCTGAAGATCAACACGCGTTTAGATTCCTTTGGCGTAACAGCCCTGACGAACCAGTTGATACTTACATCATGACGTCACTTATTTTCGGCGCTAATTGTTCTCCTTTTGTAGCTCAGTACCAGCCGCTGTCAATGCGATACATAAATCGCACTATATGGACGACTATATTGACAGCCTGCCGGATGACACGACGGCAATAGATATGGTTAAAAATGTTGCTAAGATACATAGCAGCGGTGGTTTTGAAATACGCAACTGGACAAGCAATAGTATTGCTGTTATAGATAGTGTTCCAAAGGATACATTAGGTACCGCTAGCGTTAAGTTCAAATTTGATCAGGAGTACCATGGCGAACGCACCTTGGGACTCATCTGGTATCCCAGAGAAGATGAGTTAGGTTTCGACGTGTCTCTGAAACGAATACCTGAAAATATAATTTTAAATAGAGAAAGGCCAACCAAAAGAATCATGCTGAAAATAGTTATGTCGATTTTTGATGTTTTAGGATTCCTAGCACCATTTACTATTCAGGGTAAGATTATGTTACAAGATACTTGGCGGTTAAACATAGGCTGGGATGAGGCTGTACCCGACAATATCTACAATAAATGGTGCAAATGGATCGAGGTACTTAAGGAAATAAAACAAATACGTACACCTAGGTGTTATAATAAAACTATTGTGTTACAAGGTAGGAGTGAGACGGGACTAAAGCCTGTCGCTGACCCTGTGATGATACCGCCGCCTCCTCCTGCCGACGTACCCGTGAACCCTGCGTTGGAGTTACCTGGCGTTACTGGAGCTACGAGAAGCTGCTACGAGGCGTATAAACTGCCTACGACAACGTCTACGTGTGCTGCGACGGCAAGTAATAATTATAAATGCTTACAGCTGCATTTATTTTGCGATGCGTCTGTTCAAGCAATGTGTTGTGCGGCGTACTGGCGATGGATGGATACCGATAGCAATGTTAACATTGCATTTATAGCAAGTAAATGTCGTGTAGTACCTGTTAAACCCATGACTGTGCCCCGAGCCGAGTTACAGGCAGCGTTGTTGGCTGCACGATTAGCTGACATCGTTGTGAAGGAACACAGGCTATCGCGACGATATTTTTGGTGTGACTCTACAACAGTCTTACAGTGGATTAGAAATAACAGACGTAGTTATAAAACGTTCGAAGCGAACCGATTAGGAGAAATTGATGAACTCACTTCTATGTCTGAATGGAGATATGTACCTACCAAATTAAATGTAGCGGATCTTGGTACTCGTGACGAATTTAACCACACACTGTTTCAAAGTAGGTGGTTCACAGGACCTGATTTTTTATACAAAGACGAGTCCTCATGGCCTGCCGACGTCGTTAACCCCGACATCGACCGAGACGAAGGAAATTTCGAGTGTGTAGCTGTGATGCATGACACTATCACTACATGTAACCTTCCTGTTCCTGAGCCGCAACGGTTTTCTTCCTGGCTTCGGTTACTGCGAGCCACAGCCGTCGTTCTGAAATTTATTGACAGGTGCAAAAGACTTACCGTTGAGGTTGACTGTGATGCAATGGCTCGAGCGGAGACCCTGTTGCTAAAGAAAACGCAGATGGACTCGTTCTCCGCCGAAATATCTGCAATAAAAATTGGAAAACTTCTATCACGAGATAGTAAGTTACTTACTTTGTCACCGTACATAGACAAAACTGGTTTGCTTCGACTCGGTGGCCGCATCGATGCTGCGACAGACGTGGACCTGGAAATGAAGAGACCAATAATATTAGATGGAAAACATGACATAACGCGTCTTCTTGTCCGGTTTTATCACACTAAGGCAGCACACGGGAACCAGGAAATGGTTGTCAATAACCTGAAACAGAAATATTGGATTATTAGAATAAGGCCAACAGTTAAAAACGTAATTTCGAATTGTATGCTTTGTCGCATAAGGAAATGTAAACCTCAAGTACCGAGAATGGGCGACTTACCTCATGCACGAGTAGCACATCACCAACGACCATTTTCATTTTGTGGTCTGGATTTGTTTGGTCCAATGGAAGTGACTGTGGGCAGGGGAAGGCAGAAGAGGTATGCTGTTTTGTTCACTTGCCTCACAATACGAGCAATTCATATTGAGCTTGTTTCGTCGCTCACGTCAGACTCTCTCATTATGGCGCTACGACGCATGGCAGCACGGCGAGGTTGGCCGTGTCATTTATACTCTGACAATGGCACCAACTTAAGAGCAAGCGATAAGGAGCTGAAGCAATCAGAGCAGTCACTTAATATAGATGCTCTAAAGGCCGTCGGCGTAAACAACGCCATGCAGTGGCATTTTATACCCCCATCCAGTCCTCACTGGGGTGGGGCCTGGGAGAGGCTAATTCGAAGCGTTAAAACATCACTTCGAGTTATAATGAACGAACGCGCTCCACGAGAAGAAGTTTTACTTACCCTGATGGCGGAAGTGGAGAATATGGTAAACAGTCGTCCACTGGCACACGTCTCTGTTGACCCTGAAAGCTTAGAATCCTTAACTCCTAACCATTTTCTTTTAGGTGGCTCATCCAACACACCTAGCATTGGGACTTTCGATAATTCTGACATGTTTCTCCGTAAACAATGGCGAAAGTCTCAAGCGTTAGCGGATATGTTTTGGCGTAGATGGGTGAAAGAGGTTCTCCCCGACTTACTGCCTCGAAGAAAATGGAACGAGGAGGTGAAACCTTTGCAGGTAGGTGACGTAGTGCTAGTAGTTGATCCTGACAGTCCTCGTAATACATGGCCGAAGGGTATTATTCAGAAGACATGCCCAGGAAAGGATGGTCGAATAAGACTCGTTGAAGTGAAGTCTAAGACAGGTGTTTGGAAGCGACCTGCAGCCCGCGTCGCGCGTATTTCACTTGGTGAAGAGTGCTGAGCTAGCACTGGGGGGGGAATGTTAGCGACGCGCTCATAGTTTTAGTCATACATGTCAACCTTTGTAAATATCCTCTTTGGTAAAAACAATAATATTTTTTGTTTATGGTTAAGTTGCTGAAAAAGAGAAAAAGAGCGGGAGTTTTTAAATTTAGTGTTCTGTTTTCTGTCTGTACAATTTGTTAAAATTTAATCCGTGTCTTTTACAAAATTATAAGTTTTTATTTAAGCTTCGCGTTTTAAATAACCTACTACTGTCATTTACAGGGGTCGTCAAAATCGAAGATCTGAAACGTCTGATGTCGAATTCTAATAGCCCGGGGACGGAAAAACAATGGATGCGCGAGACGATTCAAGACGTTCCAGATTTTTTATTTTTGTTGGTCAACAGGAAATGCCATCAGACTTAACAACTTTTGCTAAGACGCCATTTCTATTATGTATATGTTATATTGTCGCTGGGCTTTGGAGTTCCACTACAGGTGCTCCAGATCTTCTAATTTAGTCTCACAGCAGAAAACACTCTTCACGTGGAATATTTTTTGCAATGGCACCATTTTTATATCTCTTTTACTTTAGGTGTTCGATTTTCCAAAATAAATTATAGCCTATATAATGCGTGACGTTCACGATCAGCGGTCAGTCGCGCATCTCCTTCCCCCACTTATCTCTAGAGTCGTTGCGTATATACGCTGAAAACTCAAACGTCATGCTCCGTGAACGTCTCCAACTCGCGAGACACTGCATGATGTTCACGATCAGCGGTCAGTCGCGCACATATTCTTCACTGGTGTCTAGAGACCTGGATACCTGGTAGATGCGTAAATACGCTGAGAATGCAGGCGTGCTTCGCGATCCCAAGAAGTTTCCACGGAGCGAGTTGCAACCTCATGTTGTCGAACAGCCTCAAGTCCCTCCTAACGCTCTTCGGTAGATTGTTGGGATCTTATGATCTTTAATCATTTAGCACTTTTGGAACATTGAGAAAGATTTGACCTCTTTCTAGGTATGGTTATAGTTTTATTGTGATGATACCTGATCAATTAAAATCTAAGTGGCTGCTCCCCAGCGTTACCGGGTAGGCAACCATGTAACAAAGATAAATAGAAAAGGAAATTAAACACTCAAATAACATAAGCCCGAAGGCATATTTATACGATAAAAAAAATGGAAGTTTTGGCCAGTAGAGTCTAATTTTCAATGATATACCATCGTCATCGAAAATCAGTCCTGAACTGTTCCCACCTTCACCGAGTGGAGGTACTTATGTTATTTTATAATTATGCAATGAAATTAGTGATAGCTTTAATTTTTATACCAAATGTTACTGATCTTCGATTTTTATGAGTCAACAGGAAATGCCTATCAGACCGAACAACTTTTGCTAAGACGTCATTCCTATGTGAGTTATGGTGTAGCTGAGCTCTTGGAGTTCCACAACAGGTGTTCCAGATCTTCGATTTTTATACGTCAACAGCGAGTGCTCATAAGGCATAACAACTCTTGCTAAGACGTCATTCCTATATATATTATAGTGTAGCTGGGCTCTTGAAGTTCCTCATCAGGTGTTCCGGATCTTCAAATTTATTCTCTCAGCAGAAAATGCTCATCACGTGGAACAATTTTTACTATGGGACCATTTTTGTATCGCCTATAGTTTAGCTGGTCTGTTGCGGTTCTGCATCAGGTGTTCCGGATCTTCAAATTTACTATCTCAGCAAAAAATGCTCATCACGTGGAACATTTTTGCTATGGTACCATTTTTGTATCTCCTATAGTTTAGCTGGTCTGTTGCGGTTCTGCATCAGGTGTTCCGGATCTTCAAATTTATTCTCTCGGCAGAAAATGCTCATCACGTGGAACAATTTTTGCTATCGGACCATTTTTGTATCTCCTATAGTTTAGCTGGTCTGTTGCGGTTCTGCATCAGGTGTTCCGGATCTTCAAATTTATTCTCTCAGCAGAAAATGCTCATCACGTGGAACAATTTTTGCTATGGTACCATTTTTGTATCGCCTATAGTTTAGCTGGTCTGTTGCGGTTCTGCATCAGGTGTTCCGGATCTTCAAATTTATTCTCTCAGCAGAAAATGCTCATCACATGGAACAATTTTTGCTATGGTACCATTTTTGTATCGCCTATAGTTTAGCTGGTCTGTTGCGGTTCTGCATCAGGTGTTCCGGATCTTCAAATTTATTCTCTCAGCAGAAAATGCTCATCACGTGGAACAATTTTTGCTATGGGACCATTTTTGTATCGCCTATAGTTTAGCTGGTCTGTTGCGGTTCTGCATCAGGTGTTCCAGTTTCCAAGATAAATTATAGCCTATGTGTTGACCAGACTTAATATCTATACAACAAAAAAAAAATCATTCAAATCCGTCCAGTAGTTCCGAAGATTAGCGCGTGCAAACAAACAGACAAACAGACAAACAGACAAACAGACAAACAGACAGACTTTTTTTTTTGGATTCGTGCTCTATTACTGTTTCTAAACCCCCCTCAATTATTATTTTTTAAATATATTCAATGTACAGACACAGTTTTTTTACAGTCTTATTATATGTATAGATAAATTACACCCAGACACAGAACAAATGATCATGCTCAACATACAAACATTTGACGGGTGGGAATCGAACCCAAAACCTCCGGAATAGCATTCATGTCCACTAACTACTAGCCCAACAGGCCAGTAAGAAAAAAAAACTTATTATTCGTGTCACTATTTGTTGTCTCTTTTGAAGTCATCGGTCTGCCTACCACCTTTAGTGTAAATGCCTTATATTTGCCAACACTCGAGTCTGGCTGCCATTAGTTAATATAGTGGTGGAGTTCCTCTTCCAAACCTCTAAAGGGAAGCAGATAGGAATCGAGTTGTATGGACACTACGCCACTGGTAGAGAGGTATAGTATTCAACTATAATAGTACATTATGATATAAGTGCGGTAAGTTGAAAATTACACCCGAGGCGATTTTGCTAGGCTACAAGAAAGCAGAGGCTGTAATTATCAAAGCGCACGTAGGTATGTCATACGACGTTGTATAACATATTTGCGAGGAAATAAATAAAACTCGGAGCGAAAAGAAAAAGCGCGCGGAATAAACTTTATTTGTTCACAAATTAGCCATGCGCGTGCATCAGCGCTTTTTTATTTTAAGGCAAAAGCACAAAAACTTACCCATAAAGTAAATTAATACTTTTTTTTCATTTTGTTAAAAATGGTTGTAATTTACTGTCAAAATTAATAAAAATATAGAATTAAATGTTTATTTTTTATATTTCATCTCCCAAAGTTAATTTTATTCATTTTTCTGACATACAAACTCTTTGCTAAAATTTAAAAAAAGTACATTTTGTTTTAGTCGGAGCATCTTGGTATTGCAAAACCTTGCGTTTTACATTACAATAACGCACAAGTCCGTAATGAGATACATTACGATACTGAAATTGGTGAAATAGGAGACCCTTTACGAGCAAATGTTACAAAGAATTTTTATAATAAGTACTAGTAATCGCTCAGTCGGTATCGAACGTTGTAGCTTTCTACGCTCCTTCTATATATAATCTTTAACTATGCCAATTATTACACTCCTTCGTGCACGCAATATTCTTAAAAAGGAACCAGAAGGTTACCCTTTACGTTTTATATTTAGATAATGGTGACAATCTGTATATAATAGGTAGGTACATTATTTCAGACATTGCCTCAGTACAAGGTTCTGTCTCTTGAAGGTAGTCAAATATACTATAATGACTTGACAGGTTATTATGAGTTCATGGGCGCCGGATGGGGTGCAAGTGTTTGAAACCAAAAAGGCAAACTTTTCACAAAAAACTAACCTCAAACTATAATAATAATAATAAGACATTTTTTTCAGACGTAGGTAGTCCATATACTGTTAGTAACACAAAAAACTTTACCAACCACCTTACCTAACTATGCTTCTACACAAATATTGTTTTTCAGTTTATGTGGGATATTGAGTATGTAGGAGTTCTGCAAGACCTATGTTTTCGATGTGGGTGCAAAAATTTGGAAGTTATTTCGCGTGAAAATGAACCCTCCTGGAAATAATTTTGCCGGCATCCATGTATAAGTTGTTATCAATGTAATGTAAGAAAATATTCTACGTACAGTTACTCCTTTTGGGTAACTGCTGGTCATGAGTACTATTTCTGAGCAGGAGGCCCTCAGTTTAATTCCCGGGCAGTGCAAATTCAAACACCTTTATATTGGGTTTTTCCATTAGCAGATTTTCTGGGCACTGGGCACTGACTTAAACATAACTGGCGAAATTTGGGTGTGCTATATGTAGGTACACCTTATGTCATTTAAGTAATAAAATTGTTCCCCAAGTTTATTGTTACCTAATAAGAAACCTAGCTCTGTATTCACAAGTTAACTGTTACACAAACTGTGCAATAAATATAAGGAGATTTTGTTCAACAGATCTAGATAAAGTTGAAATAATGCTCATATCTCTATGTCCTCATAATTACGATAAGGTTGTCACTGTGGCTATAAAAATCGTCTGCGGGCTGTCTTTTAATAGCCCATTACGATAAAGCTCAACGCAGACGGCGGACTTTTAGTGCGACCAAGTTTTGTCTGTCGACAGCAAAAAGTCTGCGAGGCATGCTTATGTCTTTCTGTCGATATTTTTTTTTATTTTCTGCTGGTCATGAGTACTATTTCTGAGCAGGAGGCCCTCAGTTTAATTCCCGGGCAGTGCAAATTCAAACACCTTTATATTGGGTTTTTCCATTAGCAGATTTTCTGGGCACTGGGCACTGACTTAAACATAACTGGCGAAATTTGGGTGTGCTATATGTAGGTACACCTTATGTCATTTAAGTAATAAAATTGTTCCCCAAGTTTATTGTTACCTAATAAGAAACCTAGCTCTGTATTCACAAGTTAACTGTTACACAAACTGTGCAATAAATATAAGGAGATTTTGTTCAACAGATCTAGATAAAGTTGAAATAATGCTCATATCTCTATGTCCTCATAATTACGATAAGGTTGTCACTGTGGCTATAAAAATCGTCTGCGGGCTGTCTTTTAATAGCCCATTACGATAAAGCTCAACGCAGACGGCGGACTTTTAGTGCGACCAAGTTTTGTCTGTCGACAGCAAAAAGTCTGCGAGGCATGCTTATGTCTTTCTGTCGATATTTTTTTTTATTTTCTGTCTACTATTTTATACTACACTGACCGGTAAAACTAAGTACGGTATCACACTTTAAAAATTGGAATTACCTTTTTAGTACCTTCATAATTCCCTAACATCGGTTACTGCTGAAGCTGTAGTCAGAGACCGAGGAGGCAAAACCAGTTATTAAAAATGAAATAACATGTAAAATATACCATGTCAACTGCTATTTTCATTGTTTTCTATTGTTTTTAAGTTGAAAATATAATTAACGTTTAGTTTACTGGTTTCAAAGAAAGCTGACAAAGATTTGCTATAAAACGTTTATATTTATTTTAAATCTCTTACTTCTATAGCTAAGAAAAAAACATGACATTTAAATACAAACACTGATAAAACATATGTATATCATGTATTATTTATCATGTATATCATGTATTGATTTCAGTACACATTCTGACTACTTAACTGAAATCCTCCTTTCTATCATGAAATTTTTTGTTTTTATTGCATAACTAAAATCTAAAATACTATAAAACTAATTAAAATAAATTAAATATGTACACTTAAACTACCTACAAATTAAATAGTAAAGAAAAAAAAAATACAAGAACCCCCTTCTAGAAAAAAAAAAAACAAAATCGGAACACTCAGGCGTCAAAGTACTCCTCCCCATCGCTGTCATCAGGAAACGTGCCCAGAAGACTGGCAGCATTGCCACGTTGGATGGCAATGCTAATTCTTTGGCCAAAGAATAAGCCAGCCCTCTGGTCACGCGAAGCGTCGACCAGTCGGCGAGAAATCGCCTTGAAAAGGCTGCGTGCACTCGGACCCCATGACCCGAGCGTTTCGACCCCAAACGGCTCAAAACTGTAACTTCCATTGAGGATACAGTATTTGCGCCGCTTGAGGGCCTCAGCAGCTGCAGCAGCAGCGCCAACACAGCTCGCCGTACTTGGAATATGAGATGGCGCAAGGGTATCGACACAGGTTATAGCTAAGAAGAAATTGAATTATAAAAAGTATAGATTCGTAGTTTATGTGTATAAATTAAAGTACCTAACTAATGCAAAAGCACACATTTGGGTACCTACTTACTTTTGCAGGCCAGTGTAGTTATTAAAATTACACATTTTTTTTGTTGCCTTTATGAATTAAAACGAAATAATAAAACAACAACTATTCTGTCATGTCATATCCTGCATTACTATTGTGAATAGTTTCCCTTTAGTTACCGATTAAAAAACCTCATTGACCATTGCGCCATGTAACAAATACCCACGGGAAAGTTTGAGGTAATAAGCCCACATTACGCAGCAACCATAACCACTAATTTCCAACTATTCGAGCCGCGATTCACAATAGCACCTCCAGTAATATATTAAGCTGAAGTTACACATGCATTTGTCAAAATATATCGTGTGTGATAATCATGCGCCGTTTGTAAGGATGACAAAGTGGGGGCAATTGCAGCTACATTCGCAATTTGACCATAAATCTGGGATATATGCACGATTTATTGCGTGAGCTCTCGAAATGGTACGTGACGCTAACTTGTGTGAGTTTAGATAATTTTAGTTGCGTAGGTTTAGGGCATCACGCCTTTATTCTTAAAGAGGTGTGGTAGACGTGTGAAAGAAATGTTTCAGATACATGTTACTTTGGTCAAAGGATAAGCATTGCAATACAACGTGGCAATGCCGCCAGTCTTTTGGGTACACTACTAGTGGACAGCGCTGCGAATGAGTTTTTTGACGCCATATTTTAGCTATAGTAGAACAGACAGGGAGATTTATTTTGATTTCTAGTCGATATAGTTAATATTTAAAACAGTTGTAAATATCTATGTAAATAATTTTTTTTGTAGTCATTTATAGTAAACAAAATTAAAAAAATTTGTTCCTCTGTTAAAAGTTGGTTAAAAATTTAAAAAGCGACTCTTGTTTTAATGGTGTTTTAACCCTGAATTACTAACGAGACAACGTAATAGATCATTGATATATAACAAAACCACAAAACCGGCAGCTTTTTTGGAATTTTAATAATTTCCCTTTTATAGTGCATTAGCTGTTCCGTCTTTGTTACCATGGTAACCTAAATTCTCCTACAAACACTGAAAGTTCCGCTGAAAAGATTTCTATGTTAAATACGTTCATAGGTACCTATGTATTATAAATTGCTTCTAAAAATGCCCTTTAATTATGTTTGTATCCCTGTAGGTATATGCTGATCATAGCGCATTGTTACCTAAAATATGACCAACCACTGTACCTATATATGTTTCACGAATAAAATATTTCTGATTCTGATTCCTACCACTACGCACTAGCACACTACCGGTCAAGCCTACATACACTACAAACAAAAATCCCAATACAAGATAAGCTTTTTTATTATCATAAACATATTTATAGCCACTAAAACAACATTTACACTACTCTCGTTTTCCCTTTTTTTGGCACAAAATCCGCTGATCATAGGCTTTTTTATCTATGGCCGCCATCTTTATAGGTCCTGAAGAAAAGTTCACACAGAGGGATTATTTTGTCCGTTTGTCCTGACCAGGAGGTCAAGATTTAAGGGAGGTCTTGCGAGCTATTGCTGCGTAAATTACTGAACCCCTGGTGCGAGGATATTATTAGAGGTGCGGGTCAAATGTGAGATAAACTAGGTGGAAAGTCTTTAAATTAAATTGTATGATAGATAGCAAATACCGCTAATGTTTTGTTTGCATTCAGGATAGGTTGTTATTAAGATAGTAAAAATAAAGGTGGAGTATTATGGTTGGATTGATAAGTTATCCACAAATTACTTTTTAGATTCTGTAACCTTATAATTAAAATCTAAATCAATTACTAACTCAATATTAATATAGTAAACTTAAGGTGAAACATACGACCTGCAGTTGCCCATTTTCCCTCTAGATGGCGCTTAACATTTGTAGTTACTTACGTTTCTTTTATGTGTAATTGGCACATTAATAAGTCGTTGGAGTAGTTGGTGCGGTTATCGGTCATGGCATTATTGACAGATTTCATTAAAGGACAAAGTGTCGAATTGGACGGATTACGAGACTATGTTATGTCCAAATTCAATAATGTGTAATTTCCGATAACCGCAAAGCGAGCAAATTAGCGTCATATCGGAAAATTGGCGACAACAGCCTGCGTAGCCTGAACACATTGAACACCGAAGAAACGGCCTTTGTCTACAGACGAATCGGCAAAGTGACAGATTATATAGACATGAACCTCAATCTGTCAAATTTCTTTCAATACACCTGCCTGCGTAGCATGAACACTTAATTTCTTTTCTTCCGAGACACGACAAAGACCGTTTCTTCGGTGTTCATGCTACGCAGGCAGGTCATAGATTAATGTTCGAACATCTTTAAATCTGTAACTGCCAGTTGGATTTGAAAAAATCTTTTTGCTTTTGATAGACCAATCCTATAAAAGTCTATAGGGTATTTACCATCACGCTACCACCCTTAGGAGCGGGTAAACCCGTGGAGCACTGCTAGAGAAGAATAAAATAATGTCTATAATGTAATAATGTGTAACAATATTTCACCTAAGGTACATTTGTAGGTAGTTAAGATATGTAAATGAGACGAACTCGAAAAACATCCCTAAACACTCGGAAGCGAAGATATTCCTTTCGTTATTAAGTTAAACAAGGAACAAACAAAATGCTTACCATATGCTTATGTTGACACTATGTTTCCTTATAGTATTTCATTATTATTTATTTTATTTTGACATGAAATAGACTCTGACTGCCTTGTTGATGTACTGGTTGCAAGTGGTACTGCTTACCATAGGGATTTAGAGTTCAGTTCCCGAGTAGGGAAAAGTAGTGTTGGGATTTTCAATATGGAATTTCTGGCAGTAGGTCGGAGTTTTGATTTGGTAAGTGGCCCTAGGCTGGCAGCCTATGGCTGGGACTGTTACAAAACAAGTGAAATATGTGTGTCTGTTCGTTATCTCAGCCAAACCCTTCGGGGAACATAGGCGTAATGTTGAACATAAAACAATATCATTACTATTTCAATATAAATCTATCCTGATAAATAGAAAAGATTTGTATTTTAGTATGCAACGAATGAACTTATGAACTACTGGACCGATTTGAAAAAATCTTTCACCATTGGGAAGCTACACTCTCTGCGCGTGACATAGGCTACTTTTTATTCCTGTATTCCCACAGGAACGGGAACTAAGCTGGCGAAACCGAGTGACGTCCACTATTAGCTAATATAATCAATCGACTATCAATATTTTATCATTTCAAGTGCATTATTATGATATTGAAACCTCATTTGTTTCTGATTTACGAGTATGTGCGTTTAACTGATACGGAACCAATTTATGTGCCTTTTTAATACCTATTAACCTTCGTATCTAGTGTAGACTAATCATCGACCTTATTTTATCTCAATTCTAATTGAACTCGGCCTCATCAAAAAGTCTATTAGTTAGGAAGATCAAGATCAAACTTCTGACATTAGAAATCAGATGTTTAATCTGAAAAGTTGTTAAGCGGCAATAGCCCAATGGTTAAGGCGTCGGCCTGGCGATCTAGAGGTCGTGAGTTCGGGTACACGTCACTAGTGCAATGGGTGGACCATCATAACACTATTGACGTGAACCCACTCCAGGCACAAGAAGCCTACTTAGCGTTGTTGAAGGGGTTAACACAACGTATTGCAAGTAATGTTTTTTTTTTTCAAAAAAAGATGGTTTATTCCAAAGGTTGAGATGGTTGTATGAACTTTCTAAACTAGTATTGTTAGTCATATTTGTAAATGAAATAGTACAATAATACATTGCGCCTGTTTACCACATAGAGTTGGGTAGAGGCGTAGGTAACTATAACTATAGTACCTCAGCAACTACTCTTTGGGAATCAAACCCACGACCTCCAGCATAGCAGTCAAGGCCACTTACAACTAGACCAACAGGCCAGTTAGACTGAGTGTGCATAGTGACGCTAGGGAAATGGGCTACATTTATAATCTCATTATTCAAGACAAATGACTACAGTTAACTATTCTTTGCAAAAGAAATGTAATCAGTTCTCAAGCGCTTACTTATCTAGCAATCAATTGACAGTCAGCCCTGACTGTTATGCCGGAAGGCCGCGGGTTCCATTCCGACCCAGGACAAATGTTTGTGTGCAATAAGCCCGATCATTTGTCCTGTGTCTGGGTGTAACTTGTCCATAGTAAGTATGTATTTAGAAATACATTAGTATGTTTATTAGAAGTACCCATAACACACGCCCTATTAAGCTTGGGGCGTTGTGTAAAAGTTGCAGAATAAAAAAAAATACTTCTGGTGGGACGATAATTTTATTCCAGAAATCTTGTTAATTAACCACCAGCTCCTTCCAGAAACACAAATGGGCCGAAGAATAGGCGCCAAGTAAAGTCACATTATCTAAATGAGTTAGAAACTTCCTGGTGCAGTTAGCCTCTCATTTCTCACTTGGTTTTGTTTAGAACTGTGCTTTACACGATAATCCCATGGGGAGGGACCTGGCAAGAAGTTGTCCGTGGATTAAGTCAAAATAATTGTTTGTTAACACCACCATTAAATGCCTGTATCGTCTTATTCTGGATTTATTTTAAGGGGGATGTACAGACGCCAGCACATCAAGTTACCCCAATGTGTCAAATTTCTTTGATCGTTTTTCAACTTTATGTCAAACAGAATAAAGTTCATAATCAATTGGGAAAATTTGACACATTGGGGTAACTTTATGTGCTGGCGTCTGTAAGTGGGTAGTCCGCGAAACTGAAATTTTCTTTTTTTTTTTCAGTGTCTTGTTCTTGTTTTGATTAAGTGCATTAAATTTGAGGAGAGGGGGCTCGTAACATCATTAACTAGTACAAACTGTACTGGCTAGTGACGTTATGCAATATTTTGACTCGATCTATTTGCCGTTATTTTTTGATTAAGTGAAAAAGGAAAAATGTCAAATATTTTCTAGTAATCTAGATGAGGGACTGCAAACTAAAATTTTGTCAAATTGCCCATTAAAATATGATTCGCGACGTGATTTATAATGATTAAAATCACTAATAAAACCCTCTAAGGTAATCACAATAAATGACTTTTTCACGAAATAATTATTCATCCATTTTTAGTTTGACTGGACTATTGGTCTAGTAGGTAGTGGTACTGACTGCTTAGCCGGAGGTCGTGGGTTCGATTCCCACCCAGGACAAATGTTTGTGTGGTGAGCACAATCATTTGTTCTATGTCTGGGTTATTTATCTATTATATTAATGTATTTAGAAATACCTACATAAGAATACTCACCAGCCGTTTAGTGCCTATAACACAAGCTCTGCTTAGCTTGGGACTAGATGGCGTTGTGTAATAGTTGTGGAATATTTATTAATTATTTATTATTATTAATGGGATTATATGAACTTTGAAGGTTGTCTTAACGATTAAAATTCGGTAAACACATCCGTGTTACGGTCGGCAATTGTGAAAAACACAAGAACATTTGAACTTCGCGGGATTCCCTGGCACATCCCTTTTAAGTTTTCCCGTTGTGGCGTGTTTTGCGACCCCTCCGTTTTAGTGGCCTAGCGGGCGCCACCGCCATAAAACAAGATTATATTATTATTCTTCGAGCATTTGATAACATTAAAATTCATTCTGACTAACTGCGAGATTTAAAACAATCGGGGGTTTGGGCCTCCATGTTTTTTGTTTATTTTTTGTTTTTACTTTGTATTTATTTATTACCAACGTACTTTATTTTAAGTATACCTATTAATAAACTGCAGAGAAAAGATTTATAAATCAAGTGTATTTACAATGTTCTCTGACACAGGGCGATCAGTTACAGACCGAAAAAAAGAAGAAAGATTTTTGGTTTTCAATGAATACCAAACTACCTTCACGCACTACCCTATTTATGTGTTCGTTATTCTTGCGTATGTCACTCGTGGATTGCAGTTAGATAGTACACCCTGTGTTCTCATCTGGCATTATGCTATAATATATTATACTATATTAATCTTTGTAACGACCTAGAAGGACATACATTACACCTTATTGGTGAGGTTCTTCAGAAAGGTCAGGTGCGTAGTATTCGCAACCGACGTGTGTGTATGACAACATGTATGAATGTAAACGAAGCAAAAGAAGTGTGTAAGAATCGTAGCATATGGCGTTGTGTAGTTTCTGCCTACTCCCATAGAAAAAAGGCATGAGTTTATGTATGTAATCGTTGTATTTTATTGTTTTAAGGTGTATTTTGCTGTAATGCCATCAATAAACGCATTTTTCTTTCTTTCTTTCTTTCAAAATACTTGTTGTATTGCAAAGACGTAGAAATGTAAAGTAGTTACATAGCAATACTGCAAATGTTACTACCTCGTGGTTTCACTTGCTCCTAAAATTCGTAGCTGATTGACAAATACATTATTTCTCTAGATTCCGGTCATTAAATTCTTAATTGAAATGTTGTTTTCTATTCCGATTCCGACTACTTCTCGTATTCCATGGATAATTACATACAAACAAAATGTTCAGCTTTATTATAATATATTATTGTAGATAAAACTATGAATAAAGTAATAAAGTATTTAGTACTTTGAACTGAGTGTTCCGATTTTGTTTTTCCTAGGGGATTTTTGTTTTTGTTTTGTAACTGTTCTATTTGTAATTAGTTTAAGTGTACATATTTAAATTATTTTAATTAGTTTGATTGTATAGTTGCCAATAAACTTACAAGATGTTGAATAAAGTAATATATATTATTTAACTGGTGGCTTTATTTTCACAGCCTTGCTGATTTATTTTATATGAAATTCGCCATAGCACGCCTTGCTGCACCTTTGCATGACACGACCAAAGTTAGCGGTGTACCGGCAAAGTTATATACACCAAAAAGGTGTGAAACTACAAAAGCCAGTCGAGCGACGCGGTGAAGTTTAGTAACACCAGCAAACAACCGCCCATGCTCGTATTTATAAGTTTATAGTTTTTTGACTGGCCTGTTGGTCTAGTAGTTAGTGACCCTGACTGCTATGCCGGAGGTCGTGGGTTCGATTCCCACCCAGGACAAAATGTTTGTGTGATGAGCACGATCATTTGTTCTGTCTCTGGGTGTAATTTATCTTATTATGTATGTATTTAGAATAATATAAGTATGATTATCAGCAGTTTAGCACCCATTTTTTTTTTTTTTTTTTTTTTTTTTTTTTTTTTTTTTTTTTTTTTTTTTTTTTTTTTTTTTTAGGGGTGGAAATTCCTCATGGATGTCCCTCGCCCGGGGAGGCGGAGGGGTCTGTCAGACTCTTACTGACTAAAAACCACCCCGTGTTCCTTCTCACACCTGCGCCGGGGGTCACGCGAACAGAAGATACTTCCGCGACCCCCGACTGGTGCCGGCCCAGCTGTTTAGCACCCATAACACAAGCTCTCAAGCTTAACTTGGAACTAAATAAAAGAAAAGAAAAGTTGTGGAATATTTATTTTATTTATTTACTTATACGCTTTTAGGACATTAAAGTGTCATTTATTTATTTAGTGCTCGCAACCGGTGTGCTTTCTTTCTTCTTTCTTTGTCATTTCTGTAAGCAGATCCTTCAGACACTTTTACACGTCAATGTTTAGTCAATATTCTAAAAGCTACAAGGCGCCGCGCGCCGGCTTTTTTACCGACTTCTAAAAAAGAAGGAGGATTTTTTCGCACCTAACTTCGTCGCATGCCAACCGATTTGAAAAACAGATTTTTTTTGTTGGAAAAGGTATAGGTACTTCCCAAATGGTCCCATAGTCATTAGGTTGGGATTTGATGATGAAATTTTGCCGAAATCGAAGTAACTCTTCAAATTTTACAGGAAAACGTACAGTGATTTTGGTATTTTTTTTCTGCAAGTGAGAGCATTTGCGTTCAATAAGAACCATTCTACTATCAGATTTGATGATGAAGCCAAGAGAAAAGCACTGGAACTCCATAATAAGACAATGTATTCTAGCCGTGTTTGGGCTTATTAGAATTTTAACGGTATGCCAGGTGTGTAACCTACCACTGATAATTAAAAAAAAATAGAAAACGTTTACTTTTTCATTCAAACACTAAAAATTGCAAAATGTATTTTTTTTACATTAAAATACAACCGACTTCATTGAAAAACACTAACAGGTGTTAAGTAACTCTACTTTCAGAAGTCGGTGGCCAATAAAATGAATGCAACAAAACCACCATTGATACAGACTTCTATAAAACTAGAGTTATTTTATACCTACTAGTGTTTTCAATGAAGTCGGTTGTATTATTTTGTAAAAAAGTTTTCTTATCCCTGAAAAGAAATGTTGAAACGAACTACAAAGGCATTATGTCTATTAGAGGTTAAACATAATATTATATTAAGAAATCATGTGAGACTGACGATGCAGGGCAAATCCTGGAAAGATTTGAGCGTAAAGGCAAAACGCTCGCCCCCTATTACATGTGACCTAATGATAACTAGTAAAATTTTGGTGTAGGTACCTACGTATGGAACTGCCTAACCCATCGGGGAAGAAATGCAGGTAGTTTCCTACATTTTCAAATCTAAAATAGCTTATGTCGTAGTGAAAAGATTAGTTTTGACCCTTATATTATGTGTGGATAGTCCCTTAAGTACAGCTACATGATATGAAATTGGAAAAGTCGCGATATTGAAGCGGTGCTCCATTATGATGCCGACCGGTAAACATCGAGTCGGACTCTCACGGTTCCGTACAACTTAGAGCTGGTTCACATAAGGTCGGACCGACAGTTTTACCGGCCCGACAAACGTGTCGGATCCATATTGGCGTATGTATGTCAATAAATAAATAAATAAATATTCCACAACTTTTCACACAACGCCATTTAGTCCCAAGTTAAGCTTGAGAGCTTGTGTTATGGGTACTAAACAGCTGATAAACATACTTATATATTTCTAAATACATACATTATAGATAAATTACACCCAGACACAGAACAAATGTCCGTGCTCATCACACAAACATTTGTCCTGGGTGGGAATCGAACCCACAACCTCCGGCATCGCAGTCAGGGTCACTAACTACTAGACCAACAGGCCAGTCGATAGCGCCGTTCACATTAGGGCGACCCTTGATATAACCTGCATGCGTAGCATGAACACATTGAACACCGAAGAAACCGCCTTTGTCTACAGACGAATCGGCAAAGTGACAGATTATATAGACAGGAACCTCAATCTGTCAAATTTCTTTCAATACGTAGCCTGCGTAGCATGAACACTTAATTTCTTTTCTTCCGAGACACGACAAAGACCGTTTCTTCGGTGATCATGCTACGCGTGCTGATCGACGGTAAAACTGTCGGTCCGACCTAATGTGAACCAGCTCTCAGAGTATTAAAAAATGCTGTCGATAAACAGTATTTTTTAATCTTCTCTAATAAAACTCCTTGATGAACGAAAAAGTAAACATTTGACGTTGAGATATTCTTGTTCTAATTAACGAGTGGATCTAAACGTTTAGACGCAGGTGCTGGGCGCCGTAACATGTTCATTTAAGAGCCTCTCAGTATCGGACATCGGGATGTCAAGCGTCTGTTCAGACAAATAGTTTCTAGTTAGACTAGAATATTTGGCATTTGTTGGTATAAAGAAATGTTTTTACGGAATTCTTATGTTGACCTGGTGATAAAAAAAAAACAAAAGTTCAAAGCGATTGCTTGATTGGTTTAAAGGTTGCAAATGCTACTGCTAAGCACGATGCCCTGGCTTTTATTCCCGAGTCTGTTAAAGTATTATCGGGTTTCCTACATGGACTTTGCTTTTAGCTGACTAAAGTGATCGTCCTTGAGCTCTATTATATCATAACTGGATAAATATTAAAAGTATACCTCTGCCCAACATTTTGTTTACTAAAAAGAAATAATCATAACACATAACTTTGTGCTAATGAAGTGATAATAACATAGTTTTATAAGATTTTGCTAACAAAAGTGTTATTAGTATGTATTTTTAGGTTAAAGTTTTTAGGTTGTCTATGGGTCTTTGTTACTTGAAAAAAATGGTTTATTTTAATATTATATTATATAACAACTACAGGCATGTTAATAATTCGAGAACGTGTCATTAAAATTTTACTAAGTAATACAGTTTCTAAGACTAAAATAGTCTAAAAAACGAATAAAACTATTCGTAGATATTGATAGAAGCTACACTTTAAATTGATTTCACCCCAACGAATGGCGGTAAACATAAAACCTCGCACCAACTTCATAAAATGGGCAAGAAATGTTATTTCTGAGTACAATAAACAATTTCCTAGTTATTTCCTCGCCGACTTGACAGCTGATACGTAGCTCGCAATGTCAGATGGTGGCCATTTTGTTTGACAAGCCGATATTTTTGTTAATTATCAAACCATTTGATAGTTTTGATTAAGCTGGAGATTTGGTTTATCCAAGTGTAATTTGTATGTTGTATGTATGTTCTATGTCACCTATTCTACGGACATTAGGCGCTACTAACGCTCTCCTAAACTCAAACACGAATATAGATATGTTTACGAATAAATGGCAGATAATACTGTCAGAATGTTTGATTTCGACCGTGTTTTGTTCTAAATGCGGCTTCTATGTGATATGAAATGTGTGGTTTAATTGAATATTTTTAAAATAATTTCTTGGCGAAATGACATTCGATTCGCTCCCCTTATCTTCGGAATTATGGGCGATGAGTGAATGTCACCAAAGTGCCGCAATTCTGTGCACGCGGAGTACTCATAACTTTCTTGAGAAATGTTCCCTCAGCCGACATACAGAAAGTTTAAATTTCATTAAAAATGGAGACATAAAAAGTTTTCCTTCTGCAGTTTAAATAATGAAAATACTTTCGTCAACTACCACGATAGCTACACATATTCAAATGAGCACGAAACAAAATTCTGTAGCATAAATATTTCAGACGAGACTGTACTAAGTAGTTTTCGTGATGGAACGTTTCTGGCAGGCCATACGTCTTGGCACAGTCGCGTGACCGTGCCGCGACGTGCCGGACCGTGCCGTGCCGTGCCGTGTCGTGCCGCAGTGCCTATCTGCAGGAAGCTCTGACAGTTTCGTGGAGTGCGAACCGCATTGTTGCAGTGTACAATGCTCGTAGATAAATGCTCACATGATGAAGTTTTCAGTCAGCTCGCGTAGTTTTGGTCTAGTTTGCTCGTTGTACGATTACGCCGCGAAAGAATGGGACAAAGATTGTTTGCACGGAAGCTATTTATTACTGGCCACTTCGTCTTGTTGAGCTTTGTGTTATTTTAAATCCTATTTTGAAGAATGGATAACTTCAACCTGTTCGTCGTCATCAAGTCGTTTATCAAAGGTCTAGTGGTTACAAGCATTTTTTTAGATTTCCAAGTCGGACAAATAATTATTTTCTGTCTAGAATTACTTAGTAACACCCTGTACCTAGTCGTGATACATGAGGCCGATAATATCAATAATAATAAGCTTGCCTTTTATTACATGGGGCAAAAATATGTCTGTGTACTATCTATAGGTGTACCTTTAGTTAGTACACAGACAGAGGTGTACCTCAGCCTAATGTATTGGTAATTTATACGTGAAGTTGTGCTGTGAAACAAAATAATAAATATTCTACAACTTTCACACAACGCTATCTAGTCCCAAACTAAGCAGAGCTTGTGCTATGAGTACTAAACAACTGATAAATCATACTTATATATTTCAAAAGACATATAAATAACACCCAGACACAGAGCAAATGATCGTGCTTACCCACAAATATTTGTCTTGGGTGGAAATCGAACCCGCGAACTGCAGCATAGTAGTCAGAAACCACTAGGGAGGCCAGCATTTTTTTTATATAATAATGGGTCTACTCTAGACCTGAATCTTGTCCTGCGGTCAGAGATGAGATCGACGATGGAACGAGCTTACCCAAAAGAAGTCAATTAACTCACGACTTAAACGGATTGGGGTCATATGAACTCGGGAACACTGATGCAGGCAGGGAATTCTACTCCTTGGCTGTGCGCATAATGAAGGAACAGGCAAAGCGCTTCGTGCGAATGTGTGGAACATCTACAAGGAATGGGTGATAACCTGCAGTACGTCTGGATTCCCGATGGAAGAAAGGAGATGGTGGAATGAGCCCGTGGAGCTCTAGAGCACACTCACCGAAATACAGTCTGTAAAAGACCGACAGACATGCAACTTTGCGGTGGTGGGCCAGGGTATAAAGCTTGGTACCCACCAGTTTTTCGTCACCAATGAGTCTCTTGGCTTAACTTTTTTAAATATAAGTGCGTATCGGATCATTAGTGATCCACTCTAGGTACAAAGTAATCCTTACAAAAGGTCAGCACTGGCTGTAATAAATCGCGTACGCCCCACCACGTGCTACCCTTGTAAATCGGCTGTCACTCAACAAATTCACTGAGCCGCCTTGGTTAGCTAGAATAGTCCTTAAAAGAAAACCTAGATAGAACAAGACGGGATGAATAAATCAGGGATGCGACATAAATCCCAGCCATCCCGGACTGAGCGGGATTCTTGTCTCATTTACAATTTAACTGCAGAATTAATCTGACGGCGGAGTGAATCGACGGCTAGCCTCTATAGATAAAATTTATTGTTCTTGCATGCAGTAGATTGGCGGCTACATGTAGTGGACTGTCTTCGAGAATTCCCAAATTGGGGAGAGATTTATTGATTGTGGCTGAGTAGTGATGCTAGTTGAATGAAGATAAGGATGCGACATCACTATGTGTGTATATGTTGGCCACATATTCTAAGGCGTGCCTGTAGAGATAAACTATGCAGGTTTTAGGATCTGTGTAAGTGCGTTTCAAAATAATGGAGAGTTTTCCTCTTTCTCGGTATGGATTAAGGAGCCACATATGTCTGTCATATAAACCTAAATTATACTATCAAAACATACATACACTCACACCTTTTTCCTATGGGGGTAGGCAGAAACTACAGAGCGACATATGCTACGATTCTTACATTAGGTATATACTTCTTTTGTTTTGTTCACATTCAATCATGTGTTGCGTATCCGTCAATGGAAATGTAATGTTCTTCGTATAAGTTTGCGAGTTTCGATTGTTGTAGCGATCTTTTTACTATTTCTGTTTGAATACAAGATATGGCTATTACTGTGCGTGGTACCCGCAACCTGCGTGTGTCAAAGTCAAACCATTTATTTCAATTAGGCCCCTATAAGGCACTTTTGAACGTCAAACAAAAATTAACTTTAAAAAATGATTCTAGTTGCCCCTTCCAAAAAGTAGATTTGTATGGAGAAGAATGGGCAAGAAACTCCATACTTACTTTTTTAAAATCGATTTTACAATATTTGTATACATCAATAAGATTATACGTTGTGTATATGACAACATGTCATTGTACGAATGTAAACAAAGCAAAAGAAGTGTGAAAGAATAGAAGCAGATAGCGTTTTGTAGTTTTTGCCAACCCCCATGAGAAAAAAAGCGTGAGTTTATGTATGTAAGTATATAGGTATGTGGCCATTCTCAATTCACACGGACACCATTCCTCAAATATAATTGTAAAGTGAGTTTAACTTTCTTAAATGGATGTTATGATATCCCGTCATTATCGTCAGTGTATGTTAGCGTTTACTTAGACATAGATTTTCTGAAAAAATAAAACTTTTAATAACTATAAACTTGCCAATAAGCTCCCTTAATACCAAGTCTCAACTTATTTTTCATTCTCAGCATGGGTTACGTTTTCCGTATTTCTTCTATGTAATCCCCTGCTTTTTAACACTTCGACCGCTGGGCGTCTAATGCCCTGATATAAGGTGCGGGATTTTTATCCCGGGGCCTTTAGTACCGCGGGATCTGTCCGGGGTCGCGAAGACCCAACACGCATAAATCTTTGGAGCTTATTTGTTGCGGAAAGTAGTCGGCTTTACGCCCGGCCCGGTGGTGGAGGGTTACTGTAATTGATTTGTTAACAGTGCTCACTTAACCCTTTGGGAGTCGGCGTGGCTTCTGTTTCGGCCTACAGGTTATTATGTTGTTATTTCGGTTTGCGTGTTTTATTACATTGAACTGGGGAGTGAGAAGTCTTTTCTTTATTTACAACATGACCTAGCTATGTAACTTTTGAATACGCTTTACGCACATTTGTACATCATTATCTATCTAGCCTTTTCTTTTGACTGGCCTGTTGGTCTAGTAGTTAGTGACCCTGACTGCTAGCCGGAGGTCGTGGGTTCGATTCCCACCCATGACAAATGTTTGTGTGATGAGCACGATCATTTGTTCTGTGTCTGGGTGTAATTTATCTATAATATGTATGTATTTAGAAATATATAAGTATGTTTATCAGCTGTTTAGGGAATGAGGGGGGAAATCGGACAGGGGGTGAAACCAGATAGTTGCTATTTCTTTCCACCGAGTACAGCTGTTTAGCTCTAGCCAGCGGTAAAACACGCGCAAACGCTTACTCAGTGCAGTTGCAAAAGGCGGCGACGGTAACATCACAGCGCGTGCGTCTCTAAACAAAAATTGTAAACAAAGGTAAGAAAACTAATATTTTGACTTTTTTAAAGTGTTATCATTAACTTTTGCTATGTGCTATCATATACAGTTGTATTTTTTATGAAGTAATACACATTTAAACTTTTAAAACGATGTTTGCTGTTGCTATGAGAGTAAAAATAATATCTGTTATTATTACAATTTCAAACATGGCACGTGTGGGGTACAAGCGGACGGGGTGATTCCGACTATCCGGTTTCACCCCGATTATATGCTGGGATGGTATTGCTAGGGTTTGTTTTATTTCTCTGTTTAATTGCTATTTTTTTACGTTTTACAGAGTGCAAACGTCAACATGCCACGAACATATGTAAGAAAGTCAAATAGGCAGCAATGGTCGGAGTCAGACATGCTTTTAGCCATAAATGATATAAACGAACACTTTATTCCCACATAAATCCATATAATACAATAAATTATATTAAATTATGTAATAATATTTTTAGCCATAAATTCAGTGCCGTCAGTTCAGTGATATCATGCCGATTCCTCATTTTAAAAAGAACATGCGGCCATCAGCGCGTCGATGAAAAACCGCAATTTTGACTGAATCCCCGTATAAAAATGAACTGGCAGATGTCATCAGCAGTTAAAACAAAAAAAGGCAAAGGTAAAGGTATCGGTAAGAAAACGCATAAAGAAAACTATCAGGAGGATTCGGAGTGTTTGGTTCGTGGTGAAAAGTACAGTCAAACACTCCACAGATGAATGGTATCAATGCACAGCTTGTCTTAAATGGGCTCACGAAAATTGCATCAGTTGTACTGAACAAGAATTATTGTTTTTTGAATGCAAAAACTGCGAATAATTTGATTATTTAGCATTATTATTAATATCTGTATTCACCCCTTGAATTAAAAATGGCTATCCGGTTTGACCCATAGGTACGGGGTGAATTCGGATTTATAAATTTTATTTAAAAAAAAAATATCATGTAATTACTAAGATTGATCCCAAACTTTTTTATGCCAAAGTTATGCCTAAGGTATATTTAAACATTTATGACATTGATTACCTCAATAAATAACATAGTGATTTTTTTATTGTGACTTTTTCTTAACTATCCGGTGTCCCCCCGCCTTCCCCTACCCATTACACAAGCTATCAAGCTTAACTTGGGGCTAAATGGCGTTGTGTGAAAAGTTGTGGAATATTTATTTATTTGGAATATTTACTTTACTATATCGGGGACAGCTTTTAGTCTAAACGGATGCGGCCGAATACTAGTATTTTACATGTTGACCCTGTCTTGTTCTCGTAGCTCCACATTAAACCAGAGTCTGGTAACACGATACCACTTAATCATACTGATAGTCACACTATTGGGGTTGACTAATTACTCGTTATGACTCTCAAAGATCTACAAATGATAATGAGTTTTTAATTCTTCGTGGTCTATTTTCTGGTCTGTAGTATTATAAGTTTTGGCTTAGCCTATAGGAAGCTAAAATTTTAATTAAATTACAAAATATACACATAATAAATACTAAGGCCGATAGCTGGGGCAGGGTCTGAACTACCAATGGTTAGTTTTAAAGACAAGAATCTCCTTGCTATGTCAGCCGTAGTACATACATAAACCCACGCCTTTTTCCCAGAGGTATAGGCAGAAACTACAGCATACCTATGCTTCGATTTTTACACACTGTTTAGCGTTTTTTACATTTATTTATGTTGTCATACACACAAGCCGGTTGCGAGTAAGTTGCACCTGACATTTCTAAAAAACCACACCAATAAGGTAGCCATAGCAATTTATATTAAATTGCGTATCAATTTTCTGACTCATTAGTTAGGTACGCTCATCTGCAAGGGGTATCAATTGCTGGTTACTAAATTTACTCCCAAATCCAAACAGTTTCGTATTCAAAGATACTACTCAATTTCACAAAAATCGAGGCTCGCAACAACTCCGCAACTGATACTGTTAGCATAGAGGCAATTCCACAGACTATACAAGTATAAATAGTTGTTTTGTCACAATGCGGAAATGAAACCTACCACCCTTCGCACAAGACAGAGTCAGTTGCCAAATAATAAATACACTGTGTGGGTCGTTCAACTCAAATTGTCACGACCCTCTACATTGGTAAAGAAATTAAGTTCATTTGGGACTAGAGCTACTAACGATAAAAGATAAATAAAATTTATTTCCGTAAATAGGGTCATCAGTCAAAGTCAAATCCTTTATTTCAATGAGGCCATTTAAAAGGCACTTTTGAACGTCATACTTAATCTATACTAATATTATATAGAGGAAAGGTTTGATTGTTTGTTTGTTTGCATTAAATAGGCTCCGAAACTACTGGACCGATTTGAAAAATTCTTTCACCGTTTTGAAGCTACACTATCCCCGGGTGACATGGGCTACTATTTATCCCTGTATTCCCACGGGACCGGGAACTACGCGGGTGAAACCGCGTGACGTCTGATAGTAGTTAAATAAAATATAATGATTCCAGTTGCCCAAAAGGTTTAACTTACTCTTTTTAAAATAGTTTTACAATATTTTGTATACAACAAATAATAAGCGATTATGATGTACAGACGCCAGCACATCAAGTTACCCCAATGTGTCAAATTTTCCCAATTGAATATGAACTTTATTTTGTTTGACATAAAGTTGAAAAACGATCAAAGAAATTTGACACATTGGGGTAACTTGATGTGCTGGCGTCTGTACCTATACCTAGAATAAAAAAATAAAAAAACTACTAAGATAGATTCAAAGTATATCAAAATAAGCGTTGTAGGAGATAAGTGTAATTATAATTAAGTGGATATACATTGGTACTCACAAATTCACAAATATTGAAAATATACACACTTATCTACACTTTTACATGACAAAAAACAAAAACAAAAGACATAAAAAACAAAAAAAACAAAAAACATGTGTCGTGTGTGTGTGTGTGTGTCACATGTTTTTAAAAAACATGTCATTTTTTAACTAGAAGGTGAGGTCGGTGTTTCCCTATCTGACTACTCCGAGCAGAAACTCAGAGGTAGCAGTAGTCTCTTTTAAAGTCCAGACATTATCTTGTTCAGATCATGTATAAGAACCATGCAGATTGGTGTCTGAAATTTTCTCTTGAGGAAAAAACCACACAGATATGATAACTGTACTCCGATAAAGATTATTATAGTATTTTAGTTTAAGTTTTTCTTCTGGATTTTTTTTTAGTAGCAGCCTGGAATCTGGATTTGTGAGGGTTAGCAATAGGCTCGACCCCTAATACATGGGACTGTATCATAACTGGCGAGATGTGGGTGTTGACTGGTAATTAGTGACCGATACTTAAAGACGTGATTCTACTCATGAATACGAATAACTTTCCCAAAGAAAACTTTTTTTTGTACTTATTAACTTTCAATTAATTCAATTACGTCAGTATTGCACAACGGAAGCGATGAGGGTGGCAGGGAAGCGTGTGAAAATCTACTACTACTACTACTTGATTTTGCCGTTCCTGAGGTCAGACAATCAGCTGATAAATCGTGCCGATTCCTGCCTACTGTGATAGATCACAGGCGCGCGCGGGAATTTCAAACAGCGTTTTTGTTATTTTATTGTGTTATAAGTTATTGTGTATAAAAAAAAAGTTTCTTTGGGAAAGTTTATTGAAATCATAAATACAACCACGTGTTTAAATATCGGTCACTAATTACCAGTCACCCTATAGGTACACCTCTGCTAAACCCTTCGAGAAATACAGGCGTGATGTTATGTGTATTTTGAGAACGAGTACTTTCTAATCTACAAAAAACTTTTTTACAAAAAAAACAACCGACTTCTCAAAAAAAAAACTAACAGGTGAAAAATAACTTCAGTTTCGGAAGTCTGCTGTTTTGAAGTCGGTTGTTTTTTTTGTAAAAAAGTTTTTATTTTGTAATTTTTAGTTTCTTTGTATGTAAAGAAAGTCTTTCAAAACTTGAAAGAATCATTGTAATTGGATAACAATTGCTAAAGAAGTTCTATCTCTAAACATTAATCTGTACATCTCTGCCGGCCCCTTTTAAAATAGTATGGCGTAATGTTATGTTGTGGAAATACAAAAGCTCAGCATAGACATCTGACTATAGCAATCGCGAATAATTTGCTGTTATGCGTTGAAGAGCTCCGTTGCCTGTCTTCTTCATCAGTTTTTCTTCACCAAATGATACTTTCTAAATGAAAATGCTTGATTTGTTACTAAAAATGTTGAAATCGGTGCATGTGTGCCTATATTTTTTGAGGAGTTCCCTCAATTCCTCGAAGATCCCTCATCAGATATGAGTTTTGATACAAATGGGACCAATCTGTTAGTATACCCTATCAAACAAAAAAAGAATTTTGAAAATCGGTCCATAAATGACGGCGTACTGAGGTAACAAATCCTAAAAAAAAAAAAAAAAAAATATACAACCGAATTGAGAACCTCCTCCTTTTTTTGAAGTCGGTTAAAAAGCAACAAATAACGCTGAAATTTATATTAGACTAGATTTGCCCGACATTTTGTTCGCGTCAAAGAAATAAAGATTTTTTTAAATCGGATGTTGGTCCCAGAAATTACCCCCTACATACAAAAGTTACAAACGAATTTCACCTCTAGGTATATTAGCATTGGAATGACTTTGAAATCAATTTAATAAGTTCCTGCCACTTCAGCACTTACTGACAGTCGTCGTGATTGCAAAGTGGCGGAAAGAGAGAACACAGGGTTCATTGCAATTGATAAAAATTAAGCTCCTCATCCATCCGAACACAGAAATAGAATGTCTAGATTCGTACAATTATTTGAAAACAAATAAAAACTTCCCACCAAACATATACTTACAAAAAAGGTTTGTTAAAATAAAAATTAAGAAGTAGGTACTCATTATTGCCTAATATCACAAATACTTACTTCATTTAATTCCATAATCATCGTCATCATCATCATCATCACCATCATATTTTTTATTATTATTATTGATTGATTTATTTATTGATCACCATTTAAATTCATCAGCAATAAATCTTATTATTTCAAGCACGCATTTCATTAGCTTACCTAAGCCCTAAGCCAAGCCGTACATAAGAACTTGTATCTGCATTACAAATTGCAAATAAATAAAAATGAACATGAACCCAGTAGCTACCTCAGGAAATTCCTTCCTACAGTACCTTTCTATTGCCAACATTTCTTTGACAACATTCTCACTTCGTTTCAAAAAACGCCAGTCGACATGTAACATACAAGCTCATTCCGCTCCGAACTCCCTGACCACGGCAATATCTTGGTAGCCTCACAGGCCACTAGGCCGATTAGGTCGGCCATTACACCGCTCATCGCCTGAAATATTATTTAATAGCAATTTTCGGGACACTTAGCCCCGAATAGCGGGTAGATAAGGTAGATACGGAGGGTAGGGCAAAGATGTCGGAGTGATGGAAGAGATAAAGCGAGGGTGAGGGAAGATGGAGCTCTTGCAGAGCTGCTTCTTTTTTTATTTACGTCCGTGACACCTCAAAATCTTCGCGTCGAAACAGATTTTGTCTACAGCACAAGAAAAAAAAAGGGACTGATTGTAGAAAAATTGCTTTTGTTTTAAGCACGACAATGTCAAGAAGAAATGTGTGGATTCTTCAGTCGACTATTATAGTGTACAATATAAAGCACTAGCAGACAACCCACGGTTTTACCCGCGTAGGCCCCGTTCCCGTGGGAATACAGGGATAAAATGTAGCCTATGTGTTAATCCAGGGTGTCAGCTAACTCCATACCAAATTTTATTACAATCCATTCAGTAGGTTTTACGTGAAAGAGTAACAAACATCCTTCCATCCATCCATCCTCACAAACTTTCGCGTTTATAATATTAATAGTAGGATTGTTTCTTCTAAATCGGCAGTAGTGTTTTCACCATCTGGCACTTTGTTGATTTTTCCGTTGACATACCAGTTCCTACGGGGATTATACTGCGTGTGCTGGTCTAGTTGATAACCAGACATTATTGCCAAACTGGACATACGAGTGTCTCGTGCAGTCACAAGACATATTATTCAATTATTATTACGTTGAAAAGTTGTAAGATAGTTTTTCTTTTTTATTTGCCTAAGGCAGTGGTAATTATAGGCTTCTTATTTTTCCTTTAAATCATATTATCAACATAAACTTTATGGACGTTTGCAAATGTTTGAACAAACTGATTCCTTAATTAATAGATTCCTGTTTATACCTACTTAATTCAAAGTAAGGTTATGAAATTTTAATTTTAATCGTTCATAGCTGTTCATTCTTGTCATTCATTAGTGTCTTCTTGAATAATTAATGACCTTTGTTTGAATTAGTGCTATTCGCCGAAAATTCGTCACTTCCACAGATCTCAACGTGCGTGTATCTACGCACATCAACCCCGAATGACCGGACGGGCTCCGTGATGGAATGAGACATACATATGTATACCGCGGATCCGTCTGCGACCCCAACTCGTTACTTACATTACATCGCGTTCAGTTCGTCTGTCGGGAATCGGGAATAGGAAAGGTTTTATACTCACTAGATACGTAACATAGTTATTCGATGTTATTTTCTTATTCCACTCGTTTCAATTAACAAATAGAAGATATCGCACCTACTTACTAAGTTTTCAAAAGTGTTTTGAAGCAATTTAATAGCAAAACTGGTTTTCGTTATTAAGCATCTACACGCGAAATACTGTGTTCAAGTTGATCATAATCATTCCCACTACACACACTATCGGCACCTTACACTATTCATATACATATAATATTTACATAGGTTATTATTTCCCATAAACAGATTTTAAGCTATACATTCTATTTATTTACGTAAAATATTATTTATTTATTAAGTATTATATTGATAAATGTTACCCATCCGTTACTTGTCCCCAAAGGTTCATATGAAAATCAGCGTCAGGCAAGCATCTCAGGATCTGTCTGTCATTACCGCTGAAATGAGCCTTTTGGCGCAGCCGTGAGACATGCCATTTTTGTGTCTTTTTTTTGTTATTATATTATTATTTTTTTTACTGTGCGTGTATCCAACTGTTGCCAATAAATGTATTTTCTTTCTTTTCTTTCTTTCTTTCTTTCAATTTTATGGCTTCTTGAACCTACTGAACAAGAGGGGTTACCATGTTCAATTCCTGGATCTGGCTAAGTGGTATTACATCATAATTTTCTAAGTAGCTGCCATAAACTTATGCTTGATCATTGGCGATAGGTTTGCTCCCAACAACATTGGGCTTAAACATATTTCTTGTTATGTGAGTGTAGGTATTATGTATTTAAAAACACTATTTTAGGTTAAAAAGGCACTATTTTGCAGACCAAATAGGCCAGTCACAATTAAGCATATAAAGGAAATACAGAACATTTAAAATACAAAGTCTGCGATACTGATTTTGAAATCCGAAGGTTCTAACCCAGCTTTGCTCGGCCGGCTCGCAACCGATAAGAATGATCAAATGTTACAGGAGCTGAGTCCTGACAAATGCTGCGTTTGTGTTTACCGGGACAGAGTACAATCAGCAAAGAAAATAGGCATTTAAAATCATGAGTGAACACACGTAAACAAAATATAAATATGGGCAAACGACATCGCTTTAGGTCAGGCTAAGATGGCGGAAAGAGCTGGACTGCTTCGATAAGGATTTGTCCCTAAAAGTTACAACAGAGAGAGGTGGAAGCAAAGTAGGCTTTTGCTCTGCAGTGGGACAACATAGGCTATGTAATAAATAATAATGATAGTAATTCATAGGTTTAAAGATATTTTTTTCCCGTAAGAACTTATAAAATAATATTTACTTACAATGAGATATAAAGTAACATGAGGTAAAAGGGTACATATACGTACATATTTTTTTGGGTTTACTCTTAAATACGTTAATTATATTTAATTGACTCTGACTGTGACCTCTGAGTTTCTTTCGGTGTCTCTTCTCGGAGTAGTCAGATAGTGAAACACCGACCTCATCTTCTAGTGTTTTGTATGAACCTATTTACAAAAATAAATACGATTTATGATTATATTTCGGTATATCATTGAATAGTTTTGCTCCATCCACTAATATTGTCTTTTACCGTAATTTTTCCGTAAACGTGCCTTAAGAGTTGCAGTTTGTCTTTAATTCTTGTGTTGTTTTATATTGTTGATAAGATTTGTTGTTTGTAACTTTATAATATTTATGTAGTTGTATGTTTGATGAGCTAATTTACATTTATTATCACGCCTGTAATTCCCGAAGGGTTCGTGTAACACAACTATATTTTGCCACTATTTTTTGTTACGTTTAAGTTTCGTGTAATTTGGGGCGAGTCTATTGACATCAATCGGGCACAGCTTCGGGCTACTATTGAGAAACACCTAAAAGAAAACTCAATTACGTTTTGTGCGACCCGGGGATCGAACCCGGGACTTCATGCTCAGCAGTCGTTTTAATTTTTATTTACTGTGGCAATATATGTAAAGATAAGAGTGTGATTTTTGCTGCTGGCCGTACAAACGAGCATAACATTACGTTATGAGGGTCATTATCAGTGTTGCCACATCAGCATGTAAAAATGCTGGTCAGGCCGCGATGATGGCAGGAAATTAGATAATTTAATAAAAAAAAGAGATTCTGCAGGTGTTTTCTAATAAATTAACCAACCAACACACGTTCGCAGCTCTTAAAATTAGTGTATCAGATATTTTATGGATACAAAAGAATTGAAAAAAAACATGAAAGCGTAGTCACCCGCGAATTTGTAAATTCGACTCGTTTACAAATTTTTATTAATACAAAGTAGGCCAATCTACTAGCCAATATCTTGTAGCAAAATAATATAAAGCAAAAAAGAAGCCATTGACCCTATAACCATGTTTTATTGAGTGTTTAATGTGAGAACAAGCAGTCGCGGGGACAACTGACTCCGCTCGTAAATCGTACCAAACGATGCGTGTGCGCCACCGATATCATAATATAGGGCAGTGACGTCACGCGATACATTTTGTTATAACTGATTTTCTTGTATCGCTGCCCCGGTATTAAGAAATTTGTCTTTGATGTTGATGCAGTGTTTAATAAAATTGTTTTGTAAGTTAATATTTTTATGCCAAGAGAAACGTGTTAGAAATTCGTAATCTGAAACGTAAAAGTTGTACCTACATATTAATTAAGAAGCCATCATATTTTAGATGGGATAATTTTACCTAGCGTAATTTATATAACGTTTTAGTTACATCGTCTGAAAATAAATGGGAAATATGTAGTTTAGTTAATCCCGTTTCTTTTTATTCTTATCAATTAACAAATACGGCTTCAAGACTACAGATTACGGCCCTACAGTCAGCGCCTTAGCGATTTCATGCGGTCCTTATAGCAGCATGTCTTAGTAAAGTCGTGCCTACTAAATTTCGGTCAAGGTGAGCAATCTTACTTAACTTAAGACGGAGAATGCACGTGCGATATGTTGGTCCGACGTAGTCTTTTACCTCCTCCTAGTTAAATGTACTTAAACTCTAAGGCGATTATCACACTGCGACGCTTCACGCTGCATGTTGCGTGTCTCTAATCTGAATAAACGCGCGTGGATGCATTATGTGTGCGTGTTTTCTATACAAACGGAGATACTTACAAATGCTACGATGCGTAAGCGCTGTCTTTGGCAAACAAACATTATTATTACGAAATAAAACTATACAAAAGCATCTACTTACCTTCAATTGGCCTCTTCTTAAAAAACTGCTGCATTCCGTGATGGTTTGGAGCTGCCACTCGCTACTGGAACGACCTATCACCACCTTCTTTTCACATTTTAACAGTTGGCACTTTTAGTCTCAGATAAAAGCGGCACCAACTGTGTATCGAAAAGTTATTTTGTCAGCACACTTCCACAGAGTCAGTAGTAGTAGCACCTAAGGCGAATTCAAATGTTTCTAGCAACAAGTAACCATAAAATAATATCCCATTTACACCACAAACCACTACACTAACACACACTACACAGTCGTACACAGTACACAGCAATGATCCAGTAACACTCTCACCACTTCACACGCGAAATTAAAGGAGGAGGTTCTCAACTCGACGCATTGTGGTCTTATTTCTTGACTGTACTATTTTATTTTATTGTGGGTAGTTAGTATTAAAATAACTCTCAAATTTTTTTCCAATATTTTCCAACTAGTCTTAACCACTGACTACAATTTGATGAATGGTAATGAAGGGCGGGTTTTTTAGGAGACTGTCTTTTTTATGACGTTCAAAAAAAGATCAGAATAATTTGAATAAAAGACTTTAGTTTTTGATTTTAGTAGTCTTAACCGATTAAAGTGCACATCGAGTTCAACTGTATCAATTGAGGTTTTTTTTGGGCCTACAATTGTCTTTTTACGCACACTTGATTTTCAATTTATTTTAGACATCGACTTTGTCTGCCTTATCAAAAAAATAGAACAGAATAGAACTATCCGGTTGCGCCCGCGTCACTTCATTTGTCATAGACCACAGATAATAAATAGTCTGCGGATCGACAAATGATGCAGAAGCGTGGGTGACGTGTTAACTTAAATGAGGTAATTGGTTTTATTTCACGACGTTCTTATTTTAAAATTATTGGTATTTATTTTATTGATGCTCGTAGCAGGATTTGTTTTTTTTTTAATATCGAAGCGTCTAGTCTGTACGTTGAGGTACGAACCTTTTAGGCTTATCACAATTCTATTTTTATTATTAACTGTTGGTTATATTTCCAGCACGTACTATTCTAAATATTTAAGATTATAAGTTTTTATTTCTTTGTTTTATTATGGAAATAATGGTAAAAATCCGACAACATTTGTGGAGTGATTGAAAAGAACGACGCGTTTAAAGCGACAGTTACGAAAAGCGACTTTGTTGTGGCCTGTATCCTAGCTATACGGTAGAATTTTACTACAGGACTTTTTGGACACAGTAACTTGACCGTTGGTCAGTTTTCACTTTAGTAGAGTACGACAGATAATGCTCCTGAAGCCCGCTGTTCTCCTAGCCCCACAGTCTCGTTATCGTGTGGTCTGGTGTGTCGATAAATCTGCCTTGTCTAATAAAAACCTTCGGCCGGTCCGATTGTCCGGCATCTACCTACATACCTAGCTATAAATAGATTATATGTACGGTGAATCGCCGGTTGATATTAATATTAGGAAATCTGTTTTAGAAATAGGTTTGTTGTTCTATATTGTGTTAGAAAAATGGAAATGATTTCGACGAATATTTTGTTTGTGTATTTTTCATTTACCGAAGATAAGCAACGCTCTCCAGATTTGAGGAGTTAAGCCTTTAGTCCCGGCTGTCATTTGTAGCTGTTACGGATAAGTAGTTAGAAACCCGAAAATCTAGATTTCTTACCCAGTAACTGAGTTCAGGTGGTCAGATAAGCAGTCAGCCACACCAGGTAAAATACTGGTATTCAGCTACATCTAGTTAGATTAAAAGCCAACCCCAAGATAATTAGAAAAAGGCTACTTCACACTGTGTTACACAAGCTTCTAATGGTATACAAAACACAGGTCCGTTCGTGTGTGGAGTAGGTACTGCAGTCGCATATGGGCTGGTGCTGCTAGTTGCCACCTAGCGGCTTTGGACTCAGTGGAGAGGCGTGCTAAGAGGCTTATTGGTGAACCTGATTTGGTTAAAACCAATCCGCAAAGTCTTGAGCACAGGCGTAGGGTAGCTAGCCATATAAGATACATTTTGGAGAGTGTGCGCGGGAATTACTACATCACCCTTCTTCCATCCGACAACCGTGTACGGCGTGTGTCCACCCTCACCCACATCGTTGGCACCCCAACGATCCGGACAAAGCGTTTCGCCTCGTCGTTTATACCACGTACGTCGAAGGATTGGAACAACCTGCCTGCTGCGGTCTTCCCGTCCGAGTATAATTTAGGTGTCTTCAAGGCAAGAGCTGAATAGGCTCTTAATAAACTAGTACGCTTCACTATCATCGATTGCATCATTTCTTACCATCAGGCTAGGCTAGATGGACAAATGCGTCAAATTTCTTTGTTAATTTTTAAACTCTATAACAAACAGAATAAGGTTCATGTTCAATTGGGAAAATTTTACAGTTTAGAGCTTGATGGGCTAGCCTCTGTACTTTTTGCATTTCTTTTTCTATTTCACGACCTATGTGAAATAAGGCTCTCAATATATTTATCAAGAATTTACTATTATTGCGCGTTGTAAGTTATACTTCTTTAGCGTTTTAATACAAAAAAAAAAACTAAAATATTGACTATAGCTAACTTCAAGGTGTCGGTTTTTCGTGACAGTGTGCGCGCGCATTGGAAAATTACTCACATCATTTTTCCCTAACGCACCAAAAGATTCGAAGAATAACTTCAAAAGCTTCAACCAGAAACATCTTATTATTTTAAAATTCTTTTAACAAAAGATCCAAAGTATCTGTTTCTTTAAAACTTAAAATTCCACGCGAGCTATTCAGTATCTTCATTAGTTGGAGAGCCTCCAGCATCGGGTTGGTAAATATGGACACAGGCGAAACACGTGGCTAGGAATTGAGAAACAGCCTGAGCAGTTGGTCAACGACATTGTTAGAAGTTTTCTGGCGATAGTTTTAATTCAAATAAAGACGGTTAGTAAGTTAAAAGTCTGTTCAGTCGGTCTCTTGTGGGCTCGTTCGAAGTTTAAATAGTTATATGTTTTGGTACCTTTTTGTGTTTTTATAGTGCTACTACTTTGTCAAGTTTAGATCAGGAATAGTGATTGTTAAAAACTTAAAGATACCGAGCTGGTATTCGCAACTCCATGTTTAAGCGCGTATTTTGCGTATGGGCCATAATCTACCACGCGGCCCAGTGCGAATGTTGATGTCACGATTTTTTGGTTCTATTATTACTAGTGCCGGTTATACTATTTTTTTAACTATCATAATTATGCCGCACGACTACATAAATAGTTTATCGTGTATGGAGTACCTACTGCTCTCATCTTTAGGGCGGATCCGCCAAATACCAGCTTGATGCGCTTGAGTCTATTGAGAAACGAGCCAAGAAGATCATCGGCAATGATGCACTCGTTGAGTCAAAACTTCAAAGTCTTGAGCATCGACGCCGAGTTGCTAGCCTGTCGGTTTTCTATCGGTTATATTTCGGAGTGTGTGCATCGGAATTGCAGATCTAATTCCACCAAGCCCTTTTCATCATCGGGCCACCAGACGAACGGCACTGCGCCACTGGTACATGGTAGATATCCCAACCATACGTACTAAACGCTTTGGAAACACATTCATTGTGCGAACAGCTAAAGAGTGGAATTCCCTGCCGGAGTTGGTAGCTACAACCTAGGGGTCTTCAATTTGCTTAGAAAATTTCAAATAACATGATACTTTAATAACTACTGACTATGAATAATTGTGTCATAATTTTCCTAATAACAATATATTTGCACACCTTGTATGGTTATAATACAGTGTACCTACTTTTTGAAGCTGTAACATCCTTTGAACCGGTGTTTTGCAAATACACGATTTGCACCTGTATTTGTATTTTTAAAAGTGTCGAGCGTGTATGGCCGGATGTATGAATGCAAACTAAACAAAAGGATTAGGAAAGGAAAAAGACGCATATTTATTAGGCAATTTTAAGCAGTAACAACACAAGTTACTCAATTAACTTATTTAAAGTTCTGATTACGTGTATGTTAAATTAAAACAACAGCACCATTACCGTCGTTTCCATGTTACCACTACTTACCATTAAAGTTCGCTCAGGCAGTTTTTATCACCCTGTACGTCCAAAATGAACGAACAAAGGAGATGGCATTTTTCCGCAGATTGTGGCGATAAAACTGTAATTGCTGATTACAACATTTGGCACCGGCTCGCTAGTCTGTACTCCCAGTGTAATATTAACAGCATGTATACAGTGTGCGTGTGTGTTTCGTAAAATAGATATTTTTGATAATATTTGTACGGAAGAAAGTTTACTAATGATGCTTGAAATACGACTAGGAAAAGGTATGTTCTAGAAGAAAAAGAATGGATGGGTAGAATAATGTAGTTTTCGTTTACGTTAAGGGTCTTTCTACACCCTGTATACGAGAACATAATATGGGGGATAAATTGATAGGGCTGTTTCTGTAAGTATCTACCTACGTGATATTGTTCGACTGAGTGTCTCAACCATTTTGTAATTGCTGGCGACATTTAACAAAGTGTGGTGGACTATTTATTAGTTAAATGTCGCCAATTGGGTTGTCCCTACAAAATGGTTGAGATAACCTACAATATAATAATTACCAAACTTTCTTTTAAAGTTGTGACAATCTAAGAAGTACCTACGATTTGAGAGCTGTCAAAATACATTGTGTAGTGGGGAAAAATATCGGATGCAATAAAATAGTTTACGACCTATTCTCAGATTTACTAAATATGTTAGATCGCTTGGATCCATTTCAGAAACTGGAGGAGGAACCATGATTTAAACACTTGTGAATAAAAATAAATTAATTATAATTCGGCGAGCAAAATCAATATTCTATAATAAATACAATTTTAAACTATTAATATTCTAAAATGAATTAAAATTAAAACACATTAAAATTATTTACAATAAAAAGTAAACAATTCACTTCATTCCATTTAAATTAAACCAATAATAAATAAGAACTTTTTAGAATATAAATTAAATTCATTAAAATGAAATTCAGATAAAAAAATAATAACTCAAAACTTAAATCATTAATAAATGAACTCAGAGCGTTGGTACGCAGGAGCGATCCGTCTGGTACGGCGACTCGCTCGCATCTGAGCTCGAGAATTTTTTTTTTTTTTTTTGAGGGGCGTATCGCATATCGTGTCCTTGAAGAGGACGTGTATAGCTTAACCGGGCGTCTCTGTAGAGATATCTTAAAAGTTAAGACCTCCAGCCAGAGTATAAAAAAACTTAAAAACTAAGCGACTACGCTAAGGGCACCCCCTGCGGGGTACGAGCCTCGGCTTAGGGCGTCGCTGGGAGAGGACAGCAAGGGACGGCTGGATCTGTGTGGTTATTATTTGGGGGCAGCGAGTTTATTATAACTACTGCTCAGCTCGCGGGCTGGCACACAAGCAAGGGACGGGAGGACGGGTAATTATCGGGGGCGTCGCGACGGGCCTCGACGGCGAGGCCGGAATCGGGCTGCGTTCTTGCGAACTGTGCTGGTAGACTTATCGCTCTCCTGGAGGAGGGTGATAGCGTCATCAGGGACGGTGAGGGTGTGTCTAGGTCGCCGTATCTTAGAGATGCGGGACGGAGTGTATCGGGCGGCCGACACCACGAGGGGGTTGGGGTGTTTTTCAGCTACGTCCATGAAACGCTTGGTGAGGCGTTTCATGAACTGCTGAATTGTGGGGATTTTGAGATCTACGTGGAGAATCTCATTTCGGACATAGAAGGGGGCTCCCGTTATCCTACGGAGGAAACGGTTTTGGAGGGTTTGCATCCTATGGATATGCCTAGGGTGCGCATGTGCGAAAACTGCGCAAGCATAGGTCATGATGGGGCGAATGACCGCGGTGTAGAGACGCAATTTGCACTTGAGTGACAATTTGCTTCTCGGGGTCGTGAGGAAATGAAGCCTACTGGAAGCGAAAGCGGCTCGCGAACGAGCCATCTTTATGTGCTTCGCGAAGGTAAGGTGATGGTCGAGAGTAACTCCTAAGTACTTTGCCTCCGAGTCCCAAGGGATGGGGGTGTCGTACATAGTAATTGGATCGGGGGTTGGGACAGTGCGACGCGGTCTTGTGAACAGGACCGCTTGGCTTTTTTCGGGGTTGACCTCTATTCTCCATTTCCGGAACCAATCGCCTAGGGCGTTTGCGGAAGATTGGAGAGTGCGAGCTATCGTGACTGGATTGGTGCCAGTGAAGTAGATTGCCGTATCGTCGGCAAAGAGAGCTAACTGGGACCTATTACTGATGGGAATGTCACTGGTGAACAGTGAGAAGAGGAGAGGGGAGAGCACGGAGCCTTGAGGGACACCCGCGCAAATCGGATGGGGAGAAGAAAACGCCCCTTCGATCCGGTAGCGGAAGGAGCGATTCGACAAAAAGTCCCGTAATATGAGTACGAGACGATCCGGCACACCGAGTTTGTACAGCTTGTATACTAAGCCGTTGTGCCAGACCTTGTCGAATGCTTTCGCTATGTCGAAGAATAGTACTCCCGTCATCCTGGAGCGCATGAAGCCGAGGCTTATGTGCTCCACTATGCGGTGCACTTGTTGGACGCACGAGTGCTGGGTTCGAAAACCAAATTGCTCGAGAGGGATGAGACTCTTTGCTTCGACATAATCTTTGAGTCGCTTATAAATAAGTCGCTCATAGATTTTGCCGAATACGTTGAGGAGACTGATGGGGCGGTAGCTGGAGGGCGCGGACTTGGGTTTGCCTGGTTTAGGGATACCTATCACGGTGGCATTTTTCCACGTTTGTGGGAACATGTTGTTGGATAGAGCGCCATTGAAGATGGCAGTCATCAACATGATGAGGGGGGCTGGGAGGAGTTTAAACACCTTATTGGTGATACCGTCAGAACCGGGGGCTTTGCGAGGTTTAAGACCTTTGATGAGATCGTGCACTTCGTCGGGAGTGACGGGAGGCAGAGGATCGTCGGGGTCTTCTACGGGGGGCAGGGCTGCTCTACGTTCGACTTCGGCGTCGACCTCAGAGAGGTGACTTTGGTCTACTGGTTGAGTGCTAGGGGTGCATTGGGACTCTAAGCTGGCCGCAAGGCAGTCGGCTTTATCGGTGTTGTCAAAGGCGACGCTCTTATCGGGGCGTACTAGGGGGGGCATCGTGGCTTCTTCAGTGGAACGTAGTTTCCGCTGAAGCTGCCAGAAAGCTAAGTGGGTGGGCTCGAGTTCGCTCAGCGTCTTGTCCCAGGTTGCAGAACGAAATTCCAATATGCGTCTCTTTGCAGTTTTCTGCAAGCGGCGCATATGGCGTTTGTTTGCAGCACAAGGAAAAGCACTGTAGGCACGGATAGCCGCGTTCTTCTCGGTCACCAGAGCCTGTACATCGTCCGGCAATCGCCAGCGGAGGTGATCCTCCGCTGGCACTGTCCGTGAACAATCGTTCAAGACTGATTGTACGTGCTCTGTGAACGAGTCGATCGCGCCCGTCGTGTCAGCGACTGAGGCTATTTGGTCGGGGATAGAGTCTAAGAGAGGCGACGTGGTGGATTTCAGACTTTCGCTTACTTTCCTCCAGTCGGTCACTATTTTAGTCGGGGGAGGCAGGCTGGGGTCAAAGGGACCCGAGCGAGGGACTAGATACAAAATGACCGGGCGGTGGTCAGAGTTGAGCTCGTGTATAGTCTCGATTGACTGTAAACGGAGGTTTACATTCTTAAGGAGAGCTATGTCGAGAATATCCTCACGTTGATCGGGACAGTGAGGGAAATGAGTGGGAGACATCGGAGCGATGACGTCATAATTGAGGGTGGAACCTAAGTTAAACACTATTCTACCCCGGGTAGAGGTCGTGTTGCTATTCCAAGCGGGATGTTTGGCATTGAGGTCGCCCGCTAATATAACGGAGTCACTCAAGCCGAAGAGGGTTGTGAGATCATGGGATATAGAGGTAGGGTCCTCTCCGCCACCGGACGGCGGGAAATAACCGGAAATGATGGTAATGGGCTGATGGCCCGTCATACCGAGTCTGCATACCGAGCACTCCAAGTGAGATGTGAGGGTGGGAGGGTCCATAGGGGTGCAATAAAGTTGCTTCCTATAGTAGATAAGAGTGCCGCCTTTGTGACAACGGGACCTATCGTTGCGAATTAACCGGTAATTTGCAATTTTGGGATCGCGGTTGTAGGGTTTGAGGAAGGTTTCCTGTATGAGGAGGATGTCTAGCCGATGGTCGCGTAGGAATTTAGCGATCTCATCACGTTGGCCGTTAATGCCATTGGCGTTGAAATAACCTAACTTAAGGGATCGGGGTTTGTGAGTACTAAGCCTTTCAGTATCCATTGATTACTTCTGGCAAAGGTTGAAAATGGCTTCCGATACGGAGGGATAAGCCTTGAATATGTCTACAAGGGCATCGGGGTTGGTTTTAGCCGCGATTTCGACCTCTGCTGTCATAGCATCGGCCGCGGGAGTGAAAAAGACCCTATAGGCTCCGAATAGGACCTTCATGTTGTGGCAAGCCTTGTCTAGGACAGGGTTGCCACTCGAGGGCGACGCGGATGCGGGGGAGGGGGTAGTCACTGGGACTGTTGGAGCCCTAGGGGCGATAGGGAGAGGAATCTCCATCAGAGCTGGGATGGAGGAAGCGGGGGTTTGAGAGGGCACCAGGGCCGGGAAGGCCTTCTGGTGGTTGAGCTGATTCCAGGGGGAGGCTCTCTGGGGGCTTAGGCGAGCGGGCATCTGTGAAGAGGGGACTTTCACGGATGGGCTTTCGCGTTGCTGTTTGGCGGCAGCGAGCTTAGCGAGTCTCGCGGCGGAGGGTTTGGGGGCTTTGGGGCAACCACGGTAGTTAGCCGGGTGCCCAGACTGACCACATAGGACGCACGAAGGCGGCTCTGAGCAAAGGGAGAGATCTTTAGGACGGGAACACTCAGCCGTGCTATGGTCACCCAGACACTTGACGCATCTGGGTTTCGCATAGCAGTGGGCCTGCGAGTGGCCGTACAGTTGACAGCGGTGACACTGACCAACTATAGTGGGACGGTAGGGTTTCTCTACGGTTATGCCGATGAGATTACAGAGGGACTTAATGTCAAAGATCGGATGATGGCCTTCTGTTGGATGACAGATGACAAGGACCATATCGTATTCTGCTCCACCGCGTGCTCTGTGCAAACGGTGGACGGAGATGACGGGGATATTTTGGGCCACTAAATCATCATATATTTCTTGGACGGGCATCTCAAAAGGAATGCGCCTGATAACCACACGGGTGGGCTTTTCCTCCGGAAGGGAGTAGGTGTGAAAAGGAATTGCCTTTTCACGCAAGAGACGGGAGAGACCCCTGTAGTCGTTAGACGTAGGGACAATGACCTTAACGCCTTGTTGGCAGGAACGCGCGTTGGTGTAATTGATCTTTTGATCTTTACACCAATTCGAGACGGTGGTCCACTTGGCCCTTTCTTGGATGAAAATGGGCGGCGGTGGTTTTTGCTTCTGAGAAGCAGACGAAGAGGGATTAGCACTAGGGCTAGAAGAGGGACCCTGAGACGCGGGGGAGGGGGAAGGCGCGGGTTGGGCAGAGGGTTTCTTAGCCTTAGTGGCCTGAGAGGAAGAGGCTTTCGTCTTTTTCCTCTTCCCTCCCTTACCGACGACTTGAAAGTCGTCTTCAGAGGAGGAATCGGAAGCGGACTCGGCTTCTGAAGCGGATTGAGAGCGAGGCACGGTAGTGTCCATGCGCTCAGAGGGATCGGGGTCGGCGACGGGAGTAACGGCCGTGGGAATTTTTGCCGGCTTAGCGATAGCCGGCTTAGCGGTCGGGGGCTTTTTGGAAACAGTCGGTGTTTCCGAGAACGCGGGCATAAGGGACGGTACCGACAATGCCTGGGGAATTTCTAGAGAAGGCATCGAAGCCTTCTGAGAAATGCAGCCTTTGTCGGCTAAAGGCGGCGATAAGGGGCTATCGAGTACGTCACTGAAATCAGTGACGTCGCGGTCGCATACCTGAGCGCAGGTAGCCGATAAACCGGTTTGACGCTGTAACGCGTCGAACTTCTGGCCATATTTGGCCGAGAAATCGGGGTCCTTTAAGAGGACCTCTTTGAAAAACGCTATTATTAAAGCGTCCGACATGACTAAATGGGGAGTTTACGCGGGAAAAATTGCGGTGGGAACCTAGCAATCCTAACCCTAACAACCTAACTTCCCCGGGTGGGTTTTGCCCGGGGATGTGTAACCCTCCCTGCCGGGTGTAGGCAGGGAGGTGAGTACCTAATGGTGAGCCCTAAGCTTGTAACCCGTCGCCAGTCTTATTGTGCGAACGGGGCCCTGACCAGTCTAGTGCGAAGGGGTTGAAACACCCAACCGACACTAGGTGTGTAGCTGTGAACGAAACCAGAGACTAGATTTGACTAGGAGATCCCCCAAGGCCAAGGTTCTAGCTCTCGACTCCAATTGACTGCCTCACCCTGAAGGGGATCGGCGGGTGTGTCGGGTCAACACCCCACTCGGCTTCGTTGGCACCGTAAGGTATCCACCGAGGACCACGAAACTGTGGTTTTACCCAGAGGGGGTCAAACGTTTAGACGATGTGAGTTGATCGACCGCTGCCTTGAAAAAGGCGGCTTTGGATCCGTGGTTGTAGTCAGAGACTACGAAGATCGTTGCGGCGAGCGGCAACGGAGCGAAGTAGCGGCCGTACGGCGGGCGGCGGACAGTCGTGGAGCGTAGCGCAGCACGTCCGTTCGCGGCGAGCGTCGAGCGGCGAGTGACTGAGCTCGAGAACTCGAGAACACGCCTTTTATACGTGCAGTCTCAGAAGAAGGGGAATGAGTCACGTGTTGTTTTGCATTAAACCAGGTGGCGCGATGCACAGGTGTTGTTTAACGTTCAATATTCAAACGTGTGATGCTTGTGTACTTTGTAATGATTGCCTGCGCCGACACGGCCATACTGCACATGACGCGTCTCTGCGTCAATTCTGTAACATTAAAGTTTCCTCACGGTTTATGACAATCAAGTTTTGTCGTTGGTGCTCACAATTATGTTTGGCATCGTCGCCTTCTTTTTATTATTAATATTATGAAACAACCAAGCCTTCACGCTGGTGTTCACGACCATAAATTTGGCATCGTCGCCTATTTTATATTAATGAAACAACCAAGCCTTCACGCTGGCGTACACAAATAATAATAAAAAGTCACTCACCAAGTGTTACATTATTTCGGTGTTTCCAAACCTATCGAGATTTCCTCTATGCTCATCAACACGTCCTCAGTGTCCACCAACACTTCCTCCGCCGACGCGGCAGTTTCATTTTGTTTTCCGAAGTCTGGAGCGGCTCGTAGATTTTCATGGGCTACTTTTCTGGGTCGTCCACGTCCTGTTATCTTCTTAACCTGGTAACGGTCATTAGGCAACACCTTTTTAACTTCATAAGGACCCCCGTACTTTTGACTTAACTTGGTCCCTAGTCGGGCAGATTCCTTGACTAAAACAAATTGTCCCTTTTCAAACTTCTTTACTTTTGCTTTAGTGCTGTCAAATCTTTCTTTAGATTTATTTGACTGCTCGGTCAACCTTGCATAGACAATTTTTCTTAACGATTCTGGCTCAATTCTTTCATTTTCTTCGTCAATAATTGAAATGAGTTCAGGAGGGGCACATCCATTTTTTCCTGTTAGAAGTTCAATTGGTGTCTTTCCAGTTGCTTTTGAAATTGTGCAGTTAATAGCGAGTTGTAAGGCTCCAAGAGCAAATTCCCAGTGTTCTTTTTCAATATGACTAATAATAGTGAGGCCATCTTTGATGACACGCATTACTCTTTCTGCTTGACCGTTAGCCCTGCTAGTGTAGGCAGCCGTGTGATGCAGTTCAATCCCAAATTGTTTGCAGTATTTTTCATATTGAGATACAAATGCACCGTCGCCATCAACAATCACCCTTTTTGGTGCTCCAAAGAGAAATATTACTTCTTTAAGATGCTGCAAGGCGGCGTCTTGATTTTTTTTAGTGGCATATTTTAAAATCACGAATTTGGAGAATGCATCAACGGCTACAAAAACGTATTCTTTTTCGGACGATGGTCCACTTAGTTTTCCCGTAATGTCTATGTGAATAGTATGAAATGGTTCCGCTACCTTTTTAATTGGATGCAGTTCAATTTGTGATGCACCAGAGGATCCTTTCATAGTTTTACATACTACACAGTTGTCTATGAAGCTGCGAACTTTAGAACTCATTTTCGCAAACCAGAAATGTTCTTTAAGTTTTTGGAACGTTTTTTCCCATCCGAAATGTTTGAGAGCTTCGTGATAGTGGTTAATAATACTCCATTGGTAAGATTGTGGTACTATCTTCAAAATTTTAGTATTGCCACTATCTAGGCTAATCCGTTGGCAAAGTACTTCGTCTTTGATTAGGTAATTGGTATCTTTGTTGTTGCCTTGCTTTATGTTTTTTAATATTTGGTTTAAATAGGGGTCTCGGTGTTGTTCCATTATTAACCAATTTTTATCGGATGTTAAACTAAGGATGGTCTGAACTACAGGGTTTCTGCTAAAGAAGTCTGCATGCTTCAGTTTTTCTCCTTTACGGTATTCAACCTCAAAGTCGAAATTCTGTAAAAAGGACCACCAGCGATGGACACGTGGTAGAAGTTCCTGCTTGTATCGTGATGCTTTTAAAGCATTGCAGTCTGTAATAATTGTAAATTTTCGGCCGTATAAAAAGTGTCGAAAATGTTTTACTGACCTTACGACAGCGAGTGTTTCCAACTCATATGAATGATAATTGGATTCGGCTTTAGTTGTCCTTTGGCTGAAGTATCCAATAACATGTGGTCGTTCTTCCTTAATTTGTATTAAAACTCCTCCAAATCCTAATGAACTCGCGTCTGTGTGAAGTTCGATTGGTAGACCCTCTTGAAAGATGGTGAGAAGTGGCGCACGTGTGAGATAGTCAATTATTTTCATTCTTGCTGCTTCATGCCTTGTAGTCCACTCCCATTTTGTTTCAGTTTTCGTCAGTTCGTATAATGGTGCCATCTCAGAGGAGAAATTAGGGACGAAACGACGAAAATAGCCGGCCAATCCGTTAAACTGTCTAATTTGCTTGACATTTTCTGGAACAGGGGACTTTGCTAAAGCTTCTACCTTACACGGATCGGGTCTTACTTGTCCATCTGATATGATATATCCCAAGTATTGTATGCTCCTCTTCATAAATGAGCATTTCTTCAGATTTATGGCAAATCCTGAATTGCTGAGTGCCTGAAGTACCAAGTCCAGTCTCTCCAAAGTTTCTGCAACAGATTTTCCAGACACGAGAACGTCATCCATGTAAACAAGAGCTGCTTCTCCTCTTAATGTGCCAAGTGCCTTGTTAATGCATCTTTGGTATACGGATGGTGCATTGGTTAATCCAAACGGCATCGTTAAATATTCATACTGCCCGTCGGAAGTAATAAAAGCAGTTTTCTCAATAGAGTCTTCGGCCACAGGAATTTGATGGAAACCAGCAGCCATGTCAAGGCAACAGAAATATTTTGCATCGGCAAGCTGGTCTAGCTGATCTGAAATAAGTGGTAATGGGTAGTGATTACGAACTGTATTAGCATTTAATTCACGATAATCAACGCACAAGCGATCTTGTCCGTTTTTCTTTTTAACTAGTATTATTGGACTTGCAAATGGAGAGTTGCTTTCTCGTATAATCCCGTTATCCAACAAATCTTGCGTAATTTGCTTGACCTTTTCCCTCTCAACAGGGGCCATTCTATAAGGACGCCGCTCCACAACTTTGTTAGGGTTCTTCAATCTGATGTGAAGTTCACCGGTAGTAACTCGGTTTGAACAAGTACCTTCAATAAAAGAATGTTGATATTTGCTCAGAATTTTCATTAGGGCTTCGTGGTCTTCACTATGAAGGTCTGTGTCTATATCGACTGAACTTACTTCTGTATGTTGAAGAATACAAGCTTCTTCCGACGTGCGACGAACTATAGTGCCTTTTATCGACAGCTCTACTGTTATGCCTGGAATCATGAGAAGATCCTTACCAATTAAAACTTTAGCTGGTAACTGATGATCCAAGACTACACTAAACTCCATCTCGATTAAAATTTCATTAATTTTGCAATTAGTTCTTATTTGAGTATGAGAGTAAATTGGAACTGGACCAATCCCTTTCAGACATTTTGCCATGTTCTTTCTCTGACCTGGTATGCATGATGCCACAGATTCTCGAATCAAAGAACAATCTGCTCCACTATCAAAAATACAATCTAATGAGCTTTGTCCAATTTGGATTACCATAGTGTTGAACGGTTTAGTTTCATTACTCTGACAAAGGTTGATTTTCTTGCTACGTTGGTCATCTGCAATCTTTTTAAAACATGTCTCGATAGTGTGCCGGGTACCTTTGCAATAAGAGCATTCTTTAACAGGCTGTGTAGAAGCATCTTATGCTGAAGAGGACGCTGATGAAACAGTTGCAGAAGGCGTCCAACGTCGTACTGAGCAATTTCGAGCAAAATGACCGGTTTTTCCACACACGTAACATGTAATATTTGGTCGTTCTCGACTTGAATCCAAACGTGCCCGTTTGGGGTTCTCACTCTCCTTTGGTGGTGCACTTTTTCGCTTACGAAAGGTCTTGGCTATAGCAATCAATTCTGGAACAGAATTTGACTTACTGTTTAGAAGTTCCGTGCGAATTCGCTCATCACCAATACTTCCAATCACAAATTCAACAGCATCTTGTTCCGTTGGATTGGGTTTCATAATCCTTTTGAACATTCTCCAAATATTTGAGATGAAATCTGGAACATTTTCCGCATCGTCAAGAGTATAGTTTCTGTAACGTAATACATCAGCAAAATACCTTGATTCTGGCTCAAAGGTCTGCAACATATCGTCACGCATCTCTGTCCAAGTGGTCGTCCTGAGGAGACTACTATCAGACCATGTTTTAGCACGTCCTTTTAGCACACTAGCTGCTTTCAGGCGTACTTCATGATCCCGAAGCCCATATTCAGCTTGTGTTCGGGAAATTAGATCAACCCATTCTCGGACATCGGTTCCAGTATCAGGATCAAATTCTGGAAAGTAAACATCTGAAATACGAACCCGCTTGTTTTCATTAGATTTCATAATACTCATCATTTCCGCCAACGTAGTTTGATGATCGTAGGACAATTGAGCCAACATGTCATTCATCGTAGTTTTAAACGTGTTCGCCATAATCTGGATGACGTCACCTGAGCGGTGTTCATCACGTGGTGTCCCGACTTCTGATGTTAGATCGCTTGGATCCATTTCAGAAACTGGAGGAGGAACCATGATTTAAACACTTGTGAATAAAAATAAATTAATTATAATTCGGCGAGCAAAATCAATATTCTATAATAAATACAATTTTAAACTATTAATATTCTAAAATGAATTAAAATTAAAACACATTAAAATTATTTACAATAAAAAGTAAACAATTCACTTCATTCCATTTAAATTAAACCAATAATAAATAAGAACTTTTTAGAATATAAATTAAATTCATTAAAATGAAATTCAGATAAAAAAATAATAACTCAAAACTTAAATCATTAATAAATGAACTCAGAGCGTTGGTACGCAGGAGCGATCCGTCTGGTACGGCGACTCGCTCGCATCTGAGCTCGAGAACTCGAGAACACGCCTTTTATACGTGCAGTCTCAGAAGAAGGGGAATGAGTCACGTGTTGTTTTGCATTAAACCAGGTGGCGCGATGCACAGGTGCTGTTTAACGTTCAATATTCAAACGTGTGATGCTTGTGTACTTTGTAATGATTGCCTGCGCCGACAAATATACCTACACACATTTCATAAGAATCGATCAAACCGTTTCGGAAGTTTTTTGGTAACAAACACTATGACAGAATTTTATATATAAGATAAGTAGGTACTTAACTTTAATACTTTTAATAAGATGACAAGAAATAGATCCGAAAAAATAATAACTACTACTTTTTATTCAGCGATATGCTCTTTGTGTTAGATAGAATAAGAATGACAAGATATATACACACATCAAAAGTGTCTAGGGATCAAGCATTTTTATGCGGATTTCTTGAGATTGAGATGTGGCTTTGTAATAAATTTATGATTTTATAAATTTATATGGATCCTTTTTGGTGCATTTCATAATTTGAATCAGGAACTGTGAATCAAATTCGAGTAAAAGATGAAAATCAGCAGTCAATATTTTCCCTATAAAAACATACAACGCATTGAAGACATTATTAGTGCTACTGTTTCCCTACTACTGATTAAAACCAACGTTATTATGGAGCGGCGACGTCATTTAAGCAGGGAAGAAATGCTCAGAGCCGTGGGAATGATAGAAGCTGGTTCCCGGCAACGTACTGTGGCTTTAGCTCTGAATACAAGTCAGAGTGTTATCAGTCGACTTTGGACACGTTACCGAAGCACTGGTACCGTGGCTGAGCGCCATGGAGGACGGTATCGCTGCACCACACGGAGACAAGACCGATACATTCAAATCTTAACTCGAAGAGCTCCAACAATAACCGCCATGATGTTAGCCGTGTGGCTTCATCACTCTTCAGGGAACTTAATTAGCGACCAAACAGTCAGAAACCGCTTGCATGAAGTGAACCTTCATTCCCGAAGACCGCTACGGGTACCACCTATAGCAATGCACAATCGTAGGATTCGATATCAATGGGCTCTTGAACACAGAAATTGGGCAGAAGAACAATGGCGTTTCGTGTGCTTTTCTGATGAGTCTCGTTTTGGTATGAGACCGGATACAAGACGTATACGACACTGGAGAACCCCTGGACGCCAACAGCGATTAAAATCCTGCCAGGAAGTCCATCCTTATAGTGGTGGAACCATCATGGTATGGGCGGGTATTTGGATCGGCGGAAGAACTGAGTTGATTTGGACCAGAGGCAACCTCAACGCTCAAATTTATGCTGAGACGATTGTATCAGACGTCATCGTTCCTCTACAAGTGCAAATCGGTCCCTTTTTCAGTTAATGCATGATAATGCACGACCGCACACCGCAAGAGTTGTAAGACAGACTCTCGCCGCAGCTAACATCAATGTCCTGCCCTGGCCTGCTCAGTCGCCAGACTTGAACCCGATTGAGCATGCATGGGATATGCTACAGAGAAGAGCTCTGCCGAATATGGAGGGAATCCAGTCGCAAGAAGACCTTTTTTTGTTGTTGCAACGAACATGGGCGGCCATTCCACAGCGTGATTTGGATGAACTCATTTTGAGTATGCCAAACCGATGTTCTTGTGTTGTTAGTGTTCGCGGTAGAAACACGGATTATTAATTGTTTAAGTTACCCAATAAAATTTTAAAGAAAACTGTTATTTCAGTCTTTTTTTCGAACTTTAATGTTAGTGGTTCAAATGTCAAAAATCCCTTTATTAGGAAAATGGCAAATTTCTTTATTAATGCAAAGGTGACTTGGTTTATCGTTACTGTGACAAACGAAAACACTTTATTTGATGAATCCTTAAAGAAAATTTTAATTAATATCAATCAGGAGAAAAGTTATTGCAAAAATATATGTTGATCCCTAGACACTTTTGATGTGTGTATGTACCTATAACCTAACCTAACTTACCATACCTATCGTATAGCGAACCTAACTACCTAACCTAACTACCTTACTAAAATGCACTGATTTTAGATTAAACAAAATACACTATTTTAAACTGCACTACTGCGCTGCGTGTCTCTATGTTACATACAATACTATTTGAAGTAGTAGTAAGTAGTAGGAGGTAATAATTTGACTTGATTGTTATATCATCCGTACGTAAAGTAGGTATTACTTTGCCTGTTCGATTCCCACCAAAGACAAATAATTGCGTGCTGAATTAGGGTTGTAGTCATGCCCACAGTGCCTACAACGGTAGATCCGCCCTTAAACATTGCTCGTAACAAGAAGAGAGAGACTATTCCAAATATTATACCTGTACTCCATTTATAATAGCATTACAAAAAACTCATCTTATAATGGTGGCGGTATAATGAAACCAGCGTTGAATGACAGATAGGATTTATTTTGCTTTACTTCAAACACTTGACAGATTTTAGCAAACAATGTTGTATAGACGTGGACCCTATTCGTGGTCTTAGGAATGGACTGCGGGGCTATCCTATCCCTTAACCTCCTAGCTCCCCGTGGCGTGGCTTGGCGTGGGGCTTAAAATAGAACGTTCTGCATTCGCAGGAATGCAAGAAAATAGGAAAAAGAATAAAAGAATTTGAATTACAATTGTTTTATCTAAAAATTTAGAAGAATAAAAGTGAAACGAAGAACGTTCCATGTATTGTTCATCCGTGCTTTTTTGGTTTGCATCATTGACACTGTAATTTTCAACTAAAATGAAAGAGTATAACTAAATGCAACGCACATCATTTAGTAAAATAAATTGTTGTTATGGTTACAAATTTACAACTGAATGTAACAGCTGCTGCATGCCACAGCATGCAGCAGCTGTTACATTTAGCTGTCACAATCACATCTATTATCACAATAATAGATTATATAATAAATTCGGCGAAAGTTGAAAAACGATCAAAGAAATTTGACACATTGGGGCAACTTGACGTGCTGGTGTCTGTACTTCCGTTACAAAGCGTATTAAAAATTACCTTTGTAATTTTACAAAAATGTTAACATTTTTGAAAATTGTGTTCTGTATGTTTGGACCTTCGGTTAAGAAACACTGTGGTACAATTTACTTACCAAGTAGGTGTACCAACGTGATTTTTTAATTCATAAATGTACTTTTTGTGTTCGTCGACTGACTTCGGTAGAAGAGGATGTTTATTGTACTGATCTGAATGTCTAGTTAAACCATAGCCAGACCCGAATTTGTCGTAGTCTAAAGGTGCCGAATGCCCTTCTTGATGCCAACCCTGAATGTGATGTGTTTGCGGATGAATGGATTAAAATTATGCATGTATGCCTGGTGTTCTGTTAGAGTAGGTATTTTTATTTTCGATTTAGTTTTTGTCGTAGTGAATTATAATTGCAATTTGTCTCAATGTTACTAAGTGTAATTGGTGTTGTAGGTACCGTTTTAAGTAACTATTAATTAAATAAATAATAAATAAAAATGTTACTTCGAATGCATATAGCAAAAGCATTATGAGAGTCAACGAGTACACGCAAATAAAAAATAAAGTAATTAAAAATAAGACAATTTAGTCAAAGGATATTTATTTAGCTCGGATCGCTTTCGATATTTTGATTGAACTGTGAATGAGTGAGTGGATGGTATATGAACGTTGTTTGAATGTAGAATGCAGTATGTGTATTTGTTAAGATATCTATATAATTGATCTAAATCCATTTAGACAAAACGTGAAGCCCAAAGGATCTGAAAACTCAGGGCTGTTTATTGTTAACGATTCCAAGCCAAGTGCTGGGACAGCTGTCCTTGAAGGCAGGGCTGGAGTGTGCCAGGTGGATGTCCAGTAGCTCCGCGATTGGCAGCATCCTGGCGGCCAGCAACTTCACCATATCAATAACCTGGGGGCCCACCATCTGCGGTCTGGTAGAGAGGACCTCGATAGAGTTGGACCGGATCGCGAAGTTCACTGTGTCGCGGAGGTGGTACTGTTAAACAAAGTTGAGTGAATTAATTAATAAAGTTCACGTCGACCTATGGATTACCTAATGGGTTCGGAAATACACACACATTATCTTTATTTATTATTCTATTTCCTATTTCTTACGCAATTGCACCTACCTACTACTGTTTGTCTCTGCATCATCCAAAGGTTGGCTGGTAAAAAATGACTTACATTAGTGCTTTAAATATTAAATAAATTAATTCATCCTTTGATGTTCTATTCTACGCACGCATAAAAAATCTTGCTTTAAAAAAGAACATAACAAACATTACATTACACGACAATATAAGTTAATAAAGTTTTATCAGTACTAAAACATCATAATTATTTCGTCCATAACATACCTAAAAATAAAAAAATAAAACAGTAAACCAATTATAGGGCATTAAAAAACTCATCCGCATCGCTATCAGTGGGAAAAGTGCCCAGAAGACTGGCCGCATTGCCACGTTGTATGGCAATGCTGATTCTCTGACCGAAATAAAGGCCAGCCCTCTGGTCACGTGAAGAGTCGACCAAACGTTTGGCGTTCATTTCTGAAATCACTTCTGAGTCCGCAGTGAAATCATGTGAAAATAAAATATCGTATTCTTAAATGGAGTGATTTCGACACTGGCGCCACCAAGTGATGATCAAAATGAGAGAAACAAAAACGGGTGAGTATTTTGACGTGAGGCGACGTGAGAGGCGTAGGGAGTAAAACTTTCGAGATGATTTGCGAAATGAATTTTGAAGTGATTTACCATTTACAGAATAACACAGCAGACTTCAATTCAGCTTTCGAAGTAATTGCAAAATGTACAACCCAAAAGCTCCTTTCCCAGAAATTGAACACAGAAGCAAGAGCCTCATATTTGACACTAGCAGACGTCACGCAGTTTCACCCGCGTAGTTTCCGTTCCCGTGGGAATACGGGGATAAAAAGTAGCCTATGTCCACCGGGAAAAGTGTAGCTTTCCACCAGTACAATAATTTTTAAAATTGGATCATTAGTTCCGAAGATTACCCCCTACATACAAACTTACAAATTTTACCTCATTATAATATTATTAGTATAGAAGTATAGATTTTACCAACACTATGCTTAAGAATCATAATGGTTGTAGGTGTCAAACTATATTCATAGACATATTAAACACAAACACAAAAGTGAAGTAAAGTATGAATATTGGCACCGGTCGATTCAGTAAAATTCACCACGTGAAAACTTAAGTGAAGTGAACTAACTGCATGTCAATGCCTTGCATCAGTATGGAATGACGATTCAATTCGCCATTACCTTCACCTTCCTTTTTGAAGGCGTGACTTTTCCAGAATGGCCTTGTTGTTAAATTTTTGTGTTGTTTTGTTTTTCAAATTATGTTTTTGTGTAAACTATGTCTTTTGTGTGCAATGTGTAAAATAGATAAATGTTTTTTTTTTATCTTATTTATTAGTTTCTTGTCCTTATTTACCTGTATAAGAAGAGCGACTCCAAGATGCACTGGTTTGATCTCCATATCCTTCAGCTTTTTCACCAGGATCCTCGGCGTCAGGTCATCTAGCTTGCCTAACTGAACTAAGATTCGCGGGGCCTGCAAGACATGCATCAATCATTAACAATAATATGCTCAATGTAGATAATATAATATCAGCATTTACGAAGTAAATTAAGAAAGACAATTGTGTTGCTAAAGGTAACTTTTGCAGTAAGGTTGAGTTTAATATTCCAACAGAGAAAGCAACCATAAAACCAAGCCTGTTTCTATACAACATACAACCCATTTTTTTATGTTTATAACTCAAGGTTCTATTCGTAAGGTTTATATTCAAAAAGTCCTTGAGTATGTGATTCAAAAGTGCATAGTTTCGAAGATATTATCAATCATAAATAACTAAGTCTTAATTTTCCTTGTAATACAGCTCAATAGTTAACTCTAATGATTTAATGGTTAGCGTGGTTAGTCTTGAATAATAAATAGTAGTTAGTTTTCTTTATTTCCTATAACTAGAACCCCATGTTGGCTAAGTTTCATTAATAAATACGGTAATTAATTTTCATTATCACCAATCATTCGTAATTTAAGCTAAGAAAATGCAACGTTGTCATATTTTACGTAAGGGTGTTTTACATTAATAATCGTGACTAAAACGAATTATTTTGTAAGAAAAATGAAAACAAAAAAATGGTCTCATTCTTACCCTAGCTAGAGTAATGAGATATAAAAAAAACAGGTTGTACTTATAGCGGTAGGCATAGATCACAACTCGGCTATCCCCATAAAACAAATTTCAATTGCAGGTATCTTAGTTGAAGAAACAGGTACATTTGAGCGGGTACACTGTACACCTACAACGCTACACACAGTGTTGCAAGCAGGCAAGAGAGCTTAATTTCTCAATGTCGTCGCTGTCTCTATTGTCAACTAGGTTCTACTGAGATTACTCGGATACAATTGTAACTACGAACACTAAGTTATATTTAGAAACCTTAATTTTGTTTACTAAGGTGTCATCTAGCCTTTAGTTGTTATGTGGCTAGTGACTAATAATAATAAAATTCACAATCTAATTACAACAGAGACACAGGCTGGTATTATGCGTTTCAAATGAGAATAGGAATGATTATGCGCCATGATGTGACGTCATAGCTGTCAATTCGAATAAATTGGGTAAGATCAGCAAAACAAAGATTTTTCCAAATATAATTTATTTACGAATTACGAACGAACAATTTTCTAAATTGTACTCTCAAAGTATTTGTTTACATTAATGATAATCTCTCGAGCCCTTCGATGCAAAACAGCGCCTCATTCTCACATTTTCGAGCTGTCAGGGATATGAACAACAACTACAAACAACCGTGTAACAAACAGAATTAATAAATAAAACGTAAGCGCTCCACAAGACTATTTTAAGACGTTTGTTTTCATTTTGAATAACTTCGACTCGGTAAAACAAAAAAAAAGGAAATAATTGATACGCGATTAAGGTTTCGTTGCAGGCCGTACTTTTCAAGCGACATTTGACAGATAGAGGTCATTGACGTTCGTATTCTTATTTGAAACGCATAGTACCTGTTTCTCTGTTGTAATTAGATTGTGGATTTGGATGTACTAGTTAAACATAGAATTATTTGATACTATTTGCTGGTCTATGTACTTGCGAAGTTCCCGTTCCCGAGGGAATAGACGGATAGAAAATAGTCTATGTCACTAGGGGATAGTGTAACTTCCTAACAGTGAAAGATTTTTTGAAATCGGTCTAGAATAGAATAGAATAGAATACTCTTTATTGTACACAATAAAAACTTACAAATAATAACATTAAGGGGTACATAAGGTGTTACAATGGGCGGCCTTATCGCTAAAAGCGATCTCTTACAGACAACCTTTGGATGGACTTGATGGAGGAGGAGAAAATATGAGTAGGCAGTGTGTGGACTTCTTCTTATCGTGTGTTTAGTAACTAACCTGGTGTCAAAGTTTGTGGTGTACTATTCACATAAATAAATAACATACATGACTATCTCAAAAGAGGTATAAAATAAGTATAGATAAGAAAACAAAATAAAATAAAATAAATACAATACATAAATACTAATAATTCGGTCTAGTAGTTTTTAAGTTTATTCGTTACATACAAAAATTCGAATCTTTCATCTTTTTAATATTAGTTAGATAAAGATACCTAGATATAGTATATATTTTTGTGAAACCAATAGGTACTTGTTAAAGCAAAGATAATCCCGCCTGCGAGCATGAAATCCACATTTCACCGGGAACTTTGTTTACCATTTAAACTGGCCCATAATAACATCGATGTCAGCCAATTATAAACTTAAAGTTGTAATTGGTGACCTTTGTAGGAAGGGGGAAACTGCCTGTTTTTGCTAAATGTAAATCCGCCATCAGTAAACTGTCAGGGTGTTGCCAGCAGAACTTTTAGAAGATTTTCATGTTAATTTATGACGTTGTTGTTGACTTAAAACTGGATGAAGAGAAGTGTCAACATCAACAACAAGAAATTCAAATGGTGTTGCGGGTCGAGTCCGCAACACAAGTAGGTAACTACCTTTAGCACAAAAGCTTGACGTAAAGGTTAATTCACAAAGTACGTTATCAAAGTTATAAATACTCGTTTATAATCTATTAAGTTAGGCACGCGTTTGACCACCATCACAGCTGGGGGTCGAGTCTGCTATTGCAATTGTGAATGATCGATTTTTGACGTATAACGTCAAACTTATGACACATTTCCCATACAAAAACTGTCAAAGTTGCCAAATATTCGATCAATGACCGGTCATTGAGACACGATTGCAATAGCAGACTCGAGCCCCTGATGGTAAGCGATGATGACGTGGTTGACGATGAAGCACGCTTGCCTAGAACTAGAAGCCACCTGTTCACTCTTGACTTGAAGACCTAGGTTGTAGCTTACGCCATCTAATCCCAAACTAAGCAGAGCTATTGCTATGATTACTAGACAACTCATATTATCCTTATATATTTCTAAATACATTCAATTATAGATAAAATACACCCAGACACAAAATTATTTATCGTGTTAATCACGCAAACATTTGTCTTGGGTGGGCATTGAACCGAGGTCTAACCACTACACCAACAGGCCAATAAACAGGTGTGAAGTTGTTGTGGTACACCCCATGTGTAGGAATTACAACACAATACGTTCGCCTGGTTTTTTTTTTTTTTTTTTTATAAATAATTTGTACAAAGTGACACCATTTTAAGATGAACGTCTGACTTCTAAACTAGGCAAAAGCCTGTGTCTTAGAAGCCAATGTTCCCGATATGCAGTGACTTCAACTATTTAGAAGAATAGAATACTCGCGCAAGTATATTTCTAGCTTTCTTTAAGATGTTAAGTAAGTAAGTGACGTTCACTAAGCGTAGAGCGGCCCAGTTGCGAGCGCGCAACCAGCAACCGGCCGCAACCGGCCGGCACAGACAACACTGCGTCTCACCGTCCGTCTTACCGAACGCGCATTCCCTTTTCGCTTAACGAACGACCGTTCAATATTGTTTACCGTTTGTTACTGTTCATATTTGAATACAGTCCACTATTCATTGTTACCGGAGTTTTCCTAGTATCCGTCTTATTACCCGTAGGATATAACCCACTCATTTCGAATGATGTGTGTCTCTGCCATCATACTCACAGTGAACATGATCTCGTATAGCCTGGCGCACGCGTGGAACACCTGCACGTCGGCCATCTGGTCGTGCATGTCCCTGCTCTCCACGGACATGTAGTAGCGGTGTGCTGTGTCGATTCGCTCCCGTGCTGACGAGTTGTGGGGCAGATCCTGCAGAACATAGTTATAAATATATAAAAAAAAATTACAACTTTCACATAACGCTATCTAGTCTCAAGCTAAGCAGAGCTTGTGTTATGCGTAATAAATACTTTAATATTGTTTTATTTTTATTTTATTTTATTTATTTGGGACAAAAAGCAATTACACGTTACAATATTAATAGTTAGCTTGGGTCTAAAAGTTAACAAACGCATAACCCACACTATTGTCCACGGAATAACATCAATTTAAAAGAAATAAAGAAACGGACGTATACAGAAAGGGACAGGGATAAGAAAATAAAAATAAACCTGAAAGATATCACAAACCAACTCTAGACAGCGCTCCCCGTCCAGTTTGTAGTCATTACAGATAAATTACACCCAGAAATAGAACAAATGATTGTGCTCATCACACAAACATATTATTATTATGGTGGGAATCAAACCTGCGACTTCCGGCATATCAGTTAAGGCCACTAACTTACTTAGGTACTTCAGAAACTAAATATTCGCATCACCCCCACGACAGTAGCGAAACGGCGAAGTCATAGTACCTATATATCATGTAGATTCAGCAGCTTGGCTCTACTTGAGATCTGATATCTTTTTCACAGGGCAAACCTTATGTGGTCGTCTTGCCAACATTTTACATGAAATGTTATTGGTGGGATTATTTAGTATGGAAGGACAGCTCAATTCGCCTTCACGCGGTGATTTTAACAGAATAAGTAGCACTGCTGATAAATGCCGACAGAAAATTGAATGTATTTATGTACAGACGCCAGCACATCAAGTTACCCCAATGTGTCAAATTTCTTTGATCGTTTTTCAGGATAAGGTTCATATTCAATTGGGAAAATTTGACACTTTGGGATAACTTGATGTGCTGGCGTCTGTACAAAACAGTCGCTTTTTGTGTCTACGTTACTGTCTGATTTTATGTAAAAGCTTTGAGTAAAATTTGGACTAAGTTTTCACTATATTTTTTAAATGGTATTCCAGAACAATAGCACTTTCGTTCTACAAATAAAAGTAAAAAAGAAATCGCATTGTTTCGTCTATTGGAAAAAAAATCGTACGATACACAGGCGGCCTGCTAGTAACCATATATTTGAATGTACCATTGCCCGTTACTGAAAATGAAGTATTCATATAATTCGGCTATTGTTGTCCGAAGCCATTGTTTCAGTTCGATATGCATAAAGGAACGGTTTCTGTGTTCATATTTACAAGCGAAGCCAGTTAATAATTTATAGTCACCTCGTATATCTCGGTACGTTAAGCAAACTTTCCTTTTGAAATACGAGATGTACCTACATGAGTACCGTCATATTAAGCAGGATTTTATAACAGAGATACATTTTTTGACTGCCTCGTTGGTCTAGTGGTCGCAGGCGCTACTGCTGAGCATGAGGTCCCGGGTTCGATCCCCAGGTCGGGCAGTGTTATTGAGTTTTTCTATCTAGAATTTCTCAGTAGCAGCCCGGAGTCTGGATTTGTGCCCGATTGATGGCAATAGGCTCGCCCCCTATTACATGGGACTTAAACATAACTGGCGAAATGTGGGTGTACTACTACCAGGTACACCTCTGCCTAGCCTTTCGGGGATTACAGGCGTGACGTTATGTTTATGTTTATGTATACATTTTTTGAAAAACTTGTTTAATCTCGCGAGCAAAATTCTGGAGATGGCTTTAGTATTAATTAATGCTTATGCACAAATTAAAAAAAAATATAGGTAGTAATAGGCGTACTTCAAATAAAAAGCATTTCCATACACCAGGAATTTAGCCAGAGCCCGGAACAGCTTCCTTGTGGGCCAGACAAACATTTGTTCCATTCCGGAATCAAACACACAGCGCAGCAGCCAATTGCTCAGCCACTGAGCCAACCATGCCGTTGAGGCAAAAAACAAAAGGAGGTTGTGAAGGACGGGCGTTTTGGCGACTGTTTTATGTCAATTTGACGTTCAAAAAGTATTTTGTGTTTGAGTTTTTGATCCGTCAAACACAGAACAGCTTATCTGTTGTTTAACACACTTTTTTGATAAGGTAGTATACACCACGAATTTTTAATTAGTAGGTACAAATACTTAAAGGGATTATTTTAGACGGTCTTCTCATTATATTTGTAAAGTATCAATTAATAATATTCATAAACAGCAAAGTTATTAGCGTTTGTTTATACCCCAAAAAGTCACCCAATTTACAGGAAATATTGTATAGGCTATTCATGACATAGCAGGATTAATTAATCGTCATCTTTATCTCAGTTCGCGTGATCTCACTCAAGCAAGCCTCCAACAGCTGTTTTCGTTATTTAAGTTTAACTAAATAGTGGCATATTTAAAAATTGAACTTCGTTTTTTTTTACTTTTGATTACGCAATTATGATCATTAACAGGTACGGATACAGCCCATTTTTTTCTTGTACTAATTAAAAAATAGGGGTGTATATTAGATTGGTGGTGTGTGCTACATATATAACTTTTTAAAAAGGATGTGTATTTGTAGCTAGACTGAATTACTAATATATCTTAGTTTGTTTAGTCGGTGGCCAATAATCAATTAAACAAAACCACCAATGCCGCATACTTCTGCTATGAAACAAGAGTTATTTTACACATGTAAGTATTTTTATTATGAAGTATGAAGGTTGCTTTTTCTTAACTTTAAAATCGTTTGAATGGGCGTTACATTTATATCAAGAATACGTCCTATATCTAACAGGTAATTAAAAACTTACAGGTAAAAAAAATCTCGAAACCTACAAGTATTCGTGTGCACTACTTACCTTAGCAATGTCGATGAGTTTCATGATGAGGGAGGAGTAAATCCGTCTGCTGATGGCGTCTGTGCGCCTCGAGCGGTAATTGTCTACCTCGCTGAAATACAGACATTTAATTAAAAACATCGAGTATTAGGTACCTGAAATTGTTCTTGTTTTTGTTTGGCTAATCAAAATCAAAAGTCACCTATTCAAATTAGGCTGCGGATCAGCACTTTTTGAAAGTCAAAAATTACATAAGGCAGTCCGCCGAAACGCGCCCTTTCCACTTCCTAGTGTTTTTTGTTGGGAAGAAAAAGTGGTGTAACAAACTCCCCAATAACACGTTTGTCTGGTATGTTAGAAGATCAGTCCGTGGTTGAGCGCCCAGAAGGTACCGTATGCCATATAGGTCCTATTTATTATTTTTATATCTCATACAGTATTAATTTGTCTTGTATTGTTTATTGCTTGTTTGTGTGTTTACAAACATTAAACTCACAATACATGTACAGTAAGACATGTCCATGCGGAAATCGAACCTACGACACTCAACGCAGCCTAGCCAGTCGCTCAGCCACTACGCTACCTGTGCCATCGAATCTTACATCACCTTTTCTATATAATCTTAGGACAAAAAAAAAACAAAGTATTATTCATTCTATATTTTTTAATCTCCTTAAGGTAGCGGAAAAAATCCCGAACATTAAATTGTAACAATTGTCGTCCTTTCCAAATATTGTCTAGGCGTAATTAGATCGTCAACTTTTCTCTATCTAAATAGACACAGCACCCAGTCTTCGCATATGTGGTTCAATATCAATATTTTACACGTAACTACCATCGAAACTTCGCAGCTTCCCTATGCCATAGTAAGCCATAATGTCGTTTCACCCTGTTTCTATGGGAATCCGGCATGAAATATAATGCCATAGGCGGTTGGAGGACAATAGTAGCAATAAAATATTTGTATGGGAACCACTAAAAATGGAAAAATAAAAAACTTTTTTTGCAAAAAAATTAAACCGACTTCAAAAAAAACACTAAACGGTGTAAAATAACTCTAAATTAGGAAGTCTGTGGCTTTGGTGGTTTTGTCTTATTCATGATGGGCCACCGACTTCCGAATTTAGAGTTATTTTACACCGTTTAGTGTTTTTTTTGAAGTCGGTTTAATTTTTTTGCAAAAAAAGTTTTTTATTTTTCCATTTTTAGTGGTTCCCATACAAATATTTGCTATATATATTGTTAATTGTAACAGTACATGTCATGATAATAGGGTTATCCACTTATCCCTAATAAATGAAAATTAACATACCTAACTGTCGAAATCTAGGTATATTGTACACATCTGCGTAACCCTCAGAGCATACCAGGCGTGATGATACGTCATGATGTTGTATAAACAATAAACATCCAAGCGGTTCCAGCAATCACGACAGATTTGCCGTCTATTTTTGAAGAGTTCCGTTGCATATCTCCGAAGATCAGCACCAGATCTTCACCAAATTAAAATGGGACCACCTCGGGAGTATACTCTTTCGAATAAAAAAAGAATTTCGAGAATCGGTCCACAAATGGGGGAGAAATCAGGTAACATACATTAAAAAAAAAAAAAAAAAAAAAAAAAAAAAAAAAAAAAAAAAAAAAAAAAAATACATACACACGAACATAGAACCTCCTCCTTTTTTGAAATTCGGTAAAAATCAAGCTGTACGGGGATCGAGCGTTGATGCGTGCATGCTATGCTATGCTAACAGCGGTTTGGAAATTTCAATTAAATAATCTAACCGGTAGAATATCTCTATGAAAACTTGGGTGATGTGAGGTTGAAGTAAACTGCCAATCCCTAGCATAGCAAATTAAATAACAATATACAAGAACCGAAACCTCACCTCACCTTCCCATTTCCACAGGTTTTCCTAGTTTAGGAGTCAGGGTTTCAGCTTTTGTACACCTTATCTATTGTGAACTTTAGCTAGATATTAAGCACATTGTAAGGGTTTGTATCAATAAAGTATTATTATTATTTTAACTTCATATGTTTATTATTGTCCGTAGGTCACTTATTGCGTCTTGTTAGTGTATGTAACGTTTAATATTATGGCAATGTAAAGTTGAGATCATAGGTGCACTTCATTCTATTCTTAAACTCTTATTATTTACTAGGATTCGGTAGAAAATAGTAAAAAAGAAACCCTTTGCTTTAGGTCTCTTCGTCTGTCTGTATGTTATCTTATTTCCGAATAGCTGTAAATAATGCTTACATAACTATGTGTAGGTATTACACGTAGAAGAATTGAAAAGGAAAATATTCAGAGCAACAGTGACCAAATTTATAAAGTCTTACAGGCTCTTTAAGTACATTCTGTTTTTAATTACTAAGCAAAGTATCTAACTTGAAAAAAAAAACAACACAAAATCAAAAAATCATCAACTCACCATTTTCTAAAACTGTCTATAAAAATGTCGATCGTGGAGGATTATGTAAACATTACAAGAAAGTTAAAACGATGTCGCACGGGAATATTCTTCAAACAATGGCAAACCCTTAGTTTACGAGCACACGTCGCTTTTTGCAGGATATCCTTCTCGTTACATACACACACGCTTCATACATATTTTATTTCTTTATTTACATGAATGCTTAGTTACATTTATAAATATTCATAATAATACCTATACTTCAAGCTCCTTAATGTACAGAGACCCAAACAAGCTACCCCAATTTGTCTAATTTCTTTAATAGTTTTTAAAATTACCTACATTATTTTCGAACATAACATGTCATAACATCACGCGCTTCTGCTAAGCATGAGGTCCCGGGTTCGATCCCCGGGTCGGGCAAAGTATACATATAGTTTTTCCATCTGGAATTTCTCAGTAGCAGCGCGGATCTGGATTTGTGCCCAATTGATGGCAATAGGCCCCCTATACATGGGACTTAAACATAACTAGCGAAATGTGCCTCTGCTCAAACCCTTCGGGGATTACAATCTTGATGTTATGTTATATTATGTTGTAATATAATGCGAATACACTGCACTAAGATACAAGATCAGTAGGAGTCAGGGCTCTAATTTCGTATTGACAATAATGATGTGCTGAAACCTGTATGTGTGTGTCTGTGTTATAAATAATATAATAAAATATTACCGTTTCACTATATACTTGATGACCAGCGACATTGTGCGGTTGAGGTACACCTGGTTCTCCTTCTTCAGGTCGAAAAGCAGCTCCTCCTCGAACTTGGAGTCTTGGAGAGCTTCAACGATTGCTTTCGCAAGGCGCCTGTTCTCCTGGAATTCAGCCTGTGGAATCATGAACATCTCACATTTAATGTTTCGTAGGAACATTAATGTGAGACTTTGCATGGAGTGGTGGACATAACCTAACAAGGTTATGTCGCAAATTATGTTGGTTTAGCTGTATACAACCTGTTTTTTGATATCCCGCCACTCCCCGGTTTATATTCTATAAGTAAAACTAATACAAAAAGTCCTCGAGTATGTGGTTCAAAATCGTCATTATTAATTTAACTCTGACAAAGTTTCATTGATAAATAGCAGTAATTCATTATCATTCTGACCAATCATTTATATTTTAAGCTAAGAAAATGTGACGTTGTCATGTTTTACGTAAGTGTGTTTTAAATTAATTATCGAGACTTAATCGAATTATTTTGTATGAATAAAAAACAAAAAAAATATAATTAAAAAGTAATTCATATGCCAGTTGATTCTTTGATCTTTGATATAGTCTCGTTTAAACCGTAGAGTTATTGGATACCATAAAAAGAGGTTGTATACGTAGATTCACATACAACAAGCAGTTAACAGTTAGCGTTGTTAGTTAACATTGCAGCTAATAAAAATATTTTGTAGCAATTTTTTGTTTTGTCTAAAGAATACTCGGGTAAACACAGAATTCATAATTTAGTTTTACAAGCTTTTTCAGCAGATACGGAAATAAAAATGGTTCTTTTGTCCACTCTCACCGAACAAAGGAAAATTCATTTCGCAGCGATTAAATAAAATAAATGTTTTTAAGAACACGCTAGAATGCAAAACCGTGCAATTTAGATCTCATAAAATGTTTAAAAAAAAGAGAAACTTCGAAATAAAATCGTATAGTTTTTTATCTTGGCGGCATTTACATCTGTATGCGTCCGTTATCAGAACATGCATTGTTGCCAAATTTCCGGAGCTGTTTTGCAATTCAGAGTGTGCAACAAAACAATAACGATTACCTCGGAGTTGGAGGCGGCGGTAGAGGCGGCCGCGACGACGATGAGCACTGCGCATAACGCAGCCATTCCCCACTGCAACATTCACTTTAACTGCCTATATTCATTTTATTTTTCAGTAAAAATTACTTTCACAGAGAATATCTAACGAATGCTGTATTTTTTATTCACAAGGGACAGACGTTAGTGGCGATGGAGTCCAAAATGGCGGAGGCACGTATTCGAGTGTAGCGCTGCGGTGACCGGTTGGTGCTGCTCTCATAAAACGTGATTGTTAATAAAATTGTACGACGCGTTAAGTGACTTGTGTTTGCATTATAGCCAGCGTTCAATTCGACTTAGAACTCTTATTTCATGTTGTTTTCTTGTTTAAATAACTGCAAATCATATTGAAGGGTTATTTAAGCGATTATCGCTTCTATTAAAACTTTTAAAAGCATTTTTGCTCGACTTAAAATTTTATCAAGATCAAAATCAAAAGTCTTTCATCCAAATCAGGCTAGGGATCAGCACTTTTTAACGTCAAAATTGCATGAGACAGACCCTCAAAAAGCCCGCCATTCGGCACTTCCTAGTGTTTTTTTCTGGAAAGAAGAAGTGGCGGAACAAAATGTTCAGCAAAACTTCTATCTGATAAGTTAGAAGAACTTGAATGTATACAGAATGTACACAGTGCAAATATGTAGTTATCATTACAAATCAATAAAATTAAGTTATTTGCTACATGTTAACGAGTACACTCCAGTATTAACATAATAATATAGCTACCGACATTTACACTTACTAAACTCAAGCAAACTGAGTAAAAAGAAGCGTCCCAGTATAAAGGGCGTGCTCGCTTGCAAGTGCAGTGTTGGATTAGGTATATCTTTAACATTGGTAGTCTTTCTGCAAAATTTATCAGCTTTTTGAGGAACACTGAGACGGCAGTCAGATGATCACCTTATTAAATACTAAATTGAAATATTCTACATTACATAAATATTGTTCGTTATTATTTGTTTGTTGTTTTTTATTAGGTGAACGTCAGAAACGTGCATTAAACATCACTAAGTAACTTTGACTTTTCACTCAGACACTAAACATTGAGATACACTTTGCATGTCAAAAACAATTTCAAAAATGGCGCGCTCAAGATTGAGTTTTCCATTCTGAATAGAATTGAAAAATATAAAATGCGACGCCAAAGACAATTTAAAAAATCGTTTAAAATTCGACCGTACTTTGGAACACAGTGCGCTATACCAATTTAAGATAAATGGAAAACGCTAAAACTATGACAAAAGCGTGTTCGAAAATATTAGAGACTAGCACTTTGCCCGCGACTTCGTTCGCGTAGCTTTCGAAAATGTAGTCCATGAGTATTACCTACTCGATATATTGACGTCACGCAGTTTCACCCGCGTAGTTCCCGTTCCCGAGGGAATACGGCGATAAAAAGTAGCCTATGTCATCCGGGAATAGTATAGCTTTCCCCCAGTACAATAATTTTTAAAATTGGATCATTAGTTCCGAAGATTACCTCCTACATACAAACTTACAAACATACAAACAAACAAATTTTACCTCTTTATAATATTAGTATAGATATAAATTTTGCCTCGACTAACTTAAACAAGTTTAGAAAGGAAATTAGGGAACCTTTTTTATCATCATCTGCCTAGCCTTTTCCCAACTATGTTGGGGTCGGCTTTCAGCTTAACTGGATCCAGCTAAATACCAGTGTTTTGCATGGAGCGACTGCCTGTCGGAACGCCACTACCCAGTTACTGGGTAACACGATACCTCTTGGTTACTGGTTGTCAGACTTTCGGGCTTCTGACTATCTGTAACGAGTGTCATAGGTCTGCAAATGACAGCCGGGTCCTAACGGCTTTACTTGCTTTCCGAGACACGGAGGAGTCATGTATGAATCACCCACCCACAGATCAACCCGGTCAAGCATAGTTTAACCTTCGATCGACGCGTGAGCCTGTTCTTATTGAGCCACCAGCTCCACAATCAAATGTATCCGATCTCGATATTTTTTTTAACATAAACAAATAAACTTACCTTAAATAAGGTGCTGCTTAATATTTCTTATACATATTTTCAGAGCCACGCGCGAAGAAATTTCCTAACTGTAGGTATATTATAGATAATGACTAAACTTCTGACATTTCAAGCCTTGGACCTAAATATTTGATCGCTTTTGCACAGACTGATAAAATAGTGGGTTCATAAAACTTTTTTTCTTTATTATGATTCAACTCTATTGCTTATTTCTTATAAACCTATCTCGGATCAGTATAGTTATTGAGTTTTTTTCATCTGAAAATTCTCAGAAGCAGCCTGGAGGTTGGATTCGTGCTCAATTGATAGCAACGGGATCGCCCCCTATTACATGGGACTTAAACATAACTGACTAAATGTGGGTGTACTCCTAGCACACCTCTGCCTAGCCCTTCGGGGATTACAGGCGTGATGTTATGTGTATGATTGTAATAGTACTTATCTTTGTAGAAACGGGCTTCATAGGGTGTTTGAAAGGATGCAAGAAATTTGCATAACTAACTTTAAGTAGAAAGCCTCGAATAACTCTATCCCTATAATGATACCAAAATAAACTAAATAAAAGCCAATTTCACGGCATATTTTACAACCACTTAACTGGAAAATACTTAGTTTCAGACAGGATACCCAAGCCAATCTAGAAGCCTCACCAACAAGATTGCATGGATGAAATACTCGGCGTACCGTGGTGTAGTGGCGTAGTGTCGTACTGTCGGCGTATCGGTAAATATCGTCGCGTGTCGCAATACTTTTACTGCCACAGTAAAACTCGGGATTTATTGCATTTACAATACGCCACTAGTACGCACGCGGATTTATGGAAATCTGTTACTTTGTGTGCGAGAATATTGCTAGTTGTCTCACAGTACCTATTGGGTGTCGAAATTTGATGGATAAAGATAACTTTACCTTACCATTGTATAGAAAATTATTACATTTATACCTATATATATTGTTTTTTTTAAATTAAGTTGGCTATACGACTAACGTATGTTTATCCTAATTAGGAAACTACCTTTTATTCTAGGTGCATCGTCCTCATTTACTCGGATTAATGTTATTATATATATTTGTGTTTTCTTTTTTATTTTTTATATACTTTGTTTGTTTTCTTGGGTGTGTCCGTGGCATCACAACGGGCCCTATCAGAATAACAGCGCTGCGATGTTTATATTTTTAAATGTCGCAGCTAATGCTGAGATAGGCGCCTTTTTGGTCTCGCACAGGTCTTTTTATTATTATTATTATTTTATTTTTGTCTCTCGTTTTTTAATCTTTTTTTTTTTTTTATTATCTGTATTGCTGTTCTTTTGTTATATGTTCTGTGCGTCCAAATAAAATATTTTCTTTCTTTCTTTCTTTCTTTCTTTCTTTTCTTTATTATACAAAGTATTGTAAACCTATTTTATAAAGAGTAAGTATGCAGTTTCTTGCTCATTATTCTCCATACAAAACTACCTTTTGGAAGGGGCAACTAGAATCGTTTTCTTATCAAAAGTGCCATTTAACGGTCTAGTTGAAATAAATGATTTGACTTTTACTTTACTGCGCCAGGATGAGTTCATGTAAAGGTTTGTCTGCGAAAAAAGAAGATGTGCCTATAATTTTGCATCAAATCGTTTAGCTGAGTTATATCCAAACTTATTTCTACGTCACTCTAACATCTGTGTCCTAAAAATTCTACAGCAGTTGGCAGCTAGACAGATGCTGAAATACGGAAATCCGTTTTACAACTCAAACCTTACTTGAAAAAACGTTAACCCACTACAAAAGCACTCAGAATTCATAAAAAAAACACATACACAATAACTGTCGCATCGACGCAGCTCGTAAAACGGAAAGATAAAATTTTACGCGACACACGAAACACATCAGAAAATTGAGAAATTCTAGACAAAACTTTAATATTACACATGGCGATAAGTGAAACGTGAAATTTCAGCGTTTTCCCGCGTCCTGGAAATTTATCCGCAACGGGATCGCCCGGGAATGGAATCCCATTCGATTTCCGCGCACTTTTCACAGCACTACTATAGGGTGGGCACCGGGACGGAAGCGAGCGGAGAGCGGAAAAGCGGGATGTGAAAATTGAAGATCGTTATCTATTAATTTGTTCGGTGATTTATTAAAACTATACGTTTAAATTTTGAAATAACTTTCTGTATTTATTGTTCTCTTACTTTAATTAAATAAAATATTACATGTGTCTTGGAATTTTTCGCACGAGGTTGTAGTTTAAATCCGAGCAAGTACCAATGAGACTTTTTCAATTCAGATGTACTTTCTAAGTTTATTTTACACATAATTGACATCGTTGAAGGACAACATTGTGAGGAAACCTGGACTTATAGGTAATATAAGTCTGAAATCGCCAATCCGCTTTGAGCAAGCATGGTGATCAATGCTCGTGCCTTCTCTGTAAGAGAAGAGGGCTTTGCCCTGCAGTGGGACAGTAAAGGGCCGGTATTATTATATTATAATATGTGTCCTAGGTTTAACTGGTACTGCAGCACTACTGTAAAGTAGTATCTGGTAACCTAACATATAATAATATAAATGTCGTAGGTTTTTCATAAAATTAGGTTTTTGATCAAAACGTCTTTGATGAAAATCCGGAAGATGACACATTCTGAACTCAATTTCATCATAAACTTGTAACAGTTCAGACTAGTTCAGATTTTTATCAAAAACCTGAACAAGTTTGGGTTTATGATCAAGTTCTTGTCAAAATAACGGATTTGCTTTAATCCTAAAGAGTTTGCTCTCATAATCAGGACTTGGGGCACACCGACGTTAGTTAGTTAGGTTCCCTTAAACCCTGAAGACAGAAATAGGAGACTACGCTTTTTAAATTTCTTCTTTGCTATGCCTATAAAAAATAAGTTTTAATATCATTAGGCGTAAACACTTAAATCCATGCTTTAGAATGTTATGCTTAATCATTATTATGATTAGAGAAATTATGCTTAAAAAAATATGCGTAAGCTGTTATGCGTAAATAATGTTATGCAAAAACATAATTAGGATAAACAAAAGAGTGCCAAGTTATATTAAGTCTTAATATTTTTATGCAAATGGATAGGGAACCATTAGATTGATAAACCCAAACTAGTTCAGGTTTTTGATCAAAAATCTGGATTGTAACAAGTTTATGATGAAATTGAGTTGAAATTGTGTCATCTTCCGGTTTTTCATCGAAAACCTAATTTTATGAAAAACCTGCGACTTATACACTAACCTAATTCCCGTTCAATTGCACAAGCCAAAGGAAAGGTCTTTCGGTTTCTACTACCCAATAAATCAGTACTTATTTACGGCAAATAAAATGGTTTACACCCAATATATCACTTTCAAAGTGGCCATGACTTCGTAGGACTTTAGAGACGAAAACACAAGCAATCAAACATAAATAACTAAGTGTAATAAAGTACCTCTTAGTCACCTAGTATGGTTTATGGTCCTAGGTTCCGTACTCCAGATTATTTATCTATTATTAAAAGACTAGCTTCCTTTCAAACCTCATTGTGCCTTTTTTAATAATAGTTTACGACCTATTCTCAGACCTACCGAATATACACACAAAATTTCATAAGAATTGGTCAAGCCGTTTCGGAAGAGTTTGGTAACAAACACTGTGACACGAGAATGTTATACAGGGTTATTTGTAAAACACCAACAACCTCGCTGGAGTAGATTACTAACAACAACATCGTAAACAACAACATTTGTTCTACGACTTTTTCGAAAACGGACAATAAAAATCAACTCTCGATACATATATCCGAACTGATCGAGTTTTGTATAGAGAGTTGATTTTGTTTATGATATTAGTAATCTACTCCTGCGAGGTTGTTGGTGTTTTACAAATAACCCTGTATATTAGAAAGGTAGTGTTTAAACACAGACAGACTAGTAAACGATACTGTGGACAGCAGATTAAAAAATCTTAATTACAATGAAAAAATACTAAGCTATGAAGAATTCCTTCAAATTCAAAGTGATACCCAAATCTACCCCGCTATGCCTATCAACATGTTCTAACCTTAGAGATGATATTTGCCAATCAATATGCATTGGTGAAGAAATTCGCAGCATATATTGCACCATACGTATCGGTGATATCAATTATTTAAATGGATTGTCGATATTTATATGAAGCGATGCGATGCTCTTAGGTTTGCTTACCATAGAAATGCTTGTTTCTAACCGATGAGCAATAACAGGCAACGTTTCGTTCATTGTTGCGGAATTTTGATAGGTTTTACGAGTTTAAGGCTTATAAGAGCATAAGATTTTTATGAGCACATGCTTTTTGGGACCTCTGTGGTGGTGGCTCTATTGTGCACTAGATGAAATATATATGTATGTGTACCTAACACTTTTTATGAGTAAGTTCTGTTATCTACTAAAGTGTAGATTGTAGGTAGGTGATTTCTGTGTTGGACAATGCATCATAACTTACTAATATCTTACAAATATTATATCGTACTAATTTATTTATTTATTTATTGATAGGAAACTCAACAGCTTTTTTTTAGCGTTAAAGATATGGTAATAACAATGTCTTATGAGGTACTGAAGCCAATTAATGAGTTTCACAGCATGCATTATATAAAACTAGAAAGTGGAAGAAAACATAAGTAGCTTAAATATTGTAGTTAAAAGTAAAAGTTGGTGGTTATAAAACTACTAATATTATAAACGCGAAAGTTTGTGGAGATGGATGGATGTTTGTTACTCTTTCACGCAAAAACTCCAGAACGGATTTGGATAAAATTTAGTACACCGATAGTTTTTAACCTTGATTAACTTATAGGATAGTTTTTATCCCGATAATATCTTCCCGTGGGATATTTTTCGAGTCGTAGCGCGCGAAGCCGCTGGCAACAGCTAGTAATTATGTAACTACTAGCAGACGTCTCGCGGTTTCACCCGCGTAGGTCGCGTTCCCTTAGGAAAACGTGGATAAAATGCCTATGTGTTAATCAAGGGTGTCAGCTAACTCCATACCAAATTTTATTAAAATCCATTCAGTAGTGTTTACTTGAAAGAGTAACAAACATCCATCCATTCATCTATCCATACTCACAAACTTTCGCGTTTATTTTAGTAGGATTATCACAGTACCCACATACATCACGTATTTTATCCCGAGGGGATAGGCAGAGGTGAACCTGTGCTAGGCACCCAATTTTCGCCAGTTATGTTTAAGTTCCATGTAATACAGGGCGAACTTATTGCCATCAATGGGATACATCCACTCCGGGTTGATACTAAGAAATCCTATGTGGAAAATCTGAAAATACAACCTGGCCTAGGGTTCGAACCAAATCAAATTAAAAGTCATTTTGAACGTCAAACTTCCCAAAAAAGCCGCTCTTCGCCCATTACAAGTGCTTTTGCTTGGAAAAAGAAGTGGCGGAACTTACTTTCCAGCAACACGTCAGTCAGATAAGTTACAAGAACTTGAACCCTATCATTGGCATTTAACAATACAAATTATGAACATTGTTTAAGTTAAAAACATATATAGCAAAGACATTCAATACCTATAGACCGGACATCACGAACAAAATATTCGTCCGCAAAAGTGTGTCCTGCTGGATACAAGTCTATGAGTTTTTTGTAGTACGCTCCGCTGCCGCTCCAATATTCATATATTATTGATGGCGTTAATGAGACATGGGATCAAAGTTTTTCTATGACATTTCCTTGACATGCCCGCTCTATATGATTTTAAATCTCTTTGACTTATAGCAATCTACGAACGACGAGACAGTGACTAAACTATTTTATGATGCTGAACGAAGTCGTGACCAGTAAACGACAGCACATTTGGCTAGGGAAATAGAATATCATCTACGATGTACCCTACCGCTAAATGGACGTCACATAGACAGGGTAATCTGAGCGCATAGACTAAATATTAATACTCGATTGACAGACTAATTTGGACTGACAGTGCAGAAGGAATTATAATAGATTTTGCTAATTGTTTTCTTGAAACTCTGGAGGTATTACTTTGTTCCGGGATGTCAATTTTGCATACAGTCTTGTTGCGTCGAGTTTATTAGTCTAAACATTTTGTTTTATGTTTAAGGATGACAAAAATAAAATGTGAAAGTAACTCAGTCTGTTCGTTTGTTATCTCTTTACGCCATAACGGTTGAACTGTTTTGAATCAAATTTGGTGGATTTTGGTGTGTGTTAGCCAACACGTGGCATATAGTTTTTATAACTTATTGATTAATTAATGTTAATTAGTAATTAAATAGAAACTGATTCTTCAAATTTACTCTTACCTTAGCTTAGGTTTATTAGCCAACTGCAGTCGAAGTATATTTTTTGTAACCTACACAGAAAAGAAACTACAGAGTGCTATCTTTCTGATACGATTCTTACATATCGGGTAAAATGGGGTGAATAGATACTTAGGGGTGAATAGAAACAACATTTTCAGGAAGTTATTCACGTAAGTTAAAAGTTGTTTGTTATAAACGAGGACTGTAATGCTTTTAAATAATTGAGATAAATAGATTCGACACCTTGATAATATCAAACAATATTAAACTAGCGTGAAAATCCTTTTCAAAGTTTTGTTTCCATTCACCCTTAAGTTTCTATTCAACCCGTTTTACGGTACTTCTTTTGCTTCGTTTACATTCATACAGACACGGCGGTTGCAAGTACTACGCCTCTGACCTTTCTGAAGAACATCACCAATAATATCTGTGTATGTCCTTCTAGGGCGACTCCTCTTCGTGAACGTAATGTAATAAGACAAAAATTTTCGGAAACTTAAGTTAGTAATTTTATTTAAGAAGAAAATGAAATTGACAGTTCTCTCTTTGCCCCAGTGGTAGGTGCAACAATGGCGCGGGCGCAGAGCTCGCGCTGAGTGTGGCAGCCCGCCACGCGACCGATGGGCAAGACGTCCGGCGGCCGGCCCGACCCAGGAGTGCGCGCACACAGAATTGCTAACCGAAGGTATTATTTTTACACCAAATAATCAAATTTGAAATAACTTTAGACGCAGCGGCTGTCAATACATTATGGCTCATCACTGACGCTAGAGTTACCGCACGAGTTTGCTTTTGGGTAATGTAGCTGATAGTGCATTCAAGTTATATTTTGCAAAACATCTTTGACTGTCTATAAGCCAGCACGAACTTTAAAAAAAAAGCCCAACCGTGGTCAAGATATTAGCTAATGAACAAGACGCGTGTGTGAACGCAAGTATTATCACTCGTGGAGATATATGAATGCACCCTAGGCTAATTTAGTAGCACTGTAGGATACATAACGCACTTGCTACAGGCGCAGAGCGGCACTGCTTCCCGCGCACCCCATGGGCAAGACGTCTGGTTGTCGCCAAGAAGTGGTTGGCCGCCAAGAACTTCTTCGAACGAGCAGAATTGCCAACAGAAGGTATAACTTACATTCATAAGAAATTAAATAGCTAACTATATAATACGAGTAGTCGCTACCAATAATTTCAGATAATACCATTTTTCATCTGAAATAAAGAGTGAACCAAATAACTCAAATAGAATAGATCTAAAACGGCACCAATGGAACATTTATAAACAAATGTTCACAATGTAAATAAATGCCCTCAGACATAATCTAACAAACATTTTACCATTGAGCAATAAAATCAGTTCAGGCCTAACACATACAAAATATACAAGCGATAATAGAATACGCCGCAAGCTAACAAGATATTAAAAATAAACACAATATCCATTAACAATGAAAAGTGTATGATACAAGTCAACAGACGTTTGACCGAGTTCCAAAAATACACGTGATTCACACGATCATACAGACAGACAAAGATCTTTAACTCGACAGCGGCAGTTGTTCAGACATCAATCTCTGGTTGCTGACTCGTGGGCAGCGTTTGACAAGGCCGACACCTGTATTTATTTGACAACCTCCTTAAAACAGAACAATACTTGGTAAAGTGATGCTCATTCAGTTTGTTGCTTTAAAAAACAAAGTCCACTTTACATGAAAGTTCAATCGAACGGTTTTGGAAACGAAAACAGGAGGGATACTGCAAGGCTCAGTGTTAGGGCCATAAAGTTTGCTCGTAGTCGTCTTGTTACAAATAAAATTGAGCCATAAGACATACGATTATTAATTTGACTATAACGATACGGAGCGATTTATTTAATTAACCGTTAGACGTAAACTGGGATTAAGAGGCGGTGTATAGTACATCTATCACGTAAGTTTGGGTAATTTGGAAAGCGTCCAAACCTTTTTTTGTAAATATTGCCAATTGAATGGCTTTTGCTTTCATAATGAGATAAATATGTGGTTAAGTTTATGAGCAGTCATTTAATTGTTGGTGCTGTTCTACTTGATTTTTGCTTGTTGTATCTCTTTTTCAATTTCGTCATTTTAATTTTAATTCTCATTAACGAAATCCTCGTTAAGAGGTTGAGTTATATTTCCCACATTATTAATGTTCACATTAAAATACTTATTTTTAGTAATTTACTATTAACTTTTTATGTATCCTGGATGTGAGTTATGAGGATACTGTCAGTCACGTTCTCAAATGACCACTCTCCATTAATTTATTTTTAACAAAATGAAAAGTTGGGAGTATCATGCGCCCCACATTACAACATTTTTTGTTAAATGTTAACAAAACGATGGATTAATTATGAATTGACGTATCGAAAATAGAATCTTGGAATTAGTAATAGCTCTCTCAAAGCAAAAGAAAAACAAACCGTCACCCCAGTTCCGATTGACAACCAACATAGCCTTGGGTTTCTATTAATTGAATGTCTATTTTTATTTCTACAACGTTTTCCTAAAACCCGAGTAGTTGTGTGCGAGCCTTTACTGCGTTTGTACACAATTGAGTCGATTTCAACTAAATTGTCTAGATTTAGTTTGTGAAACATGTGTTAAATCGACGCGTGCGCTTCCGACGTAGAGATCAATTCATTCATACAAAACGTAGCTATTAGTGTTTTGTTTTGTATTGGTGTTTGTTAAGTGACTGGGATAGGGATTCTTTATTTGTTCGGTGAGTTGTTTATGATATACTACTAAGCGTTTATTTATTTTTGTGACGCTCGTAATTGGACGATGTTCATTCAATTATTACGTCAAACAGAAAAGATAATTAAGAAAATACAAGCATTTCAAATGCCCTACTTCGTAAGACAATACATTAGTATCCTGCTACTGCATAGGTATTTACCATTAATATTTTACGGTGGAGGTGCTAGGGGTAGATCGTAAAATTCAAATTTTCTTTTTCAATTTTCCGTTCAGTGTCAGGTTGTATGTAGATTAAAACATGATTATCTGGGTTATGGTAATTAAAATCAATATTAATACAACCCTCTAAGATAATATAATCCCATTAAGTGACTTTTTATGAAATAATTAATCATTCAAACCAGGGTTTCTTCAAATCAATTCTACATTTTAATTTCCAAATATTTACCCTTAGAGCATCAGTTTCAGTTTGAAAATCGCTTTTATATTATCAACTTGACCTTTATTGTTCCAAACTAGGAATGTTTGTTTATCTCCGAGCTATTGCATGTCAGAATAACATAACACAGAACAATGCATTCCTCTTTGTGTACAAGATAAAATCTATTCCACCTGCACAAATGCTTGCACTGACTGATCTGGTCCGCTCATATCTGTGTGGATCTTTCCTCAAAAGACCGTTATCAGACACAAGATAATATCTGGACTTTAAAAGAGACTGTGACCTCTGAGTTTCTTTCGGTGTTTCTTCTCAGAGTAGTCAGATAGCGAAATACCGACTTCATCTTATTATTAAAAAAAGACATGTAAAGTGTTTGAATGAACCCATTTACAGAAATAAATATCATCATCACCATCATCATCACTAAATGAAACCAACGGACGAGATCTGGACTTCTGATTAGGGACTTTCCTCTCTAAATACAGACTGAACTAAAACTGGAGTAGCAGGGCTATGGCTTCTTTTCATTACCAATGACTAACTGGCGTCCAGTTGCACACTGAACTCTGATGACTACTGTGCATTTACAAAAAAAATATATATTGCACCTAAAGATACATATGGCGAGGAGGGTAATGGCTGATCTTTGCGTTATGCTCGTGAACGGGTGCTGCTTGTGGTGACTGGTCGACTTGCTTACCAATGGTTTTTTTTATTGTTATAACAGTTAACTGCTTATTGGTTTCACTTCGATGGTCCTAGATTATCATTTTAAATTTAGAGTCACAGCCTTATGAATATAAGCCAGCATTGCACATGTAAGCGGGTACGCCTTTTATACCTGGAGGCTGTTAATTTTCAGTTTTGTAGTTGTTTTGCTTGAGTTTAGATTTCAATGTTAATATGAATTTACTTTTTTTTCTTAATCTCGGTATATTGGAGTGTGCTAGCTAACACGTGACAATCATTCTGAAATGTAATGTTTTACAATGTGTATAAACATAAGTGCTATTTATTGAGCATTTCATTGTATAGATTCTTTGATACCTAGTTCTTCAAACGAATCAGACAGTTGTGTTGCTGGGGAGTTTGTTCCGCCACTTCTTCTTCCCAGCAAAAACACTAGAAAGTGGCGAAGGGTGGGCCGTTTTTGGGAGACTGTCTTTATGTATTTTTTTTTTTGACGTTCAAAAAGTGCTGATTCTCAGCCTAGTTTGAATAAAGACTTTTGATTTTGATTTTGATTTTAGATACCTACTTCCTACTAGATAAAACGTACGATAAAACAGAATATTTATTTCCTGGACTATCATAAACTCACACGCAAACTCAAACAAACACACACACACACTCACAAGCATACAAAAAACACACACCCTCAAATTACACTTAAACATTCAATTTACTCTTAATCTTTTAATGTTGTTATTAAATTAAATTTAAAATTTAAATTAAATCGTTAACAAATATTGTTCCAAAATCACTAAGATTTCTCCATTCAAGAGGGATACGGCTCTGTTTGCTCTTTACTACAGGCTATTATGTAGCCTATCTAAGAGGACAGTACCCCAACCATTACTGTAGCAAACAGTTGTTTATTTTGTTAAGTAACTTTTTTAGTGTATCTACAGCAACACCACAACAAAGTTCTATTATTATTATTATAGTGGACTTAAAGTTACGGTGACTATCAGATAGGTGCGGTGCGCTTCGGCACATTTTTGCAAGTGCGATTGGCGTCATCCTAGATACACACTGATGATAGCCAATACGAAACTAGTTGTTTAACAGGTAATCGTTTAACCTTTTTTATAAGTGATCATCACTATGAATAAAATTGTCAACGGATATACGCCATAGTTCTGCTGGACTTGACTGTATTCGTACTGTCATGGACTTCCTTAGACGTTTATGCGTGTCTTACCTGTATCTCTTCTTCTGTAAGGTATTCTTAGCAAATGTCTTGAAGTTCCAGCTCTAACAGGACTTCTTACCCAGGGACTCGGGCGTGTCTTGGGGCCGTCGGGGACGCTGCGCGAGCGCGCGCGCAGGCGGCGTGTCCGCGGCCGGCAACAGCGGCGCGGGCGCGTGGCGGCGGCGCGAGCGCGCCCCGCAGCCGCGTAGGCCCATGGAGATCCTAACCAGCATCTATGCGCTGCTGTCTGGAGGAGTAAGTTTGTGGAATTGAGCGAAGATGTAAAAGAGACATGGAATACATAGCTTCATGTTATAATTGTTCTTACTCAGAATATACTTTTCAGCTCTTAGGTGTAGTAATAATAATTAGGTGTGTATAATTTAGGTGTCTTCAAGGCTATAGGTAATAATCTTAATAAACTAGTGCGCCTCACCATCACTGATTGCATCACTGCTTACCATCAGGTGGGATTGCAGTCAAACACTGGTTTATAATATTAAAAAAAAAAAAAAAAGATAAGATTACCGTATTCTAATATTTGACTAAGCATAGACGGGACAAAATGACGAACAAAATTTTTATCTGACACTTGTTCCTAGTGGACACAAGTCTCCAATATTGCCATATAATGCTAGATGGTGTTACTGAGACATGCACGTGGAGCTCCTCAAGTTCCGAGTTGAGCTCACGATTACTGACAAACGCTTGCACTGACTGGTCAGGTCCCCTCATTCTGTGTGGTTCTTTCCTCAAAAGACCATCTCAGACACTAATCTGCATGGATCTTACATGATTTGGCCAATATAAAAATAAAAGAGACTATAATATGACGTCCGAGTTTCTTTCGGTGTTTCTTCTCAGAGTAGGTAGTCAAATAGTGAAATTCCGATCACATTTACTAAAAAAGGTGACGTGTAAAAGTGTTTGTAAAAACCTATTTACAAAATAAATATCATCATGGAATCACGTTTTTAAATATGACATCTCTTCGCGTGTCCTCTCTATAGCTTATACCTCTTTGGTTTTGAGTAAGAAAATAGTGCAGGTCTATGCTTTTATCCGTAAAAAACATAATGTAATCTTGTAAAATCATAGCTAGGGAGAAGAAAATTCCTATTTACATAAATACATAAATACACAATTACATATTTACATAAATACCAAGGGGTAAAAAAACTTTATTAAATGAAATCCCGACAGCAACACACCTGCACGTTGCTGCACTTAAGCAGGATAATATATGCTAGGTTGCATAACTATTTACCATAACCCTAGTCTGCGACACTAATTAACATACGTAAGACTGGTGCTAGAGTCAGGAAGACCGCGGAAGTCGGGACTAATCTCGTTGTAACGTAACGTAAGTCGGTTACTTCACGCCGCGGCTTCTAGCGAACGATTCCTTACTGTAACGTTGTGAAGGATATATATTAAAGACGTCATTTGTTTCTTTAATTGTTCTGATATTTATTTGTGTTACTATTTTTTGGTATTTTGATTCAATTGTTTCTTTGTTGTGATCGTGTTTCATAAATCGTGATTTTTAAGTGGTCTAATTAAGTAATAGCAAAATGTGCATACCTTATTTAGGTATACAGCGTCTCATGGTAAATAATATGAAAAAGTTTACATAAGTTGCATTCTTTCATTATTGTAACTTATTTTATGATTTATTTCATGAAACAGGCAAACTCTAAACCGCTTTAGTTTCTAAAATTAGCAACTAACCTACAGAAACCTTAATCATTTTCATATTTTTTTATAGTTCTGTATAAATAAACCATTAGGTTATTTTTTCCAAAACTTTATTGCCACAATTTTGTTCCGCTCCTCTTGAGCGAAACAAATTAGGGCAATAAAGTTTTTCAAGAGCAACTCTTAAATATAATAGTTTCGCTTTGAATTCAAACAACGTAGATTATGAAGAGCTTCCCCAATTTGCACCGATTTTAACTTTGAATATTTTAATAACTTACAGTGGTGTCTATACAAAAAAATCATTGTAAGCTTTGTGGCTACGGCTTTAAGTGTTATTTTCCCATGTACAGCAAGGGGTGAACCCGAAGATTGATTCCGTAGCATTCCGACTGCACTGCGGTGCAACTACCGCCGCGTTGCTTGCGGCTAGCGCAGCCTTAACTACGCGCCACCTGGTGGGAAACCCCATCGACTGTATACACACGAGGTGAGAAAACCCGCCGTTTAGTTAGCACGCGCTCCACGTAGTTCACACTTAAAATGATAGATGGCGTTGTATTTAAAATTTCCGGAAAAGTGTAGGTGGAAAGACATTCCGGAGATTTTCTCATAGAAAATACTGATTTTATAGCTGTGATATGACTTGTATTGTTATTAAAATAATAAATGCGGTGAATCACCACGTTCAAGATGAAAATAGTACCGCTGTCACGATTCAGCAGCGGGGTTATTCATGATGAACTCATTAGTCAAAAACGTGTGCCAATTATTATTTTTCAGTTAATAGTTTTATTGGCGTTATAAATTATATTAGAGCATGAACTAAATAATAATTATGACAGTATAGTTACGCTGTAAAACTGTATTTTCAGTATAAAACGATTGGGAAAATTCTCATAGGTAAGTATATTTGCAAACCTACATACTTAAACACATGAAGTTGTGTGTATAAATGTCAGAATAACACAAGTGATATGATGTTAAAGATTTGACGTCAATATTTTGCGAATAAACATAAACTTAACAAAGAATTTCCAAAGGAAAAGTTTCTTCAAACACAAACACGCAACTTTTATACTTATTTTGATCTGTATTTCCCACTAAGAACCAAAAACAAAATAGGTCAACCTATCACCAGATTAACTAGTCAGTCTGATGATAGGTTACCGGTTGTTGTCGTGACAGAATCTGCAATTCTGTAACAATCTCTTATGATAATGAGGTGAAGTGAAGGCGAAATGAGTTGTCATCTAATGCTTAACGAACTTTAGCTTTAAAATAAAAAAAAATCAAAATCAAAAGTCTTTATTCAAACTGGGCTAAGAATCAGCACTTATTGAACGTGAAAAAAAATACATAAGACAGTCCCCCAAAAACGCCCCACCCTTCGCCACTTCCTAGTGTTTTGCTGGGAAGAAGTGTGAGAACAAACTCCCCAGCAACACATCTGTCTAATTCGTTTGAAGAACTATACAAAGAATCTATATGTTGCAGTCAAAACTCTTAACCAGTCAAAAGTACTATTGACCAGCAAAATCAGTCAAAACTACTTTTGACTGAATAGGTTGGTCAAAAGTGGTGTTGACTGAATAGGTTGGTCAAAAGTGGTGTTGACTGAAAATCATTGGTTATTAATAGGTACTTTAGACTGCAAATTTGCGGTTAAAAGTACTTTTGACTGACGCTCGTCGTCAAAAGTAGTTTTAACTGCATTAAAGTATCAGTTAAAAGCACTAAGAGATCTAGCTAATGGTCATGGTTTTAACCTAACCTAACCCACATGATTCGCCAACCATAGACGGTTTTACCTGACTGATAAAAACAATTAAAACCACTTTTGACGGAATAACTTAGTTAAAAGTACTTTTAACCAGCTCCATTAGGCAAAAGTACTTTTTACTGTTATTTTAGTCAAAAGTATTATTGACTAAAGCATACGGTCAAAAGTGCTTTTGACTGATTTTGCGTCAATAGTACTTTTGACTTGTTAAGAGATTTGACTGCAACATAAACAATGAAAAGCTCAATAAGTAGCACTAAGGGTTATACCTACTTTTCCCGGGAATCTTTTTACAGAATAAACCGGCGGATCACATGATAGCAAAGGCATTAATTCATTAAACCCCAAGCGTCCGCGTTTTCATTGTCTATCTATTGTGTCTCTTATTGACGCGATTGAAAGGAATATACTTATTATGGACGGGAAATCACGAAAACAATATTTTCATCCAATATTTGTGTCCGAATGGACTCAAGTCTATGAGTTTAATTTAGTACGCTCCGCTGCCGCTCCAATATTGGTATATTATTCTAGATGGCGTTACTGAGACAAGGGATCATAGTTTTTCTATGACATTAATTTCTTCACATGTCTTCTTTATAGTATCTTACGTTTCTTTGCATGATACAAAAACAAACGTGTACGCACTGATCATCGATGAGATGACAAGATGACATGCAAGTATGACAGCAAAGATTTTCATCGAAAGATTTAAATCTTACCGTTTTGCCGTACAAAACTGTCGATACAGAGGAGAGTGGGCTCACATATCCCGTATGTGGACACAATAATGTCACATTTTGAGCTGTGGGTCGTAAGTGATATTGTTGTAAAGTTTGTTTCCACTTTTCAAAAAGACATTTTGTGTGTGTCAAAAAAAAACAGAACGATTATAATAATAAATAATAATATGATAAATACGATCCTAATTTGGCGCGATAGGTTCAATCAAATCGATCTAAACTTTTGTGGCCGGTTCTGCTAACACAAAAAGTGAATTGTTCATAAATAAAAATTGAATCGAATTGAACTGCTGTACTCACTATATACCTACTTCTGAATATAATAAGACTTAGACACTCATATTCTCTTCATTTATCCAGGGACATACCCGAAGATGTGCTGAACACGTACTGCTGGATCCACTCGACCTTCACGGTGGCGGGGGAGGCGGGGGGTGCGTACCCTGGCGTGAGGGGCGCGGGGCAGTCCCCCCGCAGATACGGGAAGTACTACCAATGGGTTGCCTTCACACTCTTCTTTCAGGTCAGTGGTGATGATGAAATTGGTGATTTTGCAGGATTTTTTAGTAACTTTTAAAATAATTAGTATTCCGATCCAAAAGATCAATAAGAACGAAATAAGGTTATCAAACAAAATAATATAAATAGAAGCTCGAAAAGGCTAGCTCACGATTATATTGAGTTAGGCTGACCACACGATAGGCGTGCGCGTTCCTCGGGCGTGTAAGTAGCTCGGGCGCCGTGTGCGCCGAGAGCGCGCTGCGCGATCGTTGCGTTTTGCTGCCCTGCACGCCGCGTATGCAGCTATCGCGTCGCGTTTTACGCCTTAGTAAATTTTTGGCCATTGTGTCTTTCAGACTAACGCGAACGTTTCGATCAACAATTTTTCGGTCAAACGTTCGCTTGGGTCAACGTTCTTCACACAACAAGTACACGACGGTCAATTCAAAAGTCATCGTGTTAATTTCCACGATATTACAATGCTTAAATTATATTTTTTGCAATACCCTTAGTAAACCCATCTGTTACATTATAAAACGGTGTTTAAATTGGCGAAAACAATGCTATATAGAGCTTAATTTAAGTTTCAAAAATGTTTTTCTACTTGTTCTTAAAACTCAAATCACCGTGTAGACCGCTCTTCTCCAAAAAGTCAACCATATTAACATTATATTACAGTATTCGCTGTGATAATGATAACTAAATTGAAAAATAATATTGATATACGAGCAATATAGTTAAGTGCTCACTTAGTCTATGGTGTATATAGAGTAAAGTAAATGATTCTAGTGCGGTCATCGTGAATTGGCTACTTAGCGAGTCTCTGGATTAGCTATCACGCTATTCGAGTATACAAGGTGTGAAATGTATTGGCAGTTGACATTTGAAAGTGTTATAAATAAAAGTTTTGTAAATAAGAAAATAACTTTTGAAGGATAAGGATTTTTAGTTTAACACTTATTTATACACAAACTTTGATTGATAACATTATAGGTAATTAAAATTAACCGGTTGAATGCCCTAATTAAAGCTAAAATTAAAAATTCATTGTGTCTCGCGTGGATCCACGTTTGAATACACTAAGGGCTAAAATTCAACAAATGCAAAATGGCCATACCTCAAATTGAGGTCTGAGAAAAGATTACGTACGATATTGCTACGAAGTGCTACGGCGTAGCAGTGCTAGCTACGAATCTTGGCAAATAATTTTTGCAATTATTTATGTCCGAATAGCTTATGTTATAACAAGTTTATTATGCTTATACACTGCTACGATACTTTATAATTATAATAAATAGGTAAGTCGCGTACTTGAAAGGATTTCCGATAGATAACTTCTCAGAAGCTTTCGGTAAGAAGTTTCCAAAAATCAATCCTACAGCAAACCTTTACTTACCAATAACCAAAAAGTCTAAGTACCACGATATAGATCAAGTCTGTAATGTTAACAGGCCGACTACCATAAAAACTTTCACCCTCTATTTAACCCCTTTAGGGGAAGATTAAAAAAAAAGTGTACTTTTGAACCAAGCGGTTTCAATTGTTTGTCTTTGAATAAGATTTTGTTAATTTTACCATGCTTTTCAAAAGTGTTTTTACTACTGACGCAAAAACGACGAGGTGTTATAAGTTTGACGTATCTGTCTGAGGCATCATAGCTCCCGAACGGATCATCTGATTTTGATTTAGTTTTTTTTGTTTAAAAGATGAATTAGTCGTGAGTGTTTTTGGCAATGTTTAATGAAAATAAGTCCAAGATGGCCGCCACCACAATATGGCGAATTACATATATTTTACAAGATCTTAAAGTACGTGGTGGGTGGTTTTAAATTTTTAAATATTTATGTTTTTTTTTTATTTAATGTAAGTATTAAACGTGGCTCATCTTAACTCCTAATTTTAAGTGCATGACGGTCACACCAGTTTATTGCAATTATTAAGTTATTAGCGTCCAGTTCAGAGGATCGTTACTACATGCTTGTCGAACTACCCACATATATACCGGCGCGAAACTAAAGGATTGTGTGCCGTGACTCCATGACGCGGCTTCTCACAGCTATCAATAAACTAGCACCTTTACCTGGCTTCTCTTGCATGTCAGGAAGTGATTTTATCGACAATACTTTAGTTTGCACGATTTTCCTTGATAGAAGACTAATAAAAATAAATTTTAAATAAATAAATTTAAATGTTTTTTTATTTTTTTATAGAAGACATAGAATTGGTTACCTACTTATTTATCGAACAATCATGTTAGCTTTATCTATAATATCGCTAAATATTATTGATTTGAGGCTGCAGATATACTTTGTAAATGTTTTACTAGTTTATTTGAATATTTAAAAGTGATTGCAACTGACTTCCGGTGATCTGAATATCGTCTTTGTTAAGTATGCGGACAGACGAGTGAAACAACTGCTTGCTAGTAACGCACTGACGTTTATTCGCCAACTTACTTATTGGTGCGTAGGCACACGCACACATACCCAACATTCCTCCCCTTAGCTTAGAAATATACCTTAAACAACTAAGCTTCTAAAATGTACTATAGCTATACATACTTAATAAAATAATTTGTAATTTACTTTAGGCCGATTGCGTTTAGACCGTGGTGTAGACACAAACTCGCTTGCCTGTTGCTGCGGTGGCGCATCTTCAGAAAGGCCAGTGCTGGGAGAGCCGGCTGAAGCCTCCAGATACTCTTCGTCCTCCCCGGAATTTCCAGGCGTTGTTGGCTGTGATACAACGACGGGGGGTGTACCTTGGGGTGTGGCTGCTTGTGCCAGATCGTTCAGACTTGTTTCTGTATCTGACGTGTCTGCGGCTCCGCCACTAGTGCTCGGTGGCTGCATCGGTTCCATCGTCTCTGTCTCATCACCACTTATATCTTCAAGGTCTATATCCACGTCTTTATGGCCATTGCAATCGTCGCCTTTATATAATATTATTTGATTTTTATGTTTTTTTAGTGTCTTCCCTGATACTTCGTCTTTAATTTTATATAACACTTTGCCGATTTTTCTAATAACAGTCCCTTTGCACCAAGTGTATTTTCCATTTACCGTATGATTTTTATAATACACTATGTCACCGTCGGCAAATACTTGAGTGTTGTGCCCACCCGTCTTATTTTGCAAACACTGTTTATGTTTAACCAGATTAGCGAGAGCCGTGGACGAAGGCGACGGTGGTTCGGGCTTCAATAGATCAAGACGCGTTCTAAGCTTCCGACCATAGACCAACTCAGCAGGGGAAAACCCGGTTGCTGAGTGAACGGAATTTCGGTAGTCAAACAAGTATTTTAAAAGTTTGTTATTTAAATTTCGCGGCCCATTACCACTTAACAAGCTTGTTTTAATACCCTTCTTAACTATCTTAACGTAACTTTCCGCCTGTCCGTTACTGGCCGCGTGGTATGTTGGTGACGTCACGTGTGAAATTCCGTTCACCCTACAAAAAGCCTCGAACTCATGTGACGTAAACGATGTACCATTGTCGCTAACCAATGTATGCGGAATACCAAATCTTGACATGAAATCATACAGCTTGTCAATTGTTGCTGAACTAGACGTACTGGACCTCATATTATATATCTCGACCCACTTAGTATATGCATCCACTACAACTAAAAAAGTGTTACCGTTAATTGGCCCCAGAAAATCAATGTGTACCCGGTAAAATGGCGTTGGAGGATATTCCCAGTGTGCAATCGGCGCCCGCGCCGGTGTTGGTCGTTGTTGAATGCACACGTCACACGACCCTATTAACCGCTCTAAAGCAGCGTCTATTCCCGGAAACCAAAACCTCGCTCGCGCCTCTGCCTTTGTCTTCACAATACCTAAATGGGATTGATGCAATTCCGTTAAAATTTTTGTTTGTAATGTTTCGGGTATTACTACTTTGTGCCCTCGCATAACACAACCATTTTCATAAGATAATTGCATCCTACACGCGAGATCCGTCGCCAACTTGTGTGTGCTATCCGCGAGTGCGCTCAGCAAGATAGCCCGTCGCTTCGTTCCTGTGGGATCACTCGTTCCAGTGATGTCGTTAGCCACATACCACTGTTTAATGCGGCACTTGTACGTCTCCCAAGACTGTACATTGTGATCGAACACGGATAAAAGTCCAAAAACTGTGCCGGCCATTTTTTCTTTTTCTTTTCTTTTACGTGGGTACTCGTCGCCAATGTTAAGTATGCGGACAGACGAGTGAAACAACTGCTTGCTAGTAACGCACTGACGTTTATTCGCCAACTTACTTATTGGTGCGTAGGCACACGCACACATACCCAACAGTCTTAAATAAAAACGGAAGTCGGTTGCAAACTTGATAAATATAATATTTTAAATCTTTTCTTCCGGAAGTCGGTTGCAAACTTGATAAATATAATATTTTAATTCTTTTCTTCCGGAAGTCGGTTGCAAACTTGATAAATATAATGTTTTAAATCTTTTCTTCCGGAAGTGGCTCTGCGCGCCATTTATGTGTAGTTTTTAGGTTAGATTTAGTATAAAAGCACATGCTGGTGCGTTTTTGAGTCAGTTATTACGAAATAAAGATCAAGAACGGTGCACTGCTCCTTTGATTGTCGCTGCCTTACCTGATTTCTTATAATCAGAAATTGAACGCAGTGCTATTCTTTAAAAATCACGCCGTGAATGTAGGTGAAGACGAATTAAGTTGTTATTGCATACTAATGCTAGGCGTTGACAGTTATCTTCACTTCAGCAGGCCTAGCTATATTACAAATTCTATTTCTATTATGGAAAGAAAATGACGTATATGGAATCAGCTGTTTGTCAACTGTCAAGTGTACTTATTTAATTTTCAGCCATATTACAAATTCTACTCGTTAACACTTGACAGTTGACAAACAGCTGATTCCATATACGCCATTTTCTTTCTATTGTCGCCTTATCGATTACGATAATAGAAATAGAATTTGTATAACGGCTAGGCTTGCAACTTTCACTGAGGGACTTTTACTTAGCAAATCTTACTGTGGTTGGAACAAAAAAATATTTTTTGAATAATGGACTTATTCTCAAAAGGGTTATTTAGAACTGGCAAAATCGTTGGCTACTAGAAATGTCTACCCTGCTCTTACGGGGTCCTTCTGAAAGGTGTTATACGGGGTAACTTTAGTTTTTTGGATAAAGGGGAAAAGTACTCATAAATAACTTTTAATATCACGAAAACCTAAACTGCTCCAAATATTTCGTCATGTTATTTATTAACTTAAGATCTCCAACACCGAAAAGAATATATGTAACGTTTTTTTATTTCTATGTTTATCAGTTGTTGTGTGAAAGTTATGGAATGTTATTATTATTACATAATTACGTATGTATTCTTTTAAACTTTAAAGTGCAATGCGTAATATTGGTGTTTATCCACACCACAATTTCTAGTAAATTTTTACACGCAACGGCTTGTAGGTCGGCTTTATGGCGACTATGGTTACGTTTTTTTAAGTATCTTTCATGTTTTAATAAATAAAAAATAGATACTTTTTCTTATGGCCGCAACATGTGCACACGGCTACATATCAAGCTATACATTTTCAGTATATAGCTGATCTCGCATTGTGCAGATTTTCTGTACAATGCGAGATCACCTTATTCTGGAATTGTACAGCTTTATGTGTAGCCGTGTGTACAATAAACACAACGACTATATTAATGTGTTCAATTGACTAATATATTATCAAAACATAATGCTTTAAACATCTTGATAAACGGACTTTTAAATTACCACAAAGCCTAAATGAACGGTCAAGAGTCATATACAGGTTATTTCCTTTTAATAATAAATGCAAATTAGAGCAGCTATTTAACGCTATGCAACAACAATTAATTCAGCTAATGAGCTCATTTACATAAGCGGCAGTTTTATCACGCTATAATTGTAACCAGATCTGTTATTATTTATTAATGAACGAGTTACGTTAAATATTTAAAAATACTACCTAATTGGTTGTACTGCAGAGCTATTGCATATCTCCCTTGACAGTTTAAAGTGTTCGTCGTTTAACTGTCAAACGGCTAATTTAGTATTAGTTCCACTTAGTTCCCGTTCCCGTGGGAATACAGGGTAAAAAGTAGCTCATATCACCCGGGAATAGCGTAGCTTTCCAACGGTGAAAGATTTTTTCAAATCAGTCCAGTATAGTTTCGGAGCCTATTTAATTCAAACAAACAAACAAACAATCAAATCTTTCCTCTTTATAATATTAGTAAAGATTTGTAAATCACATAACATATCATCACACCTAAATCTCCCTAAGGGTAAAGCAGAGATGCACCTATATATAGCATTCACACTTTCCACCAGTATTATTTCACTCGTCTACCACCGGAATCCCAGACCTATACCTACCTAAAAAAACTAAATTACGCCCTCCACATGGGGGTGAGCCTATTACCATCAACTGCACACAAAGTCAGACTCTGGGCTACCACTGGGCTGAATTTGTTAAGTGTTTAACCGATTTGGTTGGATTGAGGCCGAAAATTGTTGTCGGATAAATCGGACTTAAATGGTTAATGAGTTAATTAAATAAAAATGATTATTACGAGTCGTGCACTGACTGAACAGGTTCACTCATATTTCTATAAGTTTTTATTTCAAACTAACTCAAACACTTATTTGCATGGTCTTCAGCTAATCTGATGATAATGTCTGGACTTTAAAAGAGACTGAAATCTTTGAGTATCTTTTGGTGTTTCTTCTTAAAGAAGTCAGAGAGTAAAACATCAATAGTATTTTTAAAGACTACTTACTCGTAGGCCACGGGTGCAAACAGGCTTAACCGAAGTTTCTGAACCGTCAAAAGAATGCAGAAATAATATTATTATTATTTATTATTGACTCTACTACTATACTATCACTACCTTACCTGATGGTAAGCACTATATCAGATGATGTAGTCGACAATAAAGCACGCTTGCCTAGGAGTAACCTATTCACTCTTGACTTAAATACCCCTAGTTTGTAGCTATCATGAAACACTGACTCCGGTAGGGAATTCCACTCCATAGCTGTACGCACAATGACGGTGTTCCCAAAACGTTTTGAACGTATGGGTGGGATGTTCGCCATGTACCGCGTGGTACAGCGCCGTACCTCCAGTGGTCCTATGATGAAAAAGAATTGGCGTAATTTTAACTAGGCGTTAGGCATTGAGAGTAGCCACAGTTTACTTCCCACTTAAAACCTATTCACTCTGTTGTCTTCATCCAAGCCGTTATGTACCGACACTGTCTTAAAACAATACAGGTTACTTACAGACGGACAGTTAACAATAAGCAGTGATTCGCATGTAAATCGGTAAGTATGTTAACGTTCAGTGATTGCTGTGACGGTGTCCCGTCAGTACAACGTTACGTACCTACGTTTAGTGCCCGCGCACGTGCTACTTGTTCTAATGTACTACTTGTTCAAGTTACAAGAGGCAAGCGTATTTCAGGGAAGTATAACGTATCCTTACTAATATTATAAACGCGAAAATTTGTATATATGTTTGTTACTCTTTTATGCAATTTAAAAGCTACTGAATGGATTTCAATGAAACTATAAAGTACAATAAAATTGATCACACATCAAAATAACACATAGGCTATAATTTATAAAGATATTGTGTGAATTGTCAAAAATGTAATTATAAGTGGCAAGTAAGTAGGAAAAAAATTCGGAGTTCTAATTCTGCGCAGACGAAGTCGCGGGCACCAGCTATTAGCAAAGTTGTGGTTTAAAAGAAGATGTAGTGACATAAATCGAAAAGAGTATGCTATGATGGTTTGGTCGCGTTGAAAGATTACGTAAAAGGCGAATAACGAAAGGTATTTGTAACTGGGAATGCCGGGAGGGGACGTCCTAGAAAGACATACATATAATAGACGTTATTGGTGAGATTCTTCAGAAAAGTCAGGTGCGTAGTACTCGCAACCGGCGTGCGTGTATGACAACATGAATGAATGTAAATGAAACAAAACAAGTGTGTTAGAATCTTAGCAGATTGGCGCTCTGTAGTTTCTGCCTACCTCCATGGGAAAAAGGTGAGAGTTTATGTATGTATATTCTCTGTTAGGAAGCATTATTAATTATATAAATTTATGTGAAACATGGCGGGACGAGCTGGACACCTCGCGACAAAGACTGGTCCCAAAAAGCCCTTGACAGAGAGAAGTGTAAAAGAAATTAGGGAGGCCTTTGCCCTGCAGTGGGAAGAACAGTCATCAGTCTTTTTCGTGCATCGCTCACCGCTTCTCACTTGTACACGTGTTACATTTTGACATCGCAGTGACCATCTTAACATGTTTACTGCTCACCTGCGTAAGTGGGTCGCACTGAGTCGGTGTAGTGTCGTCGGTGATGAAACTTCCTTTATTTACATTTTCTAGAGTCTTCGAAGCTGATCTGTAAAAAACCATAAGCTGATTGAAATATTGAAGGTGGAAGGTATGACACTATAATGAAAAAAATGGCAATACAAACACTAATAAAAAAACTTGGGCAAGACATAAATTGCCCGCTAAAATGCTGTTTAATGGCGATACTTATTAAAAAAAAGTAAAAAAAATAAAATCAATCAAAATCAAAAGTCATTTATTCGAATTAGGCTGAGGATCAGCACTTTTTGAACGTCGAAATTACATAAGACAGTCCCCCAAAAAGCCCACCCTTAGCAATAAAAGTAAATACTTATTGCTAAGCCAAAAAATCAACCAAACTAAATAATATCCATATTAATACAGTCGACCAACCAAAACTCCAAAATCATTCGTCGATTTCATCTTTATAGACAATTTGTTTATGGTAAAATTAGAAAAGACTAGCGGTTACCCATGGGAATACAGGGATGAAAAGTAATCTATGTCACCCAGCAATAGTGTACTTTCCAATCGTAAAACAATTTTTCAAATCGGTGCAGTCGTTTTTAAATTTATTTATACATACATACATAAACTCACGCCGTTTATAAGTTTATTTATTAGGTACATACAAAAAATACAAATCTTTTATCTTTATGATATTGCTATCGAAGTATAGAGACAGAAACTCAGCTTATTCTAGAGCATTTCATATCTGCCTGTATTAATTAGTGAATGTGCTAGATGAACCGCTTTCAAACTTCCCCCTTTTTTATCTTTTCCTCTATTTTATTTTAAGCATTTGTAAACTGTTGTTAGTCATTTCAAAATAATATATTTCTTGTGTATTTTACGTTAAAATTACTGACGCAACCGGCCCAATAAAATCTCCCAACAGGTATTTATTTTGAAAATAAACTCAACATGTTTACAATATAGGGACTGCCCAAGGTAACATAAATAACACGTCAATTGATTAAAACAAATAAAAACACATTAATTCTCGGCTTTATATTTTTGTTAAGGTTGCTGCAATTTTGTAAGCAATCAAGAAATAGCGAGCATCTAATTATTTAATTACCTGTAATTATCTAATGGTTGGGAAATTTCAGACCAGTGTAGATAAATGCATACACAGAAAGTTTTTTAACCGACTGTCAAAAAAAGGAGGTTCTTGATTCGGCTGTATTTTTTTTTATCATAGGTATGTGTGTTACCTCATAACTCGGTCGTTTATGGACCGATTAGAGAGATTTTATTTTTTTACTTCACGTGTGGTCCCATTTGAACTTTATCGAAACCAGTTCCGTAGTTTGGTTGTAATATCAAAACAAACAGAAAGTAGTAAATCATCATAATCACATACAAAAGAACTAAAAATTGCAAAAACTTGTCCACCGACTGCCGAAACTAGAGTTAAAATAAAATAAATATTCCACAACTTTCACACATCGCCATCTAGTCCCAAGCTAAGCAGAGCTTGTGTTATGTTATGGGCACTAAACAACTGATAAACATACTTATATGTATATTTCTAAATACATACATATTATCCATAAATTACACCCAGATACAGAACAAATGATAATAGTCGTCACACAAACATTTGTCCTGGGTGGGAATCGAACCCACAACCTCCGGCATAGCAGTCAGGGCCCTAACTACTAGACCAACAGCGTTATTCCTTCAGAAATGTCAGGTTCGTAGTACTCGCAACCGGCGAGTTTGTATGACAACATGTATGTGTTGTATGTATTCAATGAACGTAAACGTAGCAAAAGAAGTATGTTAGAATCGTAGCTTAAGGCGCTCTGTGGTTTCTACCTACCCCATGGGGAAAAGGCGTACGCAATGATATTACAAGTAAAAAGGTGTAGATAAGTTATAAGCGCTCAGCAAGCGACACGTTAAAATGTGGCTAACTAGCCACATTTGACCTCAGTGTCGCGTCGCGCCACAACGGACGCCGCGTGCGTTAGTGTGCCGTTTTTGAAGATCAAATGTTGTTTAGGTAACCTATCTACAACTTTTTTACTTATAATATGATTGTATGTACGTATGTGTATTTTTCGTACCACTTGCTCAAAAAAGTGACATTCTATGCCACAAAAAGCGAACATAACAATAGTCATTTTTAATCTGTTAAAAACAGGGAAAGAAAATTGTACTGGATTTCAGTCATCCCCTAGGGAGAGAATGTGATTTAAATTTGGAATACTTACCGAAATTTATACTGAACTACATCTGTGTTTACACCATTGAGTTTGTATTTAAAGCATTATACATCTTTTTGAAAAAGGAATACTTACGCGTTTATTATGCAGTTATGATTATTAATTAAATTAAGTTACGAAAACCGACGAGGCCGTATGAGCTTGATGCCTTTGCTTTTCCGACAAAAAAATATTAATCTAGGAATTTGCCGCGTTTTTGTTTTCTTCAAGTATATAAACGTTAAGTTTATTTTTATAAATAAGTTAAGGTTCTAAAAATACGTTTACTTTTAATTGTCATTATTTTTAATAAATGCTTATGTCATATTATTATTGTGTTATTTTTTTCGCAAATGGTACGAAAAGTAGAGTATTTTCCTCGGTGATAAAGCTGTCTTAGTCTTGGGTGAACTTAAATCCCTCGCTACACTCAGGACTCGTTTTAAATCCCTCGCTTCGCTCGTGATTTAAGTTTTTAACACCCTCGCTACGCTCGGGAGTAAACCTCGAGTCCTTCGTTACGCTCGCGATTTAAATCGTCACCCGCGACAGAAGACACTGCTTTATCCCCTTGGTTAATAATCTACTATTATGACGCAGCAACTAAATCCGCATCAATCGTCAACCAGTGTGCCTTTCAAAGAGTTACGAGACAGTGCGTCAGCGCCATCTGTCGAGCGCCACACTAATTACTGCGTGTTCCGTGTAATAGAACTCGTCGCGATGGTTTAAAACGGCCGTACCGTACCGTTTGGCACTAAACGCACATGCATGAGTTTACGGAAATGATGACTAATATTGTACACACGGCTACACATCAATCTATACATTTCCAGTTTACACTGACCTCATTGTACAAAAATCCTATAATACCAGGGTTATAATGCAATCAAGTCAACCTCCTGGGTAACGTAGTGACTAACTAAAACAAAAGAAAAAAAATACAACTGAATTGAGAACCTCCTCCTTTTTTTGAAGACGGTTAAAAAAATGATATAGTGGCAACCATTTTGAAAATAAAAACTTAAACCTTTTAATAGACCTAAATATTATATGTATAATTTATAGGTATCTTAAAAGGTTTCAGTTTTACATCCGAAAACGCGGAGGGAATGAATAAATTTAATATGAAATACAACTCTTTAAAGTAGTTACTGTACTTTTATATTACTATTTTTTTTTTACTTTGTTTTGAGCACTTGTGGCATGTGCCAAATAAATATGTTTTCTTTCTTTCTTTATTTTCTTTAAGACGGTGAATATGTTCAATGCCTTATTTTGTCTCCAACTAGGTGTCGGAATGATTAAACTTAATTCCATTAAAAAAGTCCTTGAATGTAACAATATTATAATATTTAATTAACGTGAAAATCCCCTTCAAAGTTTTGTATTGCGTTTTACGATACTTAGCTAGGTAGGCTTAGGTATGGTTTAACTTATAGATTTTTAACTCCTGAAATTACTCTTATTGTCCCGAATAAATTCAACCCAATACATTTCCTTAATATTGCAAAAAAAAACGGCTCAAAAGACTTACGTAATACCGGTGAAATTCGGATTTGCATAAACTAAAACTAGCAACAACACCTTATTATGCTCGAAAAGCGAAACAACTTAAAGTTTTAGTGCTTCCACACTTAAGACGCTGCAGCACGTGTCGAGTTAGCGAAATTGCAATACTTACGTCATGCTAACAGTCTAGAATTTTGTTTAGTACATTATGAAAGCCTGTAAACTGGGCTTCATTTGGTACAGCGACAGTGGTTGCCGAGCGGTTTCTGTGCTGTGGGTCCCGGGTTCTAATAATAATACCAGCCTGTTACTGTCCCACTGCAGGGCAAAGGCCTCTTCTCATACAGAGAAGGCACGAGCATTGATCAACACTCTTTCTCAAGGCGGATTGGCGATTTCTAACTTATATTAAATTGTAAGTCCAGCCCCCCTAGCCAAGTTACAAACGATTCGTATCTATTCTCTTTCTACAATCGAGAACGCCTCAAATCCCTTTGTTTTGACCACGTGACTTAGCGAAAGGTGATAAGTCACGTGGTCAAAACAAAGGGTTTGAGGCGTTCTCGATTGTAGAAAGAGAATAGACACGAATCGTTTGTAACTTGGCTAGGGGGGCAGGTTGCCTTCACCGACATCAATGATGTCTAAGATAAACTTAGAAAGTACCTACATAAATAAATTAAAAAATCACATTGGTATTTGCCCGGATTTGAACCACAGCCTCGTGCATGAGAGTTAGGCACCTTAACATCTGGGCCATTTTGGCCAGGTTCTATTATCAAAAATAAATGAAACACAAAATCAGATTGTATAGTATCACATATTGCAAATAAACAGAACACAACAGATATAGATTCATTAGGACATAAGTTAGATGATCCACATCAAGGACATAATTTATATGCACCTTTCCACCGACTCAAAACCGACTTCAAAAGGTCCTTACTTTGTTTGTGGGGCTGTATTCGCTTTTAGAACAAGTCACCGCGTTCTTTCTTGGATTTGCCATTTAATAACTTATCAGGTAGACGTGTTGCTAGGGAGTTTGTTCCGCTTCTTCTTCTCAGCAAAACCACAGTATAAATATTAATACAGTAAGACGACGCCTTTGATCTCTGGAAAAATGCCGACAACTTCTACACGCGTAAGACTTGAATAATACCTCCCGCAACACAAACATCGGTTTGTTCGCAGTGCGGGAGCGGCTTTCCCGCGTCTCACCCCTCACACCCCGTACGATTGCCCTGTCTAAACAGCTTCGTCGAACGACTGTATGTTTTTAGACTGTTGCAAAACACTAGGAAGTGGCGAAGGTCGGGCTTTTTGGGGGAATGTCTCAAATAATTTTGTTGTTAGAAAAGTGATGTTCTCAGCATAATTTTTGTTGACTGGCCGGTTGTTGTTGTGGTTAGTAGCCCTGACTGCTATACCGGAGGTCGTGGGTTCGATTCCCACCCAATACAAATATCTGTCTTATAAGCACGATCATTACTTGTGTCTAGGTGTAATTTATCAATAAAATGTATGTATTTAGAAATATATAAGTAGGTATGTTTATCAGTTGTCTAATATAGTACTCATAGCACACGGTCTTCTTAGCTTGGGACTAGATGGCGTTGTGTGAAAGGAATATTATTATATTATATTACAGTATTCGTACTTAAACTACGACCCATAAAACCATTTGTATCTAACCCTCTTAAAAATGCGAAGTAAAGTTACTACTAGTAGGTAGGTATTGACTTTAGTTTAACTTTGTACATTTTTCGAGCTTAAGGTTTGTGAAAACTTTTTCCGTTATTTGTTAATAATGACACGTGTTTTGTTTGTATTTGTATTGCGTAGGTTTTTATTTGAGACTTTCAAGTGTGTGATAGTCTAGTAAATCACAGTTTAGCTAAGTATTAACAAAGTCCACCTTTACAGTCGACTAGGGCTTAAAAAAAGTCCATGAAATACAGGGTGTATAGTTACCATCATAACATTAACACTTAACACTAAGAAATGGCATAGGTTGGGCTTATTGCAGGATTGTCTCATATGATTATGATGTTAATAAAGTGCTGCTCACCCGACTAATTTGATAAAAATGACTTTTGTTTGATAACGGAAAAACGAATATGTACGAATAACTTTTACTAAAATTAAAACAACTCTGGAGGAAAATATTACTGGTTAATAGAAACATTAAACGCTTGTGAGAATAAAAAAAAATCAGACAATTGAAAACATAGTAGTTATATTGACGAGCGCTTTTTTCAACACATCTTAACACTAAACAGATGGTATTCTAGAATCACCTACCTAGTTGACTCTTGGAAGGTTTTCCATATTTAGATCAATATATATCCAAATTGTTTTGAACGGAAACAAGAACGAACAAAAGAAAACTTGTTATCTGATTTATGGCACCAATGAAATTTTCGTTTGCACATTTCAGCTTCAGTTTATGATCATTACAAGCTTCAATACATATTTCACACATTATTAATGACAGCAAGTTTTCCTAAATGTCACTTAAAATCCTCACTTTTGGAGATTACCATTGTTTACGTAATACATTAATATTTTTATTACCCAGCATCATTTCGATCCAATTATTTGTAAAATATAGCATCTATTTATTTCCTCGTTATGTCAAATTTCTTGGCTATCAGACCCACGTGTGCCACTCCCGCTTGTTAGTCAACATTAGTAATATAATATATTGCCAAAATAAAAATAAGCGGTATGACAGTCTGACACTTAGAAATAAACTTTTCAACTCATTTACACGGTACCGATAAACATAATAAATTATTACATTATACTCCTATTTTTTTTTATGAAAATAAGAAATATGGAGGAACATTTCAACACGTCCAATTTAGTTGTTATATGTGAGGAGTTGTTTATGTTCGTCCGAACTTCTGAAGATTAAGTAATTCGCGCCCGCGGTGTCACGCACTATCAGTCTTTGATGCTTACATCTCTTTCTGTTTTAAAATACTACCGCGCTTCCCTTGTTACACGGTGTAACAAACTGTCCTGTCAGCTCTGTCAACTTTGTTAATCATATTCGTCTACGTTACGTCACATCGTCACGTCGTCGTCCCGCGACCGTCACGCGTGTCAGCTGCCCACCGCACGCACTCGTCATCTCATGACACCAAGGCGTTGATGTAAATGAAAGCTTTCGAAAAACCATCACAGAAAATATGTAGCCATTTTGTTTTGCGATAATAAATTCAAAAGTCGAACTCAATATTTATTGCCGTTTTTATAGTTTGTACTGTAACTAAAGATGTTATTTTAGTAAATAAAATAAAATATAAAACGGACCGCGTCGGGGCGAGGCGGGAGCGCGTCAAAACGGTTCTCACGATCATCATAAACGTAACATATCTCTATTATTGTTGGAGCCCTTCCAATGTGTAACTATTATACCTACTTAGTGTTCGATCTGTTTAGCTTGGGATGCACCGCGGCGCTGGTGGCAGCAGCGCGCGGGTGCCGGGCGGGCCGCCGTCGGTCGCCGTCGGTAGGGGTGCTGCTAATTAGCGTGGTTGTAGTGCGCGAGCGCGCCGGTGTGCCGCAACACGTTTCATCAGCTGACCTAATAACTTCAAATATTATGATGTTAATGTAGGCAGTGGCGGGCGCGTTGCACGCGCGTGCCGCACGCCCAACTTAAGTTTATAAATAGAATGCACATCGCCCTGTATGTATTTAACGTAAGGAGCTTTTTCAGCGAGGCGAGCCAGTCGCCGCGAACGTCTGTGCGCGCCGCCCGCGCCTGCCCCGCGCGCCGCCTCGACCGGCCGACGCAACTTTTGGAAACGGAACGCGAACTTTTTTTCTATCGAATTTTGAAAGTTTTTCGATGACAGTGGGTGCAGCGGTGCAGTGCGGGCCCCCCGGCCGCCAGTGAGTGCGTAGCGGTGTGCACGCGTGAACTGGCCGCTAATGACCGCAACGTAACCGTGTTTCAAAAATAAAACGTTGCCGATTCGAAACCGGAGCACCCCGAAGGTTAATGACAAAATAAAAAGCATGCATTAAAATTGTGTGTCTGAAAACTGTGGGCGATCGTGGCAACCTGGATCCGTTGCCTATGTTCTAAATCGACACGTGAGTCGCGGTATACTTTGCTATGACAAAATCTTGTAAGAGATGAATCAAGATAAATTTACGTAAACCTTTACGTTAGCGATGCGTTAAATGTTAGTGTACTTGTTACATTTGTGTGTGCAAGGGATTCGTACATTTGAACTGGTAATTAGAATACTAGTTGTAATGAACTCTCACAATGCGCCGCTCCCACTCTGTTGGTAGTTTTGCAACTAATCAAGGTATTCGTTAGTATATTTGTTTACATTCCAGTTTCGTAATAACAGCGCGGTGAGAAATTACAAGTGTGTACTCCACGTTTCAGTTGGTGAAAACATATTCTAAAACTATTATTCAATCAAATTGTTATTAAAAACAGAACTTTGAACTTCTTAAATACGTTTTAAATAATCAATCATTCAATAGAAACAATTTAAAATGTACAAAGAATACTTTTAGTATATTCACCTGAGTTTTTATTCCCGAAACTTTTTCATGTTTCTTGTGATGGCTGAAAACTTTGCTAACTTCATTTTTATTAGTGTAAAACTGTTAATAATATCATTTTAAACAAATAATTAAGTCATTCACCGAATTTAAATCCAAACAAAATAATGTGACAGTTCTAAACAAACAAATTTCAAAAATGGAAACTGCTCGCGTTGTTCTTCTCAACTCTCCAACCCAATTCTGCAACTTTTTATTCTCACAAGTCAATTCTGCACTTTTTTTAGAATCTAATTCAGTGAAACCGTTCCGTTTTCGATCAAACCTCCCGTGTGGTGATTTACGACAAGTTGCGAAACGTTGCTCGATAATGCTCATAGTTCATCGTACGAGGCGTTTGGACAATGTTGACCCAATATCGCCAGGAGCGGTCTGTTCGCCGAATTACAATGTACCTCTTACATTAAACAGTAGCTAATCGAGACCGTGCTTTTTAAATTAATTATACCTACCGCGGAAGACGCGGCGTGCGTTATAGCGAATAAATTTAAGGTGCTGGATGATATTTTTTATGAAATATACGCGTTTGAAATGTTGTATGGCTTCCAGTGAAGATGTTATGTTTTGTGTAGGTTGAGTTTTGTGTTTATTGAGATATTTATTTGGATTGATCTTCATAATGTCTTATATATAGGTGATATACATAAAAGCAATGTTTTTATTTTATTAAATACGTACAGGTCTTTATTCAATGTTACTGTTCAAACTATATCGCACAATGGCAGTCATACATAAATTATCATAAATCTCGACAGCAGAAACAATGACTTTTACATGATTACTTCACCTAAGGTCGAATATTTAATAAATTACCCACAAACTACAAGCTACAACAAACCGAAACATTAAATCATCCCCAAGTTATTTAACGAACTGAAATAAACATTTATTGCGTATCGATACAAGGCAGAAATCGCGTTATCTTTGCGTCCACTGCTTTCCCGCGCTTTTCTCTGTCACTCATTAGCGATTAATGGCGGCCGCTTGATGGCTGGATGGCTTGATGGTTTGACGCATTCGACGACTGCCACGAAATAGTCATAAGTCTGTTGAAAAGGTTATGGGTGTCATAAAATAGAGCAATGATAGTAGTAGCTAATGATTTATTTCCAATGTTAGATTTTTAAGATGTTAGTGTAAAATATTGTAATACAGAAATATCACTACTTTGGATTTCTTTTATATCAATGTTTGTTATTTCAATGTGCACACATCATGCTTTTCGAATATTTTATAGATGCACAATAATTATCTGTTTGGCAATAACACAAAAAATAAACTGCACATTTTCGTGAAAATAGTTCTAGTAATGCACATAAAATAAGATCTTATTTTCTAGTTATGCTCACGAAATATGCTTGCAATTTTTCAACGAAATAGCTTTTGCATTTAAAATTCCACGCTCAGACCTTAACACTCCTTGACATAAGGAAACCCGCGAATTTTAATTTGTTTTTTTTTGCCATTTGAAGCTCAGTAATAAATTGAATGGTATAAAATAGTTAATAATGTCCGTGTAAAGACGTAAGTACCTAATTATTTAAGTTTGTAATAAATTTAGTTTGTTTAAATGTAAGAGACTTTTAAATGATTATATTTCGTTACGAGAGTACTTCAACGTTATGCCCTATCCAACCATTGGGGAATAGGTTGGCATGTAAATTAGTAAACACTAATTTCACTAAATCTCATCAGCTTTCTACTCAAATAAATTGTAATAAGCATATCGGTGCTTCCAATTCTCTTGTCATTAGATTTTCAAACCATTTTTCACCGTCACGGGCTACAGACAAAAAGGAAGACACTAAAAAAACTCGTTGCAGACCACATAAATCATTATACATTTGCTCCTAGAAACTCTCTTATTTATTTGAACGCGACACGTGTACAGTCAACAGCAAAAGTAGATGATCAAAATCAGAAATTCAATACTAATGAACGGAGTTCGCGCCAGAACTGTGTGGTGTCGAAGTGATTCAAAAGTATGTGATTGTAAATTAAACCAAACATTTACTACCAGTACAGCTGCCATATGTTTGTGATCAGTTTTGACTCCAAAAGTTATAAACTTAATTCGCATCAGAACTAAGAAGTGAAAAAAAAATTCAAAACTAGTGAACAGCTAAAATCAAAAATTAAATGATGAAACTGAGGCCACGTAATCGTGAAGCAAATAATTCATCCATACGCATTTTTTTATTAACCCAGTAATTTAATTTGTTATGTTTAAAACAGCTGAATTTGATAAAAAAAATGCATATTTAATATATTTCATCCAATTGAACCCCTAAAAAAAGCACAATGTTCATTAATAAAAACTTATTTACAAATAAAACAACCAACTTCCAAAAAACCACTACAAAGTGCAAAATATTAAAGTAATTTTTCACTTTGAAATGTTTTTTTGGAAGTAGGTTGTTTTTTTTTGTAAAAATGTTTTAATTTTTCACTTTTAGTGGGTCAGTTTGTAATTTATCTAAGTTACGATAGCCCAATGACAACTGCTCATCACCTCTTACAACATATTGCCTTTCTCGATACAGGGACGTTAATTGTTGAGGAGTTCTTCTAGTAAGATCCAGGAGAACTGGAGCTCCATGGTGAATGCATCATCTCCACTATGCATTTTGACAAGCTTAAATTACTTAGCAACTACATTAAAGTACCTAATCGAATCGCAACCCGTGAAATACTTAGGTATAATTGAGTAGTCCTGATGCCCATCTGTGGTCTTCATCATCAGTTCCACTTTAGCAAACGGTGCTTTCCGAGAGCGAATGCACGAGTTAATAATTATACAAAATATCCAAATCACTGTAGGTGTTCCTATAAAATTTGAGGTTTTCCCTCGATTTCCATAGCATCCCTTCATCAGATTCTGACTTGGTGACAATGAGACCACAGCGAGAGTATACCCTTTCAAACAAAAAAATAATTTTGCAAATCCGTCTATATATGACGAAGTTATGCACAAACATACATAAAAAATATACATATAAACATCCGAATTGATAACCTCCTCCTTTTTCAGAAGTCGGTTAAAAATATTATAATTCAAAAACTTTAGTATTTAAACTGTTTTTTTTTTTGTAACTTCTGTCAAATGTTTAAAAGTAGCTGATGTGATACAAAACGATAATTGAATAAATATTATCATCTTTGCATGTTTGTGAATTTATGTCAATGTTCAAAAGTAGCTGATGTGATGCAAAACGATAATTCAATAAATATTATTATCTTTGCATGTTTTTGAATGTAAGTCAATGTTCAAAAGTAACTGATGTGATACAAAACGATAATTCGATAAATATTATTATCTTTGCATGTTTCGAATTTATGTCAATGTTCAAAAGTAGCTGATGCGAAAAAAATCATAACTCAATGAATGCTTTTGCCCAGTCGGCTACAATATATTAAAACCGGAATGTAGATTGATATTTTACATTAATGAGTATGAAAAAATATTGCTATTATTATTATTATCATTAATAATATTATTGAAAATTTATTGATTGCTAAATAATTCATACATTCAAATAATACCTATAGGTAAATGTTCAAGAAATATAATTTTCTTACGTTTTCAACGGAAATCTGCTACCTATACAATATTCAGGATTATATTAAAGCTATTCTGCTCATTTAATGTAAAATATCAATCTACCTTCCAGTTTTAATATATTGTAGCCGACTGGGCAAAAGCAATCATTTAGTTATGATTTTTATCGCATCAGCTACTTTTGAACATTGACATAAATTCGAAACATGCAAAGATAATAATATTTATCGAATTATCGTTTTGTATCACATCAGTTACTTTTGAACATTGACATAAATTCGAAACATGCAAAGATAATAATATTTATCGAATTATCGTTTTCTATCACATCAGTTACTTTTGAACATTGACTTACATTCAAAAACATGCAAAGATAATGATATTTATTCAATTATCGTTTTGTATCACATCAGCTACTTTTAAACATTTGACAGAAGTTACAAAAAAAGAAACAGTTTAAATAGGTACTAAAGTTTTTGAATTATATTATTTTTAACCGACTTCTGAAAAAGGAGGAGGTTATCAATTCGGATGTTTATATGTATATTTTTTTATGTATGCATAACTTCGTCATATATAGACGGATTTGCAAAATTATTTTTTTGTTTGAAAGGGTATACTCTCGCTGTGGTCTCATTGTCACCAAGTCAGAATCTGATGAAGGGATGCTATGGAAATCGAGGGAAAACCTCAAATTTTATAGGAACACCTACAGTGATTTGGGTATTTTGTATATTAACTCGTGCATTCGCTCTCGGAAAGCACCGTTTGCTAAAGTGGAACTGATGATGAAGACCACAGATGGACATGGAACTACTCAATTATACCTAAGTATTTCACGGGTTGCGATTCGATTAGGTACTTTAATGTAGTTGCTAAGTAATTTAAGCTTGTCAAAATGCATAGTGGTGATGATGCCTTCACCATGGAGCTCCAGTTCTCCTGGATCTTACTAGAAGAACTCCTCAACAATTAACGTCCCTGTATCGAGAAAGGCAATATGTTGTAAGAGGTGATGAGCAGTTGTCATTGGGCTATCGTAACTTAGATAAATTACAAACTGACCCACTAAAAGTGAAAAATTAAAACATTTTTACAAAAAAAACAACCTACTCCTAAAAAACATTTCAAAGTGAAAAATAACTTTAATATTTTTCACTTTGTAGTGTTTTTTTGGAAGTTGGTTGTTTTTTTTGTAAACAAGTTTTTATTAATGAACATTGTGCTTTTTTTAGGGGTTCAATTGGATGAAATATATTAAATATGCGTTTTTTTTATCAAATTCAGCTGTTTTAAACATAACAAATTAAATTACTGGGTTAATAAAAAAATGCGTATGGATGAATTATTTGCTTCACGATTACGTGGCCTCAGTTTCATCATTTAATTTTTGATTTTAGCTGATCACTAGTTTTGAATTTTTTTTTCACTTCTTAGTTCTGATGCAAATTGAGTTTATAACTTTTGGAGTCAAAACTGATCACAAACATATGGCAGCTGTACTGGTAGTAAATGTTTGGTAAAATTTACAATCACATACTTTTGAATCACTTCGACGCCACACAGTTCTGGCGTGAACTCCGTTCATTAGTATTGAATTTCTGATTTTGATCATCTACTTTTGCTGTTGACTGTACAACTCAACCATGACTATTTGATATTGACAGCACCCTTTTGTCGAAGCTGTAAGAGCGCTTTTCCTAGTTCCAACTGTCTTATGACTGTACCTGGATGCAAATCACTGATTCCACGAAGCGTATTTACAGAATGAATTAGTGTCAACTTAGTGCAGTTCGTTGCTGCGGACTTTGTGTAGATCTATTTCAACCCATTGTACTTTACTATTGTGTTTGGAGAAGCAATGTTTTATTAGATTTGCGTCATTTAAATAGGTAGGGTCCTCAACTATACTGTTAAAAGCAGTATAATACTGTTTCATCATACTTTTTACTGTAGGACAAATAAATAAATATTCCACAACTTTCACACAACACCATTTAGTCCCAAGTTAAGCTTGAGAGCTTGTGTTATGGGTACTAAACAGCTGATAAACATACTTATATATTTTTAAATACATACATATTATAGATAAATTACACCAAGACACAGAACAAATGATCGCGCTCATCACACAAACATTTGTCCTGGGTGGGTATCGAACCCACGACCTCCGGCATAGCAGTCAGGGTCACTAACTACTAGACCAACAGGCCAGTCAAACAAACAGCTCCATATAAAAATTCTGTTAGTTTTGGTCAAGACTATCAGACGACAAAAATTGCTAAAATGTATGAGTAGAAAAGAAATATACACATAACATTACGCCTGTAATCCTCGAAGAGCAAGGGAGAGGTGAACTTGGCAGTACACCCACATTTCACCAGCATGTTAGGGGGGCAAGCCTTTTGCCATCGAGCACAAATCCAGATTCTAGCCTTTTACTGAGTAATTCCAGATGGAACTACACATTCACCTTCACACTATCTTCCACATAACACACAGTTACCAGCGCATTTTTTTTCTTTCATGAAAAATTAATCTACTCCACTCTTTTATTGTTATTGTATGAGTTTACATAATTTTGACCAGCTCATTAGCAAAGATATAACTTGAGGAAGGGCGGAGAGTACTAACACAAGCAAACTAATTGCTTGTAAAGATTCTCCCCATGTTTAAGTTGTTGCAATAAACAATGTCTTTTAATCATACTTTTTAATGTCGAACAAAAAACAACTGAAGACAAAAAAAATGCTAAAATGTGCGAGAAGCAACAAAAAATATGTTACAAAAATATTCAAAGAAATAAAGTAGGTACCTACTGTTCGTTGTATTGAAATACTGTTGATTTAAATTAAATAAATAAATATCAATATTAATTGCTTTCTACAAATGGAATATTCTGTATTTTTAACAGACTTAAAAAAAGGAGGTTCTCTATTGGGTTGTATATTTTTTTAGGGTTTGGTACCTCATTACTCCGTAATTTTTTGCAAAAAAGTTGATAACCCTATGAAAAGGTTTTAGTAGGTAAACCAGCTCATCCAGAACATCTTATTCTGCAGCCGTGAGACACATTACGTCACATACATAATGTTTGAGTTTACGAATTGTGTATGTGATGTAAACGCATTTATATTCTGGCAGAAATCATAGTGTGAATGGCCTGGTTTCTATTAGTGTACCTACTAGTCAATTTTACTTTTGAATTACCGTCGTTAATGTATATCAGAAAAACCGGCCAAGAGCGTGTCGGGCCACGCTCAGTGTAGGGTTCCGTAGTTTCCCGTCCGTCACAATAAGTGTTCCCACTTATGAGTTTAAAGGTGGGTATTCATTATATTCGCGCTCCAGCAACGCTCCGCGTTCCTGCAACTAACCCACTGACTAAAACTGTTGTTTCCATCCAAGTTCAAAATGATTTTCCTAGAAAGTCCTTATAAAGTTCTACTTTTCAGATTTTTTTCATATTTTCTAAACTTATAGTTCAAACGTTAGAGGGGGGGGGGGGGGACACATTGTTTTTTACTTTTGGTGCGATTATTTCCGAAATTATTGACATTTTCAAAAAAAAAACTATAAGGGTTCCTAGTTGACAACGGAACCCTAAAAATTATTTTAGTAAACCCCTTTTCATTTTTAAATACCTTTCCAACAATATATCACACGTTCGGGTTGAAATAAAAAAAAAAACACTTCCCACTTTCCAGATAGGGGGGCTACCCTAATAAAACATTTTTTTCCAATTTTTATTTTACCACTTTGTCGGCGCGATTGATACATATTGGTACCAAATTACAGTTTTCTAGTGCTAACGGTCACAGAGATTAAGCGAGGACGGACAGACAGACATGGCGAAACTATAAGCGTTCCTAGTTGACTACGGAACCCTAAAAAGGAGCATAATAAGATACACCGTGGAACGGATATCGAACCCAATTCGGACACCATAGGTTCTTTAACCTGCAGGGCTACTTTTGGCTAACTTTTCATTACCAGTGACTACTGCCATACGAACTTCGATGACAACTGAGAATTTACAAAATAATGATGTTGCACTTTAAGTGGACTAAAAGTTACGATGACTATCAGACAGGGTATTATTCGTAAAAGTATCTGAGAAGATCTACTTACAGAAATAAATATCATTTCATTTCATCATTTCATTTCATTTAGTGTTCAACGATTAGCTGTGAAATAAATGATAAATTTTATGACACTTATTTCTATAAATAGGTTTTCACAAACACTTTTACGCGTCATTTTTTTAACTAGTACCTAGATGAGATCGAAATTTCACTATCTGACAACTCTGAGAAGAAACACCGAAAGACACTCAGAGGTCTCTTTTAAAGTCCAGACTTTATCTTGGTCATATCATGTAACATCTATGCAGATTAGTGTCTGAGATGGTCTTTTGAGGAAAGAACCACACAGAATGAGGGGACCAGATCAGTCAGTGCAAGCATCAGTCAAGCATCAGAAACATCTAGTTTCGTTTTAGCTATCGTCAGTGTTTATCTAGGATAACGTCATGCGCACTCGCAGAGATTTGATGAAGCGCATCGTACCCCGTTAAAGTGCAATATATTTTTTTGTTAATTCTCAGTTGTTCACTCGCAATGAAAAGGCAACCAATAAGTCAAGTGGTTTCATTATTTAGTTTTTTTTTTGTATTATTGTGCTTCATCAGATTTACGAACATAGCATCGCTGGACAAAGGAGGAAATTACTCTTTTACAAAACTATAGCCACACTATCATGACTATATTTTTATTCAACATCAATAAACTGACTAGTTAAACATGCGCGCGCGCAACTGTTGTAAAGTCTGTTTTATTGGCCAGTTCGTTTGAAAAAAATACAAACTGTGAAGAAGGTAAACTTTGACGTACATTTAACGTTTTTATCACGTTCCTTCGATGGGTGGGCAGAAATGCAGGCTGTCTAGGGACAGATGCATATCGGTCGAAATGAGGTGAACGAAGTAAGAAAGTAAAAAAAAGTACAAAATGTAGACGTGAGGCTTATATTACTTTGAATCGATCTTGATACTTGATATCGACAATAGCATGATATTTTGAAAAAACTCAGAAACTTGATTATGGTTTTAATTTTAATTGTAATTTGGATTTAAATGTAATGTATAATTTTTGTGTTGTTTGTTTAGTTGTGAATGTGAAATGTTTTATTAATTTTTGTAAAAATGTAACTATGATCCGAAGTTGATTGACATAAATAAATAAATAAAAAAAATAAAATGATGCTAACCAAAGATAAAAAAATAAAACAAGAAGGAAGACTGATCAAAGATGAGTAATGGCTAATGAGACTGAACCGCCATGATATCAGACATTTATTGTCTTAGCATTTTATCGTCCCCACGACTCGCTCGATCGAACTGTTAAATACCTACAGAGTTACTAAGCTTTGTTCTAAGATATTAAGATGTTGGAAGGAAGGTATAGTAGCTAAATAATAAATTTAGCCGCACAGGTCGATCAGACGGCGTGGATATCACGAGTTTTAGACGGAAGTATCGTAGTTAATGTGGTGAAAAATAAAAAAAAAACACAAAATACAGGGTAATTCTTAAAGAGAAATGACCATATACTGAGGAAATTTAGGCCAAGTAAGAAATGCACATAGAGGAAACATATATTAGGCATTATGGTTGATATCACAGGTAACGAAACTACATCTGTTTTTGATATTCAACTCGGTGGGATATTTTTTATTAAGAAAAGCAATCCCTACTTTGATAGCACTAACCACTGAACCAACTTACTGGACCGAAATACTGGTTGGATAAACAGACAAATGGATGAGAGACAGGTACATATAGTTCTATAATACAATTCATGATGGAATGACGCGAATTTTGGTTGAAACTTTTCATTGTTTTCGTAAAGTTGACCTCTCCAGGACAAATGTGACAGAACTTTAAATTTCACTGTTGGATCCGGTTTTTTTTTTGTTTTTACTGAATGCAACGTTCTATTCAAAATGCAACTAACAGTTTTCTTTCTCTATTAACAAACTGTTGTTTAACCGACTATTTGCCTGGTTCTGGGTTGAATAAATAAATAATCTGGGTAATATAAAACGAAAGATAAAGATATGCAGAAAAAAAAAACAAAATCGAAGCTTGCAAGCTCTTGTTTATAAAGTTAATGTAAGATGGTGACAGTGAATGTAATAGGCACTAACTATTATGAGCATTTGGCTATTATTATTATTATAAGACAGCCGCTCAAAATGCCCTTCACCACTTCTTAATGTTTTTGCTGGGAAGAAAAAGTGGCGGGATAAACTCCCCAGCAACACATTTGTCTGATTCGTTTGAAAAACTTGATCTAGTTATCTAGTTTCAACATGTAAGTGGAATCGCTGGAGGGTATGCCCTAGAAGGATAAATACAGACCTTATTGGTGAGGTTTTTCAGAAGGGTCAGGTGCGTAGTACTCGCAACCGGCGTGTGTGTATGACAACATGTATGAACGTAAACGAAGCAAAAGAAGTATGAAAGAATCGTAGCAGATGATGCTCTGTAATTTCTGCCCACCCCGTGAGGAAAAAGCGTGGGTTTATGTTTTGTATGTTTAACATACAACCTCATATCGTCATGTACCTATTCTTATATTAATCTGTGTAACTCCGGACCGTATCACCTAGGGGTCAATGACAGGCCATCTTAATTGATCCGATCCGTCTCAAAATACTTCTGTGCCGCCATTGACGAGACTCTTTTGTTTGTATTTATAGTTAGCTTGTTCAGACGGTAGAAACAGTTGCTAACACATAGCCTCTAGATCTGTCCAATACTTCAGTACACTTTACAATACTTAAAAAAAATGTACTCATTCAATAATAATCCACAGACCTCTCTATCGGATCTGAAAAAAATCTTTAAACTGTGAACTTTTAACGTTTCAACGTTATTTTATTTAGGCCGCGATAGCCAAATTTCTAAGGCGTCGGTCTGACGATCGAGAGGTCGTGAATTCGATCCCACTCATTCAACCCATTGCACTATTGATGTTAACTCACTCCAGACACAAGCATATTTAGCTAAATTGGAGGGGTTAAGTAAGATTTAAAAAAAGTTGTATTTTTACTTTAAAAGAAGCCCTGTATCTATCTGTCAAGGTTTATGAGATATAGCCCGCTGACAGACGGATGGACAGACAAACAGCGAACATTTAGTTACAGGATTCTTGTATCACCGTTTAACTACAGATTCCTAAAAATCAAGTACCACCAATGAATTTCCTGAAATAAAGGTACATAATACATGATTGAAATGTGCTGTCTACACATTTTGAAGGTCATCGAATTTTTTTTTACTTGACAGAGTAACCTCATTCGCGCTAATCAGTTGTTATCAGATTTTGGAAACGCTTGAGTTAATCTTTGAGGCCATCGGGTTTGTGGAGCCTTTGTTCAGGTAAAAGACAAGGATTTGAACTTTTTTAAAGAAAGACACTTGTCTCTATTTTTAGTTCACAATGTAACCTACAATATTTTGTTTCAAAATCAAAAGTCAATTATTCAAATCAGGCTGAAGATCAGCACTTTTTGAACGCCAAGTTTAAATAAGACAGTCCCCAGAAAGCCCGCCCTTTGCCACTTCACTGTGTTTTTGTTGAGAAGGAGAAGTGTGTGGAACAAACTCGCCAGCAACACGTCTGTCTGATACATTAGAAGAACTTGAATGTACACAGTGCAATTCAATTTTTGCCACATGTTAGCTAGCACGCTCCAATCTACATATAGTAATATAGCTACCAACATTAACTAAACTCAAGCAACTGTAAAATGACTAAAAAGAAGAACTATTATATTATATTATTTATATCGGTGAAGGAAAACGTCGTAAGGAAATCTTTAGTGCTGTTCTGTGTTATTCACCCCGTGGAAATATAAGTCTAGAGCCCTTTGCCCTGCCCTGGATTAGTAACAGACTGGTATTATTAGTATTTTATCTGCGTAGGTTAATATAACTAACAACGTTTCCAGGTAAATGTTACAAGTAGAACAATAAACGCTATCATTTGTTTCCTGCTGAGAAAAATTAAGGAAATTAATTTAGGACGTTAGAAGCAAAAAATACTTTTCATCTCCCCCCTTTTTTTTCTCTCTTACAACACTGAAATATCTGTGCAGAATAAGGTTTTATATGTTTTTTTTTTATTTATAAATTATCTTTACACTCTTCCTAAATCAACAATAATTACTAATTTAATCTCCAGCGTTTGATGGTCTATCATAGTACCTACGTGTTATTGGCAAAATTGTGGTGTCTCTCTTCCACAAATGCCATAGAGAAGAGTTAAAGTTAATTTAGGACACTGTCTACCTTGAATCCTCAGTCATTTATAACACAAATTTTTCCTCCTATCCAAAACTCTTCAAAAACATCAAACATAGCAACAGAGTGTAATAAAACTCCAGAAACTTTTCTTTATTAATTAAATGCAAACAAAACCTACGCAATGACGCAGACTTTACACGTTGACTGTACCCACCAACACTAAGCTATTAACTCTCTACTATAGGAAGCCGTGAAACATCCTTGAACATTGATCTCACACCCCATCGCGTTGTTTCTTCGACCACGCAAACGGAAGGCAGAGCAAAGCGAGCAATGAAAATATCTAACACTAAACTATCGATAACTTGCAAACGAACATTGACGTATGAAATGTTTGCACTGTGTCCATAGCGGTTGTCAATTTGTTTCCCGTTCCTGGTAGTACACGCAAGCGCACGTAATAAATGATTAAAAAGAACACCAGATACAAACCTTGGGGCGATACTTACGCGTATTATAATTATTTACAATCATAAATCGTATTACCTAATGATTCCGTTTATTTTTTCAATTCTCTAGTCAATGATAGAGTCGGTTTGCGTACACGCGTAACGGCGTATGGGCGACTCGGCGTACCGGCGTATAGGCGTATCGGTAACTCAGATTGTATCGGTACACGAGTCTATTTTGGCATGTAGGAAGTTTATTATGTATTTATAAATGAAGTCGGTGTTGTGGAGCGTTTACACTCGCCTCGATATTTGAAATTATTACGCAAATAATTGTTTAAAATAAATATGGTAAGTTTGTTTGTTTTTTCTTGTTTTTAAATCGAGGTTTGTTTCAAGACGGTTGGTGTGGTGGATTGATATAGACGGATGGTTTCATGACTGGTTCGGCCGTGGTGCGAACAGTGCACGTCATACCGGCTCGTCGAATTAACTCTTAATTATTGCACGCCAGACGAAAATACAAACACGTTAGGAATTACGATTGGTTTCCTCGAAAGACGCAGACGCAGACGTGCGGAAAAGTTTCAAAAACAACAGTACTTAGATTATTTAATTTAAGAATAGAATTACAATCACAATTCTTTTCTGTACACACTCTCTCGTCCATTGTGTTTGGATCGACTTCCTATTTTTCATTCAAACCAGTATTCATCTCCAACATGAATGAAAGGATAAAAAGACCGTCAAAAACGAGTATGCCCGCCCACCTAGGGTTCTGTACTTTGGCACGAAATCTAATTCTCTAACTTCAAAGTTTGTTAAGATTTAAAGTTTATTTAATGGAGTGTGCTGATCATACAAGTTAATAGTCATTGATTAGATTTACTTTACATTTTCTACTTTGCTTAGTTGCAACCTTGTAAGATAAAGAAGGGAATGTTGACATTTTCATCATAATATTCTTCCTAGAAACGCAATAAAATAAATTTGAGCAAAAATGCATTCCCGAGGTTTTCACTCTAAGGCGACAGTAAGTCAAACGTTATGATGAAACCTAACTTATAATAAAACTATGATTAATAATGTGCAAATACAGTTCTTATAAGTGATACCTATCTTAAACTTGTTACTGCACTTGTTGAACACTAAAAAATCAACCCCTTTTTCGGCTTATATTGCAATATAACTGTCAATAATTGCTATATTCTTTAACTTGCTCAGTGCGTGGACAAGCACTGCTTTTAACTTTTCCAAAAGTCGAAACCAAAAGAAAGAAATAAAAACGTGTATTTGGGACACAGACAGAAATATACACATACATACTTACATAAACTCAAGACTTTTTTCCATGGGGGTAGGCAGAAACTCACAACGCCAGCTACGATTCTTACACACTTATTTTGGTTTGTAAATGTTTATATAACATAGTGTACGAGTACTACGCACCTGACCTTTTTGAAAGACATCGCCAATAAGGACCTTTATCGATAAAATCTAAAACAAACTAAAGTGATAAAAATGCCATTAGTTAGAGCTTTCTGAAATAGGAAGCCTTAACCAAAAACCGGACAGAAGTTGTCGCACCATAACGTAAACCATTTCATACGAAACCCAAAAAATATTCACAGAATATGGCATGGCGATTAATCGCAGCCACCAATACCGCTGGTATCCTGACACATATATTCCGGGGGCTCGCTTTTAAGTAAACTTCATAACGCAAACTGTCTGGGCTCGGATACCCCACACTTATCACGATAAGATAGATGCGCTAGGATTTTTAAACTATCTTGATACTTAGAACTGAAAATCTACTGGGATTTTGTTTGGTTTTCAAATGAATGTTTATTCCATTTACTAGTTAAAAAAGGTCATTTTTAATGCACACTGTGTAACAGTTCAATTCAATTCAATTTATTTATTGCAGATAATAAAAATCCATAATATTACTTAAAACAATATAGAAACATATAGATGAATATAAATTAAAAAATACAACAATTACAAAAACGAAACGTAACGTAACGAAAGTACAATAAGCATGTTACAATCACGATAGACGCCGAATTTAAAACAATCTATTTTCACTGCAGTTGTCTCCCTTAGATGTAACCGACATTGTCGTGCTTGCCGTGACTGCTATGCCGGAGGTCGTGGGTTCGATTCCCACCCAGGACAAAATTAAATGTTTGTGTGATGAGCACGATCATTTGTTCTGTGTCTGGGTGTAATTTATCTATAATATGTATGTATTTAGAAATGTTAAAGTATGTTTATCAGCTGTTTAGTACCTATAACCACAAGCTCTCAAGCTTAACTTGGGAATAAATGGCGTTGTGTGAAAAGTTGTGGAATATTTATTTATTATTTATTTATTTAAAGATTTCTCTTTATTAGTAGATTAGATTTTCTCAATCTTTATCATTTCTTCTTTATTTTTCTATTTAACTAGCACACGTTTCCCGTTTTCACCCGCGTAGCTCCCGTTCCCGTAGGAATACGGGAATAAGAAGTAGCCTATGTTACTCAGGGTGAATGTAGTTTTAAAATATGGGAAAAGAATTTTTCAAATCGGCGCAGTAGTTTTTGAGTTTATTCATTACAAACATACACCAACATACACACACACAATTCTTTCCTGTTTATAGTATTATCTAGTACAGATACAGATATAGAAATGTGTCACGTGTCCATGTATTTATTATCAAAGGTTATTTATTTGACTTGGAGTAATTATTTTTAATTAAATAACAAAGTTTTCTCTTTGTAAGTTAGTATTTTAATTTACTACACATGAAGACTATACGAATTTATGAATGACTTCAGTTTTATAACCTTCACTTGTCAAAACTCACTTTCAAAAGGAAGCTCATTCACTGGCCACGTTTCCGGTATTCAAAAAATGTAACAGAGAAAGTAGCATCAGAATCACGTCAGCAGTTCCCGAGTTATGCTCGTGACACACACATATAAACAAACTGAGTATGTTGTTTTTGGCGCCAAACGATGGGCGGAGCTGACTTGTTAAATGTTCAATTAGTATTTTCTTCGACGGATGTGAAGAGTGTGTAATAGTCTGGATTTTCCATTCGTTACTACAGTTTCTTGGAAAGTAGATAAATTAGTTTCAAACGCGATATAATTGTTGTTTATTAGGAACGCTGTAGGTAATGTTTTCACAGAAAAGAACTAAACAATAATAAGTATGTATCTATATGATAAAGAAGTTATTTTTTTTAGCAGGAATGAATATGATGGTAGTTGTAAACAAAATCAAAAGTCTTTATACAAATTAGGCTATAAATCAGCACTTTTTGAACGTCAAAAAAAATACATAAAACTGTCTCCCGAAACGCCCACCCTTTACGCCTACCTAGTGTTTTTGCAGGACAGAAGAAGTTGCTCTACTTAAATGTCTAATCCACAGTAAATTAAAAAATGATTAACCTTTCAATCGTGTCAATTAGAGGTACAATAGAAAGACAATGACAGCGCGGACAACGGTGTCCTCTCAGGGCTTAATTAAATTAATTAAACAAATATCAAATAATTATAGTAACATAAATAAAATAAGAGCAATAAAATTAAAACAAATCATCAATAATACTTAAGTAGCGTAAACGATTAAATAGGGTTTTATTAATCTCCAAAGTCATCATTGGGACAATATTATACGCTATCTGATAAAATAAACAAACCACTCTTAAATAAACGATTAAGATTTACGATCCACTACGATTTCATTTTTAAGATTTTTCATTTCAGATGTCTGATTCAATAGCTTGCATCTACATTCTTTGATTCTTATATCCCCCTTTAAAGACAGCAGTTCATACGATTGATAATATCAAGATACAAAATCGAATAATAAATGTATTGAACACTAAATAAATGCCAAAACGTCATCTTTGACGTTTGTAAGTGTATATTCTAAAAGTTCTATTCGATTTTGACGTCCAGAGATATTACAGTAGCATTGGACGGACGGCTTTAGAGAATTGACTGTGTATTTCTCTTTCAGTTCAGTTTCCCAGTTTGGTTAGCCTCAAGTATTTATATCCTCCATCAGAATACCGTTATCTGTATTTGCAGACGTTATAGCTCTTTCGAAGATATTTTTAGAATAATGGAATGTATTAAGACGCTTTTTATGTTGTATTTTTTATGTTTGTGCCATTGTGCTACTGCCCATGAATAGTGTTATTATTTGGTATGCCTAGTTTCAGTCAATCAATTAATACTTTATTTTATATTCTTACTAGCTGCCCCGGCAAACTTCGTTGTGCCTTAGAGTCAATTCATTGCTCTTATTTTTTTTTTATATTAGATATACATACGTTGAATAAGACGACAACAAATAAATCCAAACCAATAATAACTACTACTACTTATAAATTACAACATGCATATATACTCTAACCTAACTGACCATACCTATCCTATAGCTAACCCAACTATCTAACCTAACTACCTTACTAAAAAATACTAAATTCATAATTTTAATCTGAACTATTGCCTCTATGTTACATACAATAATTTATGCCTATAGTTTTCCCGGTCTACTTTAATTAAAGTCCTAACAGTAAAATAAGTTCTTTTTGCAAAGAATTATTAAATTTCGTCTCTGTCATCATTGCTAGTTACGTAAATTAATTTCTGAAATATAAGACTTTTTTATGCTACATAAAACCTCTAAGTTTAGTAACAAAATAAATTTCAGAACGTAGGTGCGTATTATAAATTGACAACCTTACCTTCTTGGGTTTAGCTTAAGACTTGTCAATTTCAAATTGTCACCTGATAATGAACTGGGAAGTTTGACTCCTGTCATGTCATCCAAGATGGCGCTGCGTTTGAAAAATGTTTGAGACAACCGATATTCTTGATATTTATTTTTATGATGTCGAACGGGATAAAAAGTATCCTATGTCCTTCTCCTTGCTCTAAACTACCTCCCTGCCAATTTTCAGCTAAATCGGTTCAGCCGTTCTTGAGTTATAAGCGAAGTAACTAACACGACTTTCTTATATATATATAGATTTATTATATACTTCAAGCACAAAAATGTACATAGAGGGACTTAGGTCATGCAGAGACAAACAGTCGTAGGTGCAATTCCGAAAGAAATAGGAGAGAGAAGTAGACATATTTTTTTTATATAAATGTAAACAATAAATATTTTAAACTATAAATAAGTACAAAGCATACAATAAGTATAAAATATTTTTATTGTGGATCATAGGTAGGTACATAATACAGATTTTGAAATAATTAGATTGCCATCAACCATGACTTATTGTGTCCTTATTTTTAAATGGATGCGATTGGATTTAATCTGATGGACCACTTAAATGAATTAACGAAAATAACAATTATTAGGAACTCGCTGCAAACCTACGCTTTAACTACCTTCTTATCTATTACTCACCAATAGCTTACACTCATTCTTCGAATAGTTTCCACTAAAAACTCTTATACGAATCCCTTTCCACTCAAAACACACCATCCATTGCCCCCCTTTGAACGATGTTTATCGCTCACTCATTCATTCGTTCAACATGACATCTTTTGTATCATCACAAAACTGTCAAACATATTTTTTCTCGCTTCCAACTGGCCATAAATATGTTTCTACTTCCATTTTAGAAACGGCTGTGTTGCCACCATCTAAAATAAAATAACCCTTTTAAGTGTCAAAGTATTTATGAGACTCTAAAATAGTGGGCTGAATGGAGATAGATTTAACTATATTCTCGCGACACATTAAGTTTTATTAATCTTGTCACACACAAGTTTGGCATTCATGTTTTTTAAATGGCTGCCATTTGTTAAGTGTTTAGTAGTTGGGAGTGAACTGTTTTATTTGTTGAGATACATAGCTGTAATTTATCAATCAATTTTGAGCTGTTATTTGGTCATTTTAATAAGCTAAAGCTTATTTTGTAGGAAGCCTTTTGATACAATTTGAATATGGTGGATAATGTAGAAAATAATGGTGTGCAAAGGAGTTTATATATCTTCTTATTGTGTCTCAAACACTTTCATGTTATTCAACTTAAGTTATTAAACTTACCCCGAGTTTAAGCGCTTCTAAACTACTTCTTCCGTACTTAGATCTATCTATTTGACTCATGACGATACACAAACTGTAGTAAAATTCAGTGTAAGACATTATTCAAACCTCATTTTAAAGAAAAACCTTGAGCGTTCGACCTTCTGATTAAAATAAACCAATTAAAAACCTTATTTATTTTCAAAATCACACGTACTCTCAAATATTTACAAATTACAAATAAAACCAACAAATCAGTGGCAGTGTTGCAACCACAAACACTTTTTATTCCCCACCGTGCAATCTCATCTAAAGTATATATCCATCACTAAATACTATTTTTAAAACTAGCAACTCCCATTTTTACGCGCCATACTTGCTAACGTGCGGAGAATAGCCCCGTCGAATAAATAAATGTAAATATAGGTAACACGGCATAGTAATTACCTCTGCCAGGTTAACGTTTGTGCTAGCTGTGTTTATTTGTCTAAAAGAATTATTTCGGTTACGAACTTGGCATTCGTTGTGCGGTGAGAATTAAATGTGGAGAATTAAACGAATTTAGGTTAGGTGTGGCAGGTGAAGATTAGGTTAAGTTGAGTTAGGTTCAGTTTAGAGGAACATGGTAGTTTCTCAAAACATCTGTGTGTTAAAAAGATAGTAACAATAATGAAAGTTGTAGTTAGGCTTAAAGAAAAAGTGGTGTTTGTTTTCCAAATTCCGACTCCATCTACCACGAGAATTTAAAAGTTAAACACTTTAATATTTTGCAATATAATAAAGAGACATATCTTTTAGAGAATATGTTGAATACAAATTCAAAATATTTCCTATTTTTAACAGCCCAGACTAACGAAGAGCAGTGGTGACGGCTCCGGCTTACGAATAGTAAGTTCGAACCCAGGCAGGCGCACATTACTTTGTGTAATTTATTTCATCACCACAACTCTCAAAAACGGTGAAGGAAAATATCGTGAGGAAACCAGCAAGTCGTAAAACCAAAAATTCGAAGACATGTGACATCTACCAATTCGCACTGGGCCCGCGTGGTAGATTATAGCTCATACGCAAAATACGCCCTTTGTCGTAAAGTTGCGGATACCAGCCCGGTATCTTTATCTTTTTTTTAACAGTCCAGACTGCAGGCTGGTAAAGTACAAACGCCAACAAATCAAGCTAAACAAACTGTCCAATTTTCCGAATTGAACATAAACTTTCTTCCATTTTTAATAAGATTGAAATACTATCCAAGACACTTGATACAGTAGGGTAGCTTAGTGTGCTGGCCCTGTATATACTTAACTAAGTATATATGTACAACAATACTATAAACCAACTCCACCGTTATTCTATAAGGTAGCTTTACACTGCCTTGCAGAATAACTTGCGTCCAGTAACGCACACCGAACTTAGATGACAAAATGAGAATTTACAAAAGAAATGGTAAGGCATTTTAAGTGGACTTCAAGTTACGGTGACTATGGTGGTACTAAATGACTTTTGATTTTGATTTATCACACGGGGTACGGTCCGCTTCCTCACATCTCTGCGAGTGCGCATGACGTGATCCTAGATACACACTGAAGATAGCGAATACGAAACTAGCTGTTTGACAGTTAAAACGGTGCTGCAGTGTTCAACTTTGATGGCAAAATCTTGATTTGTACACAAAAAAAACCGAGCGCTTACAGCAGCTAACATCAAAACAGATTAAACAAAACTACCTCTATAAATCAATCCTCTTATATCATGACTAAAAAGCGGATAACACTCTTCCTAACTAATAAAAACTACGATGACACCGAACTTCTGATTACTTCAATATCGTAGCGATTTTCAGCTACACTCCGTATCTAAACTCGATCTATTTCCCCACCTCATACACACACCACACATACAACATATACACACACTCACACACACTCTCAAACCAAACACATACACCATACACATACTTACACTTAATTTATGGTGGCATACTTAATTTAATCATTATTGGTTGGCAACACTGTTGATGGCAGTCTCTCTGAAATCATGAAATCCTGTCATGGGAACTCGGGCTGGCTAACCTTAATACAGGTTACTATGTAACCTAGCTAGGACGCCAGAGTCATAATTGTATAACCTTCTAATTGTTAAAACCTATCTATTGTAACTGAAGACTGTACCAAACCTTTTTTGAAAAAAATAAATTATTATTATTATTATTAGTAGTAGACTGCCTCGTTGGTCTAGTGGTCGCAAGCGCTACTGCTGATCATGAGGTCACGGGTTCGATCCCCGGGTCGGGCAAAGTGTCATTGAGTTTTTCAATCTGGGATTTCTCAGTAACAGCCCGAAGTTTGGATTTGTGCCCGATGGATGGCAATAGGCTCGCCCCCTATTACGTGGGACTTAAACATAATGGCGAAATGTGGGTGTACTACCAGGTACACCTCTGCCTAGCTCTTCGGGGATTACAGGCGTGACGATATGTATGTTTGTATTATTATTAGTAAAACGCTGCCACCTGCAGTGCGATAACTGCCTTAGTACGATTCTTAAGTACAACTTCGACCCAACTGACATAACCTCATAAACCATCCATTACTGAATTTCCCGCCATTTTCCATTTGTACGGCACACCATTTTGGCTCATCGTCGCATGTTCAACTACCACTTGTTTATTTTTCATGTCCCGATCCGTACTGCACCGAATAAAGTTTCACAATCGATATATATTTGCCTGACATAGTTCCACAATTAGTAAATACTTTAGAAATTGTAGGCATAAGAAATAGGTTCGCTTTGAATGTAGTTTAATGTAGATAGTACCTACTTACCTTTTTCGTTTTTTAATTTATGTTCACGATGGTTGAGTTTAAATTACATTACTAAAAATGCTAAAAGCCACAGAAGCCTTTAATGGTTTTTATATGGCTAGTGAGCTCGGAGTACACTTAGCTTACTTAATTAGTACTTCATCATTATCATCATTTGCCTTTTCCCAACTGTGTTGGGGTCAGCTTCCAGTTTGACCAGATTCAGCTGAATACCAGTGTTTTACATGGAGCGAATTAATTTTATTTATTTATTTATTTATTTATTTTAAAGAAAGCTTACAGACTAATAACAATATAAATAATTTTAAGGTAGGTGACACTTTTGCTAATTACAAGCTTCCCAATATAGGTAACAATGTATACACACATAATACACGCTAATCACAAATAAGAAAAAATTAATCAACATCGAAAAAGTCGTTACTCATCTTTTTCTTAGTTATTTGAGTGTTAGTGCAAAATAGGTCGATCTCCAAATGCGCTGGTAAACTATTAAATGCTATAACGCTACGTATGCAGAAAGAGTTTCGCCTGAATTTTGTCGATGTAAATGGTTCGTGCAGCACGGGTCGCTGTCTTAAATTATTTTGGTTGGTACGAAGGTATATTTTGCCAAGTAGCTCGGGACAGTCGATCGTGCCGTTCGCAATGTTAGCCAAAAAACAACAATCACTTATTGATCGCCTTAATTCCAATGGTAGAAAGTGATACCGCTTACAACGGTGCTTATAGTCGTCCGAGAATTGCCTTGCTCTAAAGTCTAAGTACCGTAAAAAATTTCTCTGAACCGATTCAATTCGAGATTTGTAGATATCGTATTGAGGGTTCCAAACTTGGGAAACGTACTCAAGGTTGCTGCGTACGAAAGAACAGTAGAGGACCTTTACTGGTTTTAGAGAGCGAAAGTCAGAACAAGCTCTAATAATGAACCCCAAGGATTTTAACGCCTTGCTTACAATATTTTCAATATGACTGTCAAAGAGTAATTTACTGTCATGCACTACACCAAGATCTTTAATACTGCTTACTTTATCAATACTGATACCGCTCAGTGTATATCCCGTTCCTATAACAGATTTCCGACGAGAAAACGCAATATGGAAACACTTGGTTATGTTTAATTGCAATTTGTTGGTCTTGCAGTACAGTACAAATCTGTCTAGGTCCGACTGGAGTAGTTCAGTATCAAATATTGTGTTTACTGATTTTAGGATTTTCATGTCATCTGCATATAGAAGAATCCGTGAGTACCTAAAGCAGTTCTTAACATCACCAATAAATATTGTAAATAACAACGGCCCTAGAATTGAGCCTTGAGGAACTCCCGATGGAACAGATTTCCATCTAGACGTGTAACCACGTAAAACTACAGCTTGCGTTCGATTTTCTATGTAAGAAGAAAACCATCGAAATAAATCCCCGTGTATTCCTGCGGATAGTAGCTTCTGAAGAAGCACACGGTGATCAATCCGGTCAAAACACTTGCTATAGTCCGTGTATATCACATCGACCTGGCTCCGTTCTTCCATTCCAGCGGTTATAAGTTCATTGGACAATATCAGGTTGGAGGCAGTTGACCGATTCTTAAGGAAACCGTGTTGTTCATCGCCAAAGTGACGTTGCATAATTGTGTAGACGACACAATTTCGATATTGGGCGGTAATTTTCAATATCCGACTTATTCCCCTTTTTAAACACAGGTGTGATGAATGCGGACTTCCATATCTCCGGTACGACCCCCTCTCTTAAAGACCGCTTAAATAATATGCAAATCGGCATCACCAGACTTTTAGCACAGTTAATAATAAATATTGGAGGAATCAAGTCCGGTCCCCCAGATTTGGTGGGATCCAAATTTTTTAGAAGTTTGAGAACTATTTCAGGGGTAACATTAATCGAGCACAAATTTACTGAACTAGTAGGTTGAGTAGCTTGTGTATCCACGCTGGTGTTCAGGCCATCAGATTCTAAGTCAGGCTCTTGGTAGGTGGATTGAAAATAAGATGAAAATAGTTCTACGATACCTTCACCAGTGTTCGCGGTCGCGACCTGATAGTATAGTACATTAGGTAAAAGATTACCACTTTTTTTATTTTTAATATACGACCAGAAGCATTTAGGGTTTTTGATTATAGAAGATTCTATTTTATCCATGTAAGTACCGAAACAAATTGTCTCTAACTGCTTAGCTCGGTTGCGCAAAAGCGTAAAAGAGTGGTAGTCTGATAGGTTACCGTAATTTAAATATTTTCTATGGAACTTGTGTTTTTCTTTCAAAATTTTTATTAACGCACTAGTATACCACGGGGGGTGTGACGATTTTTTCTGTGGTTTAACAGGGATGTACAGGTCCCGAAGCTCATAGATTTTATTGTAGAAAAAAGCAACTGCTTGGTCCAAAGATCCCATAGTTAAAACTGTGCTCCAATCAATACCTTCCAGTGCTGATGTGATTGCCTGGTAATTTCCTTGATGAAACATATATGAGACATTCTGTTTCTCAATGCACTTGTGAACTTCAACAAAATCGGCGGTAATGCACAACGGCTTATGGTGAACATCAATAGGCACCAGAGGGTCACTACATTCTTGTATATTTATTGCGCCATTGGAGAAAACAAGATCCAATAACCTGCCGTTTACATTGCGTTCACCATTGTACTGAGACAAATTACATGAGTTTATAGTGTCAAAGAAATCAATAATACATCGCGTGGACACATTAACGGGGTAAAGTCCAGAACCATCAATAGAATGGTGCCATTCCACATCTCCACCGAAATTGAAGTCTCCGGCAACCACAAAAGTATCAAGAGGGTGGGCGGCTACCAAATCGTTAAGCTTATGGTGGAAGTTTTGTAATTGAACCATATATGTATTACCAACATTTTCTTTACACAAATATAGGCCACAAATATTAATGTTATAACTTACCGCTGGTCTAGACTTCTTCTGGACAATGGTGATCCATATATCCTCAGCGGAGGTACGCCAGTCACATCTTTCCACAACGGTCAAGTCACTCTTAACCGCTATCAACACTCCACCACCCCGTGTTTGTGCCGTTCGACAATAATCACGGTCCCGCCTCCACACAAGATATCGTCCATCAAACAACTCATTGTTATTAAAACTGTCCACTAACCATGTTTCCGTGAGTATAATAATATCATAAGAATTCATACAGACGTGACGATATAAGTTATTTGTTTTTGAACGCAGTCCCCGCACGTTTTGGTAGTAAATATTAATCATTTTTATTAATTTTCAAAGCAACAATTATAACATCTAAATAAGAATAATAGGATATACCATTGTGAACAGAATGTAGTAAGTAAGATAAATTTAACGAATACGGAAATATACAGTAGCAATAAAATATGGTGACGGTAGACGTCAAAAAGTTATAGTAGTCTTTTGAGCACAGCAATACACGGTGACTAAAAGCACAGAACTTTAAAACAACCACTATTGAGTCAAGATAAAGAACAAAAGAATTGAATCGGACCCGATTAGACGTAACTAGGTAGGTAAGGTATTTAAGATTGCACTCTAATCTAATGACCATAAGAAATAAATTGGCACATCGACAATTGGCAGCACATTCATAGCTACTCGCTACTAATCTACACCGTACTATTAAGCGACACAGTAAGTGTTGGAATACGTAGGTAGCACTCTTTAGCATCTGGTTCTCAAACCTATTAATAATATTTGTACGACTTATCACACTTGACAATAACACTATGTTTATATTAATAAAATTCAGTAAATATTGACAAAAAATCACTTTATCTTTATAAGATCTTTTTCGGACTTTAACACTATCGTGGGAAAAGCGTCGGCTTTTCTTGCATGTATTTTGGAGTGCTTGACCCATATGTAACGAAAATCCATTTCCGCAGCTGCTTTCTTTGCTTTGGACAGCAAAACCTTGTTTTGTAGCGTCAGATGGTCGTTTATATAAAGTCGTTGATTTCCTGGTAGATTAATTTGAGCTGTAGTTAGGGGAGCAGTCTTGGAAAGTAATCTCGCTGCGGCAATGAAGTCGTCTTTTACGTATCGGTTGCAGAAACTCACTATGATGGGCTTGGTATGATCTTTTTCCCTAGTTGGAACCCTTGTAATAAAGTTAATCTGGGTCTTGGATATTGGGTAATCAATTTTGGTGCCTATCTTAGTAATAATATCAAAAAGGTTTTCATGATTGTTTTGGGGTATCCCTTTTATCTCGATGTTGTTCAAACGACTCCACTGCTCTTGAGCGTTGCTTTCTTGCTCGAGTTTTTCTAGACGTGTTTGAACCATGTCCACCTGTTCCTGGACCTTTTCGACGTGAGTGAGGCGCGCTTCTAAGTCTTTAATCTTCCCATTAAACTCCTTAAGCTCTCTGTTTGTTTCAGTTAGTGATAACTTTAACTCGGCAAACTCACTGCGTAACACAGTGATCTCCTCCTTTAAGAAATCTAGGGGGGCAAGCTTCTCAGCAAGTGCCTTTATTTCCTTTAGTATAACCGACTCCGAACCTGGACGTGGTGATACTGGATGGTGAGTATTGCCAGCCACTGGAGGTTGACTAGTGCTTGCTACTCTGCATTTGCTGCAACGCCATGTTAGTTTTCTATCCCCCAGTTTCCTATACCCAGTCTCCGTTATTCCCGCACAATGGAAATGTAGCTCTTGGTTACAGATAGTACAGTGGGCTCCATCCGATAAGGGTTCCACACAGGCTCCGCACTTGTGAGTCTCCATGACTACTGGATAAGTTAATTCACAGTTTGAAACCGAAAAAATGTTGAGAATCGCTGGAAATATGGTCAAGCGTGACAGATTTGTGTATCGAAAGCGACCGTACGGCTCTGGGCTTACGGCCTGACTGATATTTATTAAATATTAATACTTATATTTATAAAGTTTTACATTAAAGATTCGATTGGATAAGTAAGTATAACAGACTAAACTAACTTATTGTAGTTTGCAGAAAGTGCTTTTTTATTTTTATTTTTTAGGGTTGCACAGGTATTTATTTTTTAAACTTTTAATAAACCTTTTATATCTCAAATATTATTTGATATTCACATAATATTCCACAACTTTTCACACAACGCCATTTAGTCCCAAGCTAAGCTTGTGTTATGGGTACTAAACAGTTGATAAACATACTTATATATTTCTAAATACATACCTACATATTGTAGATAAATTACACCCAGACAGAACAAATTATCATGCACAACACACACATTTGTCCTAAGTGGGAATCGAACCCACGACCTCCGGCATAGCAGTAAAGGTCACTAACTAATATACAGTATACAATCTTGAACAGGATTTCATCTTCTTCTCATCGTGCGGTTAGTGACGACCAGCAGGACTATTGGGCATTGACTCACTGGCACACACCTAATTTTGACGACAACTGACAATTTACAGAAACACATATTGCACTTTAAGTGAACTTCAAGTTACGATGACTCTCAGACGGGGTATGGTGCGCTTCGTCACATCTCTGCGAGTGCGCATGACGTCTTCCTAGATACACACTGATGATAGCCAATACGAGACTAGATGTTTGACTGTTAATCGTTGAACGCTCACTTTGCCTAGTTATCATCACTATGGAGTGTCGACGGAGATACGCAATAGTGCCGGTATCAGTGCAAATTCAATCACAGCAGTGCAGATCAGTGAATATCCTGGTGACAGAGTTTCAATGCCGCCCATGGGCCTCTAACTTGGCATCACATGCCGTTGAAAAATATCTCGACTCAGTAGAACGCAGAGCCAAGAGGCTCATTGGTGACGAAAAGCTGGTGGATACCAAGCTTCATACCCTGACCCAAAGTTGCATGTCTGTCGGACTTTTACAGACTGTATTTCGGCGAGTGTGCTCTTGAGCTCCACCAGCTCATTCCACCATCTCTTTTCTTCCATCGGGAATCCAGATGCACTGCAGGATATCACCCATTCCTTGTAGATGTTCCACACATTCGCACGAAGCGCTGTTCGCCTGTTCCTTCATTATGATGCGCACAGCCAAGGAGTGGAATTCCCTGTCTGCATCGGTGTTTCAGAGTTCATATGACACCAATCTGTTTAAGTCGCGAGTTAATAGGCTTCTTTTGGGTAAACTCGTTCCATCATCGACCTCATCTCTGGCCGCAGGACAAGATTGAGGTCAACAGTAGACCCATTATACATATATTTGTCAAAAAAAACTCTCAGGCATGCCGATTTCCTCATGTTGGGTTTTCTTCACCGGTTTTGAAGCAAGTGATAATTTATTATACAATACGCACTTGAATCCGAAAAGCCAGAAGTGCGTACCTTGGGTTCGTACTAGAGACCTATGTCTGGCATATACTATACTATATAGCAGACGTCCCACGGTTTCACCCGCGTAGGTCCTGTTCCCGTGGGAATACAGGGATAAAAAGTAGCCTATGTGTTAATCCAGGGTGTCAGCTAACTCCATACCAAATTTTATTATAATACTTTCAGTAGTTTTTCCGTGAAAGAGTAACAAACATCCATCCATCCATCTATCTATCCATACTCACAAACTTCCGCGTTTATAATATTAGTAGGATAGTAGGATACTTAGCAGTCCGTGGGACACAGCACAAAAAATACAAAAACTGCGACCGTCAACGCTGCTTTTAAGTTTCATAAATGCAAACGATGCGCTTGCGTCGCATTGATGTACAATCTTTTCTCATCACACATCGAAAATATGTTTCGTTTTCGAATTACCCGTCAGCGTTTTTGCCCACACTGTGTTTACGTTCGTCGAAAGATTACAATGAGCCAGATGTGAAGACACCCGAACTCTGTTTGAAACTGTTTCTGAGTTTTAAAAAAGTTTTACAGACACCCATGACCCATAGCTCTGACAGAACTAAGGTTAAAGACTTACTCTATAAACACACGCTGTTCAAAAATCGTGCGTACTTCCTAAATATTGCTACCACTCACTCGTAATAATACTTACTCAGAAATGATTGCTTACTTCAATATTCACAAGCTACACCTCTGTTCATACACCAGTTTAGTTTTAAATAAAGATCTTGTATATTTGTTCAAGCATATTCAAATAAATAAATGTTGTGATAGATCATACCAATTTAGACTTTACTAGCTACTTTATGATTTTCCTTTGAATTTAAAAACTTGCGTGAATAAGTCGATGTAACAATTTTTATAGTTCATCTTTTCAAACGTTTATTTTATAAGAGTTAACGATCAAATCTGGTTTAATAGTCTGTTACCTACGAGTCACAGTTGTTATACATTTGGAACATAGTATTGTTTTAGAGGCACAAAACGTACAATAATTTGAATATACAATTAACTGCTATTATCTAAATAAACTAAAAGTACTAAAGCACTCATCCGCATCATCGTAAACGTGCCCAAAAGACCAAAATTAATAAAAAAAAACAGGATCTTTCTTTTGGAAACGTCAAAAGTATTGTTCAAATTGGGCTGAGAACCAAAACTTTTATACGTCAAAAATGGCACGAGACAATTCCCGAAAACGCTCGCCTTTCATCACGTCAGCATTGCCACGATGGACGGCAACACTATTCAAGCGAAGTGTCGAGAAGAAATCTCCTTGTAAAGAAACAAAAATAGTTTTACGCATAGTACAAGCTTGCTACTTGCGCAGTTCTGACAATAATATTTATTTTCCCTTTTACAACATTTAATGTTTCTAAATATTGGATTGTATCGTTGTGAGGCTATCTCGGTAAACGTGAATGTTCGCGTATATGGGTCAGTTTACATTGAAAATGATGAATTCTTTTAGAATGGAACGCGATGCTTTACGAGTCGGGATAATTTATTTAAACGTGTAAACAAAGGTAAACCTGCACGAGGGATACTTCTATTAGTTTCACAATTTATCGTATGCTCCGTAAAAAGTAGCGAACGGTTTGGTTTTTCTGTTTAATTGCAGCCATTGTATGCATATTAATTAGCTGTTATATTCGTCTGTAGAATAATGATCCTAACCTATCTTTCTCTCATACTCTCTGTCTCACGACTAGTCAGATTTTTTGTACTTTTTCCTCTTAAAAAACTCTATAAAGTGTCTGATCAACCTCCTCAATTGCCCCTCGGTCAGACCTTCTCTTCGATCACCATGCGATTGGTCTTATTTCCCATTCAAAGCTCTCTAAGAGCCACTATAACTTATTTTCTAGCCTGAATGTACAATGCGTATGAGTTTAGAATCGCAAAAAAAAAACGAGGTGCTTGATATTATTTGTTATTGATAAATAATGCAAAGAAAAACACAGTCACGGCTTCCATAATGGCCGGAGTCAACGATCGCGGTATCAATTAGGTGTAGAAATGATGTCATTAGGACCTACAGCCAATATTTAGCGTTGGTGGCACTTATTGGGTGAACCAGAACCAAAGGCTTTTAGAATAACTTTGAAACATTTAAGGCTATCTATCTATCTTTAGAACACAAGTATGCAAAAATAGAGAGAAGACGTAACACAAAATATATTTATATAGCAATCTGTCGAATATGTTTTAAACGCCTACCAATAATTGGTATTCTAGAAAAGACGCAATGCTAACTAGGTGTACCCCGCGGCTTCACCCGCTACTAAGGGTCGTAGCGTAATTTTAAATAGCCTTTAAAAATTGCAAAAAGAATTTACCAAACACACAAACGCTTCATACAGGCAGACACTAAAGAGATCTATCTGCTAGCATTCTGACGTATCTACTTCTTTTGCTTCATTTAAGTTCATAGTACATGTAGTCAGATATTGTACACTCCCGGTTGCAAATACTATACACATGACCTTTCTGAAGAACTTCACCAATAAGATCTGTGTAGGTACCTATGTCTTTTTAGGCCCAACCCTAGTCTTACACTTTTCGTTTTTTACCTTTCATTCACTATGTCAACGTGACAAAATCAAAATCTTCAACATACATGTATTAAATATTAGTTTGGATAATTTAGGTATATTTTATATATTTCCTCCAAGCATTATGATGAGTTTTGAATAGCCTCTTAGTGTCCAGAGTTTTTAGCGGTGTTCATTCTCAGAGTAGTTAGACAGTAAAATACTGACCTCACTAGTTTTAAAGCATTTTGCTTTTTTGACGAGGCCCGAAGTTACAAAATTTATTGTTTGTAAAAACTAATTTATTTGTTATGCTTTTCCGTATTTATTTCTCGATCTGCATTACAATTTTTAACAGCATTTCACCGATTCTATGAAACGCGTGACTCGGTCAACATTTGCCAGCTGCATCGACTGCGGTCGTAATGTAAACCATAGCATTCCCAACATTTAATGCATTACACACTGACCCACTATTTACTACTGTTTTGATAGCTGGATAGCCATCAAAACACGTATTTTCAATGTATGTCTGAATGCTTTTCATTAATTGAAGACATATTTAATAGTTACCGCTAAAGTCGAGCCATTTACCTAGATGTTGACACACATTAATATAGGAAAGACAGGCGTTGGACTGGCAATTTTATTTTATTTTATATAATGGGTCTACTCTTGTAGACCCATTATATAATAAAAAAAAAAAAAAAAAAACGATCTCTCAATTGCCAGTCCAACGCCTCAATCTTGTCCTGCGGTCAGAGATGAGGTCGACGATGGAACGAGCTTACCCATAAGAAGCCTATTAACTCGCGACTTAAACAGATTGGGGTCATTATGAACTCGGGAATACTGATGCAGGCAGGACACGTGACACTGATCCCCACTCATTGCACCATTGACGTGAACTTACTCCAGACCCAAGAATATTTAGCTTAGTTGGAGGGATTAACAAGACTACTGGTAATATATACAATTCACATTGCTAGTAAGCCTTGCCGTCCCAGGCATGCCCTCACCATTCCCGACCACCCTATCATCCTGTTCCAGGAAAGTCGTAAGAAAACTAGCACTATCAAAAAAGACTCCGACCCGTCGCGAAGTATAGTTAATCTCCCTCCCCAACCCTTGCATGAGCGATCCCGCAATGCTGAGCCACTAGTTTTAAACAGTACCTAAATAATCTAACTCAGATCCAGCCGTCCCTTTTTATTCGATCAGAGATACCCTAAGCCGAGGTCCGAGCCCCACATTGGCCGCCCTTAGCGAGTGTCACTTAGATTCTGACGTATTGCTCCTGGATGGAGGCAATGTGTATTGAGGTCGTCCACAGTAACCGGTTAAGCAGATAGCAGCGCCACCCCTCAGTAGGGTGTACTGCAAGACGCCCTCTAACATAAAAAAAAATCCAGTAAGCTTTTGTTTTGGATGCAGCTAAATACCAGCAAAGACTGATGCTTATCTGATCTTTACAGTCAAATTACTGGGTACCTTTAGCAAGACCTTATGCCTAGTTGATGGCTAAAGGCTCTCCTAAGGTAGGACTTAAAACAAAACTGTCAATAGTCTTGAAACGGCTGAACCGATATTAAACAAACATAGATTTGAACTACCACAAAGAAAACTACCTTTCAAAAGAAAAAAAACCGCATCGGTATCGGTTCATCCCTTTGAAAGCGTCAACTAGGGGGTTAAAAATTGGTTGTACTGTAGACACACCTATGTTATGTTAATTATATCAATACTATAGAGAGGAAATCTATACTTCTATACTAATATTATTATAAAGAGGAAAAATTTGATTGTTTGTTTGTTTGCATTGAATAGGCTCAGACATTACTGGACCGATATGAAAAATTCTTTCACCGTTGAAAAGCTACGCTATCCCCGGGTGACATAGGCTACTGTTTATCTCTGTATTCCCACGGGAACGGCAACTACGCGGGTGAAACCGCGTGACGTCTGCTAGTATTATATAACCTATGTCACGTACAAAAAATGAGATTTAGAGAGTTAAGATGACTATTAGACCACGTCCACGTTACAAGCCCACGTCTCCAACATATCTGACTTCTCATTTTCACTATTTGTGTTCGGCACACGATAAGAATCTTCGTTCTACAAATAATCGTCTTCTACGATGTCCTTCTCACCGTTCTGGTTTCATTCACTCTTCATTCTCCGTCCAGGCGGTTTTTTTTTGGAATGCGCTACCTCTGAACATCAGGATGGCAACCAGTTTGTTCACGTTTAAAGTGATGGCACGTGAGCACATTCACAAGGAGTTGGCAAACTTATCTTGAACTTAAGTTAGCAGATTAGTATTTCTCCAATAATATATCTTTTTTTTCTCTTGACATCGCTTGTATTTGGATGTTATATAAAATGTATGTATCTATGTATTTACTTTAAATTATTGTTGATTTGACTTTATAGTTTTTGTTATCTTCTTGCGCCTACCATGTTCTGTCTCTGCATCACCTTAAGGTAGACTGGTAGAAAATGCCTAAGGCATTAAGTCCGCCTTTGTACAGTGTCTTTTACTAGTGCAAAAAGTTTTAATAAATAAATAAATTAGTGAGGACATGCAGCGAAGAAATGTCATAGAAAAACGGTCATCATGTCTCAGTAACGCCATCTAGACTAATATACCAATATTGGAGCGGCAGCGGAGCGTACTAAATTAGACTCATAGACTTGTATCCACTAGGTTACAAGTATCGTATGCAAATTTTGTTCGTGATGCCCACCTATAGTGAATATTGTGTCTTTGTGTTATGTCAAAATCAACAAAATAAAACAACACGCCACACCAAACGTTCCGACATTCGATTTGCACTAAAAACTCCAATGCAGATACCACTACTTCGACAATAATAAAAAAATATGCTATAAAACATTGAAAAGGCGAAAGCCAACATTCCCGGTTCAGCTGAGATGATAGGATTACATTATTCAGATGGGTTTGCCGACTATTGCGCCCACTATAATGGCAGGTTAAAAAATTATAAGCTTTCCAAGTCTTTTTTTCTGATAGACAAGATTGTTTCGAGTATGTAGTCTCTTTAAGGTTAAGTTAAACGTTTTGTTTTGATGTTGAGTAAATCTTTTCAAAATTTATAACCGGAGAATGAATAAGATGGTTAGTTTTGAGGGGGCTAACCAAAGACAGAATAAACATGAATTTTGTCCATCCAAAGGTTGTCTGTAAGCGATCACTTTTACCAATATACCTGTGGCAGATTTTGTAAGTAATAAGTACGTTTATCAGTGTTGTTAAGTACCCATAACACAAGCTCTGCTTAGCTTGGGACTAGATGGCGTTGTGTGAAAATTGTGGCATATTATTATTATTATAGTTTTAATTATTCTTGGAACCCTAGGGTTTCTGGACCTTTGGAAGGCGTACGAGAGGCCGAAGCCAACTCGTAGAGGCTCATCTTCTCACTTTTAATGAGCTGAAGCACCACTTTTTAATATTGTAACACCCTATGTAGCCCGTAAAGTTCATTCTTCGTAGGTTTCTGTGGTGTACAGACGCTAGCACATCAAGTTACTCCAATGAGTCAAATTTTCCCAATTGAATATGAACCTTATTCTGTTTAACATAATGTTGAAAAACGATCAAAGAAATTTGACACATTGGGGTAACTTGATGTGCTGGCGTCTGTACAATAAAATGAACCCGATTATATATTGGTCTAAAGTCTAGAAACAGAAATATGCTGAAATTCTTTAAGGGAAGCAAAGTAATTTAATATTTGTGTTATTACGTAAACAATGATCATTACCCGTTTTGCCACGGTTTTAATAAATTCGATACTGACGTTTGTGTTCCAAATAAAAGCTTAACAAGTTCGATGAATATAACTTGTGGCTGGTTTTAAATACTCAAGCAAGATCTGTGTAGTTTTAAATATGGAGAATATGCTTCTTGTTTATTGTCGTGCGTTTATTAGCGTGCAAAATAAAAAAATAGTGTTGATTTCTGTATAAGTCTATGATATCTTTGGTCTTCCAAGACTCTTGTACTAACTTGTAAATCATTTTAAATTAGGCTTAAAACGGTTAAAAACCACGACCTGTTTTAAACATTGAAGCAATTTTAGAATCTTTTTAAACGTTGATGTTCATTTGTTTTAGATACGTACTAATGTAAAGACGTACGCAAAATTAAAAGTATTGAATCCCTATCATTATTATAGTACCTACATATATTATGTGTCACGCTAATAATATAAATGCGAAAGTTTATCGGTGTGTATATGTTTGTTGGCCTGCTACGCTGAAATAGCTGAACGGATTTGAATGAAATGTATTATGAAGGTAGCTCCTACATTGAGCTAATAAGCAATCTACAAAAATAAGTATGTTGTGGGAATTTCGAATCATCTCATGTTGGCTTTTTAACTGAGTAGGTATAACGCAGCCAAGCGCAGCTAGTCTACTACGATATTCAATTAATACACTTCATTAATACATTTCATTCATACCACTTTTATCTATTAATGAATGTTGACCGAGAGCTGAAAGCCAATGCGATTTGGCCAACATCAGTATGTAGAGTGGTACTAGAGCCAAAACAATGAAACTCGTCAATACACAAATATTTCGTAAATAGAGATGTGCCGACTTGTCGTTTTCCGACAAATCCGACTATCCGAACATATTTGTAGTCGACGTTAATCGGTGAAAAGTGCCAACTAGTTGGTTTTTTACTTTATTAATTATCTATTGCTTTTAAATAAAGAATGAAATCCAAATTTTTAATTATTTTTTTTACATTAGAATCAGCTGTTATAGTAACAGTTAGTAATATAATCCAGCAATCCGTTCCTTAACTAAGAGATCTTGTAAAAGTCTAAATAAAGAACTTATGTAACAAGTAATTTTTATCCTTTTAAAATCCCTATTTCGGTTCAATAATATCAAAATCAATAATCAGACGTAGGCCCATCACTACTCTTAACCTAGTTTAGTAAAAACAGTCGACCACAGTAGTTGTTGTCAATACTACAACTAATTCTTATGTAAATATCCGACATACACAACTTGTACAAATGGTTTGGTATGCAGGTGAAAATTCCTACACATTTGCTAGCCGTACCATCCCATCCTGCCATTGCTTCATCCGTCGAACATTATGTCGCGGGCGTGGGCAGATGAAAAGATATGTAATTACGAGCAAAAGAGCATATTTCAAGACTAGTAACGATCGACACAAACTGTTGTAGCCTAAGCCTCGACATTCATGTATCCGGCGCTGTTCCACCACAGAGGTTAGTGGAGATTTACACCTCGTTACAACAGAATATTGTAGTTTTTTTTATTATAATGTCGTTTGCCAGATTAGAAGCATTGAGGCAGGTTATGAGACTCTTACCGCGGAAGTCTATTTGTGAGCATGTCACTGTGAGTTTGGGTGGCGTTAGAATCTATGTTTTGTTTACTCTTAGGCGCTGCACAAACATGGGACACTTTGTGTATTGTCTCAGATACATGCAACTAACGAAATTTCGATATAAGAAGATCATCGGCAATGATGCACTTGTTGAGTCAAGACTCCAAAGTCTTGAGCATCGACGCCGAGTTGCTAGCCTGTCGGTTTTCTACAATAGTTTACATTTGAGGGAGTATGCATCGGATTTCCGATTTACGAGCATTGCACCGTGCATTTGCACGATTTAATTCTGCCAAGCCCTTTCCATCATCGGACCACTAGACGTACGGCGCTGTACCACGTGGTACATGGCGGACATTCCACCATGGCGGACATTCCACCCATACGTACTAAACGTTTTGGGAACACCTTCATTGTGCGTACAGCTAAGGAGTGGAATTCCCTGCCGGAGAAGGTGCTTCCTGATAGACCTAGAGGTCTTTAAGTCAAGAGTGAATAGGTTAAGTCAAAGTCAAAGTCAAATCGTTTATTTCAATTAGACCCATAACAGGCACTTTTGAACGATAACTTACAAAATAAAATAAATTAAGAGAATGATTCTAGTTGCACTACTTGTTACTTCTAAGCAAGCGTGCTTCATCGTCGACCACATCATCGCTTACCGTCATCAGGCCACCAAACGCGTGCCTATCAATAATAAAAAAAATATAACCAGTATGAAATCAAGAACTCCATGTGCAGACGTAGGTAAACATTTGATTATCCTGAATAATGATGACCATTTGGTGATGGTATGCCGTGTCATTAGTAAGCCGTTATTAAGTCCTAAATTCAGTTAGCTGCATACACAATAGTACATACTATTGTTCACTAACAACGCTCAAAGAATCAAAGAATAAATTTGCACACGAAACCCTGAACTAGTCCAGCAGGCCGCATCACGCACGATCGTTTGTTTGTTTCTACTTTTGTCTGTGCTTTGACTCAAGTATCTCGTCCCACTTATCTTTTGTTCATCTTTTGTTTCCACGCCATCACTTAATATTTTGCCATTAAAATTTGACGGCATTTTAGTGAAACCACCTGGTAAGTCTGCCACCACAATGTAGGTACATAACATTACACAGTGTCTGGTTCGTGGGTTAAAAACTGCGGGTATTAACCCACTTGTGATCTAATTCGAGCTGCGCGTACGCAACGCGGGCGATCCTGGCTGCGTCAATATGTATGATTGATGATATTTGACAACTTTGGCCTTTTGGTTACTTTTGGTGATATGATGTTTATTTATTTTCGATGGGATCTTTGTAGTTTGTGGTTCTGTTAGTATTCTGCAGCCGGTGATGTTGAATTGTTTCTATAGCGCCTTGTGCGGCGTTTTAAAACAGGTTTAGTAGTTAGACCTTGGGGTCAGACATATTTTAAACTAGCAGACGTCACGCGGTTTCACCCGCGTAGTTCCCGTTCCTGTGGGAATACAGAGATAAAAAGTAGCTCATGTCACCCGGTAATAGCGTAGCTTTCCAACGGTGAAAGAATTTTTCAAATCGGTCCAGTACGTTCGGAGCCTATTCAATGCAAACAAACAAACAAACAATCAAACTTTTCCTCTTTATAATATTGTTATAGATAACCTATTTCTGACATGCTTGTTTCCACATAGAAGCAAGGTTCATGTTCGAGCCTGGCCCTACCTAAACAGAGTTCAAATCATTAATTTTCAATATTTTATCACATTTTGGCGATTTCTAATACACTCTTGAGATATTGCTAGATCTATAACTAAATACCATAGCCATGAAAGTCAAAAATTAAACTTGAAGCTGACCCCAACATAGTTCGGAAAGAGTTAGGCAAATTATGATTACTACGTGTTTAGAAGTAATGAATGAATGTGATAATTAGTCAATCATTGCTCAGTCATCGACTCATTGGCCGCTGATCGGCTGAAACTATCACATGTCAACATATATACGTACCTACTATTACATTCGTAGGTAGACACGTCATCTGTCTCGTGAAACTGTAACGTTCTATTTGCAGTAAACTGGAGAATGTGTTCCTTATTCGTTGGCTACGTAAATTAATAATTCCTGTATTTTGTACTTTCAATAATATTCCGTATGATATACAGGGCGAAAAGTACAGACCCCAGCACATCAACCTACCCCAATGTGTCAAATTTCTTTGAAAGGTTTTCAACTTTATTCTAAAGACAATAAGATTAATGTTCAATTGTGAAAATTTTACAGTTTGGGGAAGGTTGATGTGCTGGCGTCTGTACTTTGGTGTATAATTTATTATTCTAGACTTGGCCTTGCCTTTATAATTATCGTCAACATTTCCTTATGTCTATGTCTTTTTTCTTTCTGTTTTTTTTTTGTTAATTTTCAAACTTTAAAAGGTCATGAATTTTAGAATTGTTATATTTTTTATTGAGTAAGTTTAGTAACTAGTTATTTTCCTTTTAATAATTTATTAATCATTTTCTTTTTTGGTTAGCCATGAACGGTGATATTCTCTTGATTTTTTACAGTTAACTAAACATTAGAAAATACAAAAGAAATATAAAGAAAGCGGCGAAAAATGTCAACATCCAGAATCTTTATTGCACTTTAGGGTTCAATTCCTGACCCAACAATAGTATTATGGGAATTTCCCATCTAAAAGTCTTAGTCTTTCAAACTCCTGATTTGTTGATAATAATTGACTCATCCCCTACTTCTTGGGACTAAATCATTATTGGCCAAATGTAGCAGTACCCACTCTTCGGGAAATACAGGCTTGATGTAAATGTTTTCTTTTACTGAAACAAGTATTACGTAGTTTCAGTTTTCCCTTTCAAAACATCATGCAATAAACTGCTATGGTAGGTCATAAGCAGCGGTATAACTGACCAGTTATACGTGTTTATGATAACCTAGGCTGAACATCAATTGAGCAGATGTTATCACATAAACCCGAGCCTAGTCTCCGCAAACCCGTTTGACGTCACACCACACTATTTGCGAACACTTATCATAAACTGTGACGTCACAGCTCAGCATTTCGCGATTCGTATCAATTCGTGGAGCGTGCATTGTATAGAGTCGATTGCTGATCGATTGCCCGCCAGTTGGCATCAGATCACACGCCGTATCTATGCCAGTGTTGCCAGATATTAACGGATTTCTGACAGATACGTGAGTTAAAATCCCCGGGATTGTAGTTCGTTAAACTCTCGGTGTTACCCTAGTTGTTGAAATAACTGGCTTGGAGGAATGGAGTTATTGAAATGGCGGCGTCTCGGTTGAATGTTATTGTTTAATGCAACTATGTTATGGTGTTAGAAAGCGAATTACACGTATTATACGAGACTTAAAAAGATTATGTACTTTTCTATGGTCTGGTCATAAAATTTAAGTGGACACGCCGGGAAGGGACGCCCTGGAATGACTTATTACCTTATTATTTGTGATATTCTTCCGAAAAGTCAGGTGCGTTGTACTTGTAACTGGCATGATTGGTTGACCAGATAGATGAATGTAAACAAAGCATGAGGAGTGTGTGAGGATCGTAGGGTTGCGTTCTTTAGTATTTCACTAAAAGGAGTGTTACATTCCTAAGCTTGTACTGACTGATTTGTTCCCCTCATATCTGTGTGTTCTTTCCTCAAAAGACCATTCCAGACAATCTCCATGGTTCTTACATGATCTGACCACGATAATGTCTCTGAGTTTCTTCCAGTGTTTCACGGAGTAGTCAGATAAAGAAACACTAACCTCACCTTCCAGCTAAAAATTACCTTAGAAAGTGCTATCGTTAAATAAGAGTTCCAAAGGAGATGAGTTCTTTCCTTCTTCTAAGCAAACCGTTTGCCGTACATTCCGAAGTTTTGTGAATATAAATCCGATTATCTCGGAACCCACTTACTTTAAGAAACATTATCTGTTTATTATCATGACCAGAATCAATAATCTGATATATTTATACTAATATCTAATACCATGGCGTACTACACACTCGTAAACGAACTTCAAACAGTTAAACCTCAACCATAAGTACTATCTACCCTGAGATATAAACATGATATTAAGTTAGGCGTGCACTAGGTCCGCGCACATACTACGCTCCGCGCATCTGCTTTGTGTAACGGCCAGCGCACATCTGGCGAAGCACAGCGCAGCGCGGTTTTCACTGGTAAACCTTTATAGACCTAGCAGTACATATAATAGAGTTGAAAATAAATAAACGTCGGACTAGGTAGGACAGGTTTGCCGCATGCCGGACAAAGTGGGGGATCAAGTAGAACATAGCTGATGCCCTGAGACAGGAAGACGGGGTCACGGCAGTCCACGAAAGTTAGGTACGGGACGAACTGGAAAATATTTTGCAGAACTGGATCTAATAGACGAAGCGTGAAATCGCGAAAGGTGGAAAGAGTGGAGGGAGGCTTTTGCTCAGGACTGGGACAGAACAGACCAAACGAAAATAAAAACTACCGAGAGCATCAATGCTGACATTTCCAAGAGCATCAATGCACAATGGTGACATAGATGGTGAGATAGCAAGGAAAGACGCGCGTTACAGCGCTTAGTCAGGTCTGTGCTGGCTCTGAAAATAAAAACGGCCACTAAAGATGCGCGAAATATTGTGATGCGCTAACACAGTGAAAACCCAGCTTTAGTCTGCTGACCTTCATCATTGAACTCCTCGACATACTCCAGCTAAGAACCGAATTACTTTACAATGTCAGTCGTCGGGATTTAAATAAACATGCGTTTTAACCGCCGCCATTTTTCCTTACGCACTTCAACTGTTTATTTGATATTTTTGTACCGCTCATTATGACTGTCTGCACTGTATTAACAGAAATACTCAGATAATTAGGTTTCCGTGTTTTTTGATGTATTGTTTTTATTTGAATGGAAAATCATGCGAAGGTTTATTTTGATTGTAGCAGGTAACCCTGGACCCGGGATGTCTGTTTTATTCGCTTTCGAATCTTGTGTAAGTTTTCAAGATTGTTCTATGCTTGAGAAAATTGTGTATTGTGAGATTCACGACTCTTCTGTGGCATATTATTATTTTGCAAAATTACCTACGAGTATTTTCTAGTTTTATTTAATTTAACATAATCTTAAAACGAAGCAGTTCTCAATAATTTGTCCGTTAATTTAAAAATAATTCTGTTGATTACATTTTTTTTAGGACATTTACTTTGACTTCTATCTAAATGACGTACTATATGTTATTTTGGACCCAAATCGAAAGTAAACAGTATCTTATCTATAGAACGATTCTAGTTGCACATTCCAAAAGGTAGTTTCATATAAATATAAATATAAAATATAAATATTCCACAACTTTTCACACAACACCATTTAGTCCCAATTTAAGCTTGAGAGCTTGTGTTATGGGTACTAAACAGCTGATAAATATACTTATATGTATATTTCTAAATACATACATATTAAAGATAAATTACACCCAGACACAGAACAAATGATCGTGCTCATCACACAAACATTTGTCCTGGGTGGGAATCGAACCCACGACCTCCGGCATAGCAGTCAGGGTCACTATCTACTAGACCAACAGGCAAGTCATATGGAGAAGAATGCGCAGAAAAATTCCATACTTACTCTTTTACAAAATAGATTTTACAATACTTGATAAACCTACATAATCATATTATAATTATGTGAAGACTACACAGATACAACATATATTACAATTACACTTCCACTGTTCTTATTTTCAAAGTTCAATCTTGTATTTGGTTGTTTGAAATATTTCTTATCCTATTGTTGTTAAGTGAGCAGACCTGGTAGGTACTTATATACTTCCTAGGTCCGGTAGCCGGATACTTCCTGCATTACACAATACTTATGAATGTTCCGGTCTTCTTGCGTGTAATGCCAAGGATGCCATACGAGTGCGTCTTGCGACTAACACCTTATCGATTACACACCTCACTGTCATTGTCTTGATAAACAATGGGAAATCGTAAAAATGTCACCAGTTATGTTATTGATAATATCGACGGATACGTTATAAATATCTATAACATATTTTTACGCTAAGCAAAATCTTTGGATCCCTTTTAAAGAAAATTTGTCGTGTCATAGTATAGTCTTAGTAGTTTATTGGAAAGGGATTTTTACAAGTCATATTATACAGATTAAATTGTGCGTATATAAGAGGGTAAGATTATGAAAAGTGAATGTTTGTGTGGAGGAAAAGTTCAGAAAACTAACATGGTTATACATTTATGTTAGGAAGATTTAAATTAAATACAATGAAAAGCTCCGACGCTCCTTGACATTGACATACAAGGAAAATGCAAAGCAAAGATATAATTTTCTATAACACATAAATTAAAGGGTCAAAGTTTTACTAGTGGGCGATCACTAGTATATTTTTAACTACTTATCCATCCCTTGGCAGAACTTGATGTTGCTTATGACTAAAACAATTCTCTATTTCCAGCAACGTCCACTTAACAAATGTTAGCTTCAAACATCACCATCATTCATCATCCTCGCGTCAAAGATAAAGTGAATGCTTGGCACAAGAACACTAAAAGATCTAGCATTTCCAATTAATATAATGTCGATCTTAGGCACCGGGTACTCTAGAACTCAGCTGATGCATCATGAATACTTAAAATCATAATGTTTAGTTCTTCACGTACTTCAGAGAAATCTTGACCTATTTAGACTGCAGCATGACTAAGATACCCATCCCTCATCAAGCCATGAATCATTATTACCTTCCTCCATATTGTTTATAAGTGAAACGCTTCCTCGAGATATTATTAAGATCATTATATTGGTGTAAAGCAATTTATTGTAGTCAATTATAGGTGAGTCAGTTTTTCTGCCCCGACTCATAATTTTTGGTAAAGTTGTCGGGATTCTGACAATTTGTACGTAATTGTGGCGATATAGTCACATTAATATTGTTGAATTTACAGTTATTTACTGACCGTAAATACAAGCCGTATTTTATGTCCATTTCTTTGTATAATTAATTGCATGTTTGGCTATTTGTCTTCGTAATAATCGTGCTCTTAATATCTCCGTAGTGTTTGTCAATCGCCAGTCATTAATTATGATGAATTTTCTAAATAAATGGAGTCGATTTCGACATAATTTGGCTAAAACTTTTTTTACTTACCGCAGTTTGTGTGTAATTAATTGTTTGGGAATGTTTTGCCAGCCGTTTCTAGAATTATTGATGTTAGTCGCTATACACAATTAGTAAAGGTCCAGGTTACTTTTTAACAATTTATCAAAATAATTCTTTTTTTTGTTTTTACAGTCAAGTTGTGGTTGTGAAATAAATAATGTCAATTCGAACGTCAACACATCTTGCAATAGACCATTTACCTGTAATTAATGTTTGCTTCGAAAATCTTTGGCCCTTTTTAACATCACCGTCTAAAGTTAAAACAATTTCATATTAACCACTTCGAGGGCATGTGTTTTAGTATATTTAGCCGGAATTTATTGGCTCTTGGTCGTCTGATTAATTCTCCAAAAATACTCGTAAGTCTGAGATGGCATCTTGAACAGGATTCCGTTACTCACCGCCGAGGAGCGGAAGAGGAGTGTGCAGTAATGGAAATACTCTTGTGAATCACTCGCAACTGCAGATGCCACGCATTGTTGTCTTAATTAGTCTTCAGAATGCTTTAACTGCAAGATGGCCGGTTAATGAATGTTGTAATCTTTGGGAGAACACAGAGCGTGGATAAGAAAGCGTCTAAAAACTGTGTGTTGAGCGCACAATATCAGTCATCAACGCCATTTAATTGAACAAAAATAATAGGGGTCTTGACAGTCCTGTAGTTTGCGCCTCGATCTCTGCGCAAGAGGTTGTAGGTTTCATCATCATCATCATCCACAGCCCGACTTCACCCACTGCTGAGTATAGGCCTCTCTTTTTATGTTTCAATTTCCACGTCCCTGTGCCAGTCCACGGTACTCCCGCAATGGCAACAATGTCATCCGCCCATTTCGCCGCAGGATGCCCTACACTTCTCCTGCCGTTTCTTGGACGCCACTCGGTCACAGCTTTACTCCACCGGCCATCACCGCGTCTAGCTAGGTGTCCTGCCCAACTCCATTTGAGTTCCATAACGCGATTTCCAATATCAATGACCTTTGTGCGTCTCCTGATTTCGACGTTTGTTGGACATTGAAATATGGGCAATTGTCACTGACATCGGTGAACAAAAACATCGTGAGAAAACCTGTACATTTTACTGTAAATCGCCATAAGTCACTGCAGAGCACATCCGACAATTAATGCTCATGCCTTCTCTGTGCAAGAAGTTTGACTTACTAGTTTTACCTCAGTTTTCACAAATATCGTGGCAAGTATTGCAGGAAGTTCCTGCTGCAGTATTTAGTACCAAAACCCGTCCAAAATCGTAACATTTCCTGATAACGGGCACCTCGGTCAGTTGAAAACCTGTCGATCATATCAGATGACTGCTTCTGGAACCGATCCAGGACCGACTCGATACTTATACACATTAAATTTTATTTTAGCTGCCGCTAGCCGCGCCTGACGCCCGTTCCCGATACACCACAGATTAGATATAGGCCCAGAAGGCGGAATTTATACGATGGCTGAGAACGCACGCACACACACGCACACGCGCACATATTACACAGAGCAAACACAAAGAGACTCGCGACTTGTAGTTAGGTAAATTTTATTTTTTATTTTAACAATAATAATATTTCTTAATTCATGAACAAGCGGCAACCATACAGAATAACTCAATAATAAACACAGAGTTGATAAAAATTGCTCAAAGTTAATTTGTCGACAAAATTTACACTGGTCAACAGTTGGAGCTCGTAGCCGGAGGACGTGGGTTCGATTCCCACCCAGGACAATTGTTGTGTGATGAGCACGAGCATTTGTTCTGTGTCTGGGTGTACATACAAAAATACATAAATTCACGCTTTTTTCCCATGGGTAGGCAGGAACTACAGAACACCATATGCAACGATTCTCACATACTTCTTTTGCTTCGTTTACATTCATACATGTTGCCATACACACACGCCGGTTTCGAGTACTACGCACCTGACCTTTCTGAAGAACCTCACCAATAAGGTCTATTATGTCCTCTAGGGCGTCCTCTCCCAGCGTTCTTACTTACATCTGCTGTGTCAATACCTTTCTGGGTGCAATTAATCTATAATATGTGTGTATTTAGAAATAACTTATATATTTCTAAGTTCCCATGTTTATTCGTTTTCTAGTACCCCATAACACAAGCTCTGCTTAGCTTGGGACTAGATGGCGTTGCGTGGAAGTTTTGAAATATTATTATAAATAGTTTCCTTGTCTTGAGATCACAGTATGTCTGTTTCTGTGTGTGCAAGTTCTTTTGGCTCGCCTTCTGTATTTATTTATTGAGTGGCAATATTATCATTTTTAAATTATTTCAGTCTGTGAGTCAAGGAGTCTAGCTTTTAATCTGGAACGTTAACCTTGTTTATTTTTTTCGTGAATTGTAAACTGCTTTAATCTTTTTTGTTTGTAAATAAATATTAGATTTATTATAGTCAAATGTTACGTTTATGAATGTAGGAATGTGTGCCAATCGGCGAACATGAAAACGGCGTATTTATTTTTATGAGTCAAATCGACATTTCAATCATTCGCTAAATAATTTGTGTATCTTTGCGCTTCTGAATATTGGCATATAGAAAATACTGTCTATCTCGTCAGCCTAGTCGTAATAATAATAATTTATTAGGCATCAAACATATAAGCAAAATTTGGCAATAATAATCGGCATAGATGGGTTCAAATTGATATTGATCACTGACCCTCATGCTAGGAAAATTCTGTGTTACAGGGGTCAACCGATAGCCCATTGTGGGTACAAAAGTGGATTTGTCTGTAGAGTAGATGTAAACAATCAATTCACGTAAATTATTACAATCATAATGCTATTTCAAAATGAGAAACAAAAACAATTTTATATAAAAAACTAGCTTCTGCCCGCGACTTCGTTCGCGTGAAGTTTTGATATCACATTGCATCGCATGCTTGTGCTATATATACCCTTTTAATTCGTTAAACCCCAGAAGGACACAGGAGTCCGCCTGTCATTGTCTTTCTATTGTGTCTCTAATTAACTCAATTTTCCCGCTTGCAACATTTCTTATTGCTGTTTCGCCCCCGTTGGTCATAGCATGATGTTATATAGCCTTCCTCGATAAATGGACTAGCCAACGCAAATAGAATTTTTCAATTCGAGCTGGTAGTTCCTGAGATTAGTGCATTTAACCAAACAAACAAACAAACAAACTCTGCTTTATAATATTAGTATAGAATATAGATAGTATAGATGTAAGGATAAGAAAATAGCTAACCCTAGGTCAGATCATGGGGTCTTCTTTCTAATACATATATAAAATTCTGGTGTCATTGCGAATGTTACAAAACTTCTGCGAAACAGCTTCACTGATTCTTATGGTACAGTAAGTCTGAGAGTAGAACGTAAACTAATAAAAATGAAATCAAACTAATAAATGGATTCTAAGGCGGGACAAAGTAAGCTAGTATTAGTACAGATGTAACATCTAGGTAAGAATCTTCAGACAATTCATGTCAATCTAGAATAGAGGCCGTTATTCGGCTGTGCCCGTTCTCGGTTGCTGATTGATTGCTGATTGGCAGACTGCGGCAAGAGATGCTGCGAGTGCTGCTGTCAACTGTCACTCATCGCTGAACAGCTTGGCATTGGCACTCGTCTTTATAACATACAGACAGGCGGTAAGACTTATACGTGGTTAGTTTTTGGAAGTCTAGTTTAAACATAACTTAAAGATGGCGGAACTACTAACCTTTAAAGCGGCAATAGCTCAAAGGTCGTGATTTTGATTCCCACCATAGAAACTTTTAACGTCGCTGTTGTTCTAGTAATCAAGCGCTACTGCTGATCATGAATACCTGGGTGTGATCCTCGGTTCGGTCAGTGTTGTTGATGTTTTCCATCTGCAACTTTTCAGTAGAAGGATTTGTGTCTGGTTGATGGCGAAAAGCTCACGCCTATCTGATATTATAAGAAGAAATATTGGATTATTTGTTTGTAGGGATTTAACTCAAAAACTGTTGAATTTTTTTTTTCACAATAAAATGAGATTATCTATCTCTTAGAGAATGACATTTTTTCCAGGAAACTGATGAAGCTATATTTTTGACTAATTATTGGGAAACGAAAATATTTTCAAATAATATAATTGTGTAAAGTACCATCAACACTATTCTAGGTTTAAAATAATTATATTTAAATTGCTCATTATTCTGTTAGGCTAGATTGTAATTATTTATAAAGAACCTGGTTCTTTTTAATAAAGGATAAAGAAAGATAATATGATTGCAAGCCACTTTTAGGATTTGCTCATAGCAGCTACATAACATATCATAACGTCACGCCTGCAATACCTGTAGGGTAAGGCAGAGGTGTACCTATTAGTACACCCTCATTTCACCAGTAACAACAACAATTACAACAACATAATACTTTTAAAATAATTATTTGTTACTTGCTTTGGAGCAATGTATAAAACTAAATTGTATTATTAACTATGAAAATTTTGCAAGAAAATGTACTTTTAAAGCTTGTAATTTGCATCCCTCGAGGCGTAATATGGTTGGAATGTTTAGCACATTCTGTCACGCCTTCAAAAAGGAAGATGAAGGTGATGGCGAATTGAATCGTCATTCCATACTGATGCCCATTCCACATTGACAGCTAGTTCACTTCTTCTTTTTGATTCCGATTCTTCAGACTAGTTTTGGTAAAATGTCAAATATGAGGCTCTTGCTTCTGTGTTCAATTTCTGGGAAGGGTGCTTTTGGGTTGTACATTTTGCAATTACTTCGAAAGTTGAATTGAAGTCTGCTGTGCTATTCTGTAAATGGTAAATCACTTCGAAAGTCATTTCGCAAATCATCTCGAAAGTAATACTTACCACTTTCTCATGTCGCCTGTACAAGTTTCGGTATTCACATGTCAACGTCAAAATGCTCACCCTTTTTAGTTCGTCTCACTTTGATCACCACTCGGTGGCGCCAGTGTCGAAATCACTAAATTTAAGAATATGATATTTTAATTTCACATGATTTCACTGCGGATTCAGAAGTGATTTCGCAAATAAACTTTTTAGAATAGCAATGCAGAACTTTGCAAGTAGCACTTGCCTATTTGACTGGCCTGTTGGTCTAGTAGTTAGTGACCCTGACTGGTATGCCGGAGGTCGTGGGTTCGATTCCCACCCAGGACAAATGTTTGTGTGATGAGCACGATCATTTGTTCTGTGTCTGGGTGTAATTTATCTATAATATGTATGTATTTAGAAATATATAAGTATGTTTATCAGCTGTTTAGTACCCATAACACAAGCTCTCAAGCTTAACTTGGGACTAAATGGTGTTGTGTAAAAAGTTGTGGAATATTTTATTTATTTTTATGACCTCCACCACCCAGTTACTGAGTAGCACGATGCTTCTTAGTAGGATTGTTTGTAAGACATTTAGTTTCTGACTACCTATAACGATTACCGAAGATCTACATTTTATGGCAATAATTTATAATACCGGAGGTTAGAACTGCGAAAATTACTTAAAAGAGAAAGCATGTTTCCGAAATTCCTGTTACGATTTATCGCATAAACCTTTTAAATATTCAACAAAATTTTTATAATAATTGATACTTAATTACAAATATAACTCGTTTATCAAACACGAGAATAATATGGAAGCTCAGTCGATAATTTCATGTGAGAATTAAAATGTATTCATTTTTGTATTTTTGGCGTGGCAGCCATGTTGCAAGCTCACTACTTAGCAGCCCATTTGCTTAGGTATCTTTGGGGAATATTTCTAGCCAGCAAGTAGCATGGGAAGTAAATGTGTTGATATGACTAACGATTTCTATGAATAATGCACCAATTTTAATACAGCTTTGAAGTTAAAAATCAAATATTTTTGCACAGGAAACGACCCACACATATTTCACATGATTTGCGGTGACTTTCAGCAAAAAAATGTCGCAATCTACTCCACACAACGACATTCAACTATCAAAGAAAGTAATTGAATTCATTAACAACTGTTTTGATCTCACATCAACTGTTTACACATCAAAACATTACCGTTATAACACTTACACGAAGCCAGTTAATAAAACTTTAATCGTTCACGAAAAGGAAGTTGTAAAATATTACAAAATTTAAAGAGTAGCATTTCAATGAGTATTACTAAGATTTCCGGATGTAACATCAAATAAAAGTGTTTTATTGAGCATAATGGCGCCAAAAAAAATAACGCCGTTTAGTCTATGATTCTATATTTTTTTTTTAATTTCGAAAGAGCGCAGCCTGATTCGAAATTTAAAATGTGGATGAGTGACATCCGATAGTGCAGATGCGATTTATTTGCCTAAGAATCACTTGTCTTGCCGGTCGAACATATTTTACTTCTGTATATTTAGATATTGCCAACAAAAACAATGTTAAATACATTTGACGATTGCAGAATCAATTTAATGGCATGTGCCATGACAGACGCCAGCACATCAACCTACCCCAACCTGTCAAATTTTCCCAATTGAACATGAACCTTATAGAGTTCAAAATAAAGTTGAAAACCTATCAAATAAATTTGACACATTTGGGTAGGTTCATGTGCTGGCGTCTGTACTTACATTAAAACGTGATAGAAAGCATAGAGACAACTGTCAAAAAAATAGGACAATAAGTCAAAAAACAAACGAATCAAGACTCGGTCGAACTAACTATATCTATTGTTTTATTTTATTTATTTATAACAAGACTCATCGAAATCGTTTTTTTTTAAATTGATAGTTCAAATACTGTTCTGTCTCTTATAATAATGTCCCATCAATTTCTAACACATGTATTAGAGTGAGTACCTATAACAGCATACACACTGAAACTATAGCATCCTACTCCATTTGTTATAAAAATTGTTCGTGTCACTGATATTCGAAACATATTGTACAATTTTCATGTCACTCACATTCGCAGACTGACTGACAGAGTGCGTAACAAATGTGCAGTCACTCCAATGTTGATATTTTAACATTATTTTCCTTTCAATATTCAAATTGTGTGTTAAAAAAACTATACTAGCTCAACACAAAAAAATGCGGCCAATTTAAAGTTTAGATACCGTTTAATGGGCAAAGCTTTAATTACTTACGTCATACCAGTATGACAGCCGGAGCTCTTGATTTTAAAAGGTACATACAATCTAAATAAACTTATTCAAAAGACTTGGTTAGTCCTAAGGTTTTACCCGTATCTAAGGGCACGAGTACGACAAAGTTTAAGCTTAAGCTTGTCAGCACAATCTCCGCCAATCACGCATTTCCTTTATGGCCATTTAGTAAGGACTCGCCTCAAAAAGTTGACGCTGGTGGTCACCACTATTTTCTTCAGGAGTGGTCGCCATCGGACCCAAAGGTCGGTGCTTCCCTAATTACTAGCTTTCCCCTTTTTCTCCAGCTTCGACCTCACCAGAGATCTTACCGGAGATGTTTTTACTAGTTGTTGATAAGTTCGCGTTTGACCATTATCTCACCTGATGGTAAGCGATGATGTGGTCGACGATGAAACACGCCTACCTAGAAGTTGCCTATTCACTCTTGACTTAAAGACCCCTAGGTGGTAGCTATCAGGAAACACCGACTCCAACAGAAAATTCCACTCCTTAGCTGTACGCACAATGTAGGTGTTCCCAAAACGTTTATTACATATGGGTGGGATGCTCCACCATATTTTGGTGGTGCAGCACCGTACGTCTAGAATTGTATTATTCTTGGAAAGTGGGAGTTCTGTCACAATAATCCATATTGATTGCAACACCTTGGTCTTCAATGTCGCTGCTAATGCTAAGAAAGTCGCCTTTTTGGCCTCGCACAGGTCATTTTATTATTATTATTTTTTATTTTTGTCTTTAGTTTTTTAATCTTTTCTTGATTTTTTTTTTTCATTATCTGTATTGTTGTTCTTTTGTTTCATGTTCTGTGCGTCCAAATAAAATATTTTCTTTCTTTCTTTTCCTTTCTTTTAATAAAGAGGACGAAGGCAGTCTGATTAAGCTGAAGTGGTGACATTTGTTGGTGTCGTGGGTGCTTAGATGCGGGTGAAATATAATTAGGTCATAGGTTATGGCCTATGAGTAACCTTCCACAAGAATTGGACTATTACAGAATTTCCAATCCGACTGGCAGTTCCAAAGATTAGCGCGTTCAAACAAACCAACTTCACAACTTTATTAGAATACTGACAAATATAGATTCAATGTTTTATCCACGTCAAATTTAATCCAAAAATAAAACATACAAGTACAAAAAACATCGTATAAATTATTTAAAACTCGTTCGTTATCGTTATAAACAATGGGAACGCGCCATAAACATCAAAATAATAGCAACGAGCACTTTTATCTGCCGTTTGAGCTGCATTCGGCTGTAAATAAACTGAAAGTGCAAAGACTCGACCGGGAGCAAAGAGATTTAAAATACTGTCTAGAGAGGACATGATAAAAAAAAATTATGATTCCACATCTCAGTAATGCCATTTATCCAAAGAGATTTAAAATACTATAGAGCGGGCATGTCAAGGAAATGTCATAGAAAAACTTTGATCCCAATATATGAATATTGGAGCGGCAGCGGAGCGTACTACAAAAATCTCATAGACTTGTATCCAGCAGGACACACTTTTTCGGACGAAAATTTTGTTCGTGATGTCCGGTCTATAGGTATTGAATGTCTTTGCATTTATCTATATTTATACAAAAATGAATCCCTATTTTCCTTGGTCACGGCATCACGCACGAACGTCTGGAACAAATTCGCTAATTCTTTTTTTTTGTTACGTTTGTTATTGTCAGAAGAAGGATCTTATGAAGGTAAAAGTTAAGAAAGTTGAGCGGAACCATTTTAAAGTGCAGCGCCATCTTTGATGATATGACAGGTGACTTGAGGTGACAAATGTCTTCCCGGTCCATTTTTACACGACATAAATTGATTCTAAGGAGGAACGAAGTTTGCTGGGGCAGCTAGTCTAGAATAATATAGTAATATTAAAGCGGCAGCGGAGCGTACTAAACAAAATTCATAGACTTGTGTCCACTAGGCTAGGACACAAGTATCGGATGAAAATTTTGTTCGTAATGTCCCGTCTATACTTCTTATATTGAATTTCTTTGACCGGGAGCAATGTTTGAACTGCTGCGAGCTATTTGCGAGCAATCGACAACCGGCCAGTAACTGTGGAGTTTGTATTCGAACATGTTATTGTTTTTGTTATTATGAACCAATAACAAAGGCAAGTAATAATTAACTGAGCCGCATTTGCTTAGCTAATATTATTATGTTCTTTGTTAAACGCTTTTATATAGACTAGGTTCCGGTACACGATACCAAATGAATGCTAATAAAACTCGTAATTAAACTGCAAATCATGAATTAAGAATAGAGGGGTTTGAAATTCCAGCTATACTTTTTTCAAAAAACTCTGCGCTACTAGGTAATGACTTTTTAAAGCTCGCTGTCAAATTCAAATTCGGAATAAGCACCAAAGACGAAAAAAAATCAATGAACGATTCAAAAATCGAACGAGAAGAATAAATTTTATTCTTGTTTCACTTGTGATGTCGTCGACACCGGACGTACCTATGAAATGTACGCAGTTCGTTTTTATGGCGATACAATTACGTTAAATTATTACCTCTTTATATGGTCGTTTCGTGAATTATTGTGGCGCTTTGTATTCCAGTTTAGAATAGAATAGAATACTTATTTATTTATTTTTATTTAAAAACCCTTTGTTTCGTGATAGACTGCCGTCTATGAAGTTTTTGAGAAGAATTTGCTTAATGCAGCGTGTTAGCGTTCTATCTCTTTTAATGGAGGTACATTTGTTTGAGTTTGAAATATGTTTTCGTTTGTCTTTGATTTTATATAGATGAATGGAAGAATAACTTGTGATTGTTTTAACGATTAACTGAAGAAATGCAACGAGTTTCGTCACCCCTATTTTTTTAAGAAAAGAAAATGCAATTATTGGTACAAGAATATCAAACACAGCCTTAGAAATAAGAACAGAAAAGGGAAAATCCTTAAATATTCACAAAGATTTTTCACTTAGCTGAATAAAAACGACGATATATTGAGTCAAAATGTCGCATGACGTCACGATTGGGTAGATACAGTTTACACTGAATTATGACGTCAATAGCCCTCTCTCTCAATTTAAAAAAACCAAAAAATACGTGTCTATTGCAATGAGTATCTTTATGAGTATTTATATATGTATGTTGTTGTATATAAATACGCACTCTTTATTTATTCTCACAAACTCATACACACACACATCCACACACAGACACACACACAAACACACACACACACTGGCGAACGCTCGCGGGTATGCATACATAATCTAGTTAAGGGAGTGCATAGGTGCTTTCACACTTAAAAGGAGAAGTCAAACTCAATATTGTTAAAACAAATTCTGTTATCGAATAAAATATTTTTCATTTTTCTTCATTTTTTCATTATTTTGTATTATCTAACTAATGGACTAAATATAATTTTGATACTCAAACACCGTCGTCATGCCTATTGAAAACGTTTCATTATCTCTCTCGCTTTCTCTCACCTGCCCTGATTTGAACTCATGACCTCCTACATGAGAGGCGAGGCCTTAACGACTGATACTCATAATAAGCTCAACATAATAAAATAAATAAGTCCGCCATGCATCCCACATAACGCGCATCCCGCTATTCTTTTATCTGTAAATCGGCGCGTACGCACGATGATTTGACAAACGCACGATATAAATCGTACACGCGTCTCGTTCACACCCACGTGCCACCGAGTAGGTATGAAGTACGTAACACTAAATATACGGGGAGCTTGTGAATGAATAATACGCGTATAAATGACTGCGCGTGCGCTGCCAACGTTGTCACACGAGCAAGCACTAAATACATTATGGAAGGTCAACATTTGCTGTATCAAACTTGTGGCGTGGCTAGACAATTGAATTCGAGGTAATTTACTAACCTAGATTTATTTTGTTATTTATTCAGAAACTTATTTATATTACACGCAATCTTATGCAATCTACTTATTTTTAATCATTGTTTTATACCCTAACTCTAATTCGTGGGTGTGTAATTTTTATAAGTCTATACGAAATATACTTGTATTGAACAAATTTTAGGGCACCGTATACTCAAAGTGTGCCCATAGGAACCTATTAGCCATTTATATTGTTGGTGTACAAATTTTTATGTTACATATTGAGAAATAAAATAATTTGTTTACTTATTACCAAGTTGCACTATCCGTCTGTTTGTCTGTCAGTGGGCTGTATATCGTGAATGGTAATAGGTAGACACTTGAAATTTTCACGAAGAATAGAATAGAATAGAATACTCTTTATTGTACACCATAAAAACTTACAAATAATAACTTTAAGGGGTACATAAGGTGTTACAATGGGCGGCCTTATCGCTAAAAGCGATCTCTTACAGACAACCTTTGGATGGACTTGATGGAGGAGGAGAAAAGATGAGTAGGCAGTTTGTGGTGTACTATTTACATAGATAAATTAACATACAAATATAAAATAAGTAGGTATAAATAAGAAAACAAAAAAAAAAGAAAATAAATAAATACAATACATATACTAATAATTTACAGAGTAACAGACTGTTATGACGTGTTAGGAGAAAGGTAATAATTTTTAAGCAAAATTTGCAGTCTCTATTACAATAAATTAATAAAATAACAACAACAAGAAACTTGGTGTTGATTTATTTGGCGATGACTTATAAGTCCGACTCGCAGTCAGTAAATTATTGTTCGTTCTTTTTCACACATCATGATTATTGTTACAGATTTCAAAAGTACAATTTGAGTAGTCCGGTTTCGTATTATTTCGTAACATCCTGCGCCGCTCTATAAGTGAGACTTCTCCGTAAGACGAATAGCGTTATAATGGGCTCCTAGGCAATAAATAACGAACCTCCTAAATCTTATACCGAAACTAACAACTTATAAACGTTTCAGCTGATTGAAATAAAACTTAACGTTATCGCGAATCGGGGTGATTGTTTATTTTCCCCCTTGACTAATAAATTATAATAAAAATAAATTTCACGTTAATGTTCAACAATTATGCGGTACAAGTTTAAATTACTGCCGCTTACTGGAATACCTAGACTGGATCTTGGATAGGACCAGGCTATTTTCTTTAAAAAACGTAAACGTTCAATGAATAATGTATTTATTCTGTCCGAGCAACTGCATAACAATTAAACACATAAATAGTTGAGAAGCAAAACAAATAGAAAGAGATATGAGTTATACCTACAATTTGAATAAGAAAGTGGGTAAAATGTGTAACTAGGTTTCTCAACAATAGGTACCTACTGTCTTTAGAAACAGTTGTACAGACGCCTTGTGAATATAAACCTAATTCTGTTTGACATAAAGTTGAAAAACGATCAAAGAAATTTGACACATTGGGGTAACTTGATGTGCTGGCGTCTGTACATCGCAACGGACTGGTTTAAAAACTATGGCATTAAAGGGACTCTTTATGAAATTAAAAAATCTCTAAAATGCTGGCTTTTTTATGCCTGTGTATTTGCGTGTCATCAACTTGAAGTAGGTACTCTTTAACAATGCTTGTAAAACTATATTTCATCAGTGTAGTGCATGTTTGCTAAACATCACGTAGACAGCTTCTACGCTACGATGCGTAAAAGATGCGCATACCTGGTGCATAGAGTACGTGGCAGCGCCAACAGCATCCTTAGCATGATCGGTAGTCGGCTAGACTGTAATTACATCAATCATTGCTGCGCCATTTGTCATGGAATGGCGTAGTAGTGATTGTTGAGTTGGTTGTATTTTTACATGTTTTGTTGTGGGTCGTTTTAAGTATTATTAACACTAGTAAATAAGTACTAATAAATAATATAAATATTTATAATATTAAATAATTATTATATTTCTAATAAAAGTATTTTAAAACCATTTTTATTTTTATTGCAACAGGGGCCCCAAACAGCACGTTGAAGTTTAGTTTGTAAAATCGTGTTGTAATTAAATGAAAACGAACGGCAAAACAATGAAAATGAACAAACTTACTAATGAAGTCGAAAACAATGAAATTTTTACGTTGAAAATGGAAATTTGTTTATCCTACGGTACTGAACCTCCTGGGAGCGAATACGACTCCATTTTTTGCTAGTTTTTTACTGTTAACTTTTCTTATTTTAAGAAACCAAATGTATTAACAGAGCATTACTTCAGTACTCCTCCAAAGCTTAGGCAGAGATGTTAATAATAAGTTCCATGCGATATGGGGCAAAATATCATTGTCATAATATCATGACTAGCCTGTTAGTCAAGTAGCTAGTGACCCTGACTGCTATGCCGGAGGTCGTGGGTTCGATTCCCACCCAGGACAAATGTTTGTGTGATGATCACGATCATTTGTTCTGTGTCTGGTAGTAATTTATCTATAATATGTACCAATGTATTTAGAAGTTTATAAGTATGTTTACCAGCTGTTTAGTAACCCTAGCACGAGCTCTTAGCTTAGCTTGGGACTAGATGGCGTTGTGTGAAAAGTTGTGGAATATTTATTTATTTTTATTTTAGTAGATCTTTGACATTCGTTCCAAACAGTCAAAGTCGCGTCTGTCTGACAACTAGCCTAACCAAGGGCAATCATGTTACCCAGTCACAGTAGTCGCTCTATGTAAAATACATAGCTGCATCTAGTTAAACCAGAAGCGGGACCCGCAATAAATAAGAAAAAGTTAGGCAGATGACGGCAGGGTCAAATCTAATATATTCTGTATAATAATACTAGCAGTCGTCCCGCGGTTTTACCCGTGTAGGTCCCGTTCCCGTGAGAATACAGGGATAAAAAGTAACCTATGTGTTAATCCAGGATGTCAGCTAACTCCATACCAAATTTTATTAAAATCCATTCAGTAGTATTTACGTGAAAGAGTAACAAACATCCATCCATCCATACTCACAAACTTTCGCGTTTATAATATTAGTAGGATTACTTAGGATACAGAATAAACTTAAAAGCTACTAGACCGATTTGAACAATTCTGTCACAATTCTGTCAAAACTACACTGTCCCCGAATGACATAGGGTACTTTTTATTCATTATAGTTCTACAAGAACGGGAACTACGCAAGTGAAATCGCGTGACGTACGCTAGTGTAATGTAACCCTTATGAAAATCATTGTTAAGTAGATCAGGCAAGCTTTTGTCTCCGTAGATGAAAATGTGAAGCCTCGCTAATTAACTGATCTTTTTCAACCTTTTTGCTCCGACTTCCTTTTCCGGTGTAGTCTGTAGATGGCAGATACAAATGTACTAAACTTAAGACTTATCTTATTAAAATTTAATGTCGTTATTACTGGGTACGCTGAACATTGATTTAATTTACAATTAAATTATGTTGCGTTAGTATAGTATTTAAGAGCATTAGGTAGGCACTGGGTTCGATTTTCGGGTAGACCAAAGTGTTATTGGGTTTTTCATCACCAACTATTAAAACTTTGCTTTTGTTGTTTTGGCAGCCGGTAACTCCAAAATAAAGTTAGAAAAATATTATTTGTTTGAAAAAACAGTAAAGAAACTCTGTGAGAAAACCTGGACAGTTTCTGATGTCCCTACCATAACTAAAAGTTATTATTAATTTAAACAATTGTAATGGGCTATTGACAAGATTTTAGTTTTCAGTTCCTCAGCTAGATTTAAAGAAAATATTCGACACATATTTTTTTTTTCGAAATTAATGGAAAACTACTTAGATTAAACGCATTTCTATTGAGGAGAGGGGGCTTGTAACGTCATTATCTAGTATAATACTGGCTAGTGACGTCATGCGTCATTTTGACTCCATGAATCGCAGTTATTGTTTGATTACGTGAAAAAAGAAAAAATATGTGTCGAATATTTTCTTGTAATCTAGATAAGTAACTAAAAAAAATTTGTCCAAGCCCATTGTTACCAAATATATATTGTATTTAACCAATTTATTAATAATAAGATAAATTTTCATCACGTAAAAAGTGACATATCAGCGAACATGACAGCCGAACACTCACGAAACTTCCCGAACGCATAATTACTAAACGTATGCGCCCGCGCTACGTTTCCTGCCCCGTTTGCGTACGCCCTTGACCTGGAACCGATTATACACGAATAAATACGAACACCGTAAACTATGACAGAGGAAAATTAAAAAAATACATGTTGGTTAGCTGACGAGAAGCGGACGAACGTTCCTTTTGAAGAGCGCCGTAAATTAAGGAGATCGTTAACTGACTGGTTAGGGTTGCCACAGCGTAAATTTTTTAGTCATTTTTTACTACAAGTATCAACTTACGTAGTAAATTTGTTTTTACTTCTTCAATGGAGGCCATTTAATTCTAAAATCAATCATTTGAGCTATTACTTCTATCTCCATTATAATAAATTTGGAATCAGAATCATTTATTCTTAAACAAAGGTAATCATATTTTTTATTTTATTAATGATAGCAGACGTCCCGCGGTTTCACCCGCGTAGGTCCCGTTCCCGTGGGAATATCGCAAAAGTATCACATACTTTTGCGATATTCCCACGGGAACGGTATGGATAGATGGATATTTGTTACTCTTTCACGTAAAAACTACTGAATGGATTTTAGTAAAATTTGGTATGGAGTTAGCTGATACCCTGGATTAACCCACAGGCTACTTTTTATCACTATATTCCCACGGAAACGGCACCTACGCGGGTGAAACCGCGGGACGTCGTGCTAGTTATTTAATTATTTGCGAAGGTTCTTATCGATGTTTTCCTTATGCTGCTGATGTCAAAGATAGACTTAGAATGTACATACAAGGACTTACCCGGATTACAACCACTTACTCCAACAAGTTGAGCTGATAGCGTTTACATTTTGACAAATATGCCTATAGAACAAAGTCTAAAACAAAACACAAATTAGAGATTTTACCTTTATCAGATGTTAATAACTATCTGTAACAATGAAACGCAAACACTAAACTTGCCCGTAAGTACCGTAGTTTCGGCCATTGTTCGACGCACGCAGCAAATGACTGAACTTGCAACACAAAGCGATGATATTGGGTGCAGTGTCGTGCATCGGTGCGCATCACGTGGAATGGTAACAGGTCATATACATAAACAATGACCGTTTGACTGTTCATTGTGAAATAAATGGTCCATTTACTCTGTCTATTTAGTAGTACATTAAGCTCTGGGAAAGACAGTAAAGTGGAAATTTTGTAAGGACTAAAACTCACCTAGATTGTTAATTCAGAAAAAGCGCCTAAATGCAAAGTGGTCTTCTACCGGAAGACTCCCCCGTAATATAATAAACTAAATAAACATAACACACAACGCCATCTAGTTCCAAACAAAGCAAACCTTGTGCTATGAGTACTGGACAAAGACAACTGGTAAGCGTACTTATATATTTCTAAATACTATAAGTAAATATTATAGGTAAAATAAGAATTAAAAATATGTCGACCATGAAAAGCTTTGAAAAGGCACACATTTCTTGTATGGTATGTCTATATGTCAGCAAAATTGCAATTTTCACCGAATGTGTCTGTGCTGTGGTCTATGGCCGCCAAAACATCTAATAATAACAATTAAATTTAATTAATTTCAATGTCAACTGTCTACCTACGGTTTATGAGATACAGTCCGCTGTCAGACAGACGGAGGCTTAGTAATTGGGTTCCGTTAGCACCACTCGGGCACGGAATCCTAACAAAAAACAATTTTGCAGCTAATGCTAAAAATGCTACCGAATTCAGAAATACAAAGCATGAGAAATATTCAAGCACATTTGTACCACTTGGCAGCTTTTTCTTTGCCAAACAACGAAGGATGCGGCGGCGTGAGATACATAATTTACGATTCCAAAAAAAATACTGGCCACCCTACAAGATTGCCAGATTTCGACCGCTTAATTTTGACAAATAGTTTGTCGCTGCTATTGTTTATTATGGCAATATTATTTTATCGCTCAGATTAGTATCTAATCGATAAATCATAGTAATTACATCCGTCTGGTAACTGTAAAATTATTTTAATGATCATAATTAAATGGATTTCAAATGGATGGCTGCCATCTGTATTCACATTATGTCCGATATGCGAAAATAATTTGATTATTGTATTTAATAGTTTCTGAGAAATCATATAAAGAAAAAGCAAACTTCGATCCGCCTTTGAATCAATATAAGTTGTATTACCATCTTAGATTTAGCAAATGTCAAATTTTCACCTATTAATGGAGTGGGAACATTTGTCAACTGACATGTCTTCCAAGATGGCGCTGCATTAAAAAAAATGTTTAAGAAAACTAATCTAATTCTTTTCGTGAATTTTCCATTGTTTTAATAGACAATAGATTCTGATAACCTATGACTATCACCAGGATATGATCTATCTCCTTGCCAAATTTCATAACGTTCAGCCGTTTAGTACGACAAGCATACAAACAGAGTTACATGACATTCCCTTTTGTAATATTAGTACGGTTATGGATTGACGTCTACGAAATGCCGTTAAGTTAATTACTGTGATATAAATATTTTGTATTCTTTTGTATTTCAAAAAGAAGGTTTGATTTGACTCACATTTTGTCATGTGCGGGTCAATACCATGTCATTATGGAGCTACTCTATTGCCAAAATTCGGATAGCCAAATTAAAATTACCCGGCTGCTACTGTCATATCTAAGATGTGAAAAACGAGTAACGATTTACCTAGGATAAGCTCTTTCTTAAATAAAAAATATTATTTTTCATTTGCTTTTAGCTCTCGGAACCCTTGGGTTCCGGACCTTTGGAAGGCGTACGAGGGGCCGAAGCCAACTCGCAGAGTCCCATTGTCGTCGTTAATGAAATGTGGCACCAACCGCAGATTTTCCTGTATTATTATTATTATAGTAACATTTGTACCTAATCCGGTAATTGAACCACGCTAGGCAGTGGTTCTTGTAACCAGTAAACCCACGAGGTAGTCAATATTTTTACATGAAATCATGATCCGATCGTGCCTCTTTAATCTCTATGGCTTGTTCCGCGCTCTCGCTTGCACGCTCGGCCCAGGCGAAACGTGACAATAGTCATGCTTTTTTGTACAAGATAGGTTGACTAAATGGTAAACCATAAATAATTAACTTTATAATTTTTTTTCGGCACGCTTATTTTCAACGATGGACAGGTTAAGTTAAAAGTATTCCGAAAGACGAGCTGGCTACAGATCTAGTATAGGTTCGCAGCATCCCAGTTGGTTTACTTGCAACATTGATTTGTAAACCAAACACGTATCAGCTACGTGTGGTTGCAGGCTGCAAAAGGTGCAAAGCACGTTGATACAGTTTCTTTATTTTACTTTACAAAAGGTTTACGTATCGTCTGCGGGGATTTTAGCGTGTCCATTAAATAAATTATTAACTAGCTTGAGAAACTTGTGACTGAAAAATAGCAGCAGCACGGGTCATTAGAAGGTAAAGCTACGGACGAGGTCGGTCCGTCGATGGATGATTATCCATAACATACCGTACCTCAGTGAGTTTCTTGCCCATTCTTCTCCATACAAGTCTACTTTTTGGAAGGGGCAACTAGAATCATTTTTTAAAGTCAGTTTTTTTCGACGTTCAAAAGTGCCTTATAGGGGCCTAATTGAAATAAAGGGTTTGACTTTGACTTTGACTTTGACTTCAGAAAGCAAGTAAAGCCGTTGGTCTCGGCTGTGCTATGTTACTTCGTGGTGTAGCTTTCTGATAGTGGAACAAATTTTTTAAACGGTTCCGTAGGTTTTCAGTTAAAACCCTACAAAAAAAACAAATCTGTCCTCTTTAAAATTTTAGTCGAAATAACAACTTATTTCATAATTAATTTCTCACAAAAAACAATATCTTACGTTGCCTATTACTGTACCATAATAGAAAAGATAAGCGGTAGAATAAAGCCATTTGTTACAAATTGATAAATTGCTCTTATACAGCGCTCTCTAATCCTTTGATGTGCTCTTGAAGCTTTAAAGTGCATCAAGCATGTTATGCTTTGTTCTTTCAACGAATATTATTTTCAGTGTAATGAATATTATAATCTGAAACAAAGCCATCGTAAAACATACGGCTCAAGAGAGATTTAAAGTCATGAACGTTTAAATGGCGTGTTGGTATTTCGCGGGCATTTTCCTGTCAAACTGACATTAAGAGTGAAAACTTTTTGTTTTTCTTTTTTTTTACATACTTTTTAATTCACTTTAGACATTGGTAGAATAGTCGACATAGGCTTTGTGTGCCATAACAAAAAAATGAATAGAATAGACAGTACGATTGTTTTTCTGCCTTTCCGAAATATTGTGTAGTTTGCTGTCAGTCCTTAACAGTAATAGTTGAGTACCAGTATTGTATTGTATTGTATTGTATTGTATACGGAACGACAACCTTTCCAACCTCTATGTTTAATACAGATCTCTTTGGTGTACTTGTCAGACTTTCTGATAACCCGATACCGATTGTTTATGGTTGTGAAAAAGGTGGCAAGAAATAGAAAAGTTTTGATATGCAATAGATACACGCACTGTATTTAAATAATGAACTTACCAACGAACGTAACGAAAAAGACTCTTCGGAATTTCTTATCGAAATAGAAAATAACATCATCATTGTGTTTCTTCGCTGCAAAATATTAGGAAATACTTGTCATCATTAATGTCCGGTCGGTTAAAAGCCAACCGGCCGTGAGACAAGATCTGAATCATCTCAAACAATGGCTACTAAATATAATATTTCAAAGGAGCTCTTAAAATCCAACGTGTAAATATTAGCACAATTTAACAGAAACAACGCCGCGTGGCACACTTTGTGACAAACCGGGCCTTGAACCAGCACTGGCCCATAAATCCCAGCTCGAGAAATAGACTTCTTAGAAACGCGCAAAGCTCTCCAATATTGTTGTTTAAAATATCACACAATGACGGTATTTGTAGAACACGTAAAATTATCATGACGAGACAATCTCACTGAAAGTCCGGAGCGATTGCATTCAACGCGAGTTTACTTCGAGTATTTCCAACGCTAATAAACATCTTAATGCTCATATAACTCACATCAGGTGTCGAGCTAGTTTATACTACTGTAATCACAATACCGCGGTTAGTCACTCCCCAGCGTTCCCCTGCAGCACGGTTGAGTCATAGCGAGGTATAATTTAAGCCGTAGGGAATACACGACCACTATTTAGGATCATAATTTAAATATTTTTCATCAGTTTCCTACAACGATTAGTTTATCGTACACACGGGTGCGGCGGCGGCGGTGCTCCGGCGAATCGACGACGTGTGAACTCATAAATTTGTACTAGAAAATCTGACCTGATAATCTAGTTTACGTTAATTCCTCGAAGATTAATTTCCTAAGAGTTACGCAGCGTCGGCGTCATCGCTAACTAGACTGGATGACTACAGCGAGTGCCGGCATGGCGGCGCGCGCGCACTGACCAGCCGTACCATGAAACGAAGAAAACATGAGCCAAGCGCTGTCTCTGCTCAAGTTCATAAAAATACCAAAAAAGTTATCCCCACGTGAGAGGACATGAGTGCCGCGGAACATTCACACTGCCTAACTAAATAGTGCCTTACGTTATAAATAGTGTAATCTTGGTGCTTCGAAACAATATATAATGTTAGTGAACACAGACACACAGACGATAAGGTCAAACGTTTAAGATGTTAGACGTTTTTCGTGGATTGAAGAATCTCATTAAAGTGAACTATGTACACATCGACTCGCCGGTTTTTCGGTTGCACTACTCTATAACCGTGATCCTGCTGATCTCGTTCAGTCTGATTGTGACGACGCGGCAGTACGTCGGCAACCCAATTGACTGCATTCACACGAAGGACATCCCCGAGGATGTGCTGAACACGTACTGCTGGATCCACTCGACTTACACGCTCAAGAGCTTCTTCACCAAGAAGGTAGGCGTGGAGGTGCCGTACCCTGGCATCGGGAACAGCCGGGAGAAGGGGAAAGAAGATATGAGTGACAGGAAGATCTACAAGTACTACCAATGGGTGTGTTTTTGCCTATTTTTTCAGGTGAGTCTTTAGTTCTAGTAAGTTTTCCCAGGACTTAATGTTGTGTTGACACATGCGGAATTTCCTGTTGGTCTAATAGTTAGTGACCCTGCCCCCCACCCAGAGCAAATGTTTGTGCGATGAACACGATCATTTGTTCTGTGTCTGGGTGTAACTTATCAATAATATGTATGTATTTAGAAATATATGAGTATGTTTATCAGTAGTTACGTACCCACAACACAAGCTGTGCTTAGCTTGTAACCAAACGGCATTGTGTGAAAGTTTTTGAACATTACTATTATTGTGGGATATTCTTATATCTAGTGTTCGCTACCGTAATTAACACTCACATTTACGTTCAGTTTTGACAAGTCGTTGACAGGTAAACATTTTCTCTGTCAAATGTTACTCACGATTGTCTGTTCTCGAGTAACATTTTAGTCGCCTTTGATTTTAGAAACACACTGTGCTACTGTTTCATTGTATTTGTTTCTTTTATAAAATGACGTCTGAGGTAATAGAAACACTACTGCTTGCCAGTTTAATTTTAAACTTAAAGGTATGAGGAACAGGGTCTAAAGTTCCTCATTCCCTATAGAAAAGCTCGGATTCAGTCTCGGGGGCTACTACTGCTCGACAGTTGTTTTTTTGATGTTCTTGGGACGTTCTATCGCGCGGATAACTTTAAATAATGCGATCTAGGATGCCAGTCGTTAGTTCGTATGTGGCGGGATAGATGCCGACAAAAACATTTAAATTGTATGATACCATGGGGTGTGTAACGATTGACATAATAACAAAATATCTAACGTTCACTTGACATAATTTCAGTTAACATAATTTTGTTTAACATAACGATTAGTTGACATAATGAATTGTTGATATAATTTCATTTTACCTAATTTCGTATGACATAATGAACATTTCCAATAATGCACATTTCACATAATATTCATTTAGCATATTATTCATTAATATTCATAATCTCTAAGTAACTTTTAATATATTTTAGAAAATCTGATCTTTGGTTGGCGAATCATGTTGGTTAGGTTAGGTTAGAACCATGACCATTAGCGCGCGAAGGCGAGCGAGCGAAGCGAGCGTGCCGCGGCGATATCATATCATATGAAAATTATGTCATATGAATGTTAGTTCAAGTGAAATTAGAGCATTTGTTATTATGCCAAACATTACACACCCGATACCACGGCGCTTCTTTTAATTAGGCTGGTGAAGTAAGTGACTTGTTAAAGTTAAAAAAAACTACGGTCGATGTAGCAACATAGATGCGCACGCGCATAAACAAAGCACAAGTAAAACAAACAAGCTAATATTAGCACAGAACATTGTTAATGTTGCCAGCGCGACCCGTTCCACAATAAATATTTATTTTTTTATTATTTCAGCTTTTACGATCGATAAAACTGGGGCGTTAATCAGGAATCCGGAATATGCGGTATTCAAAATATTTTGTGTAATTTATAGAGTGTGTATCATAGGGGTGTGGTCGGATGGGGAGATGTCTATTAAAAACTTGTCAACTGACTGAGATGCTGTCAAAAAAAATATCCGGATAAAACCTACTAAAAAGGCTTCACGATATCTTAATTTTTTGTCAAAATCAAGCAATCGTACATTTTGTTCTAAGTACGTCTAAACACATGATATTGGATACGTTAATTTACAATCCACATTGTTTTCACAGATTAGGTACTTTAAAAATATTAGAAATCAAGTCAAAGTCAAGTTGATATAACAAACATTGGCTTGTTCCATACTATATTTACTATGTGTAGTTTAATATTTCTATAATATTTTTTATAAAGATATCAACGAGTTACATGGTTAAGACAAATATGTCACTTTTAATAAAGTGCTCACTATAAAATAACTGTCAATGGAAATTGAATGATGTTAGTACCAAATGAAACAAACGACGACGCTATTTTAAGGCCACATTTCTAGGTCCTAGATTCTCTTTACTACATAACCTTGAAAAGGCTGAACCGAAAACATATCTAAGAACCTTCGAGCTTTCAAATAAAAAAACCGTATCTAAACGGGTTCACCTGTTTAAGCGCTACGTTGCCACAGACACACACGCTCGAAGCGGTCAAACCAATACACACGCCTCTTTTTGGGGTTAAAAATAAAAACCCAGCAATAAAACGTTAACAGACGTGGGAATCAAACTGTAGATCTTGCAGTCCCAACACGGTGACTGCGGAACCACAAGGCACATTTTATTTATGATTCATTTAAAATGTCTGCCACAACCCACTCATGCTCTTCCTACTGCCGACATAATTAGAAGCGGAAGGATTATAAGCTTAACTTCATGTTAAAGATTACACAGATTAACTAAACAGTCTGTTAGCAGTAAGTCCCTATGAATTATTGTTAGTAGAACTACAAGTTATGAGCAAGTTTTTTACTTACACATTTTTTTAATATTGTCAATTTTGACATAAGATCACGCCTGTAATCGGGCAGAGGTGGGTTAGGCAAAGGTTTAGGTACCTAGTACACACACATTTTGCCAGTTGTAATTTTTAGTGAAAAAAAAATGTTCTGGTGACCTGACAATTATAGGTTTTAAAAAAATAGTTTAGGCACGTCTTCCACAAATTACAATAAAATTGTACCTATCTGTAGGCTAACGAATCTCTATATTGTAATTTGTGTACAAAATAATAAATAAAATACAATCTATGTAATAAAAATGTTATGTTGGTTTGTGTACGCTTCAAAAACTGAAAAAGTTATGCACCAATCGAGCTGAAATTTTAGCATGATATATAATTCGCATCAAGGATTGTTTTTAATTATATTTTTTTCTTTTTTTTTCCATTCAGTCACAAATAATCACAATAACTACGCGGGTGGAACCGCGTGACGTCTGCTAGTTTTATTATATAATCTCTGAAGAGAGAGGGGGGGGGGGGGTGGCTCATAATTTTAAACAACTTTTACTATGAGACGAACACTAAAATGGTGAAAAATTAATCAGCGGTTCCATACATTTTCACAAGTTACGCATTTCGTGAATGTTTTAAACTGTATTTATATTTATTTATTTATTTAATTACAACGGTCGTGTTTAACCAATTACAGTAACATATAAAATTAAAACTAAAAGAGACAATTATAACACGTTTTAAAAATATACAAAATAAACAACGTAAAATTTAAAAGTATAAGAGGTAAACATAAATAAAGGACGGTTAACAACACTTCATATCATAAATTATTCTCGCTGTACTTCTGACATACCAATAAAATCTTCGTCCATCCATCCGCAAACAGATCGCTTGTTGGATTGGAATCCAAGAGATCATTAAGCGCAGCCAGAGTGCGAGGGATTGGTGACTTAGCACGTGCAACAGTACGACATGGAGGCATGGCAAACAGCCTCCTACGTACGAGAGCATTAAATATTATTTTAACGGCATGAGCGGTGCGAAAATCGCGGCAATTACGCAGAACAAAGCCTAGCCTTTGGTAGGATTGTTTAGCTACCATTAATCATATGGTCGTGGAAGGTGATCTTTCGGTCGAATGTGACTCCCAGGTCTTTCATGGTTGTTGATTTCGTGATGGTATTATTATTTAAATTATATTCAAAATTAACTGGGTGCCGCATTCGACCGAAGGTCATAGCGAAGCATTTGGACGAATTAAACTCCATCTTGTTGTCTACACTCCACTTGTATATCGCGTCTATGTCCCGCTGTAGCGCCAAACTGTCAAGGTCGGAGTTTATTTCCAGGTACAGCTTTAAGTCGTCAGCATACAAGAGACATCTTGCATGAAGCAGAACTTGAGGAAGATCGTTGACCATGATGAGAAATAATAAAGGCCCTAAAATTGAGCCTTGACTCACGCCGGAACGCGTGTGATAGGTACCCGACACGTACACTATATGCAACTTCAAGGTTCGTCCTATTGTCAAGGTTGTTCATAATAAAGTCAAAGTCAAAATAAAAAAAGGCACTGTTGACCGTCAAACTTACAAGTTAAATGAATTAAGTAAACGATTCTAGTTGCACATTCCGAAAAACAGTTAATAGTAAGTACAACCACTCCATTTCGGGGTTTTTTTTATCTAAAAATAATGTTGTACATATAAACAAGAGTTTATATTAGTTATCTTTAAAACAGTAGACATGACAGACTTCAATAAAATTATTGTTTTTGTAGTAAAGTAAGCAAATAGTTCGGAACCTAAGTTTTGTATTACTGCATGCTACGAATTGCTACGAGTCTACGGATTGGCTACGCCGTAGCATTTTATAGACCCAAACCTTTTCTTTATATATTTACCTATTCACCGATTTCTGAAAAACTCAGGATCTTAGTAAATTCATATACTTATTCAAGTAATTACATTTTTTGTAAACCTATGTATTTTAGTAATAATTTTCGCGCTGAAATCAATGAACAGACGCCAGCACATCAAGTTACCCCAATGTGTCAAATTTCTTTGATCGTTTTTCAACTTTATGTTAAACAAAATAAGGTTAATATTCAACTGAGAAAATTTGACACATTGGGACAACTTGATGTGCTGGCGTCTGTATCAATCAGAAAGCGATTACTGGATGGTGTCAGAAGCCTGAAAATTCAACTAATAGTCTGTTTTATTGATCACTGTGCTTATAGCAGGCACGGAAGGTCTTTGTACGTCATGGATTGTCACCCATCCACCAAACGTTGCTCAGTATTGAAGGTCAACTCGTGCCTTTGTTATTACTAAGAAGAAATTAAAAAATACACTTCCGACACTAAAATTATTATTAACGTTGTCTTTTTAAGTAGGTATTTTTTTTTCATCTTACTGATCTCCTAAAGATAATTATTAGTCGAGATTTTGATTGAGATTTGATCTTGAATCATCTATACATTGATACGCTAAGCGAAATCTTTGGATCCTAAGAATACAAGATTTAATATTGTGAAAGTTTATGTGCAGGAGAAATTATATTTTTATACATCTATGTTAGAAATATTTAAAAAATAAATAAAACATTACTTTGATTGTTTTCGTAAATTTTAGACCTTACGCAATTTTACCAACATCAAGTTTATAGCGTAACCAAAGCAATTTTTGAAACTAACAAAAATATGCGCGGCAAATAACATCTGAGTCGACATTATATATGATCTGACCAAGATGTTGTCTGGACTGAGTTTGTTTCGGTGTTTCTTCTCAGAGTAGTCAGATAGTGAAACGCCGACCACACCTAGCTAAAAAATTACGTGTAAAAGTGTTTGTATGAACCTATTTGCAGAAATAAATTATATCATTTTATCATTTTTTATCATTGACATAATAACCAATAATGCAATTTTCTATTAAACCTTAATATACGGTTGATTATCGACCAGTGAGCGATCGCTATTTCTTGTTAAACAGCAAACAAAAAAAAGAATTTGAAAAAAAAGCAAGATTTATGTTAAAACTAGACAAATATTTTGAATCCTTGTACTTTCTCATTAAATATCGAAAGTCCGGGCGACGTTGTGTAACGCTGGCAAGAAGCTATGTTTTTATTAGGGCTGGCTCCAATGGTCGGCTAATGTATGCAAATATCAACAACATGGTAATGTCGAGGACGATTCGCGACAACCCTGTAGTTCACTGATGCGACTTTTTTTAAGAAAATTGTTTTAAGTTAAGCAATCGCAGAAGTGAAATGTGTTTATGAAGATGTTTATCATTTTGTAAGGTACACCACCACTAGGGAATACAATCTCGATATCGCGAGATCTCAAAAACACGTGATCTCGGCCATTTTTTCGATATTCAATCTCGAAAATAAGCGATCACGTTTTCTTGATCTCGTTTAAGATCTCGACAATATCGATCGAGATTTCGAGATAGTAGCTATTTTCAAAATACATAACATACTACATAATTACTTTTTTTAAATAATTCAAAGATGCGCGCCATAATGGCGTATTTATTTGCTTTGACAAGTACAACTTTGTTGACTTTTTTGAATATAGATTTCATTTTCATTGTTTTGTATTATTCATGCATAACTTCATAAGATAATTTTACAGCGATATCCTAACTAGTATTACAAGTATTCAAATTCATGTAGTATTCTAATTTAATAGCATTCCCTCGAGTTTTGTATCGATAAGGGTGTTTGAGTTTAAAAACCAAAATCTCGACAATCTCGAAATCTCGCCAGATCTCGACTTGTTTTGCACGAGATTTCGTAACTGTCAATCTCGACACCAGGTTCAACAGGCGAGATCTCGATTTGCTAATCTCGGCTCGAGATTGCATTGCCCAACTGTCTAGGTGTAATTTATCTATAATATGCATGTATTTAGAGATATATAACTATGTTCATTAGTTTTCTAGTGCTCATTAATTAATTTGGGTCTAGATGGCGTTGGGTGAAAGTTGTAACATTTTTATTATTTATTTGTAACTATATACTCGTACGAAGTTAAATCTGAAGTTTTTTTGCCCATTCTTCCCTATACGAAACTACCTTTAGGAAGGGGCAATCAGAATAAAGTTTGACGTTCAAAAGTACCTTTTAAATGGCCGAAATGAAATAGATGTTTCGACTTTTGCCTTGACTTTTTATTCAAAAGAAGATACGCGACAAATCGCACCAAAAAAAGTCGCGACATCAAAACTTACCCTTAAACAGATCATCAGAATAAAAATGTAAGAGCTCACTCAAGTAGCCGTTAATATCGGTTGATTATCATCCCGACACAGACATTACCCCCTCCCCCCGGCCCCCCTGCCCACCCCCCATCACCAAGAGCGACCTAATTTTCACTTTATTAAGGTTAGTAATGGCTTGTTTACCCAAATGGAAGAGAGTTGTGCACTATTTAGGGATTTTACAAATGTTTTTGAGATAAGACAGTGGCGTAGTTAGGACAAGGGTTTGTTTTAGTTTTGTTATGATTGATTTAATGCATCGTCGGTCCAGTTGTCAGTGAGATTGAGGTCCTGATTTCGATTCCTGGGTCGGGTACAGTCTTTGAGTGGTTGGTCCGTCAGAGATTATGCAGCAGCAAACACTAGAAGTTGTGTGTGTGTTTTTTATACCCGGTTGATATTAACTGCGACGTTAACATAATATATCTGGCAAAATGTGGGCGTACTGAATTCTACACCTCTATCTTTCATTGATTATGATAATAGATTTACTGCGTTATTTATTTATTTATTAAAACTTTATGCACAAGTAAAAAAAAACTGTACAAAGGCGGACTTAATGCCTTAGGCATTTTCTACCAGTCTACCTTAAGGTGATGCAGAGACAGAACAAGGTAGGTGCAACAGGGTAAAAAAAAAAGAATTTTTATTTATTTTTTTGCCCTTAAGAACAAAAAAACAAAAAAATAAAAAGTGACACATAAAAATAAATACACAGATACATACATACTTAAAACAAAATAAATACGGTAGTCAAGAGAGGTACAAATACGTTGTTAGAGAAAAATCAATCAACTCTGTGATGAACCTGCCAAAGTCTTATGAAAATGTTCACGAACTTATCATTTAAATGTGAACCTACTGGTTCCCATCCTGATGTTCAGAGGGAGCGCATTCCAAAGGAATACCGCCTGAACGAAGAAGGAAGAGTAAATAAAATCAGATCGGTGAGAAGGACATCGTAGAAGACGATTATTCGTGGACCGAAGATTCCGAAGATTCGTGGACCGTTATTGTGTAGGCAGCGAATTTTTGCGGGATTACCAAAGGTTTTTGCGTAAATTTATGAGTTGTTTTATTTTACACTAACGGACTTTTCGCGGTTTCACCCGCCAAGTTCCCGTTCCCGTCGGAATGCAGGGATAAAAAGTAGCCTATGTCACCCAATTTTTCAAATCGTTTCGAGCTGGTTTGGCATACTGAACACGAAGTTTCGGAGCCGATCTTACCGATGTATTCTTAAAAAGTTATTTCAATTTTAAAAGTGTGATACTTTGTTGTGCAGGCCAGTGTAGTTACCCTTATGAATTCAAGCTTCTTAAGGCTTATCAACGTCTTGTAGTGTCATATTATGAGAAGTCACGTCTCCGCCATGGCGGCCATATTACCTCGCTGTACATTTTATCATTTTAATTAAAATACACGTGTTTTTAACGGTAGTAGAGACCAGGAGATGTTGTGAGGACTTTGGGATGTCAAACATGATTGACAGGTTTGTTTGCGAAACTAGCAATGGTCTCATGGAAATGACATTTTAAAACAAAATGTACCTACTATGGGTAAAAATCGACAAATTTATCTAAGTTTAAAAAAAAAACTTGAGAGGTGTCAAGGGACACACCGGCACCCCGTTCCTTTCGATTGATTAGTGAAGGAATTGTAAAATTCGCGATTGATTGATAAGTGAAAGAGTTTTTCAATCGAAAGGTACTTAATTACTAAACAAACATTACTGAACCGTACTGAACGGCTGTTTTTTATCTTTTCTTGTCAGGGTTAGGTTTTTATTTCTGCTGGGCAGTTTGTTCAGCCACTTCTCCTTCCCAACAAAACACTAGGAAGTGGCAAGGGGCGGGCTTTTTGGTGGACTGTCTTATGTAATTTTGACGTTCAAAAAGTGCTGATCCTCGGCCTAATTTGAACAAAATACTTTTGATATTGATTTTGATTAACACTTTGCTTCGCCCAGCCTGGGAATCAAAACTAAGACGTCACGCTTAGTAGCGTTTAACTGTCAGTATTTTGTACTGTAATAATATGCTGAGATTGGAGCCTTTAGCCTCATACAGTTCTTTCGTTTTTGTTATTACCTTGTTGGTTTTTATTTTTTGTTGTAAGTATATTTCCTTTTGAGTCTCAAACAATTGTTTTTCTTCCTTTCTCTACACCATTAGAAGTAGTGAGATCGTTTCTAAACGTGGCGTTAGATATAAACATCTCCACATATCATTTCACCCGCACTACAATACTTAAATCAGTCCATCAGAGCGATGCTGTACTCGGAAACCAATCGAAACGTCTGTTTATTATACAAGATAACAAGCTTTTAATGTACGGAACCTTGTCTGATACAACGCATAATGCATGAGCACTACCCAGATTAGAACCCACGTCCCGAGGGCACCAAAGACCGGGTCACTATCACACCGGGATCATGGGCTGTCTAATATATGGACTATGTACCCGTAGCTAGTTGCCAATTTGGAGGTTTGGCGAGGATCTCGATTATGTTCGAAAATAATTGGATTCTAGTGTAGGTACGTACTGCTTATGTGTAGTGGTTATGGCCGCAACTATATTTATGGCGCTTTTCTAACGGCATCCGATGTAAAGTTATTTAGGTTTTAGTTTATTAGGCCTAAATAGTATTTGTTAATATTACTTAATACCGCGCAGGAAGTTTTGTCAAAAGACAGTTACGTGGACGAATACTTTGCAAGTTCAATGATTTTTTTAGTTTTTTTTTAATTACATAAATATATAATCTTACGTCTTTTTGCCATGAGGGTAGGCAGAAACTACAGAGCGCCATTTGCTACGATTGTATACATGATGTCATGCACACTCGCATAATGCAGTGTAATGCAGTGTGTGTGTTATGTGTGTAATAATGCAGTTGGGTTTATTTTTAATGTTCTCAACGGAGAGTCTTTAATTTTATTGCAAATAACAGCGTGAACAGTTAAATCATGCGTATGGTAAGGCTGCAGCTCATAAATTCCAACGCTTGTTGGCAACCAGCTATAAATTACTACCCTCTGTTGACCGTCACAAATGGCGCGGAATCATTCTCGTTCGCATATCTACCTATATTTAGATACCTAAATTGTATATCTCGGTCTTATCGTACTTCTTCCTATCATAAGGTTAGTGACTTAACCTGGTGTCAGAGTTTTAATGCCGCCCATGCGATTGTTCCCAACGAGTCACACTATAACCTGTAACAGTTTGACTCGTAGGGATTTTTTTCCCAACCAGTCACAATGTAACACGTTACGGCGTGAATCGTTGGGAACAAATTCTAAAAAGTAAAAAAAAAAAAAAAAAATTAAAACTTTTTTATTTCAAAGTATAACATTAATTTTGGTTAAACCCACTTCGCTTAATTTAATTTGAAAGATTATGTGCGAGTGAGGCGTCTCGATCGTTTACTTTAGAAAATATTGTTTTGAACATTGATGGTTACATTATCCATATATTAAGTTTGTGAAAGATCTGGAGAAACTTTGTACTGATCTACTGTAAGGTAATATCCCAACGTGTAACAGTATGACTGGTTAGAAAATAATTCCCAACGAGTCACACTGTTACAGGTGACAGTGTGAATCGATGGGAACAATCAAGCCCATGGGCCTCGAGAAATATCTCTCAGGCATTTTTTCACGAGTTTTGTTTCCTCACGATGTTTTCCTTCACGGTTTTTATTTATTTATTTATTTATTTTGGTAAACAAACAGTTACACAAATATAGTAATAACCAGCTAGTAAATTTAAAATTACATTTTATATGTGTAACTAGCAGCGTTCTAATTACAACAAATTAATAAAGAACAAGCACACGAGTGAAGGTGCAAAATGTTTCTTTTTTATAATCTAAGTTTTTTTAAATAAAAAGTGAGGATGATAACTTTTTTTTTAACAATAACAATAATAGAAATTAAAAACAAAACATTTAAAAATCTGACTTATTATTAACTATGATACGCAAGCGATAATTGTACAATACGCACATGAATCCGAAAATTCATAGGGCCTTTGGGTTCGAACTCGAGACCTAGGATATTGGAATCCGCCGGTCACACCACTAGGCTATCATTAATACTGCCGTACTTGTATATAATAATAATAATAATAAGAATCGGGTTCAAACCCCGGGTCGTTCAAAACGTTGTTGAGTTTTTCTATGTGGAATTTTTCAATAACAGCTCAGAGTCTGGATTTGTGCACGATTGATGACAATAAGCTCGTTGATTGATTGATTGGTTGATTTATTAATTTGTTCAAAAGCAAATTACCTACATAGTGTGTAAATATTATTCAGCTCAAAAAAAAATGGCGGTCCAGTCAGTCGCTCTCTATTACATGTTACTTAAACATAACTGGCAATATGTGGGGGTACACCGTTACCTATTTTGATTTTGATTTTGATTTTGATTTATGCCTAACATTTCGGTTTTTCGGTTCGATTCCCACCCAGGACAAATGTTTGTATGATGAGCACGATCATTTGTTCTGTGTCTGGGTGTAATTTATCTATAATATGTAAGTATTTAGAAATATATGAGTATGTTTATCAGCTGTTTAGTACCCATAACACAAGCTCTCAAGCTTGGGACTTAACTTGGGACTAAATGGCGTTGTGTGAAAAGTTGTGGAATATTTATTTATTTATTTACTTATTTAACATTTCGGGGATTACAGGTATGTTGTTATATTTACGTTGTGTCATGTAATTTCACAACTTTCACACAACGTAATCGAGTCCATCCGTAAAGGAAGTCATCGTGAGAAAACCTAGACTTGTAGTTTATGTAAATCGGAAATGCTCGCACTTTCTTTAAGTGAAGAGGCCTTTGCTCTGTAGTGGGATAGTAACAGGCTGGGTTTTTTTTTAAGGGAAACTTACGTCAAGAGTTTTCATAGTTTGAAATGGTTACCCTATTCGTTGGCCATACTTACAATATTTCTTTCGTGCTGCATTAGAAGCCGTAGAAGGCAATCGCCAATCGTGCAGGCTTACGTTATAAACGCTGACCAATCTTTACGTTTCAATCCATTCTGTAAGTGACAAATGCATGCATTGACAAATCAAATCAAATCATTTATTTATTTGATTGCACAAGTCCACTTGAATCCCCGTGGTTATTTCCTTAAAAGACGACGCCGGGAAATGTGTTCCTATGACACAACATGTATGAATGTAAACGAAGCAAAAGAAGTATGTAAGAATCGTAGCATATGGCGAACTGCAGTTACTGTCAACCCCCATAGGAAAAGGCGTGAGTTTACGTACGTATGTGTGTAGGCGCTCTGTAAATACTGCCTTCCCATTAGAAAAGTGAGTTTATGTGTGTATGTCTATACTAATATTATAAAGAGGTAAAATTTGTAAGTTTGTATGTTTGTAAGTTTGTATGTAGGGGGTAATCTTCGGAACTAATGATCCAATTTAAAAAATATTGTACTGGTGGAAAGCTACACTATTCCCGGTGGACATAGGCTACTTTTTATCCCCGTATTCCCACGGGAACGGAAACTACGCGGGTGAAACTGCGTGACGTCTGCTAGTATGAAATAAAATCAAGATTAAAATCGTGATGCCACCCGAGGAAGTGCTTGCCAGATTTTAAAATCATTACAATAATAAATAAATATCTGAAGCGTAAAATAAATAAGTTACGCTCGTATAGCTTTCATACGTGTTGATCCATAGGAGATGAGAACTGTTCTTGCATTCCAAGATTTTAATTTAGCAACATTATGACTTCTTGCGCCGGTATTATTCTTATTTTACGACGCCACGCCGTCGAGACGGTGCATCGCTTTTCGCGTTGTTTACAACAAACGTCCGTTTTATTGTTTTGATTATAATTATTATTGTCAGTATGTTTGCAATTACGACAAAAATACACGTATGTGTGTTTGTGTTAACTTTTCAAACATCGTATTACTTATTGATGATTAAACAGTGGAAGGTGGGCCGTCGCGATTTAAAATATATGCTTTCCGAATTAAAAATGTACCTGTTATTTATTTTTGTGTGATATTTTGATGATAACAAAATCCGGACGTTTTCCTGCGGTGTGTATATTTTCCCGCCGCACAATTTGTAGATTATTACTTATATGTTTGATTAGTCAGACATTTTGCACGTGCTAATGTTATCTAAACCAGTTGGTCATGCTGCTTTATCTCACGTATGATACATCGGTACGCAATGAACAAGATACTAGTTTTCGTGAATCTTTTTGCTGCTTAAAAGAAATATTACTTTCCTGCTCAAAAGATGATGATTTATTTTTATGATTGCTTGACCACATTTATTCAGTAACATATTATTATGTTGTCAACTTCACAACAATTTATTAGCTAAGTGCATTGGCCTGATCTAATAAGTCACATAAATTCTTTTTCGGCGGACGGTTTTTAAAGAAAAGTAAAATTAAATTGGTAAGAAGAAGTTACCATAAACAAGAAGTTGTCATACACAAGAAAAGATAAGATAAACAACAAGACAAGACATTACAAGACAAGACAAGATTGACAAGCAAGATACGATTGTTAAGTTATCGAAATTGAGTAGAGAACGCAGTGGTTTTGTCAGACTCCTACCAAATAATACCTTAAGTTTCATACCAGAATCAGGCATTTGTAGCTGGGATTCAAACTAGTACGAAAAAAGATTTTTTCAAGTAGGTACCACTGTTGTCTCCAGATAGATTAACGCGTTCAAAGCAAATCAACTCTTCAGTTTTAATATTATATTAGTATGGATAAAGTTAAGATATCCTATATATAAAAATACTGGGATTCAACTTAACTGCATCCAGTTCGACTAAAAGCGAACCCCAACATGGTTGGGAGAAGGCTTGGCAGATGATGAAGTGCCTATACATAGATAGGTATTGACAAATCGTTTCTAATTGTCGTATCGCGACTGTCGCAGCAAGCCTAGTTTTATTAATATTACTACTACTACTTTTGATTTTTGCATGGCTTCAATGGACCTGAAATACAAGCCTGGAGCCTTGGTTAAGCACCAGTGTCCCTCAATATAATGTACCTTTTTTGTACCGCAAAAATGAGAATAATAGTTATAATTTCAATCCGATAAGTACCTACCTCAACACATTTACGAGATACTTAAGGGGTCGTGAGTTCGTGACGGAGAGAAGGACGAACAGACCACAAAGTGATCCTTAAAGGGTTCCGTCTTTTACCTTTTTAGGTACGGAACCCTAAAAATAAACTAAAATCTTGTAACGTAGGCACTTGCAATTTCCTCATAAGTTCGTCGATATCAATTAGAGTAATGGTTATAAGAGAAACATAGTAACAAATGTAGCCGGATTCTAATGAAGCGGTAAACAATTATTATTTATGAGCAGCAGTTCGTGGGAACCGCCGGTTGTACCGCCTACTAACACAACACATAACTACGTTAATAGCGGTGCATTGTACTTTGTTGTTACAACTATAGTTTACATAAATCGGAGGGTTTTAAAGGCGAAAGAAAACGCTACAGGAATGATTCTATTTTTCACAGACGATCCTGATCTAGCAGATGCATGGGCTGTAATAGTCAAAATAAACAGATTGAAAATTAGATTTGCTACTTTGATACTTTGTGGATACGAAGCAAGAATTTAGAAAAGAATAGAATACTCTTTATTGTACACCATAAAAACTTACAAATTATAACTTTAAGGGCTACATAGAGTGATACAATGGGCGGCCTTAGATATACCACCGAACTACGTCATATCTCTACCAGTATTAAATATCTGACACATTGGAGACAGTCTTCCCTGTCTTAAGTTCATTGCTAAACTTTTTATTATGTTCACTTAAACATATTTTATGAGTGTGAATCAAACAAACTATAATTGTATCTTAAATTTATCAAAAAAATAAAATTAAATCGGCGTCACACCTCTGATATTTTTCCCGCGCTGTCATTGCGGATAGCAAAGACAACTGGACGTACAGCCAGCACATAAATCACGCGTGTCGGCCCGCGATAGCGTGCATGTATCCGAACGATGATCGATGCATCCGAAATGTATTTAGAATTCGACGAATAAATGTTTGTTTAATATTTGCCTAATGCATAATTATTGGCTTTTAATTCTGTAAATTATTACGCAAATGGAACTAGACAGGAAACTGGCATAGGTAATTATTGGATTTGAGGACAAGTCAAAATTCACAGACACGCCAGTTTGACGTTCTGAAGTAGGCTTCAAATGAATGCGCAGTACATAGCTCTGCTACAGCAGAGCGTCGCAACATGTCATGCGCATTTTTTGAAAGCCTTACGAACTGTAACTGGACGAATTTCCACCGAAGTATTTTGTCCAAGGCCCAGTAATAATCACGAAAAGGACAATAGAATTTTTATGTAACGATTATGAAAACCATTTCTTTTGACTAATCTTAAAATTATACTAACCTTGACCTTCGCTATCCTGAACTGGCATTTCCGCTTGCTCCCCAAATATCGTCTGACACCAATGTGAATGTAAATCTCTTGTAGGTATATAAAACATAGTGTTTATTGTGTCTACAGAAAATACGTGGGCTATTATCTAATATAAATGAGTCTATATATTTTTTGGTTTGTCCATAAACAATCGCGCAACATACTTAAAACATATTAAATATAGTTTATTAACTGTCCTAATAATCCTAAATATCGTTTTAACAATCAAAGAGTCTTTAAATATAACAGAAGAAATTGAGCCATAAATCTTTGACCTAATCCCAAAAACATGTAAGAACCATAGCTAATAAAATAACCGCGCGACAGTAAATTGTTTCGCGTTCGAAATACAAATACTTATTGTTTAAATATTAACCGTCAAGGTAAACCATAAACAATTCATTATAACGAACCACGAAGTAATTAGAACGAACAGTGTTGTAATTAAATCATGCACTTTTGGCGGTTAGAACGCAAAAATAACATTTTAACAGTCTATGAAACCAAACAACTAGTGTTGTACACGTTAATGGTTTCAATATTTCATAAGTCATTTCGCTCGTGGCCGTGAAATAGTCACGACTCGCTTACGTTTTCCCGCCCGTGGGAAATGGATGCAAGTTATAAAATATTGGCGGGAACCGTTTGGCATGTAGCTCCATAATTACTGTATTGTTTGTACAATAACGTATATTTGTTCATTTTTAATGAGGTATTAGTATTTCCGCTCTGGTGTTAATTATGATTAATATTTCCGACCTTTGTTGTTATTTGTAACTGCTATTTCTATTATTGTATAAATAATGAAATAGATGGCAATAAGGGGAGCCAATGTATTAAGTCTTAAACATGACTGGTGGCACCACTTAATCCGACGGAAACTAAAGGCGTAGCAGTGATGATAATAATTGAATAACACAAAGTTTTTTATCGTGGCTGCTCGCCTCGCGGCTTCTTTACCTACGCTTAGATCTTGATTTCTATTCGATAAAACCATTCAAATTAGTTTTCTTAATGTAACAGTTAAGTGACGTGAAACTTTCACCTAAAATATAAACGCTATAATAATAATATAAACGCTTCCGCTTTTAACTCGGCCCGCCCCTCATCCGCGACGTTGTCGAGTGCCAAATGAGTCAGCTGTGATCTTGGACCTATCTGTCGACACTGTACTCCAATCTATTGTAACACCGGCCAATTATGAAGTGTTATAATACATTAAGACAGTACTGTGTCTTTTTATCAACCTACGCTTCGTAAAAGGTGTCAGAAGTGACAAAATATGTTACAATGTATCAATATTGTTATCGCTACAGTCCGAAAAAGTGTCGAAATGTTTTATGTAAGGGCTGTAACTTTTATGGACTTATACTGTGTTACCTATATGGATAGCATATTCTAGATAAAATAGATGTAAATAAAAATATCGTGTATGTAATCGGTTTGTTGATATTATTAATCAAGCTCCCGGTCATTGGTTGTGAAGTATTTTTATGTACTGTATGGAAAACTGGCGTTTTTTTCTTTTGGGTTTTAGTAGTTATGTTATTTTACTGTTTACATAACATCACGCCTGTTATCCCCGATGGGTTAGGCAGAGGGGTACCGGTAATACACCTTATATATTTCGCCAGTTAAGTTTAAGTCCCATGTAATAGGGGGCGAGCAAATTGCCATCGAATGAGCTCAGATCCAGACTCCAGGTTGATACTGACAAATTCCAGATGGCAAAACTGATTGAAAATCACAATATCGCTCTGCCCGACTTTACTACTGCTACTATTTACTTACAATAAAACTTCAAACGAACCTAAAGACCATACTATTAACTTCGTAAATGAGACAGTAAACTTTTCAAGTACACCTCATAGGCAGAGGACGCCTAACGCCTTATTGCGCCTGTATTTCTCGAAGGTATAGGTATATATATCTTCTTAATAGCATAATAATATTATGTTAATTAAATCATTATAAAAAGTCGCAAAACTAAACAGCAAATTGATGTATTAAGTGAGAGAGAGTTGCAATTTTACAAAAAAGGTTATTTGCATGTGGGCGAAATGACAAGTAATTATTCTATGGAACCATTAATTTTGGAACAATACTTGTATTATTAGAGATAGTTAAAATACACCCACATGTTACTAAAATACGTTTGTGTTCGCATTGACTTAAGGAGGATGCAAATTCCGGTCCCACCTTCCAATAGCTATGTGTGTTACATCGTTGGATAGGTATTTTTGAGCTGAATATAAGTTACTATGGCGCCAAGTTCCAAATCTTAGTCCGTTCAGAGTTATTCTTTAATAAACATGATAGTTTATTCAGTAGCCAAGTAATGCTATTTTTTACGTAATAATTGCACTAAAAACTAATCTGCAGGCCTAACCGTTTTACAAATTCTATTTCTATTATCGTAATCTATATGGCGACAATTGAAAGAAAATGGCGTATATGGAATCAGCTGTTTGTCAACTGTCAAGTGTTAACGAGTAGAATGTGTAATGTGGCTGAAAATTAAATACGCTTGACAGTTGACAAACAGCTGATTCCATGTACGCCATTTTCTTTATATAGTAGAAATTGTAATATAGCTAGGCCTGCTGACTAACAATCAACTCTGTGATGAATCTGCCAACATCTTAAGAATATGTTCACTAAATGTGTCAAAACAAGAAACATCTAAAAAATTATATTTACAGTATTCTCATAATAAACATAAGCGACTGCATGGCATGTTGGTAGCAACTGCTATGCCGGAGGTCGTGGGTTCGCTTCCCGCCCAAGATAAATGTTTGTGTAATGAGCTCGATCATTTGTTCTCTGACTGAGTGATCTACAATATGTATATTTAAAAAAATATATATGAGTATGATTTTGATATTATCAGTTTTCTATTACTCATAACACAAGCTCGGCTTAGTCTAAGATTAGATGGCGTTGTATAAGATTTGTGGAATATCTATATATCTATATATAAAAATGTTATGTTGGTTTGTGTACGCTTCAAAAACTCAAAAAGTTCTGCACCGATCGAACTGAAATTTTAGCATAATTTAATAATCCGCATCAAGGATTGTTTTTATAATTTTTTTTTTCGTTTTTTTAACCCCCGACGCAAAAAGAGGGGTGTTATAAGTTTCACCGCTATGTGTGTGTGTCTGTCTGTCTGTCTGTCTGTCTGTCGGTCTGTCTGTCTGTCTGTCTGTCTGTCTGTCTGTCTGTCTGTCTGTGGCACCGTAGCGCCCAAACGGGTGAACCGATTTAGATGCGGTTTTTTTTATTTGAAAGCAGGGTTTCTTGCGATGGTTCTTAGACCTAATTCATCAAAATCTGTTCAGCCGTTTCAAGGTTATCAGCTCTTTTGTGTTAGCTACCGTGGCTATTTTAGACGTCTATGGGTATTAACTTTACTTACAAACATATGTGTGTCTTAAAATTTCAAACACCCATGTGTGTAATATTAATAAGCAACATTATGGTGTATTTGGTCTGATGCAGCCAGGATATCTAGCAGACTAATACACTCTTGGGAAAATAACAGCAGATATGTTTGGATTCTTTTTAACCTGCATTTGATTTTGCACACAATGCACTGATGGCAACTGGGTGAGCTGATGCTGCAGCCCGGCTGTCCAGCACACCAGTAGGAAGACTCTTGACAAAATAATAGCAGATATGTCGTATTTGGATTCATTTCAACCAGAATTTGATTCTAAACACAATGCATTGATGGCAACTGGGTGAGCTGATGCTGCAGCCAAGCTATCCTGCACACCAGTAAGTAGACTCTTAACAAAATAATAGCAGATATGTCGTGTTTGGGTTCGTTTTAACCAGCATTTGACTCTACATACATTGCTCTGAAAAATTCTCATAACTATAAACTCTATAAATAAAATTAATGCGTTTAAAAATTATAAAATAAAAATTAAATTTTAAATTTAAAAAACCCCCACAGCAAAAAAGTAAACATATAAAAAGTTAAAAATAACACTTTAGCCATGAAATTTTACGTAACGTCGGGGTACCGTTAAAATAAGTACCTGCATACCTACAATACTAGGAACATTTCTTACTTAAGCGGTACCCCGACGTGAAGTAAAACTTCATGGCTAAAGTGTTATTTTTAACTTTTATATGTTTACTTTTTTTTAAGCATTCAATCACAATGTGCCACAGCGACGCGTTGTAGGGTACTGCTAGTATATTATATTTACCTATTTAATTAAGACCCGTGAAATTTAAGACCCGTGTAGTGTGCGGTTGCAGTTTACGGTCTGCGGCCCTTCTCTAAATCATCCTTTACAATATTCCGTTTGCTTCGTCAACGTTATTCATAGTAGGTATACCAACACATGTGTCCTACACGCACACCGGATGCGATTTCTACACTCCTGACCTTTTACCGAGAAAATCCCTTACAGATTGATCAACAGCTTGACCCACAGACACAGACCTACCTGTGTATTATTTGACCTCATGATATCGATATCCGATATCCCCTAATAAGCTACTTAGAAGATAAAATCGAAGGTCAATGTAAACGTCGCAAAGGCCTGTGTAAAATGCTTTAGTAATTCTTAATTTGGTACCTTTATTAATCCTGCTACCTGGGTATTTGTAACGATCTATCAGCGTTTAGATTTCTAAACATTCTAATGGAACTGAGATTTTGTCAATAATCCTGACAAAAGCTTATAAGACTATGAAAATAACTTTATAATAAATTAAACGTAAAAACATTACGAATTACCGATTTATTACTGAATGTAAAATTTTTCCGTCTTTCATCTTTATTTCACATAGAATGAACAACAAACTATTATGTTGAGTACCTAGAGATTTTACAATTAATGTGATAACTGATTTAAATTTGAAAGCAGTCTTTAATACACGTCATTTTTATGCCTAAATAAAAATAAAATCTTTCTTAGTTTCCAATTATGCGCAATAACCCTAGACTTGTCTTTGACTTGTAAGTTAGGGATATTTTTTTCAATTCAGAAAATAAAAAAAACAATTTATATTGCAAGCATAGGTCTTGCCAATTTACGCTCGTGCAGTAAGACACCAGAAACGAGGAATTGCAAAGGTTAACTCTGAAAGCTTTGTACAGACGCCAGCACATTATGTCACATTGGGGTAACTTGATGTGCTGGCGTCTGTACCTAAAACATTCTTAAATAACCGTGCTATCAATAAACATGACGTTTTAGCGGTATAATCTTCCCATTAACACTCGTCTCAGTACCCACAAACGCAACAAGTACGTGACAATCAGTTCACAGCTGATTGCAGAGCTCACTCGGCTGTGCAGATTACGGCCTCCTTGCTAGAATGTGCACTAGTTCTCTATTTGTGTTACAAAAGAAGGTCGGGATTTAAAAATAAACTTCTGTAGCGTAAAATAGGTTATACTGGCTTGTAGGTATGTCTGCGGTTTTGTTAGCATAGACAAAGGTAACTTCTGTTTGGTTTAGGAATTATCGAACTGGAGGCAATACGCTGTTTGACTAGTTTCTAAAACTCGTCTCAGTGGTTAGTGCCCCTGACTTTTATGCCGGAGGTCGTGGGTTCGATTCCCACCTATCTTGCTGCACCCTACTGTTGCTTCCTAACTAGGATCTTAATTAGGATCCTAGAAATCGGATAGTTTAATAAGCCCTTAAGTCGAATCGAGCGATGACAGATGAATGCTTAGAAATAAGCGACGTCTTAGTTGAATAAATCACTCAGAGCCGTTTACGTTCTTGGCGTTCAAGTTCAAAACAAATAATTTTGATTTTGGGGTTTTTCTTGTGAACATTTTCAGTATTTTTATGTGTTCTAATGTACATGGCTTTCAAAATTATAACTCTACGAGGTTAACAATGACTGATTTACCTATTATGTTTCATATTGTCGGGGTTATGATCGTAGCCACTACTGCCAAGCATAAGACTCTGGGTCAGATTCCAGGGTCAGTCAAAGTGTTTCCATCTTAAATTAGTACATTTTCGCCCGGTTATTGGCAATAGGCCTCTTTACATGAGACTTAATTTGACTTGCAGAATGCGTGCATACTGTAGGTGTACCTCTGACTACCCTTTAGGAATACAGGCGTGATATTACGTTACTTCCTACTAATATTATAAACACGAAAGTTTGTGAGGATGGATGGATGGATGGTTTGTTACTCTTTCACGTAAAAACTACTGAATGGATTTTAATAAAATTTGGTATGGAGTTAGCTGACACTCTAGATTAACACATTGGCTACTTTTTATCCCTGTATTCTCACGGGAACGGGACCTATGTGGGGGAAACCGCGGGACGTCTGTTAGTTCTATATAAAAACGTGTTATTCAGCTACCAAGACACCCGGTATTTCATTCGTATTTACAAACGTAACTAGCCAAACCACAGAATGCTCATACAAGTGCAGTCGGGCCATTAATCTAGTAGTTGTGGACGGGGTGAGCAGCTGTTGTGGTTTACCACTGCTCGAGAAAAACTGGCAACACTCGCTGGAACTTAGTGGTGTAAAGTAGGTTTGAGCTTGCGTGCATGCTGGCAGCACTGGAGTTAGTGACACATTATATTGCATTTGTTATAAACTTAAGCGTTTGATAACATTCTGTAACTACCTAGATATTTGGCTGGCCTCTTGGTCTAGTAGTTAGTGGTCCTGACTGCTATGCAAGAAGTCGTGGTTTCGATTCCCACCCAGGACAAATGTTTGTATGATGAGTACGATCAGCCTCGGCCAACTTCGTTAATCCTTAGAATCATCAATATTTTGTCTTCAGTTACCTTCTTAATTTTAGCTTAAGACTTGACAATTAATGTCAAGTTGTCACCTGTAAATCGACCGAGGATATTTATGTCATCTGTCATGATGTCAAGGATGGCGCTGGATTTGAAAAATGTTCAACTATCGTTAAGTTTTCTTAAATTTTCTACTGTTCCGTTCAACTTTCCTGTTTTTTTCTTTCATAAGAACCTTCTTCTGACAATAACAAACACAGCAAAAAAGAGAATTAGCGAAATTGGTTTTGCCGTTCACACTTGATGCCATGACTAAGGAAAATATGGATTATTTTTTGTATAAGTATTATACTTATGGAAAGGTATGTATGTCTTTAGAAATATATAAGTATGTCGGAGATGGCTTACGGTTGGGGTTGAATCTTCATCAAAAATCAAATTCACTCAAAATCAAAAGTCGTTTATTCACTTTAGGCTGAGGATCAGCACTTTTTGAATGTCGAAATTACATAAGACAGTCCCCCAAAAAGCCCACCCTTCGCCACTTCCTAGTGTTTTTGCTGGGAAGAAGAAGTGGCGGAACAAACTCCCCAGCAACACATCTGTCTGATAAGTTAACACATAGTCGAACATGATTTTCACATCGTTATCGGTTACAAGCAAAAATATTTCTTCAGGATAACTTAACCGTTACATTTTAACACTTTACAACGAAACGAATAACAGTTCCGGGACGTCTTAGCTCCACTGCGGTCGGGCACTGAATGTCGTCCTCGCTGCAGGCTTAAAACATCACGACTCTGTAGAAGCGCGTCATGGTGTCGGTAGATCACGTGCTATCGCCTTTTGGCGCGCTTGCGATTCGTTGTGTCCGTACTATTGACCGGATCCGACACGGCCATCCTGCGTTTCACACGTCCTCGTGTGTTAATCTGAAGCAAAAGAAAATACCACACAGTATCATTCACGCTCGGCCAGATCTGACCTAAATAACTCTGACTCAATAAAAGTATCATGTCTTTGAACATTTTTATTCTAAATGCAAGAATGTAACTCCAAAATTCTGTAACACCATTGAAATTACAGAAACAAAACATAAGTGACTGACAATTGCTGCCAATTCTCTATGTACAACACATGTAAACAGTAAAAAAATCATCCCTGTGACCATGTAATGCGACACACACTAAGTCAACCCTGTGACTACAAGTGTTCTATGGTAGTCATCCCTGTGACACCAAATTAACAGTCAGTCAACCCTGTGACCGAAGCGCAACACATGTGCGCACACACACATGTCAACCCTGTGACCATGCGAACTCAATGATTCAGTCATCCCTGTGACTAATCAATCAGACAGTCATCCCTGTGACCATCACATAATCTTACAAAGATTGTCATCCCTGTGACAATAACATACAATCACAGAGTCATCCCTGTGACCATCGCACACAAAATTAACAATAATTGAACTAATTAGGTACCTAGAGTACCCGCAGCAATGTCAGGTGAAGGTTCTGAAACGCCTTCAGTATCACATTTCGGTAAATCACAGTTGTCATTCAATTCAATAATTACTTTAGCTTCTGGCGTTTTCCTTACCCCGGTGGAACATCGGTTTTAAGTTGAATAAAAAGAATTTCCGTCATTAATTAACATGGTAATTATCTTATTGGTTTACATCATCCTCATCAATTTGGTCACAGCGCACTGCGCACTACATTAGTCATTACGAAAGGTTCAACTACACCTTAAAAATATTAGAAAACTCAAAGCACAACTGACGCAATCACCGCGCTATCTCAGAAGAGACACAACCAGACCAGATAAACCAAAATACTTAAGCACTACGCGTGATTTTTGGCTACGCATAGCCCTCCTTCTAGTAACCTCCAGTTACCATCTTACTCATGCTTTCCACTGAAACCCGACCTCCGCCAGAGTTGACTGCCCACCACGTACTCACGGACTACACACCGATTTCTACTGAGCTACGGTTGCACGACAACCTCTGGTACGGTCTCATCCATCACGTAAGCTTAAAGATTTCATTTCCACAACTACTTTACTAAAATCTTGTCAGTTATACTCTGAGCATGTGCGTTAGAAATACTGTTACAGTAAGTCAAGTTAACTCGTCAACTACCGCAACCTAGACAATTAAATGACCATTGCTTGCGCGGACCCTTACTAAATAAGCACCCTTATGACCTTGAACGGTCTCAAAATCAACAAGATCAGACTAAATCGACCGGAAATCTATTAAGTTTTGCATTTGCACGATTCAACCTCAGCTTTACGTTTGCCTAAAGTTATACCTCAAAAATCGAAACTCACTAATTCTCATTCTTCAGTTTGAATTAATAAACGACTTTATCAAGTATACACATGCTAGCAGCCACTAAAACATCCTAAGAACGTGACAAATCGCTAAGCAGGAATCTTATCCGTGGCCTGTGGCTTTTCACTAAGCCCCAACAAACCTCCAGTTTGTCACTATGCATTCTCATCAATGCCGAGTCCCACGGGCTCTATGGTCTCTACAAGACCCCGACCTCCGCCAGTGCCACTCGCAATACCGCGTATCCACGGACTACTTAAAGCAGATACCGATTTCTACTGGACTACGGCTACGAGGGGCTACTGGTACGGTCTGACCAGCCGACCTAAGATTCCCCACTATCACTCGATTCAACCTTTTCTATTTTACTTAAAATTTGGCCCTCAGGCATCCGCCTTAACCTATCATGTGCGTACTTGCAAAAACGTTATGAAAGATCCCTTATATTTGGAGCCTAGTTTAGTATGTTTCGTTATGACTGTACCTACAGTTTATTGCTAACTGAATTTCGATTAATGAGTCTTGCTAAAAACAACTAGGCATCGGTTTTGATTGCTGTAAGCATCGACTTAGGAACTGCCATAACACGTTCAACCTGTTTGTTGGCCCTAAATGAACCAGTAACGTGTGTAAATCAATGTTACTAGAATGACAAAACCTTTTATTAACACTTAAGCACTCGTATGCCAAAAGCTTTGTCTCGAGTGGATCCACGTTCGATATGACGGGTTAACTCGCAAAACATTGTCTTAGATCCGCAATGTACGCGTGTACCAAATAAAGCTAAGTTATCTTTAACCGCCCTCATAGTACTACTAGCAGACTACCAGTATCGATAAACCGGAACAAACAAAGGAACTTATTTGGTTAATGCGTCTATTAATACGAAATGCATTCCCTTAAATCTTGTTTACCGCACAATTTTCCAAACGCGTCACGTTGGTAACGTTTATTTACCTACTGAGTTTCAATTGTCACGACTTCTATTGTTATCACGAAGTAACAAAATATTCCTACGTAAACAGACCCCAGGCAAAACGCTAAACAATACTTCGATCGCATTATTGTCAATTTAACGCACTAAAATAGCCCTCTGCTAATTTAACTTCCAGTAGCCTATCTACGCGATGCTAAAAGAATATTCATGACGTTACATACCCGCGGTACCGACGCTGTTTTAAAAAAGAACATTTTTGTTTAGTAATAACTAACGAACATTTTGTCACGGTTGATTGTGATAAGTACCCTGTTTAAAATATTTCGCGAACGATCATCACACCTATTTGAAATGATTTATTATCTTATTGTACGCGCTACCCGCATGTAAAATAAACTATTGGCACTATTTAAAACTTCGCAAATAATTCGTTCGGTGCTAGGTCTATGTTTGTAGTACTATCTAGGTATGATTTTTACACAAACGTTCGCATTGACCTTCAAAATTGCGATTAGTACTGCTTGGAAAGAAAACATTTTGGTTCCAAATTCAAACAAAAATGACACGACTCACCGGATTGTTGTCTGCAAGTGGGTACCAGCTATTTCGCGCGCATTTGTAGGCCGCACTGCCGCCCGAGACGCGCTGCCAAGCCGCGCCACCGCCAGTCAAGTGGGAAGCAAGTTCTTTATGCCACTTCTGATGTCGGAGATGGCTTACGGTTGGGGTTGAATCTTCATCAAAAATCAAATTCACTCAAAATCAAAAGTCGTTTATTCACTTTAGGCTGAGGATCAGCACTTTTTGAATGTCGAAATTACATAAGACAGTCCCCCAAAAAGCCCACCCTTCGCCACTTCCTAGTGTTTTTGCTGGGAAGAAGAAGTGGCGGAACAAACTCCCCAGCAACACATCTGTCTGATAAGTTAACACATAGTCGAACATGATTTTCACATCGTTATCGGTTACAAGCAAAAATATTTCTTCAGGATAACTTAACCGTTACATTTTAACACTTTACAACGAAACGAATAACAGTTCCGGGACGTCTTAGCTCCACTGCGGTCGGGCACTGAATGTCGTCCTCGCTGCAGGCTTAAAACATCACGACTCTGTAGAAGCGCGTCATGGTGTCGGTAGATCACGTGCTATCGCCTTTTGGCGCGCTTGCGATTCGTTGTGTCCGTACTATTGACCGGATCCGACAAGTATGTTTATCAGTTTTTAGTACCCGTAACGCAAGTTCTGCTAAACTTCGGACCAGATGGCGTTGTGTGAAAAGATGTGGAATATTTATTTATTTTTATTTTATTTATTTATTTAAGTCAAAGACATTTAATCTTTATTCTCTTTCAAAGAGAATAAAATACTTATTGAATGTCTTTGTTCTCTTTGCTTTATGTAGAAGTAATCTTTCAAAGCGTCTGAGCAGCTGGTATTATGTAGCTTCTGCCTGGTATAGGCATAGGCGTGAGTTTACAATGTATGGAATGTCATGAATGATATAAGCAAAGTTCACGTCAAATGAACTGTAGGTCAGTGTAGTCTTTAAGTAGTGACACGCATAATGAGTATCGCAGACATACATGCGTGTAAAATGAATACTGAAGAAATGTACCTATGTAAACATTATTAAGCTTGTCCTAATATCGTCGGGAAGGGACAGAGAACAAAGGCACCAGATACACAGGAACTAAACATGAGATACTTAGATGTTCCTATAAATAAATACTCCTCAACTCTCAGACAATGTCATCTAGCCCCAAACTAAGCAGAACTTGTACTATGAGAACTAGATAACAGATACAAATACTTATATATTTCTAAATACATACTTACATAATTATAGATCAATTAAGCCAAGACACAGAACAAAATTAAATGATTGTGCTCATCGCATAAACATTTATTTATTTGGTTATTTATTAATTGGCCTATCTACAATTGTTACACTGTTACACTTCATAGTACAATCAATTTACTCAAGCATAGTGTACAATATGATGCGATAGACACAGCATGTAATAACAAAATTAAAACAATAAAATAATATAACAGATAGTTTTGAAACAACGCTTATCCGTAAGCCACACCAATACATTTTCTTTGAACGTGGCGCTTACATTTTTGAAGTGTTGTGGAAAAAATATCGAGCGAATCTTCACAATTATTAAGAAGCCTGCAAATTCTGGGGAACATTTACCTTGGGGAATTGAACCCACGACCTCCGGCATAGCAGATCCCCGGGTTGGGCCCGGGGATTTTAACCAGGACCTTAGGCTCAGCAGAAGCGCTCGCGACAAGGCAGTCAAAGAAAAAAAAATACCTATGGGACTTCAAATGCTTTATCGTTTCTACGGCGTCCAAAATTCTCGCACCAAATAGAAAATCTATCTGAAAACTGAAAACCATCAACACACTACATTTTCAATTAAACCACATGAATCGGCAGTGCTATTAATAACGCCAGTAAAGTCGGGGACACACTGGGGCGATTCGCGGCCGTCGACAACTTATGGCCGGTCAATCGTTAGGCAGTAAACACACTGGCGATATCGCGGGCCGATGCGGAACGTAAATAATCCGGATACCGGGCGATGTGGACAAGTGAAGTATTTCGGTTACGGATAGCTAGCGATTTATTGTTTGTAATGCTTTTTCTGACTGTAGGAATGACTGCGGTTACAGTGTTCAGATCTCGATGTTATTTTAAAGAATTGTTTTTTTTATTCGAGAAATCAAATAACATAAGAATAACGTCGTGGTGGCTTAGACGTTAAGGCGCGTATCTTAATAGCAAGGACAAGTACCAATAGGACTTTTTCCATTCATATGATCTTTCTAATCAGTTTCTAGTTTATCTCAGCCAGCATCGTTGCTATCGGTGAAGGAAAACATCACGAAGATACCTAGACTTACAGTTAATATGAGTTTGAAATAAATGCACAATCCCCTATGTGCAAGCGTGGTGATCAATATTCGTACCTTCTCGTCCCGAGTTCATCCGATCGAACTTTTCATCTCAGAGCGTGACGGGTCAGCCTAACTTACCACAACCTATCTGCGTGCGGTGCCCCAAAAGAAATTTCCACTTCAAAATAATTATATTAACATAGTAGATATCAACATGAATAATCAACTACGTACATAAAACCCACGAAAATTCTGTAAATGACGTACAAACACATCGCCATACTATTTTGGGGGCATGCATTGAATAGATAATAACGCGAGCCCGAGCCGCATCGAACACATTCGATTTATGAGCTACGTGCACACGAGCGGCCTGCAGTCGTAGGCTCTGCATTATGCACACTGCACAGTTCACAACTTGTTTGCGGGTTGGTATTACTGCAATGGATTCCTTTAAATAATCGTTGTGTTATGGAGCTTTTAATTAGCTTAATGGTAATTTAAGAGTGGAGATGGTGAAACGAACCGATAAACTGACTGTTTAACGCCGATAGATGAAGAAGGGATTTTACTTTTTTGTTACATTACGCGGTACACTATTCCACGACTTTCACACAACGCCGTCTAGTCCCAAGTTAAGCAGAGCTTGTGTTATGGGTACTAAGCAACATATATTTCTAAATCCAATACCTACCTATAAAGTAAATGAATTACACCCAGACACAACAAATGCTCGTGATCATCACACAGGCATTTGTCCTATATGTTATACACATTAGCCGCGTTCAGTATAAAACACGGACGAAATTGTGTGTCCACATATAATCTTTGTGTGAGTAAGCCCAATTGCTGTGGTTGACGGAACGTGACTTTTATTACCAACTGATACGACTCGGTGAGCAAAGAGACAATTTTGGCCGAGTTTTAGTTGCCTCACATTTTTCACTCGTAACTCGTACTAAGTTTCTATGCGGTATTATATTAAAGCGGTACATCTTATGCTTAAAGGCATGTAGGTGAATAGTTTCATGTTTTATCCCCTTGGGAGTAGGCTGAACAACAGAACCTGTTACCTTTCCCCTCCTACTTGCAAAAAGTTCATACATCGGCCAGTTGATTCGGTAAAAAGTAACCCTGCAAAAGCTCTAGTGCAGTAAACTGGCAGAGCCAAACATTAGTGCTAGTGCCTATGTAATGACAGCTCAATTCGCCTTTACTTCACTTACATTTTTATGGGGTATTTTTTACAGATTAGTGCGTAGTAGGTACCTACACTTATTCGGCGATCTAACCTGTCAACGATGTACTAGAATTTCCTTCCATTCCATCCAACACGAACAAGTTGAATCAATAATAAGGCACAGGAATTCCTCCAAGTCATGTATTAAAACACTCTCTATTTATAGCTTACGTGACATCACGAAATGCGGCTAAAACTGCAATACTTTAGTAATAAATAGAATTTGAGCACTCTAACGCCATCTAGTAGCGTGCCCAACAAACAAGAACATTCCACGACTATTTACACAACGCCATCTAATCCCAAGCTAAGCATATCTTGTGTTAAGGGTACTAAACAACTGATAAACGTACCTCAATATTTCAAAATACATTAATGTTATAGATAAATTACACTCAGACACGGAACTAAATCGTGCTCACCACACAAATATTAATTTGTTCTGGGTGTTCAGAACCACTTGCAACTATAGTCCAATAGGCCAGTCTAAACGTCAATCGGTTGTTTATATAAAGCCATCAGTGTTACGAGTATGACGTCTGTCAGTGTGTGTGTGCGCATCTCGCGCCCGCGGCCTGCTGAAACCCATAATATCTGATGGCTATAAACCATTTACGATAGTGTCTAGCCAGATGAATTTATGACGTGTGGATAGGGCTGCCTATTGAAAGTTATTGATTAAGTTGCTTAATAGTGACAGTATTAGGAAACGAGTTCTATATTTAGTTAAAGCTTGAGAACTTTCGCGCCCATTCTTGTATGTTGAACTTTATTCCGACGAACGAGTTAAGGTTCAGCTCGTCGGCTGCGTCTAAGTTCAAAGTATAAAACAAAATTGTCATTATTACTTCAGTATCTATCTGCTGTTCTTTCCTAGATCTGCTGCCTGTCAGAAAGAGATTACAACTCTCTGATTTTACAACCCAATGGGAACAAGGGAATTGCGGCATCATAGATACGTAATTAAATTGCACGTAGGGCCTGTCGGAGTGTGAGGGTTGTCCTCTTCGAGAGAATGATGAACAAAAATTGAAAAACGTTAGCTTAAATGGTTGACAACATGGTTTGGTCACTTGAAAGGATGAATGAAAGGCAACTAACGAAAGGTAAGGCAGAAGTGGAAACGCCGGTGGGGGCGCCCTAGAAGAACATACATAGACCTTATTGGTGAAGTTCTTCAGAAAGGTCAGATGCGTAGTATTCGAAACAAGCGCGTGTTTGATTAAGAACATATTTTATGAATGGAAACGAAGCAAAAGAAGTACATAATTACGCGAGAATCGTAGCATATGGAGCTCTGTAGTTTCTGCTTTCCCCCGTGGGAAAAAAGCGTGAGTTTATGTACCTACCTATGTATGTAATTAAATTGTAAGTTACAAAGTTTTGTTTCACTTATCAACTTGTTCGAAATCTCTCTACTATTTTTATTATCTCACCTATTCCTTGACAGCCCTGCCAAGCTTCCGATATGTATTTTAGCAATTGCATTTATATACCGGCAATACTAGTAAACATTCTACATCGTAACACAGGTTGCATTACGACCATACAAACGTCTGCTACTTTTAGCCATTTCATACACAATTTTATTACCAAAGATTTGAAGATTACTCTCATTGTGACTCATACCTTATTACTCGCTGAGTTTTACACTTTAGACTTTAAACCTCTAGAAATAAAGTTTAAAAACGGTTGTGGGTAAGTTAATTAAGTTGGTTGTAAAACATTTTGAATGCCGTTGTAAACGTGGTAGTTTAGTATAAGTTAGGTACTTTTAATATTAGTGAAATTGGTATCAGTTAGTGTTAAGTGCGGTTTGGTACATTTAGAGACTATTTTGCAGACGTAGTAGGTAGTTATTTCAACTAAAAGTTGCCAACAAATAAAGTTAAGGGAGTATAAACGAAGACAGGGCATTTTGTAAAAACACAACAATTCCAATTACATAGACACTCGTGATGGTCACGTGTTTCGGGATAAGTCAACTCCATAAGCTTCAACTTAAAGCGGCAATAGCTGAATAGCTAAGACGTCGGCCTAGCGATCGATAGGTCGTGAGATCGATCCCCATCCATTGCTCTATTGACGTGTACCCACTCCAGATACAAGCATTTTTATATTAGTTCAAAATCAAAATCAAATAAAAAGTCATTTATTCAAATTAGGCTGAGGATCAGCACTTTTTGAACGTCAAAAATTACATAAGACAGTCCCCCAAAACGCCCACCCTTCGCCACTTCCTAGTGTTTTTGCTGGGAAGAAGAAGTGGCGGAACAAACTCCCCAGCAACACGTCTGACTGATATGTTAGAAGAACTAAAAAAATCTGTTACTAATTAAACAATAACAAAACCAAGGTCAGCAAGACGACCAGTCACCACAAGCAGCACCCGTTCACGAGCATAACGCAAAGATCAGCCCAGTTGAAAGGGTTAACAAGTCTACTAGTAATGTGAAATCCTGGATAAAACCCTTCTTTAAAAAAAAAGCCCCGATTAACAATGATATACCCTTTAATGTTATATAACTTGTTCCAGGCTATGTTGTTTTACGCGCCCCGGTGGCTGTGGAAGTCCTGGGAGGGCGGCAAGATCCGGGCGCTGATGATGGACCTGGACGTGGGCGTGTGCACCGAGATAGAGAAGAAGACGAAGAAGAAGCTGATCCTCGACTACCTGTGGGAGAACCTGAAGTACCACAACTGGTGGGCTTACCGGTACTATCTCTGCGAGGGACTTGCTCTTATCAATGTTATAGGTAAGTCGAAAATTCTTGCAATGGGCTACCAACTTGACAAAATTTTAGTTTGTAGTCCCTCATATCTAGATTATAAGAAAATATTCGAAACATATTTTTCTTTTTTCACGTAATCAAAAAATAACGGCGATAGATCGAGTCAAAATGTCACATGACGTCTAGCCAGTACAGTTTATACTAGATAATGACGTTACAAGCCCCCTCCTCTTAACTTGAATGCGCTTAATCTTGCTTTGATTTCTATTAACTTGAAAAAGAAAAAAAAACTCATGTACCTACCTATTATTTTTTATAATCTAACTGATAGACTAATTATATTTTGATGCTCATATTCTGTCAAACACCCTATTCTTTTGTACAAAATATAAAAAAAAAAAATTACTCACAACTAAATCTTACCACCGGGTATTTAAACCCGGTGGTAAGATTTAGTTGTGAGTTTTAAATTTATGTCGGTCAAACAAATATACATTTCACTTAATAAAAATACTATTAGGTATACATTATTCTAGTATTTCTACATTCAGACTTAAACTTCGCATGAACAACAAGCTTAACAAAAAAAGAATTATCCAATTTTGTGCAGTCGTTCGGAAGTTATGAGCGTACCTTATTTAATAAGATGACAACAAATATATCCAAAACATTATTAACTTCTAGGTACTACTTTTTATTTAGCGAGTCTCTAATATTCTCTTAAAACCTTTTGTATCTGATAGAATTAGAATAACAACATAATATACATATGTATAACCTAACCTAACTTACCATACCTATCCTATAGCTAACCTAACTACCTAACCTAACTACCTTACTGAAATGCATTGATTTCGAAAGATACAAAAAACATAATTTTAAACTCAACTACTGCGCTGCGTGTCTCTATGTTACATACAATGCTAGAGTAGGTAGTAGTATTTGAAGTAACAGTAGTAGGAGGTATTAATGTAACTCGATTGGTATATCATCTATACATAAAGTACTTCTTTGACTGGCCTGTTGATCGAGTGGTTATTGGCCCCGACTGCTATGCCAGAGGTTGAGGGTTCGTTTCCCACCCATGAGAAATGTTTGTATGATGAGCACGATCATTTATTCCGTTTGACTTCAATTAGGGTTGTGGGCATGACCACAGCGCCCACAACGGTGGATCCGCGTTTGAGTAAAAATAACAAAACTTAGAAATAAGCAAAAAGCGACCAAAAACGTCAACACCTAGGTTCCAAGATCATGTTCTGAGCTAACGGGTATGCGTCAAATATGTGCGTCCACTGTGTATGGTTAAATAGATTTTTTTGCCAATACATCAATTAGTTAAGGGACTTGCTACCAAAATTTAAAGTTTACCAAAGTTTACCAAAGTGCTATCAAACTCTGTTTAGCATACTCTCCAGAAGTCGAGACTAATTGGAATGGATGCCAGCCACTTGTCCTTAAAAACGGATTTATATTAACCTACTTTCAATAAGTACTAAAAGCCTTTTCGAAATCTGTCGAGTGGGGTCTCCGTTATCTCCAATATGATGCGTAGTGATCGAATCCAGCCACTTTAAGTTACTTCAGTTTTCTAAGCTTTAAGTTTTCACAGGCACAATACATTTGGTGTCCTGAAAGCCCTGTCGATAAAATTTTCGTATTGACGCAGAAAAATGTTTCCAATTTTTAAAGTGATATACAAATAGAGCTGTTTATGAGAGTTTTATTTCAATATTGAAGTGACACTTTTTGCGCAGTTTTATATACTTTTCAATAATCTTTTAAAGAGGTTAAGATCAAGAACGCTAGACCAGTCACAGTGTCATTAACGTTAACAAAGTTTGACCTAATGATACCTCCAAAATGTATGGTATTCAGCATTTCAAAAGCTTAAGCCAACTCCATACATTTGCATTTATGGAACTATGTTATCGATACTAAAGTTGTGAATTTGTCTAGGCCTCCTTGTGTGCTTTTAAAAGTATTGAAACTAAAGTGGAGAAGGACGGACATAAACTGCTAATAACCCAAGAATGGTGGAGAAAGATTATTTTTGATTGGTTCCCTAGAGATAGTTATGGGAAGAGATGGAAAGCTGAGATAAAATCAACTGCCGGTTCAAACTGGAGAACATTTTCTAGAGATGCGAATAGAAGGTGAGGAGGCCTATGCCGATAGGTGCACAAAACTAAGAGAAATCCTACAAAAAAGAAATGAAAAAAAAAATGGCAATAATAGAGAATGATAGGTACAGGAAGAACATAGAGAAACAGGAAGGCTCATTGAAATTTTGTAGGTTTGAATGTAGGAGGTTACGTTTGAAACTACTCATGTACACAAACACTTAAGTAATTTAAAAAAACTTTAACTAATGAACAAAGTCAAAGTCAAAGTCAAAGTATTTATTAGCGTGATTTTTGGTAAACACAAATAGGTCTTACTAGTTGTTTGACAGAACTCAAAAATCTACCTTTATGGTATACACAAGTGTCAAAGGATATGTTTTAGGATATCTTCTACTCTAATGTTTATTCAGAATAGTTCTTTAATGCACACCATGCAATGAAATTAATGTTCAACAATCAATTCAAAATAATTTCATGAGGTAGAAATTTAATAATGCATAACGGTTAAGTCCAGTGGTTTATATTTATTGTTTTGTAAGAGATCCCGTGCTTAGAGCCAAATCAAAAATATGTTATTAGATTTTGCAGTTAGTTGCTATCGACATCTGAACCGTTTATTTTCAACGAAGTTTCCGTGTGTTGCTTTTGAAGAAGGTAACATTAGAAACTTCATTAAAATATGTCAGGAAATATCAACATCCACTCTTTTTGTTTCTAAACCTATCAACTATTTGCTTTCGCTTCCTGTCGCGTTTCCAATAACAAAAACTAAGTAGGCCGCGAGGGAAATAATGCTGTGCGCGCGATCTCGAACTAGTTGGGCCATGAAAACAGCGGTGAGACGACTGGACACACGCACTAAGGCATGTCGTAAATTGTTATATTTTTCCTTATACCGCATTCCTATTGTCCTAAAGGGAAACCAGTTTTAATCCTTAAGATTAAAGGAGTTGTTTAATTTTGAAAAAGAAACTAACTGTATCATCAGTGCGTGGGTGGTAGTGGTGGGAAAATAAAGACTAACCCGAGCGATCTAGATAAAAATGTAACTCTGATACCACTTAGTAAATTTTTAAGAAATGTTGTTGTAGGTACTTAAGACAGGATCTTAGGTCTTTATCTCGTTTATTGGCCACAATATTATACTGTTGCACTGTAAAGGGTTTCCTATAAATACAGTGTACCAGTGGCGAAGTGTTTATACTACTCGCCAAATACATCAAAGCTATACAGGCTGGTAGGACCACCAATGACTTCAATCCAATTCATTTTATTACGTTCATAGGTAAAAAGTTGTTACAGTCAGATTTATTTACGATCTTTATGTCCTACGTTAACGGTGTGTCTTTAAAAAAAAAGGAACAAATAGTGAAATGAATTATAAGCTTTTTTTGTTGGATTCGCATTAATTAAGGAAATTGACCGCTCGCCATTGAGGTGTATATTTGCTTCTATTACAAATCACTACAGCAACTCGTGACTGAGGCAGCTAGTAATATTTACATAATTATGCAAGTAAAATAGGAATCGTAGAAAGGAAGAAAGAATAAAAAATAAAGAAAGTGTTTAAGGAATTTTTACCTATAATGTATGGATGTTTACGGGCAGTCTTGTAACCCGCAAACACATTGAAAAGATTTATGTAACACAATATCGTTCGGTGTTAACATTTTGGCAAGAGTCGCGGTACTGGGGGCCCGCCCGGGACCTGAACATGTCCTAACTGATATATCAGACGCACATCTGTCGCGCGCACGATCTGAATCGTGAACCAACCGGTGAATGCAAAAGAGATGCAACAGAAGTCTCAGTTCTATTGTGATGCCTTGCTTTTGAAGGCACATTTAGTCCTTACACCTGTATTCACTACAATTTACCTGATGTTAAAGTTCCGTTTAATGGTAGTGAACTACTATTGAAATATCCTCACTCGACGCAGTGTTGGAAGGCCTCCCACAAGGTGGACTGACGACATGGTGAGAGTCGCAGGAATTCGATGGATGAGAGACACACGGGACCGTCGTTGTGGAGGAGGCCTATGTCCATTGTCCAGCAGTGGACGTTTTTCGGTTGAGTGAGATGATGATGATGATGACCCTCTGTCGTCGAGTCTAAGTTAATCTACACTGTTACATATAATGCGTACCCCGACTGGACTGGTCCACTTATATTTGTATGATTTTTTCTTCAGAAGACCATCTCAGTCATCTACATTTTCTTTATGATCATGATCTGATGAAGATAATGACTGGACTTTGAAAAATACTGTTTGTTATCTCTGATTTTGTTAAGGTGTTCCTTCACAGAGAGGTAGACAAGAAACACCTCCTAGTATACATTTTATTTATGGTTCTTTTTTGCTGGGGACCGCAACTCAAATCCTGCTGAGAACGAAATTTTGAACGCAACGTTACGTAAATACAACCATAGTGAACCTTCGGCTACACACCTGCACTGCGTCGTAGGGTCCTACCGCGCCGATTGTAAATCATAACATATTGAATTAAAACGGGCATAAACCAAGTTTTACAGCACACTGCGGGTTTTATGCCCGAATGTTGACCTGTGCCCAAACTATGCAATAAAAAAACACCATGCGTCGACTTCGTATATACTCAGTTTAGAATTTAGATTAATATTTAGAGGTAGGTCGTTGTAAACACTCTTGTTACAATTAAAATTGAATTCGATCTGGCATGTTTTATATTAGAATTTGACTTTTGAGGGATTGTAGATGCTTAATAGCAGCGGCTATGGCTGATAGAAGGTTAAGTTATGCTTGCCAAGGTTGGTCTGTGAATGGGTCACCATTATTTCCGGCTGTAATATCAAGCAGTATTTGACAGTCGTGCTATCTTCAGATTTGAAATAATCTGTGAGTCGCCTTTTCTTCTTCTGTACTTCATTGGAATTTTCTTTGCTTCCACTTGCAGTTATTGTAACCTCATCAGAATAATTGATCTTTCCTTTTACAAATATGGAATGCATCTTTTGCAGATGTACCTATGTCCAAAGGAGTCGTTGACATAGAGTTTGACAATACTACTTTGCAGATTTTGCATTTTGCTTGCAAACCACCTTCAGCACGTAAAATGTGTTACCACACAGATTTTTGTCTTAAGATCGTTTGGTGTACTCTTTGAATTCAACTTTGTCAACACTTCCACTCGCCATCACTAAGATTTATTTGTCTTAGACAGTCAGGACAGCTTTCAATGCAGGAACTGAAATCAGAACTTTTATTTAGATAAGATTATTATAAATGTAATACCTACTTTATGTATATTCAAGTAGTTTAAAATGTCACACACAGCAATCTAATATTTTTAAAATCGTAACTGATCAAACCATGCACCGGCTCGCGTAACCAACCAAATCAGTAAGTAGCGTAAGTAGGTATTTAATACGTCAGAGGAATGCAGAACACCGTTGCAAAGTAAAACACCTAGGCCGAAATAAATAAACGCTACTAAGCACTTGATTTGGCTTAGCATCGGTTGTCACTGTTGCGCAACGGGCAAACTACAGGTGCTAAGCTAAGCTAAGCCAAAACACTTGCTTAGTTACGTTTATTTATCTCAACCTTAGTGTAGTAGTGTAGAAACAGAAATTTCGGCTCAGTAGTTAGGTTGGATTATTCTATACTATAATCTACTAACCTAAACTATAGCAAACTTTCAAGTTTGAGGTCGGTATGCCTATCTACTATTGAGCCGAAATTCCTGTTTCTACACTACTTAATAACAGTTTGTGGAATTAATTAGGTTTGTCTGAAATACTTACGTGAATGTCGCCACGCGCACGACTCTCAAATAATTATGCGTTTGCGCATGCATACTGTCCTTCCTTGACGGTGGGCGAGGGACGACTGATGACCGAGTGAACGATTGAGTACAAGGACTCAACAGGGTGGGACTCAAGGGCACGATTGGACTTAGAATCAAAAAAATATAAGGACCTTTATTACTTAATTAAGTATTCGAATATTCAGATAATTTTAATTAATTATTCGAATTTGAAATTGTACCGGATATTCGAATAAAATGAATATTCGAATATTCGAATTGCAAACCCTAGTCGTGACAAGTAGTCAGAAACCCAAAAGTCTAACAACCTGTCTAACCAAACCGTATCATGTTTCTAATGGGTATCATTTAAGCTATCACCAATTTAATTAGTTTTGTGTTTCTTAAATAATAGGGTTTGTCCTCAAAATAGTAGATCTGTCACCAAAATGTAGTCACCAAACAATGCAAAATCAGTTCCACAATAAATCACCTAAAATCCTGAGATATAAGGTCTAGTACCAAATAGATGCCCCTTTTTTGCTTAAAGATATTTTATCTGGCGCTCGGCGGCCGCTGCCGCGGCACGCTCGCTTCGCTCGCTCGCCTTCGCGCCTTGCGTGGTCACAGTTCTAACCTAACCTAACCTAGCCGTTTCCATTTTGAGTAACTGTTTTACTTGAAATATATTGTTTGCATTGTTTGGTGACTACATTTTGGTGACAGATCTACTATTTTGAGGACAAACCCTATTATTTAAGAAACACAAAACTATACCATTCTGAGCACAGAGCTATTATTTAAGTAACAAAACTGTTATTATAAGAACGAAGTTTACTTATATTCATGTAATGCAATATAATTTTATTGGTTATCGATCTCTTATTTTACACATATATTAACATTAATTTGATAATTCATACCTGGGAACAATTTTTGTTTATCTGAGAACGAAAATATTTCGTGGCGATAGATCTATTTATTAGGTGATACAACTTGATGACAAATATAAATTTTGGTGATAGAAAATATAGTTCCCGTTTCTAATCAGCTAGGTTGTGATGATCACATGGGCAGTCGCTCTACACATTAGAACTAAATTTCGTTCGGTTAGACTGGAAGCTGACCTCAAGTTGGGAAAAACAGATGATTAGAATTTAACTACGATCCTTACCATGATAGAGAAAAGCGTGAGGTCATCTATTTTTTAGAGGATTTTCCGTAGACGAAAGAAATTTTAATAAGGAAGAGGAAAACATATTTAGGATAATCAAAAAAGGTCTTCCGCCCATGCGTATTAATTAACCTACATTCTCCAAAACCTTAAGCAAGGTTAAAAAATATTTATTTTCACAACCGTATTGGAAACGACTGGTGAAATATTGATACAAAGAATGTGTGTTCTAAGAGGATGATGATTTAAATATAAGAAGATAATAATTCGCAATGCCGCTCCCAAATGATAAATGTAATAGATTTAAAACTTGATGATTTAAGGGGACAGACTTTTGGAGTATTAACATTAATTGATGATGTTTGTGGTTTCCAGGGCAAATGTTCTTGATGAACCGCTTCTTCGACGGAGAGTTCATGACCTTCGGGCTCGACGTCATCGCCTACATGGAGTCGGATCAAGAGGATCGCATCGACCCCATGATTTACATATTTCCAAGGTAAACACTACTTTTATAAGTTAAAGTTTATGCAATGGTGGTTGGCAGAGCACACCATCATCTTAGTCGAAAGGAGTCGGTTCCTTGGGTAACTGTCAGTTTTCTGATGAGGCTCATTGTACGTTTGCTCAAAGAGTCGTAATTGTTGATAAACGAGTTAAGTACCTAGTCTATACATATATTAGTAAAAACTATTTACCACTAAATCAGCATTCAATTACTTTACTGATTGTCTCTTTTTGGTATATCAATAACAGAAAACGTTAATATTTCAGGATGGTGAAGTGCACACTATTCAACAAGTTCGGCTCGTCAGGAGAGGTAGAGCGCCACGATGCGCTGTGCATCCTGCCACTCAATGTCGTCAACGAGAAGATCTACATCTTCCTCTGGTTCTGGTTCGTCATCCTAGGCATCCTCACGTTCATCACCCTCGTCTATCGGTTCGTCATCATTTTCTCACCGCGCATGCGCGTGTATATGATGCGCATGAGGTTCAGACTCGTCCGACGCGACAACGTCGACACAATCGTGCGGCGCAGCAAGATGGGCGACTGGTACCTCCTCTACATTCTCGGGGAGAACCTCGACTCAGTCATATTCCGGGACATCATGCACGAGTTCGCGAACAAGCTGAACCACAACTATCAGCACCACATCCACAGCATGCCGGACGCGTGACCTCCGGTGCCGGGGTGGGTGTTCCACACGTGACTTACGTCACTGCAGTGCGAATTGCCGCCCGTGTGAGCGCCAAGAGCGCGCGCGACGAGCGGGCCCGCGCAGTTGCCCTGCAGTACCCCACGCATGTTCTCGACTTCTGGACAATACTAACGAGTGTAAAGACTACTTTTATCGATACTTTTTAATCGAAATCGTAACAGTGCAATTCTAAACATGCAATAATAGTTTGTACTTAATCTTTAAGAACGTGATCTCAGGACGAATCCTATCGAAGGCCTTCTAATAGTTGACATCGACGGCTACCCCGTTTGTACTAGTATACTTTTTAGAACTTTTTTTACTCATAGTTTCGCTGCTCGTAGTAATCAGTTAATCGACGCTTCGTTTGTTTTCTACTTTAGCTGTTGTAATGTACTGACAGTAAGCACACGGTGAGCACACGTACACGATATACATTTTTACACATTTCACTCGCCAAGGACTTGACAGACCAAAAAAATAAAGCAATAATTAATAAAGCAATTAAGTATTATAGTGTAGTTGTAATTGAAGATATTACTAGTAAAACGAACAGTTCTTTAGAGGATCGAGTAAATACCCGTGTAGTAAGATCACCGCGACTTGTCAGAGAGAGGTACTGACGTCATTCGTGAAAAGCCATTAAAAGAAGTTAAAGTGGGATTGGATTTAGGAAGGAATTCCATAATCATGGATCAGTCTGCCTAGTTGATAAAGCTCAATTTTGTTTGTAGCCACAAACATCATGATTGAGTCCTGAACACGATGTTCTTCATCAGACAAAAATGTAATTTAATCAACTTAGAATTAGTTACGGCTTTTCACCGAATGAAGGCAGCGTAGCTTTTGCGTGTCAAAAGACATATTTATACATTAATTGCAGAGTTGACGAACGAACCATTGAACATGTAACACATTAAGTAATTTGTAATATTTTTGTTTCTAATACCTTCCTATTTAAATAAGTATTAAACGCTACAACTTCGACAGTCATTTCATTCGAGGATGACTTACTCTGATGGATTCCTTGATATGTTTTCCTGGTAAAATGAATTCCCAATTGTATACAAAAAGATACGCCTACCTAGAACTCAAATGATGAAACGTTACTATGACAAGGCCCATACACTGCCATCGGAACACATCTCACACATGAAATTTTAATGTTCACTAAGATGTCTGTTTCAAAAGTTTTGTTTTGTAAACTATTGATTTATAATGGAGCGACTGAATTTTTATAATTTCTTCGATTGTTAGAAAGTATTAAATTGATATTTTCGTTGGAGGAATCTTATCTTTATTTTGAGGAGTTCGGAGATCTCCTAGATACTTTGGTAGTAGATTCCAAAATGTTGATTTGATTTCTTCAATCGATACTTTAGACGTAAGTTTGCAGATTCAAAGCATTTACAGCACTCATGAAAGATATTATAAGATGGGTAATACCTAGATAGGTAAGTATTGTTAAATTAGATGACTATGATTGTGTTTAAACTTATGGTAAGTACTTAATTCGGAGAAGTGAGATAGAATGCATTGAACCTGTAAGCTTAAGAAACTATTTAGAGAAATTTATTTGCCTAGAAGTAGGCTAAAAATATTATTGTTACAAACAATTGTTGTGTTCGTGAGGATATTAGAATATTGTGTCGTCTGGGCTTGGATGTGTAATCTCCGGAACTTTTTATTGTTGAAGATTTTAAACTGTCCATTTTTCGGATTAGAGATCAGGAAAAAACTTCTTCTTTCGACAAAGTAACAGATGGCAGAAACATTTCTGCCGATTATAGAAAAAATAATGCTCGATATCGTAGACTATTGTCGACTGAAGAATTTACACATGTCTTCTCTTCTCTTTATCTTTGACACTGTCGTTCTCAAAACAAAAGAAATGTTTCTGCAATCTGTGACTTTGCCGATTCTTCTTTAGACAAAATTTGTTTTTTACGGAGGTCATGCTTCGCGTGGAGCTACTTCTCTTCCTGGAGATCACATTCCACGTCATGGCAGACACGTTAATATTGTAGGTAAATGTAAAGGTTGTCTGGCTGTAAAGATGTAAAGTGTAACGATTTATGTTTGCTGATGAGTTCCGACACAGCCTGAAGGCTGCATCATTATGAACACAACTTAGTTCCTAACGCCCGTATTCGGTTGCTATCGAAAAGAGCATTACAATAGGGACAAATGAAAAAAAAAATTTCTTTGCTGTAGGTACTGCCTAAAATTAAACTGTAAAATTTAAATAGGCAAACATAGTATTGGCGTCTCATACCATACCAATAAGTCATATCCCACGCAAACTATACAGAAGATAGACGTGCAATGACAAAATCAAGTGTTTCTGATCTATGCTAGAACATGTTGCACATGTAACTTGTTGCGCGAATTGCTCGCGCGCACAGTTCCGGATACGGGCGTAACCGTAACACTTAGAGAACCAAGCCAAATGTTGTGCCAAAATATATTATTTATAGCGAGGTGTTACGACAGACGAAAGTTACCATGGGAGATATCGAATAAATAATTTTGAAAATTGACAACGTATTTTACTTTTACGCCTTTATTCCACGAAGGGTTTGTACCTTAGATACACCCACAATGGCCCGCTTGAATGTTTATAACTCTACGCGCATCGCAAGATTAGGTAAACAAACTCCTGCTACTCGCGGGGATGGGGACGCGGTAGACCTTGGTGCCGGTCATCCTTTCGTTAAATGAATGAAACATAGACTTATAAATAACACGAAAGTACAATAAAAACTTGAAATATCATTTATTGTGTTATGTAAGAACTCGTAGAACAAAAGTTTGTGCTTATGATGTTAGCTATCTAGTCCTGCGAGGTTGTTGGTGTTTTACAAGGAACTGTTTTATGGCCCATGTTATAGGAGGCTAGCCTATTACCACCAACCAATCACAAGAACCCAAAAAGTATTTCCCGATCACCCAGACCTGCAGAACTTCATGCTTAACGCGCTGCCGACCACTACACCAGGGAGGCAGTTGTGCTTTTTGAATGGAAGACAGAGAGAAAAAGCTGTTGTTCCAATTGCCTTAGCACTTACATACTGTTATTGGTAATCATTGCGTTAAGTAAAGCAGTGCTGAGTTCTAACAACCAGGCTGCAGGCTTAGGAAGTCAGTCTACCTGCAGTCTAACTGAAACCCAAGGGATCATTGTACATACCTACTCAATGTAACCTACTCAATGTTACCTACTCAATGTTACCTACTTACTACGGTACCGTAGGGTCAGAGGGTCCAACACAAAAATCTATAAAAAAAAGTATATGTGTACCTACCCACTTAAGTACACGCGTTAGAATTTATACTTCTTTGGCGTAACTAGATTTATAATATGATTTATAAACATCTCTTTAAAAAAAAAACTCGTTCGCGTCAAGACTCTTTTCAGTTAACCTCTGTATTATAGAAAATTACAACTTTGTTATGCATTTTAGTGTCAATGTCAACTCACGTAAGTACATTTTGCTGACACATTTAGTTTATTTTCAAAAGGTCGATCAATATGTTGACTATGGTTAACTTCAGGGTGTAGGTTTTTCGTGACCGTGTGCGCGTGCATCATAAAAAATTACTCTCATCATTTTTCTTTAACGCGCCAAAAGAAGTATAATGATTCCAGGATACCCAGGGTACCAGGGTTCCTGATTACAGGGCCCAGCAATACTCAGTTGACTACCAGCACCGTTGCAAACGGTACCTCCTTCCTCTGGAGATGAGACGTTATATTGGAGACATGAGTTTACTTCTGGGTATCGCAAATGGTCACATTGACTGAACTGAACTCGTTGCTAATCTGGCAGTTATTTTTTCTTGATCGACTCTTAAGAAATTATAATGTTTACCTATTTGCACTGTCTTCTTTATCGATTTTTTGTGTTTATTCTTCATTCACTGGATTGTTAATTTGTACCTATGCGTTCCTTTAAATAAAATAAACAAATACTTAAAACCAAAAAACCAGCTTTCTACGCAACTTAGGTACTGGTGGCGTGTAGGTAATCTTTGTCAGCAGCCAAAGACATTCAATACCTATATAGACCGGACATCAAAAACAAAATTTTCGTCCGAAAAAGTTTGTCAGCAGCACTGTAAAAGTAGATATCTACATTTACAGCTGTAACATGTAATAATATAAGAGTAGGAACTACGCATTTAACTAAGTTTCTATCTTTATAATTGTAATTTTACCTACCTACCTATTTAGATAGGTAGGTACCTATGTCTCAAATACTACCATGATATTGAACCAAGTACCTAGTTTTGAATGGACAATTATTAATGAAAATAAACGTAGGTAAACAAATCATATTCTTTGATAAACATAGGTACCTACCTATAATGTGATGAGTGTAGGTACCTACGTAATTATCAAATAGTGTACCTATAGGAAGTAATAAAGATATAATAAACAAACTTCAACTCACCGTTTGGTTGAGTAGGCATATTGTCCGGAACCACAGATACAACCACACAACAGAATTTCACAAAACAATTTTAATTAACTAAAAACTCACGCGCATTCTAAACCAAAATTATTAGTCCACAGTCCAGACACAAAGTTAGTAGGTAGTCCACAGTCTTACAACGACACAAGCACAGTGGGTTTAAAATTTAGCGACAAGGACATCAACATAGCACAATAATCAATTACCAAATAATACCTAAAAAAAAATGTGAGTTGCCGGTCTATTCATTAAAAGTATAGTAAGTGTAGTATTTATTTCAAGAAATTATGTGGATTTCATTCAGTTAAACTATTTCATGTGACTTGAAAATTGTAGTGTCAATGATAAAACCCTCAATGAATAAAGGACACGTTCTTCGTTTCACTTTTATTCTTCTAAATTCAAAATAAAACAATTTGAATTTATAAATGGAATGGAGGTTATTTTTTTTTAATGACGGTAACCTGGACCTTTTAGGGGGATGTGCCAGGGCAAAGAGATTTAAAATATTCAATGTCTTTGTGCCAGGGCATCTAACAGAATTAAAATTTTCTTGTGTTTTGCAATATGTCGTTTAGCGTCAGGTTGATTAAAATATGATTCGCGATCGTTAGCTAGGCGTAGTTGTGGACTCGCCCTATGTGTATTATTACGAACGTTAGGTAATGCGGGTTATGTTTTTATGAAGCGTGTGTATTGCAATCAGAGGGTGGCAAGAATGTAAGTCGCGATGGGAAGGATGGTACCTATGCCATTCTATCTGGACTTAGGATCTTGCTACAAAATAATTGTACTTATATATTTGTACGCCATGAGAAATGGCAGACATGTCGTAAGCCACTCCTTTTTAAGATCTTGAATGCATGTTGTATCCTAAACCTGTAAGTATACACCCGTCTGAGTAGGTATATATTTTTTAATATTCTTATTATCTTGTGTGACTAACATTGGCTACTATTTAGGGACATTAAATAAAAATTCAGACACATAAAAGAATAATATTTGTATAATTCATCTGAAAATGAAACATTGCGTCTCCTAACAGCTACATAAAAACAATTACAGTTTATAGGTTCCAAATAAAATTAATCACGATATATTTCATGCGGCTTGGCTTTATAGGATGAGCAGTTATGGAAGTATAATACGATAAAATTGCACACTAGACGCGGATAGTTTCGTGTGGGCAAAAACAAAATGGGAATTTAGAAATGAAGTATGTATTTGATTTTGTTTATTATCTTTATGAACGGGACACTATCAATAATATAAGAAGAAGAAGGAAGTAAATAGGTGCCGTTCATAAAAATAATATAAAAATACAAATAAAAATTTGTATACAAAAATGTAATATATTTTCCTTTCAAGATATCTCTTACAAATAAAAATAACTAAGTTATAACTAATAAACTTGCGAAATAATGTCTTAATTCGAGAACGTATCATACAGAGTATATAAATATTAACACAAGGTTTAAACTAAGTATAATAAATGCTTGATCATTACAAATAATATGACAATTAAAATAAAGTGAATGTATATTGTCATTTTGCTTTCAATATCATTGCACTTTGCATGACACTAAAAATATTGAATCGCGCCAAAAATGCTGTGTGTTGCCGCTTTTTACACTACATTATTCAAATTTAGCAGTAGTTAAAACAATCAATTGTATTATGGAGTAAACCCATATACACCCCTATTTTTTAATTAGTTTAAGAAAAAATTGGGCTGTATCCGTACCTGTTACTGATCATATTTGCGTAATCAAAAGTAAAAAAAAACGAAGATCAAATTTTTAATATGACACTATTTTGTTAAACTTAAATAACGAAAACAGCTGTTGTAGGCGGGGCATGCTTAAGCGAGATCACGCGAACGTGAGCGAGAGATGACGATTAATGAATACTACTATGTCATGAACAGCCTGTACAACATTTCCATAAATTGGGTAATTTTTTGGGATATAAACAAACGCTAATAACTTAGCTGTTTATGAATATTATTTATTGATACTTTACAAATATAATAAGAAGACCGTCAATAATAAGCCCTTTTAGTATTTGTACTAATTAAAAATTAATGGTGTAACATTACATAACAGTGTTTGGTCGTATAAAAAGCAACAACATACAAATCTCAATTTGTATTCAATCACACGGGTTATATCAACGGAATAATCGACCAGATGAAAGATTATAGAAACAAATCCGGCGATTATCGCAGAAATAATGTTCGACATTGTGGACTCTTGTCGACTGAAGAATCGACACGTGTCTTCTCTTAGACGTCACTACTTGCGGTAGCGACGGGGATCGGGTTACCCCCTTCCCTCAAATATGGCGAGGGAGGTAATGGCTGATCTTTGCGTTATTCCCGTGAACGGGTGCTGCTTGTGGTGACTGGTCGACTGACCAATGGTATTTTTTTAATGTTATACTAGTTAACTGCTTATTGGTTTCACTACGATGGTCCTAGATTTTCATTTTAAACTTAGAGTCACATCCTCATGAATATAAGCCCGCATTGCAAATGTAAGCGGGTACGCCTTTCATACCTGGAGGCTGTTATTTTTTACTTTTGTATCCGTTTTGCTTGAGTTTAGATTTCAATGTTAATATGAATATTTTTATTTACTTACTGTTTTTTTTCTTGTTATAGTGGTAATATTTGACAAAGTGTATAAACTTTAGTGCTATTTATGGAGCATTTTACTGTATAGATTCTTTGTATAGTTCTTCAAACGAATCAGACAGATGTGTTGCTGGGGAGTTTGTTCCGCCACTTCTTCTTCCCAGCAAAAACACTAGGAAGTGGCGAAGGGTGGGCCGTTTTTGGAGGACTGTCTTAATGTTTTTTTTTTGACGTTCAAAAAGTGCTGATTCTCAGCTTAGTTTGAATAGACTTTTGATTTTGATTTTGATCTTCTGTCATGACATTGTCATGCTCAAGACGGAAAAAAATGTTTCTACAATCTGTCGCTTTTTCGATTCTTCTGTTGATAAGTTTCTACGGTCATGTTACGTGTGTTGGTGCAGAAACAATAATTTGGTCCTACTTCCTAAAATTAAACTAAAAATAATCGTCTGTTAGGAACATACGTATAACTATTAAATTCACTATTTACATCCTGTCTTTAATTGCAATAATTATTGACATACACCATGTTACACTTTCCGGTGATAATTTAAATATTTCATTCTTTCAGACGAATGTGAATTTTAGTTACATTCAAATAGACTTTAATCTCGAACTGGTAAACTTAAACGTGATGACGGTGTATGACAATAATATTAAAAACCTAACTTTCAAAAGAAAACTCACTAAAAATGGAAAATGCCCACGAAGATGCGCAGACGCATGTCGTGGAACGTAAATAATAATGCTAATGTATACAGAAAATATACAAATTATATAATATACTTAGTTTTTGTGATTTTATATAGACATTTGATATTATATTTTATGGCATTTTTCTTGAGCGCACTTTGTGATGAGGCGTTGCTTATTTTATGCTATTTGTAACAATTCATGGTTTGGTGAAAATGCGATTTTATAGTAAAATCGAAGTCTCTTGTCACTTAAGAATTCTAATCAGTTTATTTTTATATTTCATTTTGCATGCTTATTGGTTAACTTACACTACGTTACGTTGATGAGAACTTATTTATAGCGAAGGTATACTTTTTTGTAAACAAGAGGCTACTATTGCTTCGCGTAAGGGAAGATGTCGCGTTGCGGTCTTCTCTTTCTTCCCCACAACAAGTAAAAAATGATATTATCTTTAAACTTAACAATTTATCTAAAAAGTCAACTTTCAACGCGCAAAAGAGCGAAAATGCTAAAAAAAACACTCCAAAATAACGGAGTTTAAAATTTCATTAGAAAAAATGAACACCGACAGTCTGATCACAACACTAGTTACTATTTGGATGCGCGTCGCTAGAGGGCGCCACCGTCACATCAGAAAAAAACTAAAACGTAAGTGTTTAGTTTCGCTTCACATAATATATAGATTTGTATAAATAACTAGTTCTATTATAATATAAATACACAAATCATACAATATAATAATTATCACTGACTACCTTCAAATATAAACTTGGAAATATCCAAATATACAAAGGCCGTAAACATTACCGTCACACAACACTTACTTATTCGAGATTATACATAACAGTTGCACATGTAAGTTTAGTCAAAATTGTCGAAAATCACAATTTACATGCAAGTCCATACATTTCATACAACACTACTAGTTAAGGCCATATATTTCCAGTCCATCGGATAATGTCAGTGCTTGTCGCTACTAATATATAATGGATTTATACATTATAGACCCCGCTGGGCCAAAAATCGAGTAAAAGGTCCAAAAACACAATTTATACATAGTTACTATATTGATAATGAGAATTAACATTGCAAACATACAATACAATGAATGATCACGTGCTAATATTGTAAAAAAACCTTTGTGCTAGGTTGAGATTATTTTGAGACATATTTCAAACCATCACAAGTTATTTAAATTTAACTAACCTTAAAAACAACTGTCGGAGTATAATTAGAACATTCAAAAAAATGTAAAGAAACCTATAAAAGAACTAACTACATGATATGCATTAAAAATGTTCTACAAAAATGTCTTTACACTCAGATCAGGGGGTAGTTTCGACCATCAAAGTATAGTAGAATACATAATCTTTGTCCACTGCCCCCAATTTCAGATCTAAGTATTAAATTCGAAGTAAAAATGAGTTCCCGGAATCGAGAAAAAATCAATAAAAATTGTAGTATTTAGGCAAAGTTTCTGCGATTGAACCTTACCCGGAAATTAATAATTTAACTGTGTAACTGAGATATATAAAATACCGATAGTATTATCAATTGGCACAAATACCTATTTTGAATATAAGAAATAAAGTACCGCTGTTATAGGGTCCAACAATAAGTGTACTGCAGACACATAAGTGGAAAGCCATAATGTGGGGTTAATAGGTTTTGCTAATACACTTTTTCATGGCTTTGTGATGTACACAGTGAAACTTGGTTAAGAGGGACCTGGGTAATTAAGAAACCTCCATAATTGGAACTCATGCTGAGGTCCCAACACTTTAGGTCCCAACACTTTGGCACTGAATTACCCCTGTTAGTAGGACGAAGCAAACCTCTATATCTTGGATTTGTTCTTTCGATTTAGCTAGTTACCTCTTTAACTTAGACAGCGAGTGAATTTTAGAAGCATAAACCTCTGTAAGTGAGATAACGTCGTTATTTTTATAACACTCATTTATCATATTTACTTATCACGTTATTTTATTTGATAATCGCACCTTTACAACTGAAATAACCTGTATTCTGACCTCTATTAATGGAACCCTCTGTAAATGAGACAGATATTTATTTATACCTTGGGTAAGTGGATTACCCCTATTACGCTGGATATTAATAATCTATCTCGGTTGCTATCTTGATCCCGATCTTTGTCTGTAACCAATCAACGACCGAATTCGCCTATCCGAGTCTTAAAGATGTCCAGTCAGAAGCAGCCGTCAATAACAAAGGATCGGGATTTGGATTGAGATAGAATATTAATATCGGGCGTAAGTAAATCAACTTTGCAGGTACCTTGATTTCTCACTTAACCAGGTTTCACTGTACCCATTTGGTTTCTTAATCAATACCCACATGAAGTTACACAATTAAATTACTAAAAAAATTATTTCTGTTTAAAATAAATTGTTTAAAACATAAATGGCAGTGATTGTAGTAATGACTACAGATATCATGTTTTTATACAACCAAATGTTAGTAGTAAGGTAAAGTACTAGAGGTACAGATTTCGTTGTTCAAACAGACAGATTTTTTATATAAATACTTACTAAATAAAATAAAGTATGAAATGTATTTGTAAGCTTAAAAAAATATACAAATAATTCAGATTTCTAGTAGAGATTTTATATTTTGAGATTATATTTAGAATGTTACGGACGCTATTGTTAGCATAGTTCGGAAATTATCCGAAAAAAAAGTTTTTTAACTAAAAACTAATAGTGCTATAATATGGCCATAAACCTTTTTATGAATCTCTTATTATATTTTCACGTTTAGCTTCTATTGCGAATTCTTAAGTAGAGAATTTTACGCTAAATTCATTGCATTTCACGACGACGAACAGTATTGCAATTTGAACCTTATGTTGACGACATAAGGCACGCATGGCGTTATCGGGAAATGCAACAACTTTTCAATATTGGGCAAGTAATTGACTATCGTCGACTACAGCTGAACATACTACATTTAATATAATTCTATAGCAATTGCTATCTGATCGATTTGTGTTAAATCAGAAAAATGTCAGTAACCTCCCTAAAATGTTGTTTTTAATCAACCCTTCTTGTCAATATTGTTGAAGGTTTTCATATAAAAGTACAGTAAAATACAGAAGTTATGCAATTCTTTGCTCCAATAAAACCGTATATTATTGGAGCAAAGAATTGCATTACTTCTTACGCAACTCTAAACGTGTCATGGCTCATTTTCGTAATAAAGTTATGAACTTGGTAAAAGATTACATTTTTAATTCAAAAATAAGCTGTACAGTTTTTTTTGCTGACGTTGCTATTTATACCATTTAAAAAAAGTCCATTAATTTATTTACCCCATCTGAAGTGATAGTAACTTTGAGGACATTTGATAACTAATGAAAATCGATACTCAAGTTCATTCAAAAAAAACATGTGCACACACGTGATCGAAATGAGACCTTCAAAAATGTTGGCTTCAAGATAATGAGAAGTTTCGGGAAAGAGAACCACAAATATAAGATACACGGTATAATGCTTCTTATCTCATTTTATCCAACGTTAAATCTTATGAATTTATGTGTCTATCTCTTTTTAGTGTCGCTTTTTCGTTTGATCGACTTTCAAATCACAACGACGCTAAAGTAGTTTTCACTGTAAAAGGGAAAGAGTACTGATAGCTATAACCTTGCTGAACAACAAACCATTTTATATAGATATTGGTATTTAGGGGAGGTTGCTTTTGACTGGCTTTGCTTCATGGGTCCTTCGGGGTGTTTGATGTCCTGAAGAGATGTGCGGGGGTGTAGCGGGGAGGGGGTGTGTGTGTGTGTGTGTCAGACGCCGAGTACGGCGACGTTGGGCGGCGGGCGTCACGCGCGCGACCCTCCCTTCTCTCCCATACGCTTGGCCAGCTCGGTAATCAGCTCTCTGTGGATACAACGGAATATTATATCTAGGTAAAGACAAAACAAGATGGAAATGACTTTACCGTAACTTTAAGCCTTTGTAACACCGTTATTTGACATTAGCAGACGTCCCGCTGTTTCACCCGCCTAGGTCCCATTCCCGTGGGAATACAGGGATAAAAGTAGCCTATGTGTTAATCCAGGGTGTCAGCTAACTTCAAACCAAATTTTATTAAAATACATTCAGTAGTTTTTACGTGAAAGAGTAACAAACATCCATCCATCCATACTTCCAAACTTTCGCGTTTATAATATTAGTGGGATTATGGTAAGTATGAAAATAAATGCACATGAATATGAAAAAAAGTATCTATGTATCTTTGTATCTTAATAAATCAGATATTTTGATTATGACAGGGTACCCTTTGCTTTGGTATGGTAGATGATATTATTTTTGTATGGTTTTTGTATGATAATAAGTGTGATCGCTCCAGTTCTTTTCAGAGCCTACTCATTATAAACAATAAAAAAAAATCTTCCTCTTTATAATATTACTAGTGGACATGACGAGGTTTCACGAGAGTAGTTCCTCATCGCCCATATAAAAGGAAAGATTCTACGACCAGACTGTTGTTGTGGGGATCTTGTATACGTTCAATCGCGCGGATAACTTTAACATCGCGATGTAGAACGTCAGTCAGTAGTTCTTAAGTGGCAAAATAGATGTCGCTACAGATTCTAAGATCTATAGTGAATAACTAGCCGGTTCTTAACTGTCTTCATATCGAGCAGTTCCCAAGGACATTACTGTGCCCGCAAGGGTCCACAATGATCATATTTTTGTAAAAACCTACCACCTAAATTCACATAAAGAAGAATAATAATAATATAAGTAGGTACCTGTATATAAGAGGGTCTATGTTCCGCGCCAGCATGTAGAGCAGCCACCAGTCTCCGATGTCAGTGCGGCGGGAGACCAGCACGGCTGTCTCCATGGCGAGGGTGCGGGACCGCGCGTGCAGCAAGCGAGGACGTACTGATGGCACGAAGATTATCACCAGGCTGGAATAAAAAAGAAAGAGGTTATTGAGACGTTGTACTTTTGATTCTTACTTCATCAAATCAAAATATTTTATTTGCATCATCATCGTTTTTGACAAAAATTGTGTTACAGAAAATCGGGAATCCTTGCGCTATTGGATTTTTCTAAAAAGCGCGCGCGGTGGACGAGCGATGGCTGTATAAGATGGTGCCAACCCATCTTGCGTGAGGTTGGTACCGTTATTCCGTTCTCTGACGGCGTATTTACCAGGATACATGTCAGATGTTACCTACACATCATAAGCGACTATTGTAGGACAAGCTCGTTTTTTTTTATCTTTGCATTTCGACACTTCTAGAATCATCTTGATAATTTATTTATTTAGGTTAACCAACAAATGTTTACACTATGTACATTTCTGACTTAATGACTAGAGTAACATTTGCAAGTGAAACAATTAATTACAGGTTAACACCACATGCACAACGGTGTAACATAACATAATATTTAATGTTATTGATATTAAAACTTATACATGCAAAGAATAATTAAAACAATAATTATGAAAACTATCAAATCATTCATTCAATGCTGTCTACAATACTGATTAAATTGTGATTAATTGATTGGATTATAAAAGGAATAAAGAAAACAAACGCATTTTGAAACAGGTATCCATATTGTTTATGGAGTGATGTCTCCTGTCATTCTATCTCTAATTAGGTATTATTGCCAGGCGAGGCCAGCCTGAGAGCTTTACTTTGACCAGTTGTGTTAGTTGCTGGGGAGTTTGTTGCGCTACTTTTCTTCTCAGCATGGAAATTGAAATTTGATTTCACTTGATATGACTCAGTATCAAGCTCTCCCAAACTGTATTTTTTTCCCAATAGAACAAAAACCTCATTCTTTTAACCTCATTAAATATCAAAAAGAAAGAAATTAAAAAAGAGAGTTAAGAAATTTGATAAAATTGTGGTAGCTTGATGTAAATAAATAATATATATCCCACAACTTTTCACACAACGCCATTTAGTCCCAAGCTAAGCTAAGAGCTTGTGTTATGGGTACTAAAAAGCTGATAAACATACTTATATCTTTCTAAATACATACATATTATAAGTAAATTACACCCAGGCACAAAACAAATGATCGTGTTTATCACTTAAACATTTGTCCTGGGTGGGAATCCAACCCACGACCTCCGGCATAGCAGTCATGGTCACTAACTACTCAACAGGCCAGTCATATGCAATCCTCAGCCAATTGCATTCCTTAATACACTCGGGCAGATAAAATTGACGATAAAAAATAGTCTTAAACTCCCCAATACTAAAAATAGCCAAGTGACATAAACCAAGAGTGACAGGGCACTTAACCACGTAATTTTATCATAATTAGGCTATATGCCGCTATCGGCGCCTCGTTATGCAGGTACCACGCGGCGCTGTTTACACTGATAAGTGATACGCCAGGAACTTGTCACATTATGATTTATCGAGTGTTTGTTTAAGTTCGATCTATAATTGTGAAGATTTCCTGGATTGGTACGCACACTAGCGAATTACCTAAAAACTGTCCAATTTCCTGACTGCATTAGTGTTCCCGAGTTCATATGACCCCAATCTGTTTAGGGCGCGCGTTAATAGGCTTCTTTTGGGTAAGCTCGTTCCATTGTCGACCTCATCTCTGACCGCAGGACAAGATTGAGGTCAAGAGTCGACCCATTATATATATTTATATATATATATATATAGGGTGACAGGTAATTAGTAACCGATACTTAAACACGTGATTGTATTCATGATTTCAATAAACTTTCCCAATGAAACTTTTTTTTAATACACAATAATTTATTATTTTTTATTTACGCTGTTTGAAATTCCCGCGCGCGCGCGCCTGTGATCGATCACAGTAGGCACGAATCGGCACGATCTATCAGCTGATAGCCTGACCTCGGGAAGGGCAAAATCTATCAGTAGTAGCGTCAAACGCTCCCTCGCCACCCCCACTGCTCCCGTTTTGCAGTACTGACGTAATTGAATTAATTGAAAGTTAAGGAGTATAAAAAAAAGTTTATTTGGGAAAGTTATTCGTATTCATTAACACAATCACGTGTTTAAGTATCGGTCACTAATTACCAGTCACCTTATATATTTAAAAAAAAAACAATTAAACATGAACTTGCTTCTTACATAACCATAGCATCAAGCCTGTAAGTAATGTAAGTCCTGAAGGGTTAGGCAGAGGTGTACCCGGTAGAACACCCACATTTCGCTCCCTCTCCTCAACTTTAATGCGCTTAATCTAAGCAGTTTTCCATCAATATGAAAAAGAAAAAAATACTTGTGTATTATTTTATATAATACCTATAACTGATGGACTAATTATATTTTGATGTCCATTTTCTTCAAGTACCGTATTATACAAGTTCCCTACATTTTAATACGTGTAAGCAAGTATCGAGTTCCATGCAAAGAGTGGTTTTGTAGTCTTAAAAGCTTCAACTTACCGGTAAATAACAAGCAGCGTCAGCACAAACGCCAGAATTATGTACCAGAACCACAAGAAGATGTAGGTCTTCTCGTTGACGATGTTCAGCGGCAGTATACATAAACTGTCGTGTGTTTGTATACTGCCCGACGCACCGTACTTGTGGAACGTACACTTTGTCATGCGAGGGAACACGTATATCATTGGGTCGAATCTAGAATGAGAAAGGTTGAAATTAGTTGTAAATTAAATTAAATGGGTAATATTTGAGACGATATCACTGATTTTTTTTTCCCAGGATTTTAAGTAAATTGATTCTGGTGATTGTGAAACTAATGATAGGGAATGACAGTACACTTCACAGAAGTTTTCACTCCGTGACTTTTACTTAATCGAGCGGCTGCATTTCTTTGATTTTCTTTTTACAACACTGTAATGTTTGTGCATAATAAGGATTTGTTTTTTTTCCTTTGGCTAATTACAAATTATAGATATTTTTTGTAGGAGACAGCTTCCTAAATCAACAAAATTACTAATTTAATCTCCAGCGTTTGATGGTCTATCAAAGTACCTACGTGTCATTGGCAACATTGTGGTGTTTCTTCCATAAACGCCATTAACTAGGAATTTAAGTTAAAATAAATAAATACTTAAAGTTGAAGTTAACCAGCTGCATAAATATCCCTAAAATAAATTTGATTCGTTTCAAAAGATCACACTTCAAACTTAGCAATGAAAACATACCTTTCTTCCTGTGCCACCTCGCTGTACCCCAGAACCTTGATGCCGTAAGAAAAGAACTCTCCATTGAAGAAGCTGTCCATCATCCAGAGCTGAACCAGTATGTTGACCAGGCAGAGCAGCTCGCAGCCCCAGTACCTGAACGCGTACAGTTTGTGCATCTGAAAAGATATTAGAGAAATGAGGAATAGAATACAGTAGAATAGATCTTTGAGCAAACTTAACTTAGTCAACGCTTGAAAGAAAAAGAAAGAAAGAAAGAAAATATTTTATTTGGACGCACAGAACATAAAACAAAAGAACAGCAATACAGATTACAAAAAAGAAAAGATTAAAAAACTAAAGACAAAAATAAAAAAGGCGCCTATCTCAGCATTAGCTGCGACGACATTTAAAAATATGAATATCGCAGCGCTGTTATTCTGATAGGGCCACTGACAGTTGGTCATTTTAGACCTACCTATATAGATAGTGATCACAGCCCGGGCCTTCTGAATAACAGAAGAGTCATTTGCTCTGCAGTGAGCTAGAAACAGGCTGATATTTTTAAATGTAAAGGAACCACAATACGTTCAGGTGCCATTGCAGTTAAAAACTCAGAACTCCGCAAGTCTGAAAGCCAGTTTAACCAAAGGTTATCGGGTTACCCCAACAAGTTTGTAGGGGTTAGATATATAGGCAGTCGCCTAATGTTAAACGTTGGTACTCAGCTGGGGTCCAGTCGGACTGGAAGCTGACTACAATACAGTTGCGGAACCAATGAATGAAAAAACCTACATATATCCGAACAGTTGATCTGGTTTTGTATGGAGAGTTGATTTTTTTTTGTCTGTTTTCGAAAAAGTCGTAGAACAAATGTTGTTATTTATGATGTTAGTAATCTACTCCTGCGAGGTTGTTGGTGTTTTACAAATAACCCTGTATAGGTACACTTTTTCTTCTTCATTTGTAGAAATTAAAAGTGATTCATTGGTTTCGCATATTATCTAGCTTTCAGTCAGTATGATTAGTTACTCTAAATAACACAATCGACGCAGAATTGGTTCAAGTTGGTCCGGAAGCGATAATGACAATGTCCACTTAAACATTGGAATCAAAACATGAGATTACCAATTTCCACTGAAATAGCCCATTGTTGTGTTGGTCACTTTTTAGTTCCTGTGTTACTATTAACTATCAACATTGTAAAACCTGACATACGAGCATATCTAAACAAAGTTTCGATAACACCAAAATACCTATAATTTAATAGACTAAAGAGCTCAAAGTTAATAAAAAGAATCCTAGTTCTTGCGCGACAAATCTTAAAGTGAACTTGATATTTACTTATTAAATTTTTAAGCATGTTAAGAATACCGATGCTCACACCTTATTTTTTATATATAATGACCCAATGATGATGAATGATGATACAATGTAAAGCATGCATAGCATATAGATTTGTCTGTCTATGTCTGTCTGTCTGTTACATTAGACCTATAAGTTATATGTGTAGTATTAAACTGTTAGTAAGTTAAGATCAAAATAGACAATTTCATCAAACATCAAAACTCCAAATAAATGTAGATCTTATTTCTAGTTTGTACAATACGTCTTCAAATGTTAAACCTACTAGAGCTACACATCTCGCATGTCTACATAATAAGCATTCCTCAAGAGATTTTTTAATAAAGACGTAGTACCTACCTACTTAAAAAATGCTCTACACTCGACTGTATGAGACGTCTAAGTGTATGAAGACATAAAGGCGTCCGTGGTCGGTATTAAAATTCCTTGGAAGTGAATAACCGTTTAATGAAGATAGCACTGTCTCCGGGCGACAATTGTACTTTACTACTATACTCGTATACTAAGTTGAACTTAATGAGGACTTTATGTGGAATAGTTGTATTTCAATCTAAAGATTGGTCATTAACTTTAGTCGTAGGTAAATTAGACTTTATTTAAGAGGGACTGCTGACTAAATAATTTATTATTTTACAATATGTATTAAGAAAATCAAAAAGCCGTTTTAGTATCAAGTTTTAAATCCTACCACAGGTTTCATCTACACTAATGTCAAAAAGCTGAAGACCATTTTAGTTTAAACGCGCTATCCTAAATATAATAACGCATAGAAGCCGCGTCTAGTACAAAACCCGGGCAAAATCGTGTAAGGCGCTATCCCTGAAACTATCAGACGGATTGGGCATAATATTTTTGCATCTGATAACCCAATTCTTGAGGAAGGTTATATTAGCTTTTAACATCACGCTAGAACCTTTAGGAGCAGGTGAAACCGCAAGACACTCAGAGTACAATCCGACATAAACAACAGAGTCTGTCTGTACTGCTTTACAGCATAAGCATAGATATAAAGTTTCTAGTAATCTCTCACTCCAACAAATAATGACCCTCACATTCTCCCCAAGTGTTTTATTAACATTGTTGTATGTAATTGAATTAATCTCCTAAAACACTCAACCGCTTTGGATATAGCAGGCTCTTGACAACGGGTGAATGTAGGTCCTACATCATTATGTCATTTTATCTCAAGTAGGTAATATATTAACATTCTATTGACTGACCGTTGCCGTGAGAGGTATTAACCCAGAAAGATATGTATTGGTCATGTTTCATTTAAATGTTTTTCTTTTATATATTTGTTGCGGTTATTTATTGAACAAGGTTGTTGTTTTCCTGTGGGGGACTTGTGTCATTAGAATAGGTAAGTTATTATTTATTTACGGCGCTTGTTACATAATGAAAAACCCAAAGACATACTACGTTAGGCAGAAGTGTACCTGCAGTACACCCACATTTTGCCAGTTATGTTTAAGTCCCATGTAATAGGGGGCGAGCCTAATGCCATTATTCAAATGACGAATCCAGACTTCGAGCTGCTTCTGAGAAACCTCCACGGATTTATGGAAAACTCAATAGCGTATTGTCCGACGTAGGGATGGAACCCTACCCTACCTCATGCTCAATTCATTCATTCATTTCTTTTTTTCTAAACGATGAAAAGAGTCTAGTCTAGTGAAAGTTTGCATGTCTGCAAATAAACTCAATAACTACTCATCCGACTTCACAGTAGGTACCTACTACACTATTGCAGACTATCGTAGGATATGTTTTAGTAGACTTAGTAAAAACACATTAAAAGCACTGTAGCGGGTACAAACTAAGTAGGTATATCTAATTCAGTCTTCCTGTATAGGAACAGTACTCTACGCCAAAATTATGAAGTGGTTCTGATTACGAAGAACTTCGATATCAAAGGAGTATTCATACATCGCCACGCGGGAGGTACAGTAAGGCCGGGTTCAGATGACCCAGGCCGACAACGCACATGCGTTGTGTCAAAATCGGTTTACTTCGATAAATGCAATTTAAGATCTATTTATGTGTCATTTAAAGCGTATTGCCAAATCTTCTACACGAGTAGCCGAGTACGAGTAGTTAAAAAAAACGAATGTGCTTTTGACCACAAGACTGACGTAAAACTTCTTTAAAGAAAATGGGTGCACTGCTCTCTCTTTCTCCTCCAGTGTGACACAGACAATAGGCCTCCCCTGTATTTAAGATATAAGAAACGTTACTGGCTATGAGAGAAAGAAAATGTGTCGCTCGATCACACATTTCGTAACGCTTTCGTCACGAATTCACCAGCTCACTCCCCAAGTCAAGCGTGCGTTACTCCAATAAATAAATTATTTTTATTATAAGACCCAAAATACATACAAAAAATTAGACGCGCGTGGCGTGTGCTTAGCGAACGCGTGTCGTCTGTACGCAGCCTAAGTTTGGGTTATCATATCACACGCATATCAAGCATCCAATATTTACAAGCGACGCCTGTCACCGGAGTCATCGTTTGTATGATTATCTTTTCAATGGCCTGGTTGAGATGGACACTGGACATTTATTGGAGATATAGCCGAGATAATTTATAGCAATAAGCTTATGAAATAGCTCTTTGTTGCTGATAGAGATGAAAGGGAAACGGAATGTGGCAAATAGTTGGGTCCACGGATGTTGGGTCTGTAAGTTGAGCGTGCTATTGTCAGTGCAGGATATTCGTAATATAATTATAATGTGAAACTAAATTGTAAATTTGAACTCCGGAGTAGTGTGAGATGATAATAATAATAATCTGTCTTGCCCAAGCGTCTAGCGTCTCTGTTTTAACCGACTTCAAAAAAAGGAGGAGGTTCTCAATTCGACGGTATGTTTTTTAGTGTAACTGGATCCATCTGACATTTAAGACTAACCCAGACAGACATAACACTTAACACTGAACATTTAACTCAAGTAACAGGACACCTTTTGGAGACACTGGTTGTTAGACTTGCAGACTTCTGACTAGCTATTATAGATCCACAGATTGCATAACGTCGACGCTTTAAAAGGCACGAAGGGGTGTTAACGCCTATATTCCACTTTCCAAGGCACAGAGGATTCTCAGTATGGTCACCCATCCACAAACTGACCTCGGTTAGCGTACGTACGTTGCACATGTAAGCGGGTACGCCTTTTATACCTGGAGGCTGTTATTTTTCAGTTCTGTAGTTGTTTTGCTTGAGTTTTGATTTCAATGTTAAATGAATTTAGTTTTTTTCTTAATCTCGGTATATGGGAGTGTGCTAGCTAACACGTGACAATCATTCTGAAATGTAATGTTTTACAATGTGTATAAACATTAGTGCTGTTTATTGAGCATTTCATTGTATAGATGCTTTGTATACCTCGTTCTTCAAACGAATCAGACAGATGTGTTGCTGGGGAGTTTGTTCCGCCACTTCTTCTTCCCAGCAAAAACACTAGGAAGTGGCGAAGGGTGGGCCGTTTTTGGGGTACTGTCTCTATGTATTTTTTTGACGTTCAAAAAGTGCTGATTCTCAGCCTAGTTTAAAGACTTTTGATTTTGATTTTGATTTCGTAGCTCAACTTTGGATCGACCTGTGTGGTTACAAGTATTTAGCCACCAGCGATGAAAGGTTAGGTCGATAACAATTCAATAATCGATCATTGTAAGAATGAAATCGGATACCTATTTCATTAGACAGCAATTACTTTTCTTCATTGACATTGAAAGTTTTCCATTGTTTTGTCTGATACCGGACAAATGAACTTAGCAATGTTTAGTTGTAACTACATAAAACCGCGTCGTAAACTTGTCCATATTTATTTACAGGTACTTATAGTCAGACAAAAGATGCGATATGCATAGTTAATGATACAAGTCGGAAGTTATGAATATTCTGCCATTTGCGATGTGTCAAGGCACTTAGGCTATAAAACCGCTCGCTGACTGTTATGCCCGTTTTTACTAACAATAGACCTACACTTAAATCGTCATTCTCTAAGTAATACCAATTTATTTGGAGTCAACGCAGCATCAATAGAGCCCCTTCCACGATCGATCCATAGGTTTTCTGGTCTCATTTAAGTGCGCTCAAGAAAGCGCACTGGTGGTCAAATTCTGTTTAAATATGCCAATATAGAGGTGATAGATGTATCTATCCATCATACTACATAATTAGGTGAGCTTTTATTTCGTTGGCAATCTTTCGAATAGTGAAAGAATATGGACCAAATCTGACCTAAGAAGAAAACCCTAGAGATATCTATCAACAAAACTATCAGTTTATTGAATACGTTAAGTAACCCGTATGATTTTGTCTGGGTAATGCAGGTACTAAGAATCATGTCAAATCAATGATGATGCAAACAACTAAACCATGCTGTAAATAGCATAATAGTAATATTGTCCTCAAAATAGTCACATGTGCGTACCTACTTACAGCTTATGTCGCGGCGTCAACCTTTTTTTTTATTCCAGACGAGCCCGCGAGGCTTTACTTTCAAAACAACATCACATACGTATTTAATCACGAATAATGCATAACTTGGATTAATAATGGTGCACGTGACATGACCCTGGGATCAAAGTACGCAGCAGTGCCATGGCTCCATAAGGTAGCCGCTTGCTCCGGTGACTCTTGCATCAAATTGCGTCATTTTTGCATCATTGTCATGTCGCTAGGTTTGCGACAGCTGCCTATCAACTATCAAGCTGTCATTACTTAGACAATGCTCTTTCTATTATACACGCCGCACGCCGGTCACACTGTACAGACGCCAGCACATCAAGTTACCCCCATGTGTCAAATTTTCTCAATTGAATATGAACCTTATTCTGTTTGACATAAATTTGAAAAACGATCAAAGAAATTTGAAACATTTGGGTACAATCACTTGGCATGCGAATTTTTGTGTGCTGCTAGGGTTAACTGCTGGATTTCGAAAGTCATATTATGCCCGATGGCTAATTCCCCGAAGTCATCGGATTGAATGTCCGAATTGCCGAAATACGATAGCACCGAGCGTTCTTCACCGAAAAGCCATTGCATCGTTAGTCCTATCCATCGACTGTCTATTGGCAAGCCAATAAATAAGCTATTCTATATGTAATATGTATACTAATATTATAAAGAGGAAAAGTTTGTTTGTTTGTTTGCATCGAATAGGCTCCGAACTTACTGGACCGATTCGAAAAATTCTTTCACCGTTGGAAAGCTACAATGTCCCCGAGTGACATAGGCTACTTTTTATCCCTGTATTCCCACGGGAACGGGAACTACGCGGGTGGAACTGTGTGACGTCTGCTAGTATAAAATATTAAAGAAGAGGAATTTTAAATAGAAAGGTTGTTAATTACCTATATTTGTAGTTACAGTGAGTGAGCTGTCTTACTTTGGCTGTCACGTTCATTGCTTTCCGAAGCTCCACTTTTTATTCGTACCTTTTATGGGACCATTCGGATATTAATACAATTCTAGTGATCACTCAGTGCACAGTGGTCGAAATACGACCGTATTACATTAGCATAAAAATAACAATATAATAGTAAGTAAGTATACTTACTTTTATCTGAACTTCTTGATGTAAGAAAATTAAGTACAACTTTGCTTCGTGTATTTGTTGTCGTATTTTTATTTGTTTTGATGTTTCAGACCGTCTACATCACGATTAGGAAACGTACCAAAAATTTAAACAATTAAATCATGACATAATTATAAGTAGATAACTTAAACCACATTACTACTTAAGTATTCTATAGGTTACTCTGCTTTAACACAAAGTTCACACTTCAACATAATAAAGAGAAGGCTTGGCAGACGAGAACTTGAGACGTACTAATTTCTATAGACATGACGTAGGTATACCAAAAATATGACGTATGTGCTCGTACAAAATTCCCCATTCAGTACAATGTTCAATGAGCAGCATCGCTCTAGTGGGGTGACACCGGCACAATAAGGTGAGGGTCGCGAGAGGGGTTGGCCCGACAGATGTGCGCGTTGAGAATAAACAGCACCTGGCACTTTTTGTGTAGCTGCACTACACAAGAAATAATAAAGATACAAAGAGCTGTGGCGAAGCAACTAGATTCTTATCGGCTTCCCTTGGGGAGGATTTTACTATACTGCATTCATTTTAATCTAATATAGTAGAATAGATTAAAATACTCGTTGGGTACCTACCTACACCATAAAACCAATCAAATTTTCGTCGTCGTCTAATTCGTGTTTGTTACCAACCTCCTCCGAAACGGCTTGACTGATTCTTATAAAATTCCAAAGGTCTGTAAACTACTTTTTTTGTTAAAAAGGCGGAACGAAGTTTGTTTTTTGTATCTACCTGTGCAGTGTGTGTAATTAAGTATTCTGTTGCAAAGACAAGAGTGGTGATCATTAAAATCCTATCATAGTTTATGTAGTTTCTTGTTTTATTATTTTGGCTTGTTTAGTGTCATTCTATTGATATGATGATGATGATAGTGGGAAGGTAACAGTGTTGCTGCTTGTGCCCTTTCTCAACTAAGTTGGGGCTCAACTTTTAGCTTAACCGTATGCAAGTGAAAGCCAGTATTTTAGACTGCCTATCTCCACAACTACACTACACAACTTTATTGTAGCTTTGTTGTTGTTAGGTATTATTTGTGTTCCATATCTTTGGAGGAACTAGATGTCTGGCTTTCGTGCTTCTGACTATCACCAATAGCAACTAAAAGGGCTTGGACAAAGTCACATTTAACGAAAACGAAATTCGATAAATCAGAAATGTATGAATATGGCACTTAGTATAGTCAGTTGCCTTGCTTAAGCTTATGCCCCAAGACCTACAAATCACCGTCTTGCTTTCTGAGGAACGGAGGAGTTTCAGTAAACGGTGCATTAAGGATGGTCACCCATCGAAGGCCCGACCTCGGCAACAACTTAACGTTTAAAGACGATCCATCCAGCTGTTATTAAGTAGGTACTAAGCTCCGAACCCCTACAAAATTGAGCAGCAAAGTTCCAAATCGTTATCAGTACCATACAACAATAACCTTTGCAAAAGTTTACACAGAATATCAGTAACATATAGACTTAGGTACTAGCTTAATATCGGCCTACACGGCCAATCCCTAAATACGAATATGTTGATCGATGAATTAAAGTATGAACTTTGGACTCATCAGCACCACGTGCCTGCTGCAAGTGGCTCAAGTGGCGGCAAGTAATTCAAATTCATTCATTTAAACGAGTGTAGGTAGGTTACTGCAGACCACGCTAAGATGATTTGTTTCATCTACTTACTATCGGAACTTTGGACGAAAAGCAGCACTGCATTCTGTAAAAATATAGGTGCAGTGAAGATAAAATGAGCTATCATTCCATACTAGGCACTGACAGTTAATTTCACTTTAGTTTTACCGTGGTGACTTTTAATGAATCGAAATTAAAATGACAGACCTAGACTATTTGCTTCACATTTAGTCAGCTATACGCCCACCCGCAATGAGTTAAAAATAAAAACAATTATAAGTACTAAACTAATATACTGTATACATATAATAAAAATATCACTGCAGAGCAAAGGCTCTTTTCATAAGGGGTTAAGAGCAGAACTACCATCAAACTATGATTGCAGGTGTTCTCGATTCATAAGGAGGCACAAGCATTAAACAAAAATTTCCGATTTTCCTGACGATTTCCTTCACCGATGTCAATACTTTTAAATTAAATAACTCACCGCCTAGATTCAAGCTCACAGTCTCGAGAATGAAATGCTCACATATTTAATTAACCAAGCTACTGACCATAAAAAAATACACGATTCTTCAACAAACTCAACCTACATACATAATCACGTGAGTCCTAGGACTCCCTAGCCCTTCGTGGATGTTAATAACAAACAATCGAGTAACTCGACACTTCTTACTTATTAGCGGCACAGCACAATGGTTTCACATCACTGGCCCATTGTTACTCTATGGTGACATACATGAGGCCGACAATCATGCGGGGAATATCATGTGATTACACTTTCATAACTTCCATGGTTAGGTAATGTGGTGGTTAGTCAAAGTACTGTCCACCCAGCAATCAAATCAATGCTTGAAAGAAAGACTGGATGTTGGCACATTCACGAGGGGCAAATCTAGCATCCATTTGACCATCCCCCAGGTAACTGGGTATTTCTTGGAAAATACAAATAAGCACTAGGTAGAACAAGACAAAATGGTCAAAACAAAAAAAGAAAGTAATTTGACAAAACTTTAGGTTAGTCAAAGTTAGTAGGTATCTACTTTTGTCATCTATACTTCTATACTAAAAAAAAGATTAAAGATACCGGGCTGGTATACGCAACTCCACGTCTAAGCGCGTATTTTGCGTATGGGCTACTATCTACCACGCGGGCCCAGTGCGAATTGGTAACATGTCACATGTCTTCGAACTTTTTGGTTCTAGGACATGCCGGTTTCCTCACGATGTTTTCCTTCACCGTTTTGGAGAGCAGTGGTGATGAAATAAATTACACAAAGTAATGCGCCTGCCTGGGTTTGAACCCAGAACTTACTGTTTGTAAGTCGGGGCCGCCACCACTGGGCCACCGCTGCTCTCTACTTCTATACTAATACTAATACTAATTATTACAATATTATAAAGAGGTAAAATTTGTAAGTTTGTATGTTTGTATGTAGGGGGTAATCTTCGGAACTAATGATCCAATTTTAAAAATTATTGTACTGGTGGAAAGCAACACTATTCCCGGTGGACATAGGCTACTTTTTATCCCCGTATTCCCACGGGAACGGAAATAAAATAAAGGCTTGCAAAGACTGGTTGTTGGGACAATCATGGAGGGCAAATCTAGCGCCCATTTGAGCATCTTTCAGCTCACTAGGTATTTCCAGGACAAGATAATTTAGCCAAACCATAAAGTAAGGTGACTTGAACAAAATTTCTTTAATCATAAATAAGGATAATACCAAAGCTAACTATCTAGAATGGTACATAACGCGGTCATTGCTCCATCATACCATTAAGACGCAATATCAATCTCTCTGTCCGTTGATCTGGCCATCGATCCTGGCAAAAAACTGGCCATTATGAACCAGTTGGAATACCCAGCAAGAAGTTTAACATGTTGAAAAGGCCACAGAGTTCCGCGAACCTTTAAATACAAGAGTACTATTTATAATTTGCAAGTATTTATCCTGCTCATGAGTTACACATACTATTTATAATAAATATAATAATTTGTATGTATTTCTGAGTAGGTACATGGTACATTAATATCTTAATAATAAACAGTATCACAATACAGCTGCCGGTGTAGAAATATTAAAAAGAACTTAACATTCAAAGTAGCAAGTTCTAGGGCGCTACAATATGCTTGTAGTTTGTTTGTCATCGAAGAAGATTACAAAAGTAAATTATACATTGATTGAGATGAAAATAAGTAATATTGGTAACATGTTGTAAAAGCACGTTTTTTTATTAAATTAAGAAATAAAGTAGGTACCATTCCTACAGTGCTCCTAGAAAAAATATTTAGCAGCTTCTAGATAGTGTCGTGTTTTCATAGTTAATGCGACTTTCCTAAGTTTTTTGGGGCTAACATTATACGTCTATACTCTATTCCCCCTGTCTGATAAAGCTACCATTCACGCCCTTTTGTTTTATATATCCTCGGCATCGTCTTTTCTTCCTTGTACTTGTCTTTTTTTGGAGTTCAGTACATAATTTTAGAGTCTAATGCAATTTTATTTAATTTACAATATATGGATAGTTGGGATAAGGGCAGGGGAATGATGATGTACCTTTTAGTCAATAAAAGGTCCATAATGGTATTGCAACAGCCGACCTACTCTGTAAAAATCCCCCGCAAAAGTAAGGTGTAGTGAACAGTCAATCTATAGCCGTAGTATGGGAAGATCTTACATTGTCACTGGGTGATTTTTACAGAAAGGCAATGCAGTAATGTGACTCTTTAAAGCTCAATCAAAACAGAGTCTTTGTTCAAATTCAGTTTCCATTGTTTTCTGTTAAGCCAAATATTGTTTAAGAAATCCTAAAGGATCCCTAAATTCTCAGATTGCTCCGGACACGTGAATAGTCTGCTTGCCATATGTTTTCGCCCCCAGCTAAGTTTTTGCGTGCTAATTTAACAACGCTCAATATAAACTAAACTCTACGATCATCAGAATAGAACTTGATTTTGTTAAACATGGGTCAAATTGGCTAAAAAACTTTATCCCTTTGAAATCAACTTTAAAAGATTAGGAAATCAAATTTTGCAATAAAACGCCAACGATTTTAGTATAAAACTGGTTCGATTGTATATTTCAATTCGTATTTTGTTAGAGCAATCGAAGTATTTGTCTGTAGTCAACAAGATTAGGGAAATCGCACTTAGTGTTAAAGGAATAACGTGCAATTTTGTTTGGTGCTAAAGAACCTACATCTTATGTTTCATATTCCCAATAGCAGGGGCCGGTGATTGCCGCAGTTTACTCTCCTTGAACCTGCACAGGAAGTAGGGAAGAGTCCCTAAATTAGGGGAAAATATGTGTAGGAATAGAGAGTTCACAGTAGTAACAAACAATATTCAAACAAAGTGTATTGTATTTATAGTCGTGTGACGAACTATAAGAGACCTTTGGAGATTTTTCTCAGGAATTGGGGCCGCCATAAATTTTGAAATATGTACTAAACTAAAGGTTAGATATTGACGTGTAAAAGAGTGGTGTATGTAACCTAACCAATTCATCAATAATATTATACCTACTTATTAGCTGCCCCGGCCAACTTCGTCCCACCATAAGATCAATTTATTAGTTTTATTTAGTCTTTATTAGTTTACATCCTATTCTCAGACTTACTGAGTACCTATACACACGAAAAATCATAAGAATCGGTCAATCTGTTTCGGTGGAGCTTTGTTACAAACACTGTGACATAAGAAATTTGTATATATTTAAGATATAATTACAGACGCAAGCACATCAAGTTAACCTAATGTGTCAAATTTTCCCAATTGAATATGAACCTTATTCAGTTTGACTGTTTGACATAAAGTTGAAAAACGATCAAAGAAATTTGACACATTGGGGTAATTTGATGTGCTGGCGTCTGTACATACATATAGATACGCTTATTTTTTTCAATATGTGTGTTTGTGTGTATTTGTTTCTCTTTCACGGTATTTTATTTTAATACGCTCTTTAAATCTTATTCTGTCAGACTCTTACTGAATAAAAACCAATTTGGGTGTTCCATGTTACACTTGCGCCGGGGATAGCGGGAATGTACAGACGCCAGCACATCAAGTTACCCCAACGTGTCAAATTTCTTTGATCGTTTTTCAAATTTAAGTCAAACAGAATAAGGTTCATATTCAATTGGTAAAATATGACACATTGGGGTAACTTGATGTGCTGGCGTCTGTACGATTCTTCCGTAAACGGTAGGTAGGCAGATACCCTGGATTAAGATGAATACGCTAATGTAGTATATTGGCTTTTTTAATATAATAGTAGTATTGACTTTTTAAGCAGGGTAACACCGCTGGGTGCAACTACCTAGTAAATCAAAATGAAGTGGATGGTTTTTAAGGCCATAAATTACGCTTAATATGTCAAGACGAATTTGCCCAATAGCAATGGAATCTTAAAACTGCAACACATCCAATTTAGGACATGACGTATCCTTGCTCACAACAGCTGTCATAATTATCTGGGTACTGTGCTAAATGTCGCTTTAATTTAATTGTGGTTAAGGGAGTGACGTCAATAAACTTAATAAGGATTTTATTAATTGATTTTACCGTCATAAATAAGTACATGAGTCATATATTTAGTAAGAGAGAAATCTTTATAAAACCTTTGGAAACCACTGTCTCATCATCATCTGCCTAGCCTTTTCGCAACTTCACGGAGTCGGCTCACAGTTTCACCGAATGCAGCTGAATACCAGTTTTACATGGAGCGACTGCGTGTCAGGTTTGGGGCTGTTAACTATCTGTAACGACTGTCACTGGCATATAAATGACAGCCGGGACCAACGGCTTTACTATGCGTTTCAAATGAGAATAGGAACGTCAATGACCTTTATCTGACAGATGGCACTTGAACAGTCTGTACATTCCCGCTATCCCCGGCGCAAGTGTAACATGGAACACCCAAATTGGTTTTTATTCAGTAAGAGTCTGACAGAATAAGATTTAAAGAGCGTATTAAAATAAAATACCGTGAAAGAGTAACAAATACACACAAACACACATATTGAAAAAAATAAGCGTATCTATATGTATGTACAGACGCCAGCACATCAAGTTACCCCAATGTGTCAAATTTCTTTGATCGTTTTTCAACTTTATGTCAAACAGTCAAACAGAATAAGGTTCATATTCAATTGGGAAAATTTGACACATTAGGTTAACTTGATGTGCTTGCGTCTGTAATTATATCTTAAATATATACAAATTTCTTATGTCACAGTGTTTGTAACAAAGCTCCACCGAAACAGCTTGACCGATTCTTATGATTTTTCGTGTGTATAGGTACTCAGTAAGTCTGAGAATAGGATGTAAACTAATAAAGACTAAATAAAACTAATAAATTGATCTTATGGTGGGACGAAGTTGGCCGGGGCAGCTAATAAGTAGGTATAATATTATTGATGAATTGGTTAGGTTACATACACCACTCTTTTACACGTCAATATCTAACCTTTAGTTTAGTACATACTTCCTCGTACTATTATCTTCGTACAAAAAGGGCCGCTTGCTCCCATCCACTCGTGCGCATTATGAATTATCGTCGCGTCGCACGGTAGCCGTCTCCAAGTACCGTTACTGTGGAAGTGTCGCCAGACCAGTCGTGGACCCAAAAAAAACAAGTCGCTATTGGAAAGTTTTGTAGTGTTGTGGACACAGACTGATTTGGTAAGGGTATAATTGAATAATGGTTGTACTGGTTAGCCCATAGCACCGTGGGTAGGTAGGTACCGTGAAGTTCGTATTATGCTGAATGGAATCTTATAGCATGCAGGCTGGAAAAAAAACAGTTCTGACTGTTTCAAATATAGATCAAAGGGTTAGGGTGGGACTCCACCAAAGCGGAGACGAGAGGAGATGTTTTGTAATTAGCCAATAGGGTATTGTATCGACATGAAGCTAAGCACTGAGCTGTCAAAATGACGCAAGCTAATTGGTTTTACGACACATCTCTCCTCGTCTCCGCTCTGGTGGAGCCTCGCCCTTAGGGTTGGTACAGACGCCAGCACATCAAGTTACCCCAATGTATCACATTTTCCCAATTGAATATGAACCTTATTCTGTTTGACATAAAGTTGGCGTCTGTACATATCTAACGGAAAATGCGTCGTGTAATATCGGTCGCTAAACGCCAGAACAGACAAATTTATAATAAAAAATTGAACCGTTTACACTCAACCGATAATGCGTTAGTGCGTCGAGGTACAGCGTTGCATACGCTCGGCGCACTTTCCGTCAGATATATGTACTGACCCTTAGTTAATATGTATACAGTGGACGCACCATCTGACGTCACGGTTAGCGAAATAAGCGATTAGCTGCTGCGCTGCCTGTTGCGGGTTCTGCTCCCACACTGAAAACCTAGACTACGAGTGGTTGTTCCGGGTTTCACAGAAACCTTATAATGTTCATTTGTACCGCGTTGGCGTAACTGTCAAGTAAAAAAATATAAATTACTAGGAGACGTCCCGCGGTCTCACCCGCGTAGGTCCCGTTCCCGTGTGAATACAGGGGCAAAAAGTAGCCTATGTGTTAATCCAGGGTGTCAGCTAAATCCGTACCAAATTTGATTAAAATCCATTCAGTAGTTTTTACGTGAAAGAGTTACAAACTACCATCCATCCATCCATCCTGGATACTCACAAACTTTCGCGTTTATCATAATAGTAGGATAATATATATTTTTTTATGGTGGTGTAATCTATTCCATTTATGTTTAAGGTACTTAAATAGTTGTGACCTTGGTCTGGAAGGTCGTAAACTCATTATAGACGGGGTTACAAACAGCTGTTTGATACATAGTCTACCATATGTTCAGTGTATATTCCCACACGCACGAGTATAATAGTAGGAAATATGCCCGCGAAATAGACAAACTATAAACATAATTTTATCACAATCACATGGTATTTATTGTGCGAACCGTTCATTGAGAAGTACATACGTACATAATAGCTATATGTTTATGTAACTCATGAATGAAATCTTCATACTCCACCGCACACACTTGCTTGTATCTTAAATACATGTATAATTAATGTTTCATACATACACAAGTACATAATATGTATGTAAACGCCTGAGAAGAATGCGCGGTTTAAATTCCGAGGTTGAAGTTTTCAAAATACCTTGGATTTGTAGGATCAAATTCGTCATAGCTATCAATTTATTCTTATCAATTCATTAGAAATACTATTCGGAGTTTAATGATGACTAAGATGATTTCTCTATTTTATGTCTTACAATCTAACAAAAAACATACATACAATTAACCTATTTATAAGGTATCCCAAACAGTTTTTATTTAGTTTCCGATGAATTCCTGGTATCCTACTATTATTATTGAAAATTGGCTGACTTCTTGGCACAGCCGTGATACGTGCCATTTTGGATGTATTTGTTAATTATTTAACATTATTTACATTTCGTGTTTCAACGTGTTGCCTAAAAATGTCTATTTTTTTATTATTTTTTAAACGAAGTTAAAGGAGGACGTACCAATGTAAGGATCGTAGCAGGTGGCGTTTGGTAGGTTTTTTCTACTTCTATGGTTAAAAGGCCTGAATTTATACATACTTATAAAATTATATGCAAATTATAACATAAGGATGTTCGTGGTATTTAAATGCTGAAATTAAAACAAAACTAAGTACTTAAACTAAATACTTATACAACCAAACATAAAGATAGCCATGCGTAACGCTTTAGTAAAAAAGGTATACATTAAGCAAGGTCACATAGTGCAAATTAATACAAAGATAATTAAAAATCCTTAAGGAAATCATAAACACTACTTAAATGTAGGTATGTAATTATGTATGTTATGTAGGTACTCATGCAAAAAATTGTTCAAGCATCGTCATCGAATTGCGAGAAAATGTTGAATTAAGTATTGTAAATGCGAATTAGTCGCAGTCGAACATATGTTTTCGCGTTACGGTTTTTCCATATACAAAACAGATACCTATAACTATGTAAGTAAATAGTTATTATTATATGATTACAATCTACTATTATTTCTACGGCGAAACCGATTACAGTAAACAGACAGAAAATAAAACACCCCATAGCAGTAACATAAACAAGACATCCTAAGTTAAATAAGATAAATCGATAAAGTATCGCATTACTCTGTCAAACATTCCCCTCAAAGTACTTCAGAAATTCCGACAAGATTGCCTTCTATTCATTCGCGTACACATTACATTCCTTGTGATAAATATTGTTTTGAAACCATAAAAAGAAGCCTCATATTAACCTAAAAAAATAAAACTCTATACAGGGCCAGGGTCAGGAGGTGTATTTAACCGTGGGATTTTCCAGAGGTTTTTTTTCGCGATTTCTGATTTGGTCCCGAAACGAAAGTTGTTCATATTCAAGAGTATAACAGCCTTTAGAAGTTTGTCCCACGGTCAAAATAACACCCTGATAGTCACTCATAAAAAATCATAGAGTGAAGTGACTATTAGTCCCCAGATTTGCAGGTAATTTTTAAAGTTTAAGAATAGGATAATTATACTACGCGATCCTATTTTGTATTGCATTGCTTACAAGTTACTCACAAAGTTTATGAACCTTTATGCGTTTTACTAAGCTTTTTTTTATATTGATTCAAGTTCTTCAAACAAATCAGACAGATGTGTTGCTGAGGAGTTTGTTCCGCATGGCATCTTCTATCGAATTCTATGACAGATTTGCATCTCATAGGTAGGTACCCATTCACCATTTTCACTCACGTTCATTCAATTCAATCATTTAAAAATGACTCCTTGCCAAAATCTTTGAAAGCCTTATTAAACCTGAAGAAATCAGAGTTTAATTTGCTGTAAACATCACTATCATCATTCATCCCCTATCATATTATTTTGTTTATAACATATTTTATCGAAGTCAAATAAAAACGTCTTCTTTCAAAAATCCTTGAAAGCATTACTAAACCAAGTATTTGTTATTCAAGTAATCAGTATTTAATTAGGCGTCAACACCATTATCATCTTACACTGTCGACCTCAAATTCGCCGATTTACAATCCGATTTATAACCGTATTATTATTTTAAAATCTTATGAGGAAACTTGCCAAAAACTTAAAAGTGCGTACGTGCTTAGAGTCAGAGAGGATCATGATGTGATAAAAATATTAAGGCACCGTTTACTTCTCAGAATTTTATAGTATCCTTGTGACTCATAATTTGTGGAACATGTTGTAACTATAGTTTCACATGTGCAAATATATTTAGTTTATTACCTGGTTTTTCCTCCGCGCGAGGTTCACGGCTACCGGATTAATAAATTCAGACCTCTGTCTGACAACAGGTCATCTAAGACATAAACAGGTCCTCAAACTTGACTGATCTTATCAATTGGCTTGACCGATCTGACTGATTTATTCGTTGCATTCGTATTTTCTGAACAAGGTAATAATTTAGATAGACAGACACATAATGGAACCCGCATAGATACCTAGTACGAGTGCAAAAAGCGAGGCAACTAAAACCGAGCCAAAATTGGATTCTTTGCTCGGCGAGCCGTGTCAGTAGGTACTAAAAATCACGTTCCGTCGGACACAGCTCGCGTGTAAACACGTAGAACACACGATTTTGCCCGTGTTTTGCACTAAACGCGGCGTCTATGCGTTATAATTGTTTAGCTAGGTAAAAACCTGCATAAAAGATCCATTACAGTGAAATACAGTGACAAGTCAGTAGTCGTGTTACCTGTCCACAAGCGCTACCTAAGTACGAGGTGTAAGTAAACGTCATTATTGACAGCACTGTGACCACAGTGAGCCCACAATGACCACACCGGAGCAGTTGGCTTGCGAGTGTGCAAGCCGAGAACATCCGCCCGGTGACATGAAGCGGTAGCAATTGACACTTACACCGAGTGAATGCACCAGTCTTGTATGGTTTTATTAATGGGGACTTGATTGTGGGAAATATTATTACAATGGGAATAAGGGTGACCGTGAAACTTTTGCGTTAACTCCCTATTTATAACAAGGGGTAGTAACAGCTTAAATGTCATTATAGCCTAGTGTTATGGTCTCGCCTCTTATGCATAACAATTCTTAAGTATTTTCTAAGTTTATCAATTGCCATTGATAAACATTGTCTTTCTTATTTTTTTATTTAGCCATCATTGACAACGGCGAAAGAAAACGTCGTGAGGAAACCTGGAGTTATAGTTAATATAAGATTGTAATCGCCAATTCGCCTTGAGCAGTCGTGGTGATCAATGCTCGTCGTACCTTCTCTGTATGGGAATAAGGCCTTTCCACTGCAGTGGGACCGTAACAGGCTGGTTAACGTTATTCAGTTTTTTATGGAGTTGAAAAACTATTAAAGAACTTTGACACATTGGCTAGCTTGATGTGTTGGCCTCTGCACAAAACTTTTACCGTTGCCATTTCATCTGCGCCGAAAGTTTTACCAATACCAGTTTATAAAGTTACCAAGAATTATTAAGTGAATGTCAATTCTTGTTCCGAAAATGGCCTCGAAGACTTCCAAGTTACTAATTTCGATGAAATCTTATTGGTCAGTCTTTATTACTTCCAATTACTAATTACAGGAAATGTTACCAATAAAGTATCATAGTCATTTGAAACCGCAGACAGTTTATGATGTATTGAGTCTTGATCGGACTCTTACGTCATAAGTATCGTAATTCAATCCAATATTCAAACTTTTACGTAAGTAGAGGCGATTAGTCTGTATTGCTCAACATGCTTAACAAAATTCTAGATTAATATCAAAAGCATTTTTTGTCAATTTAAGATCTTTCAACATACACGTTGACAGACCGCGTTGCTGGGGAGGTTGTTCCGCTACTTCTACTCCCCAGCAAAATCTTTAGGAAGTGGCGAGGGGTGGGCTTTTTGGGGACTGCTTGTTATTTACCGGTAAGTTGAAGCTTTTAGTGTAGATTACAAAACTACTCTGACTGACTGGCCTGTTGGTCTAGTAGTTAGTGACCCTGACTGCTATGCCGGAGGTTGTGGGTTCGATTCCCACCCAGGACAAATGTTTGTGTGATGAGCACGATCATTTGTTCTGTGTCTGGGTGTAATTTATCTATAATATGTATGTATTTAGAAATTAGAAATATATAAGTATGTTTATCAGCTGTTTAGTACCCATAACACAAGCTCTCAAGCTTAACTTGGGACTAAATGGCGTTGTGTGAAAAGTTGTGGAATATTTATTTATATTTATATTTATTTATGTAACTTTGCCCTTAAAAAAGTGCTGATTCTCAGTTTAGTTATTTGAATAAATGGATTTTGATTTTGTCGATCAGGCAAATAAATGTCAAATTTTTACCAACCGACAACGACTATAAGTAGTAAACAGTTACACAACGTTCAATGTTTGCAAAAACAAAGCCAGCGTAAAGTTCATACAACTTGATCATATAAACTGCCGCCCCTTAGAATAACATAACCAAAAGGCGAATATGTCAAGACTGCAACTCTTAACTAAACGCTATTATAACTAAGTACACGCGTCTAAACCGGAAAAGTAACTTTGGAGATGGTATCAAACGCAAAAAATCATTCACGATCCATAACCGGCCTTACATTAACTCATATTATAATACGACGTACACAGTCATCAATGTAAAGAAGACAGTGAAGGTAAAGATTGCGTAACTACGAGCAATGAACGAGGTATGGCCAATGACCGCATAGAAAAAATTGGTTGAATCGGTTTGTCGCTGGCCTGATCGACTGTCACGATCTGAAGACACGACACGGTCCATTGCAGACAAGAAAGCGACAAGAAATATACAATAGGGGAATATTATTACTTAACAGGCGAAGAAATTCAATTGTGAATGTAGAATAAATGATAATTTATTTATTTATTTTATTTTAATACTTCAAGAACAAAAAAAATGTACAAAGGCGGACTTAATGCCATAGGCATTTTCTACCAGTCAACCTTCAGGTGATGCAGAGAAAAGCAGTGGTAGGTGCAATTTAAAATGAAAAAAACAAAAAAAAAACAAAATAAAGCAAGCAATACTAATATATGTTTAGTATAAATACATAAATATGTACACTATAGTTATAATATAGATAATCGAGAGACTGTGTAGCGAAATGATACAATATGTAGTTAGAAGGCACCAGTGCTATGATTGGAATGAGGAAATCAGTGTCGGATAGACGCTACTGTGTCTTAGTTCCTGGCATACCAACACCACAGGCTTTGACTCGTAACTTCGTGCTTCGGAAAGCACGTTCAGCTGTTGGTCCCGGCAGTCTTTTGACAGTTGCTACAGATAGTCAGAAACCCAAAAAGTATAAAACCAGATATCCAAGAAGTATCGATAGAAAGGCAGTGACTCCATTGCACTCAGCTGCTAAAACTTTAGACTCGCCTTCAATAATACATATCAGAATGCTAGAGGAAGAAGCGACAGTTACTAATAATTCTGAGAATAGAACATGGTAATTAAAGATGGAGTAACAACTTGATACAACTGACCAGATTTATAAGGAACAAGGAAACAAAACCAAAATAGTCACCGTTAACAGTAAAAGTAAACAATTAAATTTCTCAATTTAGGTCAAGATCATTAGCACATCGTCTATAAATGAATTGAACATGATACCCGATAAAGTAGGTGTTAATATATAAAATAATGAAGTGATGACTAATCTGATGCCTTGTCTAGACTGGTTGAAGGTAAATCTCAGAATAATTTACCGGTATATTTTGTGAGGTCCAAGTGCTCATATTCTTTTCAATTATAGATCAAAATTTTTGGTTGATGCTTCCCGTGACCCAAGGGCCGGCCTTCATTTGGACCAGAGGCTAAGCACTGCCATTCCACATGGTAATACTGCCAGTATTGCCACGTAGAAAGGCAATGCTTAGCCTCAGTCTGTCGGAATCTTCTTTTACTTCTTTACTTTAAGTAAGTTACTTTTAGATTTCGTTGGTGACGATATTTTACCGATTTGTTATTTATTTACTGTGTTTATATGTATAAGTATGAAAAACAACCCTTCGTTTTAACTCGTTTTTAAAGTAGAATAATTTGACAAAAAGCTTTGTTCGCCATTTCTCTATCCCTAATAGTTTTGCTGGTAGAAAGCACAATGACTTTCAAGTACAACGACAAACGCGTTTGTGTACGCCAAGCGGCTCCTCATCTTTGCATATTCTACAATGAGATTATTTCACGAAAATAATAAAAAAAAACTTGCAATTCATAATAATGTGTGGTAAAAAATCTTATTGAGCGATGATGGATGCTTCTTGAATTGCTAATTCATTGCCGTTAGTAGACGGGTGGCCATGACGATCGTGTGTGCATTTACTTTGTGTAATAGATTGAGCTAACATCTGATGTCTCTTCATAGAAGTTCCGTTTGTGTAGTAAGTATTAAAAAAAGAAGACGACAATTTTGTGGAATTTGGCAGTTTTTTGGTTCGATACAGCAAGAAAGCACTGATTTTGATTGATTTGTAAAGTATTTATTAGTACATAAATGGTAAAACAATGTGGTTTACAAAATATCTAACTCTATTTTTTCAGAAATCATTATTTAAATTGTTACACAGCTATCTATCGTCTTTACAAACATTTAAACATGTTATTACTGATTATTATATTACGTAAATTTAACTTATTTGTCAATGACGGGTTATGTGCGAGTCTTAGTATTGAAAAACATAAATTAGGAGGCTCTAAGGAACTATGTTAAGATCGTAGTATGTGGCGTTCTGTAGTTTACTAAGTACGAAGTAAAAGCTGTAGGTTTGTGTAGACACTAACAGCTGAGTTTTCTCCTCTACGATAAGCTAAACTAGCATTAAAAAAAAACTACATCTTATATATCAACATACATAAGAAACAGAGCAGCAGATTAAGGTTCAGTAAAAACAAAGTGTTTTTATTGCACACCTCTAATTCATGGTTGCACCCCAAGTCCATGGCCACAAGAAAGTCCCTCGCGACTCACGCGCATCACTCGCGCAACGAATGCCAATTAGAAGCAGCACGGGAATGCATTGTGTACACAAAGCACGGAGCGGCAGGAACAAGGTTCGGTTCCCAGAGGCGGGAAGAAGCCGTTGGTTGTGAATATTAATGGGATTTGGAACTGCACAAGCTTTTGATGCCTGTGATTTTTCGTCCACCAAGAGTCCTTGAAATTGTGATTATTTGCAAATGTTTTTTCGCGGAAGTCTGGTTTAAGACAAATCTACAAACTAACCTTTGTTTGAGGACAAAAATCACTGCGCAGTCTGTAATTTCAAGAAACTCCGGCCCTTTTCGCTAACACATAACATAACATCAAGCCTGTAATATCCGAAGGGCTAGGCAGAGCTGTACCTGGTAGTAACACCCACATTTCTCCAGTTATGTTTCAGTTTCATGTAACAGGGGGCGAGCCTAGAGCTATCAATTGGGCACAAATATGGGCTGCTACTGAGAAATTCCGGATGCAAAAACTTGATAACACTTTGCCCGACCCAGGGACCGAACCCGGGAACTCGTGCTCAGCAGTAGCGCTTGCTACTACTAGACCAACGAGGCAATCACTAACACTTAGGTGGCAAATGCCAAAAATGAGTGCACCGTTAGATTTTCAACTCTAAGAAGCTGAGCCAATCGTTAAAAATCCAGTAGCGTTCTTACATTAAGATTTCGCTCAGTGTTCTTTTGCTACAGTCTATTCACATTCATCTTACTATATTTCTAACAGATTGCTTCCGCAATAAGGACCTAATAATAGTGACTTAGCACAAGTCTTTGTAACTTATTGACTCATTCCCTAAAACCACAAAATTAGTAATACGATCCTAGGAAGTAACTAAGTTGAGTAAGTAACCTAAAATGTTATGCAAAGTCATGCAAACATACCAATACGATATAACAATATATGACACCCTTGAACGCCGGCATCGTCTTGTACTTTGATCCTCGTGGGTACTTCATTACGCAATATTTATAGATACACAGTTTAAATAAGGCAATCATTATCATGTCGTCGAACCACATGAAGGCCTTGTAAAGGTCACGGAAGGACAGAAGCTTTGCACAATTGTTCTGATGGCCAGCACACACGTTTGTCAAGTCTGATATTGACAGCCGTTGAAAGAAAGCCTGAGAAACGAATGTGGCCAGTCTTAGATAGAAGTTCTCTACAAAGTTCAACTGAATGGTGCTTATCCACGCGTCATATTCGAATCAGTGGTCATTTTAAAACAAGTGGTGGTTTTAAATTTACATCCATTATTTTAGTGGCGTAACGACTGACTTCTTCCATGTAAGGTTCAGGGTTAAATATGATTTCTCATGCTGACTACCATTGCTTCTAAGAGCCACTACAGGCACTATTTTTATAACCGAAACTAGCTTGAATACGAAATTCTGCCTTATAAACCAAATCCACTTAAACAGTGTCAGCAATAGTCACATTATACAAATAGTTATTTTTAATGAAATACAGTTGGTGGCAGTAACACCTTTTTGTTGCGGGGTGAGAAATTCTCATGGATGTCCTCGTCCCCGGGGAAGGCGAAGTGGACTGTCAGAATTTTACTGACTAAAAACCACCCCAGTGTTCCGTCTCGCACCTGTACCGGGAGTCACGGGAACAGAAAATACTTCCGCAACCCCTGACTGGTGCCCGGGCCCTGGGGGCCTCGCCAATACACTTTGGTCTTGACCTAACCCGGCGTCGCGTCGTTCGAATTTTGTTTGTTACCACGTGCAGCCTCTAGTTAATAATATTCTACAACATACCTTCGCGTATCGCATGAGGTAGTCGATAAGCACATCCTTTTTCTTCTCTTTCTCGTCAGGGTTACAGATGCCAACGTTGAGCCCCATCACGACGGTCTTCAGCAGGCCACCCTCAAACGAGTCCCATAGGAACTTGGGTGTGTAGCACATTATAGCCTGGAAAAAATCACGGTATGAGCATGACAGATTCATTAGGAGTTTGGTAGAAATTGAGGGTAGATGGTAGATTGATATCATCCACATAATCAAAAGGCGTCAGGGCTTTGAGTATAAGCCCTGGGAGTGTGCGAATTAAAACCACCCGTTGGCCACCTCTACCAGCGGTGGGTGGGAATGGTACCATCCTCTGAAACAATCACCTCGGAGCCAGTGCTTTGTGCAACGCGTGTAAGGGCACGTTTGTGGGGAGACAAGCAATCACACGAGCTACAGCTGGACATGAGGTTTTGAGTTCAACCACAGAGTCGGGAAGTTCTCAAACGGCCCCGAGTTTGAATAATGAGGCACAGTATCCAAACTCTAGGTATTTTCTCTCTGTTCCTGTTATATGGGACTAAAACATAACTGACGAAATGTGGGTTGCACTGTGGCTGCACCTCTGCATAACTCTTTCAGGGATTGCAGCGTCATGTAATCTTAATTTTGTTTTTCTCATAAAAGCTACGCTAAGCGCGTCGGCTACCCAAGTATCCAAAACAGAGAAGCGTAATTCTCTGTCAATTATCACTATTACAGTTATATGCAGTCCAAAAGAGCAACAGCCCCTATATTAGCCGGTCACGACTCCGCGAGACATGTCTGCATGCAAATATTTTTGATATTTGACGTATCAATTGACACTAAACGTCAGAATACGTCACGCAACGTCACACTACGTCACGTGACGTGTTTCTTTACTCTCGAACGTAAAAAATCGCGGTTCCCACGAACGTTAGTGCAGCTATCTCAACAATGTACATTGTAATATGTGTCACGGTTTATAGGTGAGAAGAATTAGATTTGTTTTGTGTTAACACTATCGTCATGTAATATCAAGACCACCCGCATGTTACAGTCATCATTAGTCTAGACTTTTTCGAACTACGTTTTGGTCTGTTTCCAGTCTAACCCGAAGAAGAATTCGAGTATTTTACATGGAGAGACCGCCTATTACGAACCCCCGACTACGACGAAGCAAAAATGAAGGTTATGATTATGACCGGGATGTAAGTTTGCAAGAATGATCATCGGATCTGTTCCCTCCATAGATATCCGTGGTTCCCTCATTTCATGTAAACTGCTTATCGTCATTTGACTAATGGGGTATCGTTGGATGCATCTTAATGGTTCGCTGGTTCTATGTTAGGTGATGCCACATTGAATTGAATACGGCGCCCTCTAGAGGACCTAATGTAAAGAACATTTTTTTTTATAATAACGATGTAGTGGTTGGTACAGTCTAGACTTGTCCAAACGATATTTTGGTATGTTTTCAGTCTAACCCGAAGAAGCTGAATACGAGTATTTTATATAAAGAGACCAACTAGGTACTTGATCTCAAAAACCGCCTTGATGCACAAAAGCATACTTTGCATGGCCCCAAAAATATTTAATAAATTACCTAATAACATTAAGGACATAATAAATATTACTCAATTTAAGAACAAACTAAGACAATTACTATTGGAAAAATGCTATTACACTATTGACGAATTCCTTATTGATAAATTGTAAGTTATTGACATTTACATTGATACTTATTTAATCTTGACATTGATATTTATTTAATCTTGACATTGTATTATCGTTATTTTCGTTAATTACTTATGTGTCTGCAATTGTCAATGTTTTTTTTTTTATTATTATTATTTATATTATAATCTGTGAGAGTGTACACCTTTAAGGTAGATTACTTAAGGAACATTTTTTTTGTAAATAAGATCTCATGTACCATTAATCACACTAATAAATGAATTTGAATTTGAAAACCCAGTTACTGAGCAATTTCTACGATTTGACATATTCGTGGTGAGACTGATTGGCAGGTTTACGAGCTCTTTTGACTGCTGACATCCATAGCTTAACGTGCTTTCCGAGGCACGAAGAGGTAGATACATTACAAGAGCAGTCATCCGAAGACTCAATTCGGTAAGCATAGCTTAACTGTTTAACCTATGATTGATCCGTGCATTTTAACCAGCCTGTTGGTCAACTGGTTCGATTTCCACCCAAGATAAATGTTGAGGTATAATTTATCTATAAGTAATATACTTTAATTTACTTAGAAATAGATAAGTATGATCCACAGTAATTGTCTAGTATACTCATAGCACAAGCTCTGTTTAGTTTGTTTAGATAGCGTTTTGTAAAAGTTGTGGAATATTTATTTATTTTATTTTATTTATAAACTAGCTGCCCCGGCAAACTTCGTTGTGCCTTAGAGTCAATTCATTGCTCTTATTTTTTTTTTATATTAGATATACATACGTTGAATAAGACGACAACAAATAAATCCAAACCAATAATAACTACTACTACTTTTAAATTACAACATGTATATATACCCTAACCTAACTGACCATACCTATCCTATAGCTAACCCAACTATCTAACCACCTTACTAAAAAATACTAAATTCATAATTTTAATCTGAACTATTGCCTCTATGTTACATACAATAATTTATGCCTATAGTTTTCTCGGTCTACTTTAATTAAAGTCCTAACAGTAAAATAAGTTCTATTTGCAAAGAATTATTAAATTTCGTCTCTGTCATCATTGCTAGTTACGTAAATTGATTTCTGAAATATAAGACTTTTTTATGCTACATAAAACCTCTAAGTTTAGTAACAAAACAAATTTCAGAACGTAGGTGCGTATTATAAATTGACAACCTTACCTTCTTGGGTTTAGCTTAAGACTTGTCAATTTCAAATTGTCACCTGATAATGAACTGGGAAGTTTGACTCCTGTCATGTCATCCAAGATGGCGCTGCGTTTGAAAAATGTTTGAGACAACCGATATTCTTGATATTTATTTTTATGATGTCGAACGGGATAAATCCTATGTCCTTCTCCTGGCTCTAAACTACCTCCCTGCCAATTTTCAGCTAAATCGGTTCAGCCGTTCTTGAGTTATAAGCGAAGTAACCAACACGACTTTCTTTTATATATATAGATATTCTTCTTAATATTCTTTTTTTTTTAATAGGTATTATATGTCACTTAATATGGGTGCGTTGACAAACATTGTCTTATTATTAAAGTTTCATGATTAACTATATGAATAGCACAGAAAGGAACTTTGTTATCATTCCACTGTTCACAATGAATAACATTTAAGCATCTGCATCTGTACGCAGCGCTCGTATTGTCACACCTGGCAAGAACAGTTATCCAGTAGGTATCTGAACAAAACAATTTCAAAGTCCACACTGATGTTTTCATTAAATCAATTATAATAAAAACAAAGGTTTTTATAAAACAAATTGTAGACAAGATCTCAGAATTAGCTCGAAAAGCTAGGATTAATGTGACATTATCAGGCTGGTATATTCCCAAGAGTTAGGTATGGCGTGGGTAGTTTATGAGTATACAAACCTACATTACACCAATTATATTTAAGTCAAAAAGGGCACAAATAAAGACCGTTACTTAGAAATTCCAGGTAGAACAAAGGTCACTACTTACTACATACGTCGTCCTGGCCGAAAGTCATAAACTGAAAGCAGCGCTACCTAACGGGTCCAATTGACAGGATAAACCACACAGGTACTCCGGACGGCCGATACAAGTGAAAACTTATCATCAGGAAATAAAAAGTAACAATATATTGCTTAAAACGTAATTTACTTATAAACAGGAGGTGTCGGTTACGATAAAAGTGTCGCGAGTAATTCCCATCTGAAAAATTCCCAACGCGCCTAAACTAAAGTTTTCATTTTCTTAAAAAATCTTTTAAATCGGTGCAGCCGTTTAGGAGTAACTCCATGATATACTTATACACGTACAGAAGAATTATAAATGCATTATGATAAATACATAATTATTTCTGAGTTGCCCATTTTCTTGACTTCATTAGTACCTTTCATGATTGATTTATTATTAGACAAACGCGAACAATTTCATTGCTCACAATAGTACTTAATAAGTCCTATTAATTACGTGGCCAGCACCTTCGAAGACTATTAATCACCTTGTTCTCCAATTAAATCATCTCATAAATTATGCAATTTACCTACCTTGATTATAGAGTTATGTCAAATTAGAGTGGGCACTCTTAAAGTTTACTTGTTGGGTACGATTTCCTTTATTAGATGGAGTAAATTGACAATGCTTACTTAATAGGACCAATTTTAGATAATTTAGAGTTTCATGTAAGTACTTAAATCGATTAATGCAATTTTTTTATCGTGAGATAACTTTTATCTATGGAATATTATGACGAATTGACAGCTTTTGTATGAAGTTTAATCATCAGATACTGTTTAAACTAACTAAACGATGACGTCCTTACCAAAATTACCACGATATACGACTACGAGTTTGTTTGTTTATTACTCTTTCTATCAAGCAGCTTCTACTTCTATTCTTCCTTTACTACAAAGCAGTGTTATTCTGTAAAAAATCACCCCGTCAAAATTTAGGTGCAATGAAGGTGAATTGAGCTGTCATTCAATACTAATGCTAAGCAATGACAGTTCACTTCAATCATATTTTTACGGGTGACTTTTACTGAATCGATCAGCTGAATAATTTTGCATTATTGTCAAGGGAAGAGTCCAAATCTTTCATTGAGAAAAAAGTAAGTAGGTGTATGCTGTTCCTGAAGGATGGTTCAAATTTATATTAACGCGTGCAAAGCCGCGAGTAAAAGCTACTTTTCAATAATAGACATTCAATACTTTAATACAAGATATAGACGAGACATCACGAACAATATTTTCTTCCGATAATTGTGTTCGACACAAGTCTATCGCCCGAATACTGAAACGCCTCTTAAATATTTGACGGCTACTTAAACGTTTGAGAAGCTCTCATAGTCGAAATTCATATTCTCATATGTCATTTAAAAGCATTGATTAAATTTAACAGGATCTCAAATTAAGTTGTACTTAAACTCAACTCTGTATAAAATGCGTATACTGGAACGTCACTTAGCGCTTTTTAACTGACACATCAACTGTCAAATCGAGTTAAGTAGGTGTTATATTTGAGAGTGGTCTCGGGCTCTCTTAAATCTTAAATTAGATTAGTTTTTGGTGTTAAAATGTCTGTTTTGTCGTTATCTTCCCTTTCTGATCATGAAGCCACCACGAGCCGCAGGAACGCTGAAAAGCTGAATGCTTTCGAAAAATATACCGACGAGGAATTTCGTGTACGGTTCCGCGTTTGCAAAGAAACAGTTTTATATATGGATTCAGTCTTCGGAAGCAACATCAAACCCTAATCAAAACGAAACAGGGCTATTCACCAGGTCTAACAACATCTCTTGTTCCATAAGGTGTGCCGTGATGTTGAGCAGTGTCACAAAACTAAAAAAAAAAATTAAGTAACTTTTTCTTTGAGGTGTAATAACTTTGCAGAATGTATTTTATATTTATTTAATCTCTTCAGTTGTAATGTTTATTTCTCACGCTGTTAATACCGTCTTGACAATTTTAAATGTATGTTTATTTAAGTGAAAACTTGTAATTGGCCTTATTCTGTATGTTACTGCTGTTTATTTGAATGTATTTGCTGTAAGTTTTCCTAAAAGTAATAACATGAAATAGTTGTGTAATTACACCCACGTCTCTTTTTATTTTCTTCCATTTTCTATAGTATTTTGATTTGTAGAAAGAAACTAAAAAATAATAATATCTTTCTACACTTGGAGTTAACTAATCTCGCGTAAAATGTCAAGTGTGACGTTCCAATCTACGACAATTAACTAAAAAAAAAAAAATCTTTGGACGTCTTCTTTTGATGTTCATCTGATTTATAAGTAAATAAATGCATAATTCAAACCAAACTTACATTACGCTGTTATATTTCAACTGATAATAATGTCTCAAATAATTATAGAAAACATTATTTGTTCGAAGAAGATTGCGTAAAACGATTACGAGACGTAAACGAAATTATTTGGTAAATGAGAACGTGCTGAAAACAATTTTGAGGGCTGCTTATTTAAGTATGGTTTCGAATTGCTTGAGTGGTGTTTGTGTATACCATTTAAATTTGAGGGATGCTTAAATTTAAGTAGCTTTTAGATGAGTAGGAGATTTGAGTAGCGTTTCAGTATTCGGCTGTATGAGTTTTAGTTTGGTACGCTCTGCAGCCGCTTTAATATTGCTATATTATTCAAGATTACATTACTGAGATATGGGATCACAGTACTGTTCTTCGCATGTCCTCTTAATAGTACCTACCTAAACTTTATCTATAATATGTATGTATTTAGAAGTATATAAGTATGTTTATCAGCTGTTTAGTACCCATAACACAAGCTCTTAGCTTAGCTTGGGACTAGATGGCGTTGTGTAAAGTGTGTGGAATATTTATTTATTATTTATTTACCTATCGTAATTCTCTTTGTTTTCTATAAACATGACATTATGCTACAAAGTGACATTGACACCTGTCAGTTTACAATAAACGAATAGTTTCGAGTATAGTGATACCGTTACCGCACGGCTCGTATGAGGACATTCCGTTGACACGCCGACGTGATTGAGCTATTAGATACATTCGGACAGTCGTCATCCGCATTTGGGCGTGTATTGTGGAGTTTCCATTAACTCAGGCAGTAGGCCACAGCCGGTCATGGGCCTTGCTCCGGTTTTGTTGCTAATTATGGTTCTTGGATCAACTGTTCTCAAACTGACGTCACATTGTGGAAACCGTTTGTTGGTTAGACAAATATTTAGGTAAATGACGCAGAGATGCTTATCAAGGTCAACCGAAGAATATAATTTATTGGCATGACACGGTTGTTTCCCAAAAGGTTAAGCAGAGGTACTTCGGCACGCGCACGCTTCGTCACATATATTTATAAGTATTTACTCGTAATAGGGGGCAATCATATTGTCACCAACCGGTCAAAAATCTAGACTTGGAGCTGCTATCAGTAGCAGCTCCAAGTCAATTGGATTGGCTCAGGCCAATCCAGATGTAAAACCAAATAACACTTTCCAACCTGGGAACCTAACCCAAGACCATTTTCCACCGCAAGACCAACGAGCAAATTCATTAGTTCAAACTAATAACAATTCGTTTTATAACCGATTAAAATAACGTTAGTTAAATTGCAAAACAAAGAAAAAATGTCAACAAACCCGATGTTCATGAGAGAAAGTTAGTCATAGAATAAATATAAAACGACCTGTTTCTATTTATAGGAGTATTGTTGCATGAGTAACGAAGCTATGATTAAAATGAGTAATCTTAACGCATTCATTAAATCTCAATGCACGTGGATTTCAAAGTACAGTCATTAACTATGACTATGACGTAACAAGGATATCGATGACATAATGACTATAGGACTATTTTGGTTTAATTGTTGCTCTCATCAAAGAAAGGATCAAGGATTAATCAAATCTAACCATGGGATATCTTATTACCTAGCTAGAAACTGGGTTGGCATTCGCTCCGTGTAAAATACTGGTATTTAGCTGGAAGTTGACCACTACTTACCTATATAGCTGGAAAAGGCTACGTACATGATGTTCAAAGAAAACTATTGTAAGAAACTTATTCTGGTACAATCTGGTACAAACAACCACCAAAATAAAGGGCTTAGTCGCAAAGTGTCTCATTCGCAAAATGTCTCCTAGTCGCAAAACGTCTTTTTCTCATAATGTCGCTTTTGCACAATGCCTCTTTCGCAAAATGTGGCTTTAGTAACTTAGAATTAAAAGAGACATTTTGCGACTAGGAGACATTTTGCGATTAAGCCTTATAATACGTCTTTTATTTTAGTATTCTACGAGTAACATTGCTAAAGGATCAATTTGCGTGTTAATGTAGTAAATAAACACTGACACCACAGTCCAATATGCTATGTTTACATCACCATCAAGGTTCCGAGCAATTACTTGAGGCGTCCTTTTAATTATTTTATTGTTATCTTCTATCTGACGTTGTCATAACGTAAGGTCTCAGAATTTTTGGGCTTAAGACCAGTCAGGTTTATTCTTTAAGAATTACCGCGTGAAGAAGATGTAGGTGCAAGTGAAGGCAAAGTGAACTGTCATACCATGCTAATGCTACGGATCGACAGCTCATTACTCTTTTACATCGTCTAGATTTTTGCAGAAGAGAAGTACTGGTATAGCAAACACAGTATTACGCCTCTTATCTCCTCTTAGTTCCATGTAATAGGGGGCGAGCTTATTGCCATCAATCCAGACTCCGGGAATCCTAATACTGAGAAATTCCAGATAGAAAAAGCAAAAATCGCACATTGGCGGCTAGCCACGACATGGCATGGGATTTTAGTAAGCGCAAATGATTTGAGACTTATTTCATCACGCTAAACGTCTATATTTCAGCACAGCATGTCAGACCGTATCGAAGGATGCCGAAGTAGGCTGTGGCGTACCTATACATGAAATGTGAGTCATACATACATACATACATAAACTCACGCCTTTTTCCCATGGGGGTAGGCAGAAAGTACAGAGCGCCATATGCTACGATTCTTACATACTTCTTTTGCTTCGTTTACATTCATACATGTTGTCATACACACACGCCGGTTGCGAGTACTACGCACCTGACCTTTCTGAAGAACCTCACCAATAAGGTCTATGTATGTCCTTCTAGGGCGTCCCCTCCCGGCGTTCCCACTTACATCTGCCTTGTAAATACCTTTCGTTAGTCGCCTAAATGTGAGTCTTCAGTGTTAAATAGGATTCGAAATCATTTGTATTATAAAAATCCATTGTCGTGCCATGCCACCAGTAGGCTTGGGTCTTAAAGGGGGACGTCAGCGATGAAATTGAAATTAATAAAAATAGAACACTTTTTATCGTGTACCATACATCATCGAGAATGTTGCAACGGGCAGCAATTTCACTAAAAGCGATCTCTTACAGGCCTTTAGTTGTACTAAAAGGAGAAAAGATATACAAGACAAGTGTTGAATTTTACTATAACTTTTTTTAATTTATCATTTTCGATTCATATGGCCTGTTCCCGACTGTCTTGACAGGTAGACAACAGAGATCCTATAAGGACTTTGTTTATGATGGAACTCAATTAATGTAGTGACTTACCTGAAAGAATAACACGAAGCACACCCACTGGTAGTACGTGTAGTACTTCTTGTCTTGTGTGCTGTCGTACTCGTTCGCTATGCCGGGATGCGCCACCTCTCTGCCAGGCTGCAATCAAGAATACTGTGTTAAGTTGGGCAACAATCGTGTATGACCCAGAAATTGAGGATTTTTCATATAGGTGGAGTATCTATGTTCTACCTCCTTTCTCTATACAAGATAATTTGATAAGCGAAAACTTCTATAAACTTCTTTTTTTCGTGTGGCTAACTTGGTGAGTGTATTTTCTTGGCTTGACATGCCGTCGAGAAATTTTAATATACGTCAGGTTCTCTCACGATGATTTCCTTTACCTTTTTTTAATAATATAATAATATAGCGGACTTCACGCGGTTTCACCCGCGTAGCTCCCGTTCCCGTGGGAATACAGGGATAAAAAGTAGCCTATGTCACCCAGGGATAGTGTAGCTTTAAAACGTTGAAAGAATGATTCAAATCAATTTAGTAGTTTCGGAGCCTATTCAATGCAAACAAACAATCAAACCTTACCTCTTTATAATATTAGTATAGAAGTATAGATAACTTTATTTATACATGAAAAGCAAACACATAACATAGCATAGATAATGGTTGTACAGTTAACCCATAAGCAACAAAAAAAACTCCGACAACAAGTTACTCATTATCGACACGAGTAGGAGAAGACCGTTTTTGAGGCAAGTGTTAATATAAAATTCGGACATGAATCTAAAGAGTCAAAGTTGTGTTCTATTAACCAAATTTTACTTTCTATACCAGACCATCCATACCAGAGTTCGTAATGTGGTTAAGACCTCAATCCGGGTGCAATAAGACCCTGCTAAGAATTGAAACATCCCCTTGTGAGCACCGCAAGTGATGACATTCTTAAAACGTTCCTTACATGCCAATTACAAATAGCTTCTTATTAATAAAAAAAAGTTATATATACCTCAAATTAAAGTGAGAATCAGCACTTTTCGAACATTAATAATTTACATAAGACAACCCCTCATTATGTCAGTGAAACTCTCGAAACTGCGCCGGTGACAAAGATTTTTTAAGGAAACTAGACAAAACTGTTGAATTATCGAATCAACAAATGGGCGCCCTTCTGTCGCCATCATAAATATGGATAACAGAGCAAAACCATTCAAAGACAAATTACAAATACATAAACATTGAACTTATTTATTACCCACATAAGCTGGATAAGTACGCAGAATACGGTAAAAGCCACATAAACTATTATAGACAATAAATATGTAATGAAAATTAAATCTAAAAACGAAGTGGATATGAATTTCAAATTACGTGATGTGGAAAACGTGAAATAGTCACGGAAATTTGAAATTGCTAGTTTTGAAAACCATATCGAGAGCGTTGAGTGTTTTGCGTACATAAATCGTTTATTTGAGAATCAGAAAGAATAATCATTTGGAACTATAAATATGTATCTAGAAGGCATCAGGGATAAGCATTGCCATACAATGTGACAATGCAGCCAGTCTTTTAGGTACATTCAGTAGAGAGCGATGCGAATGAATTTTTTGACGCCATATTTTAGTTTTCATTTTCATTTCTAGCGTAAATAGTTAAGTATTTATTCGAATTAATTTTTCTAGAAAACCCTCAAAACATTTACGCCTAAAAACAATGTCATGATAACCCAGTAGTTAAGCCTGATCAATCATTCATGCATTAATTTTCCCAATTGAACATGAACCTTATTCTGTTTGATTTGAAGTTGATAAATTATCAGATAAATCTGAGACATTAGGGTGTACCTCTGTACTTTCTGAGTTTACTTTAGCCAGGACCATAATGTTTTATTATACTATGTACTCTATAAATTTACCTTAGACAGTACTACTATCGCTGAAGGAAAGCATCGTGCGGAAAAGTGGACACATAATTAATGTAAGTCACCACCAGCCCAACTTTAGCAGACTTGGTACTTAATTAATGCTAGTGCTACCTTTGTGTTAGTAGAAAACTCAGCCCTGCAGTTGGTCAAAAACAAGGGGCTAGTATTAATATCGTAATAATATTCAAGATATGTTGGAGTCAATTTTAAACTGACCTCGAAATAAATCACGCTGAAATATTTATTACCATTTCAGGTTCTATACATTATTAAATGTCTTTGTGCTCATGTTTCAGTGATGAAATGTGTTTGTATATTATTCGTATGTGTCGTATTTCCGTAAATCGAATTGTATGAGAAACCACGTGAGAAATTCTGATTCTAACGTGTTTATGTAGGGGAAGCCGGGGCATTGCGGGCCCCCGGGGTAAGACGGACACCCCCTCTCCCCCGCGGGATTTTAAACCAAGACGCTCAAAACTAGTCGCATCGCCTTCCAGACGATCTTGCGCTAGCAAGAGAAATGATTATGTGTGTGTAGATGCGCGTTGTACGTCGACAGAACGAAAATACGTAAATTGATACATTTGTTATTATTTTTCATTTTTGAGTCTATGTTATAACTAAATCGTATTTGTGTTAGTTATTAAGTAAATTGCTACGTTCAATTATGTGTCGAAATAACTAGAAAGAGTTCTGAACGAACTACCAGATATTCGTTTAATTAGGGGCAAAATGGGTAGGGTGCCCGTTTTGCCTCGAGTAGTTCTATTAAGTTGATATTTTCCTGCACATAAAATTATGGTTCGCCACTACTAGAGGAAGATAGAACGTGCCACCATCAACATTGAATCAGGAATCCCAATCACAACCGTTGACTATTCACAATCCCACCCAAAGTTCACAACCAAATATCATGCATCCGCTTGTTAACTCCTGTATCAACTTCTCCGGCTCCAACAACAATGCTACAGCTATGTGCAACTCCACTACCTCGAACATCTTTTCATATCATGTCGCCTGTAGAGATTATGCCAAAACCCAAAGCACGAGTCCTAAAACGAGTCACTAGGAAACGCGGAAAAACGGCTTTGAGAACCAGTTATAAGAAGGATACAGTAGAAGCCCAGACACGGAAACCAGTGGTTTATGAGAAGAAAGGAAGGAAGAAAAATATAAAGAAAAATAAAAAAGAAAGTAAGGAAAACGAATCGGAGGAAGAAGATGTACAGTGTTTGTACTGTGGGTATTGGTACTAGGAATTGACTGAGGGTTGGGTCCCTTGCAGTGCATGCCACATCATGCCCACTCTTCTCGCGCCGGCGAAGAGGATAATGATGACGAATCCCTTCACATTTGTCCTTTTTGTGCTCGGTTTTAAACTTCCATGAATGAAAATGCCTGCATATGCCTATTATGCCCCGCATATGACCATTTTACCCCAGACACGGGGCAAAACAGGCAGCTTTTGCTTTTTTTTAAAGTTCGATTTGCACCAAAGACTCGGAGACTACGATAATTATTTTAGGTTAATTTTAAAGAACATTAATGAGACTAATAACTGGCTGTTGATTTTTTACATTATCTTGTGTTTCTAAGATTTTATTCAAGATTTCCCTTAAGGGGCCCGCATTGCCCCGGTTTCCCCTAGATTCGTTTGGTGTTTGCAATCTCATCGAATTTAAGGTTTCTCATGTTGTCAATGTTTTGAATTTATTTAAAGCTCTTTAAGTAGGTACGCAAGAAGTAGAGAAAATGCGCGAACCGTCCGAAGACGAGAGCAAAGCCGAATCACAAAACATGTTTTATTTAACATAACATAAGATTACGCCTGTAATCCCCGAAGGGCTAGGCAGAAGTGTAGGACCTGGTAGTACACCAACATGGGGGCGAGCCCATTGACATCAGTCGGGCACAAATCTAGGCTCCGGGCTAATACTGAGAAATTCCAAATGGCGAAACTCAATAACACTTTGCCCGACCTGGGGATCGAAACCGGAACCTCTTGTTCAGCTGTAGGGCTTGCTACTACTAGACCAGGCAGTCAGTTTAGTCAAGTTTTATTTTTATACCCAAAATAACAAACTCGATGCTTGGCTGTAGGTATTCCACAGTATATTACAATTGATTAGTCAGACGTAACAATAAGAGTGAGACAAGTGGACGCTGACCTTAACCAACACACACCCATCTGGGGCGATTGGCGAATCTCTGCTAAACTCAAAATCTGGGCTGGTCTGCAGAATGGACAGAATATTTCGTTCAGCGTAGGCCATAATAGTCAAATCAAATACCGATTAAAGAATTATGATCAACATCGTTACAACAATGTAGTAATTTAAGTAAGTTATATTTTGAGACGTATATGATTGATGCATTACAATAACATGAATAATTGCATGCATGCCGCAGCACTCCACTGCATTATTTGACAAAGTTTATTATGGTTCTGGCTTTAAAATTAATAGTATGTGGAAATTAATGAATAACTTTAGCGAAATGCTTCCTTTTCTTTTTGATAAACCCTTCACACAATTCCAGAGTGCTGCTAGTTCGGACAAATGATCCAACTGTCTTGGATTCCTTGAAATAAATCAATAAGAAAAGAATAACAGAGATGAACGAAAAATACATAATATGACAAAAGCAACGAGCATCTAAATATGATGATGACAGATGCAGAGATTGAAACCATCGATGAGCTTAATTGGTTACCACTTGACCCGAAGACGATCCTTTGAAATAACGAAATGCAATTGGTCACGACCTAATACAATTTAGCAGAATTTGTCCCATTAGCAATAGGAAGGATACATCATCAACGAAACGGGTTTTAATATGCTGTTGCGTGGGCGACGAACTATGCCGAACCGACAATAGGCCGACCAATTTAATTACCTTTGACCCAAAATTCGCGTAAGTACTGTAGGTAGTAGTAAAACTAGAAATTTTAATGTAGAACAATTATACTCCACAGCACAACATCAAGAACTGCCACCACGAATACACCACGGATAACATCGTAAGGCAACTGGCATGCCTGAGAGATAATCTCGACGGCATACGAAGCCAAGTCAGAGGGTTATGGGTTGCCTAAAAACTCTGACACCAGTTTGACCATACAAATGACTTAAGAGACGACCACTTTGTAAAGAGTGATGAAGAAGAAGAGGGGAATGCAGAAGCCAAAAGAATATTAAATGAAAATAAAGAAACTGATTATTATGAAGACGAAGATCAAAACAACATAGGCAATATCAACTGACACAGCCAAAACCCATCAGGAACTCAATAAAGGAGGTAGCCGGAGGAAACAACTCAGATATAGGAACTGTAACTACATCTGATGCAATCCCAAAAATAGCCTGGGTAACAATACGATCGTTTCACAATTCTGCAATTTAGCAACCCTAACTTACTCAACACAAGAGAGGAAGCGAGTAGTTACGGGGATCTGCGCACGCGCAATTGACAGCATCTGCCCGACTAATGGACGGTGATTTGTACTCCAATGAAGATGTAGTAGCAGATAGTTAAAGTGTTAGTGATAAAGGCATGATAGAAATAAACTACGAAGTGAATTAATATGATCCGACGACGACGTATAAATCATTGTTAGGATATTTTAAAGAGTCACAAGCGTCTGCGCAGGTTCTGATTGGTGTCCATGCAAAAAAACTATATTTCAACCCAAAAGACGAAATATTTCTTGTTCTCCTACTTTGTGATATTAGTGTCAAACATTCAATAACTCTGTGACACAAATTCGGTATAAAAGAAGTAATTTTATTGGATGAAGCATTATATGCATTGTTTACAATTAAGATGTGACATGATGTAGATGCTTGACCCAATAATAAAGTTCAAGAAACTAACAGTAATTTGTGTTGCATTGTGAGGCTAATTAAACAAATGAGTAAATAATATATAGATGATTGTTTCTGCGTTATTTATAGCTTGTTTACATAACAGGCAAATAGGCGTACTACTAAGTAGGTAATCATACTTTATGAGTCGTTAAGTAAGAGGTACATTGGCGCAGCGTCCATTTATTAGATTTTTAGCGGCTTAAGTATTTTCAGTTCGATTCGATTTTATGTGTAACTAGTTACAGTCATTTTTATGTATTAAAGTTTTGTTTATGTAAAGCTTTTTGGTTCTGCTGCATGACAGGTGTGAAATTCAGTAAATAATAACCGTCTTTTTTCATCGACTTTACTTCTACAAAAATTCACACATCGATATATATTATTTCACTAGGTAGAAACGACATGACTCAAGCATTTTTGTTACTCATATTGATTTATACAGCAGACTTTTTAATTCTGTTGTCAAAAAACCCCGATGCCTGATTCGCATATCAAAAGAGGAAAATGAGATTCATCCACGGATGAAATACAAAAAGGATCATCCGACTCAAACATACAAGCTGGCTCCTACGGATTCACTCGCACCTAAGAAACGCGTATGTATAATGTACTTTTGTAATATGTAACAAATAAACTTAAAAGCTACTGGACCGATTTGTAAAATTATTTCACCGATGGGAAGCTATACTGTCCCCGGGTCATACTTAGGTTGCTTTTTATCCCTATTGAAACCCGATAGTGTTAAAAAACTTACCTAACCTTCATCTAGAAATGGGCTATCGATTGTGGCTAGTTTTAGAGACAAACGCACTCGAACATTACGAATCTACTTACAAACAAGCAGACACACAGCTCCATGTATTAATTATGATAAAAACAATGATAAAGGCAGCCGAACACGAGCAGGAACGACAAAGAAATCGGAAGCTTAGCCTAATTCGCAGAGGTTCTGGCACGGTGACAATATTGTGTTACAAAATGTTACCATTGTAATTAATTCGAGACATATGTGATATGACGCCTTCTTGTGCGGTATGTAGACCTTACACTTTTCGACGTAATAATATAATACAAGCCTTTATTAAGACATAGAATCTTAAATTTATTTACAAATCTTTATTGAGGACACTGGTGAGTCGATAACTTTTGACAATGGCGTGGATTTCCTTGTTCATGTCTTCCTACTGCCTTCATTCTTTAGACTTTTGACAAAGTTATCTTACCGGCTCGGGGATACAGTTCCCAGTTATCATTAATGTCAAGATTCCTCCGTACCTCCACGTTAAGCTGTTGGTCCCAGCTGGCATTTCTAGATATTTTACCCCAGAAAGTGGTTGTGGAAGTCAGATAAGTAATCGCTCCATGTACAGATGCCAGCATATCAAGCTGGGTAGCTTGATGTGCTGGCGTCTGTCCGATTTCTGTCCAATTTCCCAATTGAACATGAGCCTTATTCTGTTTGTTATAAAGTTGAAAAACTATCAAAAAAAATTACACATTGGGGTAGCTTGATGTGCTGGTCTCTGTGCAACACCACTATTCATCCGATTACACTGGAATCGGATCCCAACTAGGGAATGCAATCTCGTCTCGCCGAGATCCCGATCTCGCGAGATCCCGGCCATATTTTACGAGATTGTATCTCGTCAAATTTCGTACGAGATCTCGCGAGATAACGAGATCGACAAATGCAGCGTGACGACGTGTATTTCATAGCGCGGCTGCGCGCGAACTGAATCCTGGCCGTTGCCTAAATATAGATAATTATTGTTTTGTTACCAATATTGTAAGAATTTGAACTGATTAGCTACAATAGGTATAATAATTATAGACATAAACAAATGTTATTAGAGTTAGACACAAAATAATAAGTACTCTGTTGATTTTTAAAATATAACTTACATTTTTTTATAACTAAGCAACGCAGTTTCTATTTAATTACATATCATGTTAATTACTAGTTCTTAAAACAAGCATTTGCATATGTTTTAATTGCGATTCTTCCAATCTCGCGAGATCCCGTAATTTGCGAGATCTCGCGAGACTGGGTTTTGAGTCTCGCGAGATCTCGCTAGGCGGAAATCTCGTACGAGATTGCATTCCCTAATCCCAACATAATTGAAAAATGCAAGTAGGATGTTAACTTGTTAAGTCGTATTTTCAATAATCGTTCGAACAGCCACTTCTAGCATAAGTGTCAGGCACACTGTAAAAGGGTTTAGGACGGTACACCCACGACTTACTATGGATATGGAAAAGTAACTACTAACTACCTGACTAAGATGATTATTCAGCGAGTATGCGTGGGTAGCAGTGTCCTTTTGTCTGCTAATTTCAACAAAGTGCAATTAGTGATTCACCTGCCGAATGAGGCGACACACCATGGCGGTGGCTAAAAGCACACAAATAATTGTGGACACTTAGTCAGAATGCCTACCGGGTGAAAAGAACATCACCACGCAAGAATAAAAGGAAAAATAGGAAAAAGCGAATAATTCCAATTATATCCTTTTTTTTTAGGATTAAGAAATATAGTAGGATATTGCTAATAGCGATAAGACCGCCCACGGTTACACGCGATGTAGCTCAACGTTCGTTCAAGAATACACAGTTTATTAAAGGAAGGAAGAAATTATAACGCATTATCAATAAATACGTCCACATCGCGGTCGATAGAACTTTTCCTATGGTTTGCGATACACATACATACATACATAAACTCACGCCTTTTTCCCATGGGGGTAGGCAGAAACTACAGAGCGCCACATGCTACGATTCTTACATACTTCTTTTGCTTCGTTTACATTCATACATGTCGTCATACACACACGCCGGTTGCGAGTACTACGCACCTGACCTTTCTGAAGAACCTCACCAATAAGGTCTATGTAGGTAGGTCTGTGTGCGATGTGGAATTAAAAGTACCTATAGCCAAATTGCCACGTCAGGTATCAATCGGTTCCTTTGGACAAACACGTACCATATATTTTACTATATTTTTTGTTTCCTAGCATATAAAAGACTACCCAGTACTTACAGTACAATAACGCACTAAGAACGATGTTGCGGCTGCCCCAGCACTGCAGTGCATCACGCATGTTTGCGGAGGCGCGCATCGATTGCTTCTACGCTACTCTGCGCAAACGGTGCGCGTCAATGCTTAGCAGAGTAAGGGCTAGTCGCAACAGCGTTCTGAGTATGATAGGACGTAGGCTTGATTGTCCGTACATGAATCGATGTATTAATGTTCACATGAGTATTGATACCTCGATTCATGGGTCCGGCAGAGGGCGAGTAGATTAAGATTGTCTCACTAACACTAGTTATAAGTTTTTATTTTTAATACTAACAAATTGGATCTTGTTATCTGAAAATAAAGTATTATTATTATTATTATTATTATTATTTCATAAAATACTAGTTCAGAAAATGCGATAAGCACGGAACCCAAAGACTTTTACTAAACATTAAATAGCCTAATATTTTTTATTCCTGTAGGTCTTGTCAAAATCGGCCCAGCCATTTCAGAGACAAGATGCGACCAACAAGACAAACTCTTTCAAATTTTTATTGGTTTAACTACCTTAAATATATTTCATAAGCCCAGGGGCTTATGAAATATATTTAAGGTAGTACTTTAGGTAGTACCTTAAAACACAATACAAAAGAGGACAAAAGCATATCGACATTCGGTAGCTAATAGAAACATGCGTTTGCTAAGGGGAGCCACTGTCTCTCATAAATGTCACGACACGGTACGCGGTTAGGGCACTTAAAACGGAAGGAAAGGGTACCAATTACTCTAAGGGCCCTTGAATTGAAGTGGAAGACTGGGTCTGAGCTGTTCGAGGACTAATGCGGCACGCTGCCAAGTGCCAATATAGAAAAAAAATGGATTTTGACTGATAGATAGTATTAAGTGTCAGGCAGTGCCCACTAGACGGGCACACGACATTGTTGTGATTGCGGGAGTATTGTGGATGAGGCTGGACATAGAGCTTGATGAAAAGTCAGGCATAAATTTGAAAAAGTTGTCGCAGTGGACAAAGTATAATATTATAGAAGAAGAGGAAGTTATAAGACAAACGATTAGCGCTTAAAACGAAAATAAAAACAAATCTAGCAGATAAACCCTGTTATAATTTAAATGTTTTTTTTTAGATGCGATATAAGTAGTGATGGTGATGATGTTTGCTGTTAACTTCAAGTGTCTATCTATTTCGGTGCATGCGATACACAGACAGACAGAGGTGGCTTTAAGTAATAGCCAACTGTTGGAACCTCAAAAAAAACATGAATCAACGAAACTCACCTCTCTAGCGAAGGCATCAGGCATGGTGAACGTCGACGTGATCCAACAAAACGTGTTAACCACATGTTCTGGCAGCCCGCTCACGATGCACTGTATCGGCTTCCCAACATACTGGGTAGCCGTTATGACCATGGAACACGTCAGCAGCAACACTGTCGTGAACACATTGTGCAGTCGGAACACCGCATTGTCAGTCCTGATCGGTTGGTACTTGAAGTAAACACTTAAGCCTCCTAATAACTTTAACATTTTGCCTTATTTTGGCTTCGTGCTAACTATACATGGGTCGGAATGTGGAGTACTACTCAAAATCAGTCTTGTAGTTCTTGATACGACGCGATAGAGGATCGCGTGGTATCAATCGCGTTATTGTCGGAGTTACGTTGTCATCTGTAACAAAAGAAAAATAGGTTAAATAGGTAAAAAGCTATTTTAGTTTTAATAAGAAATGTTTTCGTACAAATATTTTAGGCACAAGTTGAATTATTATTAAAAACATTTATTGATGTGATAAAAGTAGATGAGATTGGTGTTTTCCAGCAGACCATTTATAGAAAAAAAACATGGAAATCCAGACTTTATCTTGGTCAGATTAAATAGTTACGACACTCATAATCATTATATCAATTGAAGTAGACATGTAAATGTTAACGGAGATAGTTTACCACAAATTATTCTACCGCGCCCGTAAACAGCTATTTATATACAAATATTATGATAACATGTATTGCTCACAATCTTTGTTGTTATAAAATGCTGTTTTTCTAGTTCTATTAATAATTCAAAAATGTTGTAAAGAATGTTATATTATTATAGCACAATACACAACAAAAAATCTTTTACTGTACCTCAGAAACACGAAATAAGTACGTCCGAAATATAAGAATACTTATTGGCAACTAAATTTCTATGAGGAAAACACCAAATATATAACACCGCTGTGGGCACTGTAGGCTTTAGGTATTCAAAACCATTGAATATATTTTCATAATATTGTTTTCCTATAATTATCATTTATGGCGTAATTATTTATTCATTTTTCCACCCTGATTCATAATACCCGTCCAACATACAACATGCTATCAAAAACAATACTAATCTTTCGGGGCATTCGCACAAGAAAAACCTGAATTCAGACGAGTAATACCTACGTATAACGAAATAAATAATCCTAAAAGCTTAAAAACCAGAATAAGATTAATGTACACTACTAAATCACAGGTGAAGGCGTCACCTCTCAGGTACGAGGTTGTGAAAAATACAACGCCCACGAAGGAAAACGTTTGGCATAGTCGAAAGGTAAAACAGCTGTATTTTGACAACTAGGGGTAGCAGAGTAGACATGAACTTGAACAAATTTTGAATGAAGGCAAACCTATGAGGCGACCACTAGTTAGTACTAAATTACTAAAGGTCTGTGCAGCTGCATTAATCGCGTTCTCCACTATATGTAATTAACTAACTTAACACCTGCCAGATAAGACAAGGACCACTAATCGATCAAGTGGCATTCACAACACAAGTTTTATACTTTTGTCACTAACTGAGGTATCGCGTGACGACTTAATACTAGCACATATATGTCGTAATAACACAGGATATTACACGTAACACTGGTACACTGATGATATAGTGCGCACATGTTGCAGGAAGCTGTTTGGACGCTGGATAATAAGTATACAGCATATAGGTACTTGGTTACTATGCAAGCGAATCTAACCCTGTTACTTTGTAGAGAATCTACGAGGAATGGACACAAGAATCAAGTGCAAGATACAAGTGTTTTTAAGAACTGTGTTGTGGACCCCCGTGGCACATAAGCGCGGATCCAACGTTGTGAGCACAAGGAGCAAGCCCACAAAAATCTTAATTAAAATCTATAGGATAATGATTGGGACACAGCGCTAAAAGAAGTGTTAGCCCCGCAAGTTTGCCTACGTGAACTTATCTACTGTACCAAGGTCTTAGGAAGAGTGTGATTTTTCTCTTAGGAATCGAATCGAGTACTTGGCTTAATTTTGGGTGGACGAGACCACACCTTTGTTGGAGCTAGATGCGCGCCTGAACATTATATTTTATTTTGTAAGTTTAACGTTCATGTGTGCCTTTTAAATGGCCTAATTAAAATAAATTATTTGACTTTGACTTTGATGGCACAGCATTATGCTAAGTGACGTAGGGGCCTTTCTGTTACTGTTTTCTTCTTTATTCTTGTAACAGCACTTTCTGCAGTCGCCCAGCAAATGCTGAGATGGTTACCCTTTCGGCATGGGCACGCCAGCGCAATTTGTGTACCTGCTATTTATATATTACTTCTGTTTTCTTTGTTGCTGTGCGCTAATGCGCTTGTGTCTGTGCTGAATAAATATTTTTCTATTCTATTCTATTCTATTCAGTATGCACTTCCAGCTTTACAAGTAGATCCAAGTTCCTAAGTATGGAGTTTCATGCCCATTCTTGTTTATGCAAACTACAATCATTATATTGTATTTAACTTTAAGTTTGACGTTGAAAACTGCATTTAATAATACGAATTGCTGTGCATACTGAGTAGGTACACACAAAGTACCAGAGCAAATAAAGGCTAGGAGTTGAGTCTCTCAAAAGTTCCACAGCGTAAGAAAACAAAAAGAAAACGTCTTTAATTCAATAGGTACTAAAAATATCTAACGCTATGAGAATAAATAATAGTAACAGCTGTTTTGTAGATTCTATATGAGTAGGTACTCGTACCATAAGCCAGCCGTTCTTTCCGCGGCAGTGGTGGACACGTTAATTTGGCGATACCACTTCTGAAATAGAAGCTTGTAAGAACAAGGTGAGGAACCTTATTATACAGGCTATTTTTGAATCATGCGCAACATTTTCAAAGGCTACATGAACAGGAACAATTACCTGTAGGCCTGTTGTTCCTGGTTATGTAGGTACTTATGTGAGTTTGTAAGAGAGAGTGAGAGAGAGAGAGAGAGAGAGAGAGAGAGAGAGAGAGAGAGAGAGAGAGAGAGAGAGAGAGAGAGAGAGAGAGAGAGAGAGAGAGAGAGAGAGAGAGAGAGAGAGAGAGAGAGAGAGAGAGAGAGAGAGAGAGAGAGAGAGAGAGAGAGAGAGAGAGAGAGAGAGAGAGAATTCTAGTTTAGTTTTTATGTGACACATAAAAGATGAGCCGTCTCTTCTACAGAATTGACTTTGTAGTGTATGTTATCTATGCATATAACCACATACGACATACGAGCGGGGGCGTGGTTCAGCATAAATTACCAGTAATTTACTTAATAGATAACAATCTAAATGGGAAATAATCTCTCAACATTAACTTGTTTTTATTTATAACACTTATTTATACTTTATCTTTTTCTTCAAAGGATTAACTTACAACCTGTAACCTACATAAGACACCGACAATCGCATGCCGTATAGTCAGCGCAAGCGCATGTGCTAAGTATTTGGACCGGCCAGTTAAACCAAATTTGTTTACACTTACTACAAAGAAAGTTCAAAGACCTCTGTTATCGTAAGTGTAACTAACTGCACCTCGTTAAGATTACGATGAATTTGCCATGCACCAGGTGCAGCTAATGAGAGTTATACATAGGAAAGATGTAATGCTACTAAAAATCTGATAGTAGAGGCGAATATACCATATGAGAAGAAAAGGCTTAGGCGATTTTCACACAGCCCCGCATCACGCTGCATGTTGCGTGTCTCTGAACTGAATTGAACGCGCGTGGATGCATTTTCTGTGTGTTGGACTGAGCGTGTTTTCCATACAAACGGAGATACTTATAAGCAACGGAAGAACACGCATCCACGCGCTACGCTGCATCATGCGGGGCAGTGTTTTAATATCCTTAAGTAATGAAAAAGTAATCTATTTACAGAATTCTTATTTGGACCAGAAGAGTTATTGTGTATCGTCTCCGTTGACAGATCAAAGTTATGACTACTGGGCAGTGTTCAACAATTAGCTGGTTTCGTATTGACTATCATCGTTGTATATCTAGGATGATATCATGCACACTCGCAGAGATGTGACGAAGCGCACCGCACCCCGTCTGATAGTAACCGCAACTTGAAGCCCACTTTAAGAGCAATACATATTTTTGTAAATTCTCAGTTGTCATCAAAATTCGGTGTGCCAATAGCCTTTTAGAGCACCTGACTAGACGATGAGTCCCCCTTTCTGTATTTACTGTACTTAAAACAAAAATCTGTCATGAGTCACAATAATTGACCAATCAAGTGAGACCCACACAGACACTCCACAACATGATATAAAGGCACACAGTCTCAAAATGACAGACGGCTCACTTGACATTTGGAACCCTAACCCCCGACTTTGCTCTCCCCTTCCGTGACACGACTTTATCATACCAAACTATGGCTGTGAAACGACTAGATAGTCAAACGAAATAGTATGCCTACTTATTCATTTTATAGATGTAGCAAGAACGCGGAATCTAAATAGGATAATATAATAGTGCTTAAGCTGTAAATTTTTCATTAAGTAAAAGTAAACTTAATATTAAGGTTCATATTGTAAATTAATAGCTACTATTTGTTCTTTTTCTGCACCTGGTGTCCATGGAATTTTTGTAATATCCTGACCTTTATAAGTGAGGACTTGTTATTGGCTGTCAGTTTAACTTACTGTTTCTTACCTGATTTGTTTTAGCTGTAAGTCCTCCATATCATTTAAATAAATAAATAAATAAATAAATAATATTCCACAACTTTTACACAACGTTATCTAGTCTCAAACTAATTAGAGCTTAAGCTGTGAGTACTAGAAAACTGATAAACACGTACATATTATTGATAAATGACAACCAGACTCGTAACAAACGGTAGTGCTTATCACACAATCATTTGTCTTAGGTGAAAATCTAACCCACAACGCTCGGACCAGGCCACTAACTTCTAGACCAACAGGTCAGTCAGAATAATTGTTCGCAGTAGGTTCCTACTTAGGTAATATCTCACGCCTAATTATCGTGGATGACTAATGTTTACAATAATAAACATGAGCAATCAAGTCCGAACTCCATAATCTATTCTATACTAATTCAATAAAGATGGAATTTTTTCTTGTTTTCTTGCTTTCTTTCAATTAGCCTTCACATCTACATTTTCTTGTGGTGATTTTCACCCCGATCAGCCGATTGGTAGTTCTAACTACAAATCGGGTTTGAACAAAGAATTATTAAATTAAAGTAGGTACTGGGCTTAAGAAACTCTTGAAGAATTCAATAGTACCGTGTAAAACCGATGGTCACGGCACAGTAATATCTAAAATTTTAAGTATTCTGCCGATTGTGCGATTCTGCCACAATTTTGTATGACGAATCTGTCAAGAGCTAAATAGATCGCAAATTCGTTTAGTTTAGGCTGCTCAGTACGCAGTTTTATAAACCAATGCTATACTTCGTTGCAATAACAATACAATTTATTTGTTAAGAGGGGCCGAGGGCCGAGGGTTGGATGTTATGACTCCGTTATCTACCGAGACCTTTTCGCTTTTATAGTCTTCAATATTCGCTATTTTTATTCTCTACCTTTCTTTCTACCATCAGCAGTGCTATGGACTATCTTTTCATTGTCAGTGACCAATTGGCATCCAGTTGCACATCGAATTTAAATAGCAACTGAATTTTCAAAAAAAAAAAAAGAAGATTGTTCTTTGCCCGGTTCCTATAAGTCAAAAACGATTGGTTTCTATGACGAATAGTTAGAATTTCTACCAAGCGTTACTCAAAACCGTGCCTATAAAATACGACTCGTCAACCAAATAACCGACGTCGGGTTACTAACGGATGAGAGGGAGTTAGTAAGCTTATTGTATGAAGATGCGTTGGTTGGTGTTCCTATAAATATTTTCTACTGTCACTGAGCTGTCAAAACAACGACGCGTTAATGTTTTGTTTACTAGTCGAATTCGGTCGGTTATACCATTCGTTTGTATTTTATTTTAGTTGTAATAGTGTTTATAGTGATTTCCGTGATAATGTCTAGCTCTGAAAGTGATAGGGAAACGTTGGCTCTGTTATTCGACGAAGATACAGGATAAGAGAGATACTACTACTACTACTACAAGATACTACTTGCCCTACACACATGATAATAAGGGGACAGTCCAAGAACAGCGAAATGTGTACAGAATGTATAACTCTGTGTGTAACTCTGTATATTTTTTGGACTAATATAGAATATTATTTTTTTATTTTTTAGCCTTTGTTTGTTCCTATATTTGTAAATATGTGAGCGTAATGTATCAGTACAATAGTCTACTTATCAGCTGCATTGCTTATTTTATATCACCTTTTACCTCTCTCTGTATAGTAGTTTTTATTCAAGGTATATAAATTTGTCCGCATGTATAACTGATTAGTGTATACCTACTAAGTATTGTAAAACATGTGTAAAACCTATTTTAAAAGATTAAGTATGGAATCTTGCCCATTCTTCTCTAAACAATACTACCTTTTGGAAGGGACAACTAGAATCATTTACTTTATTTATATAACTTGTAAGTCATTCAAGAGTGCCTTTTACCATTTAATTGAATTAAATGATTTGATTTAAACTTTATTTTTTACAACTGTTTATTAAATTAAGTGTTAGGCATTACTTCACATTTAATTTAATTTGTAGGTTTAACATTCAAAAGTGCCTTGGAATGGTCTAATTGATAATGTAATTAAATAATTTGACTGTGTTTTTACAATAAAATAATTTAAGAGAATTTATTACTTTTTATTTCCTATATTTTAATAATGATGGTATTAGATATGACTCCTGTTTTCTGTCTTTCCCATAGTGCAAGTGTTCGCATTGTAGTGAATAGAGATAGTGTTAGGATGGAGGATGCATTTAAGTAACTTGTGTATTTTAGACACACTATATAGGTACAATATTTTGCAATAAGTAACTTGTGTGTGTTATACACAATAAATACAATATTTTGCCGTTTTAAATACTTAGTTATTTATTTAAATTACAATTACATTTATTTTCTTTATTTGCTAAATCTATTTTTAGTATCTTAATTTCTAACTCCACTTTTTCTGCCTTCTTTTCGTAATAATTTTTAATGGCCCAGTTTAGTTGTTCCTGGCTATCATTATTTTCTTTTTTTTCTTTTTTCTGAAAATTAATATACAGTTAGTATTTAAAAAAATCATAATATTATTATTACTAAATTGTTACTATATCGTGAGTAAATAGCTATACATACCTTTGGTTTTTAGTGAAATGGACATGGAAGGCAAGCCGTACAATAATTTCCTATCAAAATCTTTTTCTATTCTTCGTTTTTCACCTGAAAATATCAATAATGTTAAGTAGGCGAATACAAAGAGGTTATAAATAATATGTTCAAGAGAACACATTATGTAATAGTAGTAATATTAATATTTATTCTAAAATGTTGTATGTTTAATTTACATGCAATATCATCAAAAGACAGTGAGTATTACCTATACCACTTGTAGTAGGGGTCAACATCAGGTCATTGCTCAGGTCAGGGGTCTTAACATTATTTTCATTACCACATTCATTGCCATCACCATCACTAAACTTATCTACAATTTCCACCACAACGTTACCACCTGTACCATCACCACCAAAAGGTAAAGGAAACCCACTACAGGTTGACCCTAGCAAGGATTCTACTTTGTCCAAAGTTTCATCAGGAGGGATGTAATCAGGCTTTCCACCACCAGTCTAAACAAAAACATAATAATTTAGTACCTGCTTACTTAAGTAGTACTATGTACAACTGTTTGATTTGAATTCATGTTGAGGAAAGGAAAGGTAAACCTTCAGATTACTTAACATAAAAGAGTTAACTAGTACCTTTAGCCGATTCATCCGTATTTGTTGGGTTCTTTTACGAGCTGCCTTTTTCAAGTTGTCCCACTTTGATTTTAACTGGTCTTTCTGTCTGGGGATAGAACCGTTCCTAGCATTGAAGGCAGCTGTTAAGGAAACCCATGCTTCATCTTTGAGCTTGTTATTGGTGGCATTCGTCTCCTTGCTGGTAATAATTTTATTGCTCTCCCTCTTGTTTACCGAGAGGACACCGGGGTCCTCGTGTTGACAACCTCAGTCAATCCCCGAGAGGACCCCGGGGTCCTCTCCATTGTAGACCATAATTCCGATACTTAGAGACTACCTCCACGAGACACTGGATTTCGTCCTTAGTCATGGCTTTGTTTTTCTGTGAAATACAATAGCACGATTCATACATTTTAATAGAATTAAGAATTTAAAAATAATAGTTAAAAAACTTGTGTTACTCACCGACGGAGTAGAATCCGTTTTATTTAATATAATTAACTATATAATAAAATTAACCAAATTCACGCTTTGTAGTTTGTTGTGATGTGATGTCCATGTCGTTTCATTTCATGTCACGCGTTTTGTTTAGGTACACCGTGTACGCGTAGCATAAAACTTTCACTAAAAATGATGATTAATAAGTATTTTTAAGCCTAGATGTAAACGTAAATAAAATAATTATGGTCATTTTCAGATAATTTGTACTATTAATCATTTATTTTATGAAAACATATGATTGTTATTACATAATTGATGTACGTCATTTTTGCATAACTAAACGTAAAGAGAAACAAGAGGTCCATCGAACAAACGAAGCGTAAGCTCTTGAACTACGGATGGTCGTTGCAGATGGTGTGTTGTGGAACGCTAGTTATGCGTTGGTGTCGGTAACCGAATTACGGATGGTAGAGTTGACCCAATGACGGCTCGTAAAATATAGGAACCGGGCATTGTGGATTTCAAGTTAAACTGACCATGAGACCGGGCACGGTGAGCTTCGTCACATCACTGCGAGTTCGCATGACAAACAGACAGTGACAGATTAATCCAGGTGACAGTAAGGTCTCCCACACATAAACTCGATACGACGTCGCGTCGTACAACGATGCGGCGTCATTTCACGATACGACGTCGCGTCGTGGAAATCTACGATGAGCATCGTAAAAAAACACGACATCGTAACGTAATGTGCCACGCTCCACGCACGATACACGGCACGATGCCGTCGAGTGGGGTGGTGTTTTAGTGTATTCCGAAAAATGGACCGCTCTAGACGAATTCTGCTTCTGCTGTTAAAGATAAAAGATTAAAAAGGCAGATACTCAGAAGATATTGGATCCACCCATTTCTTGCAAACATGAATAACGGGAGTCACTTTACAAAGAAGTACAATGCCTTAAAAATAGACCAGAACAAGTTTTTTGATTACTTTAGAAGAGTGAATCAAGTTTCGAAGAGTTACTTCATCGTATAACGCCACATATAGCAGAAAAATATGGCAGAGGCAGACCACCCATCGAACCTCTCTCGTAACGACGCCGCATCGTTGTACAACGCGACGTCGTATCGTGTTTATGTGTGGGAGACATTAATCGTTGAACACTTTGTCCTGTGATCATTACTATGAACTGTCTACAGAGATTCGCAACAGCCGTGCAGGAGTATCACTGTCTTCTTTTATAACATTGGTCACTTGCTGACACTTGACTATAAAAATTGTTCGAGTGTTATCTTGAATTCTTAACTAACCATTAAAGAATGTTTCGTACGTGTCTACTCCATAATGTATTCACGTCTTCATTACCCCATCTCATACATAAATCTGACACAATGTGTCGTAGTCTATTTGCTTACCTAAGATAAGTTCATGAGACAATGCATATCTACATGATTCACATTAATTTCTCAGTTTGCACTTCACTTACTAATAAGTTAAGTATTTGATGATTAGTTTCACGCACCGGTCATAGTTTATTCTAGGATTATTTTTCTAATATTGCAGGTAGTTCCTCTCTTACTTCATCTTTGTCTTTCCATGTTAACATTTCATTTCCAGTAATTATGACGTTAACTTAACACTGCGTTTTGACGGCGCACAGGTAACACGCAGGCAAGTGGATCACACCTTCGCAAATAAAGACTATTGCTTAACAAGCGATTGTTCAGCGACCACTCTGAGCAATCAACTACGAACCACCCAATCCATGACCCACCTACTTTTGATTGTTACTTCTTTGTATTGCATGTGAACGCTGCGCTACTGTTGACAGATTATTATTTAATGCCTTTAGAACGTGCTTTTCTAAGTTAAGTTGGTAGGCATATCGATAAACAAATGGGAGTCTGACTCGTTAGCATAAGAAAATATCCGCAGGCACTCCTTTTTTTTGCCAATAGCTTGAATTATTTGTTATCAAACCTCTTGACACTGTAGGTGAAAAAATATTATGATATCACATTAAATTCGGTGCAAACTTCCACCAATCTTTTGAGTTTATGACCAAAAAACCAAATGGGTAGGTACTGTTAAATCTAACACATTTTCACAGTTATTATAATCTACAGTTTGTCACACAAGTCCAGTTAGTTTGTGCTATTATAGTGTTGTGTGTTGGAATGTAAATTGTCAATAGGTAGAGCAGAGAAAGTCTGAAAAGTAAATTACAGGACACATTTGTAAATTTTTAACCAAATATGGAAATAGTATTTTGAAGGTTAACATGATAACAAGAATACCACGCCGCTTTTAAAATTAGTAACATTATTAAGATCTTTGAAAGTGTCAACCTGAACCAAATCATTTCGTTTAGTACCATTTAGCGACGAGAATCTGTCGCAGATGTTAAAATGGCACCAAAAGAAGTCGTGAGGGAATATTTAGCAATACTTTCCCAATGAAAGGAAAATAAATACAAATGAAGAATGAAAATCTTTGAGCATACAATTATGATAAGTACAACCTAGACTAAAATGAGGCCACATATTGTAAACCAAAAAGTAGTTGAAGCCTATCGAATTGAAAAAAAACATAATGTGGAAATATCAAAAAAAAAAGTTAAAGTAAAGAAAGTTAACAAAATAAAACCAGCTGAATCAGTCGACTTTCACATGGCAAGCATTTAAATATTGTTAAAAAAATACTTTACGCTATTGTTATGCTAAATTAAGTAATGAAGTAACTTTAAAACAAGAGATGTGATTAAAAGATGAAGTTGTGTGTGTACAGCTGCAATATTAAAATTTTAATTTTATTTTAGACCAATGTCAATCATAGTGTTGAGTGTTATTATGGCAATGCAACATATTAATAATAGACCAGATAACCTTTCAAACATTAATTAATTTGATTTAAAAAAGAACCTCCCAACAGTTTCTGCTAAAGAAACTTTTAATAGTCTACATGATGATGATTTCATAAATATCCTCAGCCGAACACACAAGCATTGTGACGTTATTTTAAATATGTTTTAGCGAATGATGTAAATTATAGTTATCGTTGTCTGCTTTGAGCATAACTGTAACGGTTTATATTGGTTCGTCATGATTTCGTCAAATTCTAAAACCGATGGAATGGTAAAAAGAATACAATACACTTATACGCGCCTGGTGTTAACCTTTGCCACAAAATTACGAGTTTTTTACAAACGCTGGTGTCCTTAATAGGTTTAATTACGTTTTAAACGTACCTAAATGATTAAATTAAGTCATCTGGGCAATTGAAAGCAATGACGCCAAACCACCGCGCACAATTACACCTAAATATTTGAAAATGGCGTCAACGACCGCAACACTGTTGTGAAAATTTACGCTGGAATTGTAGAAACAGTTTATTATCTCTGGGCTTTGGGAATGGTTAGATTAGTACCATCTTACTTAGATCCTGTTAATTTGGTACCTAATTGTTCAGGCACAAACTCATAATCGTACAGTTTTTTGATTTGACGCGAAACTTCTTTGAGGAATTAAAGACAATTTAAAAAAAATGGACTTATGCTTTAGGATTTTCAACTGATTCCTCTAAATCTCAATTATATTGCAGAGATTTCAAACAAAGGCTCGCAATTCAGACGGTTTGAGGATTAAAAGAAAGATTGTTCAAATTTAAGCTACTACATTTATGTATGAGAAGAAGAATCAAATTTCAATTAAGTAAAATAATTTCCGGAGTTCGAAACGTGAGGCCGGAACTCACCGTGAGATTAGCGGTTTGAAAATCGCTTGATATTTTAACTGGTAGGATGAACTAGCGTGAATAGGACGCGAAATGAATTAGTGTTCGATTCCATTCAGATCAATGCACTAACTGATTATACATTAATTTTAGAAATACTGATACTCAAAGACAAAAGCGAGGATTTCTCAGGAAAATGCCGTATTTTAAATGAGCAAAACAAAGCAAGAAACATGGAATATGATGAACAGCGGTGTGGGTTAGATTTTTACTTAGGTAAGTAGTTCAAGTTTGTCTGTTTATAGACAGAAATGAAGAAAGAAAGAAATCATATTTATTGACAACAGGTAAAAACATGCAGACTTAACAGTGTGCATGTTTTTACTATAGTATATAATCATGAAAATAAGAAAAAAAATAGTAAATCTAGTAAATATGTAGTAAATAGGGCTTATTCCCAGGCGCTCCATAATTTTATTCCCGACGGCTCCAAATTAAAAAAGCAATAAATAAAAGTAATAATTAAAATCTTTCCCATGAGCTTCAAAAATTTTCAAGTACAGATTGCACATACTTAGCTAAGATAAGATTGATTTGTTTATTGATGGAAGAAATTTGTGTTTTGTTGACCTTACTCAATTAGGTTTGGAGCCGCTGGGAAAAAAAATAGTATTTTATTAATTTAACTAATAAAATTATGGAGCTGTTGGGAATCAATGTATGGAGAGAAATTGTTTGGAGAACAATAGATTTGGAGCTCTTGGGAATAAGCCGTAAATAGTAATGGCATGTCTTACGGTTGCGCCAAAAGGTTCATTTCAGCGGTAATGCCAGACAGATGCAGTTATCTGACGCCGGTTTTCAAATGCACCTTTTGGGACGAGTGACGGTTGAGTAACACAATATAACTATCTATATGAATAAAAATGAATCGCCAACCAGTACACGCATAAGTAACGACTTTCGAAAGGTTACACCAAATTGGTTCATTGTTTTTTGTTGTAATTGTGTTAATCCCTGGATAGTTTAGATTTAGAAAGACCCAGTAGGTGGCGCTGCGATAGGGTTCAATCCATCTTTCGGGCAAGATAAGCTCTGTCGGGTCCACTAGTATTGCTTATTGTAGGTGTTTGTAGTTTCTATTAAATAAGGTAAAAAAAATACTTATTGAACTCACGTCCCATGTTATTCAACTGCACCCTGTATTTCATAACACTGAGTATTATGTTTGAGAAAACCAAGTTTGATGGACTCCTTGGACCAGATCCAAGAAGTCGTTTTCAGAAAATAAAATTCTTAATACGGAAACAAGTGCAACGCTATGAATAATAGATTTTAAGCGTTATTACTGGATAATGTATGGGTTCGGTTAGGGTAATGGCCAGGCGAGCTGGTGGCTTTACGAGCACTGTAAAGACATGCCCATGGAAGGAGGGGGCTATTTCGGTACGGGCTAATAAAAGGGATATAGTACTGTTGTACTTCTTAGAATAATGGATATTTAGATTGAACATTAGTGACGGAATAATATAACAAAAGGGCAATGGAAGTTGCAAAAGAATGTCGTCTTACTAAGAAACTACCTTGATGAACAAATGAAAGTAAAGAAGGAAGCCGCTATTCGGATCTGGAATGATGTACCTGTTCTTAGTAGAAGGTCTTATTCATTGTACAGACGCCAGCACATCAAGTTACCCCAATGTGTCAAATTTCTTTGATCGTTTTTTAACTTTATGTCAAACAAAATAAGGTTCATATTCAATTGGGAAAATTTGACACATTGAGGTAACTTGATGTGCTGGCGTCTGTACCACCAGCTGTAAGAGAAGCAAGAGATATGTTTAAGCATACAGTCACAGGCACCATTACATAACAACTAAACCTCTAAGTCGAGCTACACAATTACCGACTCTCTGAGCAGGTCCACTCAAACTGTGTCTTTTTCATCCCTTAGTACCAAAATACATATAATTGAAACAATTAACACAATTTCTTTACAAATTACAGCCTATATGCTATTGTGATGTATAAAGCTTTACTATCATAAAGTTTCATTTAAATCCATTCAGTAGCTTTTGCGTAGAAGATTAACAAACATATATTATAAACGTGAATGTTTCACGTAGGATATTGAATACAATTGTCCAAAATATAAAAAAAACCCGCCACTTGAGCGAGCTATTTTGGCGTGCTGATCTTACTGAAACTTATGTGGTACCTTCCTTAAAATGACCATCTAAGACACAAATCTGCTTGTTCCTCATCTATCAATAGTCTTTATTTGTGAACAGTGTGGGTTACAACAGTGTGCAAGATATTACAATTATGTCATACATGTTAAAGACCATGACCACTAACCATTGTTTTGTTTACGATCTCACGAAGGTAATGCCTGGACTTTAAAGATATCCTTTATCGTATCCTCTATTTCGGTGTTTCTTTCTTAATTATTTTAACTTGATTTTTTTATCTGGTGGCGTTTAAATGTGTCTTTTTAATCCCCTCTTATTGCACATTGACTTTAGTTATTACTGACTGCCCTGTTGGTCTAGTAGTTAGTGACCCTGACCGCTATGCCGGAGGTCGTGGGTTCGATTCCCACCCAGGACAAATGTTTGTGTGATGAGCACGATCATTAAAATTTGTTCTGTGTCTAGGTGTAATTTATCTATAAAAAGTATGTATTTAGAAATATAGTATGTTTATCAGCTGTTTAGTACCAATAACACAAGTTCTAAAGCTTAGCTTGGGACTAAATGGCGTTGTGTGAAAAGTAGTGGAATATTATTATTACTGAACTAGTAAATTCATCAGTTGTGTCGAGTTCTAGGCTCCTAATTAAAGGGCTTTGCCCTTTTAACGATAATTTATTAACACTTATTTAAATAGAAGGGTGATTCTACGGTATTTGAGTATTTTGTGTCCCCAAAGAAAAAATCATCTGTTTAATTTAATATTAATAATTCAACTACTTGGCATTATTTTGCCTAAGTAATGACAAGGGCCAGAAGATATTTCTATTTTTTTTCATTTTATAGGCTCCAGGGGAAAATGTGTTATCAGGGGAGAGACACTATTGGCAGAGTAGTGACAAATTATAGCAGGAAAGTGACAGGCTACTAAGAATTATCTAAGGAATTTTAATAATACTGTATAAAATGAATAAATAATAGCTTTATCGTTATATTTTTAATGAATAGAATACAATCAGCCTTAACAGTTGAAACATATTCACAATATTAAGTTCTTAAAAAAATAAGTTTCGATCACCATCAAATAATTTAAATATGAAAATAATAATAAAACAATAATAATATCTAATTATAATATAATATATATATTAATGCATATCACTCTCGTCTGTGAATTAAACAAAATTAGTAATTTTTCCTATTAAATAATCACAACACTTACTGTTCAACAGTTTTTTATAATTAAATACTCGAAAAAGTGTAATTTCACATTTAAGGCTTACCTAAATAGTAAAATGATACACCTATGAGAGGTTATCTTAGCAAGTAAACTTAAAAATCATTATTATAAATGTAAACTTCCATTTTAAGAAAGAACTGAATCAATAATTTCGGTTAAACTAAGTATTTTCTACTTATATACTAAACAATAAATAATTAACTTTTTGAGCACATCAACCAGCTCTAAAAAATTGTAGAATACTCTATTACTCATCATAAGTAAACTGGCTAAAAAGAGTAGCACCTTTAATAGATTTCTTTAAATAAAGTAAAATAATAATCTCTCCTTCTTCGTCATCAAATTCAGACTTGCATACGGCAGCATAACTATATTTTTTATCACTTATCTGGTATTCCACAAGTATAAAATCACAGGTATCACTAACATATGAATAATAGAACTTTAAAAAAAAATCTCTGGTAAAGTTGTCCATTGTAGCAAGGTTTGTCTACATGCCCATCTGATACCATGTCCGGTTTCAAGATAATTCCAAGTAAAATCAGAAAAAAAAAACAGCACATTCCCTTTCAGTCGTGTTTAATACACTTAATTTATCCCTTTTCTCCTTTTTGAAAATTTTGCTTTTCTTTCGCTTGTAATTCTGTATTTTTAATCAGATTGTTTTTATTTTTTTGGTAGCGTATTTTTTCTGCTTGGATCTGGTTTTTTAGCCTCTCATCCCTTGTTTGCTTCTTTATCATGTTTGGCATGATATCTGCGTAACTAGAACAAATGAAATAAACCGTTTTGAATAGTAAATATTTACAAAAAAAAAATTGTCACTGCCCCTGCATGGTATGATTTTCCTCTGGCATAGAAACTGGCAGAGAAGTGACGCCAGAGAAGTGACAAAATTGGACATAATCTCCCAAAAGTAATACCGCATGTTTTTCTGACCACATTTTACACAATAAATGTCATCTACACACACTAAACATTGCACTGTGCAAATTCACAATTATTTAACGATGAAATATAAAAAGATATACTTACCAAGGGAAATACTGGAACTACTGGCACAAGCACGTTCTCAGACAATGAATTGAAAACTGACGCCACATTGTTTTAGTTGTGCTCAACACTGTTAGCTTGCATTTAACTTCACACTGTCCCACGCGCGTCGTTTATGGTCAAAAATATACTTTAGCACTTTTAGGTGAAAATCACAGTCTTTCAATTTCGCCAGGTGAAGTGACGCTTTTAGCAAGTGACGTGAAAATAAGATTTTTTTAAATTATATAATAAACACTTTTGCAATGTATTGTTATAACATATGTTTCAAAGTTATATTAGCTATAACACAATATTAAAATAAAACACAATGCCATAAATATTAAAAGTATTAGGCCATAAAAATGAAAAAAATGCAGTAATGGGGTAGGCCAGGGGAGTATACATTTGTTACTATTTTATAATGTTAATGTGTAAAATTAAACCACTATCGTGAATTGACTAAGTGGTCCAAATGAAAGAAGTTATACTTTATTGCATAAGCACACATTAACGGCAATGTAATTAGTTTAACATAAAAAAAATCTAAAGGCCGTTGGAATTCAAATACCGTAGAATCACCCAGCTAACCATATTAGATACATTTAATTATCTGCATTCATTGCTTTACTCGAATTTAATACAATAGACTCGAATATAATGTTATTTTAATAGAATATACATTCAATTCAAAGTTAACAGGAAATAATTATTTTCCGCAAATAAAATTTTACAATAATAATTTCCTTATCGATATACCAACCTCTAGGACTTAGCTAAATGTAATTAAGTCTTGTTACCCTACTGAAAAACTGTGATTTATGGTATAATTGGAAGCGCCGGGAGAGGACGCCCTTGAAGGACATACCTTATTGATGAGTGTTGTGACATCACTATTTAGTAAGTTAATAAAAACAACAAATAAATAATAACTATTACAATAAATGAAATCAACCTCAACGGTGTCTTATTCAACAAGCCTACAGAACATCACAGTGAGGTTCTCCAGAAAGGTGAGTGCGTAGCACTCGCAAACGGCGTGTGTGTATGACAACATGTATGAATGTAAACGAAACACAAGAAGTATGTAAGTATCGTATCATATGGTGCTCTGCAGTTTCTGCCTATCCCCGTGGAAAAAGGCGTGAGTTTACTTATTTATTTATTTATTTATTTATTTCTTAAATATACATACAAATATCCTTACAGGCTAGACCCAATGCGATATTGTAGTTTTCTTAAAATTATTCTTGTTATGTAAGTACTAATAAAAATGGGACTTCCATTTTTATTAGTACTTACATAACAAGAATAGAAGTAGTATAAAAGGTGCTTTCTGGCTCAAGCAGCGGATTTCCATTGGTACTATTTTAAATATGTAAGTAGTAACGCTGAAATGGTTTTTTATAATAAAACTGAGTTTAATAAAGAAAACCTAGCCAATGAACCAACCAGCCGGTCGATTCAGTAAAACTCACCCAGTGATAACTTGAGTGAAGCGAACTGTCCATACTTAGCATGAGTATGTGATTACAGCTCAATTCGCCTTCACTTCACCTATATTTTGACAGGGTGATGTTTACTGCATTCATGTTTATGGCCGACATGATGATCTTTTTTTCACTTTGACTATTAACATCACATTTTGTGTGTTGTCAATATGTTTTGTATGTATTGTATGGCAATTAAATGGGCTATTTGATAAAATTTAATTTTTAGTCCCTCATCTAGATTACAAGAAAATATTCGACAAATATTTTTTATTTTTTCACGTAGGTAATCAAAAAATAACGGCGAGACATCGAGTCAAAATGTCGCATCAAATTCACAGTCAAATCATTTAATTCAATTAGGCCTGAAAACAGGCACTTTTGAACGTTACACTTACAAATAAATTAAATGAATATGATTCTAGTTGCACATTCCAAAAGGTAGTTTTGTATGGAGAAGAATTCGCAAGAAACTCCATACTTACTCTTTTAAAATAGATTTTACAATATTTGTATACATAATCAGATTATATGTGAGGACGACATACCATGAGAAAAAAAAAACAGCTATCATGAGATAGGTGATATAAAATAAGCAACGCGGCTGGTAATCGTATGAGCGTATTGAAAGATACGTGGTGCTCACATATTTACATAATATTTAATCCAAAGTTGATTATTAAAAAAAAAGTAATAATCATGAAGATAATACTTAAAATAAAAATAAAAACAAAATAAAAAAAATCAGCATGACGTGACTAGTCAGTACAGTTTATACTAGCTAATGACGTTACAAGCCCCCTCTCTTCAACTTTAATGCGATGATGGACTAGATGATGGACTAAAAACTAAAATTTTGTCAAATAGCATAGCCCATTATGTCAAATTTATACTCATAAGAATCATATTATAAAGACGAAAGATTTTATTGTTTGCATTGAATAGGCTCCGAAACTACTGGACCGATTTGAAAAATTCTTTTACCGTTGGAAAGTTGCATTATCCCCGGATGGCATAGTCTTTTTTAACCGACTTTCAAAAAAGGAGGAGGTTCTATGTTCGTGTGTATGTATTTTTACCTGATTTCTCCCCCATTTGTGAACCGATTCTCAAAATTCTTTTTTTATTCAAAAGAGTATACTCCCGAGGTGGTCCCATTTTAATTTGGTGAAGATCTGGTGCTGATCTTCGGAGATATACAACGGAACTCTTCAAAAATAGACAGCAAATCCGTCGTGATTGCTGGAATCGCTTGGATACTTATTGTTTATACAACATCGTGACGTATTATCACGCCTGTATGCTCTGAGGGGTACGCAGATGTGTACAATATACCTAGATTTCGACAGTTAGGTATGTTAATTTTCATTTATTAGGGATAAGTGGATAACCCTATTTATCATGACATGTAGGTAATGTTAACAATTAACAATAAGTATAAAATAAATTCATGTTTTAATCAATTAATTCATCAAATATTTGTATGGGAACAACTAAAAATGAAAAAAATAAAAAACTTTTTTGCAAAAAATAAAACCGACTTCAAAAAAAGCACTAAACGGTGAAAAATAACTCTAAATTAGGAAGTCGGTGGCCCATCATGAATAAGACAAAACCACCAAAGCCACAAACTTCCTAATTTAGAGTTATTTTTCACCGTTTAGTGCTTTTTTTGAAGTCGGTTTTATTTTTTGCAAAAAAGTTTTTTTATCCCGGTATTCCGACATGGACGGGAACTACGCGGGTAAAACCACGTGAAGCCCGCTAGTATTGAATATAATGACTATATTCGAAGACCTAAACCATGTGCTTATCACCTGAATAATAAGGTAGACACATAAACCACAATTTATGGTAGGTAACAAAGAACTCTTTTTCACTTGCATTTGAATTCGTCATTTACTGAACGATAACTGTAGTCAGTCTAAAGACGGGTTTAAGGAAAACTGAATACATTGCGGTTAACATATTTTACCTATATACAGAGAGTTTACTGCTAAATTTCGAATGTCATATGTCTGAAGGCTAGTTCCCCGAATTCAACATAACGAATGGTTGTGTTTAGGCAAAGACATTCAATACCTATAGACCGGACATCACGAACAAAATTTTCGTCCGAACAAGTGTGTCCTGCTGGATACAAGTCTATGAGTTTTTTGTAGTACGCTCCGCCGCCGCTCCAATATTCATATATTATTCTAGATGGCGTTACTGAGACATGGGATCAAAGTTTTTCTATGACATTTCCTTGACATGCCCGCTCTATAGTATTTTTAATCACTTTGTGTTTAGGCATGTGGACGGTATATGAATTTCAAAATATAATTAGTCCATCAGTTTTTTTTTTTTCGCTTTTTCAAGTTGATGGAAAACTACTTAGATTAAGCGCAGCATTAATGTTTGGGGGGGCTTGTGGCGTCATTATTCAGTATAAACTCAGAATTGTGACGTTATGCGACATTTTGACTCGATGAAACGCTTTTATGTTTTGATTACTTAGGTACTTACGTTAAAAAAGAAAAAAAATTGGGTCGAATATTTTCTAGCAATAGATGAGGAAACGAAAACTAAAATTTACTCCACTAGACTATTGCCGAAATACCATTAGCAGCGTCTGCATGAAGAAACGTAAAAGGTAAAAGTTATAGGCTTATGTTTAACTTACCACCAGATAGCAACATATAACAGACAAAAATAGTAAATGATCACCAAAATTAAACCCGCGTCTTAATGTAAAATTATAACCAAAGTTTTAACATCTCCCTATACAGTTTAGGCAAAACGACTCCAAATAAATCATTGTTAACCCAAAGTCGTAAATGATCACCAAAATTAAACCAGCATATTAATGTAAAAATTATAACCAAAGTTTTTACATCCTATTTAAGCAAATTTAATAACGAAGAAATTTAAAAAGCGTAGACGACGGAGCCCCGCTATGCGGGGCTCCTATTTCTGTCTGCAGGGTTTAAAGGAACCTAACTAACCTAACGTCGGGATGCCCCAAGTCCTAATTATGGGAGCAAACTCTTTGTGGTTTAAGCAATCCCGTACAAAAAGAATTATTCATTTTGAACCAGTAGTTCCAGATATTACCTCCAACATACATTTCATTTGTTTTACACGATCATCCTATCCCCGTGATTCAACCAGTTGGACATAATTCCACCGTTGTACCACGGAAATAGTGCATTAATTTGCTCGCTAAGATTTGGTGATCATTTACTACATTTGGTGTCCGAATACAATTTAAAGTGCAGTCGTGACTAAAATAGCTAGTAATACTATTGTTATTTTAGACTTTATTTTTCTGGTGTCAAGTGTATATTTGGTAAAAGAACTAAGGGTATCAAAGCATTTTATGGTGGTCATTATATTTAATCCCAAAGTTATACATTCCTTATGTTTAATGATAAAATATCGTGATATTTTTCGTGAATTTTTCTTTGTTTGTAATAGACAAAGATGGCCTATATCTGTCGGCAGGATTTGATCTATCTTCTTGCCAAATGTTATAACCAGCCGTTTAGCTGTTGAGCTGTAGAAAGCCAAACAGGGTTACTTTGTCATCTATATAATTAGTATGATTAAAAAAGAATAGTATCATATTTATTACTGTAAATAGATTCTCATATAAACACTTTTACACGACATTTTTTATCTAGGTGAGGTCGGCGTTCAACTACTCTGAGAAGAAACACCGAAAGAAACCCAGAGGTCAGGCTCTTTTAAAGTCCAGACATCTTGGTCAGATCATATAAGAACCATGCAGATAAGGTGTCTACAATGGTATTTTGAGGAAAGAACCACACAGATATGAGGGGACCAGATCACTCAGTGCAAGCATTTATAAGTTAAACATTTTATGAATAACAGTAACAATGTCCGATAACTTTATTACTACCTAATTAAAAGCAACCAGCTTGTATAATTGTGAAGTTAATTTCATGAAAACCTTACTCGTATTACGTAATTTAATCATTCTTATTACACTGAAAGATATCACTGTGGTCCCGCAGTGCGATCAGTATTCCCAGCTTTGATAATTGAAAACCCACATTAATATTGGACAATATTTACCTATATGTAATGGCGGGCCTAATTACCCATGTATTTATTACTCAGTAGGTTTCCCCCAACTTCTACTTTCGTGTAAGAATTTCCGATTAGCATAAATAAATACAAAAACCGAACCCTACTTAGTTATACTTCTGCAATTGCTTTAAAAAAACCAAATCGTGTTCCGAAGTTCACTGTTGAGAGTAAAAAAGAAATTACTTAAACAATGGAACTGTAATAGTACCTAAACAAAGAGATTGCAGTCGTAATTGATATTAAAATCACGGGCATTTCCGAGGGCACGGGTCAACTGCCAATTGAGGTCCTGGTGATATCGGCACCAGCATTATTAACCCTCTGACCGCCACAGTCGTATATAGATGACAAACCAAAATTTGCCCAGCTCGCGACACATCACGACTACATGACGAATTTAAAAGATTAACTCGTAACTTCGCATCGAGGACACGTGTTATTGACGAGGCGGTCAAGAAGTTAAAATTATCAGAATCGAAATGATTAAAGTTAAAAGGTCTTCACGCATGGTTGATGAGGAGTTAGCTGGTGAATGACTGACGAGAGCGTTACGAAAAGTGTGATCGGGCGAGGCGAACGGAAGTTGAGAAAGAGATATAAGTTAGTGAAGATACAGATATTTACGTTTCGTTTAACTGTAGGGGCAAGATTGAGAGGTGCGAGCACACATTTTCTTTCTCTCTTTCGCTCATAGCCTGTTACGTTTTGTTATGATCTAAGAGACAGTGCAGGCCTATTTGTCTGTGGTATCTTACTGTATAAGCAAGAAAAAGCAGTGCGCGCGCAAGAAGTTTTACGTTTACGTCCTGTGGTCTGAAGCGTTTTGTTATAATGAATAATTAAGTCTGAAAGAAAGAGAGTCACTATTAAGCATTCTAAAGATAAATAAATATGATATTGGTCCATATGTAAAAATGTTAGCGCAGCCTTCTTCTGAGGTAGCAAATCTCTTGAGTGATTTATTTCGGTTTTTAATATTGTAAATTATACTTTTAGAACTAGTTTAGAAAGAATAGTTTAAGTTATGATGAGGCTGACTTGCCATTGTGGACAAAAGCCTCAATTTAAAATAAAGAATAAAAAAAAAAAAATTAAGTCTGACATAATCCCTATATTGTAAGAAATATGGTAATTAATTTTATATTGACAACAATTTAATGTGTAGTAGCAACAATTTCCCAATAAAGCATTATTCTGTTACTCTCATTCATACAAAAAAAAATGTCTTTGTCAAAAATTCATATATTAGTACCTACTCTTCTTTTCAATAAAGTACCTAGTCACTATTGTGTTCGTTATAATTAATTCTCTAGAGTAACTAATTAAGAACAATTAATTCTATTTTGAAAGTTTTCACATACAAAAAGTGAATGTTGTAATTATTCGTAAAAACACAGCAGTTGCTGTAAAATACAGTTGCATACAACTTACGCCATTTTCTCATGGGGGTAAGCAGACACTACTTACAGACTGCCACATGCTACGTTCCTCACATATACTTTTTGCTGCGTTTACATTCATAAATTGTCGCCGATTGTTAGTAGTACACACCTTACTTTTCTGAAAAACATCAATCTATACTAATATTTTAAAGAGCAAAGATTTGTTTGTAGGGATACAGCTCAAAAACTCGTAAACTGATTTAAAAATTCTTCCATCAAGAAAAAAACTTAAGTGTAGTATTACCAAGTAACGGCCATATTTTATCTGCATAACTACGAGAGGGTCGAAGGAAAGTCAAAGTTCAAAGGGAAATTAAGGCGGACAAAGTCGAGAGCTTAGTGCTAGTCAGCAATATAAAACACAACTGCCGGTTAATTTATTCAGTAAAAGTCACACGGTGGAAACTTGAGTGAAGTGTGATGTCAATGCCTAGCATTAGTAAGAATGACACTCATGACAGCTCAATTCGCCTTCACTTCAATTCAATTTAATTAGTTTACAAGAATTACAAGATATTTGCGAAATCTATCCTGTTATTAAAGTCAAAACCATTGTCAACCAATTCAGATCCATTCTTTAGCAAACGGGAGATGGATCATGTAAGGACATGCGATTCTTCGACAATCTCTTCAATACCAACAAAGGGTACAAAACCATAAGCATTTATGAGTGTCGAGCCTATTGTAGATCCGTGACCCGATCGCCGAGGCCGGGCCAAATTGGCCAATTGTCGGGCTCGGTCCCAATTGACATGATCAGGCAATGAATGCACCAGCTCGTACACAATGCAACACGTACCTACCAGAAGTTTGATCATCCGATATGGGATGAATGGGGCGTAACAGCAATTTTAGATCGTTTGACGGAGTTAGGTCAGAGGCCGATCGGAAAGTTAAGGAAAGTTTAGCGTGGGCGAAACAAGAATACTGTTTAAGAATGGAACGTTTTATATTAAACTAGCTGCCCCGGCAAACTTCGTTGTGCCTAAGAGTTAATTTATTGCTCTTATCATTTTTTTCTATATTAGATTTACGTACGTTTAATAAAACGACAAAAAATAAATCCAAACCAATAATAACTACTACTACTTTTTATGTAGCGAGTCTCTACTGTGATCTTATTTAAACATTTTGTGTTCGATAGAATTAAAATTACAACATGTATATATAACCTAACCTAACTGACCATACCTATCCTATAGCTAACCTAACTACCTAACCTAACTACTTACCTTACTAAAATGCATTGATTTAAAAAATACTATACCTAGATTACTATTATATAGATTACTATTACGTCTTTCAGAGATGCTGTTAATGACAACGGCGACCAAGTGCTTTAAGTGTTTACTCAGGCACGGATGGGTTTAGGCATGTCTTAGATGGCCAACCATTCACAGACAGGCTTTGGTAACCGTAGCTTAGATCAAGCGGCTGTTATTGTTTAAAGCCACTAGATCTACTTTTAGCCACTAGTTGGATATAAACAATCCTCATAAAATTATAAGACAAGCTTGAATCAGTGTTCCAGCACAATAACGTTTCCAGTGAAATCTACATCAACCATGAGCTTTAAGAAACCCCGTTAAGATTTTACAACGCCCTTTGCGATTTCTCTATCCGATTGTCAATCGTAGTAAAAGTCTAAATGCTCGTAAACCACTACATATAGTTCTGAATAAGGAAGCAAGTTTATATCAGATTTACATACGATCATAGCTCAGAAAGCTGTGACACAAATGGATTTTCTAGAAACTTCCAGTTTATAGGCTGTTTCAATAGATGAGGTCATTCCGAAACATTGGTCATAAATTGCAATAGATCAATTGTAATGTCAAAATAACAGGACACCAATAATGACATAATAAAATTGACACATAACAGGACAATTGGTTTAAGGTGAGGATGCAGTGGTTCTGAACATATATGTATAAACCTATGTAGGTTTAGTCAAATGTTATGAATGCGCAAAAATAAAACAGGTTTGCGGCTTAAAGTCAGAAACATGCTTTGCCTTGCATTGTTAGCCCAATATCGTGATTGGACTTTAAAAGACACCATGACCCCTGAGTTTCTTTCGGCATTTTCTCTCATTCGTGTTTAAAAAAAAATATTGACATGGTAAAGTATTTGGATAGATTAACGTACTTACCTACTAAATTTGGCTCTAGGTATAGAAAAAAATATGAAGATAAAACGAGTTCAATGGTCACACTTATCGGGTTCGGGGTATATAAAAGGAGCCTCCCCGAGCAACGTACTTACTCTCCGACCTCTGTTACGTCCGGCGCAACCGTGGCTATAGACTTCCGTCGATTGGCAATCCTTTCACCACGATTGCAAATTTAAACTCTATTTTTAGTGGCTAGATTTGCCATCAACACTTCAAAAAATATCAGAGAAGCCATTATGAAACTATGTAAAAGTAATAAATAAAAATATGAACTTAATATCTATATGGTCTAGTAAAAATACTGTTTTGTTAAAAAAACATACACGACTAAAAAAAATACACAAAATAAGTCATTGTTTGTAACGCTTGCAAAGTATATGGAAAGATCTAGGAACTTAAATATAATTTCTACTACTTGTACTTTGTCGCAACAGGCCCTTAACACTAAGAAATGCGTGTGATAAAAGTATAGACTGCCAATACTTCGTGTTCGACAACGAGAGGAAATTTTGTTGTGTAAACAAAACAGCGATACAAATAACATTTGTTTGACAAAACAACAAACAATGAGTATTTACAAATGTTCAGATAGTTAACTGTAACGCAGACAGTGTTATGATTATGATAAGTTAATTAAACAAGAATCGGTAGTCACTTATTCGTGTCTAGTGGCATAAAATCAACATTATGTATATTCTACTAGAAAAATAACGATAATCTTCTTTACTCGAATTCTATTAAACTCACGTGTCAAGTCAAGAAAGCTGCAAAAAACGTAGCTCAAAGACGCTGCTCAAAGATAACATTTTTTCTTTTGTTATTAACCGACTTCAAAAAAAGGAGGAGGTTCTCAATTCGGTTGCATATTTTTTTTAGGGGTTATGTACGGACCGATTTTCAAGATTCTTTTTTTATATGATATTTTATGTATACTCCCAGATTGTAACATACCTAAGTACTAGGAAGATTCCTGCGGTACCCCGACGCGACATAAAATTACATGGCTCAACGATAGGAAAGTGTTATTTTTAACTTTTTAAAGTGAGCTTTATTTTTTGACATTGGGGTTTTTTTTATTGATAAGTTCTCGTTTGACCACTATCTCACCTGACGGTACCTAAGCGATGGTGTAATGAAGTACGCTTGCCTAGAAGTAACCTATTCACTCTTGACATGACCTCAAGGTTGTAGCTATCATTATAGATGAAGATATCATTTATCATTATATCCTGTTAAATAGGTATTATACTTTATAAAAAATTACAATCTCAAACTGTGCTGAGAGTAAAAGCAACTGCAAACAGGCGCAACTCCGCGCAACACAGCAAAGCTGACTGAAAACTTATTTCGATCAAAACTATTATACATTTCGAATATGGGTAGAAGAGACACCAGCCTTAACGCATTAAATTCATAGGTATCAAGAATGATAACCTCAGTGCCAAGGACCCAGTTATTCTAGATAACGTTTCTTTATAACAAAAAAAATGGTCGGTACGCGGTAAGACAGACCATATCAATACGTGTGTTAACGTGAGCAACAAGTACAGTATTTACATTGGATAATATGGGACAGAGAAGCGTCCTCTGATCCATATTATGACCACAAGAGAAAGAGCACAAAACACATAGGAAAAAGGTTGAAATTACTTTGATGAAACGTTTACTTAGCAAAAAAGAAAAGTCGTATCTGTAAATCTTTCGTTAATTTCTAAGGCATTAAATTATTTACTCTAAAATCCTCTTTACTAAATGTTAACTTACCCAAGGATGCAGTCGCAGACAAAGTATTCGAATGAATAAATGATGAATGATCTTTCTCACATTTATAATGATTCACATATTGGAGCAAAACAGTGGACATAGGCTTGATTGAAACCAATACTTGCACACGAATGTCGATTGGCAATCAATGTTAAACACACAGCAATGGTGCCACCATTGGTAGGTAGTTGACACTGATTTATTGCTTGATTGACTGACCTGCAATCATCTGCAATTGAAAAAGATGCAAAAGATATAGCTGCTCTACTATTTCAGGACTTGCGCCCTGGGACACTGAAATTATTAAAATCAACTATTTCGCACGGTATCTTCTGTAATTACATTATTCGGTTTAGGGTCTGTATAATTAATATCATGTAGGTAAATAGTAGCGAAAATCGTAAATCAATATCTGCTATAATTCAATCAAACTGACTGTTTAGTTAACACACCACAACCGCATACATAAAATAAAAGTATACCTTTATAGGAAAATAGGCAAACATATTAGATCAGAAATTCACACGTATTGCCGAACGAAACCAGGACAATCGCGGGTACCAACGTTTTAATAGTTTGTAACATCAGCACAGTGTTACAATGAACTCCATTGTACCAGCAAGTCTACATTACTAACGGTAATAGTGACCTCAGGCCATCCCACGTGCTGCGAAGGATTGAATATATACAAATTTACTTCAGTTTTCGACTCAATTTGAATTGAGTGAACAGACAGACTTCTTAATTGTAGTAAAATGAACATAAAAAATAGAGGGTCTGTTTGTAATGTAAAAATTACATTTGATTTACCCTATCAAAACATTTTACTGAGGTGTCACATGCTATTACAACAAATGCTACTATAGTTTAGGAAGCAACTTGAAAGGTATTTAATAGCTACAATAATAAAAATCACACCAGTGCTCTTCCTCCTCTCTCCTACTAGATCTATGATGTGCCCAACAGGGTCCATATTGTAACTGATATTATTTTACCTACCAAGTGTAAATACATTATGGTACACAATAAAAAATGAGAATTTAAACTGAGGTCATTTCCCTATACTAGGCTATGACTCTAGCAAAACAACAGACGAACAATTTCGAATTAGTTTCAAAATATGAATAGGGATGTATACCAATCAACTTTTCAACAATAACATTATTTTTCGGGCATGACAACATTACAAGCAGACACAGAGCATACATCACTTAAGCATTCGTAAATGGACCAAATGATCATGAATGATGTGATGACAGCAGCGTGACCCAAAAATATAATTGAAGCATTTGCCACATGGCCAGATTGAGCGCGACGTCAGGAAGGTCATAGATAGTAGACGACCTCTCTGATACGTGAGTTTTTGTAAAAATCACATTTTTGTGTGCCATTGTGTAATCTTTATGATTAATCATCTCGATTGGGCGTTGTATGATGCGTTTGCGCATAGGTGTTAAAAAAATGTTACTGTTGGTTAAACGCAGAGCCCACATTTGAATATAGGAACGCGCCAGCTATCACTGCAATTATTTTACAGATGATATATTGAAATTTTTAATATGGGTTATTAAAAATCTTTAAATATGCATTGTCATCCAGACCAAATGTGTACCCAAAATGTCAGCCCAATCGGTTAAAGCTAACCAGTTTAAAATTCAGTTGCAAGATTTGAACTTCACATACTAACTAACATGGTCACTATAATAAAAAGGCTTCGTTTAGACTTCAGAGCCGCGGGCAGAAAATCCAGTAGGCCTATAATTTAATACACTTTATTTGGAACCGTGCTATTAAAACGTGTGCTAAATGAGAATTATTCTTTAACAACGGATGAGATGAAGGACACTTAACATTAATACATACAACGTCATGGAATGAGTCCCATCTGTAAAACCTACAAGAGTAATGTTTTGCTAACTAGTGTTGAAACAAGAAAATTTGTGAATAAAGGCCAATGATTGTGTGAATAAATTTTCTCAAGATCGATAAATATTGTGATTTTACAGGGAAATGCGATTAAATGACAAAAGCGTATGTTGCTGTACAAAAATCAGACATGCATGCATATGGATACCCATTGTCTTTATGTTCAGAGGAATTAAAAATACCTAAGTATATCCTTAACCAACCTTGCTTAAGAGGCAATAGCCCAATGGCTAAGGCGTCGGCCTGGGGATCGAAAGCTCGTGAGTTCGATCCCCATCCATTGCACGATTGACGTGAACCCACTCCAGACACAAGCATATTTAGCTTAGTCGGAGGGGTTAACAAGACTTCTAGTAATGTGCAACCCACATTGCTAGAAAGATTTTAAAAAACTCCTATATATTTAAGACTTGTACATAAGATCAAAATCATACCTAATGCATATTAGGGTTCATGGGCAACATAAATGCTCTGACACCTGTCAGTCGATTCAGTATCTTACCCCGTAAACATTTGAGTGAAGTAAACTGTCAACGTCATTACTATGGAATGTCAGCTCAATTCGTTTTATTTATTTATTTATTTTATTTAACATAAAACGGCTAGCCAATTACATTAGTTAAACGCACAGAATTGCACATAACTTTTACACACTCTTCTCACAGTACTCCAAACATACTGACAAAATCATCGTCCATTCATCCGCGAACACATCACAGTCGGGTTTAGCGTCAAGCGCGGATAGCACACGCGGAATGGGAGACTGGGCACGGCCGACGGTGCACCTGTAAGGCACAGCAGACAATCTATGGGTTCGTTTTCCGGTAATATTTAACCAGGGCAACCAATTGGAGCAGTTCGCCGAGCAACCAAACCACCTACCCACCCCCCACCTTTAACTTCACCTACATTTTTACGGCGTATTTTTTTACAGAATACCACTGTAGGCTAGTCACTCACTATTCGAAAATCGATTCAATTGTCAAGGCCGTTCCCTGGCCCAGTTTTCATTACCACGTTGACATCACAGCCCTCATTATACAGATATCATCTGGCATGGAAAACAGCTTATATCGCACGTAATATAACAGGTCTCTTTCGCGGTCAAGGCGAGCCTGCGCGGGCGCAAGGTGCAGCATAGTATCGCGTTGCATCCACTTAGCATAGGTAGTAGGAACCTGGCTTTAAAGGAATGAGTGCTTTTACTCTCACAGGAGCAGGGAATTGTCCTTGTTTAGCATTCGTTTTGGATGTTATTATGAATTGCCAAATCTTGCGGCAATATTCATGTAATATTATGGCATTTCTTGCTTATGTCACTGTTCATCTAAAAAACAGTGGTCGAGAGAGAGTTTTCCCTTTTTAACCGACTTTCAAAAAAGGAGGAGGTTCTATGTTCGTGTGTATGTATATTTTTTACCTGATTTCTCCGCCATTTGTGGACCGATTCTCGAAATTCTTTTTTTTTGTTTGAAAGAGTAGACTCCCGAGGTGGTCCCATTTTAATTTGGTGAAGATCTGGTGCTGATCTTCGGAGATATACAACGGAACTCTTCAAAAATAGACGGCAAATCCGTCGTGATTGCTGGAATCGCTTGGATGTTTATTGTTTATACAACATCATGACGTATTATCACGCCTGTATGCTCTGATGGGGTACGCAGATGTGTACAATATACCTAGATTGCGACAATTAGGTATGTTAATTTTCATTTATTAGGGATAAGTGGATAACCCTATTTATCATGACATGTAATGTTAACAATAAGTATAAAATAAATTCATGTTTTAATCAATTCATTCATCAAATGTTTGTATGGGAACAACTAAAAATAGAAAAATAAAAAACTTTTTTGCAAAAAATAAAACCGACTTCAAAAAAAGCACTAAACGGTGAAAAATAACTCCAAATTAGGAAGTCGGTGGCCCATCATGAATAAGACAAAACCACCAAAGCCACTGACTTCCTAATTTAGAGTTATTTTTCACCGTTTAGTGCTTTTTTTGAAGTCGGTTTTATTTTTTGCAAAAAAGTTTTTTATTTTTCTATTTTTAGTTGTTCCCATACAAACATTTGAAGAATGAATTGATTAAAACATGAATTTGGAAGCATTTTGTCGAGAAGATGAACGAGTAAAAAACTTGATAAATATTCTGTCCATAATGTTTCTTAAACTGAATCTGTTTTTCTTTTCATTTATGTACTAACGCTAAATATAACTAAGATATTTTTCCGATATACCTTATAGTTAAGAACAATGCGAGAACGCGGTAAAAGTTGTGAAAAAAGAAAAATAGTTTTTTCCCATTAAGCTTTTTTACCTTATGAAGAGATTGCAAATAATGCTTTTTCTAGCAGTTGTCTTCAAGAAACTGATCGCAAATTAACAAATAAACAAAAGGGTTTCCTAATTAGTTCAGCATCTATGGTAAAAATCGATCGTGACAAGATTTTTTTTATAATCGTTTACGTTCAAACCTTTTAACCGTTTGATAACAATAGAATTAGTACCTATCTAGATCGAAGGTGAAGAAATTAAAGATGAATTATTGATGCAAAAATGCAAAAAATGGAGTACTTACTTACTTAGGTCATAATTATCTGTAGGGCCTTTTCCTCGATTACCGGTGAGCTCGGCTTCCTATGTTAGCAGATGCAGTAGAATACCAGTAGTTTACACAGTTCGACTGCATATCTGACCAGCGAAACCACTAGGAAAGGACCTCTACAATCCAGTTACCTACTGAATAAGATGGTAACCTTTGACTGGGCTGGTTGTCACTCTTTCAAAGTGAAATAGTCTACAAGTTATAAAGAAGTAAAGTCTACCCCTTGCTATCTCTTGCGGGGCGGCTAAGCTTAGCCGCGTATGCGGTTAGAAAAATAAGACAGGTAATAGATGTAGAAACCGCGCGTTTGGTCTATTTTAGCTGCTTTCACAGCATAATGTCTTAAGGCATTTTGCTGTGGGGTCGAGCTGCTGACATTGAATCCATTTTAATTTTACAAAAGAGAGCTGTCAGAGCCATTTATAATTTACCGCGCCGCAAATCTCTTAGGGAGCTGTTTAAGAGAATAAATATAATGACAGTGCCTTGTCAATATATCTATGAAAACATAATGTTTGTAAGAAAAAGTACTCAACTTTTCGGTAAAATAAGCGATAGACATAATTTTAATACAAGAAATAGAGATAAAATAGCTCAACCTTCCTTTAGATTAGCTCTCAAGCGTTCTTAGACTAACACAGATATTTTTAATGTTTGGGACAAGGTCATGGCAGTGTAAAGAAGGGAACAGTACGCACTCTGTCTCTAAAACATCATTTAAATTGGTAGTTTCCTTCAGACAACATTTATACAAGGGGCAAAACATGCATGTTTCCATTGATTCTCTTAAGAGTACATTTCAAATACGATAGAGACATTTAATCAAGATTTTGAGAGGCGTCCTTTACCCAGAAGTAAGTAAAATTTAAATCAAATAAATTATAATTATGTGGATACGAAACTAGATCAAAGAAATCCTCTAAAAACTAATCCAATAAAGAAAATAAATCGGCTCAGTTTCTGATTTTAGGCTACTAATACCATGGATTATCCCAACACCATGAACCCCTCTTCTTCGTACCACACCATAAATTCCTGTAGTTATACGGTTTCGTAAAAAAATAACTAATTGATAACTTCCAGAGTACCTATAGACGTAGCTTGAAAGCAATTTATTCTAGATCGAATCCACACCTGGCATTTTCGGCAGTACGAACTTGCGTCGGGGATCACGACCGCCAAACTAGAAAGACCTTGGTCATTCCTCATTCTGTGCTACTCCTAATAGTGGTCAATATGAAATGAGCGAAGTTATTCGGTCTCAGTTCACTGGTCGGTAAGGCTAGACAAGTTTGGCTATAAATCACCCCGCCCCGCCCCCGGCAATGTACCATTAAAGGTGATTAAAGTGTGCGCGAGAGCAGGATGGTCCAAATTATACGGTTTGGCTCCAGTTGGCCACAAAAATGTGGTGCGGTCATTATCCCGGATGAAACGTGGCTTGAGAGCACGTGCGCCAGACCACATGTTGGAATGGGCACAATACATGCGTCTTCTAAATGACATTGCCTTTTATTTTATTACAAGCAGTACCTTGCGGTTCCTTAAGTTTATTTCGTGATGTTAAATGACCTTTCTTAAGATTTGGGCTATTAAATGCAAAAAGAACTTATCAAATCCGTCTAGAAGTTTTACAAGTCAGCCCGTTCAAAGAAACCAACTTTTCAGGTTTATATTACTTATTATAAAACTTTGGAAGTTCAAATAAAGAAAACTATGATCTGGAGTCTTTGAAGGTCTTTGGATAGTGTTTTGTTTTGTGGTCGAGTTTTGAACTGCTATCAATGGCGCGGTTTAAATAGCGGTTGATTATTGCCATAATTGGCGGTACAGAAAATATTATATAATTATGTACAATACAGTCGACCACGAACTACCGTCACCACACCATCAGCACACTTTGAAAGCATGTTTATTTCGTTATATAAAGGTAGGTTTTAGTAGTTAAGTATCGCAATATTAATAACATGCAATCGATTCAACTCATCTAAATAGTATATTGACATATTTTGTAAAGATGTCATTTGCATGATCAAGATTGAGCTTGACAAAACAATACTATGACAACTAACTGAGCTAGCTTTCACTGTGAATAGTGATGCTAAATCCTCAGCCTAAAACTGGTATAGAAAGTTTCTAGCACATTGTTAGACACTGCAGACAGTTTTAGTCAAATATTTTATAGGTACGCCCGCGAAATTCGTTATTTCGTTGTGTTTTGCTTAGAAATCATTTAAGTAGATATTAAAATTATAATTATTTAAAAGTAATATTGTTTTATTATTTAAAACGTGAATTATATACCTACCACCTGAAATTATACCTACTTCCTGGATATCGTCACATTTTTTCGAAAAAGTCTAGCATACTTGAGTTACCAGTAAATTAGCATAATATTTTTAAACAATAATTTACATGTGAATATTAGTATTTAACTATAAAAAACTGCTATTGATGCTATCAAAGATCAAACAAGTCTGCAGTGTAATAAATTTTGTTGAATCAAAATATACTGATATTTTGTAATAATTAACTAGGTTATATTTAAAGTATAAAAATATTTTTTCCTGAATTATTAATTCAAACATAATCAAATTTTAACTAAGTAAGTGCTTAATTAATTTATCACTAATGTAATAAATTGTATAATTTATATTATTTACCAAAAAATGATATAAATTATTCCATTTACTATTTATGTAATAATACAGACTAATTAATTTAAATTTACTACTTAATGCATTCATTAATTATTTACCATTTACTGTTTGTTGATTAAAACAATTATGTACACCACTAGAATGCAAATCAGAACACTAGGTATTCATTAAAGGCATATGAGTACATAAGTGGATATTTTACCTTTTTTCCTGTTTATACAAGACTTATTAATTAGTAATTTAAGCAATACCTAAGCTAAGCTAAACGAAATTGTTATTATTGTAACATGAACTACTACTTTGAAAAATCCCTGTCATGGTCCCTTCAGGGTTAATTTATTACAGTGGCCCTTTGAGTTCCCAACATCAAAATTGTTGATGTAAACATCAAACTACTGACAAACTTTACAAAAAAAATAGACAAACAATAGAACAGAAGACCTCTATTTGTTCAATGATATCTAACTATTTGCATTTGTCATATTCATGCACACAGCACAACATTCTAATTTTAATAACTATGACCTACACCAGTCATTTATATGTAGTTATTAACAACATTTGATACATTATTAACAATGGCAGGTATGCAACCAACTAACCATTTGAAGTTTAGATTAGGAACTTCCTTAAAAATCCAGTGAAGTGTGGTTATAAGTGTGTTCCGCAACTTGGGAGATGATTTATAAAAACCTCTTACAAATTTAATGACATTCTTGGAATAAAATGAGCAATAGTTATCATAAAAGCTTTGATATTTTGGGTCAATTAAATGATAAATTATGTTTTATGTAAATAGGTTCTCACTAACACTATTTGACACATTGGGGTAACTTGATGGGCTGGCGTCTGTACATATTTTTTAACCTTTTAACCGCCTAATTTTATGTTGATTGTGATGCCCCCAGCACCCAACTTACAAAACGTCAATACATTTATGATGGGGCCACAATTAGCCTATGTTTGGGTAGAATGTCAAGAACCAAGAACTTAAATTGGAAAAACAGGTTTTTTTTGTCGTATAAAATAGGAGGAATGGGTCCATAAATAGTTGTCCAATAAATACGACTTAGGCGGTTAAAGGGAAAACTAGAAGGTGCGGTCAGTGTTTCACTATCTGTCTTCTTAATTGATAACAAAAGCTATCTAGTAATATGACAGCAAATTTACTGTTTAGGATGTGTTACAGAAATACCAACAAAGCCCTCTTTTGAATACTCCCCTCCAGTTACTAAGGTAAGCTTATCGCTTAATATGATAAGCAAATCTTAGAAAATGTAGGCCAAAATACAAGAGGGGCTCTATTGTCATCTATGTAAGACATGTATTGACGTCTCCGTATGTCATAGGTGATCTCTAATAAATACATAGGTGGTCACAATATTTAATAGTGCTACAGACGGCTTTGGCAAATATCAAGCTATTTTCTGAAGCAGTCTTGTTTGAGCTCCATGTTTAAATCTGTGGCCCTAGCGAAAAGGGGTATAAGTCCAATTTTGTCGAAAATGAGTTAAGTGTACCAAAGTGATCAGAAAAAAATGCTCTATCGTTTGGTGAAGACAGATCTAAGCTATCTCCAAAAATAATAAAGTTCCTTTGTGTAATAGGGTCCAACTGACACCAAAAAAAACTGTAAAAGTCGGTTTTCTGATCACTTTGGTACACTTAACTCATTTTCGACAAAATTGGACTTATACCCCTTTTCACTAGGGCCACAGAAATGAGGTCATTCTAGATAATATTATGACCTTTATAAACAGCCACCTATAAGAATACTATAAGAGATTATTACAATTAGTTTTCCTTTACTTTGTGCTAAACCAGCTATACCAGTTACCTGGTGACTTTAATTAGTAGTTTCAGCAATATGACTTAGAACAGATTTGCATGTAATTGGAGGGACATTGGAACAGCTCACTTGGCAACCGTGATTGGCTACATTTTAATAGTTTAACTTATTTATGTAATATGCAAGTAGCAGGCAATTATTGTATGGTGTAATACCTACTTACCTCGTTAGTCTTTAAGATAAGTACTGCTAGAAAACTTGGCAGCAAAATAATTCAAATTGGAATTTGATTACTTGGCTACTTCCGTTAAGTGCTTTAGGATAATGGGTACACTTAATTATCACACAAAAATTGAAATTCGAACATCGTGGATTACATGCAATTTTGTTTTTAATTTATTACAACGAAGCTGCATTATCTACTGGCTGAATATGAAACAAAATAGATAAAACAATGTTCTATTGTACCTCCTTGGTCTGAAAATTGAGTGTAGAAGCTATTTTCATCAAACAATACAAACACAGAACGCTCAGCTGTGTTTGCGTAGCTTCTCAAAAAATATTGGTGCGTAAAATAATGTTACACGACCGACTTAGACATAAAAATATATTGTACTTACCAAGTTTAGTTGTTCTTTGCCACTGTATACACTTTCAAGACAGTCCTTTGTTTTAGGTAAATATTTTTCGCAGAAAATCAGATCGTTTTCGAAATAATCGTTCACAAATACAATTTCATGGAATTGGCAATATAAAGATCGCATTATACACACTCGTAAAACATTTTAAAGTCCACCTCGCTCATACGATAATTACTGCATTAAATACCAATATTTTCTTTTAAAAATCACGAAAGTTATCGTAAAACACTTGTACCACAAAACGAAACCATGCAACGTCAAAGAAAAGTACTCCGTTTCACGGCTAACCCGGGTCTCACAATTTATTTTGTTTTACATCACACGCATTGAAAGAAAATTATTATCTGTTGAGATAACAGAGATAGCTGTATATTTCTTCCTGTGTTAGAATAGGATAACAATACAAGAGAGAGCGCGCCTCGGACCGCGCGCTCACGTCATATAATATAGATTCTTGCCAGAGTACAAAAACTCCACTTCAATCTACGCATAAAAAGGATCTGACAATTAATAATTTATCAACAAGAATTAAACAAACTAAGCTGTACACTATTTAATTTCTCAAATAATTACAAAACTCAAAAGTAGTTTTAATATAATTGTTTAACCCTATCTGCAGTAATGAAATGGAACGTCCGACAACCTTATCGGATTGACAGCCAGATATAAATTATATGAGCTATACCATTGTGGCGCCAATTTTAAAACTTGCGGGAAGTTTAGAATGTAATCTTGTTGTCTTTACTATTTCAATTAGGTAGTTCTAGTATAACTTTCTAGATAAGTAATAATAACGAAACATGATTGGAACTGTTTGCATTGTTTTCTTGACTCCCAAGTACCAACAAGGAAGGTTTTTATTGTAAAAACCTATGAGCCTGCCCAGTGCCTTACTAGCTTATTTACAGCTTGATCAGTTTCAGTTCGATGTGACTTTATTAGGAATGGTGCCAAAAGTTTAACGGCTGCGACGTGAAGTAATTGTATGATAGAAAAGTTTTGTTAACCAGTTAGTAGTACCTACCTACTCGTAAGTACCTAGTAGACTTCGCGCCTCATGTCTACCCTAGATGGCAAAATGTCCTTCTGCGAGTCTACGTTTCTTTCTAGGATAGTTACTTTGTCGGTTGTCGGTCTCAGATTGCATCCGAAAAAACATGTCCAATAAATGAAGGTGCTTACGTTTGTAAGAAATAACTAAGACTCGCCGTAGGCTACAATGAAACTCAAACAAAAAATTACGTAATAAAATAGCATTGGATGTAGAAGCAGAAGCACTTGATTTTTAACCAATCGCGAGCATGGTAGCCATGTGTGCGTGACAGATCCCCCGTAGCCTACCTGACGTCGAAATTTCGGGAACCAGGATTGAGTGCTTCGGGACGCGCAATAAGAAATTACGGACAAACAATATTTTACCTCAATGTTCATACAACTTATGTTACCTGTGTATCTATATTGTACCTACCTAATCTTCTTTAAACAAGCATTATCCAATAATATTTTTTGACAGGTGAACAAAGTCCCTCTGTTTCTCATTAAACGTATTCTAAACACGGTTCGTAGCAACAATAGACGGACCTTTGTAGCGGTAACATGATAATAACATGAACCTCAAAGTTAAACAAAACATCCGTGTCATGAGCAATTTTAAATACATACATACTCAAAAGTATAGTTTAATTAAACACTTTATTAAATGGAGAATGTTTACAGTTCAATAAGAAAAATAATAACAATATGTCACAGCATGGCTGACACTTTATTAAGTAGGTACTCTTGAGATATCATGATTTAACACTGGGATAACAAAAGTTGTGAGTTAGTTGTATAAGGAAAAAATGTGTATAAAGTTTTTAAGTTATAATCTAGATGGCTAGGAAACGAAGGATTGACTGTGTAAAAGAAATATGTATCTATGTCTTGAAATGAGGTAACGACTATCCGACCGACTATCCACATTGATTTATCCAAAAGAGATTTAAAATAGGTATGTGTTGCTGGGGAGTTTGTTCCGCCACTTCTTCTTCCCAGCAAAAACAACAAACTTGGCGAAGGGCGGGCGTTTTGGGGGACTGTCTTATGTAATTATTGACGTTCAAAAAGTGTTGATCCTCAGCCTAATTTGAATAAATGACTTTTGATTTTGATTTTGTACTCTAACGCGGACATGCGAGAATAATATTATGTTGTAAAAAAACTTTGATCCCAGTAACGCCATCTAGAATAATATATGAATATTGGAGCGGCAGCGGAGCGTACTGAAAAAAAACTCATAGACTTGTGTTTAGTAGGACAACAGTTTCGGATGAAAATTTTGTTCGTGATCTCCGGTCGATAGGTATTGAATGTCTTTGATTTTGCTCAATTCAGCTTTTGTCCATACGAGACGTGTTTTCTATAGACAAATGATGAATTGAGCTGAAATAGAGAAATATTAAAGGCACATGGAAAATTGGGTTCGGATTCGGATTGGATTGTTGCCCTGACGCTTACGTTTTTGTGTGGTTTCCCAGGCGTCACATGAGCGTTTCGTAGACACACAGATAAGATGACAAGCAAGTAGGTACTATTGTATTGTTAAATACACTCTCAGGTATGCACGTTCTAACTGTATTAATCAAGAATTTAAATAACTTCTGCTTTATTATCCATTAAATATCTTTATCCTACGCAATTTTTATGCGCGTTTATTATTTAAGCAGACTATTGGACGTTGGTGTTAAAAACACAATATCCAAGTGTAGGTACAGACGCCAGCAGGTCAAGTTACCCCAATTTGTCAAATTTCTTTGATCGTTTTTCAACTTTATGGCAAACAGAATAAGGTTCATATTCAATTGGGAAAATTTGACACATTGGGGCAACTTGATGTGCTGGTGTCTGTACTATGCGTTTCAAATGTGAATAGGAATGACTTTGCGCCATGTTGTGACGTCATAGCTGTCGATTCGAATAAATTGGGTAAGATCAGCAAAACACGGTTTTTTCTAAATATGGGTAATTTATTTACGAATTACGAACGAATAATGAACGAATAATTTTCTAAATTGTACTCTCAAAGTATTTGTTTACATTGGAGATAATGTCTCGAGCCCTCCTATGCAAAACAGCGCCTCGTTCGCACATTTTGGAGCAGTCTGGGAGATGAAAACAAAATCAAATATCAACGACAACAGCAAACAACCGTGTAACAAACAAATCAAATCATTTATTGCATGAAATATGGGTACACAAATGGATGAAATACAACAACAGAATTAATAAATAAAACGTAAGCACTCCACAAGACTAATTAATTTAAGACGTTTTTTTCCATTTTGAATAACTTCGACTCGGCATAACAAAAAAAAAGCAAATAATTGATACGCGATTAAGGTTTCGTTGCAGGCCGTACTTTTCAAGCGACATTTGACAGATAGAGGTCATTGACGTTCCTATTCTTATTTGAAACGCATAATACTGGTCTTGTGGTTTTTAACACCCGATAGGTGAGAACCTATCAGTTGTTTATAAAACATGAGACTCATAAAAATGAAATTAACGCTGTGTGGCTCAACTTGTGAAATATTAAACATTTTATTACAATGTATTTTTCTGCTCGATATCTAAGAGCAAACGCACAGAATAATAGTAGCAAAGGTCAGATTGACGCACTTGGGAAAAGTCCGGAGATAATTAAGAGGTCGCAGATTAGCTAAACTTTGAGCAAAAGGTGATAGAATGCAAGTTAGGGTTTTGCCCATGATAGGTTGATTAACCTGTTACAAAAAAAATGATCTTTGTATCTGCTACACTCAGACCAATAAAAAAGTATAGACAGAGCATTGCGCTCCTAAAAGTGTGGCACGTAATATGAAGACGATCCGCAATATGAAGACGGGCGCTCGGTAGTCTGCCGCTAGCAAGCGAGAGCGCGTGACGTTGTTTTGTTTTAATCATAACTACGAAATTATGCCGCCCCGCATCATAAACTGCTGCAAGAACAATTCCTGTTTCCAAAATAAAGCTTCTGGAATTATTTTTTACAAGAAAGTAACGTTTGTTTAAATAAAATCGTAAAAATATCAGAAATAATTTCTCGGAACACGCCATTGTGTCGGTGTTGCAAGTTAAGAACATTATTTTTTCCCAAAAAATAAGGAAAATCGTAATGTTTTACGGACACTTCACAGCATTTTTTTTTATAATTTTACTATTGGACACAGCCAAATATAATCAAATAATAGTATGTTTGATACGATATTTTTAGGTTCCCAGCTCATAAAACGTGGAAAGAAAAATGAATTAAAACTATACGGGACAACAGAAATAATAACGAGTGGCTCCCTTCAAAATTTAGTAGGATCATGACCAACAAAGTATGGAAATCCGTCTCAAGTTGAAACAAAATAAGTCTTTTTTATTATAAACTACGCTTTATATACTATTATATAAAAGTATTCATTTTAACATAAATTCGAGTATTTATGTTAAAATGAATACTTTTACGTTTTAAAGCAAACAAATATGGAGATAATCTACAAATTATGTCTATGCTACTCGCAACTCGTACATAAATATAAGGTTCCATCATGTTGCGAAACAAGAAACTTTACTCAAAAGTTATGACTCAAAACGTCAGACATAATTATAAAAAGATGACACAACATAAGGGGCATTAATAATTTCACTTATTCAGAAAATTAATTATTGTAATTAAACAAAAATATCTTTCATTTCATACAATCAAGATAAACACTATACTACATACATAATAATAAAACTTAACCAAAGTATCTCTCGCACTTGGGAGTCGCAGCGCAACGCTTGCAACATTTTTCTCTAGCACACATGCGCAAATCTGCGATGTCATACACCAAGTTACGCACACAACGCCAAAAGTAGTCCTCACTTTTTTAGTCGCGATTGTTCACGACGGCTCCGTCTATACTTTTTTATTGGTCTGAGCTGCTACATAAGTAAATTATGTTTAACTGGTGTCACTCCAAAAAAAAAAAAGTAAGTTCATTATGGACAGTCATAATAAAATTATTAAGTAGGTAACTATGCAAATTGCAATTATTGAAATAATGGCGAAATTATTTTAAGTATTTATTTGATAATTGTATATTTAAAGTATTATCGTTTGCGGACTTTTCCATTACCTACAATAATAATAAAAACACCGTTTTCGTATACATAATAGGTACCTACATCAAAACCTGCTATTTCAATTTCACAGAACATAACAGTCCAACCTCATGACCTCTTTTTATTAAGTCGGTTAGTCAGCATCCCGCAGCATTCGGTTGGGTCAACAATCTTTTGTAGACGTTAAAATAATATCGTAAGGGAGAAAGCTAAACTAAAATATGGACTCGAAAGCGAATGGTCTAGGGTTTTTATTTATTTCTTTTCCATCGCGGTTACTAGTCTTCCAACGTCCAACGTAAAGCGAAAAGTTCGTATCCCTTTTAAACCGACTTAAAAAAGGAGGAGGTTCTCATGAATATTGCACGCACGGAGGAGTGTGAAATTTAGCATCAAAGCTAAATAAGCGTTGCTAAGCGTTGTTATTCTAAGATTTAAAGTTAAACATGGAGTTGCTAGGGTGAACTAGGTATAAAGAGTATATTCTATTCTATGTATTGTAAGTAAAAATAATTCAATTAAAAGTTGTCCCATTGCGAGTGTGAGATTTGGCATATAAGGTGTAACCTAAAATTTTCATACATACATAAACTCACGCCTTTTTCCCATGGGGGTAGGCAGAAACTACAGAGCGCCATATGCTACGATTCTTACATACTTACTTCTTTTGCTTCGTTTACATTCATACATGTTGTCATACACACACGCCGGTTGCGAGTACTACGCACCTGACCTTTCTGAAGAACCTCACCAATAAGGTCTATGTATGTCCTTTTAGGGCGTCCCCTCCCCGCGTTCCCACTTACATCTGCCTAGTAAACCTTTCGTTAGTCGCCTTTCATCCATCCTTTCAACGTGACCAAACCATCTAAGCATACTCTTTTCAATTTTTGTTACTACATCTTCTTTTAAACCACAACGTTGCTTTATCACATCATTCCTCAATCTGTCATTCATTGCAGTTACACCGCACATACTTCGCAAGGAACGCATTTCTACAGCATTTATTCTACTTTCATGTCTCTTTTGCTACGCCCAACATTCACTTCCATACGTTAGTGTAGGCACCAGCACACCATTGTGAACAGCCAGTCGTGCCTTTTCGGACATCGACTGGCTGGTCACAACGCCATGTCACTGCGCCATTCACTTTATTTCCTGCATTCACTCTCCTTTCTTTCCACATCCGCATCAATCTTCCCATCCCTTGTAAACAGACTTCCCAGATATACAAAGTCATTCACTTGTTCTACACTCATATCGTTTATTTTCACATTGCACAACGACACGTTTTCGCCTCTTTCAAACACCATTACTTTCGTCTTATTCACATTTATATTCATCCCTTTCATCTTATAAGCTTCATTCATCTTGGTCACCATGTCTTGCAACTGTTCCGCTGACGATGCAAGAAAAACTTGATCGTCTGCGTAGAGGAGGCATTTAACTAGATCGGTGTATTTTGAACAAGTTTTGTATTGTAATTGCCCATTGAAGGTACTTAAGGTTTAAATATTTACAATACAAAACGTTTGTTGGAAACCATGCGGAAGGACCTACCCACATACAAGTTAGGTACCTACCTACTTAGGTACCATTTTTGGTGTGAATAAAATTTTCTTATTTGTGATTTGCCTACTCATCTTTTCTCCTCCACTATCAAGTCCATCCAAAGGTTGTCTGTAAGAGATCGCTTTTAGCGATAAGGCCGCCCATTGTAACACCCTTAGCCCTCAAATGTCTCAGTTACGCCATCTAGACTAATATATCAATATTGGAGCGGCATCTGAGCGTACCAGTTCTTAATTAAATTCATAAACTTGACGTGACCTTTTCAAGGCGGGGGGGAGTCTAGGCCTTCTTTACGTGGTCAAAAAACTCTAGAGAAATCTTGGGCTTATTCGAGCTTCCGAAATACGTCACTACGCAGAGCGTAAAATGTAAATAAATATTATTTTATTAATAATATTCTATTACTTGAAATAATTCGTACCGGTCTACTCCAGGTTTCAACGCCTTTACAAAATGTGTCTCCTGCAAATGTAACGCAAGAACGGGAAAATGCACCATTTGTTTTTGCATAACTTTTAGTGCGAATGTGCGGGATAACATAGGTTTATAATGTATTCATGGTATTTTACTAGGCTTTAAAATTGACCTATTGAAAAAGAAAACAAAAAGGTAAAAATAACACCATTTTTTTATTCACATAAACTTAAAAAAAAACAATACATATATGGACTAGACAATTTACACAACATTGCAAATACAGAAAAAAACGATATTTACAAAAAGATGCTCAACTTCGGAAGGGCACACGAGGTTAAGCAGCGCTTGCCGAGAGATGGGAGAACATCCATTATATACCGAGACCCCTCCGTGCCTAGAAAAGCACGTTTAGCCGTGGTTTCTCAAAGTTTAAAAGCACCTTTAAAATTTATTTGAGCAAAACTAAAGTATCAACTTCAACTTTAAGTAAATAGATTATTAAATAATTTGTTCCAACACTTGGGAGCTTATGCGATATTACTTAAGTATTTCCAATTAGGTATACAAATTAAATTTTAATTTCCAGACTAACAAATATTATACTAATCAATTTGAACAACAAGCCTAAAATTATTACCCTGTAAATATTTAGTAATACTAGGTAAAGTTGTAAATAATTTGGTGACCTTTGAAGTTGCGGAAGTCAGACAACGAATTGCTGATCTAATGTCATTTTTTACACAGTCTACGAGAACGGGTTGTCCTCTACAGCTGCAATGGTTCCCAAAGTTGCTGTATAGCGACCCACGTAACAATAATTTTCATATTGGGGGGACTCACCCCTTGGTTAGTAATTAATAAATACAAACGTACATGAATTTATTTTTCATAAAGTTAAAGTAAAACTAAATACTGTAATAAATAGATTTGTTAGAGTAATTGACTCACTGCTATTAAAAGTAACTAAACTTGAAGTTTTTATTTAAATAATTATAATAATACCAGCCTGATACTGTCCCACTGCAGGGCAAAGGCCTCTTCTCATACAGAGAAGGCTCGAGCATTGATCACCACGCTTGCTCAATGCGGATTAGCGATTTCAAACTTATATTAACTATAAGTCCAGGTTTCCTCACGATGTTTTCCTTCACCGATGTCAATGATGTCTAAGATGGACTTAGAAAGTACATGTGAATTGAAAAAGTCACATTGGTACTTGCCCGTATTTGAACCACAACCTCATGCATAAGAGGTAGGCGCCTCAACCTATGGACCATCACGACATTTTTAAGAATTAATATTAGTCAAAAACCCAACCTCATTTGCCCGTCGCGTCGGCCCGTTCATCTATCCCTCATTTTCATCCAAACTTTGGAAACCGCTGCTCTACAGTAAGTATCACAAGAAAACTCATCGCATTTTGAAATACTCCGTAATAAAAGAGTAAAGAATCCTTACTAAGCAACTAGCAATTTTTTCTTGACAAGAACGCTTCATATTCCCATCTCAATCCTTAACACTAACTAAACTAAACTATGTCGAGTCCTTACTACGTGGACTTTTTATCTGGCTTCAGCGGCAGTGTTTCATCGTCGTAAGTGAGGTGCCCTAAGAGAACCGGCTCAGCTCCCTTCTTCTCATTATCACCTTCGATATTATCAGGCATGTCTCGTCGCCCTAACTCTTCTGCGAGACGTGTAAATAGTTCCCTGAAAAGTACAGAAGAATTTTAATTGATGTGACTGCTGAGAATCTTCTTCTTCTTGTGTGGTGACTTGGCTTTACATGTCTTTGAGAAATATCTGACAGGCATACCGGTTTCCTCTCGATTTTTCTAGTATACAATACCTATGTATGACTTGAATCTAAAAAGTCAGAGGTACGTGCCCGACCTCAAAACTTCAGACTTGGAGGTCTGCTGGTCACACCACTAGGCTACCACATCTGAGGCTGATAATGTCACGATACAAGTGAAATACACTGACTTCAAATACACTGTATTCAGATTAGGACAGATGACAGAGTGTGATGATGATAATAATATCCTTAATTTTGTTGTTGTTTACTCACTTGAAGATTACGCCTTGCATGTTCTTAGCGAGGTAGTAAAGGAACAGCCAATCAGCAAACTGGCAGCCGTTGACGACTTCGATGACGTTGTAGGGATCAAATTTAGCGTCTTTTGCCGCTCGTTGGAACATCATCATGTTGAACCGCGGGGACCGACGGTACATGAAGAAGGAGGCAAAACGCCAGATGACAGCTGTAACAAATAAATCAAATGATATTCATATACTCCCCCAAAACGCCTATCTTTCACTACTTCCTAGTGTTTTTGAAGTCCTGGCGGAACAAACTTCCCAGAAACAGATGATCTGGTAAGTTGGGAGAGCTTGAATTGAAATGTACTTAATAACTATTTTAAGTGTAAAAACTTGTACTATTGCATGTAATGAATATTGGCCAAATGTGCAATAAATTATTGAATTGATTTGAATTAAATTATTTTCAATTAAATATTTGCTACATGTTAGCTAGCACACTTAAATTTTCAATAACACTAGTAATATCTAAGTAACTGATACTTCTTTCTGCGATAAAGGTATACAATATGTAGATATGGAACTTTATCTTACCAAGAGCTGAGACGATGAAGAGGATGAGGAGCCAGAACCAGAGCACGGTATAGATCTTCTCGTGGATGATATTGAGCGCCATCACGCACAGCGCGTCATGCTGCTGGATGGACCCACTCGGACCGTATTTATGGAAGATGCACTTTGTCACCTGTATACAACACATGGACTTAATGAAACATACCACATAATATACCTACATATAATGAAGATGTTGAACAATTGCAAATAGAAGCAGGAAGTTACAACTTAAGAAGTTACAATTATTTTTTAGGGGATATTGATGATGATGGGACGAGGTGTAATGGGTTAATTTGGGAGTTCGCCATTTTTGTATAAAGGTATAAAAAATTTAATCGGGCACAGTGAATATTACTTGCTTTAGAAGTTCTATATGTTGAAAGCGACTGTGTTTTCGAACAGATTCTTTAAATGCATGTGTAGGTATATTGATTGAAAATACATTATAATGCAGACTTAGTTCATTCATAATAATAGACATATATAATATTGTTTAAACATAATAACCATTTATAGAAATCTAAAAGTACAAACGCCAGCTCGACACATCCAGCTAAGTACCCCAAACTGTCAAATATTCTTAATTGAACATGAAGGCGTTTAACTTTCGAAGAAATTGGCCACATTGGGGTAGCTTAATGTGCTGGCGTCTATTCCAACTTATTTACTAAAACTATGTCTTTTAAAAAACCTACCTTCGGAAAGACAGTCTCCAACGGGTCAGCAATTTGGTTCCAATCATTGTAATTGAGCACACTGGGGCCCAGGCCTATGAACTGTCCGTTGAGGAACCGGTTAATGATCCAGATCTCAAACATCACGTGTAGTAAGTTCAGCACCTCCATGGAGACCAGCCAGGTGGACCACGTGCGGCTGATACGCAACCTGAACGGAAAAAGAAAGAGATACTTAAAATAGAACCAAGAAAGAGCAAGGTTGGTAAAGGTTAACAGCTACATGTTAAGTCTGAAACAGGGACCTGGCTCCCACTCAGCCTATAGGTATGACAAACAGTTTCGCTCAATGTAAATCACAAACTTTTTTGAAGTAATACTGCTAAAGATGATGAGAGTAATTTTTTACGTTGCTCGTCACGCGTGCACCGTCACGAATTTTGTGTGTCTTCCAATCATTTTGTAATAACTAATTTTATTTACTTTAGTTGTGGTATACATTTTGCTATAATCAAAACATGTGTATGTACACCAGAATGGTAGAATATATTAATATGAGTCTATGATAAAATTATTCTAACACCTTTTTGGAAACGTACCTACTATGTTCTTACAAATAAACGTTACTTTCTTTTTCTTTCTTTAAATTTCAATAACCTTTGAGATCTACTCTACGCTTGACGATGGCCAACAAAATTACGGTAACACCAATATACCTTTTGAATCATACCTCAACTTAATATCTCTCCTGATGATATCAATTCGTTTGTTCAGCGTATCCTTGGAAGGCAGGTCCATACCAGCGACGGTCATGTCCTCTTGCTGTAGTGCGAGACTTGCGTACTGCAAGCCGTCCACTAACGCTTTTATTCTTCCACCTGCACGAAACATTAAACCTTAGAATAATATCGAACGTGACTTTGAGTACCTACTGACGGCTCGGCGAACAAAGAATGCCACTTTGGCTCTGTTTCAGTTGTCTCAATTTTTGCACACATGAAGACTATCCAAAGCTTGTCTGTACGAGATCGCTTTTAGCAATAAGGGAGCCCATTATCGCATAAAGCTCTTTAATTTTTCATGGTACAAAAAAGAGTATTCTATTCCCTTCTATTCTATTCTATCTCTCAAAAAAAAGACGTGTAAAAGTGTTTGTGAAAACCTATTTACAGAAATAAATATAATTTATCATTTATCTGCGTAATTTATGGGAAAGACAGGAGTGATATTACGTCACGTCTATAAATAGTTTTGTAAAATTAGTTTTATTTCCCAGAATATTATTTGAGTAATCAAATTTTATCGCACGTTCTTTGTCATGGAACTCATCACCGCTTTATTGATGTGACACACATTTCTACGAAAGATCCAACCTGGATTCTCTAGATAAGATAAAGTGTGAAACCATAAAATAACACGAAATGCAACAGCTAAAAATATAACAAAGCTGTAGAAATATTTGCACAATACTTTAACAGTGCATTCAACTTTAAAATTAAGCCAGCCGGTCGGTAAGAGTCACCCCGTTTGGGTGAAGTAAATTGTCAATGCCCCGCATTAGTATGGAATGATAGGACAATAATTCGTCCACGCTTCAGCTACGTTTTTACGGAGCATTTGTAATGAATATAATATAGTCACAGACAGATCCGTCCAGTTTATTTAATAACTTTAATTAAAACGGTTTAACACAAGTCACAATAGGTACAGGTACTTAAAGAAACAGTTAAATATAAAAACACTTTCATGAATCTTTCTCGCAGTACCGACTTCAGACAATGCCAATATCTCCGTCTCTTCATCAAACAAATCGCTCGTTAGATTAGAATCCAAGAGATCTAGGCCTAACACCACATATTCAGCTCGATTCAGGGTTTGTCCATAGAGAACACCAGTTTAGTATTATAGAGAGAGCCTACATAATCATTCAGCTGTCCACATCTAAACGAATGCCATACAAAACTGGTATTTCTATAGACAACGGCTGTTACTTCTTCATACGTAATCAATACAGGAAACCTACCTTCTTTCTTTTTCCAGATGTAATGGGGCATATAGAAGGCTATAGACTGTAAGAACAACACGAACGGCACCCACTGGTAGTAGGTGTGGTGTAGTAGAGTGTCTTCCGAGTCTGAGAGAGGACCCACGCCTGGATGCGGCAGGAACCCTCCTTGTAGGAGACTCTCATTGTAATGTCGGACCTGCAATAAGATGAACAGATAATGACAATGAAGATGAAGACAATCAATCGGTGGCCGACGGCCGTTATATGTTTGATACCTACTAAGTATTGACCTTGTCAAAAGGTCGATAGCTAATGGCGGTAAGTCAAAATCAAAATTATTCAAATAGGGCTGAGAATCTGGACATTTTGAATATCTACATAGAAGAAGAAGTGACACTACAAACTCCTCAGCAACAAATGTGTCTATTAAGTAAGTTAGTAGAACTTGAATCTACGTATACAAAGTAATTCTTAGAGAATAAACAAAAAGTACTAGGTAAGTAAGGTAATACTTTTATTAAACGTAATATTGCTTATTGAATACAATATAGCTTAGCTGCAAACTTAAGATTCAAAAAAGTAGAAAAAACTTCGATGATATGATTCAAAAGTAAGTTCCTGGGTGATAGCTGGTAATAGACTATAATTACGTATTGAGGTAAATGGTAGGTATTATTCTACCCAACTTCATTAAACCCAATATTAGAAAAGACAAAACTCACAATAGTAAACGTAGCCATGAAGAAGCAGTACTTCTCAATCAGCGGGGTGGGGATACCGGCATCAGCCATGCACCTGATGCTATCCCCAAAGTAGTCTCTTGCACACACCAGGATCATACAAGCCAGCAGCATGGTCACTGTGAGCTGGTAGTGCAGCTTGAAGGCTATATTCTCTATTACAGGCTTGCGCAAGGCTATCCGCATCCGCGGCCCCAGCAAGTTCGAGACGGTCGCTGCTAACATCATCTTGAAAGGCTAATGTTGTTATACTAGCATCGGTAAATATATCTGAAACAGAAAATAATATACTTAAAAGTGATGTTTCTAGTGTTAGGTGATTCAGGTTTGAGGTAAGGGTCGCGGAAGAATCGTAGTTCTCGCGGCTCCCGGCGTAGATGTGTGATAGAACACCGGAATGGTTTTTAGTCATTTAGAGTCTGACTGACCCCTCCGCATCCCCCAGGGTTCGAAGACTATCATGAGGATATACCACACCATCATCTGCTTATTAAGCTTTTCCAAACTATGTTTAATCATCACGGAGTTCATCAGCCGACCTATGGGCGGGGGTACGTGATGTTCTCACGTATTGACCTCGCCACCAATTCATGAGAATAGGAAATCATTAATCTGTTTAATACCTATATGACTTGTAAGAATCTCTTAAAAATAAACTACTAAGTATGACGACTAAGACTTTAATTGTGTGTGTGTGTGTGTGTATGGTGTACTTCAAAAACTGTAACCGTGACATACATAGGAGCCACATATCTATGGAAATAAATCTTTTAACTAACATACATTTTATTTTGATAACAATAGTTAGTTATATGGCGGTATTCTTTTCTGTGTATTTTTTAAGGTACAAACGTAAAACGTTGCGACAATCATGTGATTATTACGATATTTTATGACAAGTCTTACTTATGTTTTACGGGGCGATAATATAAGAAAACAATTCACGAAGGTATTTGAGGTTAGCCATAAATGGTCTTGTTCAATTCTATCTTGATTAGATAAAGTCAGTTCCGATAATTTTTTGGTTGATTTCTTACGACGATGCAATCAGAAGCATTAACTTATCAATGTGATATATTCATCGTGAAATTCTGAAAAAGGGCTGAAGTTGGAAAAATATTTGCAATAGGCGGATGTTTTTTACGTGTTCCAAAAGTAAACGTAGAAAGACTGGACACAGATTCTTATTCAACCGGACAAACCCATTATGTTACATACATCTGTCATTGCAGTAAAGATGGCATCACAAGCATAAGGTTGGGGCGTTCTAAAGCCAAGAATGGCTACCTATTTCCTTTCAAACAACCGAATGCTCTTTTGACTTTTAACGCTTGAATATTTTTTTTATATTAGATATACATACGTTTAATAAGACGACAACACATATATCCAAACCAATAATAACTACTACTACTTTTAAATTACAACATGTATATATACCCTAACCTAACTGACCATACCTATCCTATAGCTAACCCAACTATCTAACCTAACTACCTTACTAAAAAATACTAAATTCATAATTTTAATCTGAACTATTGCCTCTATGTTACATACAATAATTTATGCCTATAGTTTTCCCGGTCTACTTTAATTAAAGTCCTAACAGTAAAATAAGTTCTATTTGCAAAGAATTATTAAAGTTCGTCTTTGTCATCATTGCTAGTTACGTAAATTGATTTCTGAAATATAAGACTTTTTTATGCTACATAAAACCTCTAAGTTTAGTAACAAAATAAATTTCAGAACGTAGGTGCGTATTATAAATTGACAACCTTACCTTCTTGGGTTTAGCTTAAGACTTGTCAATTTCAAACTGGGAAGTTTGACTCCTGTCATGTCATCCAAGATGGCGCTACGTTTGAAAAATTTTTGAGACAACCGATATTCTTGATATTTATTTTTATGATGTCGAACGGGATAAAAAGTATCCTATGTCCTTCTCCTGGCTCTAAACTACCTCCCTGCCAATGTTCAGCTAAATCGGTTCAGCCGTTCTTGAGTTATAAGCGAAGTAACTAACACGACTTTCTTTTATATAAATAGATATATAGATTATTGCTCTTTCAAGCAACTCGTGAATTAACACTTTCAGCTGAGAATCTGTAATATTGGAAACCCGACCAGATCGTGAACGGCATTCTCACTAGACAAAAGTGGCAATACAAACCTATGATTGTTTCAAGAAATCCACTTAATTTTAAGTGCATCTGTTGTGGACGTTGCACTTTTCAAATAAGGCCATTGAAGAAAATGGAGTTCGTATAGTACTTTACCTTATCTATACTTCTACTTATAAAAGAATAGAGAGTATAATAATGTCTCCAGTGTGTGTCTGTATTACAGCTAGAAATAGTGTTTAGACACTTAACAACCTACATATTCTAATACCATGGGCTAGCAAAAGAAAATATTCTTACGCAAGCATAAAAAGTGTTAAGACCCCGTTAAGGGTTTCATTATATTTTATTTACTGGGGTTCATAAACAATAACACATTCAATATTATACAAAGACTAGCAGACGTCACGCAGTTTCACCCGCGTAGTATCCGTTCCCGTGGGAATACGGGGATAAAATATAGCCTATGTCCACCGGGAATAGTGTAGCTTTCCACTAGTACAATAATTTTTAAAATTGGACCATTAGTTCCGAAGATTACCTCCTACATACAAACTTACAAACTTACAAATTTTACCTCTTTATAATATTAGTATAGAAATAATTTTGAAAAGGTTTACAAATGTGAAATCAACAGCGTTCTCCACATAAGACATTTTGGTTTGACAAGCAAAATAGGAAAGCGAAAAATACATACAAAATATAAATTCAAAGTTGATATTATTATCAAGGGTTACTTAACACTGTTTCTAAATAAACCATGAAACTAAAAAACACCATCATCGTTTAGTCAAGTACACCTAATGCGGCCCTAAACAAGTGTCTGGACACTCTTGACCTTTAGCAGCACAAGTACAGAAGATATATACCTAACTGTGACCGGTCTCTTAGTTTAATAAACTGGGTTTATATTTTGTTTTATAGATTCTTTGTAGCCTTTTAACTTTAGTGTTAGAACGAGTACCTATATCTACCAATGTATTCAACACTTCAACCAATACTTACTTTGGATCAATCAATCACCATCTGCCTAGCCTTTTCCTAACTACATGAGTTTGTGACCAGTTATACAGGATGCAGCTAATACCAGTATTTACATTGAGCAACTGCCTATCTGACCTGAAAACCCCTTGGTTAAGCTAGTTTTGTCAGACTTTCGGGCTTCTGACAACCAGCAACGACAATCAAAGTTCTACAAATGACAACTGGGACCAAAGGCTTAACGTGCTTTCTTGTATGCGTCTTGGTATGTTATGAATGGTCACAAAACCACGGACTGACCTCGACAAGAATAGCTTAACCTTCGATCTCTTAGGAGCAGAAAATAATTGTGTACTAAATACAAAAACCATTACCCAATAAACAAAGACAATCACTTACACTCTCACTTATCTCCTCACTCGTCACTCACGGTACACTTTGTTTTCGCCACAATCCACCGACATACACGTACAGCTGGTTGGGTACTGACGAGCCCAACTCCAACGTCTGTGTGTCACTGCAAGATAGCGCAAGATAGCGATAAGATAGCACTGATCAAGTGTTTTAATGTGTATCGCTTCAAATGATTGTAAAAATATTTACTAGGACTATAATAATGAGTTTTTAATCGACAACTAAAAGAGTTATGGGATTGTGGCAGCCACACAGATCGATCGAAGGTTAGGCTGCGTTTTTTGAGATCATTTCTTGGATGGGTGAGCAACTAATCACCCATTACATACCAAGATCCCCGGCCGTGTCTCAGAAAGCACGTGAAACCGTTGGACGCGGCTGTCACTTGTAGATTTTTGACAGTCGTTACATGCCAAGATCCCCAGCCGTACCTCGGAAAGCACGTGAAACCGTTGGTCGCGGTTGTCACTTGTAGATTTTTGACAGTCGTTACATGCCAAGATCCCCGGCCGTACCTCGGAAAGCACGTGAAACCGTTGGACGCGGCTGTCACTTGTAGATTTTTGACAGTCGTTACATGCCAAGATCCCCGGCCGTGTATCAGAAAGCACGTGAAACCGTTGGTCGCGGCTGTCACTTGTAGATTTTTGACAGTCGTTACATGCCAAGATCCCCGGCCGTACCTCGGAAAGCACGTTAAGCCGTTGTACCTGGCTGTCACTTGTAGATTTTTGACAGTCGTTACATGCCAAGATCCCCGGCCGTGCCTCGGAAAGCACGTTAAGCCGTTGGACCTAGCTGTCATTTGTAGATCTTTGACAGTCGTCACGGGCAGTGAGAAGCCCAAAATTCTGACAACCAGTCTCACTAAAGAGTATTGTGTTACCCTAGTTATGTTGGGTTGAGGAGCTCAAGTAGGCAACCACTCTATGAAACATACTGAGTTGGTATTCAGCTGCATCTGATTGACAGAAAGCTGACCCCAACATGTTTAGGAAGAGGCTAACCAGATGATGTTATCGCTAAAAGAGAATGAGGATGAAGTATAGCGAGCATCCGAAGAAACCTATTCTAAACATTGGTTGGAAACGCCATAAAGAGCAGGATGACCAAAGATCATTTTATTTCTCTTTAAGAAGAGGCAGCTTCTAGTAAATACTACCTATAATAAATATAATATCGAGTATGGTACAAGATGTCAGTATAATAACTAGGTAATAATTTAATTGAGTAATATTTTACAAATATTTAAGATTTTTTTAAAAATGTTTCAAAATGCGCTCTTCCACTCTCCTACTCATCTTAATTTTGATGTTGCTGTGCCCGACAGGGTCCATAATTGTTACTCGAATCTGTTTAACCTTCCACCTGTATGTTCATTATGGATTGCAATAAATACTTGAATACTTGAATACCATAAAAGCATAAGCATCTTCAAACTTTATCAGCTGCAACTCACATCCAGCTGCTTGGTAAGTGCAGATCTTCCCTGCACCTGCCCAGAGGCATCAACCTTAGTAGCAGGCTTGCACAAGCAGCCACCCGCCACTTCACCTGTATTTTTGTACGTTTTTATGGTGTACAATACTCGTACAGCTAGAGTATATTTATAAATAATAGTTTTCTTAATAAAACTGTATTTCTTTGTAAATTTATTTTTTTATTTATTTACCCCCGCATTAGATCGCCGCGGGCCGTACAGCAATTACACTAATAATATAAAAAAATAAAAAAAATATCAACTGCTTCTTTGCACCATTCTATCCTGTGTCAACGAACTGGTGGTGGCTGCTGTAGATTACACATTACATCATAGGTGTCTGCATTAATTAAAGTAGTGAAATCATAATATCAAATATAAAAAACTCGAGGTTCCAGCTGATGTCGGATCCGCGGTATAACAACGGCCGCAGGAACCCTACGGTCAAGAGAAGGCAGGAGCCTGGGCGTTGATCTTGAAGCATCCCGTTAGAAGGACTCTTTCCAGCCATTACTCTTATATAATTTCTTCGTAAGATAACCAAAGCACATTCAGCTACAACACTAATTTAAAGAATACTTTTTTGCCGTCACACAATTTTGTGACTAATAAGTAAGGAATCCATGCTCTGGCTATAATATAGTAACTTAACAAGGTTCAAGTCCATTTTAGAGATATTAAGTAAACGAAAGATTACTTAGAAGTCGCCTACGCATCGTTTGCCGACGCAAAAAACCCGGAAAAAAAAACCGTTTTTTTTTAATAGTAGTTGATTGTAGATTTAGTATTTTCATATGACTATCGTTATTATGATGAAATAATATCTCATATTAGTTTAGTGTTTCTACCTAATTATCTCATTAGCTTATTTGTCAAGTTCGTGCTACGAGACTACGACGCGCGTAGCACGTAGCACCCTAGCAATCGTAGAGAATGCGAATACGTCATGATAATACTCAATGAAATATAAATCATTATAATTATTATCAAAATAATTGTCTAAGTGTGAGTGAGTACTATTTGTTTTTTGTCTACAGCCATAGATTATGTTGAGTGGTTAGATTAGTAAATCATCCCGAATTCCGAGAGTTATTAGTATTTTATTGAAACTGTTACTTTCTTTATTTATTTTTTAGAAACACCAACAATTGTATACTGGTAAAAGTAATTTAATTAAAGCCTAACAAACACTTACTTATATGTGAATTCTGCAATGCATACAAAACATTGTCGTAACTTACAAAAAACAAACTATATTATAAAGTTGCGCTGAGTGGAACTTACTAAATTAATTAAACTTCATTTAAACTAAACAAAAACAAACTTTAAATTACTACTTCGACTTTTCAAAGATAATTTTCACAATAATAAGTGTAAAAAAGATGTTAGCTTAGTGACTGCTGTATTGTTTGGTTGTAACTTTTATAGAATAATGCAATGTTCTCTTTCTTGAATCTTTCGGATGTGATTCAAGAAATCCCACATTGCTTTGTTGCAAGTTGTTTATGCACAAAGCTTTGTTTTAAAATCTAGGAAAACACCAATCTAAATCAAAATCAAAAGTCATTTATTCAAATGAGGCTGAAGATTAGCCCTTTTTGAACGTCAAAAATTACATAAGACAGTCCCCCAAAACGCCCGCCCTTCGCTACTTCCTAGTGTTTTTGCTGGGAAGAAGAAGTGGCGGAACAAACTCCCCAGCAACACTTCTGTCTGATATGTTAGAGGAACAGTTTAAACAGCATTGGTAATTATTAAACATAATCATTAAAATTAAATACTTTGCTACATGTTAGCTAGTATACACCGATATGTGACTGTTTCACTTCATGAGTAATTCCTAAGATTATCTTAACCATGACTCACATCCGTAAAGAAAACGATCGAAAGGAAACCTGGATTTTTAATGAATAAACTTAAGTCCGAACTTAAATCGAATCCGACACTTCGGGAAGGCCTATGTCCAGCAGTGGACGTTTTTCGGCTGAAATGATGATGACGAAAAGTCTGGAATCGCCACCCCACATTAGGAAAGCACGTTTTTTTTTATATAATATAATGGGTCTACTCTTGACCTCAATCTTGCCTGCGGTCAGAGATGAGGTCGACGATGGAACGAGCTTACCCATAAGAAGCCTATTAACTCGCGACTTAAACAGATTGGGGTCATATGAACTCGGGAACACTGATGCAGGCAGGGAATTTCACTCCTTGGCTGTGCGCATAATGAAGGAACAGGCAAAGCGCTTTGTGCGAATGTGTGGAACATCTACAAGGAATGGGTGATAACCTGCAGTACGTCTGGGTTCCCGATGGAAGAAAGGAGATGGTGGAATGAGCTTGTGGAGCTCTAGAGCGCACTCACCGAAATACAGTCTGTAAAAGATCGACAGACATGCAACTTTGCGGCGGTGGGCCAGGGTATGAAGCTTGGTACCCACCAGCTTTTCGTCACCAATGAGCCTCTTGGCTCTGCGCTCTACTGAGTCGAGTGTGGCTAGTTGGTATTTGGCTGAGCCATTCCAAAGGTGACAACAATACTATTATAAAAAAACACGTTGTCGTGATTAATGCTTGCGACTTCTCTGTATGAGGAGAGGCAAAGTAATGGTTGACAGGTCTAGCTCAGAGTTAATGTATGTGTGTAAGTATGTCAAATAGCTAATTTGTCAAAAACAGTCACTACTTAGGTCTTATCCAACATGTGCTTTTAAATCTCGCCGATTCCAAAGTGCTATAAATAACACTAAATACGAAAAAACTTTATCGTACAATAGAATAGGCGTTAGTTAATCCAAATAATCCGTTATAATTATATCTAATACTCAAACTAAATCTATGATAAACATAGGTACGGATTTGATTTAACTGATAACATTATCGTAACGGGACTAAGCTACATGCTAACAGGTTGATCGATCGGTCTACGAGGTTAAGAACCAGGTAAGCCAGTTAAGCAGGTTCTGGTTAATCCTTACAATATCACGATTTTCTAACAAAAACACCACATTTTATTAGAATTTATTTAATTTAGTATTAAATCTACATATATAAAAATTCAAAAAGTTCTACACCGATCGAGCTAAAATTTTAGCATGATATATAATCCGCATCAAGATTGTTTTTATGTATATATTTTTTATATTTTTTATTTTAACCATTCAATCACAATATGCCACAGCGAAACGTGGCAGGGTACAGCTAGTATCATATAAATTTATAAGGTAAAGAAAAAGGTATAACATTGGTAAGTAAAGGAGGGCCTTAACAAAATACTATAAAGAAAGAAAGAAAAAAATAATATTTATTGGCAACAGGTAAAAACATGCACACACTGTTCAAATATGAAAATAACAAAACAAAATAGTAAAATAAAATGGCATGTAGCTTAACTACGTAGTAATACTCCATTTTACAATAGCATTAGACAGAAGTTAAAAATAATCTATTTTCACTTCAGTTGTCACACTTAGTTGTAACCATTGCAATAATTTATTTTCAGAAATTATGTGGTTAATAATTCATTTAGAAATATTATTTCATTTTAGTTGATTTTTTTTTATAAGTATTCCTGCATTACATAGGTACCAATATAATAAATATATACATACTTTTAATAAGATGGCAACAAAGAAATCTAAAACAATAATAACTACTACTACTTGTGATTTAGCGAGAGCTTTTGTGTTACATTGTCGTAATGGCCCGATGGTTAAGACGCCTACCTCTCATGCACGAGGTTGTGGTTCAAATCCGGGAAAGTACCAATGTGACTTTTTCAATTCATATGTACTTTCTAAGTTGTTCTTAGACATCATTAACATCGGTGAAGGAAAACATCGTGAGGAAACCTGGACTTATAGTTAATATAAGTTTGAAATCGCCAATCCGCCTTGAGCAAGCGTGGTGATCAATGCTCGAGCCTTCTCTGTATGAGAAGAGGCCTTTGCCCTGCAGTGGGACAGTAACAGGCTGGTATTATTTTGTGTTCACAACATAATATATATACATATAACCTAACCTAACTTACCATACCTATCCTATAGCGAACCTAACTACCTAACCTAACTACCTTACTGAAATGTATTGATTTTGAAAGATGCAAAATACATCATTATAAACTGAACTAATGCGCTGCGTGTCTCTATGTTACATACAATACAGTAAGTAATAGTATTTTAAGTAGTAGCAGTAGGAATTAAAAATTTAACTCGATTGCTAGGTACCTATTTGTTCATTTCTTTGAGAAAACGAACAGTTACACAAATTGTCTAAATTAATTATCCTTATTATTTAAAATTAATAGTATATGTGTAACTCACAACGTTATGTTATCCACGTGTTTCTTGTTCAATTTATTATTAAATTCATGAAGTAACAGCATGTATATCATCCATACAAAAAGTACTATTTTGACTGCCCTGTTGATCTAAAGGCTAGAGCCCTTACTGCTATACCGGAGGACGTGGTTTCGATTTCCACCCAAAGCAAATGTGTGTGCTGAGCAAAGACATTCAATATCTATAGACCGGACATCACGATTAAAATGTTCATCCGAAACTTGTGTCCTAGGTGGACACAAGTCTACGAGTTTTTTTTAGTACACTCTGCTACCGTTCCAATATTCATATTTTATTCTAGATGGCGTTACTGACACATGGGATCAAAGTTTTTCTATGACATTTCTTTGACATGCCCGCTCTATAGTATTTTAAATCTCTTTGGTGCTGAGCAAAATCATTCGTTCTATGTTTGGAGGTAATTTATCTATGATTAATAAAAGTATATCATTATCAGTTGTACTCATAGCACAAGCTCTTTGTTCAAGTTTGAAGACCGAAAGTCTTACAACCTGTTTAACCAAGGAGTATCGTGTTACCCAGTTACTGGGTTGTGGAGTTCCGACAGATAGTCGCTCCATGTAAAACACTGTTATTCAGCTGCATCCGGATAAACTTGAAGACGACCCTTCTTCTTCTTATCGTGTGGTTAGTAACTAACCTGGTGTCAGAGTTTTAATGCCGCCCATGGGCCTCTGACTTGGCATCACATGCTCTCGAGAAATATCTCTCAGGCATGCCGGTTTCCTTTTTTTTTTTAAACCAGTGCTTGACTGCAATCCCACCTGATGGTAAGCAGTGATGGTGAAGCGCACTAGTTTATTAAGAGCCTATTCACTCTAGCCTTGAAGACACCTAAATTATAATACCGCAACAGGCAAGTTGTTCCAGTCCTTCGATGTACGCGGTATAAACGACGAAGCGAAACGCTTTGTCCGAATCGTGGGAGTGCCAACGATGTAAGGGTGGACACTCGCCGTACGCGGTTGTCCGATGGTAGAAAGGTGATGGCGGAATCAAGTCATGTAATTCCCGTGCACACTCTACAAAATGTATCCTATAGAAACGATGTTCCCTCACGATGTTTTCCCTTACCGTTTTTGAAGCAAGTGATAATTATACAACACGCACATGAATCCGAACAGTCAGAGGTGCGTGCCTTAGGTTCGAACTCGAGACCTATGAATTGGCAATCCACCGGTCACACCATTAGGCTATCACTGCTGTACGACCGACCCTAACATAGTTGGAAAAGCCTATTGGCAGATTATGATGACCTATAATGATTGTTAAAGTAAATTAAGATTACAGTTCTAACCGAGAATTTATAACAATTAATTGAGTGATTGTGTTCGTAATACAATCATTGCTGTTACTTATTTGGGTTATCAGTACGTTATCGCAAATACGCTTGTTATCGAACTAAAGGTACTACAGCTGCGGGCTTGCGCACCTTCAGTTTACAGTTTTTTCCACTTTTTATTTATAGATTAGCTGCTCTGCAAACTTTATTGTACCTTAGATATAATTTATGTGGTGTTACCTTATTAGTTTAAGCTTAAGACTTGTCCAATGACAAATAATCACCTGAAAATGGAAAGACAATTTCATGTCATCATTTTTTTAATTTTCTAAGTTTTAAGTATAATTTCATTTAATGTAAGAACCTTCTACAAAGTAATGGAAAACAGTTTACAAAAGATGAATGAAATGGGTAGATCTGTTGTTAAGTTATTTCCAGGAGAAATAAGGGTTCAATTTGATATGTATATAGAGGCAATTATTTATTTGTAATTTATTTAATAAATGCTAATGCTTAATAATGCTTTTTAATGCTTTGAACCTTGCTGAGATTATCTTAAACATCATTGTTAAGTCCTAGGGTCTTAAAGAAACCCTAATTTATATGTCGTGATGCTGGGTATACCTACCCCTAGTTTATTTTAGGGTGTCGTGTTACTGGGTAACACGAAACTGCGATTTGGGCTTCTGAATACTCTTAAAGACTGGTAAAGATCTTCAAATTACAGCCGACTCCAAAGGTTTAACGTGTTTTTGGAGGTACGAAGCATCTTGTTATATTTTATTTTTTTTGCATGAGTTTAGTTGTCAACGTCGGTACTTACTAGTCTTATTACTACTGTCTTGTATATTGGTGTGTGCTAGCTAGCATGTAGCAAATTATTTAATTTAAATGATTAAGTTTATTAATTACCAATGCTGTTTAAACTGTTCTTCTAACATATCAGACAGACGTGTTGCTGGGGAGTTTGTTCCGCCACTTCTTCTTCCCAGCAAAAACACTAGGAAGTGGCGAAGGGCGGGCGTTTTGGGGGACTGTCTTATGTAATTTTTGACGTTCAAAAAGTGCTGATCCTCAGCCTAATTTGAATAAATGACTTTTGATTTTGATTGATTTTGACCTTGTTGTTAATGGTCCCCATCAACGGAAGCGAAAGCGTAGATTAACCTTCTGTCAAACCGTAAAGCTTTTATTATTTTGCCTCAAGATCCAATAGAAATTAAGTAGCTCTTATAGTATTATTCTGGTTCAGTATTTTAAGCCTTCTAGTCGCTTAGAAGTGGGTCTTGGAGAAGTGATAACCAATTTCATAACTTACCTGCGCACACTCTTCAAAAACAGTCGAGTCTACATGATTTGCATCTTCAAGTCAGTAATCCGACACTGAACTGAGCCGTGATGTCATTCAGTCACTCAATACGACGATATTATCAGAACTTGTAACTCAATCACGATATTTACACGGAAATGTTGCTGACCAAACTACACGACGATTTCTTAATAAACATGAATACACGTGTAATCTATGTAAAAGTATCAATATTATGTATAACGCTGTCATCTACACTGGCCAGCAAAACTAAGTACAGACGCCAGCACATCAACCTACTACAATCTGTCAAATTTCTTTAATACATTTTCAACTTTATCGCTAAAGCATAAGGTTCATAATTTATTGGGGAAATTTGACAGTTTCCAGTAGGTTGATGTGCTGGCATCTATACATACCTACTAAGTACACTTTTTAAATTATTTTTTCTGGACAATAGAAGTTTGAGATTTTATTAAAATAATATAATTACGAGTATATTCCACAGCTTTCCCACAACGCCACCTAGTCCCAAGCTAAGCAGATCTTGTATTATAGGTATTAAAAAACTGATAAACATATTACTATTATATGTTTCTACATATAGGTACACGTATTACGTTATACTTTTAGAATTGTAGATCTTTTAATTAATAAGCAATCTATTGCAATTTCAGTTTATTGTGCATACCTATAAGTGATGTATTTGCACAGCATTGAAAACTTGTAATTACCATCTGTTGTTGTTATTCTGAATATGTCGTTGGTGTGCCTTATTAAATAAATAAATATTACAGATAAAACTACACCCAGACACAGAACAAATGATCGTGCTTATCACACAAACATTCGTCCTAGGTGGGAATCGAACTCAGGACCTCCGGCATAGCAGTCAGGTCAACTAACTACTAGACCAACAGTCTAAAATTAATAGTTATTTGTGCAAAAAGAGAGCAAAGTAATTTTTTAACAACTATTGAATCATTAGCGTAGCGAGTGATTCTAAAGTTTAATCCTGAGTGTGGCGAGGGATTCAAAGGCACGATATGCAAAAAACTTTGCTCTCGTGTAACACACATAACTTTTCACTTCAGCAGCGAGAACACTTTTTGAAACTAGAAATAATTATTTAGAGGTTAAATATCAGTTTTATTCGCAGTAAATACTTATTTTTGTTTTAAATACAACAATAAGTTAATAATTCAACAAATTTCATTAAAATACCTACATAATTATCTTTTTGCTAAATTTCTTTAGTTGGTATGAAATTCGAAAGTCGAACGTCTTTGACTTCTTTGAGGTCGAATTCAAAATCAGAACTTCAAAAGGGCAGCTGGTCTCTCTCTCTCTCCTTATAATGGCGGGAAAGAGATAGAGTGTGAATGTTTTGAATTGTATGATTAACCCAAGGCTGAATACGATAATTCTTCGCGGCTTTCTGAAAACTAAAATTAAAAAGTTACTTTGTCTTACTCAGTGAGCAAAATTGCATTTACTGATTGACACTTCACTAGGTCAAACATGTAGGTTTTGCTGCCTGAGCAAAACCTACATGTTTGAGCTAGTGAAGTGTTAAAATATTTACATATCTACAAGTAAATTTTATCAGCTTTCTTTGAAACAAGTAAACTATGCATTAGTAACCTTTTTAACCTAAAAAAGATAAAACAATTAAAATAGTCATTTTTAACTGAGTCTCAAAATACTTACAATTATGTTTTACATGTTACCTATTTAATAACTGGTATTGCTTCCTCAGGCTCTCACTACAGCTTCGTACTTTAAAAGTGTGAACTTGCAGGCCAGTCTATATCTCTACTAATATTATACAGAGGTAAAGTTTGTGAGTTTGTGATGTTGTAGGGGCCAATACCAGACTGAAGTTTTGTCAAAATCACCAAGACCAACTTAAAATGGATGTATTAGCCTCCCACGTGACAGTTAAAGACTTTAGAGCTTTCTGGAAAAGTACTAAGAGGGTGAGTGGTAGGGTTAGTTTACCAGCGAGTGTGGGCGGGTGTAGTGAGCCTGTGGGTATAGCTAACCTTTTTAAAAACCATTTCAAAGTTGAGGCTCCTCTTACCGGCAACGTTGTTGTGTCCAAGGTTGATGCCGTGGCTGCCTGTGAGAACCCAATTGGTTTCTCCACTCAGGATGTTAAGAGGATTATAGATAACATGAAACGAGGCAAATCTCCAGGCAGTGACGGACTCAGCATTGAGCACCTGCAGCATGCAGGTACTCATTTGTTAAGAGTGTTGGCTATGCTGTTTACTTTCTGCATACGTCACTCGTACTTACCACCTAAAATGACTGAAACCATTGTTGTGCCTATAGCAAAGAATCCAACTGGAAATATATTTATAGACTGATAAATGTAATTATAGACCTATCTCCCTGGCTACTGTGTTGGCAAAGGTCTTCAATGGTCTGCTAGATGCTCAGCTCAGCAAATATGTTAAGCTTCATGATGCTCAGTTTGGATTTCGTGAGAGTCAACGGAAAGTGCTATTTTGACCTTAAAGCATACAGTTGCCTATTATGTCGATAGAAAAACACCCATTTACGCGTGCTTTCTGGACCTATCGAAGACCTTCGACCTGGACGATTATAATAAGCTCTGGTCCAAGCTTGGAGAGGTCGGGGTTCCTGCCGAACTCATAAATATGTTCTCTTTCTGGTATACACAACAGAAAAACTTTGTCAAGTGGGGGAACGCATATTCTGATGAAGATAAACTTGAGTGTGGTGTGAGGCAAGGGGGATTGACCTCTCCGAGATTGTTTAATCTATACGTCAATCAGCTGAATGATGAGCTCAGCAACAGCCATGTCGGATGTCACATAGATAATGTGTGCGTCAATAACATCAGTTACGCATATGATATGGTGTTGCTGAGTCCATCTGTCGGTGGTCTACGGAAACTCCTAGGTATGTGTGAAGCCTATGCTGAGAGTCATGGCTTGAAATACAACGATGGGAAGAGTGAGTACTATATGCTTTTCAGAGGTAAGATTAAACAACCTGATCATATACCACCGGTGTATCTTAACGGAGTATCTTTGAGTCGGGTCTCTCAGTTTAGGTATCTAGGGCATATTGTGACCGAAACCCTACATGATGACGCGGATATTGAGAGAGAGCGGAGAGCATTGTCGGTGCGAGCGAACATGTTGGTGTATAGGTTTGCAAGGTGTACAGCACAGGTAAAAGTAACATTGTTTAGAGCCTACTGCCAAACCTTTTACACCAGCAGCCTATGGACCAATTACACGCAGCGGGCCTACAATGCTCTCAAAGTCCAGTACAACAACGCCTTTAGGGTTCTGGTGCGACTTCCACGATACTGCAGTGCCTCGGGTATGTTTGCTGAAGCTGGGGTGGATGACTTTTACGCAATAATGTGGAAAAAGTCAGCCTCTCTGATGCGTCGAGTTCGGGGGAGTCGCAACAGAATCCTAAAGATGATCGCTGAAAGACCAGGGTCGACAGTGTGGGATAGGTTTGTAAAGCTGCAAATTTATCGGAATTAATTTTGATCGAAATATTTTTGAGTTTAAATATTGATTGTTATTTTAATTTTGAATTTGGATTGATATTTTAATTTTGAATTTTTGGTTATTATTTTAATTTTGTATTTTGATTGCCATTTTAATTTTGATTTGAATCTGACTAACATAGTTTTGTAAGTTAATAACATAATATGGACACACATTTTAATTTAATTTATTTAATATCTGGATTAACTGAGTTTGAAAACTCTTTTACCAATAGTAGGTAGGTACTGTAGTGACCTTTTTTAGGGAGGGCGGAGGGGTCTGTCAGACTCTTACTGACTAAAACCACACGGTGTTTCTCCTCATCACTTTGGCCAGGGTGCGGGTACCTACGCATTCGCATTCTCCACGAATCACCCCAGCAGTGCCGGTTTGTCAGACAAACCCCATCTCTGGTCAAGGGAGGAGTGAGCTACTCCTCGCCTTGTCAAACATTGTGAGAGACACGCGGAAACACCACGCGTTACCATCTCGGGCCTGTTTGCTTGGACGACGGACTTCCCGACGTCTGTCGTCCGCAGACCACTTTACGGAGGACGTAGTCCTACGTAGTCGTACGTAGTCGGGCGCGAAGTGACAGAGTGGAGGACACCTCCCTTTCTCTTTCAGCTGCCTCCTTTGTTGCCATAACTTGATCAGCAAACTCGGCTACTGTTTGCCATGATGTCTCGCTTTCGACCATAGATTTGATTATAGCCGGAAGCGAGAGATCACTGCCAACTTTAGCAACCAGGGCGTTGCGCTGCTCCTACCATGCTGGGCATAGCTCGATGGTGTGCTGTGCTGTGTCTTCGCTGCAGTCACAGTGATGACAGCTGGGTGTTAGCTCTTTTCCGGCAATGCGACACAGGTACTTCCCAAAACAGCCGTGCCCTGAAAGCACCTGTGTCAGTCGGAAAGTCAGCACTCCGTGACGCCTCTCAACCTATTCGGCTAGAGCTGGTTGGATGACTTCGATAGGCCTGAGACCAGCCCCTGGCCGCATCAACCTTTTCCTCCACTCTGCCATTACTGCATCTCGAAGCTGTTTTTCTACGCGCTTTCTTACTCTAGCAGGGATTTCAAGACCGACTTCTTTGCGCCAGATATATAGGGACGCTAGTGACCTTGCCTCTAGGTCCCATGGCACTGACCCAGCCATGGCACATGCTGCTTCTCCTGATATTGACCGATATCCACGTATAGCACGTATCGCCATCGCTCGCTGCGGTTTGCTCAGTAGTGTGACGCCTTTAATATATACATAATATTATATGTATAACCTAACCTAACTTACCATACCTATCCTATAGCGAACCTAACTACCTAACCTAACTACCTTACTGAAATGCATTGATTTTGAAAGATACTAATTACATTATTATAAAGTGAACTACTTTGCTGCGTGTTACTATGGTGATTACAATACTAAAATAAGTTGGAGTATTTGAAATACTAGTACGAGGTAATAATTAAACCCGATTGTATATCTTCCATACATAAAGAGTACTACTTACTACACTTACTTAGTACACTAATGTGTATGCAGAAACCACAGAGCGCCATGTGCTACGATTCTTACATAGTTCATTTGCTTCGTTTACATTCATACATGTTGTCATACACACACACACGCTTTGCGAGTACTACGCACCTGACTTATCGAATTTTCTCAAATCTTTTCGATTTCCACGAAGGTAGTACGTGCTTTATGGTGGCAAACTGTGACGTCATGTCCCGGAATTTAGTTTAGTCTGACAACACGGTAGAAAGCAAACATCCCCTATCATGAACGCTATTCAAAAGATAATAAAATCATAGTAAAACAACTGCCAACAAAGCTTTTTCCTGAGGTTTCAAATTAGGCTACTACATAAAACCAAATTAGGTTATTATTTAACCGCGGTCAATGAAGGAAATCATGACGTATGTATTTTTGATTGAATTATATAAATACTTACTGAAATTAATTTTAGTATTTAGGTTATATACATACTCAATTAGTTTTAGTTTAAGAACACATTTACAAAACTATATAATATATATACAGAGGCCAGCACATCAAGTTACCCATTATGTGTCAAATTTATTTGATAGTTTTACAACTTTTTTACAAATAGGACAGGGTTTGTGTTCAATCTGGATAATTTTACAATTTGGGGTAAGTAGCTTGATGTGCTTGCGTCCTCATCATCTGCCTAGCCTTTTCCCAACTATGACCTAAACACATAAAATAAACAACGAATCATCCTAACAAACTCAAAGGCCCAGATTGACTTCGAATGTGTCAAACTGTTTGCTGATTTTCAAGGCGTTTCCTCATCGAAAACAGCTAAGCAAGACTTGAGTTGCGGAACTTGATAAATGATTGTGACAATACAAATTCACAAATACGGAAGTATGACTACTTACTAAATGTGAGTTAATTCACACTCATAGTGATGTTTTATTTGACAAATAATTTATTATATCACCGTTATTAATAACTGCAAGTCGTGACTGTCTTGACTCAGATAATACTGTATCAATTGTGTTTGTACAGCGATAATGGGAAATCATTGGCCAGATAAGTTTTCACACGTTGTTACCTAATAGAAAATGATGACGTATTTTCTGTTCAAGGTAATTTGAAGCAATATTGGAGTAAATGTTAGTCTTTTCATCAGCTAAGAGCAGCATCGACGGATGAACTTTTGGTCCTTTCATCACTTATTAAGCACAGATTTGTAGTTCTTAAATCAAAAGAAAAAAAACCGCAATATAAACAATGAATTGCGTTTTAAATCAATTAGTTTGCAAAAAGCTGACGACTGTGACACAGTTCAAACTGGTTTACAACGTTAACGTAAATATGTATTCATTGTCATGATTTTTTATTTAGTTGATAAAAAATGTAATATCAAGACATAAAACGGCTCAACAGTGCCGTATGAAACAAGGGCGTGACTTACGCGGTCACGTGTTACGAAGGTTTGAGTAGGTAACTCTTAAATTAATAATACTATTAATTTTGAAAACCAGTTTCCTATTGTAATTTCTTTATTAACCTGTGTGGCTTACTGGACTGGCTTAATATGCATCTGTCCGGCTTTTTTATTTTTGATAACTCGCAAGGCAATCAAAATCCCGTTGACCTAGATTAATGAAATTTTGCGACGAGTAATTATAACTGGTGTTATAATAAGACATTCTTTCTCGCAAAACTCAAGGGAAAATCATAATTTCTTATTACTTTACTCGGAATAGGTGGTCTAAATAAAAGTAAAGTGGCCGTTTCTTTTTGGGATCTTTATGAGTTACTAGCAGACGTCCCGCAGTTTTACCCGCGTAGGTCCCGATCCCGTGGGAATACAGGGATAAAAAGCCTATGTGTTAATCCAGGGTGTCAGCTAACTTTATTCCAAATTTTATTAAAATCCATTCAGTCGTTTTTACGTGAAAGAGTTACAAACATCCATCCATCCATCCATCCTCACAAACTTTCGCATTTATAATATTAGTAAGATTTACTTACCTAGCTATTTATTGTATAAATTCAAGTTATTCTATCTAATTAGACAAATGTGTTGTGCTGGGGAGTTTGTTACGCCACTTCTTCTTCTAGGAAGTGGTAAAGGGTGAACCTTTTGCAAGACTGTCTTATAAAAGTTTTAATGTTTGTTAAGTGCTTGCTGATTCTCAGCAAGTCCGTAGTTTGAATTAATTTATTTTGGTTTAGATTATCAAAGGATAGGATACAAGATTATTTATTTTGCTAAAACATTAACACTGGTGTTGAGATCCTTGTCAACAAAGTCAAAGTCAAAGTCAAACCATTTATTTCAATTAGGCCCCTATAAGGCACTTTTGAACGTCGAACAAAAATTAACTTTAAAAAATGATTCTAGTTGCCCCGAGTTCTGAGATACTAGGGTAGTAACTAGATAACATACACATACATACATACATATATAAACGCCTTTTTCTCATGGGGATAGTCAGGAACTACAGAGCGCCATATGCTACGATTCATACATACTTCTTTTGCTCCATTTACATTCATACATGTTGTCATACACACACGCCGACTTCTGACCGCCATAACTAGATAAACCAACTCATAAAACTTTTCCGATGCTTTAATTAGTTAAAGCTATCATTGTCCCGTTTTCCTTAATAAATAAATAATAATATACCACGTTTACCTCGTAAAGATATGCATCGGATGGACGTTTAAACATTATTATGTATTATTATTACATAAGACTATGTGCTGTATTCTGTAACCTGTTTGATCGCTTCTCGCGTGTAAGAAATTGCAAATGTGTTGTGTGTGTGTGTGTGTATCAATGGGTGTGTGGTCTGCGGTACCTACACAACTACACACCAACACAACAGCAGTTGTGTGGTGACTTGGTGAGGTACAATGAGTGCGAATTTCATGCGGTTCTCACACCGTTATCACTCCTTTGCTTACGAGTTGTAAGACAGTTTGGCACTGTCTCCTATCTAGTCACAGCTTGAGAGTTGTGAGGTACAATGAGTGCGAATATCATGCGGTTCAAATCGTAACCAAACGAGTGATAACGTTGTGAGACCATTATCACTCGTTTGGTTACGATTTGTAAGACAGTTTGGCACAGTGAGACAGTGCCAAACTGTCTTACACAGTGACTAGTCACAGCTTGAGAGTTGTGATATTTTACATTGCAAATTGTGTCAGAGAATTAAGTTTGTAAAAACTAATCTAAATATTACTTTACATTACGTTAAGTAAATCAATAGTTTCTCAAATATACATTAAGATTTTTGTGTGTCATGCAGTTACCCTACAACAATACCTACTCGTAGTGTTAACTTAACAAAGAATCTAGTCAGGACTTATTTTTATGAAGTTGTTTAAAATTTGTAATCGATTGATATAAATCCTATTGCACAATATTTTAAAGAACTATATTCAAAATATGAATCGAATTTTACCTTTATGTTGAATTTAAATCCCAAAATGGCAAACAAAACGCGTCTTATTAATGTCAATAAGCAGATTAACAAAATCAAAACAAAACAATATTAACAGTTAATGTTTGTTTTTGATTAAACCAGCTTATTTTTTCTCTTAAATTACTCATATTTTAAACTTACTAAAACCACGATTTCCTAGCAACATTATCATAATTAACTTCCATAGACATCTATTACAGGACCCATAGCCGCGCACCAAACTCGCCTTTCGAAAACCGCGTGACTTCGCAATCCATAGTATACCTCTACAAACACACACAAGAGTCCTGTCTGCATGCACTGTGGATCTGTTTGTGTGTGTGTGTGTCTAGTCCGGAGCCCGCAAGACTGCATTCCTGTCCACGGCATCAGTGAACAACGGAGCTACTGATATTTCAAATTTATTTTTTTTAGTTTGAAGACCCATAATACTAACAAATAGGATTAACACATTATTTTAGGAATAAGGAAAATACTTCAGAGTATCTGGTATTAATAGGGTACAATGATCATTATTGGCGTCGCTGCAATCAATGTAACTTTATTAAAATAGGCATATTGTCAGCCATTATTTCAAATAAATACCTGTGTTTATTGAAATTGAAATTGAATTCAATTTTATTATTACTCATTTGTACTTAAATTATTTGTTTTCAGTGTCCATTGTTATTCTATTAGTACCTAACTATTGTTGCAGACTTCAGAAACAATATTCATCATCTGCTTAGCCATTTAAGAAATATTTTGAAACACATCATCACATCAAACATCATCATCACATCAAACTACCCTCATTTGTCAAATTTCTTTGATAGTTAAATGTAAACATTTGATGTAATCAATATTATGGTAAAGCAGATTTTTGTTTAAAACGATTGAAGTATTAGCAAATAGCTATAATACTTCATAACACACTAAATTGACTATCTGTTTGAGTAATTTTAAAACTTGAATCTATATTTACTCTTAAGAACTGACAGATTGAAATGATTAGAGCGTTAAAAAAAACAAGCTCTTCAGATTTTTAGAAATAGGTACCCAGAAATACCCGTCGCATTAAAAAAAAACCATTTTGCAACAAAATAACCCAATTCTTGAGTAAGGTAACATGTAACATCACGCTATGACCCTTGATGAGCTGGTGAAACCGCGGGACACAACTAGTGTCCTAAAATTCTTTAAATTACTATTAAAAAGTTTGTAGATGTTGACGTCCAACAAAGTAAACCATGATTATCTAATGGCTTACATCATTCAGCACACAAAGACTAGTCGGTAATTAGTGTCTCAGATACCAGTTATGTAATGATCACTGTGAGTGGACATTACTAGGTCCGAATATGGACATTAAACTATCAACGCGTTACGTTATGTGACGTCATTGTTTTTGTAAATACAACATGCATCAATTAAAAATGTTACAATTTGTAAAAAAAAGTAATCAACTTAATGTTTTTTTTTACCTACTACAGCAGAAGTAAGCCTGGTCGTGTAAGTAACCGGTGCCGCGATGGCGGTGGATTGTTAAGACATAGGACCTCTGATTTTTCGTATTCATGTGCGTATTGTAGCATTATTTATTTATTAATCAACTATGGATGACTTACAGCTAATGCAATTATCATTTGCTTCGAAAACGTTGAAGGAAAACCTCGTGAGGAAACTGAAATGCCTGAGAGATACGATGCCAAGCAATGATATTATAAGTAGAAAGGTGTAGATAGGTTACCTAAACAACATTCGATCTACAAAAACGGCACACTAACGCACGCACGCGTCCGTTGACTGCGGACGTGACATTGAGCTAAAGTGTGGCTCGTTAGCCACATTTTAACGTGTCGCTTGCTGACCTTGTAACCTATCTACACCTTTTAACTTATAATATCAATGATGCCAAGTCAGAGGCTAAACCTCTGACAATAGGTTTGTTACTAGCCCAGGAAAAGAAGAAGATATTGACGGGTAAGTAATATAAATGTTTTAATTTAACGTTTTATAATACAAAAAAAAACTCAACGTGCTTTATCTATACCTACTAATAATTATTAAGCTGAACAGTTTGTTTGCTTGAACGTGTAAATCTCAGGAACTATTGGTCCGATTTGAAAAGTTCTTTTAGTGTTAGATATCCCATTTATCTACGAAGGCCAAATATCATTACGCTAAGACTAATAGGAGCGGAGCATCCAATGAAGAATGTTTTAAAAACGGGTTCTACGCGGACGAAGTCGGGCGGTAGTAGTAAGTAATAATTCAAATGATAATTGCATCAAAACTGCTGATGACACGCCTTAATTGGCGACGTAACATAATACGATCAAATGCGAAGTCTCATACGGGACTAATTCCCAACCTGACCACCATTTGACCTGTGACTTACATACACACACACACAGACACAAGCACAAACGTCTATAAGTGACGTATGTCATGTATGTGCATGTGGTAAATCGACTCACGCGCACAGGAATCAAGACCGGCTCCGCAGGTCGGTGAAAAGGCAGCTAAAGCACTTTTTTAAGATTTTATTAAAGTTTTAAATGTAATTTACTAAGATACGATTGGGTATTTGACTTAATAGTAGAAATAGGATCCCGTTAAGAATGACCTTCACCGAACTGGTCAATGAATGAAACCTATTTTATAATAAATTTAATATGTCAATAAATATATTGCATATGGGTGCAGTGTCTGTGGCATCGCAACTTTTAAATGTGTGAACCGCTTTGAATGCGGTTTTTTTATTTGAAAGCAGGTTTTCTAGCGGTCCCCCGACATGACAAAACAATTGCATCAGCATATTTCTAGTTAGGTATATTAAAATGAAAAGACCAATACCGTCACATTATTTATTTACAATTTATTAGTACTTTTTATAGGGTCGCACTGCTGAAAAATACATACATACACATACCTATATAAACTCCCCCTTTTTCCCATGGGGGTTGGCAGAAACTACAGACCGCGATCTGCAGTGCTATTCTAAAAAGTTTATTTGCGAAATCACTTCTGCATCCACAGTGAAATCATGTGAAATTAAAATATCGTAGGAGTGATTTCGACACTGGCGCCACCAAGTGATGGTCAACGTGAGACGTACGCGGGTGAGTATTTTGTCGTTGACATGTGAATACCGAGACTTGTACAGGCGACATGAGAAGCGTAGTGAGTATGACTTTCGAGATGATTTGCGAACTGAGTTTCGAAATGATATACCATTTACAGAATAGCACTGCTGCTAAGTTTCTTAGATCACGGTACCAGTGGCGAAGTGTCCTTTCAACTCAATCCATAACGGCTTCCCTTCTGAGGTTCGGAAGAGCCACTCTACCGCTATTGAATAATGATAGCACTAGCTAGTATTGCCAAATATACTATAGGTATTTAAACCAAAGTTTTACAGATTGGTAGGTAGACCGATGACTTCAAGAGGGACAACAATTAGTGAAACGAATAACAAGTTATTTTTTGTCGGCTTCCCTCTTAAGAAATTTGACCCCTCGCCACTGATAGGAGATCATCGGCATCATTGCCGATGAGCACACGTTGAGCCAAACTTCAAAGTCTTGAGCTTCGACGCCGAGTTGCTATCGGTTATATATCGGAGAGGGTGCATCGGAATTGCACGATTTAATTCCACCACGCCCTTTTCGTCATCGGACCACCAGACGTACGGCACTGCGCCACCGGTACATGGTAGATATCCCAACCATACGTAGGTACTAAACGCTTTGGGAACACATTAATTGTGCGTACAGCTAAGGAGTGGAATTCCTTGCCGGAGTCGGTGTTTCCTGATAGCTACATCTTAAGAGTCTTTAAGAGTGAACAGGTTGCTTCTAGGCAAGCATGTTTCATCGTCGACCACATCATCGCTTACCATCAGGTGAGATAGTAGTCAAACGCGTGCCTATCAATAATAAAAAAGGTACCTACTTCTTTTTAGTCATATATGCTATATCTTGCTGCTCGCGCCTCCCTGTTGTGAAATATACAAAAATATTTAGTGCAACATTTTCAAACTCTTGAGAGCCACTTCGAAGTACTCGTAGGTGTATTTTCTCATCTCTTTTATCTGGACGTGCGGCCGACTGTACTACCTCTTTAACTCGTTCTCATAAATCTAAATCTAAACTTAATTTATCTACTTCGTTCTTCGTTTTTCTTCTTCTTAGTAAGTGAACTTGTGTCATAGTATTGATGGCGCCCCCCTCCGACTTGGCTTCGCTTCAAGATATTTTACTTCATCGATTTTGAAGCATGTAATCATTATTATGTTATTCATTTATTTTACAGACTACAAAGAGGTATAGGTAACTGAGCCTGTGTTAGTACTAAACTGTGTTACTTTGTTGAACCAATTTTTAATGAACCTAATAAGACGAGCGCTAACCCCACCGACGGCACCGAGCAATATTGTTACGCAGTTTGGTCAGTGTAATATTTTTACAATATGTTTGGTCTTATTGGTTAAGGTTAGTATATTTTTTGTACTAATTATCTAAGATCGGGTGCGATCTGTCAGTGCCTACACTAGCGGCTATCTGCCTAAGCGGCTATAATACGCACATGAATCTCTACTGAGTGCTAAGTAAAGGCTATTTGTTTATCCCGAAAATGCATATATTTCTATGTAACTGAGCACGGTAGCAAAATCACGAGGAAATAAAAACTACTATACAATACAAAGATAATGAAAAAAGAACCATTTTTGTTATCAACACGCTTGAAGTGGGACAATGACGAATAGCACTCGCCATGATAACCAACACCAATTAGTAGTATTTGAACAAGATTAATTACTGTTATGTTAAATGGTGTCTCCTTACAATTAGACGCCCCATTCTACATCAGTTTTATCAGAGTAGATTTCAATTAAGGTTATCAGCAGAAATGTTCATGGTTATATCTTTTATACTTTAGCTTTGAGCTTACTTGCTAAGATACTAGTTACTTACGGTATCAAATCTTAAGAAGTTTTATTTTAACCTACACAAACATTTCCTAATTGCAGCCAGTCAACGGCGAGATGCTCCTCCCTGTTACATGGGACCTGGATTAGGGTTGTCTGAACCACCTTTTTTCTGGACAAGACAAATGTCAAAAGTTTTACTGTTAGGCTCTTTCTATCTGTACTAACGTGAGCTATTGAATTATGCGAGGTTGGCTTCCGAAATGTTACCCACCCATGAGGGACTAACTTCATGACTGAGAGTACAGACGACAGCACATCAAGTTACCCCAATGTAACAAATTTCTTTGATCGTTTTTTAACTTTATGTCAAACAAAATAAGGTTCATGTTCAATTGGGAAAATTTGACACATTAGGGTAACTTGATGTGCTGGCGTCTGTACGCCTATCTCTGCAGAACGTTCCTATGGGATAATTCCTGCGAACGAAAGCCGCGGGAAAAAGCTCAGCTATTCCCAAATAAAAGCGTGTGATAAAAAAAACTAAAATCTGCGCAGAATCCGCAGCGGAATGCAGGCAGTATCGCGCGTCAGGCCTCAGCCCAGGCTTGAAACCCGTTCAGTCACCTCCATCGACCTCACTCGTGCAGTCAGCGCTGTTGCCAAGCGGTCACAACTCACTATTAATCGATTTAAATAATCGCTTCGTAAATTTCGATTTAGGCTTCCCGAAATCGATATTTTCTGGTGTTAGTTTATTGTTACCTATGTAGGTATGATGGATGTACAGAGGCCAGCACATCGAGCAACCTCAATGTGTCAAATTTCTTTGTTTTTCAACTTTATTTAAGTATATCAAATGACAGTTCATGTTCAACTGGGAGTATTTGACAGTTTGGAGTAACTTGATGTGCTGGCGTCTGTTAATCAGAAGGAAATAGATTGCCAAGCTTGTGGTTGTTAGTCTATATTCAGATTTAATTATTATTTACCTGAAAATTCTGCGTCTGTTATGATAAAAATGTTTATCAGTAGTGGTTAATGTCTGAAACAGCTCATCCGATTTCAAAAATTATTTCAGTAAAGAAGAGCTACATTGTCGATGTGTGCTTTAAAATAAGTTTTATGGAATTGACTCCCACATGGATGTAGGCTCGGTTTTAATTTAATTTAATTACCTTCTTTTGATGCACCATTATTACTCATTGGACCACCAATAATTGGACCACCAATAATTGGACCACCAATAATTAGACCACCAATAATTGGACCACCAGTAATCATGGTGCATCATTTAGTTTCACTTATGTGTCTCTTTCCTTATATCATTTTTTTTATACAGCTTACAGATAGTGGTCCATATCTTGGTAGTCTTGTCTGTGTATGTGTGTGTAATGCGACATCATGTTCACTACCTACATACACACCTTCCACATGTTAATAAGAGATTAATTACGTTGATGGCTCATTGTTACCTCAATGAGCACGAATTCACCGCACACTCAATCTCAAGGACTATATTAGTAACATACCTGACACTAGCGGAAGTCACGCGGTTTCGCCCGCGTAGTTCCTGTTCCCGTGGGAATACAGGGATAGATTCCTATGTCATCCGGGAATAATATAGCTTCCCAAAGGTAAAAGAATTTTTCAAATCGGTCCAGTAGTTTTTATGTTTACTCGTTCCATACAAAAATACAATCGTTTCCTCTCTTTATACTATACTAGCAGACGTATCGCGGTTTCACCCGCATAGGTCCCGTTCCCGTGGGAATACAGGGATAAAAAGTATTTGTGTTAATCCAGGGTGTCAGCTAACTCCATACCAAATTTTATTAAAATCCATTCAGTAGTGTTTACGTGAAAGAGTAACAAATATCCATTCATTCGTCCACCCTCACAAACTTTCGCCTTTATAATATTAGTAAGATATAAGAAGTGTAGTCGTAAAGAGAATCGTAACAACACGCCTGAAGGGTCAGTCAGAGGTATATTTATAGTATAAGTACACCCACATTCAGTCATAATACAGGGTAAGCCTGTTGCCATCAATCTGGCTGAAATCCAGACTTCAGGCTGCTACTGAGTTTTAGATCGAAAAATACAACTTTGCTCGACCTAGGAATCCTCCTACTAAGCTTTTCTGAGAGTCTTGTCTTTCAGTAAAAAGAAGTTGAAAAAAAACAAGGAAACCCTATGTTTTCAATATTTCGAGATTCAATTGGATATTATAAGTATCAAATAAGTATGTTGGTTGAAAGTAATAAGTAGGTACTAGGTACCTATGTTACTTTTTCGTACCACTTGCTCAAAAAAGTGACATTCTATGCCACAAAAAGCGATCATAACAATAGTCATTTTTAATCTGTTAAAAACAGGGAAAGAAAGCTGTACTGGATTTCATTCATCCCCTAGGGAGAGAATGTGATTTAAATTTGGAATACCTAACTTACCGAAATTTATACTGAACTACATCTGTGTCACGTACACCATTGAGTTTAAATTTATAGCATTATACATCTTTTTGAAAAAGGAATACGCGTTTATTATGCAGTTTTATGATTATTAATTAAATAAAATTACGAAAACCGACGAGGCCCCTTTGCTTTTCCGACAAAAAAATATAAAGCTAGGAATTTGCCGCGTTTTTGTTTTCTTCAAATCATGGAGCAAACAACCGGGTTGTTTGCTTTATGCTTCAAATATTTAAACGTTAAGTTTATTTTAATTTATTTTTATAAATAAGTTAATGTTCTAAAAATACGTCTACTTTTAATTGTCATTATTTTTAATAAATGCTTATCTCATATTATTATTGTGTTATTTTTTTCGCAAATGGTACGAAAAGTAGAGTATTTTCCTCGGTGATAAAGCTGTCTTAGTCTTGGGTGAAATTAAATCCCTCGCTACACTCAGGACTCGTCTTAAATCCCTCGCTTCGCTCGTGATTTAAGTTTTTAACACCCTCGCTGCGCTCGGGAGTAAACCTCGAGTCCTTCGTTACGCTCGCGATTTAAATCGTCACCCGCGACAGAAGACACTGCTTTATCCCCTTGGTTAATAATCTACTATTTTTCGTGTTTTTTCTTCGTGCAGTTGGTGTTAATCTTTCATTAATTGTTGCACGTGCAAACGTTACCCTAGTCATTAAGTCCGAAATATATGTAGTGTAAACAATTGCTGGTTAACCAAAAAAAAAGAATATTTTTAGATTTAGAGTTCCATTCAGTCGCCCGTTGCCACAAGAGACAAGGCAACATGCAAGCAGCATAGCATGGGCAATGCGGAGTCCAAACAAAATGTGACAAATTTGTGACAATCCGTCCATAACCCTGCTTTCACGAAATGCAGTCAAAACTAAAACCAAGAAAATCCCTACATGCATTATACATGAGCACATCAATTAGTATGTGAACACGGCATGCATATATACTGCCGCACACAAAGAAACCATTCCTGTACGTCGAAGCGGACTAACAACGTATAGAATCAGAAACTCTTCATCATCATTCAAGAATACACAATTAAGGGCCCTTATCAAAATACCTTCCCACCTTTTTTTGCTTAATCTATGTCGGCAACCAGTCGAGACAGAAGGTTGAGTCGAATTACCCCGGGATAACTCGGTCCAATAGACCCTAACACCTTCGTCCCGTTAACGGGGCAGTGCAAACTATTTCATCTGCCCCGGTATCCTGGGCGCAGTAAGTAGACTGTACCGACTGTTTAACCTTCCACCTGTATGTATGTATGTACATTATGGATTTCAATAAGTACTTGAATACCTTACTTCTAATACCTGAGCAAATGAAAGATCTGTGGTATTATCCACGGTCAACACAGTAAACCGGGGTAAATGATACTACGTTGTATGTAGATTGCTTCGTTGCTTGTGTTATTGATTGCATGATTGTGTGCATGTTTTTACCAGCAGTTGTCAATCAATATTATTTATTTCTTTCTTTATTCCTTAGATTATTTTTACTGTGGTGGTTTCATCTGTCCCGTAAAACCCTGATGAGTTACCGGGACCGATGAAAAAAAAATCCTATCTGCCCCGTTAACGGGACGAAGGTACCGGAGTCCGTGGGACTGAGTGCCTTTGAGCAGATGTGAGATGGTTGCTTTTTAATCATTAAGAGTCTAAACAGACCCCTCCGCCCTCACTAGAGCGAAAGATAAGAATATCCCTGATCGCCTTAAAAAAAATACAATAATAATAGTACATCAATAATTCAAGACAAGGACAGGACAAGCCTCTTGAATTATTAAGAAGTCTTGAAGTCTATGATAAAAAAATGGTTAAGTACCTAAATGATTTTATTGCATACCTATGTGAAGACTTTAAATTTTAAAGTTTAGTGTTGTTTTCCATTTTAAGTAATTATTAGCCGTAAATATTTGTTGTTTGTTCGGAAACCACAATTGCATTGCGGTAATCCTGTAAAGATAGTGTGTAAGTTTCATAAATAAATAAATGTAACATCAGCCTTGGCTTACCTACGTTAGACTTTAGGTATGTCTATTTATCTAACGATAGCAGCCAGAGATCTGTTATTTGAGATATTTTCAACATGTAATGGCTGTTCATCAATGCAATGCTATCAGTCACTCTTCACTAACCGACTTAGGAATGCACGCAAGCCCTTAGCCTTCGTTCGACCCGTGCGGCTTAGCCAAAACTCTTTCCAATTTTAGAAATTGGGAAGAGTTTTGGCCAATTGTCACAAAATTCTACAACAAACGATAAAGTTCATAGTAGATATTCCCTATTGTGTAAAACTCCGTTGACCGTTATTCAACTTTATTGTGAACAGAATAACGTTCATGTTTACTTGGAAGAATTTCTCAATTTTTGGTAGGTTGATGTGCTGGCCTCTTTACATTCGACTTTAGGCTTAATACTTTCACTCTCCATAAAGTAGACACAATAGTTTAACAACCATATGTGACTCATGGGACAGGGTAGTGGTTATAAAAGTCAGATAGTAAATTGTGTTGTGAGTGAGAGTTAGGTACGCTACCTAGATACAATACAATAAACCAACATACAATGTCAAGCATGTATTCCCTTAAAATATAGGTAAAGCTCTATAGCACAATTTCACCAGTTATGCTTAAGTCCCATGTAAATGGACATAAATCTGATCGGGAAAAGCCGAATAACACTATGCCCAACCCGTTATCGAACTTAAGACTCGATGTTCAGCTGAACATCAAGTCTTGGGTTCGCTGTAATGCTTGAGAAATCTAGTTACACGAGGCAGTCAACTGATTCTTAATATTGTTATTGTTTTGTCAAGACAAAATTATGAGCCAAGCCACTGAGTTATCGCTTGACACTCTCCCATCAGCAAAAATGTATGACAAACAATCAATATATCACATTCATATCATAATAATATCAATTACAGCAATAAACGCACATGATTCAATTCATTAAATTCTCACAACATTTAGCAATACTGAGAAAAACCACACAAAATCAGGATGTTTGCAATTCGTTATCTTGACGAGTTAATTTATCCTCAATTTATTTGTTAAAACGACTAATTAAACGACGTAAACATTCGTCATGTATTGCCTAATTATGACATGTTGTTAGATAATGGTTTATCTTTGAAATATTGTCGTTGTTTGCTGCTGTAAAATGACCTAAGACGGTGTCTGTAAATTATATGTAATGTATATGTAAATTAGATAACGCAGACGTGTAATATTGACATTGAAATTAGATTATTAGGCTTCAATGCTGTTTCTAAAATACAAAGAAGAAGGGACATCAACGTACAGAGGCCAGCTCATCAAACTACCCCAATGTGTCAAATTTCATTGACAATTTTTAAACTTTATAACGATCAGAATAAGGTTCAAGTTTCTATTTTAAAGATTAGGCTGTAATGTGTTGGCATTTGAACATAATTTTATTTTGATTGACAGTTCACTTATAATCTACATCGATGACTAAATACCGCTAAGATAGGCCATCTTTACAGAGGCCAAAGAACTATATTAACCACACATCTAAAAGTGGAACAGAATCCATTTCGCGAGCATTGGCGAAATAACTGCCATACCACTTTTTGAACGTTGCGCTCAAATGTATAATGTATATTAGTATTGTGCAACTATAGACTGCTAACGCTACTTCTTAGAATATTGTTACAACCATTTGACGAATAAAAAGTCACAAACGGGCATTGGCAAAGATATTGCCGTAGAAAAAAAAGGAGGCCCATAAAATCGAAGGTGTAAATAGTATTGCTCGCGAAAGGGTTAATAGTAAATTATAGAGAATCAAGCCCATAATAGATGACTTCAACTCTATGAGGTCAATGATGTCCAAAACTGTACTTCTGTCACATACCTGTATAACCTCTTTAAACCCAGTTATTTGGGTTACACCTACGCTAGAAGAAGACCGAAGATGCTTCCGGATAAGAGTGAGGGAGAGGGAAGAGGACCCGTTAGGAAAGTAGTTTAGACTACTACCTTTACGCGTAAATGTTGATGATTTGTGTTGATGTGATCAGTAGTGCGTTACTCCACTGATAGATGCATTACGTGTCATTATGGGCCGTGAGGGACTTCAAATGTTGGGAAAGAAACGAGTAGTAGGTGATAGACTAAGATTCGGTAATAACTCATTTATGTAGCCTTTTGTATGAATATAATGGCCTACGAAAACTTTATACATTTTTTGAACCTATTGCTGCCAATGTTTGGTCACTTCCCCCGTTTACAGCGATTCATTCGAAGTTTTTGATGTACTGTAATTCCAGACATAGACAATGGGAATGCTATTGATTTCGTTTGCGAAAATTCTGTGGCCCTAGTGAAAAGGGGTATAATTCCAATTTTGTCGAAAATGAGTTAAGTGTACCAAAGAGATCAGAAAAAAATGCTCTATCGTTTGGTGAAGACATAGATCTAAGCTATCTCTAAAAATAAGAAAGTTACTTTGTGTAAACGGGACACCAAAAAAACTGTAAAAGTCGGTTTTCTGATCACTTTGGTACACTTAACTCATTTTCGACAAAATTGGACTTATACCCCGTTTCACTAGGGCCACAGAATTGCTCTTATCACTGTTTGTTTCTGAATCAATCTAAAGTCTATGGTAGAAAATGCCTATGGCATTAAATTTCAAACATGTATAAACATTTGACATTCCTTAACAAATCTATTGTATAACTTGACTACCATGTATTTTGTTTTTATTTTTAATCATCATTATTGTTTATAAAATTAATTAGACGTTCAATTAATCGTGTAAGCGCTTTGAATTTTGAAATTTCTGTTAGCTTGTAAGATCAAATGAGCATAAAAATAAATAAGAGGGTTGTTACAGTGGAAATAAGAACACAATGTATCAGCATGCTTTTAACATCCTCCCACCACAAGCGTAAAAAAAAAGTATGAAACAAAATTCTTTCTATAAAAATGTAAGTAGGTAATTCCTCACCTGTAAGTTAACCTATAGGTACATACCTCTGTTTCTATAGCCTGCAATGGCTTTAGTCCCTCGTACACCTTTCAAATGTCCGGGACCTTAGAGTACCAAGAAAAATCAAAAAACTCCTAATAATGTAGGTAATTGTTTGTCTACAACATTTTAAATACTAAGTATTATCCTCTAAACACCACCTTTGTTCATTAGCGTGCTTTATCGAAAAAAAAGAGACTTTGGGCTAAGTAACCATTGAAACCCTGATATCTTTACCAAATCCCTGTAACTTAAACCCTCTGCATCCATATTTTCGGCAGTCAACTTAGAATAACAAACGTTTAGTTACCTGTTGATGAGCAGATCCGGGTGAGTCAGTGAGTTCAACTGTCAGCGCTAGTTACCTACCTGCTTCATCGTCATTGTGTGGCTGTGCCAGCGAAGCAACCGCGTCTTTTGTGTTAGTCACACAGTTCACAGAGGCACATAATACAAGTTTCTGACGTGATTTATTTGCAAAACTTGTAAAGGAATGGCATACCTAGTTCTTTATTAATATTAGTCACGTTAGTTGTAAGGCGGTTGATAGGAGAGTAATGGATCAGTATTAAGCAATAAAGCAGACTAGACAAGAGATTTCGGAAGTAAATAAATACTTATCCGTCCCTAAAATAATGTGAAGTATGTTGTCATTATAAATGCTTAATGATATTTACTTCTGTAAATTGGTTTTTACAATCAATTTTACTATATTTATGACGCTGAGACCCAAGCTGGGTGTGTGATCTACCAACCCCTTTGCCTGTTCGATGTCCACACATGATAGGTGAAAATCTATGATGTTATCTTTTAATTACACTTCGAATAAGTTAACATATATAAATAAATCAGTGGTGGCGGCCCCGACTTACGAACAGTAAGTCGTGGGTTCGACCCCAGGCAGGCACATTACTTTGTGTAATTTATTTCATCAGCACTGCTCTCAAAAACGGTGAAGGAAAACATCTTGAGGAAACCGGCATGTCCTAGAACCAAAAATTCGAAGACATGTGACATCTACCGATTCGCGATGGGCCCGCGTGGTAGATTATGGCCCATACGCGCTTTGACGTGGAGTTGCGAATACCAGTACCTGTATAAATAAGTGTTCTTCCTTATTTTCTTTCTTTTGCTGTGCCTGGCAGGATCCATAATATACACTAGCTGATGACTGCGGCTTCACCCCTGTGCATATCGCAACAAGTGTTCAACTTCACAAATGATGAACCTTCCTCGAGAACCAATCTATACATTGGTGAAAACAGCATGAAAATCGGTGCATTAATTTTAAAGTTAATCGCGAACAGACAGACAGACGAGGCGGTGAACTTTGTTTTATATTATGTAGTGATATTAGGTAATAGTGATAGTAAAATGCAGTTAATAAAAAAACTTTTTTGCAAAAAATAAAACCGACTTCAAAAAAAACACTAAACGGTGTAAAATAACTCTAAATTCGGAAGTCTGTGGCTTTGGTGGGTTTGTCTTACTCATAATGGGCCACCGACTTCCGAATTTAGAGTTATTTTACACCGTTTAGTGTTTTTTTTGAAGTCGGTTTTATTTTTTGCAAAAAAGTTTTTTATTTTTCCATTTTTAGTTGTTACCATAAAAATATTTGCCATGAATTTATTTTATACTAGCTTCTGCCCGCGACTTCGTACGCGGATCCTGTTGCTTATGCCAGCGACAACGGGGTCGTCAAAATCGAAGATCTGAAACATCTGATGTCGAATTCTATAAGCCCAGGGACGGGAAATCAATGGGATGCGCGAGACGATTCAAGATGTTCCAGATTTTTTATTTTTGTTGGTCAACAGGAAATGCCATCAGACTTAACAACTTTTGCTAAGACGCCATTTCTATTATGTATATGTTATATTGTCTCTGGGCTTTGGAGTTCCCCTACAGGTGCTCCAGATCTTCAAATTTAGTCTCACAGCAGAAAACACTCTTCACGTGGAATAGTTTTAGCAATGGCACCATTTTTATATCTCTTTCACTTTAGGTGTTCCATTTTCCAAAATAAATTATAGCCTATAATAAGTTGCGTGACGTTCACGATCAGCGGTCAGTCGCGCATCGCCTTCCCCCACTTATCTCTAGAGTCGATGCGTATATACACTGAAAACTCAAGCGTCATGCTTTTTCCGTGAACGTCTCCAACTCGCGAGACAGTGCATGATGTTCACGATCAGCGGTCAGTCGCGCACATATTCTTCACTGGTCTCTAGAGACCTGGATGTAGATGCGTAAATACGCTGAGAATGCAGGCGTGCTTCGCGATCCCAAGAAGTTTCCACGGAGCAAGTTGCAGCCTCATGTTCTCGAACAGCATCAAGTCTCTCCTAACGCTCTTCGGTAGATTGTTGGGATCTTATGGTCTTTAATCATTTAGCACCTTTGGAACATTGGGAAAAATTTGACCTCTTTCCAGGCATGGTTATAGTTTTATTGTGATGATACCTGATCAATTAAAATCTAAGTGGCTGCTCCCCTGCGTTACCGGGTAAGCTACCGTGTAACGAAGATAAATGGAAAAGGAAATTAAACACTCAAATAACATAAGCCCGAAGGCATGCGATAAAAAAAATGGGAGTTTTAGCCAGTAGAGTCTAATTTTCAACGATATACCATCGTCATCGAAAATCAGTCCTGAACTGTTCCCGCTTCACCGCGTAGTACTACTTATGTTATTTTATAATTATGCAATGAAATTAGTGATAGTTTTAATTTCTATATCAAATGTTTCTGATCTTCGATTTTTATAAGTCAACAGGAAATGCCTATCAGACCGAACAACTTTTGCTAAGACGTCATTCCTATTTGAGTTATGGTGTAGCTGGGCTCTTGGAGTTCCACAACAGGTGTTCCAGATCTTCGATTTTTATACGTCAACAGCGAGTGCTCATAAGGCTGAACAACTCTTGCTAAGACGTCATTCCAATATATGTTATAGTGTAGCTGGGCTCTTGAAGTTCCACATCAGGTGTTCCGGATCTTCAAATTTATTCTCTCAGCAGAAAATGCTCATAACGTCGAACAATTTTTGCTATGGTACCATTTTTGTATCTCCTATAGTTTAGATGGTCTGTTGCGGTTCTGCATCAGGTGTTCCGGAGCTTCAAATTTATTCTCTCAGCAGAAAATGCTCATCACGTGGAATTTTTTTTGCTATGGGACCATTTTTGTATCTCCTATAGTTTAGCTGGTCTGTTGCGGTTCCTCATCAGGTGTTCCGGATCTTCAAATTTATTGTCTCAGCAGAAAATGCTCATCACGTGGAACAATTTTTGCTATGGGACCATTTTTGTATCGCCCATAGTTTAGCTGGTCTGTTGCGGTTCTGCATCAGGTGTTCCGGATCTTCAAATTTATTCTCTCAGCAGAAAATGCTCATCACGTGGAACAATTTTTGCTATGGGATCATTTTTGTATCGCCTATAGTTTAGCTGGTCTGTTGCGGTTCTGCATCAGGTGTTCCAGTTTCCAAGATAAATTATAGCCTATGTGTTGACCAGACTTAATATCTATACATACAACAAAAAAAAATCATTCAAATCCGTCCAGTAGTTCCGAAGATTAGCGTGTGCAAACAAACAGACAAACAGACAAACAGACAAACAGACAAACAGACAGACTTTTTTTTTTGGATTCGTGCTCTATTACTGTTTCTAAACCCCCCTCAATTATTATTTTTTGAATATATTCAATGTACAGACACAGTTTTTTTACAGTCTTATTATATGTATAGATTGTTAATTGTTAACAATACATGTCATCATAATAGGGTTTTCCACTAATCCCTAATAAATTAAAATTAACATACCTAACTGACGAAATCTAGGTATATTGTACCCTCCTGCGTACCCCTCAGAGCATACAGGCGTGATGATACGTCATTATGTTGTATAAACAATAAACATCCAAGCGATTCCAGCAATCACGACAGATTTGCTGTTTATTTTTGAAGAGTTCCGTTGTATATCTCCGAAGATCAGCACCAGATCTTCACCAAATTAAAATGGGACCACCTCAGGAGTATACTCTTTCAAATAAAAAAAGAATTTTGAGAATCGGTCCACAAATGGCGGAGAAATCAGGTAACATACATAAAAAAAAAAAAAAAAAAAAATACATACACACGAACATAGAACCTCCTCCTTTTTTGAAAGTCGGTTAAAAAGAAATTGAAAAAATCAGAAGCCTGAACATGGGCTTATTATGAAGCTGCGATCTAGTTTTACAATACATATGTAACAGTGCACAATTACGGCCAATAAAATAACACAACACGTGGCAGAGGCTACTGGTCATGTCATCCATATTGTGGAGTCGACAAGTCTATTCTATTCCCATTCAATAGGCACATAAAGTAAACAAACTCTAATTAGCTATGGTTACTCGTGTTCTACATAAGAGGACCTTGTGGATCGATAATGACAACAGCCGGTCTATCCGAGGATGGGTGACCAATGTGACCATTCATTACATAGATAAAGATAATTTTTATTTTGCAAATATGAGCAACATTAAAAAATGACAGAAAAAAAATATAGGTAACAGGTTCAGCCATATTTTACCATGTAGGCATGCAAAAGACATACCTATACAATTTTAACATAGGTACTACCGCTAAATACAATTTTAAAATAATACACAATTAAGTATGTACAAACAGGTAAATAACTCACTCACTAAAATCTTTCTCATTTAGAAACTCACTTAGGTACAAGACCCTCCGTTCCTCGAAAAGCACTTTAAGCCGTTGATCCTGGCAGCCATTTAAAGATCTTCAACAGTCGTTGCGAGGAGTCCCCAAAAATCTAACTAACAGTTTAACTAAGGGCTTTTATGTATCCCTGTCACTGGGTTGTGGAGGTAAAGGCCCCTCCCTGCCTCTGAAAGCACGTTAAACCGTTGATCCTGGCTGATATGGAGTAACTATTAGGGCAAATATTATTTTAGAAAAAAAATATGGCAATTAAGGCTCCACCAAAGCGGAGACGATAGGAGATGACTCGTAATTAACCAATTGTATATTTTTTGTGCTGAAGCTACGCGCTTAGCTGTCACAATGACGCAAGCTGTATGACACACCTCTTTTGGTCTTCGCTTTGGTGGAATCTCGCCCTGATTCTTTTTTTTTTCTTTTTCCGTTTTTTTATTTTATTTAAAAAAATATATTATATTTTGTGTACTTATACATTTTTAATTCTATGGATTTAAATGAAGTAAGTACCTAAATGTTATCTGAAGTAAGTGATTTGATTTGATTTATGGTTCCGTGCAAAAAAAAAATAGTTGCACGTGCACAACATACAAACACCTGTCCCTAATCACAAATGCATATTAGTTCGTAACAAGGAACACCTCTATTACCTACCTCTATGCATGCAGGGGTCGCAAATCATCACCCGCAAGGGCACGACCACGCCACACGGATATAGACATAAACAAACCAACATACACACAACACAAGTGGTCATGTAACAGTACTAGTAATTGCGCCTGCGCGTCCCGAAGGAAGCGGGGCCGTCGATTGGTTCGGCCTTGCCCGTCCCACTCGTGCGCAGCTCTTATATCTTCTACGATATCTATTCGTATTCTGTCGTTGTAACAATAGGGATTAATTTTTCCATTTGATCTCTGGTTTATGGTATCATTTTCAGTCACATGACTCCTACGCAAATAACTGAGTAGGTTTTAGTATTATTGAAACCACGTTTAGGTACTTTACACTACATAACATCACGCCAGTTATCCCCGTTGGTTTAGGCAGAGACGTTTCACCAGTTTTTTATTTAAAGTACTATGTAATAGAGGGCCTATTGCCATTAGTCAGACTCAAGTTCAGACTCCAACTGCACAATGATACAGGCTGATAACTCACTAAGAAAATGTTTCTGAGTAGGTAGCATGTTTCAATAAAAAATAAACTAACACTGTAACTTTATTATATTGAGCGGTGTCTAGATTACTGTCGTACAGGATAATCTTAGCAGTTATCACAGAGTCATAATCTCTTTATTATTTTTGCAACAATGCAGAATATTCATACACTCATACACATTACAAGTTGTTTGTTTGAAGTACAATAATGTGTGCGCGAAAACAACAACATACCTATATAAATAGTTATGCACCTGTATCATAATGTAATATTATCCTCGTTTAGTATAAAGCTATTGAGAGGTAAATAGAGGAAAATGCCAATGTATTTACTTATGCTTACACGTGAGATGAAAAGAGCTTTGTCTCATTTTATGTGGATGGCGATATGACGATGCTTTAGATGGTCAAAATCAAAGTCAAATCATTAGTTTTAATTAGGCCATGAAAAAAACACTTATTTCCGAATTTCACTGTAGGTAACCATAAAAACAACAGTTTTTAATTCATAATTCATAATTCATTTATTTTAATTCATTAAACCCCAAGTAGACGATCCACGCTGTCATTGTCTTTCTATTGTGTCTCTAATTGACACATGTATGTAGCCCATTCCAAAAGGTTGTTTCGCATGGAGAAGAGAATGGGCAACAAACTCCAAAAATTTTGACAATTTTATATAATTTTGTAATGTAATTTGGCCCTCTCAAATCTTATATTATACCTATTTGCCATAATTTTTTATCTAAAGTTATAATCTATACTAATATTATAAAGAGGAAAAGTTTGATTGTTTGTTTGCATTATATAGGCTTCGAAACTGCTGGACCGATTTGGAAAATTCTTTCACCGTTGGGAAGCTACACTATCCCCGGGTGACATAGGCTACTTTTTATCCCCATATTCCCACGGGAACGGGAACTACGCGGGTGAAACCGCGTGACCTCTGCTAGTAGTAAAATAAGTAAAGTTTATGAGTATGTGACATTGTAGGTGCTAATCTCTGGATTCACTAAACCGATTTTGAAAATTCTATTACCAATTGAAGTCACATTATTTGTTAGTGTCATTAGCTATATTTTATTTTTAACTAAGAAGGGTGGAGAGTATGTTAAGTAGGTACTAAATACACACGGATAAAATGGCGAGCGTAGCGCTAGTATTACATACGAGGACTCTAATGCTTTTAAATCACTGAGATTAATTGTTTCGACACCTTATTAATTAATAATAATACCAGCCACACTCACCAGACTCACTGCAGGGCAAAGGCCTCTTCTCATACAGAGAAGGAACGAGCTTTGTTCATCATGCTTGCTCAAGACGGATTGGCGATTTCAAACTTATATTTTAACTACTAGCTTTTGCCCGCGGCTTCGCCCGCGTGGATGTCGAACTTCCGTCCCCTATGTTTTCCCTTTAAGGGTTGAATTTCCAAAAATCCTTTTTTAGTGGATACTTACTCTTCACTAAGAACACCACTTCAAGTTTCATGTCTCTAATACCAGCGGTTTGGGCTGTGCGTTGATATATTATAAACGTAATAATTTTAGCATAATACTTCCGGATAGAATACTTTCAAAGTTGATCCTTCCAGTATGTATGCATAAAGATTTCTTGAACTACTGACCCGGGAAAGAGCGCCGTACAACTGAAACTAAGATCAACCTGCCCAGGCGTATTGATTACAACCGTACCAAGTTTGGATAAAATACCTATAATAGTTTTTGAACTATGCGTGCACATACAGACAGACAGACAAAACATTTACTGATTGCATTTTTGGCATCAGTATCGATCACCAATCATCCTCCAATATTAATATTTGAATATATTATGTTTAATGTACATAATTATCTTCGTAGTGTGTGATAGTCCATTGAATTGCATGGCAAGCGATATTGTATCTTAAGATAAAATATAATAATAACTTAGCCGTATGCAGCGCCCCTTGGTGAACTCCACTGCGGGTGACGTAACCTACGACAAACTTATTATTTGCGGTTGGTACAGTAGTCGGGTCTAGGGATTGAACCGCAAAATTAAGTTTGTTTTTTATTGTACATACTTTTCCGGGATAAAAAGTACCCAGTGTGGTGCCCAGGAAACTAAAGAATAAGTATACCAAGTTTCATCGTAATCGAACCGGTAGTTTTTGCGTGATACCTGAACATACAGACAGACAGACAGACAGACAGACAGACAAAAATTTTTTTAATCATATTTTTGGGTTCGGTGTCGGTCTAGTAACACCCCCTGCTATTTATTTTTTTTATATTTTCAATGTACAGAAATTTTACTTCTACAGATTTATTATAAGTATATAGATAAGTCTAGGTTTCCTCACGTTGTTTTCCTTCACCGATGTCAGTGATGTCTAAGATAAACTTAGAAAGGCCACATTAAACTTGTACCTACTTGTACTTTACTTACACCTTATTAGTATCAAATAACATTAAACTAGCTTAAAAATCCTCTTCAAAGTTTTGTTTCTAATCACCCTTGATTTTATTGTCACCCCGTCTTAAGTACTTAGGTACTCTTTTACAATATTTTGTATAATAATTATTTTTGATGACGATATCAATAGACGATAATGATCGTAAGCATGATTAGTGTTCTTAGATGGGCCTGTTTTGTCCAGCCAGTAACATAAATCTGCCTCTATAGGTTAGTAAAGGCCATGCACACGTAGTACTAAGCATGAGGTAGGTACTGGGTTCTATTAACAGGTTAAGCCGAGAGTTTATACTGGTTTTTTCAGTCTGGAATTCCTCAGTAGCAGGTCCGAGTCTAGATTTGAGCTTTGGTGATGGTAATATGAGTATGTTACGGAGGACTTAGCTAGCAAAATGTGGGTATACTATAGGGATATCCCTGCCCTTCCCTTTGGGGAATACCGGTGTGATGCTATAAAGAAATTAAATCTCTAAACTGACTGACTGCATACCTATAAACTGCAAATTTACAGTTTTGCGTGCAGTTTGTACGACTGCAATAAAACTGCTAACAGCTGTGTGTATTTTAAATGTCGCAGCTAATGCTGACATAGGGGCCTTATTGGCCTTGCACAGGTTTTATTATTTTATTTTTGTTCTTTAGTTTCAACACAATTCTTGTTTTTTTTTAAATTTAAATTGTTGTTTTAAATATGTTCTGTGCGTCCAAATAAACGATTTTCTTTCTTTCTTTCTTTTATTAAACTACATTTAAACAGTTGCAGTCGGAATGCAGTTACTTTGACATTCAACTTCGTCATAGCGAAAGTGGAAATTCCCTCCGACAGTTTGTATTGTTTTATTTGTGAATCAACATATAAGTATGACTGAAAAACAGATGTTTCATTGGCAAACATTTGTCACTGAATTTATGTAGCTTCGACATTAATTATTTTAATTTTTTCCTGTTTGTTTTATTAATTGTTCTGCTAACAACGTAAAGAATCATTTGAAATTGATTATGTACAGACACCAGCACGTCAAGTTACCCCATTGTGTCTTCTTTGATCGTTTTTCAACTTTATGGCAAACAAAATAAGGTTCATATTCAATTGGGAAAATTTGACACATTGGGGTAACTTGATGTGCTAGCGTCTGTACCTATTTAAAACAGATGCCAGAAATAGTGTGCTATTTTAGCATCTTTGTCTTGTACGTAATAATTCATACAAATAAAAATCTATACTTAATATATCTATATATATAAAATTGTTATGTTGGTTTGTCTACGTTTCAAAAACTCAAAAAGTTTTGCACCGATAGAGCTGAAATTTTAGCATGATATATAATCCGCATCAAGAATTGTTTTTATCTATTTTTTATTTCTTTTTTTTTTAACCATTCAATATAATGTGCCACAGCGAAGCGTGACAGGATACAGCTAGTATTCTATAATTTTCTATGCTTTGTAGAGCAGGTACCTAAAGCAAAAACAAATCTATCCTTATACTTACCAATTTGGGTCGGCGTAGGATGTTTTCTTCTTACATATTCTATTCATTTACTTGGATAGGTAAATAAATATGGCAATAAACTATTTCAGGATGCAGATGCAGATCTTTTCCGGATGATTGAGAAGAAATCATCGATGGAAGCATCCGCAAAAATTGCGGAAGCAATGCAGTACCTGGGCTTTTTCAACACTGCCCTCAGAGCGTCATTGTACTGAACACGCAGGGACAACGCCCGGCGTGTTCAGTAGCTCAGCCCGCCGCGTAAAGTTGATCCACAGACTGCTCGTAGAAAGAACCACACCAACACACCACCACCACCACCACCACCACCACCACGACCACCACCACCACGACCACCACCACCGGCACCACCTGCGTTTTGAAGAAAGAACCACACAGATATGAGGGGACAGAAATGTTGCTCTTGTGCTTTGTTTGAAGCTCTGATACCCAGAGGTGAAAATCAACATACTCGCATGTGTGTCACTTCTTTCTTATCTACTACATACGCCACTTAAATACGACCTCGATTTATTATTATTACTCATCATTGGTCATTTTTAGGCCCCCGGCCATATCAATGAGTCCCGTTCATTTGACCTGTAGAACAAGCGTTCGGCGCTTGCGCAACACGCATTCCATTAATATCGTCGCCATATTGGGACACTATTGTCGCTTTATTGTGGTATTTACCTTGATGATTGATGAATTTAGGACCTTTTTTTAGGTCGTAAGCGCTTTTCATGAGCGTGAGGACCTGGATTCAACTCCTGGGTCCGGCAAAGTGTTATAAGGATTTCCATATGTGTTGGGAATTTACTAGCAGCAGCCCGAAGGCTAAATGTGTGCTCAAAAAAAAAACAACCGACTTCTTAAAAAAAAAACTACTTAACAGGTGAAAAATAAACTCCAGTTTCGGAAGTCTGTGGCTTTGGTGGTTTTGTTTTGTTCATTATTGGCCACCGACTTCCGAAACTGGAGTTTATTTTTCACCTGTTAAGTAGTTTTTTTTTTAAGAAGTCGGTTGTTTTTTTTGTAAAAAAGTTTTTATTTTGTAATTTTTAGTTTGTTTGTGTGTAAAGAAAGTCTTTCAAAACTTGAAAGAATCATTGAAATTGGATAACAATTGCTAAAGAAGTTCTATCTAAACATTAATCTGTACATCTCTGCCGGCCCCTTTTAAAATAGAATGGCGTAATGTTATGTTGTGGAAATACAAAAACTCAGCATACACATCTGACTATAGCAATCGCGAATCATTTGCTGTTATGCGTTGAAGAGTTCCGTTGCCTGTCTTCTACATCAGTTTTTCTTCACCAAATGATACTTTCTAAATGAAAATGCTTGATTTGTTACTAAAAATGTTAAAATCGGTGCATGTGTGCCTATATTTTTTGAGGAGTTCCCTCAATTCCTCGAAGATCCCTCATCAGATATGAGTTTTGCTACAAATGGGACCAATCTGCTACTATACCCTATCAAACAAAAAAAGAATTTTGAAAATCGGTCTGTAGCGGTCACAGCTACACCGGAATTCGTATGAATTCGTAATATTAATTTAAACTTTTTATATTGTAAACACTCCACAATACAAAACTTTTCCTTATTGTCCCGTTACACCGAACTGTCACATTTGAACAAACGTCAAACCAAAGACCAAAAAACTTCAAACACAAAACACGATCATTGTCTGTGGGTGAAAACTAACATATTTTATTAGAAGTATATTTACATATTTATTTAGTTGCTATATTTACATCACACATAATATTTATTTACAAATTTAACAATACGCGTAATTATTTACACTATACAAAATATAGGCTTAAAATTGTAATGTTCTGGTCGCTGCCTTTCCGAACGCAACTTCGGGCGCGTTCGGCAAAGCTCGGCTTTCATCGGAGCATATGACTTGCCTAATAGCGATAAAGCATCGTCATGTAGATCAGTACTCGTTTTGACCTCCCGAACAGTACACGCTTGAACTTTCAACCAAATCTAGACTTGCTCGTAGACCTAAGTTCTGCTAGTTGACTCGATATCGTCTCCTTAGCTTTTTGTCTGTGTCCAGTAATTTCCCCGCTGTCGTCTTAACTTAATTGTAGCCTTAAGCGACTCAGAAGTGTTGAGAAATTAATTATACAAGGATAACGTTCAAACCACCGTTTCATTTCGCCATTTTGCTCTATACACTTCATTGGTGACCCCGTCAAAGAGCACAGTAGCCACGCGGAGCAAAGATGCCTACCGGAGCAGAGCAGGGAGCGCAGGCGGACGCAGCAATGGTCAAGCAGGACGTGTGCAGAGTCAGCGTGAAGTTGCCGCCATTCTGGCCTGAGGAGCCGACACTTTGGTTTGCACAAGTAGAAGGTCAGTTTACAATAGCCGGCATTACCGCCGACACCACAAAATTCTACACGGTCGTGGGGCAGCTAGACCATCGCTACATGGTAGAAGCTCGGGACATAATAGAGAACCCACCAGCACAGGACAAGTACGCCAAGCTGAAGGCTGAGCTCATACGTCGACTATCCGACTCGCGTGAAAAAAGGGTTCAGCAAATCCTCACTCAAGAGGAGCTCGGCGACCGGAAGCCATCACAGTTCTTGCGGCACCTGCAGACTTTGGCCGGACCACATGTTCCAGACACATTCCTAGCCACGTTGTGGGCGAGCAGGTTGCCGACGAACATACAGACGGTAATAGCTTCCCAGCCTAACCTTCCGCTTCAGTCTGTCGCAGATTTGGCCGACCGCGTGCACGAGATCGCGCCAACGCGGCCAGCGCTCACGACACCTCCCGCCGTGGCGAGCACGAGCACCAGCAGTGACATCGCGGAGCTGAAACAGTGCATGGCGGAGTTATGTCTACAGGTGGCGGCTCTACAAAAGCAAGGTCAGGTACACCATCGATCGCGCTCCACAGATAGGTACCGGCGTGGTGACAGAGAACCGACCCCAAGCCGACGCCGCAGTCGCTCGCGCTCCAGCAGCGCGTGGAACGACGCTCACTGCTGGTACCACAACAGTTTCGGTGACAGGGCCACGCGGTGCAGGTCGCCATGTACGTACGCGGGAAACGCCGTCGGCAGCCGGAAATAGCGGCAAATGGCTGCCCTCACAAACCACGCCGCCTATTCGTAACAGATCGGGACTCTAAAACCACGTTTTTAGTAGACACAGGGTCCGATCTGTGCGTATACCCACGTGCAGCCCTACGACAGCAGCGCAGCAGGACGGCGTACCAGTTATACGCGGCAAACGGAACTGCCATCGACACGTACGGTTGGGTGGAGCTCCACTTGAATTTAGGGCTTCGCCGCGTGTACACGTGGAAGTTCGTGGTTGCAGACGTCACCAAGGCAATCATAGGCGCCGACTTCTTGGCGCATTATAACATCTTGGTAGACCTCAAAAGTCACCGGCTAATCGATGGGCTGACCCAACTGTCTTCGCCGGCGTCGCCAGCGGCCGAATCAGCAGCAATGATCGCCTCAGTGAAGTCCGTAGGAGGCAACACGGAGTACCACGAGATACTTCGCCAGTACCCGGAAGTCACGCGGCCTGCTGGAACACAGAAACAGGTCAGTCACGGTACCGAACATCACATCCGCACTACACCAGGTCCGCCTATCACTGGACGACCTCGCCGTCTGGCACCAGACAAACTGAAGGCAGCACAGAGGGAGTTCGAGGCTATGCTGGCTAACGGCACAGCACGGCCGTCAGAGAGTCCGTGGTCGTCCCCACTTCACCTCGCTCCTAAGAAGGACAACAGCTGGCGGCCATGCGGTGACTACAGGGCACTCAATGCCCGTACTATTCCGGACAGATACCCCATCCCGCATATACAGGACTTCTCACATCAGCTGGCTGGCAGCCGAATATATAGCAAAATCGATCTCATTAAAGCATACAATCAGATACCAGTCCAGCCAGCCGACGTTCACAAGACAGCGATCACAACACCTTTCGGACTGTACGAATTTCCATTCATGACCTTTGGCCTCAGGAATGCCGCTCAAACGTTCCAACGGTTCATGGACGAGGTGCTGCGCGGGCTGCCGTTCTGCTACTGTTATTTAGACGATATTCTCTTGTTCTCAGAGACAGCAGCCCAGCACACCGAGCACCTGCATCAGCTTCTGAAGCGGTTATCCCAGTATGGAATTATTATTAACTCGGCAAAGTGTGAGTTTGGCCGTACCACCATAACTTTCCTAGGACACGAAGTATCCGAAGAAGGTATTCGCCCGCTGCAGGAGAAGGTGCAGGCAATCCAGGACTTCCCAGCTCCCAAGACTGTCAAGGAGATGCGTCGCTTCCTGGGTATGTTCAATTTTTACCGCCGCTTTGTCCCAGATGCCGCTCGCTTACAAGCGCCACTCAACGTAGTTCTGGCAGGACCTAAAACAAAGAGAACACAAACAATTAATCTATCGCAAGAAATGCTAGACGCTTTTAACGCTTGTAAAAGTGGCTTATCTAGGGCAGCTCTGCTTGCTCACCCAGAGCCCAACGCCGAACTCGCGATATTTACAGACGCTTCAGACACTTCTATGGGTGCAGTATTACAGCAGAAGGCAGGTGTCACATGGAACCCACTAGCATTTTTCTCTAGGCGACTGTCAGCTTCACAGAAAAAGTATAGCCCTTATGACAGGGAGCTCTTAGCCATCTACGACGCAGTCAGATACTTCCGCCACATGGTTGAAGGTAGGCACTTCACCATTTACACGGATCACAAACCCCTGTCATATGTGTACGCACACAACCGTGACAACTGTTCACCGAGGCAATACCGGTACCTGGACTACATTGCTCAATTCACCACGGATATCAGGTTTGTCGCAGGCAGGGACAACATTGTGGCAGACGCGCTGTCGCGTGTGGAGTCGGTGGCAGTACCGGCGTGTAATTACACAGCTCTTGCACAGTCCCAAGAAACAGACCACGAGCTGCAGGGGCTCTTAAATAACAACAGCACGTCACTCAAGCTGTGTAAAGTGCATTTCACGGACTCAGGCACTGAACTATATTGTGATGTCTCCACTGGTAACACCCGCCCTTATGTTACAGAACCCTTCAGGAGGCAGGTGTTCCAAAAACTACACCAGCTGAGCCATCCCGGCAGACAGGCCACAGTCAAACTGATTTCTGAGCGTTTCGTTTGGCCTGGCCTAAAGAAGGACTGCAGGGCCTGGACCAGAGAGTGCGTAGAGTGCCAGAAGAACAAAATCTCGCGGCACACAACCAGTCCCACCTCCGCTTTCCCTGTCCCTTCCCAACGCTTCTCCCATGTCCACATGGACATAGTAGGGCCACTGACCGTGTCATCAAATTACAGGTACATACTAACTGTGGTCGACCGCTTCACCCGCTGGCCTGAGGCGTACCCCATCGCGGACATCACAGCGGAGACATGCGCCCGCACTTTCATCACCGGCTGGGTGTCCCGCTTTGGCTGCCCCCAGCGCATCACTACCGACAGGGGCAGGCAGTTTGAGAGCAAGCTGTTCCACACCATCACGGAGACCCTCGGTAGCCAGCACCGCCCAACCACAGCATACCACCCAGCCTGTAATGGCATGGTGGAACGCCTACACCGCCAGCTGAAGGCAGCCATCCGCTGCCACACAGACACCAACTGGACCGAAGCACTACCCCTGGTGCTGCTCGGCATCCGCAGCGCCTGGAAGGAAGACGTCAAAGCATCAGCGGCAGAGCTCGTTTACGGCGAGCCCCTAAGACTCCCAGGCGAGTTCATCGCCCCCACACTCACCAGCACAGTCGACTACACCGACTTCGCGTCAAGACTCCGGCATCACATGGCGAAGCTGTCTCCAGAACCGGCGAGTCGACACGGCAACAAGCCGTTCTACGTGCCCGACAGCTTGTCAACTTCGTCTCATGTATTCTTGCGACATGACGCCGTTCGCCGACCGCTAGACCCGCCGTACACCGGCCCCTACAGAGTCCTGCAAAGAGGCGACAAAACGTACCGTATTGAGGTAAACGGAAAGGAAACCACAGTAACCATAGATCGGTTGAAACCCGCTTACCTCAATAACGCAGACTACAGTCCCTCCGGTGTAACCAGCGCACCAACGGTCGCAAACACAGCACCAACGCCACCGCAGCCCACCGTCGAGAAGAAAACACGCTCCGAACGCACCGTTCGCTTCCCGGACTACTATCACCCGTAGCTAAGTAGCCACGGTCTCAGGGGGGGAGTAGTGTAGCGGTCACAGCTACACCGGAATTCGTATGAATTCGTAATATTAATTTAAACTTTTTATATTGTAAACACTCCACAATACAAAACTTTTCCTTATTGTCCCGTTACACCGAACTGTCACATTTGAACAAACGTCAAACCAAAGACCAAAAAACTTCAAACACAAAACACGATCATTGTCTGTGGGTGAAAACTAACATATTTTATTAGAAGTATATTTACATATTTATTTAGTTGCTATATTTACATCACACATAATATTTATTTACAAATTTAACAATACGCGTAATTATTTACACTATACAAAATATAGGCTTAAAATTGTAATGTTCTGGTCGCTGCCTTTCCGAACGCAACTTCGGGCGCGTTCGGCAAAGCTCGGCTTTCATCGGAGCATATGACTTGCCTAATAGCGATAAAGCATCGTCATGTAGATCAGTACTCGTTTTGACCTCCCGAACAGTACACGCTTGAACTTTCAACCAAATCTAGACTTGCTCGTAGACCTAAGTTCTGCTAGTTGACTCGATATCGTCTCCTTAGCTTTTTGTCTGTGTCCAGTAATTTCCCCGCTGTCGTCTTAACTTAATTGTAGCCTTAAGCGACTCAGAAGTGTTGAGAAATTAATTATACAAGGATAACGTTCAAACCACCGTTTCATTTCGCCATTTTGCTCTATACACTTCAGGTCCATAAATGACGGAGTACTGAGGTAACAAACCCTAAAAAAAAAAAAAAAAAAAAAAAAAAAAAAAAAAAAAAAAAAAAAAAAAAAAAAAATACAACCGAATTGAGAACCTCCTCCTTTTTTTGAAGTCGGTTAAAAACTGGTGAAATTTTGGTGTAAATACTAGGTACGGATATGCCTAAACTTTTTAACATTACAAGCTTGATGTTTATGATTGAAGAAATAAACAAATGGTGCTCTTTATGATAAATGATAAATGATGTTTATTTTGCAAATAGGTTTTCACAAACACTTTTACACGTCATTTTTTAACTGTTAGATGAAGTCGGAGTTTCACTAACTGACTACTGTCTTTAGTTTCTGGTCACCCCCATGAGAGCCCAATGGTCCGACCAGATTCAACCTGATTAAAGAGCTCCCAATGCTCCTGTTCAGAAGGGCTTTGCACGGATGGTTGATTGAGAATCCGTTCTATGACATAAAATAATTCCTTGACTATAAATTCTATTATTCTATCAATTAATTAATTAATTATATTTCAAAATTGAATATTTTAAGCTACTTGTACTATTATTTTAAGAACTTATGTAACCATATTTATCTGCAAATAAATCTTTGAATATGAATTTGAATTTGAGAAAAAGGTGTCAGTTTATATGTATGTATGTATGTATCTGCTGCTTCGTCATCTGCAACCAGTCGATCTAGTTTATTGCCTCCCGTCTTCGATCAATAATTGATCGAAGCCTCCCGTGCATGAAAATTTTCGCCTGGTGTCTACTTTCGTTTCGCTAGCATCAGTGTGTATCTAGAATAACGTCAAACGCGCACAGAGATGTGGAGAGGCGCACTTTACCCATCTTATAGTCACCGTCACTTGAAGTCTAGGTACTTAAAGTGCAATACCATTTTTTTGGATGGCAGTTAGTCAATGGCCTTAAAAAGATAGCCACTACCCCGGCTGGTAGATTGCCCGCAGAGCGTCGCCATACTTGGCAAGATTCCCACTATTTACAGGGCATTATACTCGAATAGATACATGTCTGGAATTCATCATTATCGTGTGAATATTACTTAGACGTGCTTGAAGCTTTTAATTGTCATTTTAAATTCTACAAATTTACAGATTGTAGTTCAGAAACAATGTCGAAAGTCAAACAATGAGAGAGAGGGAGATATAAAATGTATCGATTATTGTTGTTTTGGTTAGGGAGTCCGTGTCTACTACACATAGTTGTCTGGGCTGTTCTTTACCGCCCCTAATGTGTATTGAGTTTGTAACGGGCCTATAATGAGTAAAATTCTGTGTATCAGAATGAAGGCCCAAAGAGAATAATAATCCTAATGAGAGAGAGGGAGATAAAAAATGTATCGATTATTGTTGTTTTTGTGAGGGAGTCCGTGACTACACATTAAGACAGTTGTCTGGGCTGTTCTTTACCGCCCCTTAAGTGTATTGAGTTTTTAACGGGCCTATAATGAGTATAACTTTGTGCATCAGACAGATGGCCCTAAGAATAATCCTGTAATAATAATAGTAATGATAGTGCACGCAGCCTGTTCAAGGAGGTTTCTCGCCGACTGGTCGACACTTCGCGTGACGAAGGCTGGCTTATTCTTTGGCCAAAGAATTCGCGTTGCCATCCAACGTGGCAATCCTGCCAGTCTTCTGGGCACGTATGACAGCGATGGGGAGGACTTTGAAACCTGAGCGTTCCAATTTAGTTGTTTTTTTTGTTCTATTCTTTTCGTAGTAGTTTAACTGTACCTACATATTTAATTTATTTTAATTAATAGATAAATAGATTTCTATTAGATATTTTAAGTATAGTCCTGGTATTTAAAGTCATTATAAAATGTATTTGTAGGTATAATAATGTAGTTAGATCCTTCAGTCCACAAGAAGAGTTAACAATGTCGAGCATCATCATTTTGTTTGATACTCTGAAGAAATGTTTCAACAATCTATCACGTTGTTGATTATTTTGTCGACATGGCCCATATATACGGCAATCATGCTTGAATACGTCACGCATAACTGGTACCGCCAGCAAAAGATTTCTGAATGTTTTATGTTGCAGTTTTTTAATGGTTTGTCTTATCTATCACCTACATTAGTTAAACCAGGTATCATCAAAGTAAGGACATAGGGATGCACTAATCTAGACTTACAAACGCCAGTGATATTAATGCGACTGCCAAGATATTAGGTTCAATGAAGGTCCACTTAATGTATTCTTAAGAGCTCATAATTAATCGACACGCCCTCGAGGTGGTTCTCACGACAATCGCTCACTGTACTCCAGTTAATAGCATCGCTAAATACAAGCAGTCTATTGTAGCATGAGCAGAGGTATAGGTCGGGAAGGTCGGTTGTCTTTGAATACCATAGAGTGAATTATGCATTTCATTCGGCTTGGACTAAGGAGGCCCAGTCCAGCACAGTTATGGGAAATTATGTAAAATATGGAGGTCTTTGCACACCACGATATCTGCAAGAGAACCAAGGTCACCGACATAGCGCGGAGAATCGCCAAACTCAAGTGGGTAGGACACATTGCTCGCAGAGCAGATGATTGTTGGGGCTGTAAAGTTCTGGAGTGGTGACCACGGACCGCAAGGCGCAGCGATGGAAGACCTCCTACAAGTTGGACCGACGACTTGGTGAGAGTCGCGGGATATAGTTTAAACGAATACTTTAATGATAAATTATAGCAACTTAAACCCAATTTATTTATATAAAATTCACACCAGTGCTCTTCCTCCTCTCTCCTACTTGATCTATGCTGTGCCCGACAGGGTACATAATTGTATCTATTATAATGTTTCTCACCAACTTTTAACACATTATGGTATGCAATAAAGATTTGTGAATTTGAATTTGAATTTGAATCCGATGGATGAGAAACGCACTGGACCGATCGTTGTGGCGTCGTTTGGGGGAGGCCTCTGTCCAGCAGTGGACGTCTTTCGGCTGAGGATAAGGATGATTGCACACCACACGATGTATATTCCTTTTAAGTATGTTTCATTATTTTTTATCTTTTTTTCTGCCTGTGTCGAAGAAGAACAAATGGGACAACACGGGAAGTTTCCCCACTCCCCACACATTTGATCAAATCAGTTTAGAAGTTTGGTTGTAATATAAAAAATAAAGGGAAAAAATATATTATAAAGTTAAAAAAAAATAAAAAATTCTGAATAGGTAATAACTTTTAATAAAATTTGAATTTTTGACCCATACTGTTTTTTTACACCTGTTTATGAAATCGGTTATATTCATTTGAGGAGCTTGTGGCTAAATCATAACAGGCTCACGGGTCGATCGAAGGTTAAGCTACGCTTGACGAGGTTGGTCTGTGGATGGGTGACCATTCATTACAATGTCAACACTCCTCCGTGCCTCGGAAAGCACGTCAAGCCATTGGTTGTCATTTGTAGATCCACAACAGTTGTAACAGATAGGCAGAAGCCCGACAACCAGTTTAACCAAGGGGTAGGTACTTGCCGTGTTACCCAGTAACTGGGGGTGGAAGACCAACAAGCAGTCGCTTCATGTAAAACATTGGTGTGCTGCCATTACTGTGCAGGACTGGACTTCTAGCCTTTTAGTCCAAGCCGAATGAAATGCATTATTCACTCTATGGTTTTTTTTTTTTTTTTTTTTATATATAATGGGTCTACTCTGGACCTCAATCTTGTCCTGAGGTCAGAGATGAGGTCGACGATGGAACGAGCTTACCCATAAGAAGCCTATTAACTCGCGGCTTAAACAGATTGGGGTCATATGAACTCGGGAACACTGATGCAGGCAGGGAATTCCACTCCTTAGCTGTGCGCATAATGAAGGAACAGGCAAAGCGCTTCGTGCGAATGTGTGGAACATCTACAAGGAATGGGTGATAACCTGCAGTACGTCTGGATTCCCGATGGAAGAAAGGAGATGGTGGAATGAGCTCGTGGAGCTCTAGAGCACACTCACCGAAATACAGTCTGTAAAAAACCGACAGACATGCAACTTCAAAGACAACCGACCTTCCCGACCTATACCTCTGCTCATGCTACAATAGACTGCTTGGATTCAGCCGCATCCGGTTAAACTGGAAGCTGACCCTAAAATGGTTGCGAAAAGTCTAGTACAAATGATGGTTTTATTTAGTTATAAAAATCTTTTTACTAGATATTAACATTAAAGTAGGCAATGATGAGTATTTTAAGTGAATAGGTGTAGATAGAAAAGCGCTCAGCAAGCGACACGTTAAAATGTGACTAACTAGCCACACTTGAACTCAGTTTCGCGTCGCGCCGTCAACGGACGCGTGCGTGCGTTAGAGTGCCGTTTTTGAAGATGGAATGCTGTTTAGGTAACCTATCTACACCTTTTTACTTATAATATCATTAAACGTAGGTATAACAATAAACCAGCTCGGCACACGGTATACCGCATCTTATCATATCGCCATATCTTCAGACGGTCACCACATTTGTCATGATAACAAAACAGATCTGTTAGTCTCACTATTTAGGTCACTATGACTGCAATAGGTTTGTTTAACACAAATATTTTAATACAAGGTACAGACGCCAGCACGTCAAGTTACCCCAATGTTTCAAATTTCTTTGATCGTTTTTCAACTTTATGACAAACAGAATAAGGTTCATATTCAATTGGGAAAATTGACACATTGGGGTAACTTGATGTGCAGCTGGCGTCTGTACATAAATAAATTGTTTAACTCATATTCACCTATTTGCGTTTCAAAATATGAAGATCAAAGGCCAAAGGCCAAAGGCTTAAAGTTAACAAAAGAACAATGACAACGTAGGAGCATTGCCATTTTTTGACATAGTACCAGACTGTTACTGTCCCACTGCAAGGCAAAGACTTCTTCTTATAAAGAGAAGGTACGAGCTTGCTCAAGGCAAGTCGGCCATTTAGGACTTATAAGAAACTAGCAGAGCTGGGTGTCTGACGCCCAGCAAATGCTGAGATGGTTACCCTTTCGGCGGGCATGCTCAGCGCAATTTGTGTACCTGCTATTTATTACTTCTGTTTTCTTTGTTGCTGTGCGCTTGTGTCTGTGCTGAATAAATATTTTTCTATTCTATTCTATTCTACGTCACACGTTCCCGCTGAGAATACAGGGATTAAAAGTATCAGTGACATCGCCTTTACCACAGGACCATCATAATGAGTATGTCTTCACTTTCGAAATTAAAATTATTTCAAGAATAGTCGCAATTACCGATGCAGTTGGTCAGTCGCCAGCGCATGATTTGCGTATATTTACTAAACATTGTGTGGGAAAAGAAACAACAGTGAATCTCTTGAATTCTGATCGTGTGAAAAGGAATCAGTTGTGAATCGCGACTTCCACAACATAGTTAAATATATTATAGGAATTACTGGTGTCGATGTGTTGCTTAGCATGTTCTTTCTCTCTGATATTGTTCGTCAGCACGTGGAGCTCCCAAAAGTTCCGAGTTGAGCTCACGATTTCCGACAAATGCTTGCACTGATTGATCTGGTCCCCTTATATCTGTGTGGTTCTTTCCACAAAATACCATTTCAGACACAAATCTGCATGGTTCTTACAACATCTGACCAAGATAATGTCAGAATTTAGAAGAGACTGTGACCTTTGGCGTTCTTTCGGTGTTTCTTCTCAGAGTATTCAGATAGTGAAACACCGACCTCACCTTCTAGTTAAAAAATGTCATTTAAAAGTGTTCATAAAAACCTATTTACAGAAATAAATATATCATTTATCATATACCTATACTAGTAACCTTTTGTTTTGAAGAGTATCTCACCTCAACCAAGGAGGTTTCCCACTGCTTAACCGGGCTTTCTTGTGGAAGCTTAATTAATTAAGACCAGGAACCAGGGTGAAAAAAATCAAAACTATGCGACTTCTTGTTAAGGGCACGGTGGGGTACGGTCTTCAGCTTAGGGTGTCGCTGCAGGCGGACAGCAAAAACCAAGCTGGATCGGATTGAATTTAGTAGGTAACCAAGTTATTGAAGACAATATACATAATATGCAGTTACCACGTTATTATAAGTTAGCAAATTACTTTGTAGTAGGGGACATACAGTTTAACGTGCGCGAATTTCCTTCACTTCGAAAGTCTTTGACAACATGCTTGCCGATAACTGTACCCATCTTTTTGTCTAATTTTGTTTCTAAGATAACAATGACATCGTCCATTTCTAGAGCTTTTGTTTTTTTTATGGTAAAGATAGCCGCATAGACTCCCTGGTTAGCGTAGCTCTTTCACACACACACACTAAATAGTCGCGAAGAAAAACCATTTTCATTGCATTTCAGTGATGACAAAATTATGTCACGCATTATCATTATCATGGGAATTATACAAACGTGATATAAATTCCTTTGTCGTTAATTTTTTCAAGTTTATTTTCTTTTAACATACATACATACATACATAAACTCACGCCTTTTTCCCATGGGGGTAGGCAGAAACTACAGAGCGCCATATGCTAAGATTCTTACATACTTCTTTTGCTTCGTTTACATTCATACATGTTGTCATACACACACGCCGGTTGCGAGTACTACGCACCAGACCGTTTCTGTATTATAGTAATTAAAACAAATACATTATATATCGTAGAATAAACCACCTTCAACGTAAATTCAAGAGATCTCAGGACACAGGTAGAATACTAAGTTACGACCAAATTCAGGATTATATAAGTGCAATCACTATCTGTATTACTCGCTGTGGGCGACTTGTAAGTATAGACTTTGTAAGATAAGAGCTAAGCGAGTTATAAGTAGATTTGCGCTTGCGCATGGCAACAGACTCTCAGTCCCATGGTTAGCGAATGCTTACTTGGCTTTATAGTACCAGATAAATGCTGGGCGGTGTCAGACAGAATAGGGTTGCCATATAGACAGATGACAGACATTCATTTTTATCATTTAGCAGATTTTGGCAGGGTGTGCTGAATATGGACAGTTTTTACTATTGGACCTATTCGAAAATCACGACCAAAAAATCTGCAGTTGCCACATAAGTTTAATTATTTAAACATTTCAATCGTGTCAATTAGAGACACAATAGAAGGACAATGACAGCGCGGACACACCGGTGTCCTCTTGGGGTTTAATGAATTTAAAAATTAAAGAAACAGCATTTTTTTTATTTCCTTATCGTAAATGTAATACATGAATACGACCTTAATACTAGTTAAGAATTAGGTCGTATTTATGAATTCAAGGAAATTTCATACCATCATCAGCATTCATCATACACATATATCTATAATCTTGAAAATGTAAGACTTTGCCTATAAAAAAGTCTCTGTGTGTAAACGACCTGTATTTAAAGACAGATTTTATTTACGGACGAAGTGTCCTTGGATTTTATGGTAATGTAATGACCAAATTCCATAAAGTGTATTGTCTGTTTACCGCATCAAATGCCCCTATGACTTACTACTTAATGTGCAAATTATACGTAAAACTAAATAAACTAAAAATGTTGTATTCAACGCTATTTAGACGGGAAATGAGCGAAAATGTGTAACCTTAATGAAATGACCATGCTTCATGTGCATGTATTTCTTGAAACTATGAGTTTAAAGTTTTTTATTCACCAATGGTGATCGGTTCGAAAATATTGACTATCATTGCAATGATTAATGCATGCATACTGTAAATTAATACATTCAATGAGACACTTGTAGGTAGGTAAATGTGCTTGCTTATATAAACGGTGTAGATATTGTACTAATACTGCGTAATAACTTTTAAGGAAAACGTTAAGTCATCGTGATATTGTCTTAGGTAACTAGATAGTCAAACTCAGTCAGACCCAGTCAGGCAGTTTATTGGCTTATATAGGATGGAAAATATGGATAGGCCCTGAAGGTAAACCACTTTAAATTCTTCAGAAATAAAGTTACCAAGGTCAAGGTTACCATTTACGAGTACTTCAATTAGGTCGTATATTGTTTTATATTCTTTTGGAAACATTGCTTTATATAAATAAAACTGCAAGCGCGTGATACCTGAGACATTGTAAAAAACGTATAATTTACACACACTCATTCAAATAATAAGATGTAATGACAAATATCGAAAAGATTACGCTCAGATGGTTTGGTCACGTTGAAAGATGAATGAAAGGTGACTAACGAAAGGTAAGGCAGATTTAAGTGGAAACGCCAGGAGATGCATTAGCATTAATGAGGTTCTTCAGTAAGCTCAAGATGCGTAGTATTCGCAACCAGTGTGTGTGTATGACAACACCTATGAATGTAAACGAAGCAAAAGAAGTAAATAAGTTAGAATTGTAGCAGATTGCGCTTTGTTGTTTCTGCCAACCCCTATGGAAAAAAGGCGTGAGTTTATGTATGTATGTAAAATCTACACCTTAGACTAATATTCGTTGAGCGACCAAATTATGTAGTCTCATCATATCCCACTAAAATGAGGCTTTAAAATGCTTACTCATAAAACATGTCTCGCTTCGCCGTGAGACAAAACTTTGTCGTAATATATAACGTGCATGTCAGCCCGGTTGCTCAAATCACAAGTATTTAACAAAAAACGTGTACAAACCAGTAATCAGCCATCAAATGGCTTGAGTCAACGAACCTGTTGTATAATGTCATTTTATTTATAACTATTACGAGTTAGCACTAACGAACTGTGCAATAATTGAGTAGATAGTCGACAGAGACCGAATTTTGTATTATCTGTGGTCAGGCTGTGTGTTGTCATCTGTCAACTTTTTACCGCGTTTACGTACCGTAAAACGGGGTGGATAGAAACTCATGGGTGCATAGAAACAGAACTTTGAGGAGGATATTCACATAAGTTACAAGTTGCATGTTACATATACTCTAATGCTTAGAAATCGTTAAAATAAATAAATTCGACACCTTTTTAGTTTAAAATAATATTAAACTAGCGTAAACGTCCTCAAAGTTTTGAGTATATTCACCCTTGTGTTGCTATCCACCCCGTTTGGGTCTTATAGTTCATAATATCGACAATCACTACATCGATGATCGCTGTATCGAAAACGTTCCATCGACGGGCTAATGTATCGATGGTACGCTACATCGACAGTACCCTAAATCGTTGGTACGCTACATCGTTACTACACTAAAACGACGGTATGCTACATCGACAGTAAACCAAATCGATAGTACGCTGCATCGACTACCCAGATGATTTCCAGATTTCAATTAAAAAACACAGTATTTTTACACACATTAGCCCGTCGATGGAACGTTTTCGATACAGCGACCATCGATGTAGTGATTGTCGATATTATGAACTAGACCCACCCCGTTTTACCCGGTAGGTACATATACTTGTCTTTATGTTTTCCAATGAATGTTTGTCATTTAGCTTCCAAAAATGAAAGCAAATATGTGAATTATTTATTAAAAAAATCATCACCCACACATCATAAAGCTCGCTTTGCGATACAACTTCAAAAAATGTATTACTTTTTCATCGTGAAATCAACTTAAATAACACTGAAATAAAGTTAGAATTTATTTAACATCAATATATTGGAAATGTGAAATACTCAAGTTCTAAGCTTCCAGCAGGGTTTCTCATGATAAATTTATTCTGCTACACTCTTGTTTGACTACTTATGATCATCATCGGCTAACCTATTACCAACTTTGTTAAGGTTAGCTTCCAGTCTTACCAAATGCAGCTTTATACCAGTATATTACATGGACTATGGAGTGATTGTCTATCTATCCTCCACATTTCAGGTACAGATCATAAAAATTCTAACGTTATTTTTTAAATCTTTGTTCTCTATGTATATTATATCCTCCTATTTGCATGGCAGAATATTATTGCTGATTGCGCAATACTGGTTTCGATTTATGTACGTTTACAGGTCAAAAGTCTGTTTCAAAATATACTATTTATATATATATAATATATAAATAGTATTCAAACAAATATATGCTACTTTGTTTGGTAAAGAAATGATGAATACTTACTAGAAAATATTATGTAGGTATTGCTGTTTGACGTTTACAGCAACCACAGGATTATTCTGAAAGCTGTAAGTACTTATTGATTTCGGTTTTTAGAATCCACGGTGACACAGACAGAACAACTAACAGTCGGACAAAGGTTTTAAACTTTTGAAGTCGGTTTTTAAGTTGTAAGATTTTTAACAATGCTGGTCTAATTCAAACTTAATTATGCCTTAGTTGGTGTTTTTAGCTAGAGTTTTATTTTCTTTTGAAAAATATACCTACAGGGTTATTTGTAAAACTCTAACAACTTTTCAAAGGATGGGAGTACTCGTAATCTATATTACTTATACTTATACTAATTATAGAGAGGAAAGATTTCTATTTTTGTAAGTAACGAATTGACTTTAGAACTTTTCCCTACGGTGAAAAAAAAAATCTTTCACCGTTGGTAATCTACACTATCCCCGGATGACATAGGCTACTTCTAATCCCTGTATTCCCACCGGAATAGGAAATGCGCGGGTAAAACCGCGTGATGTCCGCCAGTACGCAATAAAAAGGAATATATTTTTCTAGAGAGACAGACAACCCTATCTAGTTAGGTCATTCCCGGTGGTCTCTGGCCGTTGACCACAAGCATCATTCAATACTTGTAAGCAACTTATTAATCATACTTACTACTTTACATTTTACATTTTGTATGCGTTTTTATGCCCTATTGTCCTTTTGCATACCTTAGTCAGACCAAGTGTTAATACCTCTTTCCCTTTTTCCGTTAATAAAACAAGGGACTGTCTTTTACGTTAGATTTTTAAGAGGCCAAAAAAAAACCAAAATTGGTCGGAATTAGGACTTCCTTATTGTGATTCATTTTGGCGGATATTAAACTCTAATTTCTTCAACCACTGTTAAGCTGTTAGATGAAAATTCATGTCTTTAATTAAATTATTTCTTGTCCCTTGTGGCTGTTAATATTTAGCCACGAGCTCTTCGGTATCTTTAACAAAGGAATTAAGAACGAGACAAAAGTTGATGCCGGCAGCCAAGTGTATGATATTGATTATTACCTGACAACCTGACAAGTAGCACGTAAACCATAGCCTAACAAAAATCATAGAATTATCGAATAAAAACAATCGAACAATAATTTGAAACTTGTCCAAATAACATTATGAATTTTTTTAACGATCGTTTTAGATAATCTGAATTTAAAATTTAAAAGAAGACATTCTCCTCAACTGCAACGCGACAAAAATATAAAATTCTATTTTTAAAATTGCAAGGTGTCAAATCTGTAAAATATAAAACAAACGTTGCCACGTATAGGGTAAACAACCCAATAATAGGTCTGTTACTAATCCGACGTGGATGGATGGTCATACATACTGGTTTTTTCGTTGACCATTTTTTGTGGTCATTTTTTAATACGGCCCGTGGGACCGGACTTCGGTCGTAAAAATGCAATGCGCGTAAAAAGTTGTGAACACAACGAGCTAAGTCGATTAGTGAAGTTTGAACTAAAAGCTTTCGATGTTGAAATTTTAAAGAAATAACTGTCAAAAATATTATAATCTCCGATTAACTGTGTACTCATTTGGTATAAAAAGAATATTTAAAGTGTTTACAATGAAACTAAGTTAGTTGCTGCACTAAAACGCAGCAGAACAACTTAAATGGTAGAGGATTCATCATGAGAGGATTCATCCCTATTTAAATTTTAATTTGTTAAATCAAAATATAAAACTATTTTTGCAAAATTTTCCTAACTGTAAGTTCATTGATACAACTGAGAACATATATAGTCATAATAATTACAACTACACATTCAAGGAAATACTGTGTTATAAAATAAATATAGAAATTGATAATATTAATTTTAAGAGGATTATGGACACAGCTTGTACATTAAAACACACGCGCACTTCATCGAGCTCAAACATGAATAGTAGTCACACAAAAGGAACGATTCCATATTATTTTAAGGTACAAATAAAGAACCCCCATCAGCTATTAAGAGCTAGTGAACCTACTACGCCTACACCGACCCCTAATGAAGCTAGTAAATCCACTTTTTTTCGAGGTTAAACGTAAATGTACACTATTTCATCAAAATATTGCCGGTATCTTAAATAAAACAGATTTATTACAAATAACTTTACAAGAACTGCATGCAAACGGTACAATCATTGATATTCTATGTTTTTCTGAAACTTTCATAAAACGAGGATCAGAAGGTAACTTAATACTAAAAAATTACAAGCTAGTGTCATCTTTCTCAAGGGCTCACCAACGGCGAGGTGGAACCTGCATAATGGTTAAAAAGGATCTTGAATGTAAACCTATCCCTAACTTGGTTCCGCCTTTAATATATGACTTCGAATATTGTGCAATAGAAATTATAACGCTTAAAGTCATTGTTATTTGTATTTACCGCACTCCAAACTCAAATTTAAGTCTGTTTTTAAAAAACCTAGAGGTTATTTTAAGGAAAATAACAAAACGAAATAAAAATAAAATAATACTTTGTGGAGATTGGAACATTGACGCATTAAAGCGTAACAATAATTATAAAGAATTAGAATGTATCTTACAGAACTATAACATCTCTAACCATATTACTAAACCCACAAGAAAATCATCATGTTTAGATCTCATCGCAAGCGACATACCTAATGCACAGCCTGAAATACATACCCTTGCATTATCTGATCATGAGACCGGTCAGTCCATATGTTTCCATTCGTCTGTAGTACTCCGCTACGGCATCATTGTATGGGGAAATTCTGTGGATACTATTAAAGCATTCCGAGCCCAAAAGAAATGTATTCGATTAATGACTAAAGCCCAACCATTACAAAGCTGTGTCCCGATCTTTAAAAAATTAAAAATATTACCACTCCCATCTTTATATATATTCGAACTCTGTATCTTTGTACGTAAGAACTTAGCTTTATTTAAAGTACACAATGATGTTGTAATAAGGAAAAGTCGAAATATCTACAAATTATGTGCACCACAACGAAGAATTAAACTATTTTCGAATAATGTTTACTGTATGGCAATTCAAATTTATAATAAATTACCTAATGTCTTTAAAAGTCTTAACCTTATGACATTTAAAAATAAACTATTCAACTTTCTGTTGCAAAAGTGTTACTACTCAACGAATGAATTTTTAAATGAAAAATTTGATTCAAAATTTAAATTAGACAACGAATTACCTCACAATTATTGAATGGAATTTCATTTCTATGACATTATATTGTTTTTTCTCTTCATTGTATTTAATCATTAGTGACATTTTATTTAATAACCATTGACCTTGTATTTAATCATTCACAACATTTTAACTAATAAGCCTTGACATTATATTTAATCATTCTTGACATTATAATTAATAACCCCTTAAATTGTATTTAATAATTCTTACATTATAATTGATAACACCTGACATTGTATTTGATAGTAGTTAACGTTTTCCTGATTCCCGAAATTGTATGGTTTATTATTCATTTTAATTCTTTGAAATATTTGTACGCGGAAACAGCAGAATATTATGGACATTGTATTTTGTGTAACACCTATGTAACAACAATATTCTAACAAATAAATTTATTATTATTATTATTATTATCATGATTATTGGGTAAATATCAAGCATTAACATGTTCGTTATAGTTCTCGTGAAATTCTGTCAATATTAATCAGCACAAGAGTAATCCGTACATTATTTATCCCGAATTCCATTGATGGTGCAACACGCACTTGGCCTGTTTTTAGTTCAATTCTATTTTGTAGGCTACTACTTAGCTTAGTAGACACGTTTTTTTATGTGGATAGGTACTCGTTTGTGAAGATATTTTCGTAGATATTTTTTCCAACACTTATCTCGATATAAACGTTTTAATAAAACTACTGAACAAAAAACAGCCAGGTGCGGCTAACAGCTTCACCTGCAAGTTTTTTTTTATGGTTGAAAGTCTGTCTGTTACATCACCTTGTTTCTACGACAGTTGACAGTATAAGACAGCGACTAAGCACAGCGAGATCAAAAATTGTAAAAGAATCGGTCATTAATAAACACCGACTAGTTTTTATTGCTTTCAAATCACGACAACTTAATTTTCTGACAAAAAACGGACCACGCACAGCGAAGGGTTCCATAGTTGGGGTGAATATTTACACTTGCACGACGTTGATTTTACAGACTGCGATTTTAAGTTTGGATTTTCATAGTGTTTCATAGAGAAGCTAAGAAAGAGCAAAGTTAGTTTTGCGGTTATTACATGTTATATCTCAACAACTATTGAATAAATGATAAAAGTTACTTCGATACATTTGAACATTTTTTTCGCATGATGTTTTCCTCTCTTGGCCTACATCTGTTGGTGGTTAGAAACCCCGAATAATTCTTCGTAATTTTACCGGATCTTTGTTTTGATATATAGAATACACCTTCATTCCAAATTTCATCGCTAAAGACAATATCTCCAAGTGAAATGGCTGTGAAAGATTTCGGCGCACTACTGTATGGAACCCTAAAAAGGAGTAAAGAACACAGTTCAGATTAACGACAGCATTTTTCAATTCTGAGAACCTCCAAACTTGAACATGTCTTGTGCATTACCCCCCTAAATACCACAAAAGACATAAATAACCATAACAGCTTCAGCAACGATCAACCTTCCACCTTAGCAATAACGTTCAAATTTCTCTGGTGAAAAATTACATAAAGTGTAAAGCAATTTAATCCTTATGTCAAATAGCAATAGCGTGGTTTCATTATTGAAATGAATATTTAAACCTTTTTTAGTTGAAAAGCGGTTGTAAAAGGAATAGAAGGTAATCTCTAACACCGTAGTTACTACCATGACATACGACAATGAATTATTTGGTTTAAAGAATAGGGTTTAAATTTGTTTGCGAGATCGTTTGTAAGAAGGCATTTCGCGAGAGAGGCAGAGGGGATCTCGGCATCTCGGCTGCAGGTTTGACGGGTTCCGTGTTACTCACTACCTCCCCCGCGCCCGCACTGCCCCGCGTCTCCCCCCGGTCCGTCTGCGCCAGCGCAGGCTGCGAGGCTACCCGTCTAGAAGCAATTATGTGTATTAAAGCCATGCGTACTTGCTGACATTTTGTGGTGTAATATGGGCTTTTGCGGTTATTTGACCTTATATTAATAACATTACGTATCTTTAACTACCATTGATACTTATAAAATTCCAAGATAATCACCAGATATTAAGTGGTAATGGTTTAAAGTTAAAAACTGTTATTTTGTGAGCAGTTTCTTTTTTCTTATATAACGAAAAGGGTATATTTTTCATTTTTGCCTCTTTGCGCATTGATCCAAAGTCGAAATTTTGAAATATCGAAATCCTGGACCTCAAAAAGGAAAATAATTAGTTTTGCTTATATACCTAGTAAAACCCCTTTCTAGTATGAAAAAGACTAAGTACACCACTACAAACGTAAGAAAACAATGATATTGCATTTCCAAATGATTTGTGTACGTAGTAATTTAAAGTGACGTAATAATATATTCTGCATTTCATGTAGGTCAGAAGTTTTTAATTAATAAAAAAAAATAACAAGATTTGTTCGTTTTGTTCTGTTTTAACCAATAATAATAACAACAAACTTTTTTATTGACATGATTTAAAATACTGACGCACACACAGTTCTATTTGGTGCAGCCGTAAGGCACACAATTATCTATAGGTACCTACAATTATTATTTTCTTTTAACTTCAACTTTACTTTTTGATTTAGGTTTGTGTGTGTGCCTGAGCATGCGCTGAATAAATGCTTTTCTTTCTTTCTTATAAGATCAGCTCAAATAATTATATAGATGTGCCAGTTTTTGGGACAGCTTCAAAGCGGTCGCGCATTTGATGACTGTCGACAGCCGTTCGTAAAATTGTCTATGAAAGTATGACAGTAACCACATTTCAATTGAATTTGTATTTTTTTTAACCAGGGACATAGTAAATTTTTATGGTTTTGCACTGACAGGCAAATGATTTGTAGCAAATTAGGTTTCTTTTATCTCAGAAAAAAGAATTAGGGTTCCATATTGAAAAAAATAAATAAAATCGGTTAATATACATATACATAAACAGTAAAAACAAAAAGAAAAGTCAAATAATTATAGGGCATCAAAAATTCATCCGCATCGCTGTAAACGGGAAACGCGCCCAAAAGATTGGGCGCATTCCCACTTTAAATGGCAAATATGGCAATGCTGATTCTCTGACCTAAATAAAGGCCAGCCTTCTGGTCACCTGAAGAGTCGACCAAATCGTTTATTAAATATATATATTCAATTATGGAAGTATAATATTTCCGACCAAAACATAGATATGCATATTGCGAAGCCCACAGGCACAAGATTGGCTATACTAAGTCAGCAGCATGAGGCCAACATCACATGCTGTGATCATCGTAAAGCTTGGCTTCAGACTGCTAAACTTTTTTTTAATGCTTGTGTGATGGGAACCGGCAAAATTGTTCATGTCACTCTCATGACATTTCATTACTCACGAGTATGTTGTAAGGTAAAAGTTATCGAAGCAGCTCAATGATTCATTTCCGCTTGCTCATTCTTATAAGGCTAGTCAATGAAGGCTCTGGCTTTTATTTGTAGTCGTAATACATCCTTGTTAATATTTCGAACCTTTTCAATTCTACTGAAAGTAGCCGTAGATAGCTTAGGCCTCATCTTTATTTCACCCGAATTCTTGATTCAACTAGTCTGTTTAATTATGACAAAAACTTTTTTTATCTGACCGTCTGAATGATTTTCGTTAAAAATAAACATTCATCCTTGTAATTTCATTAACTTTAACTTAATTGATTAAATATTATTGTTATATTTCAAGCAGTTTGTTTTTCGTTACGCAAGAAGAAGTTTTAGTAGGCAAAGTTTATCGTAAGAATGTAAGATAACTATATTCATGCATTTTCTAAAAAAAAAAGTACCCAATAGTTTCTTAAATCCCGAGAATGAACACACGTAGTCCCACGTAGCCTTTTTTGATACGTAAAATATCATAATAGTTCTCTGTCAGCTTTCCTTTATTTGATGAAAATATTCCGACATTGACCTGCATACAGAAGCGACAAAAATCTAATCTCAATCATGACCTGAGGAGGAGGCTGATGCAGCTTAGCGAAATGAGGCCACAGTTCATCATCTGTCATACCTAATCATCCAAGCTATCCAAAAAATAGTACCTAGTCAGAAAATTATCTGAGAAAGATATTATCTTGAGAAACCATCGATAAGCAAGGCTTCAATGCTGCCGACATACGACCAAACACCGCTTAAGACAGTTTCACAATCACTGAGTGAATACTATAATATTTTATCTGTATAGATAACAATTTAAAAGTACATACTTGTCGACTCGTTCTAATTTAGAGGACGCTTAGATAATATACCTCTAGATCGAGCTACCGCGTGGCCGCACATGCGACAGCAATATAAAAGTTCAGTGTTGCTATTCCCTAAAAAAGTCCCAAAATACGACGTATTCAACGTGGTAATAAGAGTGTAGAAGTATCCATGTGTGAGAAAATATAATTTCACGTAAAATACCTACTTTCAATCTTACCTTGATTCTCACAAATAAAATACACTACTACCAGGTGAAGCTTGTTTTGATTTTTTCGCGTGTTATTTATCAAATATATTGAGGTATGGCTGACATCCAGTGTGACATTGACATTGCTGTATAATAACTATTGTCCTTTAGACAAAACCAACTTATTTTGAAAATATCTAATTTTTTGTTTATACTTAACATTTATTTATAAAATGAATTCTTACTTCCAAATATCTTTAAGTACCTACGCGATTGCCTTCAAGAGTAAAACTTAATGATTGTCGAAAGGGCTCTGTTCGTTCGTACACATGTTCACTTAAACTTAAAAATAAGGGTTCGCCCACAAATTTGTGTGTTTAGCCACCATAGATTTATTTGATTATTATGCCTACCTTTTGAACATTAGGCCTGACAGTTAAGGGAAAAGATTTGAAACGTGTAGCAACACTGTAAGTAAGTATTACTAGGTTATGTGATATAAGAAATCAAGTTTATTTTAAGAAATCTTCCATATTTTGGTCTGAAAGCCATGACAATAAAAGCGCACAAATGTATAAATTCAATAATCATACAATAACACAAACAGTATTGAATACTTACGAATGAAAAGAGATTTTGTTATTGGCCTTTTCTGAGCGGCTTTTACAGCCTATTATACTGAATCCTCCCATCGTAGCGCATTCACCATACACTAAACACTTATCTAATGGAGTCTATTTCTCATTAAATGACTTAAACTATTACAAAAATTGCAAAAACCATCCGAAAACTTAAATTAAATCGAGCATAATAATATACGTGACAGTGACAGCTCTTTGTTTGGCTAACTTTCAAAAGTTAGCCATGCAAAAATCCGGCACGCCGTAAGGGACAGAAGATACGATGCTTTGTCTCAATTTTCCTACGAACTTTGTATTATTGCGTCTCACTTCCACACTTGACACTGTAAATTGGGCTACGTCTAGAGGTATATAGTCTAAGAGAGGACGTTTTCAAGGTCCATAAATAAATAAATGTTACCTTCTCTGAAAAAAAGAACTACTTACTTATGCTTTCAATCTAATTAGACTTAAGGTTTTATTGCGTTTTGCTGATTTTAGCTCAATGTGGCTAAAGTGGAATAGATTGCATTAAACAAAGTGTTTAGTTAACTTTAAAAGATAATAGGAATATTGGAAAAAATAACTATTTAAAAAAAGTAAGTACCTAGGTATGGAGTTTCCTGCTCATTCTGCAAATAAAACTACCTTTTGAAAGGGGCAACTAGAATTTATTTTAATTTTTAATGTAACTTACGTTTGACGTGCAAAAGTATATCGTTCAAAAGTTCACACCTTAATTATGGTGGTTTAATCCAAATAAATGATAAGACTTTGACTTTGATGAATCATGAATAGAACACTCCATGTTCACATGACAAAAATAACTATTTCTTGTTAATGACATGAAGTAAACCAATTGAGAGTAAACAATTAAATAAAATAATTTAGTAATAATTATCATTTTTTAATGGTTGGGAATGTTGAGATTAAAATGTCGTTTTTCAAGACAGAAGCTGTTTCCGCAAACGTTAAAAACCCACCATCTGCCTAGCCTTTTTCCAACTACGTTGGGGGCTTCCAGTTCAACTGAATGCAGCTAAATACCAGTGTTTTACATGGAGCGACTACCTGTCTGTATGACCTCCACAACTCAGTAACTGGGTAATATGAGACCCCTTGGTTTAACTTGGTCAGACTTTCGGGCTTCTGACTACGCGTAACGATTCTCAAGGATCTTTAAATGACAGCCTGGAACAACGTATGCTTACCTGCGATCGACCCGTGAGGCCATTAGCCACCAGCTCCTTTATATGTCAATAAACCCAACTAGGTACTTAATTTTCCCCCTGTTCAGATGATTCATTGGTTTCTGACGGGATTTCACAATAACCTGCGCACTAAAGTAATATTATGTATACAGACGCCAGCACATCAAGTTACCACAATGTGCCAAATTTTTCCAATTGAATATGAAACTTATTCTGTTTGACATAAAGTTGAAAAAACGATCAAAGAAATTTGACACATTGGGGTAACTTGATGTGCTGGTGTCTGTAATTAAAAGGTTACAGTTTGAATATAACAAGATTTACTTACAACAAAGCCATTTAAGTTAGATTATTCCGTCTATTGTTTGGAAAAATCAACTAATTACTTAGCATTGTTTTATGTTTAGAGGGGTACCTATATGGCTTAATAAAAATAGCTGCACAGTTCGATCGGCGGTTAAGCTTTACTTGTCAATACTTTGATGGGTGACCATCAATTGCATGGCGAGATCTCTCCGTATCTCGGAAAGCATGGATAGCAGGATCACCGTAGCAACGGGTAATGTCGACAGAAGAATCTACAAATTTTATCTCGTCGCTCTTGACGTTGTTATGTTCAAGCCTCGTCCCCACTAGGAACATTTGTCGAGCGAAATCTGTCCCCGCAGACATCGGGCGATGTCGCCCTACATCGCCCCACGTCGCCCGATATCTTGTCTCCGTCCACATCAGTTCAGTCGAACCTCTTCCTTTTTATTCGTTTTATTTTTTATTTTACAACTTTTTTGCTTTTTTTTTTTGCGAGCCATGAACCCAGTTATGGCCTCATTTCTATTTGTTATTTTATTGCAAATCATTTTTGCATTTTATTTCGTAACTAGCAGACGTCAAGCGGTTTCGCCCGCGTAGGTCCCGTTCCCGTGGGAAAACAGGGATAAAAAGTAGGCTATGTCACCCGGGGATAGTGTAGCTTCACAACGGTGAAAGAATTTTTCAATTCGGTCCAGTAGTTTCGGAGCCTATTCAATGCAAACAATCAAACCCTTTCTCTTTATAATATTAGTATAGATTAGTTAGTTAAATTATAGTGATTCCGTTTTTATTTCTGAATATTGTTAAATTTAAGGAGTTAAATTGTGTTAGTAGTCCATTTCTCTTAATTTTATATTATTTTTATGTTGTCACTTATTTTTTGTGAATGCTGGCTAACCAGTAATTGGCGACTGTGTAAGTCCAAGACTGCAAAACCTTTACTTAAGATTTGTTGTACACAGAAGCTGTTGGTAAACCTTTTTAATAAATAAATAAATAAACCTCTACTCTTCATCGACTGTGCGACAAGGAACAGTTTCAAAAATGTCGCGGCGATGTCGTCCGGCGTCGCCCGACATCGCCCGATGTCACAGGGGACACATGTCGCTCGACAAATGTTCCTAGTGGGGACGAGGCTTTATGACGGACGAAATGTATCTACAATCTGTCACTTTGTCTGCTGACAATCGTGGGTCTTTGCCTGCACTTATGGGAAGTCTAAAACCCGAAAGTCCTCCTCCTCTTGCTCTTATTCTCAATTTAAATGGGGTCGGCACAGCATGACATTTTTCTTCCATACTTCTCTATTTGATGTCATCTCAGTAGTGATCGCACAATCCATCCATTGTCCAATCATTCTTTGATCTTCTTTAGTCAAGAAATCGTCAGAAACCCAAAGTCTGACCGCCGATCTTACCAAAATCTTACCAGTAACTGGGTTATGGACGTCAGATAGACAGCCGATCCTTACAAATTTATGGTAGTCAGCTAGGTACAGACGCCAGCACGTCAAGTTACCCCAATTTGTCAAATTTTCCCAATTGAATATGAACCTGCTGTTTAACATAAAGTTGAAAAACGATCAAAGAAATTTGACACATTGGGGTAACTTGATATGCTGGCGTCTGTACATCTGGTTAGACTGAAAGCCGAGCCCAACATACCTAGTTGTAAAAAGATTATAAGCAGCAGTGTGATTCTGGTCAAATCACCGCGTGAAAATGTAGGCGTAGTGAGCTGTCATTCCATACTAATGATAGGCATTGACAGATCACTTCACTCAAGTTTTCACGGCGTGACTTTAAGTGAATCGACCGGCTGATGACGTAAACACTTCGGACAGACAATTAATTAGTAGTGGAATTGTGGTATTGCAAAGTAAACAGGATAAATCGAACTGAATTTATTTGTGTACCTAAACTGTGACTACCACAAACAATACAACACTTGGTCTAAAACTAGACCAAGTGTGGTACATACGTGGGTAGGTACAGACGCCAGCACATCACCCTACCCCAAAATGTAACTTTTACCCAATTGAGAACCTTTGTAATAAAGTTGAAAAACGATCAAAGAAATTTGACACATTGGGGTAGCTTGATGTTCTGCCGTCTGTACTATTAACTTGTAGGCTTTTTCTGGCTTTGTTCGTGCCATGCCATGCTAGGCCTCAACTAGCGCTCTTCAAACAAGATTTATGCGTGCTGTGGTCTCCTGTAAGTGACGGAGTAGGTACCTACATCTACATAATACTTTTGTCGTTGATGATTTATTTCAAGTGTTTGTGTTACATTATCCTTTGTGGGATCCTAAATAAATGTTTTGTTTCCCTTTGGGCTTTTTAATATTATTATTTTTTTGTAGTCAGTTTAAGTGTAGGTATATATTAAATTTATTTTAATTAGTTTTATTGTGTAGTTTTAAGATTAATTTACAGAAATAAAAACACTGAAGAGTGTTTGTTTTTTTTTTGTTTGAAAGGAAATTATTGTTACTTTGTACAGACGCCAGCACATCAAGTTACCTCAATGTGCCAAATTTTCCCAATTGAATATGAACCTTATACTGTTTAACATTAAGTTGAAAAACGATCAAAGAAATTTGACACATTGGGGTAACTTGACGTGCTGGCGTCTGTACGTTTAACCTTTTACCGCCTAATTTTTGATCAATTGCTGTGCCCCCAGCGTCCAACTGAGAAACCGACAATACCTTTATCATATTGCCTGAATTAGCATATTTTTGGATAGATTGTAAAGTAGAACCAAGAAATCAAATTGGACGAACAGGTTTTTTTGTTCGTATAAATACGACTCGGGAGGAATGGACCAGAAAATTGTTGTCGGATAAATCCGACTGAGGCGGTTAATGGGTCAAACTATCCGTCTGCTTGACAACCTAAATACCGCAATGAGTGTTGTTGAATTAGTTGAAATCCAGCGTCAGGAACTAATTGTCTGGCATTTTTGCTGAACTGGACCCTTTTGGCGCAGCCGCAAGGCATACAATTTTGTCCTGTTGTGTTTTTAACCCCCGACGCAAAAAATTAAATTAAAAATTTAAAAAACCCCCACCGCAAAAAAGTAAAACATTTAAAAAGTTAAAAATAACACTTTAGCCATGAAATTTTACTTCACGTCGGGGTACCGCTTAAGTAAGGTATGTTCCTACTACTTGTAGGTATGTAGGTACTTATTTTAACGGTACCCCGACGTTACGTAAAATTTCATGGCTAAAGTGTTATTTTTAACTTTTTAAATGTTTTACTTTTTTGCGGTGGGGGTTTTTTAAATTTTTAATTTAATTTTTATTTTCAAAATTTTTAAACGCATTAATTTTATTTTATAGTTTACAGTTATGAGATTTTTTCAGTGCATTGTATGTAGAATCAAATGCTGGTTAAAACGAATACAAACACGACATATCTGCTATTATTTTGTCAAGAGTCTACCTACTGGTGTGCTGGATAGCCTGGCTGCAGCATCAGCTCATCCTGTTGCCATCAGTGCATTGTGTTAAGGAACAAATGCAGGTTGAAATGAATCCAAACACGACATATCTGCTAGTATTTTGTCAAGAGTCTACCTACTGGTGTGCTGGCTGGATAGCCTGGCTGCAGCATCAGCTCATCCCGTTGCCATCAGTGTATTGTGTGCAGAATCAAATGCTGGTTGAAATGAATCCAAACACGACATATCTGCTATTATTTTGTTAAGAGTCTACCTACTGGTGTGCTGGATAGCCTGGCTGCAGCATCAGCTCATCCAGATGCCATCAGTGCATTGTGTGCAGAATCAAATGCAGGTTAAAATGAATCCAAACACGACATATTTGCTGTTATTTTCCCAAGAGTGTATTAGTCTGCTAGATATCATGGCTGCATCAGACCAAATACACCATAATGTTGCTTTTTAATATTACATACATGGGTGTTTGAAATTTTAAGTCACACATATGTTTGTAAGTAAAGTTAATACCCATAGACGTCTAAAATAGCAACGGTAGCTAACACAAAATAGCTGATAACCTTGAAACGGCTGAACCGATTTTGATGAATTATGTCTAAGAACCATCGCAAGAAACTCTGCTTTCAAATAAAAAAAACCGCATCCAAATCGGTTCACCCGTTTGGGCGCTACGGTGCCACAGACAGACAGACAGACAGACAGACAGACAGACAGACAGACAGACAGACACACACACATAGCGGTGAAACTTATAACACCCCTCTTTTTGCGTCGGGGGTGTTATAAGTTTCACCGCTATGTGTGTGTGTCTGTCTGTCTGTCTGTCTGTGGCACCGTAGCGCCCAAACGGGTGAACCGATTTAGATGCGGTTTTTTTTATTTGAAAGCAGGGTTTCTTGCGATGGTTCTTAGACATAGTTCATCAAAATCGGTTCAGCCATTTCAAGGTTATCAGCTCTTTTGTGTTAGCTACCGTTGCTATTTTAGACGTCTATGAGTATTAACTTTACTTAAAAACATATGTGTGTCTTAAAATTTCAAACACCCATGTGTGTAACGTTAATAAGCAACATTATGGTGTATTTGGTCTGATGCAGCCAGGATATCTGGCAGACTAAAACACTCTTGGGAAAATAACAGCAGATATGTCGTGTTTGGATTCATTTTAACCAGCATTTGATTCTGCACACAATGCACTGATGGCAACAGGATGATCTGGTGCTGCAGCCAGGCTATCTAGCACACCAGTAGGTAGACTCTTGACAAAATAATAGCAGATACGTCGTGTTTGGATTCATTTTAACCAGCATTTGATTCTAAACACAATGCACTGGTGGCAACAGGAGGAGCTGATGCTGCAGCCAGGCTATTACACCAGTGGGTAGACTCTTGACAAAATAATAGCAGATAATGTCGTGTTTGGATTCATTTCAACCAGTATTTGATTCTAAACACAATGCACTGAAAAATTCTCATAACTGTATAACCTATACCTACTTAAAACAAAATTAATGCGTTTAAAAAATTTAAAATAAAAATAAAATTTAAAATTTAAAATACCCCCACCGCAAAAAAGTAAAACATTTAAAAAGTTAAAAATAACACTTTAGCCATGAAATTTTACGTAACGTCGGGGTACCGTTAAAATAAATACCTACATACCTACAAGTACTAGGAGCATTCCTTACTTAAGCGGTACCTCGACGTGAAGTAAAATTTCATGGCTAAAGTGTTATTTTTAACTTTTTAAATGTTTTACTTTTTTGCGGTGGGGGTATTTTAAATTTTATTTTTATTATTTCTATTGTTTAATTCTTTTTTTTTGCTATTTTTGTTACGAATTATCGTGTGCCTCTTGGGCCAAATAAATGCTTTCTCTTTCTTTCTTTCTTTCAAGTATCACAATTTTTGAAGCTAGACATTGCCATTGATTGTGTATTACGTCATTACCCGCAGGCTACGCACAGGGCTGGTGATAAGAAATGAGTAATGTCAAGTCGCCATGAGACGCTACTTTTCCGAACTACTAAGTCTGAAACGACTTAAATGACCCAGTTTCCCTATTTAAAACAATTGTCCAATGCACGTTATTTGTAATTTATTGTTTAATCTCCATGCTAATATTTTTAGCAATGACAACTTTACAACAATAGTTATTAAATCAGTAATTATCCGGTTTCTTTTACTAAAATGTAACAGGAACAGCACCTTGGTTTTTTGGCCTTGTTTCGGACTTATATCGTTTCGTATTTTTTCTTGTCGGAGTTCAATAAATACTTTTTTCTTTCTTTGTAAACGCAAGCTTCAAATCTTGAAATGAGTACCTAACGAAATCTGAAATCTAAATAGGAAAAATAATAAAACACAATTGAAGAAGGAATCACTAACCGATATATCCTTACATGAAAAAGAGGGAAACTAGGTTATATTACAACTCATGCCTTCAAGCCCTTGCTAAAGCTATAGAAGACAATAGACATAAGAAAACGTTACAAGATTATGGAAGAGCTCTGTCACCAAATGTTATTATTGCCATCAAATGGTCACTAATCCAGACTTTGGCTGCTACTGAGAAACCTCACGCTCAGCAAAATATACATTCTACAACAAAAGTCACAAATTACTCATTCAACTCAAATACATGATCAAATGGTACTTATTGTCAGCCCGAGATTCATAAAAGTCATCATCTATAAGCGTCAATATGTCATCATTACTATAAATAATGTGAATAATAACAACGTTTTTAAAGTAGTCGCCGTTAATAGCCTCTTTAGGAGCTCAACATAATGATAAAAACACGATAACTTTTAACTCTTTTGTGTTTTTCACCATCAAATTTTGAAATACGTCATATTATATCGTATCATCGTATAGATAACTGTTTGAATTTTGCAGTAGTGTTTTATACAAAAACATTCTCGTGAAAATGTAGGTGAAGGCAAATTGAGCTTCTTTGATCTTCTTTAGTCAAGAAATCGTCAGAAACCCAAAGTCTGACCACCGATCTTACCAAAAGCTTACCAGTAACTGGGTTATGGACGTCAGACAGACAGCCGATCCTTATAAAATTAAGGTAGTCAGCTAGGTAGGGACGCCAGCACATCAAGTTACCCCAGTGTGTCAAATTGCTTTGATCGTTTTTCAACTTTATGTTAAACAGAATAAGGTTCATAGTCAATTGGAAAAATTTGACACATTGGGGTAACTTGACGTGCTGGCGTCTGTACATCTGGTTAGACAGGAAGCCGAGCCCAACATACCTAGTTGTACAGAGATTATAAGCAGCAGTGTGATTCTGGTCAAATCACTGCGTGAAAATGTAGGCGTAGTGAGGGCGAACGGTGCGATTGATACGAACGCGCGTCATTTTGCTTAGGCATTTAAGTCATATTTCACCTAATTAACAACCAGTGTGATATAGCTAATAACTTAGTAAACAACCTAGAGAAAGGAATCGCCAACTATGCATTATTGTACGTAACTTGTGTGCATTAAACTTATTTAAGTGAACCTTGTGATCTTTTCTCTTCACACTCCAACAACAACGTCAACTACTTTGCAAGTGTACGAACCGTACACAGTCCTTGGCTCTGTTACAACAGCCGAATCAATCGTCTGAAGTTAGAAATGGTAAAACCTGATTTATAATTATTGCAGTAACATTATCAAATTAAAATCATACACATATAATGCATCAGGCTATCGCCATCGCGATACCAAAAATATTTCAAAAAGCCTTCTAATTAGAACTGCAGTACTAAGAAATAACTACCTACATAATTGTAAACGGCAAAAGTACAATCATTTGATCACTAATTTTACAGGCAAAGATATCAGTTCTAAAAAAGTTCCAATCAAATTGTAGCCACACCTTTTAATCAAGGTTATCAAATAAACAGTCGATTATTGAGAAAGGTGCGTCGATTCATAGATAACGTTATCACTAGCGGATAAAGTAATAATGAACTATGTAATAGCACAAAATTGATTAACTAATCAACAATAAAACTTACAGTTATTGGCGTGAAGTAGAACACTGATAAAAAATGGGTGCGTAGTGCAATTAGCTTGCAGTCATCACGTTACGAGAATCTAACAAAAACTGATGACTCGATTAGATATTAGAAATAAACTGAATTCACTACGAAGGTTCACAAAGCAACAAGTCATGAAACCTTCATGAAAATACGGCGCACCTGCTTACACATCATTACTACTCAATGGTATCTGATTCGATTACTATCTGAACATTATATTACACAGCGAAATCAACTACTTTAATGAAGTACTATTTTGTCTACGATGTTTTATCGCTATGTAAGTTCAAAACTAGATATCCTAATAGATTAAATTATTTCTGGACTGAAAACTAAACTAACTATATGGGCGGAGTTGCTATCCTATGTGTATTCAGATTATATTACGAGATTCCTAACCTAATTAAAGAACTCCCAATGGTCAGCTTCAGAAGGGCTTTACACAGATGGTTAATTAAGAATCCGTTCCTATAAAACAATTCTTCGAGTTTAAATTTAAATGATCTAATTGTACTTACATACATATTCTAAAAAACTCTAATCCTATTTTTGATTCAATTCTAATCCAAGTTTGATGTGATTATGATTATGTTAAGCTACTTGTACTTTTATTGTCAGAACCTTTATAACCATATTTTTCTGTAAATCAATTTTAGACTTTGACTTTGACTTTGAACCAGTTGACCTCGGCTGTCAATTGTAGGTAAATATTTGACAGTCGATACAGGAAGTCAGAAGCAAAAAAGTCAATATTTCCTAGGCTTATCGTGTAATCCAGTAACTGGGTTATGTATGGACGACCGATAGGCAGTCACTTTCAGCTAGACTGGAGGCGATCCCAACATGCTATGTTTCATTTCGTTTGACTATCACATTAACTTTCTATTTTTAACGCTTTAGGGATTCAATTTTTAAAAATCCTTAATTATTTTTCGTCTACATTATAAAGGGAACCTCTGTGCAAAATTTCAGGTTCCAAGGGTTCGGGCTAGGCGTTGATGAGGCAGTGAGTAACTTTTCTTTTTTTATATAGATGATATATTTACGATAGATGTACTTTCTTAGTTTATTTTTGACATCATTGCATCGGTGAAAACACATCGTGAGAAAACCTGGAATTACAGCAAATTAAAGTCCCAAATCCGCAATCCGCCTTGAGCAATTGCGGTGATCAATGCTTTTGCTTTCTCTGTATAAGAAGAGGCCTTATTGGCGGGTATTATTATGCGTATTATGCTGGTTGACGTCCGTGAGTGTCTTCTGATCTCATTATCCATCTTTTCCTTTACATAATCCGCTAGCGGACGTCACCCGCGAAGTTCCCGTTCCCATGGGAATACAGAAATGAAAAGTAGACAATGTCACCGGGGCGTAGTGTAGCTTCACAACGGTATAAGAATTTTGCAAATCGGTCCAGCTGTTTTTAAGTTTATTCTTTACATACCTACTTACAAAAATACTTAATTTTTTTTCCTATTTCAAGAAAGAGAAGAAAGAAAGAAAGAAATAATATTTATTGGTAACGGGTAAAAACATGCACACATTGTCAAACATTAAATTTAAAAAAAAACATTAAAAAACTAGTGGCATGTTTCACAGGCCACAGCTGCGCTAAAAGGCTCAAGGCTTAGGCTCAGGGGTATTTGTAATATTAATATAGAATATAGAAATAATTATATTATTATCTTAGTACCATTTTCCAGATCATTGTAAAATCAACTATTGATTTCCGTACCAAACCACATTCAACCAAAATCATTATAGTATGTAAACACCTACCTGGAAAATTAAACAGGTAAATTCAAATTCAAATTCAAATTCAAATAATTTATTGTGGATCATAGGTTCATAAGATGTTGTGTAAATGGAGTTAGTTCTTGGAATTATTATAAATCACAATGCAATTAACTGGTTAAACCATTCCAGCCTCCGACCATATGACTCTTGCAAGGAAAACGATACAGTTTATGTAAATTATCATAAATGACCTGTCAAACGAGGATATATAAGATTGAGATTATTTTGTGTGTGAGTCTTTAATAGTAGTAAGGTGTGGTTTTGTTTTTATAGATTTTCAAGTAGATATTAGTCCTAAGTTGATTTTTCAATTTATTACTGTGTTTGGAAACCAAACAATATTTGATAATTAAACAGGATTTTTCAGATCTTCAAGTTACTAAAGCAACTGCAGCAGAGTATCCATATATCCACTTCGGAATCTATGGAAAGCTAGTCTCAAAATTGCCTGTTCTCATGTTGTGATTGATCCTCATTTTAACCTGACTACCAAGACTGATGTTTTTTTTTTATTGACTGCTTGTTATTTGTTTCCTTTAACTGGTTTGACATCTTGGATTTGACGTTTGTTTAATAATTTGTGTAATGTATTTTTTAATAATTGTTTATTAATCTGTATATGACTTGTAAGAATCCCTTATCAATAAAATACTATGACTATGACTATGACTATTTATAATTATATTATATTGGACTCGCATTTCTCTGAACCTCGTATTACCTCATCATTATGCAGACGGTTGTACGGTTTTTTTTTAATTAAAACAAGATATTTGTATCAATCTTAGCAGTCCTTGGATAGATGCCGTCGGAAAAAAACAAATGGCAGATTTTGAATGCTGTTATGTGTGGTAACGAAGCTTATATTGTTTGTCCCAAACCAATTGAGTAAGATATAAAAATGAAGTTGTTAAAAAGGTAAATACAACTGTTTTAGCTTCAGTTTTCAAATCAATTGACTACCAATTCTTGCAGTATACCTATTACCTAGATGTAGGTTCTCAAGGAGTACCTGACATGAGGAAAAACAACAAATGCAGCTCAAGCTTACGCATTCGGGATTTTCAACTTACCAGTGTAGTACAAATAAGGTAAAGGTACAATTTACGAACTCATGATGAACATCCATTGTTTATATTTTAAACTAATTCCACCAAGTGATATTATTGTCGATTTTCCTTATAATGACAAAGGAATTATAGGTATTTGACAATGTTCAGCTGCCAAACAGTTACCTAACCCTGTAAATGGTATTCTTCTGCACCTGACCACTTTTAGTGTCTACCAATCTATACCCATTAAATACAATATTCGAATATAATATAATCTACACCCATACATTTTCTGAAATGAAATGAAATATAATGAAAAGACATCTCGCAGATTGTAAACTTATGGTTAGAAACTTAATTAAAATAGACATATTATTATAGGTTTATAGTATTGTAACACTTTGGCTCGACATATTTATCTGGAAGGAACTGATTCCCAACATACAGTTCACGCTTGTTTGGGAAACAGGGCTTGCACTTTAAATGTAAATACTTGTTGTTGCAATAAAGATTTTGTATTTGTATTTGTATATTTATTTCTGTAAGTAGATCTTCCCAAATACTTTTGCTTGAAAATTATTTTTTTTAAACTAAATGGCATTTCCAAAGTGATTGATCCCTGGGAAGACATGTTGAAAGAATCTCAGGGGTCATGGTCTCTTTTAAAGTAGACAGACATAAAATTGTATGAATATATAATATTATTATTATGCTTAAGTTTCTTTTAAGTTATTTGCTCTCGTACAACTTAAAAGGAAAAATTGAATTGGGTTGGGGTAAGTCCTAGACATAATATGTACGATGATTGATTCATTCACAGTTCCATTGAATTGTAGAAATCATTCATTCCATAAATCGTACAGCACTTAGTAGTAGGAGCACCTTACCTAACTTCGCTTGTGAAGTGTAAGTATTATTAGAAGCATATAGAACCGAGGCGAATACTAAAATGACGATAGATGAAATGTAAATATAGGTAAATAAGAAGGCTACACCAAACACAAATAAATCTAGACAAACGGCTAGAGGTTGACGAATTAATCGCCAGCGAATGCCTATCGATTAAAAACGAGTTCAAATAAACCGCCGAGCATAAACTGGCCACCGCCAAAAACGGTGAAACTGATAAAAGCAATATATTTGAGGATTAACCGAATGTATTGCCAACTAGAATTTATGAGGACTAAGATAAAAACGTAAGTATAGCATGGAACAAGACAACTTAATGCCTCCTTATGCCAATCGAGAGTCATAAATGGCAGGTCGGTTTGATAAACAATTGATGTTAGATATGAATGGAGTGAAGCAACTACTGTTATTGAAGGTCTCGAAAGATTAGTTAGATATATAATATCTTGCACCAACTGGATCTGGAAATGTCAACCGACACAAGAAAATCTGCGAAAAACCTAAACCTTTTAATTCGTTTAAGAAATATTGAAAGAAAGAAAGAAAGAAAGAAAAATATTTATTTGACATCAGTCATTATAACACACATACACACAATAATTTATGAAACATACAAAATAAACAATAGTAGGTACACACACAGGTGGTAGGGGGGTAGGTGGTTCACATTATTAAAATAATAATAATAAATATTCCACAACTTTTCACACAACGCCATTTAGTCCCAAGTTAAGCTTGAGAGCTTGTGTTATGGGTACTAAACAGCTGATAAACATACACCATCAAACCAAACATCCGATTTGCCACCTACGATCTAACACTTCCACTACAACAACCAAACTGGAACGACCTCAAACATCGATAGAATAGTGATGTGACCTAACGCATCTAAAGATCGGATCGAAAGTTTATAGTATATTTCTAAATACATACATATTATAGATAATTACACCCAGACACAGAACAAATGATCGTGCTCATCACACAAACATTTTTCCTGGGTGGGAATCGAACCCACGACCTCCGGCATAGCAGTCAGGGTCACTAACTACTAGACCAACAGGCCAGGCCAGTATTATTAGTAGGTATTGCATTGAAGATGTGGCTGAACTAGAAGATTTAACGGGTAGAAATTCATCAAACCAAACGTTAGCTTTTGGACATCATTTTTGTCATCACAATCCAACAGAACTGTCGGCTATCTTTTAGTTACCATAGACTAACTGACGTCCAGTTGCCCACCGAATTTTGGTGACAACTGAGATATTACATAAAATTGGTATCGCACTTTAAGTGGACTTCAAGTTACGGTGACTATCAGACAGGTTCGCATCGTCGCATCTCTACGAGTTCGCATGACGTCTTGATTTATACCTAGGGACACGCTGATGAAACTCATACGAAACTAGCTGTTTGACAGTTAATCGTTGGACAATTTTCCCAGTAATCATTACTATGAACTGTCAATGGAGATACTCTGCAGGATAAGTAGCTGCAAAGGATTTGTACCGAAGCCAATAGAAGCTGACGCGCTTAAACCCACAGAAAAGCAAGCTATTGCACTCCACACGCATAAGCTAAAACACCTAAATACCTACACATACACACCAACACATAAGTCAACATGACACGTAGATAACGAGGCTATTGTATCGAAAAAATCTAGAACAGTTTTGCACCTCATAGCTAAGAGACAACTTGAGCATGACACTCACGTAGAAAAAGCGTTTTTTTTCGAATATGCACTTATTATTCAGAGAAGCGACATTTCTTTGTGTAGTCGGTAAAAAGCGGTCGAAATACCGGTGTGCATGCTAATGTAGTTAACTTTATGAGATAGATAGATATGAAAACTGGTTTGGACAGAGGCTTCGTGTCTTTAGAACCTAAGAGTATTGAGGTGACTTGGCAGTTGCTAAGTCTTTTTAGGACTTAAATTATGTACTGTTTGTGGCTTAAACTTACCTACTATCTTTGTGAGATGGTATTTTTGTTTAAAAACCTTAATAAAAGTTAGCTTGTTAATCGTAACCGGTGCGAAGTATGGATGGTTTCCTGGTTGTTAAATAAGAACTGGGCTGAAAATCATCGATTATATTGTATACACATAAATCGCGATCGATAAATGGACTTCTGACGCTGGTGATGATATAGAAGAACTAAGGTGGCAAAGGCACCTACAATAAAAAAAAATGGAGACTAAGTATAATAAGCGAGCTTGGATGGACACGCATTCAATTGCCTAAATTCGAAGCCATGAAATTCTATCTCTCCTTTTCGAAAATTGAGAACTCCATCATCCATTACCGCGCCTTGGAATCAATGAACATAGACAAAACCAAACAAAAAAGATATTGCAAAAGGGAAAACCTCAATCCCAAACTGAGACTCACAACAGGGCTATTTATCAAAACAACCACTTATGTGGAAACAAAATAAAGAAGACTCATTAAACAATAATGTGAGGCAGACAAAGCAAATCTGTCGCAGGTCACGTAGGTCTTGTGGTTAACTAAAACCTACATTGCAGAATATTGAGTCACTAACAATATGTTAGATGCAGGTAAAACAGTCGCTACATGGTGACCTACTTCCCTCCTGAAATTCAGGAATTGTTGTGCGTCAATTAGTATCCTCACTGAATACCTAATGCCATTGTAGTTACCTATTGAACACTCTAAACAAACCTACCAACCATTAAAGATGGTTACTACCAATGATATTACAAGCAGGTGGCAAGGTGTAGATTAGTTACCTAAACAATATTCGATCTTCAGACACGGCACACTAACGCACGCACACGTCTGTTGACGGTACGAAGCGACACTGAGGTCAAGTGTGGCTAATTAGCCACATTTTAACGTGTCGCTCGCTGAGCGCTTCTTATCTACACCTTTTACTTATAATATCATTGGTTACTACCATTATATCCGGTTGGTATCACCTTTGTAACGTACCTCTATGTCAATACTGTTTATGTCAATGATATTATAAGTGACAAAAAAAAACACTAACCGGTATAAAATAACTCTAAATTAGGAAGTCTGTGGCTTTGGTGGTTTTGTCTTATTCATGATGGGCCACCAACTTCCGAATTTAGAGTTATTTTATACCGGTTAGTGTTTTTTTTTAAGTCGGATGTATTTTTTGTAAAAAAGTTTTTTATTTTTCCATTTTAATTGTTCCCATACAAATATTTGCGAGTCTATTAAAAAAATGTAATCTATGAAAACAGAGAGTATCGAAAATGTACGGTTTTTTATTGTTATCGGTGAAAAAAAACAGCCTACTTAATCACAGATCCGTAGAAATAACAGCAGTGCTATTCTTTAAAAATAACCTCGTAAAAGTGTAGGTAAAGTGAAGGCGAATTTAACTGTCATTTTAAACTCATGCTAGGCATTGAAAGTTCACTACTCACTCAATTTTTAACGACATGATTTCATTGAATCAATCGATTTTTAAGTAAGTATATAGGGTGACTGGTAATTAGTGACCGATACTTAAACACGTAATTGTAGGTATTCATGATTTCAATAAACTTTCCCAAAGAAACTTTTTTTTTATACACAATAACTTATAACACAATAAAATAACAAAAACGCTGTTTGAATCGCGCCTGTGATCGATCACAGTAGGCACGAATCGGCACGATCTATCAGCTGATAGTCTGACCTCAGGAAGGGCAAAATCTACTAGTATAGCGTCTAAGTCTAACGCCCTCCCGCCACCCCCACCGCTCCTGTTGTGCAGTACTGACGTAATTGAAAGTCAATGAGTATAATAAAAAGTTTCTTTGGGAAAGTTATTCGTATTCATGAGTCACGTGTTTAGTATCGATCACTAATTACCAGCCACCCTATATTTTTGTTAAATATCAATGCCCTATATCATCGTTACTTTTTAACGTTTCCGACACCCCTGTGTCTTCGTAAACACCTCAACGTTCGTATTTCAAGTTGATCGGATAAAGATATCAGAATATTGCCAATAAGTAATGCTTGCATTACGTTGTACTACAACATGACTGGGTCAAGGTGCTTATTGGCAGTGTAATCTACAGTTTGAGAGCATGGCCGCCATGTCACGCGCCGTACTTAACTATTTAATATTACCTACACTCCCTTTTTTATATTGATAGTCGTTTATTATTGTTATTATAAACAGGGAAATTAGTCATGTGCGTCTGGTGTGAGGGCCACTTTGTTAAAACTCTTTGAAAATGTGCTCAGGATGTAGTGAACATTCCTATAGAATTGTGAAGGTGGGAATCCGATTTTGTGAAAGTCAAATAACCGAGTTATGGACTGTAAAGTTGGGCCCTCATGGCAGTTCTCACATAAAGGATTGAGGGCCAAACTGAACCTGGTAAACTAGGGACACTACAGAAAAAGTCTTTATGCCAAAATCTAAGCTAATGCCAAACAATTTTTGTGAAAACAAGATATTATTGCCAAACACTAATACAAACACTCTGCATAGACATCTGACTATAGCAATCGCGAATAATTTGCTATTATGCGTTGAAGAGTTCCATTGTCTTCTTCATCAGTTTTTCTTCACCAAATGATAGTTTCTAAAAGCTTGATTTGTTACTAAAAATGTTAAAATCGGTGTGTTATGCCCGACCCGGGGATCGGACCCACCCAGAGAATCATGCTCACCAGTAGAGCTTGCGACCATTACACAAAAGAATTTGGTACAAAATACAGTTAGTATTATTGTTTGCATTCATTTTCAGACCACGGATTGAGTAAACTGTAAACAATTTATGTTTGATTAGCGATTTTATCGGCCACTTAAACAATGGGTTTCCTTTTGTTTTCATCGAAGTAGCCATCTTTCTTTGTGCTGTTAGAGGCCGATAACAGAATGTAGGATACTATTGTTTGGTCTTCCCCATCTGAATTTTCTCAATAGCTGCCCGGAGTCTAGATTTTCGTCAGATTGTGGACAACAGGCTCGCCCCTATTACATGGGACAGATAAACGTGAGTGTTTGGTGTCACACTTTTGCGTATTTCTTTGAAGAATGATTATTATTTATTATTACTAGGCTGAATCTTTCCAAGACCTTCTCGCTATCTTCACAAGGGGACCCATTGATCGTCTGACATGCGGCAGATTTGTCCAGCCCAGTTGCACTTTAGCGTAGCAGTCTTTGAAGACAACTGGCGAAATTTATTAATTTTTTCTCTGTTCTCGTTTCACCTTTATTAATAAGTAATTTTGTTCTTGTGTTCCTACAGTCAATAGCAAATAAAACTTATTCCATCTTCGCACAGAACCTCTAGCATTCTTCTAAAATTACTTAAAGGATTCTTATTCACCAGAAAACAGTTCCAATCTAGGATTGATATCCACATACATCTACACATCGTTGTAACCCAAATTGCCTAATTGAGAGATAAAGGTAAGCACTTAAAATTGGCCAAAAGTCAATATAAAAACCACAATTAGTTCCTTAATACAATAGTGTTTGCCTGACACTACATACAAATGTAACGAATACCTAAGGATGTTAGAGTTTCCTTTACCTACACTATCTATACTAAATTAATACTAATGTAATAAAGAGGAAAGATTTGATTGTTTGTTTGTTTGCATCGAATAGGCTCCGAAACTAATGGACCTTTTTAAAAAATATTTCACCGTTGGGAAGCTGCACTATCCCCGGGTAACACAGGCTACTTTTATCCCTGTATTCCCACAGGAACGGGAACTACGCGAGTGAAACCGTGTGATATCTGCTAGTATGACATATTTGTTCATTTATTTATTTATCAAACGTAAACCTACAGTCTCTACAGGCAACGGCGGATCCAGGGGGAGGGTCATGGGGGTCATGACCCCCCTCTGAGCTGGTTCGAGGACTTAGGTGGACCACTAATTGAACATAATGATTTTATTTATATATATTGTCACCATACAGATTCTATGTAACTACATACCTACCTTCAATATTTAATTAATTTAATATAATAACTTTGAATGATGGCAAATGTTTGGACGAACGCATCGAAAACTTGAATTTCACCGCGCCACACTAGTGCGCGCTTTTCGACTACGCGGCGCGTAACGGGTAGCTAGACCTAACCTCAATCGGACCCTTACCGCAGTCGATTTCTGCTGGCTTATTCACAACCATTCGACTAGATTCCGTACCGAATCGAACGTCTAAGATGTCGAAGATGTCATCCAAACGCAATTCACAAATCCAAAAACGATTTTTTTTGACAGTTCAAATTCGATAAGAAGACTCAAATCTTTCCGACAGCTGTTTGCTATCGGGAGCCATACCGAACAACATTTAAACGATTTATTTTAGAGAAATATAAACACTGTAAACCTTTAAAACACTGCACTTTTAAGTAAATGAAGTGTTACTATTGTATTGACCGTATTTCATTGATATACTTTCGCATTTACATAAATTCAAAGTGTTATTATGTAGAACTACATAATTACACTTTGAATTACTTTATTCGTATAGTTGTACGTGTTATTGTTTGACAATGAGCAAATAGCAAGATTTGTGTATTGATATCAAATACTTACAGTCATTTTTAGCAAAGTTATAATAAAAAGAAATCCATAGTTTTATTTCAAATAAAAACTTTTTCCGCATTGCAAGACTGGCAATGCGGAAAAAGTTTAAAAAGTAAAAGCCGTCTGTCAAACTGGCAATGCCAGTTTGACAGACGGCTGTTTACAAAGCAAGTTTGTTCGAAATAAAGTTTGTTTGATTTATAATAAAATCATTTTGTACCGTTTGCTGTCTATTAAATTACTAGCTGTATATTCTATAATTAAACGGATCGAAACATTCAAATAAACCATTTTATTTACTACTTTAAATTTTCTACCACGCTGATCTCTTTACTACCATTTTGTAGCGTTCCCCATAAATACAATGATCAATCGTATAGAAAAAAAACGTATCCGTTCGGATCTCTGAATAGCGTTTTGGCAGTTCTTCGGCTCGGAAATGAGATTGTCGAAAACGGTTCCTTACCGACACGGAAACCAATCGAACGGTTTAGAATAAGGCAGCTGATCTTATTTTAAATTGTGACATCGATATGTATCCTGTTATAAGATTTTTTTATGTATTATGGCTACACTAGCGATGTAGTGTCATAGTGTGTCAGTGTAGCGACAGCAGAAAGGTCTTTCTCTACCTTGCGCAGAATTAAATCGTGGCTAAGATCTTCAATGGTTGAAGATCGCCTTACCGGGCTGGCACTTCTCCACGTTCATAAAAACGTACCCATTGACGTAAATGACGTAATAACGCGTTTCGGGAAGAGACGTAAAAGAAAAAAAAATGATTTTGTTTTATTAAATAAATATGTATTTTGTCTGTTTCTAGTTTGTTTATTGGAAACCCTTGTTGTACCACCTCTTCACTTCGTTCTTTTGCGGAATTTTGCGTCATACTCCTAGACATACCTCTAGCTGTTATGACAAATCATTCACCATGGTTATGGAATATAACAACAGTAAATGAACCATATTCGAAAACGCTCCCGTTATTGAGATTCGGAAGTACCAGCCAAAAGTCAAAATCACTTCCGTTACCGAAATTGAGAGACCAGCGATAAGTGGTTTTTCAAGCTGACTGGACCCGTTTTCGATCGATTATCTAAGATTCTGTAGCGTCACAAATGCTGACATAAGGGTGTTTAACCGTCACATAAAGTGCCCCTGTTGACTTAGTAAATGCGAGCTATTTTGAAGATTTGTCTAGCCAACCTGAGTCACATTATAAATAGGCTGCCTCATTCCGTGCGTGGTAGTGCTTCTCTGGATGTCTTCAAGAGAAGATGGCAATATGCACGTGTATATGTACAAGTTATTATTTGTTAAGTTTTTCAAGTGTACAGTATAGAATAAATACTTGTAAGTACAGTTGGTACTTACGTACATTAATAAAATACCTACTTTTTACTAGTATCTATTGTTATCAAAATCTTATATATAAAATTCTCGTGTCACAATGTTCGTTCCCATACTCCTCCGAAACGGCTTGACCGATTCTCATGAAATTTTTTCTGCATATTCAGTAAGCCTGAGAATCGGCTACTATCTATTTTTCTAACCTGTAAATGATAAGGGGTGTTCACCCCAAACTTTATTTTTTAATTTTTTTGATAATTTTATTTTTTTTTATTTTTTTATTAAGCGGCATCAAAAAATACATACAACTCTAAATTTGCACTTTTTTATCACCAACCCTTGCTTTTTAATAGTCATAGCAGAACTTTTAATGACTTTTTGAAATATCACGAGGAGAGGGAAGAGGGAGGGGAGTGGGAGGGGGAAAGGGGGAGGGGAGTCGGAGTGGGGATCGTGAAAGGGGGAGGGGGGAGATTGTGAGAGCAACGGGGGAAATTGTGTGAGGGGGAGGAGGAGATTGTGAGGGGGGAGGGAGGGGCAAGGGCAGTGGGAGGGATTGGGAGGGGAGTGGGGGGCGGGATGAGTAGGGGAGTGGGGGAGGGATGGGGAGTGGGAGAGGAGGGAGGTCAGGACAAAGGGAGGGGGAGAAGGAGGGAATGAGAGGGGGAGGAAGGGTGAGGTGAGAGGGGAAGGGAAAAGGGGAGGGGAAGAGGCAGGAGCCGGGTGGCGGAGGGAGGGGTGAGGGGAGGGGGGAGGGGCGTGGGAGGTGTGGGGGAGAGGGAGGGAGAGGGGGGAGGGGAGAAGGAGAGGAGTTGATAAAAAATGCTATGCAATAGCTTTGCCGCGGCAGTCTCCGAGTGCCACACGTCATTTTCTCTTTTTTTTTTTAACCATTCAATCACAATGTGCCACAGCGAAGAGTGGCAGGGTATACAGCTAGTTAAATTATAAGTTCTTGACTTGACCACGACTATATTATGACCCTCCCCTGGCGCCAAAGCTGGATCCGCCCTTGTCTACAGGTATCATTCAACTGTGGTTTCCACACTTACAAAGTTACAAAACATACTTAAGTACTTAAAATATGTAAGTAATAGAAATCTTCTTTATCTATGTAAACTTAAAAAAAAAAAACAAAAAAGACTAAATTCTATTAAAAACCTTAATAAAACAACTATTAATAGGAACTAAGTAACAGTATTTAACAAAACCTTCCTAACCTTCATAGATGATTCCTACTCCGTGTCCGTTTAAGGAAGAATATTACTAGAACTAAATAAACTACGCTGTTATGTCACAGTCGATCATCTTGACAGGCACAGATTACAGCTGCGGACACAATCTCCAGATATTATTTTATTGCCTATCAATTTGCAAATGATGCTATCTTTAAGATCTGCGCTTTCTTCCTAGACTTATCTATTGATTGACTTCGAACACGACAAGACTCAGATATAAATCCTTTATCAAGTGAGTCCCACACGCAATTCTGACAATATATTGTGTAATTTTCAAATATTTAATAAGTAATTTTACAACTTCTCCTTGCGTAGTACTCCTCAAGGCTGAGGGTCGTCACCTCCCTGCTTCATCACTTTTTTTCCACGATGTTTCTCCATCTGATTCTGTCTCTGGCGGTGTGAAGGTCATCGCATACCAAAGAGTCAAGAGTGGTGCGGATCTGGTTAGAGGATCCTCCGAAGCCTCGTGGCTTTTTAGGACAAGGCTTTTTCTTCAAGGCCTTTTCCCATTCCCTTTTCCATTTTACGACAAGGAATGAATAATATCGTGAAGAGCTTAAAATGATGTAATTAAACTACCCCAATCAACAACAAACATTTAAGCGATATATCGGAGAATTCGAGTTTTCGACTTTATAATATTACTTTTTTACTTTTGGTATATCTTTCCAGGCACGGATCCAGGAAAATTCGTTAAGCGCAAGTCCGACTTAGTATTCCCTACGATCGAAACATTGCATTCATACAAAGAAAATGTTTTTAGCGCCTCAAGATTAAAGCACTTAATTGTTATGTACAGACTACAGACATGAACGCATCTACAATTACTTACTTATAAATTAAAAATATAGCATTTTTTTTACATGGGGGAGCGAGGACCATCATTGTATGTAGGTACTTCACAACATAATTAACTAAAAATAAACACTATTTGTATCGACAACAGCTGTTTTTTTTTTCGCAATTTCATGTTTGGTCCTATGGTAAATTTTTTTAATGATGAGTACAATGGCCCCTGAAGAGGTCCAGAGCCACTTAAATTTAACCTTTTATAATTGTTATTAATTGTTGTTAATTGTTTTTGTTTTGGTTTGTTGTTTATTCTCTCAACGTCACTATACCATCTAGTTATGCATACTCTTATCATATTCTTTTCGTAATATTACCTATGTTAATAAAAACTTTTGTACAAAAATACTACCGATTTAAAAATAACACTAACCGGTGTAAAATAACTCTAAATTAGGAAGTTTGTGGCTTTGGTGGTTTGTCTTATTCATGATTGGTCACCGACTTCCGAATTTAGAGTTATTTTACACCGGTTGAATTTTTTGTAAAAAGTTTTTATTTTACAATATTTAGTATTTTATTTTTATGTAGATGATTCATATTTTCCATTCTTTTTAATATTACAATCAAACAAATAAATAGATTTTGATGAAATCAAAAAGATAAATTCATCAACAAAAATGTTCATGAGATGAAAACTACCAGGCCAAACTATGTTAATGTTTTATGAGACCAAAAAGCAACTATCCCGCATCAAACTAAAAAGGAATCACGTAAATCAGTACATAAATCCTAGCGCAATCGGTGCACATACGTTGTACAAAAAAAAATGATCAAAAATAAATTAAATCTACTATATAAAAATAAGTCGGGTTTTCCTTCCTGACGCTATAACTCCAGAACGCACGAACCGATTTCCACGGTTTTGCATTCGTTGAAAAGGTCTCGGGCTCCGTGAGGTTTATAGCGAAGAAAATTCAGGAAAAATAGCAATAAATTACATTATTAGAGCTAATAAAAATAAATTAAATTACATAAATCAGATGCAACCTTCATAGTCACTATGAAAAACTAAGACACAAAATTAGAGAAAAGTAAATGACAGATTGACAACTGACATAATGTCAGGCAAAAAGTAAATATTGAAAATCTACTATATAAAAATAAGTCGGGTTTTCCTTCCTGACGCTATAACTCCAAAACGCACGAACCGATTTCCACGGTTTTGCATTCGTTGAAAAGGTCTCGGGCTCCGTGAGGTTTATAGCGAAGAAAATTCAGGAAAAATAGCAATAAATTACATTATTAGAGCTAATAAAAATAAATTAAATTACATAAATCAGATGCAACCTTCATAGTCACTATGAAAAACTAAGACACAAAATTAGAGAAAAGTAAATGACAGATTGACAACTGACATAATGTCAGGCAAAAAGTAAATATTGAAAATTATTAAATTTAATATTCTTCAGTCATAATCATAGTCTTACAATCGAATAAGTCTACTATATAAAAATAAGTCGGGTTTTCGGTATTGTGTTCACTGTGAAATTGTGAAAAAAAAAGTAAAAAAAATAAGTTATTTCAAATCAAATTTCAAATATATTCTCGAGTATCTTTATTATTTATTTATTAATAACTGATATTATTGAATATAATTCATTATTAATCTATAACATAAAAATGAATCGCAAAATGTGTTGGTAAGCGCATAACTCAACAACGCCTGGACCAATTTGGCCAATCCTTTTATTTAAATGTTCGTTGAAGTTCAAAGATGGTTTTTACGGCGAGAAAAAATCGAATAATTGCCGGAAAACCCCTAAAACAGCTCTTTTCTTTTTCCCATACAAACGTTTTCTTTTACAATGAGCTTTATTGCTAATGTCTAAAGTTCATATTGAATTACAAGCACTCACTGTTGTTTAAACAATGTAGGTATGTTCTTAACGTCAAAGGGTCAATTTGCACATTCAAAGATATACCTACGGAGCAATCATAACCAATTTGGTGGTGAAATGATTTTATTAGCAGGAGATTTTCGTCAAACATTGCCAGTGATTCCACGATCAACACCAGCTGTTGAACTCAATGCATGTCTAAAGTACTCCAATTGTGGAAACATGTCAAAGTACTTCATTTAAGCAAGAATATGCATGTCGAATAGCAAAATTACCAATCTTGAAACATGTTCTCTAAACAACTCATTGATATTGGTAGTGGCAAATTTTCTATAGACATGTAGACTGGCTGCATTAACATTTCTCAAAGTTTTTGTCAGTTAACTCGATCAAAAGATGAACTTATCCAGAAGGTGTTTCCAGATGTTTCTCAAAATTACAGGAACCATGATTGGTTGAGCGAACGAGCTATATTGGCTGCAAAAAACATAGATGTAAATGAATTAAATTTAAAAATGCAAGAACAAATTACAGGCGAATCGAGGATATTTAAATCAGTTGATTCGGCTACTAACCAAGATGATGTAGTGAACTATCCACCAGAATTTTTAAACTCGCTGGGTTTGCCAGGATTGCCACCTCAAAATATTCAATTAAAGGTTGGATCGGTAGTTATAATGTTGTGAAATATCAACCAACCGCGTCTTTGCAACGGCACACGGTTAACGATAAAAAAATTACTAAACAACGTGATAGAAGCAACTATACTGAAAGGAAAGTATAAAGGAGAAGATGTTCTCATATCGCACATCTCAATTATTCCGAATGATGTGCCATTTGACTACAGTTTCCAGTTCGGCTTGCTTTTGCTATGACCATAAACAAGTCCCAGGGGCAATCATTAAGTGTTTGTGGTATTAATCTGGAAAACCCATGTTTCTCACTGTGGTCAATTGTATGTTGCCTGTTCCCGTGTTGGAAAACCATCAGATTTGTTTGTTTATGCGCCAGATAATCAAACAAAAAACATTGTATATCACAAAGCACTACAATGGAAATAAAACTGATTTTTGTTAATAATTATGATTCACATGATTAACAATAAAGGGATTACTTTTTTTTAAATGCTTATATATGTTTTATTTAATTATATTTCTTATTCACAACGCCCTATCACCAGGGTGACAGTTCTGTTCAGGAGATTTTTTGCCCCGACTATAAAATATGTACGAACAAAAAAATGTCACATTACAAATCATTTTGACAGGAATTTATTGCAATTTAATTAGGCAGTACAAAGTCTGCCGGGTCAGCTAGTGTTCCTATAAATGTTTATAAAATGAACACTACCGGGCCAAACTATGTTAAATTTTGATGGGACCAAATTTCAACTAAGTATTCCGCATCGAACTAAAAAAATCACGTAAATCGGATCATTAATCTCGGAGTAATCGGTGCATACATTCGAATTGAGAACCTCCTCCTGTCCAAGTAGGTTAAGAACAGTTCCCTACCTCACCGCAACTCAAGCAACACAGCTCAGCTAGTAACTCGATATGTTGTTATTGCACCTGGTATGAAACACAAAGGATATGTGCATGCGTTACAAATTCTTATATTTCTTATCTTGTAGGGAAAATCATAACAATTTCTCATGACTTAACAAGCGATATCCTGTGCCATTTAATTAATGAACTATGTATATCACACGGTTACTGCTTAGGTACTGTGTATTAAAGAATTATACTTATCACCCTGAAGAACACGGGATGAGTAGGAACTGATTGCTGGGGAATGCGTGACGATGTGTCAAATGTAATTTAAAATAGTTTATAAAAAAATGCCATTTTTTTTTACTTTTATTAGATTTTCTTTTTATGTGGACACTACCAACTAACTAATTGACAACCGGTTAACCGAGAGGTATCGTGTTACCCAGTAACTGGGTTATGGAGGTCCGACAGGCAGTCACTCCATTTAAAACACTGGTAAGTATTCAGCTGCATTCGGTTTAAACAGGAAACCAAAGAGGTCATATTTTGACTTTGGCTAATCATCTAAAATAGCGTAGGTACATTTGTTATTATATCTGACAATCTTATCGACATTTATTTATTTATAGAAATCTTTTAATTGATTAACTTATATTTTACTACACCTACTTGAGCTTTCAAATATGTAGTAAAAAATTTTTTGCACGCGTGACAATTTATTGTAACACTCGTACAGATAGCTGCCCCCCCCCCCCCCTCCCCTCCGCCTTAGAACCAATTTATAAGTTGTATTTGTTTTTATTATTTTACGTCCAATTCGCAGACCTAGTATTGAATTCATACAAAATTCCATAAGAATTGGTCAAACCGTTTCGGAGAACTTTTGTAACAAACAGTATGTGTGTCACGACAGTTTTATATATTAGATGATTATTATGTACCTTGTGATATATTATTATACACAATGTTTATTGTGTAGAATAAATAAACGAAATGTTATATACTTAAATGGTTAAAATAAGAGAGTTGAGAGAATTGAGAGAGAGAATGAGTTTGTTAGAGGTAGTCTCAAAGTGGCGCCTGTTATCGAGAAAATATTCTGTGGAAATCGGCTACCATAGTATGGTCATGTGATGCGAAGAAATGAGGAAAATATTTGGGAAAAGTTTTTTCACAACGTGTAAAAAAAACAGGGGAAAACCAAATTTACGATGGATGGATAGTGTAAAAGATGATGTAGGTACCTACCCGGGAAGAAGGTAAAGAGGCTGGTATTTTTTTTTACAGACAAGGTGAAAAATTAAAAAAAAAACCTTAAATAATTTTATTAAATATGTACACTTAAACTAACTACAAATTAAATAGTAAAAAAATACAAAAACCCCCTTCTAGAAGAAAAAAAAATGCTGCCAGTCTTCTGGGCACGTTTCCTGATGACAGCGATGGGGAGGAGTACTTTGACGCCTGAGTGTTCCGATTTTGTTTTTTAATAATAATTAATTATATTCTTGATATTTTTTTAAAAGTTTTTCCATCTTGTATTTCTCAGTATCAGTTCAAGTCTGGATTTGTGGCCGACTGATGGCAATAGGCTCGTCCCCTCTTACATAGGACTTAATCATAACTGCCGAAATGAGGGTGTACTACTGGTACACCTCTGCCTAACCCTTCTGGGAGAACAGGCGTGATGTTATGTTTAAGTGTGTTGTGAAAATTTCATTTCACTTCATTAAAAAGATAAGGTATATATCCAGTATATACCAAAAAATATTTATAGTAAAATTCCCTGTCAAGGTTGTTTCTTTTAAACCCTGTGTTTCTATTCACCCAGTTTGAGGGTAATTACCCAAATGATTCAATATATTTACGGAACTACCATTTATCATACCATTTAGTTTTCTGAGTAAAATTTATCTTTCTCTATGTCGCATTTGGAGCGTACATTTTGCAAGAAACCCAATCTTATCTATCGGATATCGGCGATAAAGAAATTCGAGGATAACGTGCGACACATCTACTTATTGTGACTTCAATAACATCCACTCGAAGACCCTGACGAGCCAATTGTTATCATGTTCATTGAAACTCTAATAGAACATAGTAAATCTACTAACCTGTTAATCTCCCACTTCAGGACAAAGGTCTCTTCTCATACAGAGAAGGCACGAGCATTGATCACCTTCACCACACTTGCTCAAGGCCGATTGTTGATTTTAGACCTATATTTACTATTAACTCTTACGTTTCTCACGATGTTTTCCTTTGCCGATGTCTAAGATTGAATATATCTTAGAGACTATTATGATATCTGAGATAAACTTAGCATATTGAATTGAATAATCGAATTGAAAAATATATATATAAATCTTTTGCTTTAGTTTCGGAATTTATCCCGGATAAAAATTGGAACAACCTAAGTACCTAACCAATTTTTATTAAACCTAATTTCATAACATTCTTACGTGTGTAATTTGATCCAAGGATAGAATCGTTTGGTACTACTGCACCACAGCAACGCGTAGAGTTCACCTAGTATCACCTATACCTATGTATATAATTACATCATCACGGGCTATTAACAATAATAAAAAAACAATAAAATATTGTTTTTTACCTATAATTGGCCCGGTTAAGGCCACTTTTCTTAGGAAAAAACATAGTACCTATCTACTTAATAGTTAATTTATTCTACATTTGGTAGACACTTAGGCATCACAGATAAGGTTATTTTAATGATTCATTAGTATTCTTATCTATTCTTTACAACCCTTAAAGTACCTTATAAAGTAGGATTTATATATGAAAATCAAAGAATAACTTAACAGCACTAATATCAAAAACGAAAATTTTTCGGATTTTTTGCAAAATTTTTAAACGATAGTAAATTTTCTCTTGAACAAATTATAAACAAAATCGTCAATATTTAAACGATTATATTCAATTGTCTCCGAACACTCCTTTGTTAGGTACCTACATAATTTTAATGTTGTGATATTTCAAAACGAATCGTTTATATTGAAATCATAGAAGATTTTCACGTGTGGTTCGAAGTTATAATTTCTTCTTATAATATTTTTATTACCTATTAGTAGAAATTGAGGCAAAGGAAGTTAATATCCTAATTTCTGATTATATAAAATTAACAAGGTAAAAATTAGAATGTCCCTTGCATGGATTGATTTTATACAAAAAATAATATGCAAAACTTAATTTGAAATAAAAATTTATATGAAATACAATTAATAAAATACTGTACTCGCTTTTGCTTGCTTTATTAGTTTAACAGGAACTATTTTATCTGTCCCAAAGTAATTGCAACCACATAAAGCTAATTACAAACAATTAATAAAAAACGTTTATTAATCTCTCTAAGAATAGAAAAATTAACTGCAGTGGATAGCGAACAGTCGCTCATTTATTACAATGGCGGACGCAAAAATAAGTACATCACTAAAAAGTGTTAATATTTTTACCCACTTTCTCAAAAAAACGAGTTTGTTTAAGTAAACCCACGTGCACAAGAGCACGTAAACAGTGTAAACACTCACTCGGAATGATATGGGTCGCCGAGTGAGATATTAAATGATGATAAATAATTAAATGAAATAGGTATTCCGTATGAACAATTACTTCATTGCTTTCCGTTACATCATGCTAAACATTAACCAAACATTTAATATAAATATGAATCATTTATGGTGTTACAAGAAGATGTGAAATAGATACCATAAATGGTGCATACAATGCAATATCGATCGCTTTTTTATGCAGTTTTAAAGCACTGCATATTTCTTTGCAGACTTTTGTATATTCATTTTTTTGGAATACAATTTGTAACTTTAACCAATTTAGCGAGTGTTTTACATCATTCTTAGCCTCTCCGAATGAATGGTGCAATATTAAGTTTTTAAAAATGGCACGTGTGCTTTTTCAAAGTTACTTAGGAGAAGCTGTTTTGTATCTATGTTAGTAGAGGCAAGATTGTCGGCTGTATTACGGTCTTATGTGAACTATTTTATTACTGGCAGAATGATAAGATTAATTACACTTGAACTATTGGCCTTTGACCGACATATTATCGTCATTAGCCAACTGTCCTCTTACTCCCACGTGTAATGTTGCCAATAGTGTTATTTATGATCGCTGTAATATCTTCAGAATTCCTAATCACTAAAGAAAATAATACGTGTCCAACAGTGTCGAGATACATTCAATCAGTTAAGTTAATAAGTGATTCGTCTGACCAACAGACCGGTCGCCGAGAGGGGCCACGGCCATCGCCATCGCGTCGCCCTTTACCGTTACATTGCATACTTGATTACCATTTCACGGACATGCACTCTCCTAAACTAAGTGATGCAATCTGTAGACATGTATTTAATTAAGCGGGACTGCGGCGCACCGTGAACATTATCACTTGCCGACAACGCGGAGCTGCATAGCCCCTGGGTACGGCGTCAATGCTACCAGATGACGCCACGGAGGTAGAAAAATAAAGGGGTCAGAGCTGTGTCGTTGATCCGAGAGTCTGCGACTGCGCGCTGAGGGGAAGTGGGGACCGCGGCCCCCCTCTCACTCCACTCCACGCCAACCCCGCAGCTTGACGCCCTACTCAACTGACGGTGCGCCCCACCGACGACCAGCATTCCGCACTCGACGCGAGGGCGAAGCGCACGCCCTGCTTTTAACGATCGCGTACGACGCGCCGCGCGCTCGCGGCTAGACGACCGCCATGTTTGACGTTTTCGGCTCCGTGAAGGGGCTTCTCAAGCTCGACTCTGTGTGCATCGACAACAATGTGTTCCGGCTACACTACAAAGCCACCGTGATCATACTGATCGCGTTTTCGCTGCTCGTCACGTCGCGGCAATACATCGGTGACCCCATCGACTGCATTGTCGACGAGATCCCGCTGGCTGTTATGGACACGTACTGCTGGATCTACTCAACTTTCACAATCCCCAACCGGCTGGTGGGACGCGTCGGCCAGGATGTGGTGCAGGCAGGCGTTGCCTCGCACGTCGAAGGCCAGGACGAGGTGAAATACCACAAGTACTACCAGTGGGTGTGTTTTGTGTTGTTCTTCCAAGCTATCTTGTTTTATGTGCCGCGATACCTGTGGAAAACATGGGAAGGGGGCCGCATTAAAATGTTAGTGCTCGACCTCAACTGCCCTGTAGTGGGAGACGAGTGCAAGGAGAGTCGCAAGAAGTTGCTTGTTGACTACTTCCACACAAACCTGCATACACAAAACTTCTACGCGTTCCGTTTCTTCATCTGCGAGGTGTTGAACTTCATCAACGTTGTCGGCCAGATCTTCTTCATGGACTTCTTCCTGGACGGAGAGTTCTCCACGTACGGCAGTGACGTGGTGAGTTTCACCGAGATGGAGCCGGAGGACCGCGTGGACCCGATGGCTCGAGTGTTCCCTAAAGTGACCAAGTGCACCTTCCACAAGTACGGTCCCTCGGGAACCGTGCAGAAGTTCGACGGCCTGTGCGTGCTGCCGCTGAACATCGTCAACGAGAAGATCTACGTGTTCCTGTGGTTCTGGTTTATGATTCTGTCGATCCTGAGCGGCATCTCGCTGATTTACCGCATGGCCGTGGTGGCGGGTCCGCGCGTGCGCCTGTACCTGCTGCGAGCGCGTAGCCGCCTCGCCCCGCAGGCGCAGGTGGAGACTGTGGCACGCGAGCTGCAGATCGGGGACTGGTTCGTACTCTACCAGCTCGGCAAGAACATCGACCCACTCATCTACAAGGAGTTGATGGGCGAGCTGGCCGAGAAGTTCGAAGGGAAGGACAGTGTGTAGTCTGTCGGGGCGTGTGAAGCGGCTAGTGGACTTTGGGTCGTCCGTGTGACGTGTTAATAGTGATCGAAGGCCCGGTCCGCGTGGCGGGCGGCTGGCGGGCGGCTACCTGCGCTGCGCCCGCGCCGCGGACCGGGCGGGGCGGCGCACAAAGAGCGCCAGGAGCGGCTGCACGCCGACATTCCATTACCCACGGCCGGCGCGGGGAACGACCTCCGCCGAGCCGCACTTGTTGTATTCCAGAACCGCTTTGAAACATTTTAACGCTACCGAAATTTAAATAGGTGAAATGACTCTTCCAAACGCAACACTTCGACTGAGTCGCGCCGCACAGGGCGCGCGTGCATTTAGCGTAAAGTTATCGGGGCATGTTTATACTAGTAGTCTAGTAGTCGTAGATGTAGTTAGATCTCGTGCCTTCGTTTTTGTATTTTGTATTATTTGTGTGCGAGTGTATCATGTTGAAGGAACGTCTCATTGTGATATGTAATTATTATTAATCTAAATTAAGTGACTAGAGTGTACGAAATAGAACGTGTGGACGGCTACACGATACGATATTGTATAAAGCAATAATAAAGCTAAACTGTAATAAAACGTAACTGAACTATTAATTATAAGATAAAGGCTAAGTATACAAAATGAAAGTCGACAATATTATACATATACATAAGTAATTCGTACTGATTTGTATTAAACTTTTTTACATTGATGAAATCGATAAATACCTGCGATCATGGTTGATATTTTCTGAATATATTTACTGCCACATTAATTTTGTATTATTTCGATAAGAACTCCTCATTATAAATGATGATTCAACTAATCTTGAAGATAACAATAACAAACCGCTTTGTTCAGCAGCCTCGACTCGACACAAAGCAACAACGAGCACTAGTAACGCCATCTAGTATACGTACACGGAATAAAACTTCATCATCACTGAGATAATAGATGGCGCTGTTATCACGATATGATTCAAGTTTCCCCTTCTATTCAATCTTGAAGCTTTTAGCGAAGTAGTTTAGTTCATTATTTAGGTATACAGACCAGAACAATTTCAAAATATTTGTCTAATAACAAGGGAGATTTGGCATTATTACAATCATTTACATTAGGAGTTAAAGTTAATCTAAATATAGCTTAATAATTAATAGTAAGTAGGTATCTGGATACTTTTTTCGGTTTTGGGGCTTAACCACTAATTACAATTGTCATGGTTTTCCGCCAAACCATAATTTTACTACATTCATTCAAATATTTCATTAATTACGAAAATGGTTTTGTAGGCAATTAGGATAACTCATTTAGCGTCATTAAATACCAATATATTAATGACATCAAGGAAGAATGGAACTTAAACGGAAAACACAAAATGTCTTACGTACGTACACGTGACGTAATTTATCTATCACTACCTGGTGCTCGAGTCTGCTATTGCAATCGTGTCTCAATGACCGGTCATTGATCGAATATTTGACAACTTTGACAGTTTTTGTATGGGAAATATGTCAAGTTTGACGTTATACTTCAAAAATCGATAATTGACCGGTCATTAAGACACGATTGCAACAGCAGGCTCGACCCCCTGGATGAATCATGTTGCTCTGTAGTGGAAAATAATATACTATCTAATATCTTAGTAAGAATACTTTAATTTATGGTTTGTCTTCCTCCACAGGGACACCGTCTTGCCACATTTCGATTCCTAAATCCAGCACCTGCATAGCTACTGCGTGTCCGCGTGTCTGCGTGTCTCCGTTGACACATAGTGATGATCACACAGACTAATTAGCTTGATGATCATTAGGAAAAATGTTAAACGATTAACGGTCAAACAGCTAGCTTCGTATTGGCTATCATCAGTGTGTATCTAGGATTATGTCAACTCAAAGCCCTGCTTTAGCACTAGTACTAATTCTTGACATAAGCTTAGCGCCATATCGAACGATTTGAAAATTTTAATACAAGTAGGTAGGTACTTGTATAACTTTTTTTAAATCGTTGCAGCAGATGCTGCACTGCAGGCAGCATTTAGGTGTAAATAAAATTATTGCAGCAAGCACAATTAGTAGTATTCACTATCTTAATAATACCTAAGTATACTCGAAACAGTAAGTATTTTAAATTGTATTATCATTGCCTATTGAAGTTGCCTTTGTGTCCTAGAGGTACTGTGTCTGTTCAGTTAGAATCACCCGCAGAAATGTGGGTGAAGTGAACAGTCAATGGGATGACAGCTTACTTCGTTTTCACTTCAACTACATTTTCACGGAGAGGTTTTGTCATTCGTTAGGACGCGGTTTCGAGCCCCGAGTCAGGCAGGCAGTGTTATGGAGTTTTTCGCCTATAATTCTTCAGTATTACAACATACAGTCTAAAAACATACAGTCGTCCGACGAAGCTGTCTAGACAGGGCAATCGTGCGGGGTGTGAGGGGCGAGACGCGGGAAAGCCGCTCCTGCACTGCGAACAAAACGATGTTCGTAGTGCGGGAGGTATTATTCAAGTCTAACGCGTGTAGAAGTTGTCGGCATTTTTCCAGAGATCAAAGGCGTCGTCCTACTGTATTAATATTTATACTGTGGTATTAGTTTAGACTGTGGTATTAGCTCGGAGTCTGGATCTGTGGTTGATTGATGGCAATTGGCTCACCACCTATATATTACATGGAACTTAAACATACTGGCGAAATGTATGTGTGCATTAGGTACAGATACTCCCCTAACTGCTTGTTGTCGCCATTGAAGTGACGTAAATGACACATTTATGACTGCAACAACCAAACTGCGTTAGTAACCACGTAACTAGTGTGTAGTGTAGGTACACAACGGCAGCTGTTTTTACGTAACAGGTATACGTGCGTCTGCGCACTCATGCGTGAACTGTACCGCACAAGATAGTATTAGGTAAAGGATACTCCGTGGCCGCACCGGAAATTGCCACACTGTATATATCTACCTATGTGTCAATAATAATGTTAGGTTATTTTGTCCCTAAGTGTAGGTACAAAACTAAGCTGGCAGAAAAGTCGACACCGGCTCAGTTGCCATAAGGGAAAAAAATATATAAAACTAGCAGACGTGATGCAGTTTCATCCGCGTAGTTTCAGTTCCCGTGGGAATACAGGGATAAAAAGTAATGTCACCCGGGGATAGCGTAGCTACCCAACGGTGAAAGATTTTTTCAAATCGGTCCAGTAGTTTTGGACCCTATTCAATGCAAACAAACAAACAATCAAATCTTTTCTCTTCATAGTATTAGTATAGATTCCCTCGCTATGAAAATGACTAGTTATCGCCTAGAGGTCTATTCGACCATTATAATTATATTTTATGTTTTTAATAGAAAATAACAACTTTGCTTTGAATTCCCGTGTAGGTATATCACGTACATACCTACTGCTGTCATATTTTTGTTTATTTCCAAAAGGTTGATCACGATTCTCGATGGTTACGTTAAAAACTTGATGTTAGAGGAATTGCTAAAGTTTATCTTATATATTTCTAACATAAATGTATGCTCAAAATATTACCTTTCTGCACTTCTCCGCCACATAGACTTTCTCTTTGCCAAATCGCACTATCCTCCTTGCGCGCAATTTTCTTAAAAAGTGATCCAGAGATTTCTCTTAGCGTATTAATATATAGACTCCACTTTAACATTCAAATGCTGGAATTTCTGAGTTTATTTACACTATTACTTACTGACAACTGCGTACACTGACTGATCCGAATAAAGAAAGAAAAGAAAGAAAGAAAGTGACGAATACTGACTTTAGATGGGAAAATTGAAATAATTTGATTTGGGAGTAGTGACGTCTCAGTTTATTTCGGTGATTCTTTTAAAATAGTCAGATAGAAAACCCCAAGCTCACTTAGTTTTCAACATAATATTTCCTTGTTTGACCGTGTACCCACCTATACAACTTACCTAAAATTCACATGGTAAGTAAATCTACTTATTGACTCCATTTGGTGCAATCATGTTCACAAACATTTTGTTAATTTTTCATTCACAACTTTTTACTTTGTCCTATGTGTTGAGAAGTTTAAATAACCAAACATCTAAGACAGAGAATGTCTACTAAACAAAGCCGGAACGTGTGAAATATTTCACTGAGCCATCAGTGTATGCGTCGGTCGTGATGTTTGCCTGCGCCGGCGCAACAACGTTCCGGGAAGTCCTCGTTTACCTGGCTAGAACAAACGGTGGGACCACCTTTGTTCGAATGGACTCGAACGCGCTACACAATATATTTCTTACTTGTATTAGGTACTTTGAATACCTTCATGATACAGACAGACGCGAGAGCCGAGAATTCATGACTAAACGTGTCAAATAATCTCAGAAATAACATGACAAATAATGAAATAGGTAACTTTATTATATTGGGTTAAAAACTGTTTTATTCTAAATATTTTATCTAAGTACCTATATGTATTTGCATAGATATTTACAATTGCCTTAATAAGTACTTAAATATACGGATGCAATAGAAATCGCATCACTGTCCACTGGAAATGTACCAAAAAGACTGGCGGCATTGCCACGTTGTATTGTATGTATGGCATGAATGCTTACCTACACTTAAACCAAGATAAAAGCAGCTGGCCCTTAGGGTCACGCAAAGTGTCTACTTATATTAGAAGATGTTAAGGCGTGACACTGTGACAGCCCAGTAGTTATGGCGTCGCCACTTATTCACGACGTTATGGGTTCAAATCCTGACATGTACCGAAGTAATTTATTATACTTATTTAATGTTTTTTTTTTTAAATATCTTAGACATCACATATATCGATGAAGGAAAACGTCGGGCGTCGTACTTAATGAAACCTGAGTCTTCAGTTTATCGGTAGGTATTTATAATAAATATAATATAAGTAGATTTATCGTAGGTATTTATCACACATTCACACCACTCATATTTTCAAGAATTCCAAGAACACACAAGTGTCACTTGGACTACAACTCACCTAAAGTACGTTCAGAGGTACCTACTTATCGGTACTCAGGTGCTCACTAGCTAATAAGTTGCACAAGCACGTAAATACCTAGATGCAGACCTAATTCTAGGTCTAAACGCATTTTGGAATGGGCTATTTAAAAAAAAATGTTTAGTCCGTCATCTAGATTACAAGAAATTACACGACACGTATTTTTTTCTTTTTCGAATTGATGGAAAACTGAAAGAAAAGAAAGAAAGAAAGAAAGAAAAATATTTATTTGACATCAGTCATCAAAACACACATACACACAATAATTTATAAAACAATAGAAGATAATATACAATAGTAGGTACACATCATGTGCAGTGTGCCTCACGACTGCGCCAAAAAGGTCCATTTCAGCATTCATGCCAGACAGGTGATGCTGTCTGACGGTGGTCTTCCAATGAACCTTGAGGGGTACCCAGTGACGGAAAGAAATAAATAAATAGAAAACGAGTAAGTAAATTAAGTAAATCAGTTCAGTGTAGTAGGTAATGAGAAGAGGTCGGTTATACATAAATGTAAAAAATAAATATATAACTGCTTAGATTAAGCGCATTAAAGTTGAGGGGGGGGGGGGGGTTGTAACCTCATTTATATATCCTACTAATATTATAAACGCGAAAGTTTGTAAGTATGGATGATGGATGGATGGATGGACTTTTTCTCGTAAAAACTACTGACTGGATTTTAATAAAATTTGGTATGGAGTTAGCTGACACCCTGGATTAACACATAGGCTTTTTATCCCTGTATTCCCACGGGAACGGGACCTACGCGGATGAAACCGCGGGATGTCTGCTAGTATACTATAGTAACTATACTGGCTGGTGAGGTCATGCGACATTTTGACTCGATGTATCGCCGTTCCCTCACTCTGGGCCTTATTAAATAAGCTCAAAGTAGCCTAACGAGCTATGGAGAGGGCTAAGCTCGAAGTCTCTCTGCGAGATCGAATCAGAAATGAGGGGATCCGTACAAGAACCAAGGTTACCGACATAACCCAGCGGATTAGCAGGTTGAAGTGGCAGTGGGCAGGGCACATAGCACGGAGGACTGATGACCGATGGGGTCGAAAGGTTCTCGAGTGGAGGCCACATATCGGCAAGCGCAGCGTAGGACGTTCACCCACAAGGTGGGCAGACGACCTCATTCCAACCAGTCTTATTGGAGATCTATAGGGGTGGCCTATATCCAGCAGTGGACTTCCTATGATGAAATGATGATGAATGATGATGATCGCCGTTATTTTAAAAATATTTGTCGAATATTTTCTTGTAATCTAGATGAGGGACTAAAAGCGAAAATTTTGTCAAATAGCCCATTCTTCCTCTCTTCATGGGGTTCCGGTTAGTGGCTAAACTGGTGTAAGTTTAAGCCACGTCTGACTTGGCTTCACATGCCGTTGAGAATAATCGCTCAGGTTTTCTCACAATGTGGATAACCTGTTTTTCTATTCCAATTGGCCAAGTACATTTCAAATCTCAACATCATCCAGTGGTTATGGCTGTGATCGGCGCACACGCTTAGATCAGATACGAGTACGAGTAGGTACGAGTGATCCAATAAGGCCATCCGCGCACTAGGCAGCCTGGCTGAGGCAGCCAGTCAAACGTATACCCGCGTTCTTTAGCAGCCACGGAATGTATGAATATTTTTGGCTCCACAGCCTGACTGCGCATCCAGGCTGCCTAGTGCGCAGGGGCCCTAAGAGTTCCGTTGTTTTGATTCTGACGCAGGGAACTCTAAAAAAATCGTTAAGTTTCTATATTCGTTGTCTGTCCTATTTTGGCCAAAACGACAATCTCATGGCTACTGAAAATTTTAGTTTAGGTAGGTACGCTAAGAGCCGGTGGGGTCGAAAGGTTCTCGAGTGGAGGCCACGTATCGGCAAGCGCAGAGTAGGACGTCCACCCACAAGCTAGGTGGACAGACGACCTCATTAAGGCCGCGGGAACGCCGCTTCCAACCGGTCTTATTGGAGATCGATAGGGGAGGCTTATGTCCAGCAGTGGACTTCCTATGGCTGAAATGATGATGATGATGATGACGCTAAGAGATTTAATACACTAAAGAGAGGACATACCTACGTCATAAAAACCTAGTGATCCCATCCTGGTCTCAGTAACACTATCTAGCATAATATTATTAAAGCAATGTTGGAGTGGCAGCGGAGCTTTTGTCCGCTAGGATACAAGTATCGCATAGGAATTATGTTCGTGATGTCCCGTCTAGGCCAGGACGAGATGAATTCCTAGCACATTTTAACAAATCTGATATAGACCTACTTTGTTTTTGCTTTTTTCCTATCACTGTCGCACTAAAAGTGCAAGACAGAGACGGCAACATGTCCAGCTTAGTAGTGTTTACTAAAAGTCCTCGACCTACTATGAAATAAACTAGACGGTCCTATGAATTGTGAGTGCTCAAGTGTGGTACCTAGGTGTAGTACCACGTACCACAGTATAAATATATAATGACACTTGTGGTGTCACAGGCCATTTGTATTGAAAACTAATAAACAACTTTATTTATTCATAGGTTATATAATAAGTTTTATAGGTTATCATCTGAATGCTAAGCATGAGTTCCTGGGTTCGATTTTCAGGTTGAGTAGGTAAAGTGGCATTGGGTTATTATTTATTTATTTATACTTAGGTACAGACGCCAGCACGTCAAGTTACCCCAATGTGTCAAATTTCTTTGATCGTTTTTCAAGTTTATGGCGTACCGCGTAGGTACAGAATAAGGTTCATATTCACTTGTGTGAAATTTGACACATCGTGGTAACTTGATGTCTCTCTAATTATATACTCGTACAATACAAACAGCTAATTTTTACAATGACAGGATAAAACAAATGAATAATAAAGGACTAAATCAGTTAATAAATCTGCACGTAGGTATCATGAACTAAAATAAATAGACAAGCTTATAAATTTTGATTTCAACAACAATGACAGTACACATCAAGGGAAATTACTCATTGTTTTAGTAGGTATTACTTTTGGCGATAAGCTCGTAGAAATGACAAAATTCCGTAAGTATAGGTAAGTGTGACTCACTCCCGCGTAGGGTGTGGTCCCACGTAGATAGATATAATTCTATTCCTGTAATAGTACATTATGATATAAGTGCGGTAAGTTGATAATTACAGCCGAGGCACTATTGCTAGAAGAAAGCAGAGGCTGTAATTATCATAGCGCACGTCGTCGGTATGTCATACGACGTTTTGTAACATATTAGCCTGAATCTTCTATATCTTTGGCTGAAAAAATGGAGAATACAACCTAGTTCAACCAAGTCAGTTCAAGTGACTTTCACTCTCCGGAAGGGTGACTGTGCTCCAGTGTACATGGAAAATAAACCTCTGCCAAACAGTAACACAGTTAAATACCTGGGGATACACCTGGATAGAAGGCTTACCTGGGCCAATCACATTAAGGCCAAGAAAAAGGCAGCTCTAATAGAGATGAAAAGTCTTACCTGGCTGTTAGGAAAACAATCAAAGTTATCTCTTAACAACAAGATACTTGTTTATTATAAAGTTATAATAAAACCAATCTGGACTTACGGAATAGAACTCTGGGGTGCGGCATGTAACTCCAATATCGAGATTTTGCAAAGGTTCCAAAACTTAGCTCTGAGAACAATATCAAGCGCACCCTGGTTTGTCAGAAACACAGAAATTCACGACCATCTTAAAATAACAACCGTAAAAGAAGAACTGTGTGAAAAATGCAAAACATATAAACAGAGGCTAAGCAGGCACAGCAATATCTTGGCCAAGAACCTCCTAAATAGACAAGGGGATATAATCCGCTTAAAGAGATGGCAAATCCTGAACCTGGATAAGAGACGGTAAAATCAAAAGCTTTCCAAAGTGATGAATCAGACAATGTGATTGTTCAATGGAACAACACAAATATAATCTCTCACGAAGATCCCATCTGATTATGGCAAGATTGCCGATCGCAGATTATAGGAGAACAAAAAAAAAAAAAAAAAAAAAAAATTGCGAGGAAATAAATAAAACTCGGACTGAAATTTTAAAATGAAAACAATACAGTGAAAAGAAAAAGCGCGAGGAATATTTTACTTGTTCACAAATTAGCGATGCGCGCGCATCAGTACTTTTTTTATTTTAAGTCAAAGGCTCAAAAACAGCCAGTTTTACTAACAGGTAAATTACTTAATTTTTTTTTTGTTTTTGTCACAAATGGTTGTAATTTATTGTCAATATTAATTAAATTAACGAATTAAGTAAATGTAATATACATATACACATATATACATATACATATATGTATGTGTATAGTATGTGTATGTGTAATGTTTTTTATATTTTATCTCCCAAAGTTAATTTTATTCATAAAATGTTGAATTATTGTTGGGTGTACACAATTAAGTATGATAAACTTTCTTTTACTATGGGGCCAACACCGCAACCCGAAAAAATAATAATTACCTAGGTATTACCTTTAATAAGAAGCCTACCTTTATAGTAACGAAAAAAATAAAACCGACTTAAAAAAAACACTAGCCGGTGTAAAATAACTCTAAATTAGGAAGTCTGTGGCTTTGGTGGTTTTGTCTTATTCATGATGGGCCACCGACTTCCGAATTTAGAGTTATTTTACACCGGCTAGTGTTTTTTTTAAGTCGGTTTTATTTTTTGCAAAAAAGATTTTTATTTTTTCATTTTTAGTTGTTCCCATACAAATATTTGCCATGAATTTATGTTTATATTGTTATTTGTTAACAATACATGTCATGGTAATAGGGTTATCCACTTATCCCTAATAAATGAAACTTAACATACCTAACTGTCGAAATCTAGGTATATTGTACACATCTGCATACCCCTCAGAGCATACAGGCGTGATGATACGTCATGATGTTGTCTAAACAATAAATATACAAGCGATTCCAGCAATCACGACAGATTTGCCGTCTATTTTTGAAGAGTTCCATTGTATATCTCCGAAGATCAGCACCAGATCTTCACCAAATTAAAACGGGACCGCCTCGGGAGTATACTCTTTCAAATAAAAAAAGAATTTTGAGAATCGGTCCACAAATGGGGGAGAAATCGCGTAACAAACACACAAAAAAAAAAAAAAAAAAAAAAACATACCGTCGAATTGAGAACCTCCTCCTTTTTTTGAAGTCGGTTAAAAATAGGAAGACATTTTGTATTATAAGAGACATGCTTTGTATGACAATTCTTATTGTGAAACTGTAGTATGTATGGGCCTGTGCCAATGCCCTTAATACAAGTTATTCTATAACTTAGTAAGGGTGCTGGTTGCAACACCTACCTATTATGTTAACTAGTTTAAGTCAAGTGTATAGTACAGAGTACAGCTGGTTGTATTTAATGTTAACATCTTTATGTGAATAAATTATGTGAATAAAATGTGAAAAATGTGATTTTGTATTATAAGAGACATGCTTTGTATGACGTATTTATCACTTACCTTGGATGTCATTGTATGCGGATTCTACTATAGGAACTATAACTACTTACCTATTAGGTAATTCGTCTGATGTATGAACGTAAGACGTAATAAATTATTTCATCCACACAATTAATTTAGAAAAACCTGGCTATTATATTAAAAGTTATAACATAACATCACGCCTGTATAATCCCCGAAGGGTTAGGCAGAGTTGTGCCTAGTAATATAGTATTCCCACATTTCGCCAAATATGTTTAAGTCCCACGTAGTAGGGGAGCGAGTCTATTGCCATCAATCGGGTACAAATCCAAACTTACAATTATAAACCTAGCCTAAAAAAAAAGACCCGAAGTAGTGAAATCTACATGCAATCTTAAAAAAACAAGCAAAGATAAGCACAAAAACAAAATCAAAACTAAAAGGTACTCAACTACCGAATAAGATTTTTTTGGTTCGCCAAACACAACTCTATGACTTGACTAAACCATAAACACTCATTAATTAGACGCACGACCTTGGTACCCCATTGTTACTTCCTATTCCAATTGTTTCCATTGTCGACCACGATAGCCGAGCTATTAGACAGTTTAATTCATGCAAATTTAAATAATTAACCATTTACTTAGTTACCTAATTAAAATGTACCTATAGACCGCTGTTTTTTTTTAGTTTATTTGAAAGAGGAACATGTAGATTAGTTAAATAAATCTAGAACAAACAAACAATATTAGCAGCAGTTAAGACGTGGAGATTGGCACCAAATAAGAGAAGCCTATACCCAGCAGTGGGTGAAGTCGGGCTGTGGATGATAGTCAAAAGTCAAAGTCTAATATGGTTTTATTCTTTTTCTTATTCTTATTCTTTCAACACCGCACCAAAAAATAAAACTCCCTGTTTAACCGGATACAGCGGAATACCAAGATTTTACATGAAGCGAGTCTATCAGACTTCCATTACCCAGTAGCTGGGTAACATGATACCCCTTGGTTGACAAGTGGTCAGACTTTCGGAATTTACACAATCTAAAGCCGGGAACGTCGGCGTAACGTGCTTTTCGAAACACAGAAGGATCTCTACATTTTATTAAGGTGACCCTTCTATTCCATGGACCGTTCTCGGTGCGCTAAGCTTAATTAATTACCTGCTTAAGATAGGTAGATATTCTGTAAATGGCGTTATTAATAATCCTTTATGGAGCGCAAACATATAACATGACAAATCTTACAACTGCATGCGTCGGTAATATGTGTCAGACCAAATCACAATCCATACCTACTTAGTGGCTAGGGTTGCCAACCGACCTCTTAAATAGAGTATTGTAATTTGTACTCTATTTCTATTAGGTGTAGGTACCTACTTTTACTATTATAGAGTACGCCAAAAAGTTTTTTTTTTTTTCAACATAATGTTTACCATAGTCATGATTGCATACCCCGAAAATACTTGTTAATATGTAAATCTTCGCAAAAGACACAAAAGTGCAGATGAACCTACCACAGACTGTCATTGTTTTTAAATTATTTTCTTTCGAAATATGAACCACCCGTTTGTAAATAAAGTTGAAAAACTATCAAAGAAATTTAAAACATTGGGGTAGCTCGCTGTGCTGGACACTGTATGTAGTACAATACAAAGTTAACACAAGGAAAATTTAACTTACTTAACTAGTTAAGTTTTATTATTTATTTATTCAATAACTCAAGCACACAAATGTACAGAGGCGGTCTTAATGCCATACGCATTTTCTAATAGTCAACCTTAAGTTGATGCAGAGGAAAGCAGTGGTAGGTGCAATCAAAGTACTTAGTGGTGGTGGTGGTTTGGTTGGTGTAGTTTTGCCTCTTTATTTACCGACTAAAATCAGATACACCCTATTTCTTTTAAAAGATGGCAACCCTACTTGTGGCCGATATAGGGTAAGGCGTATTATTTCCATAACCTGCAATCATTGAGTGCAGTTAACGAGATCAAAGAAAAACAACCTCGTCAAAAACAATGTTACTTAAAAGCAATATTTTAATCTTAATTATACACCTACTGTTACAGAACAGACCATTTAAGTTAGTAAACTAATTATATAGGTACCTACCTAAGTTACTAATTGTCGTTGAATGTTATGGTTTACCTAATATGTTGATGTTTAAAAAAAAGATAAAGTTATTTCATAAATATTATTGTAAGTATGTCTATGATATCTCAAAACATAAAATACACATTTACGAAACACTAGCACTACCTATGTTTCGCGGATTCGTTCGCGTGCATTTCGTACTTTAACATCCCCGCAAACTCCTCTTAGTTTTGGGAATACAATATAGCCTATGACACTAACAAAATATAATGTGGTTTTTAATTGGTAGGTACCTACAAGAATTTTCAAAATCGATTCCGTAGATCCCGAGATTTATACCCCTACAACGTCGCAAACTTTACCTCTTAGAATATTAATACAAAAGTATAGATAAACTCACCTTTTTTGTTTTTGGGGGTAGGCAGAAACCACAGAACCCTACACCGCCTCGTACTACACCGCCTGTTGCCTACTAAATATCTTCTTGGAAACTAAAAGCAGCATTTTCTTGTAGCATGCACTTAGGTATTAAGCAGTTACAACGGCCATAATGTAGATCCTAATTCCACCTATCTTTATTTATGTAATGTTTTATGTGTATTAGTCACCGAACAGCGCCTAAATGGCATGAATGATTTTGATAACCTAATTGTTTTGTATGTGTTTGAGTGGATCCCTCCGAATGGTTTATATTGATTGATTGGAGATTTACTGGAACTTCAACAACATGATTTAGGATTAGTGTCCCTATTAGTATTTTCTTTCTAAATTTTGACCTTATCCAAATTTATTTTGGGAGAGAGTATTCTATTCTATTCTATTCTAACATTTATTTATACTTAGCTGAAATCACGCAAACGTAATTGGTGCTCGTGTCTACTCTGTGTCTATATATGTGAAGAACCCCGCAGTAACGCATTAACAGGCTGGTATCAACAGTTTCAGTTAAGTCTAGATTATTTCACGCTTTCATCCTATCGCAGCTAGAGTTGCAATGTTATGTCAACTCAGCCGTTGCGATTGCAAGGCAACGGGTCAACACATTGCAGGTTGTTTATGCAATACACACGTAGTAATCGTTGCAGAACGCGTTGGTCTGATATGGCTACTTTTTATCCACGACTGTTTTATCTTAAGAGACCACTTACATTTATAATTAACATAACACAACATCACGCCTGTAATCCCCGAAGAGTTAGGCAGAGGTATAAGTACCAGTAAGTGGGTACACCCACATTTCGCCAGTTATGTTTAAGTCCCATGTAATAGGGAGTGAGCCTATTCAAATTCCATTGCCATCAATCGGTCACAAATCCAGATTCCGGGCTGCTGCTGAGATATTCGCTTTGCCCGACCCGGGAATCGAACCCGGGACCTCTTGCTCAGCAGTATCGCTTGCGACTACTACACCAACGAGGCAGTTAGGTACTGACATTTATAATTCTGCCCTTAAAAGGCCACCAGCAGGGCTAGCATGGCCGGAGATATTCATTCCACGGGGAGAGGATAAAATACTATTCCCCTCTGTCATTTTTATCCACCCTACGAGCATGGCGACATGGGTGGATAAACTATTCACGGGGATAAACCAGGGGAAACGCTTGTCCCCGAAATTATTGCCATTATAAGAAAACTTTTATGAAAATACACAATAGTAAGAATGTCATGTAAACCAAAGTACTTTCATCGTTTTATTACATCTGTACTGGATATTTATTTTGTTTTGTTGTCAATTGGGATTGCTCGAATCACGAAATCTTTCACTAGTCGCCATGCTCTAAGCCGTGGATGAGTATCCACGTCTAATGTCAAAAAGTGATATAATTCTCTTTCCCCCTGTTGCCGTGCTTTGGCAGGTGGATAAGATAATTGTATCCCTTGTCAGTGGAAATAACCGGTGGATAAAAGTTATATCCCCAGCCCATGCTAGCCCTGCAGGGGGTCGGATCTGCTATTGCAATCGTGTCTCAATGATCGGTCAATGATGATCGATTTTTGACGTATAACGTCACCTCAAACTTATGACACATTTCCCATACAAAAACTGTCAAAGTTGTCAAATATTCGATCAATGACCGTTTATTGTGTATCTTGATAGTTCATAATGATCCTCACTGGGCAAAGTATTCAACGATTGAATGTCAAAAAGTTAGTTTCGTTTGGGTTAGTGTGTATCTAAGATGACGTCACGCACACTCGCAAAGATGCGACGAAGCGCACAATACCTCGTCTGGTAGTCACCGTAACTGGAAGACCACTTAAAGTGCAGTAACAATTTTATTTAAATTCCCAGTTGTCATCAAAGTCATCAACTGGATGCCGGTTAGTCACAATTGCATGCAATGAAACAATAGCTAATAGGTAAGTAGGAGGAGTTATCATCATTTGCCAAAGAATTTCAGTAAACCATTTAATGTCAGGTTACTGCCATGCCTTTTTTCAAATAAATTAGGATCCTAGTCGTTACCCTTGCGCCATCTCATATTCCAAGTACGGCGAGCTGTGTTGGCGCTGCTGCTGCAGCTGCTGAGGCCCTCAAGCGGCGCAAATACTGTAACCTCAATGGAAGTTACAGTTTTGAGCCGTTTGGGGTCGAAACGCTCGGGTCATGGGGTCCGAGTGCACGCAGCCTTTTCAAGGAGATTTCTCGCCGACTGGTCGACACTTCGCGTGACCAGAGGGCTGGCTTATACTTTGGCCAAAGAATTAGCATTGCCATCCAACGTGGCAATGCTGCCAGTCTTCTGGGCACGTTTCCTGATGACAGCGATGGGGAGGAGTACTTTGACGCCCGAGTGTTCCGATTTTGATTTTTGTTTTTTTTCTAGAAGGGGGTTTTTGTAATTTTTTTAATTTGTAGGTAGTTTAAGTGTATACATATTTAATTTATTTTAATTAGTTTTATTGAATTTTAGATTTTAGTCGTTATTTATATAAAAGAATTTAACATAATTATTAAATTGCAATGTAATAAAGAAAGAAAGAATAGTCGTTAGATGCAGGTAAATATTAGTAATTCACCCCAGCCCAGTTACTGGGTTACACGATACCCCTTACTAATACTGGTTGTCAGAGTTTGTAGTTTCTAACGTCTTACAAATATCCATAAATGGCGGCCGGGCATAGGAGCGCCGCACCCATCCTTTACAATACAACAACATTCATACAAGACAAACTATTTGATCTAAATACGAATCACTACTAGTTGATGTCTGTCAGCTGTTGAAACTAATTAAAAGTTATTTAATGGATGTTTAACGAGCTGCCGACACGAGTAATGTTGATACAACATCACAGGATGCGTGTCATAAACGTTCGCACTTACTCACAACAGAGCATCGTCATATATTATATTTAATATGTTTAACTACACGGAGATAGGAGGATTTAAGAATTAAGGGGGATGTGAAAGAAAGAAAGAAAAGAAAGAAAATACATTTATTGGCAACAGTTGGATACACGCACAGTAAAAAAAAATAACACAATAACAAAAAAAAGACACAAAAATGGCATGTCTCACGGCTGCGCCAAAAGGCTCATTTCAGCGGTAATGCCAGACAGATGCTGAGATGCTTGCCTGAAGCTGATTTTCAAATGAACCTTTGGGGACAAGTGACGGACGAGTAACATTTATCAATGAATGAATGATTATCATTTATCTTTTTTTTTATGTGCTAGGCCCTAGTGCCCGAAATTAAAATTTTCTTCTGTTTTTGTCAATTTGCCTTTCAGTGTCAGGCTGTATGTTGAATAAAATATGATTTGCGACCGTAGTGTTTACAGAATTATAATTATTCAAATCATTATGTAAGTAAGCTCATATAAAACACAAAAAAAAAATCGCGGGCCACCCTGTCACATCCACCTTAAACTGGTTTTTTTTTAAATCAGAACGCGGTAGTCTCTGGAACTGTCAGTAGGGTTTGAAAAAAAAATGTAGCATTTAATAGCTCAATAATTCTTGAGGAAATACCTATGTAATTATTATGGTGGTATGGCTCAGGAATCAGGACTTTCAGGAGTTGGAGTGTTTTGGGAATAGTGTGGTGGGTTTGTAATTTGTATCCATAACTCAGACTAACATAAAAAGGAAGATAGCGCGCCGCGAACATCAAAAGTGAAGCCACCTTTTTATCTATGTGTGCCTCAAAGGGAATAATATTTTATGCGGGAGCTAATACTATACAAGTTAGTACAAGTTAGACTGTAGACTATAGTATTGTAGGTAGGTACCTCAATTGTATTCAATCCATTAAAAAGGAAAACAGAAAACTAGTTATCTCGAAGTAAGAAATCTTATTTAACACGTTGACAGCCCCGTTCTACATTGGAAAATCTCGTTTTTTTATATTTTAATTATAAATCGTATCATGGCAACCCTCGCACTTAATGTCACTGCGGTACCCACTAAGAACGATGAGCATGGTTTTAGTGTGTGTGCGCGTAAGGCTTCACTTTTGATGGTAGCGCCGCGCCGCCGCCGCCCGTCTTCCTTTTTTTGTTGGTCTAAGATCCATAATAAATAAGTACCTATAACCATTAGAATTATGTAAGTACCTACACTTAATCCAATACTGAAACTGATAACAGTCGGTAGACAATTCGTTTAAAGTCAAGAAGGTCATGCAGTGGACTACTGATAAGAATATGCGGGCAAAAAATAATAAGTAAGTCACTGGATTATAATGATCTATAGTTTGCATTAAACGACCTTTTGATCTGGAATTTCTGTATCTGTCCACAGACTATCACACACATTTGTGACACATAATAACTGTTTAAAGGTTGTGTGTAGTTAGGAATCTCTTTAATTTATTAAAAACTCCATTAACTAATAGAAACATTAATGTAATACCACTTACAAATGTTTCCTAGAAGCGACAATCACCGGTACCTACCTTCTAAAAAAAATCGATTACTATTAGATAAACTACCTGCTGGTAGTTTATCTAATAGCAACCGATTTTTTTTAGGTTGTTTGTAGGTCACAGGTATTTGATGGGCTGGTACTGCTGTACCAGCCCATCAAATACCTGTGACCTACAAACCCAACTGTAAGAATAGACCGTTCTTTAAAATCATTTGTTCCAAGCTAGGACACACGCGTCGAACAGTTGACAAGGCCCGCATTGTGCCGGATCCATGCATGTTGATCATGATACACAGATGACATCGATTGCGAATGGACGTCTCGTGATAATGATTGACCTTGGCGTAATCGTAACATCGGGTAGGCGTAGCGTTTATTATCATAATTGTCGTTATCTTTAATAGAATTTTTGTTAAACTACGCCAGTAAATAGTAAAAGTTTGTAGGCGACTGTGATTATGGTTGAAACTTATTACAACAGTAATACCTAATAAAACAGGGTGCATATAGAAACGTGGGGATGAATACATTTTGTTTTGATTCAACCTCTGCGCTTAAGGCTTATATTCTATTTCTATTCTATTTTTGTTTATGGCAAACAGAGCCGATGTCGACTATTCTGCCAATGTCTAAAGTGTATTGGACAGCAAGTGCGCAAAAAAAAAAAAAAAAATTCTTCAGTTGATACAGTTGGACTCAATGTAGATCTGCATGGGTTAGTATGGGACTTAAGGCTTATAGAAACACGTGTTTCGTAATCTTCTCTGCTACTTATTTTTAGTGTTCCATACACAAAAAAACACAATCAATGCTATTTTTAGCAATCGCTCTATTTGCAATGGTGGCACTGTTGACAATTCTAGAGAGGACTACCTATATAATTGGTATCAGCTTAAAACACAAATAAAACTCTTACTGTGAATTTTCTCGTAAAATATATTGGTTATAATAAGAATTTGTTGATTAAGACTAATTTATCGGTAATGGCAATACCGAACAGTCATCATTTTTAGTTCATTTTGGCTCCACTCTAATTCATTCACTATTATGAGACTCATTCAATCATCGTTACTGTTTGTTTACATTTTTAATTGATGTTTCAAAAACAATATTATTAATAGTCTACTTATGGAAATATTAATTGGAACAGACTGACTGACGGTGACGACGCAACGGTCACACGGTGGCGGCGATCAAAGACATTCAATACCTATAGACCGGACATCACGAACAAAATTTTCGTCCGAAAAAGTGTGTCCTGCCGGACACAAGTCTATGAGTTTTTTTTTAGTACGCTCCGCTGCCGCTCCAATATTCATATATTATTCTAGATGGCGTTACTGAGACATGGGATCAAAGTTTTTCTATGACATTTCCACGCATGTCCGCTCTATAGTCTTTTAAATCTCTTTGGCGGCGATTGATTAAGTTGTGACTTTCGCTGCAAAATTAAAATTATTTTTGGTTTAGCTGTTCATAAACTACTATAGATCTTCAATCGTTCAACTAAAATTAATGGCTTGCAAAGTAAATGTCGCAGTGAGCTGTTTTTTTCTCCCTCAATATTTTTATTTTGACTCCAAATTGCGCAAAGGTTTTTTTTTATGCTGAATGTGACGTTTCATTTTATTTCATTTATTTTTTTATTATGGCAAACTGATGTTTCATTCATTTTTGGATCCATTCATTCAGTGACTTGACGTTGACAGCTCATTTTTTTATTGACAGTTTGTTGAGTGAGATTCTGTTCTGCACAGTGTGACCAGATTCAGTATTTTAATACTTTTTGAGTATATTTTAGTAAGTTTTCCAAGAGTCAGTATTTTTAAAGGTATATTGGCGGAAGCCAGTAGTTTTGGGTATATCTTGGAAAAAAGTTATGGCAATACCATAGCCATGTCATAAAACTATTAAAAAAAAACTGCGTACATTGATGTTCAGGGGAATTTCCGGATTTATTGTATATTTCATTTTGGAGCAAAGATCAGTAAGTTACAGATAGGACATGATAGGTGGGCTCCCTAGAATTACATATAGTATCCAATCATCTAGTCACAAAATGATTTTCTGTTCTGCACTTGGCTTAATCTTTGAAGGTTTGGTTTCAAACTTTCAAATATTGTACGTGTGTTTAATATTGTTCTATCTATTATCGCGATTTTTTGTTGTCGTTTTATTTCAAACTTTCAAATTACACTGTTATCTGATAAGCAATTCAGTATCCAGAAAACATGTCTAGTTTTTACTTAGTTATTTGGTTAAATGGGAACAAGTTCCGAAGTTTTCATCGTGGCTTTCACGATATAAAGATGACGAGTACGCTGCGTTTTGTATAGCATTCAGTGCGAAACTCCAAAGTAGCTTAGCATCTATATAACGACTTGTAAATATTGAAAAGCATAAATCGAACTTGAACAAATATAAAGGACAGTCAAAGGTAAGCTTAACTTGTTTTTATTTTTAGTAAAATCAGAATTACTCTACCTAAAGTCGAGAAGTTCGGAGGTACTTTATTTAGTGTATGGTCATACTGTATAATTTATGTTTTTACTTGTTTCCAGGTTGTAACATTTTTCAAAAAGGCACCACTGAAAGCCACCATCAAACAGAATGTTAAAATATAATTCTAATATTTATTTTTCTAAGATTAATAAATAAAATATGTTTTGAAAATCAGTATTTTTATTGGTATATTTTCCCTGGGCAAGTTGGTATATTTCAGTATTTTTTTAAGGAGCTTTGGTATTTTTGTGAAATTTAATCTGGTCACACTGGTTCTGCAGCTTTCATTTTCATTCATTTCATTTTGGTTTCGGCGGTGTGCATGCCCATTGCCCAATTGCCCATCGCACCGCAGAAAATGTTATAGTCATAATAGTGTTAGCTGGCATTTACTTTGAAATAAATGGAAATCTATGAAAAATATCATAATACTATTCTTACTTTGTTAAGAGATTTCTAAATTCATCGTAAAGAAATAGGATGGAAACCGATGAAATCCAACGTGTCGGAGGAAACAACGATCTATTCATTCATCGACTGAAGGATCTGACCGATGAAGAAAAACAACTTCTCGAGGCACAAAACTCGCGACTAATACCTGAAGCCAAAGCTGCGCGACTGGAGAAAGAAGCAAAGCGTCACTGGGACATATTTTACAAGAGGAATGAGACCAAATTCTTCAAGGATCGTAATTGGACCACACGTGAGTTTCAAGAGCTTATAAACTTTGAAGCTGACGAGAAAATCACATTCCTAGAGCTGGGCTGTGGCGTGGGCAACATGATATTCCCACTGGTCAAAGAAGGGTTCTCGAACTTTTATTTCTACGCGTGTGATTTTTCTCCACGTGCGGTTGAGTTCGTAAAGTCTAACCAATTGTTTGACGAGAGTCGAATGAAGGCTTTCTGCGCTGATTTGACCACTGATGACTTGTTAGAGAACTTAGAAGAAGGTTGCGTGGACATAGCGAGTTTGATCTTTGTGTTGTCCGCGATCCACCCTGAAGCGTGGTCGAAAGTGGCGAGGATCGCGTACCGGGCGCTCCGCCCTGGGGGCGTGCTGTTGTTTCGCGACTACGGACGATACGACATGGCGCAGCTGCGGTTCAAGCCTGGACATAAGATCGCTGACAACTTCTACATGAGGCAGGATGGCACTAGGTACGTTACGACAAACGAAAGCCTGATTTTATTTCCAACTAGCAGACCTCCCGCGCTTTCCCCCGCGTAGGGTCCGTGTCCGTAGGGATTAGAAGGTAACCTATGTGTTAATCCAGATGCCAGCTAACTCCATACCAAATTTGATTAAAATCCATTCAGTAGTTACGTGAAAGAGTAACAAACATCCACCTATCCATCCTTACAAACTTTCGCGTTTATAATATTAGTAGGATTATCCTTGCATTTTCTCAGAAAAAATGACCATGTGGTCATTTTTTCACTGACACTATACATAATTACATAATTTTTGAAACACTGCGTCTTAACTTTTACTTTCCTTTTTTGCAGAAGCTACTACTTTACTGAAGAAGAACTACTGAAGCTATTTATTGATGCGGGCTTCGAGATCCTTATGAACACGTACGTGCAGCGTCGGACGGTCAACTTCAAAGAGGGAATAGACGTGCCTCGCATATTTGTGCAAGGAAAATATCGGAAACCTACTGATGGTAAGACTGTAGTATCTCAACAATTTAATTATAAATGTAGTATAACCCAGGATTCACCACATAGCACTGTATCATAGTATAAATATTAATACAGTAGGACCACACCATTGATCGACAAATGCTGACGACTGGCTTTCCCGCATCTCGTCCCTCACACTCCGCACAATTGCCCTGTCTAGACGGCTTTGTCAGACGAATGTAGATTTTTAGACTGTGTCTGTAAGGTAGGCATGCTCTAAAGCTACACTTATCATTTAGTGAAGCCTTACGGCATGTCTACTTAGCAGTGCTATGTGGTGAATCCTGGGTGTTAGTACAGTTTAAATCACAGTTAAAAGCTGTCCAAGCAAATAAATTAAGTACTACATCCCTACTTCTGAGTAGCAACTGATAATGCAATTTGCAATCCAGTTCTTTTTGGCTGGAGTCTCCAGAATTTAATACACATGATGAAAAGTGCTAACCATTGAAAAACCATGATCTTGCATGTATATTAGCTCTATCTGAACATAAAAAAAAAAAAAACAATAAAACCCATCATGACTAAAATATTTGAAAGTATTGTGTATTTATAGGTTTTTTTTATATTGTTTTAGGTTGAAACCTCATTCAAAAGTTAACTGCAATGGAATTTGTTTATTGGTAAGTCTTCACTTTTGTTACTAAGGTTTATTTGCAAATGGCTGTTCCATTTCATTTGTTAGTGTTCTAGGCTTTTTAAATCTAACCAAGCAATTTAACTACTGGGTGGAAAGCAGCTTCCATGATAACTTGGGCCTGCATATGTTTCAGTTGTAATACATAAACTGACACCATGTTCTCATGAGAAACAACACAAAGGACAAAGGATTTTTTTATCTATACTAATCTATACTAATATTATAAAGAGGTAAAATTTGTAAGTTTGTAAGTTTGTAAATTTGTATGTAGGGGGTAATCTCTGGAACTCATAATCCAATTCTAAAAATTTTTTAACTGGCTGAAAGCTACATTATTCCTGAGTGCTATAGGCTATAAATTGTTTCTATAACATGTATATTAACCGAGCTATCACAACTTTTGTCTAGCAAGTCGGAAAAAAATACCTCATAAAACAGAATTATTTGCGTGCGCTGCCTAAACAGTTGCTTAAAATTAAAAACAATGTATGGCTACCTGGATCGTCTTAATTATTTCTACAAAAAAGTCCGCGATACCATATCTCTATCTTTTATATTTTATCTTTTATACTTCATTTATTGCATTAAAAAAAAAAATTCGGCATACTTACGTTTGGTTGATTATTTGAGCAACAAAATATTAATTCTTATGACAATAAATTATTTCAGTATCACAAGAACATCATACAGATAAGATTTGCCATTTACAGTATATCAATTGGTCATACAGTTTCGGAGATAATATAAAATTACTAAAACGCAAAATGCCCCTAGCATAACTTTCATTATGCAGACGTTTTACCTATTTGCCCATAGATGGCGTTCTGTAATTACGTCATTTTTCTGAATCGCGGTGTTAAGACTTTTCGTTGTCGTAAGAGTTAGAATTCTAATATTACATGTCAGTTGCTTATTGGTTTCGGTTCGGTTGTTTCGTTCGTATGGTTGTTGTTGACGTTGTTGTTGATAGATACCTCAGAATCGAAAATATTGTAATTTCGTTGTACGTGATAATTGTTTTCAAGTCTGTGCGTAGTTTGTTGAGAGCATGCTTATAAGGAAATCTCAACTGTCCCGGCAGACATCACAGACAAGAGCCGCTCGAGCGAGTACGCCGTACGGAAGAATCTGCCCCTGAAAATGAGCAGCGCCTCTCGAGAAATCTATACTTATAATAAAAAATCTGTAGAAGTAAAATTTCTGTACAATGAAAATATAAAAAAAATAGCGGGGAGTGTTACTAGACCGAAACCGAACCCAAAAAAAAATGATTAAAAAATTTTTGTCTTTATGTCTGTCTGTCTGTCTGTCTGTATGTTCAGGTATCACGCAAAAACTACCGGTTCGATTACACTGAAACTTGGTATACTTATTCTATAATATCCTGGGCATAACACTGGGTACTGTTTATCCCGAAAAAGTATATACAATAAAAACAAACTTAATTTTGCGGTTCGATCGCTAACCCCAACTGCACCAACCGCAAATAATAAGTTTGTCGTAGGTTACGTCACCCACAGTGGAGTTCACCAAGGGGCGCTGCACACGTCTAAGACACTAATGCTTTATCTTAAGATACAATATAGTTCGCCATAAAATTCAATGGACTATCACACACTACTAAGATAATCTTCTTCTTCTTAGCGTGTCGATGGCAAACAAAGTCACTAAATTCTAAATTGAATGACTAACTAAGATAATAAATAATAATTTTAATAAAACTGTACAGAAGTCAATTCTGTACATTGAATTGTATATTCAAAATTAATATTGGAGGATGATTGGTGATCGATACTAATGCCAAAAATGCGAGGAGCTTGTGGCTAAATTATAACAGCCGCATGGGTCGATCGAAGGTTAAGCTACGCTTGACGAGGTCGGTCCGTGGATGGGTGACCATTTATTACATACCAAGACTCCTCCGTGCCTGTATGCACGTTAAGCCGTTGGTCCCGGCTGTCATTTGTAGATCTTTGACAGTCGTTACTTGTAGTCAGAAGCCCGAAAGTCTGACAACCAGTTTAACCAAGGGGTATCATGTTACCCAGTTACTGGGTTGTGGAGGTCAGACAGGCAGTCGCTCCATGTAAAACACTGGTATTCAGCTGCATTCGGTTAAACTGGAAGCCGACCCCAACATAGTTGGGAAAAGGCTAGGCAGATGATGACTAATGCCAAAAATGCAATCAGTAAATGTTTTGTCTATCTGTCTGTCTCTATGTGCACGCATAGTTCAAAAACTATTATAGGGATTTTTACCAAACATGGTACGGTTGTAATCAATACGCCTAGGCAGGTTGATCTAAGTCTCAGTTGTTTTACACATGGTCAGTTGTACGTCGCTCTTTCCCGGGTCAGTAGTTCCAGAAATCTTTATGCATACATACCGGAAGGATCAACTTTGAAAGTAGTCTATCCGGAAGTATTATGCTAAAATTATTACGTTTCTAAATCAACGCACAGCCCAAACCTCTGGTATTAGAGACATGAAACTTGAAGGGGTGTTCTTAGTGAAGAGTAAGTATCCACTAAAAAACGATTTTTGGAAATTCAACCTTTAGGGAAAACATAGGGGACGGAAGTTCGAAATCCATGCGGGCGAAGCCGCGGGCAAAAGCTAGTCTATAATAATAATATAAAGAGGAAATGTTTGATTGTTTGTTTGCATTGAATAGGCTCCGAAACTACTGGACCGATTTGGAAAATTCTTTCACTGTTAGGAAGCTACACTATCCCCGGGTGACATAGGCTACTTTTATCCCTGTATTCCCACAGGAAAGGGAACAACGCGGGTGAAACCGCCGCACGTCTGCTAGTTCTAAAGAAAAGGGCTTTGATGCACATGCAATATTGTCACCCTGGTTAGTTTTAACAAACTTTAACACAAATAAAACAAACGCTTAACATCATCAAAGTCAAAGTCAAAGTCAAATAAAAATAGTCAAAGTCATCTAATTACATCTTAGCAGAGCTTGTCTTTAAAGTGCTCCAGCTGTGTCAGAGACTGATGCAGCTACAGGGAAATGATTGAATGTTCAAGTTTATTTTTGAAAGCTTTAATTAATTTTGTGTTGGGGTGAAATGACATATTTCTTTCATTTTTAATGATATTAATATGTTACCTACCGCTTTCTAAGAGCATGATGACAGCGCAGTGCAGCTGAAAACCCTCAGTTGCCTCACAACAGCTCAAACTAGCATAGGGAACCTTTTCTCGTGTAAATTGGTAATTTAATAATAATTTATAGAGCTGGCACTTGTTCAGCTCTTTGCTTTTTTTTGTGTTTCAAATTGTACCATAGGGCAGTCTGTTGTGAGGTCTGATGCACAAAAAAAAATGCATTCATGCATACTGAGTCTTAGATTTAAGAAATTCTGTAAATCTTTTCCTTGAAGATGTTGTTTCAGTTATTTTTCTATTGTTTCCAGGTACTGATATATCTCTCGAGCTCGATTGTTTTAAGGTGAGGAGATACACAATATTTGATTATTAAAAATGTATAATATTTCACAGCCATTTTTATTTATTAAAATGATGACCACATAGTTCATCTGAACACTCTGATGTACAACATTTGCAATGTCTTTCGCTCCTATCTGATCAAATCATCTCTACTCTACCATTTCTACAGATCATCATAACAAAACTTGACAAGATTACACTATTTACAGGTACCCAAAGATGTGGTTGAGGGAACTTTGGCACAACTCCACAAATCAAGGAAGCTAGGTGAGCAATACAACTAAAATAGAACCCTATTACAAAGACATAAAATCGTTTTTTTTTTATATAGTTATTTAAATGATGACCACATAGTTCATCTGAACTTTTTGATGTACAATTTATGCAATGTCTTTCGCTCCTATCTGATCAAATTATTTCTTCTAAGACTCTACCAATATTGGCCCGAATTCTTTTTAACGTCTCAATCATTTCAGGGTCATTGTAAGTTGCAATCATCATCTGCCGAGCCTTTTCCCAATTATGTTGGGGTCGGCTTCCAGTTTCACCGGATACAGCTGGATAGGACACTAAAAGTTGCAATCCTGAATGCTTTTTGATGAATAGAAGATGCTGCTTCTTCTAGGTAAGAATTTACTTAATTACTGGTGGTATAATTTCTTGATACTAAATGATGATTTCAGATAGGGACATCTGATTATAATGCTGTTACCACAACTATCCACACTGATCTATCTTACCTAATACTATTGGAATAATTAAGTTTCCTCTTTTTATTCACAATTTATTTCTATTGTTAACAGTTTCATCGTAGCATCATGGACATGATACCAGACCTTATGGAAGCTGTGTTTTATGTAAGTTATCATAATACTTTACAAGATGAAGGGAATGTTGCATATCTGTATACCATAAATTCAGTACCTACATGATCATGGATCTTGCAAGTGTTGAAATTTTTCTTCTTATATACCAAATTTTAATTTATAAAACTTGTACACTAATCATAATATTTGCTTGGTGTACCTTACCGTCATATGCCTCCTCAAATGCCTTCCACTGCCACAGGGACTTTTCCTAATTAATTTCCATTTTATTCTGATGTTCAATTAACTTTAATTTGTTTAAAAAAAATGAAAGAAGTGACTAATTCACTTGAAAAAAGGGCATAGAGTTTAAAGTATGAGTAACAATAGCAAAACGAGAAGAAAAATTTCAGTTCTGGGGGTCCAAAGTCTTGTACAAAACAAGCTTAAAATCACCCACGATGATGACTTGACCTTCAGGTCTCCCTCAACAGAGCGAACCCATATCACCATGTTGACCACCTTACGCGTCTGAGTTAAATTTAAAACTACAGTATTTTTCATAAATTTATCATTAACAACATACTTACTCAAAGGTTTAATAATCTCTTTCACAGGTCTTTCAATAGTGGGCAAATGCTGTAAAATGACTACAGAAAGGTAAGAAATTAACATTATTTAAATAACAATAAAGCATTGTTTGCTTTTGTGAAATGTCCTTTTTTATTTTAGTTACTTACTTTCAATATATGAAGTGGCATCATTATTATAATTGTACACTCAAATGATGAATCCAGATAGGGACATCTGACACATAATGCTGTTAATATAACTATCCTCACTGATGAAATATTCTAAATAATATTAAATAGGTGCTGACATTTGAAAGTATTCATAGATAACTTCCCTTGCAGGATTCTTTGGTGCTTGTCTATTGGGAGCATGCCGCATACAAAGGTGAACATCTCAATTCCTACTCATGGCAGCATAGGGAACTACATTAGTCAATGTTGCCCTCCCTATTCACTGATGGATAACCAAGAGAATTTACCATAAGAAAATAAAGGTAGGATTTATGACGTCATCATCTCTACTTAGCTGTTAAGTTTTCCAATAGGTACTGTTAAGTGATGAACACACGTATCTGTACAATTTTGATGATCAATCGTGTTCCGCTGTCTGAGGTACTCTAATAATCTGCATCCAGCCGTTTAACCCTGAAATCATTGACACAATGTTATTTTTTTTCTTTCCAGATTATTAAAAGCCCAGGGTCGTGATTTTAAGAAACTTATCAAAAGGTGAGATAATACAGTTAACAAGTATATTTCACCTGCATTTGTTTCTTCTTTTTGTATATTTTTGTTCTGATGAATATTTAATAAAGCATAGTCTATGTCAGGGGTTCCCTAAGTGTGCGCCGCATCGCCATGGTGCGCCGTAGGGTACAGAGGGGCGGGCGCCGTTTGCCATTCTTCTGCAACTAAACTTGGGCATTCGTGGTTATATTTCAACTAGCTAGGGCGTCGAGACAAAACACTAAACTCTAAATGCGTCGCGAACTGAAAAAGTTTGGGAACTCCTGGCTAATGTATTATTCTGAAGTATATGCCATTATACCATTATACTTAAAAGTTCATCATAATCTATTCAGCAGTTTTTGTGTGAATGACTTTAAAACATCCAAACATATTTAGAAATTTACACTAAAATATTAATAAGAAGTAGAATATTATTTTAAGTCCACAATGATGACTTGACCTTCAGGTCTCCCTCAACAGAGCGAACCCATATCACCATGTTGACCACCTTACGCGTCTGAGTAATTATTTCAACAATGAAACGTTTGCATAGTATTGAAGAGAAAACTAATAAACTGCTTTCTTTGTTCTCAGATATTCAACACTGACATACAAGGAAAACATTCTGCCATTCTTATGCAAGTAAGTTACCATTATTGAAAATATTGTAGCTAGCTTTATTTACATATTTTAAGTATAACATTTGAGAAGCAATAAGAATAATTAAACTAATAATATCATGAAAAACAATAAAAAAAAAATTAAAACACGCCTGCCATTACCAAAAATAAATGAACTAAAAAGCAAAAAACAAGATATTAGTTTTACACACAAACACGATGTCTCGAAAACAACTTGATAAACAAAACAATTTTTTTTATCGTGGTCGGGGTCCTTTTTATACAAGAAAGTATTCCACAGATTGGAACCCTGACCGAATATTTTTTGTTGTTTTGTTTATAAAGTTGTTTTCGAGACTTCGTGTTTGTGTGTAAAACTAATATCTTGTTTATTTGCTTTATAAAAGGACAGCGCAATTGAATAGTCAATTCGTTTGATTCCCCTAATTCATAAATTAATGATTTCTTTGCAATGATAGTGTATCTTAGTATTGTAGTAATTGATGTCGCCATGTCGCATTTTGATAAGCCGAGGCGAGTTTGGTATAAGCATTGCTATCTCTAGGTTTTAATAGTTTTTTTTAATAATTATCACCGACACAAAAGAAATTATTGCTCTGTTGGATTTTGTCATAGTGTTTATAATCACATAACGCGCTTTTATTTTGGTGTCGCTTATTGTTAGCGAAGACAGGCTTCAAGTGTGTGTTTCATACGGTTCTCTCGTCCTCGTCCTCATACGGAACTGTATGAAACCGTTTAAGTAGGTTTTTAAAACATGAGTGATTGTAGTTTTACTTGAATTACGATGATGACTTGACCTTCAGGTCTCCCTCAACAGAGCGAACCCATAACATCATGTTGACCACCTAACGCGTCTGAGTAATTTAATTACGAACCCAATTCGTGTTAATGTTCTAATATGGAAAAAAACTGACTAAGGAATTATTGTTCTCAGGTATCTAACGCAGTATCCGCGTTTGCAGCAAGCTTAGCAAGATAACCAACCTCGACTCGGTAAGTTGAGGCTTAAAACATTACTATGTAGTAAAAAAAACAATTTTTATTATAAAGCTCCAGTCAGTCAGCTCTCAAGGAATTGCTTATGCATTTTAAAACCCAATTTTTAGGCTGTTTAAAATCACGTTACGACTTTTTGGGAGCGGTGTTTTTTAGCTTTTTTTAGTCATATTATGTTATCGCTATGTTAGTAAATTAATGTAATTCAAGGCGCTTTCAGGTAAAACAAGAAATTGATTTAAATTAGTCAGTTTTTACCGTAAGTTTACGAAAAAAGTGTGGATGAATATTAATTTATTACGTCTTGCGTACAGACGCCAGCACATTAACCTACCCCAATGTGTCAAATTTCTTTTAAAAGCTTTTCAACTTTATTTTGTATTATTTTTATATGTAAATGTTCAATTGGGAAAATTTGACAGTTTGAGGTAGGCTGATGTGCTGGCCTCTGTACATACGTGACGAATGCACGGAAGAGCTGGAAACGTGCGTTTCTTATACATTACCTATGAAAGGATATTTTCGTGATGTGTTCCCATCCCGTCCAGTCCAGATTGTAACATGTTACGTATGCAGCGGCTTAGTTGGAAAAAGCCTTATTCAGTTAGGTCATATCCTTTACGAGATACAATGATGACTTGACCTTCAGGTCTCCCTCAACAGAGCGAACCCATATCACCATGTTGACCACCTTACGCGTCTGAGTACCAGAAAACACTCAAATTTTATAGTTTTGTCATAAATGTGTTTTATAGATTGTTTTCTTTGTTCTAGAACCCCGAGAAGTCTTGAATGGGGCATGGATATTGAACAGGAAAGGTGAGCTTTCATACAACATCTCATTTAAAATATGTAACTTTCATAAACTACAATAATCACATGACCAATATACATAATAATATAGCCGAGGAGCCGAGGAGCTGGGCAGCACTGAATGTCAATCATCCATTATCTCATGTTGTCTCGCCAATTAGGAGTAATCTGTTAAATTGGATTTAATTGATCTTAACTGTTTAAATTACTACTACGTAGGGCTGGCCAATAACTGGATTGATCATGCAATAATTCATATTCTTTTATTTGCATCCCATAATACTAGAAAAAAAAATAAAGAAGTAATAATAATAATAAAAATTAAATAAATTTACACAGATGATATTTTATTTGATGTTTTTCTTTTTAATTGTAACGTGAAACGAAAACTTCTGATCCTTTAACAACTACCGAAATTCTAGACACAATTAAATTATCCGCGAAAGCCTGCTTTCGCTCGGGGCCAGAGAAATTAAGAAAAATACATATACGTTAAGTACATACATATTATAAATAAATTACACCCAAACACAGAACAAATGATCATGCTCATCACATTACTCTAACATTTGTCCTGGGTGGTAATCAAACCAAGGAAAATTAACACAATTTATAAATCCACACTTAACATTTGAAGTTTGTTTTTTTTTTAAGATTCTTTCTGATTGCTATAATTATGTGGATCACTGTCTTATCCTATGAGAATGCGATCCCATGACGTAGCATTCTGTAAATTGAGACACAGATGAACGTGGTTAAAACTGCCGAGGAAGGCGCTACGTCACCACCTCGGTTATTTAAACTCACAACAAATATACACCAGTAAAATATTGCAATATTTTTTTTTAGCTATGACTTTAATGCGTTTAATTTGTTACAGGTATAGCTGAAATGAAGATTAGAAGACAACATCCCTTAAGAAAACGTCGTCAAGTTAATTAGGTCCATGAAGGACTGCATTATCAGGGCAAGGCACAGTGGAACGAATGTATGGGAGCGGTTGGACGTAGACATGTCCGAAAAAAAAGAGTAAAATTATGCCAAACTAATGATGCCATCTTATTCGATTACTTAATGCCTTCATAACTTGTGGTGATGAATTTCTTCATAACTCCCATATTTCGGGAGTAATTTGAGAAAATGTGAAATTTTACTATGAAAATGAGTGTATCGAGCTCTCTCCCTCCTGATTCCGGGCTTGTTTCAAGTAGCGGTCTCTAATATCATAATGCTAATACTAAGAGCTATATTTAATACTAAGACACATAGTGCGCCAAATGTGCACTTTCTGGGATAAAGAGTGATGTTTATTTTATAACACAATTTTTTTATTTTTTGTTTATTGTGTTGATTAAAACCGTTTTTCTAAAGGTTTACCTTATTACAATAACATTTCTGAGCAGCCAATTAGAGAAGATGTAAGCTAATTAGGATATATAATTAGGGACTTAAGGTTTACATATAAAACTGATGCACTAATGATTACTGATAAGAACATTGCTATTATTTAATTACTAAATGGCTCTTAATACACTAATTTAGCATGCATCATTTACTAATTATCACAATAACTAATTACCTTGCAATATTTAACAAAGGATACCTGGGATACCTGGATTTTATATAAATAGGTCACTATTAGTAACTTTAAAATCAGTGTTGATTTACACCTCGTTGTATCCAAGCTAATCTCGCAATGTATTTTCCAAATTTTAATACAAATCTTGATATTCACGTTGCTTTATGCGCACGCGCACATAAAGATTTACGCGACTTTAACTATTTGTTCAGTGTTTTAAAAGATAACAGTTGTGTTCAGTTATGTGAAAGTGCTGAAACAAGTTTAAAAGACTGGTGTCGTCGATTTTGCTACCGCATTTATGCAAAATGGACACAGTCTGGAAGAAGCACAGATAAGTTTCGGAAGAAACATGAGATTTGGCTACAGGCTGCAATTCAATGGCCGGAATTACAGAATGAAAATATGGAACCTTCTACAGAAAATATAAGTGACGTCATCGAGCCCATAATTTCTCCTGCTAAATCTGATGCTTCAACTTGTACACATCCTAGTCCTCGTAAATCTTTTGAGGACCTTAGTAACCGGCAAAAAAGAAGACGCACTGAAGATAGTCTTTCATGCAGCAGTAGCAGCGCTGAAATTATGTTTTCGGCCGAAAGGGCGCTTCAAAAGGCAGGACAAAGCGATACAGCTTATGTTATGAAATACTTGACGGAGAATCCAGAAGAGGCCTCAAAAATCAAAGCCTTCATTGAAGGTAAATCAATTCAGGTACGGGAAATATCCCCTTTGAAGGCATTGGCTCTTTATGTATCGATGAACTTATCGAAATGGCGCTATAACACTCTTCGGGATTTCAACACTCAAGAAGGAGCTCTTCAATACCCGAGTTACTACATGTTGGTTAAAGAAAAAATTAAGTGCTATCCGGCCAAAGAAGATCTCACAGTTACAGAGAGCTCTGCAAAAATCAAATTACAAGCCTTGATGGATTTAACCTCAAGAAGACTTATTAGGTCGTTAGAAACCCCTGTTGATCCCAATCAACAGCTCGTATTGACCAGCAAATGGGGTTTTGACGGATCATCTAGCCAAAGCATTTATCATCAAAGGACGAGTGAAGATGAGCAAATCGATCTTGCTAGTAATTTTATGATTAGTCTTGTACCACTGCGGCTCGTCTCAAAAGGTGTAACAATTTGGGAAAACGAGCGACCATCTTCCACTTCATTTTGCCGGCCAATATTGTTTAAGTTTATAAAGGAAACCAAAGAAAATGTGCAGAGAGAGATGGCTGAAATCGAAGCAGAGATTGAAGCCTTAACACCTTGACTGCGGGACTCACATACGCTGTGTTCTCGCCGCCGGAACGCCAGTGCGGCTCGCGCACACCGGTTGTGATTTCATATTTTTCAATACGGCTGTGCGGCAAATCACGCCCAGCGTGTAAAATTTAATTATGCCGCGAGTGCGGTTCTCGCAACTGCTGTGAGTTTTCACGTCTGTTTAGACGTTTGATGATTTCAAGTTTCAAGTCTATGAGAAATTATTATTTAAAATACAGAACCAGTAAGGGTTTCACTAGAATTACTTATAAAATTACAAAAATCATAAAGTTGAAAATTGTATAATTAAGCTTTTTATGACCGGTATGCCAGGTGTCTACAAAGGATCCTAAACCCTATTGTGTTAGAGCTTAAGTTGATATTCGCAATGTTGTTTTATTTCACTTTAGCAATTAAGATGCCAGGTGTTCACAAAGGATTTTAAACCCTATTGTGTTAGTTTGAGGGTCCTATTGTGTAGGATGGTCAATTTCGAAATAACTTGTTACATTCGTAAAAAAACACAATAGCCTGTGTTTTGCCGCACTGGAGGATTAAAACACACCCAGCGCTATATCCGCACTGGCGTATTGTTTTCGACCATCCGATACGACTGTGCGGCTCTCGCAGCAGGTGTGCGGCCGTCCGCACGGGCGGCTTGGCGTAGGCGATAGCGCCCGCAGTCAAGGTGTTAACTCCATCCACCATCACTGATGGAATTAGTGTCAAACACCAACTGCTGTTGACAATGATTGATGGTAAAATTCATTCCATTATATCCGATACAGCAGCTTCAGTGTGTGACATATGCAAGGCTTGTCCTAAAGAAATGAATAATTTAGAGTTAATCAAAGATAAACACGCAAACGAGGACATGTATAAATATAGCTTAAGCACCCTTCACGCTTGGATTCGCTCAATGGAATGCTTATTACACATTTCCTACAAATTAGACATAAAATCATGGCAAGTAAGGGGTGATATAGCAAAAAGGCAAGTTGATGACAGGAAGAAAAGAGTTCAAGAGGCTGTAAGAAGAGAAACGGGCTTACTTCTCGATGTTGTGAAACAAGGCAGTGGATCCACCAACAATGGCAACTCGGCAAGGAGATTTTTTGAAAACTACACTAAATCTGCTGAACTGACCGGAATAGATGCTATGCTTTTAAGAAAAATCTGTGTGATCTTGCAGTGTATTTCATCAGGAGAGAAGATCAACGTAACTAAATTCCGAGAGTTCTGCTTTGATACTGCTAAGCTTTACGTGGAGTTATACCCATGGTATTATATGCCTTCTTCACTTCATAAAATTTTAATGCATGGGCCAGACATAGTTCAGAACATGTCAATTGTGCCCATTGGTTTTCTATCCGAAGAGGCATCTGAGGCTAGAAATAAAGATTTTAGAAAATATAGAGAGGGGCATTCTCGAAAGCATAGCAGTATCTCATGCAATGAAGATATTATGCACAATCTTTTACTGTCTTCTGATCCACTTGTTACAAGTATCCGTCCAAAAGGAAATAAGTTTGTAAAAAAATCTTCTTTTAAGGAATTTTATGAGCTTACGGATTCTGAGAAAAGTGATATCGAATTTGTTAACATAAATGATTTAGCGGACATCGATTCTGAATTTGAATTAATTGATGATGATGATGATGACGAAGATAATTAAATGATGTTATTGTTTTAAAATGTGTAACTTAGTAAATTAGAGCTTACATCTTAATTATTTATTGTACTTTTAATGAAACTAGGTAATTTATTATCAACTTACTTAAAAGTCATACTCTCATCAGTTCTTGTGAATATTTTTGTTAATATATATTTCTGTATATATATAATATATTTATAGACCTCTTAATAAGTCTGTCTGCGGTTTAAAGTAAATACAAATGGGGAAAAAACGTTTTTTTTTTTTAAATTTTCATTTCCTTTTATCCCAGAAAGTGCACATTTGGCGCACTATGTGTCTTAGTATTAAATATAGCTCTTAGTAATAGCATTACGATATTAGAGACCGCTACTTGAAACAAGCCCGGAATCAGGAGGGAGAGAGCTCGATACACTCAATTTCATAGTAAAATTTCACATTTTCTCAAATTACTCCCGAAATATGGGAGTTATGAAGAAATTCATCACCACAATTTATGAAGGCATTAAGTAATCGAATAAGATGGCATCATTAGTTTGTCATAATTTTACTCTTATTTTTCGGACATGTCTACGTCCAACCGCTCCCATACATTCGTTCCACTGTGCAAGGGGCGAAATCACTAGGTTATAAGTTAGTTTTAAGGGTTTTTGATGTTGCAATAAAAGTTATTTTTCGTTCTTTACAACTAATTCGTTTTATTTAACGCCTTTATTTAAAAAAAAAAACAAACGTCTTTTTCTGAAAGCTAAATAAATTGCTATTCCAAACAGAACAAGGTTGATAATTGTTTACCACTGAATATCGCGCTGCGCCTCGTCCTATGTGGACTGGCCATAAGACATACTTATATCCTGTTATTATGTTCTATTAGTAGTAGCTGTAGGGAGTAAAAGGGGACGGCTGGTTCTACACGGCCTAGGACAGTCAAGGCTACAAATCCGCCACTGCCCTGTCTTTCTAGGCACCCTTATGAATAGTCCTTTAACTAAAGTTATTTTAGGTAAATGGACAACGATATGAACTGAATGTCTTTGTTATTGTACTCGTAAGTAAATATGATAGGTGACAATAACACGTATGAGTGTGTACATAATTATAAACATTCAAATCACAAACCCTCAAAGTTCATAATAATCCCATTGAATGATTATTCCAAAAATATATATTTTTTTAAATCATTAAATGACCTAATGGTTTTCTATACTAATATTTTTTCGGTTTGTGCATTTAGCCAATGTCAAGTTCTATACTAATATTATAAAGAGGAAAAGTTGTTTGTTTGTTTGCATCGAATAGGCTCCGAACCGAGTGACATAGGCTACTTTTATCCCTGTATTCCCACGGGAACGGGAACTGCGTGACGTCTGCTAGTAAATAATAAAATAAAGAAAACCCGCCATCTTGATGTCAATATGGCGGGTGTACCTTAATTTCGAAAATATAATTTCGTTCTAAAGGTAGGTACAATTTTTTTGGGCGAAGTACAAAAAGTAGTACATTTTAGGTACTTACCTTACCTAATTTTTTTTTGGTATTTGGTATAATTTTATTACCCGCAATTTTGAACTCACGCGTTCGTGCTGTCATTGTCTTTACGATTGAAAGGTCGTGGTCGTTGGTTAATGGGATTCAATTAACTTGGGCGTTGCATTGGTGATATTGTAACTCGGATAAATCTCATTTGTTACTTTCGCAAATCTTATTTCAACATTCAACCCGACACCGAACGGCAAATTGCAAAACACGCAACAACAAAAAATAATTTCGTGGGCTAACTTGGCTTATTCACCTTAAGACACCTTGGGGATAAATTGCAAGTCTTTAAATAAACACGTAGCTGCTCTTACAAAATACTTTATTTCTTTAACATATAACATAAACAATCTATAAGAAAAACTTCCTCCTGGAGGTCTCCAACTGGTGCCTCCTGCCGGCGATGATCCACTCGAAGTCTCCGCGCTTGGAGTCGAAGGTGCCTTGCTGCAGAGAGATCAGCTTGAGGGTGAAGCGGGGGCCTAGTTCACGGAGCTTAGCGCGCTTGCCGTCTGAGGTGAACTCGTATCTGGCGATAAAATAACATAGAATCATTTTTTTTATCCTTCATAACTTCACACCTGTAATCCCCGAAGGGCTAGGCAGAGATGTACCACGTAGTATACCCATATTTCGCCAGTTATGTTTAAGTCCCATGTAATAAGGGGCCAGCCTATTGGCATCAATCGAGCACAAATCCATACTCCGGGCTGCAACTGAGCAATTCCAGACGGAAAAACTGAATAACACTGCCCGATTCGGGTATCGAACCCGCAACCTCACGCTCAGCAGTAGCGCTTGCGACCACTTGGCCAACGAACCAGGCAGTATCTCTATTATTTTAGTAATCTACGAAAATAGTAATACATAATATATTATAAAGCTGAAGAGTTTGTTCGTTTGAACGCCGATTGAAAAATTCCTCCAATGTTAGATAGCTCATTTATCGAGGAAAACTATAGGCTATATCATCACGCTAAAACTAACAGGAGCGGAGCACCAATGAATAATGTTTCAAATTAGGGGGTTTTTTTCATTTTGAAATCTTACGTAAAGTAAAGCTTCGCAAATATGTACAACGATGTTTCCCCTTACCAATGTCAATGATGTCTAAGATAACCTTAGAAAGTACGAATGAATTGCAAGTCACACTGCTACTTGCCCGGATTTGAACCACAACCTCGTCCATGAGAGGTAGGCGCCTTAACCTCTGGGCCATCACGACATTAGTATGTAAACACAACAAACAAATTGTGTTTATCTATATTAGGTACCTTTATTGAGAAGCAGATTTTCACTTTACAAGCATTACAATGGCTGTAAGACTCGGGGTTTTTGCTAACATGATATGAAGTAAATATGTATAAGGAAGCTTCCTTAATCTTACACAAGGTTGCTGTAAAAAAAAACCCCACACATACACAATTAATCAGTATAAGTTGCTTTAATATAAATGTATTTATTTATTTTAAATGCTAAAACTCATTGAAATAAATAACTTTGAAGGTATGTTTGAAAAATTAAGCCATAGGCGTCTAATATTATACCCTGTGACCGCTTGTGCTAAATGTAAGAGAATGCGATGACACACTATAGTGTCTGTAGTTATTTGTAGTTTTTGTGTTTTTGATTGGACATTTTAAGAATTGGAAATCTTGTCCCTGTATGAAATAAACTTACCGATGATGTCTGAAGAATATGTAGTCGCGTTGATTGTGGAAGGTGACCGCTCGTCTGCCGCGGAACTGTGGCTCATAGTGGAACAGAGCGCCCAGCATACGACCTACCGTTAGACCCAGGCGAGTGCTGAAGTTGTTTAGAATCACCTGCCAAAATTATAAAGAGGGTTAACGATATTTTATTTGAATAATAACGCATTAATCAAAAGATATCGCTACATCACAGTATTATAAATATTAATATAGTAGGACGACGCCTTTGATCTTTAAATTACTAGCTGCCCGGCAAACTTGAGTAGTGGCTTTAGTATCAATTCATTAGTATTATTTTGTTTTTATTAGTTTCCACCCTACTCTCAGGACAGGATGTATACACGAAATTTGTTAGTAAAAATAAGAATAGGTCAAGACGTTTTGGAGCAGTTTTGTTACAAACACTGACACGAGAATTACACATAGAGAATATTATTATACTTTTCTCATTGAGTAGACAAACCGTAATGTTCTAAATCTAAAGCGGTAAACTCAAGCTGAGGTATTGCTAATGTATTTTAGGATACATCCCTACCTCAGGTCTATGGTTTGTAATCTCTTTATAATCTTTTCTGAGCTCAGGAGTGATTTTGCAGCTGGAGAGGCGGAAGTGTGCCGTGGGTCCGTTGGGCAGGTGGATCAGCAGGAAACCATTGGGCTGCTTTTGGTTCTCATTTACAACTATGACATCTGTTACGTTCTCACGGAGAGCTGACTGGACTATGCGTTTTACTGATGATCTGAAAGTAGTGGAAAGGTAGGTTTTTATAGCAAAACAATTGTGTCATATTTCTGCTGCCTCTGCCTAGCAAATAAGCTTTAATACAAGATAAAATATGCAGATAACTTTAATCCACATTTATTAACCTTTAATCGTGTCAATTAGAGGCACAATAGAAAGACAATGACAGAGCGAACATCGGTATCGTCTTGGGGTTTAATTAATTAATAAGGAGGCAGGAATGAAGATGCTACATTAATTGAGCAAGATTTACATACAGGCTGTAAAAAGACCCTTAACGTAAACGAAAACTATGTATCCTCACCATCACTGGGATAGTTTTTTTCTTCTAGAATATACCTACCTCTTTGGGAATTCACTGGTTTTGGAGATATTGAAGGTCAAAGTGCAATTTTTTTTTCAAAATCGTATTCCAAGTATCATAAGTAAACTTTCGAACAAACATTAACAAAATTATCGATTTTTCAAAACAAATTTCGCATTTGAAGTTACAAAAATGCAATAGATACAAAATACAAGCGGGCCGGTCGGGTCGACGACCAAGTGCGAGGGGCTGCGGCCGGCCGTACGCTCAGCTGATCGAAAGTTGCGTTGCGTTCTCGCGCCTTTCATTGCGAGCAATAAAAAGAATCTCTTTTTTAAAAATGGAAAAAAAAGTATTTTCCCAGCAATATTTTTGGTTAAAGTTACTTAATTATATGTACAGAATGTGTAGTTATCGGCTATGTGATCGGTCTTTTAAGACCCTGTATGTTTGACTTTACTCAGTAAAGAATAGTGATTTTTGCAAACAAATATTAACAGTTTAAACATTATTTGAAGAAAAAATTGTCTTAAATAGAGCTGTTATGTTTGGCCATATAAGCTTATACAAATATGAACAATACATACATTAGAATGAGGTTCATATTCCTACAAAAAGTTTAATTTATTTAGTAAAACCAAAAACTAATCTGGCCCTTATTTTACTAATCTCGCTCTTGGAATATGAAAGGAACACATAGACCTGTAGACCTGCCTACCCTATTTTCGGTTGTCTATTTAAAGATGCTTTTTAGAGAGTTTTTTCCCTTTTAGCCTAGGAATTACATGGTTCCCCCGTCACCTTTCAACCATCATACAACTCCGCATACTAGGAGTATCCATTGTTGGCACCTCCGTGATCCATACAAAGTGTTTCACCTCAGCTTTTTTTTTGCCTGCTGCGGTCTTCCCATCTGATTATAATTTAGGTGCCTTTAAGGCTAGAGTGAATAGGCCCTTAATACATTAAAAAAAAACTGCAACACATCCTTACCTCTGTCTATACCTAGATATAGAGTTGGGTATCATTCTGCAAAGCTCCTTGCCAAATATCCTAGTCTTGTTGTGTGGGTTGTCAGAATATGTGATCAGTACTTTGGGTTCATATGAGTTCTCGTAGTATGTAGATAGTTCATCTAGTTCCATGTCCTTTTGTGCCTGGAAATACAAAATAGTGTGTTATTTTGAGAAACACACGAGTTTTAATATTTAAGGAGAATACCTACTTGATAGTTTAACTTCTTGGTTAAGAAATAAGTATTGCCATTTCTCAAAGATTGTAACTATGAAATCCTATTTATTTCTGTACGTAGATCTTCCCAGATACTTTTACACGTCGTTTTTTTTTGTCCAGACATAAGATTGTATAAATATATCATGCGAGTCTAACGATGCAGGGAAAGGCTGAAAAAGGCTTCTGAAGAAAGACTAAGATATTCGTGGATATCAAAAATCGGTGTCGAAAGATTATATTGTTTATTAAGTAGGTATATTGTTGTTGTATATAGTTTCTGTACAATCGAAAGGCACACAACAGTTCGAATTTTTTGAAATTACACTTTCTAACCTCCAACTTTTCTTCATCGTCAACATTTGCGAGCATAGTCTCATCCTTCTCTCGGAGGGACTCCAGCGTGTGGGGGACCTGCTTCGGGACATCGTCGCCTTCTTGTTTCTTTTCCAACTTGCGCCTAAAACACCACGATATTAGCCCAAACTTTGTACACACAAAATAACAGAATACCTAACCAAACTTACTTTTTCTTATCTTTGCCGCGAGCCATTTTACTTTTTACGTATGTAAAATGAGACGTAAAACAATGCTTTTCACAATTAAATCACTAACAGTTTGCTAATTATTATAATTTTAGTTTTGAATCTGTTTGTATTCGAGTCATGTGGAACATGCTTTTGGTTGTTTTGACAGAAGTGAAGTTGACAGGAGTGACAGTTAGCTTAGCGAACGTTTATTGTTTATGAAGTTAGTCAGTGGATTCTCGCCACGGGTGTCATTGATAGCACGTGTGTTAGGATTTTTTCGGTTATTTTCGAGTGTTTGTTGATACTTTTGAGTCGTGTTATTATCTATTTGTGTTGTCCTTGTGTTAGTAAACAGGTAAGTACTGTTATTGTCCTATAATAACGCCCTTTTATAAAGATGGACAGAACTAAACCCCCCGATCCCGATCCTCCCGATATTCATCCTTCTTCTCGTATCAGGTCCCAAAATTCACTTTCGCAATTTGCAGACGTTGTGTGCAGCGTTACAGATATGGATTTATCCCAGTCCCAAATTATACAAAACTCTCGTAAACGTCCCGTTCAAGAAGCGAATATTTCTACTCCTACCCCCCCAAATAAACAAATAAAAACTCAAATTGGCCGTGCCAAATATTCGGCAATGGATAAAGCCCCTTTTGTGGTCCACGTCTCTCGCGTTGACTCCCAACCAAATGCTGGCACTACTTTACACCCTGTCAATTTTGGAAAAATTTTATTGACCAACAAAATAGCGAACATTGTTCTTGGTGGCGTGAACTGAGTTGGTAGAAATCGCGTTTCTGTTGAGTTTGCCTCCCCTCAGGATGCCAACTCTTTCTTGGTTAACACTTTGTTAACTAAGTACGGTTATACTGCTTCCATACCCACATTCAACATCACAAGGATGGGTGTAGTAACAGGTGTTCCCTCTGATATTTCAGAGGAGGAGGCTATTACCTATTTGTCTGTTCCCTCAGGTTGTGGGAAAATACTGAAAGTTCGGCGTATTAATCGAAAAGTTCAGAGAGACGGTGTTACAGAGTGGAAACCCACTGAAACATGCGTAATAACATTTGATGGGCAAGTGTTACCTGCCAGAATTTACTGTTGTTACACATCCCTCCCAGTCCAACAGTATATATTTCCCACTATCCAATGTCGCAAGTGTTGCAGATTTGGACACGTAGCTAACCTATGTAGGTCTAATCCACGCTGCAGTAAATGTGGCCATGATCACCCAGGTGATGGTTGCAACATTTCTGAGGGCGAGGCCTTCTGTGTGCTTTGCTCGGGGGATCATTTTGCCAATAGCAAGTCATGCCCTGAGTATGGTAGGCAGAAAGCCATTAAGACAGTTATGGCTGAGAAGTCTATTTCATATGCTGAGGCCAGCAAGCGCATCCCAATAGCTTCCCGCAATTATGCCAACATCGCCAAAACTCCGGCTTCTCAGTCATACCGCAAGACCATTACGCTCAAACCCAAGTCTCACGCCCCCCTTTCCCCATCCTATGATAAAACTGCTCACCACCAAATTACTAGCACCCCTCAACCTTCACAGCCTAATGGCTGCGCTCTTAATTATGATAATAACTCTTCAAATAATAGTGCCTCTTCTATTATTGAATTACTCATCAAAATTTTACCTACCATTCTTTCTTCTTCTCATACTCAAGTACCGTCCAACGTTGCCGAACAAGTTATATATCTTTTAACTAATATTAAAAATGGCTTTACGCCAAGTTTTCCTTCAGTGGAATGTGAGGAGCGTGTGGCATAAAAAACACGACCTTATATTCCTCTTAAACAAGTACAAGCCATTGGCTTGTTCCATAGCTGAGACTTGGCTTACCCCAAATCTCAGTTTCCGTATACCACATTACAACATCCTCAGATGTGACAGATCAGATGGTTATGGAGGGTCAGCCCTCTTTGTGAACAATAGAGTCCCACTCCTGCCCCACCCTTTCCCTTCCCTTGTGGGCGACATGAGCATTGTTGCAGGGAAAATCGAAGGTATCACAGTGTTTTCTATTTACATTGCACACCCCCACCATAATTTTCTATCATTATTAAAGGACGCCCTTTCAAATGTTCATGGACCGCTACTCGTCATGGGCGACTTTAATTGCCATCACTACAGATGGGGATCGGAACGCTGTGATGCCTTTGGTGCTGCCCTAGTTGAGATTATTGATGACTTAGATCTCTGCATTTTGAATAATGGCTGTCCAACACGTAGATCTCTTCCAGGTCAACAAAAGAGTTGTGTAGACCTTACATTCTGTTCGGTTGAACTAGCTGCATCAACCCACTGGGAATGTACAACCTTATCGCATGGTAGTGATCATTACCCCATTGTTATATCTCTGTTTAATAAATCTTATTTAGAAAAGACTTGTCCTCCACTTATGAAGTATAACTTGGCTAATTCAGATTGGTCAGGATACGCATCTTTATTGGAGGATAAAATTAATGCTCTTCCAAATTTAAACTCAAATTCTCTTGATTTGTCTGATCACCACCATGCCAACTCTTGCTATGAGAGTTTACTCACAGCCATTACCTCAAGTGCAGATTCTAGTTTTCCACTGAAAAATAGTGCACGAAATAAAATTCCTTCACCCCCGTGGTGGGACCCAGAATGCACTTCAGCTGTCAGGAGTAGGGATGAGGCGGAGCAGTGCTACAATGCAGATATGAGCATGGAAAACTTATTAGCATATTGCCAGCTCAATGCTAGAGTCAAACGTCATCTTCGAAAGAAAAAGCGTGCGGGTTGGGTAAAGTATTGCACTTCTTTATCCCCCTCTACCCCAATATCATTAGTCTGGAAAAGTATCAACAGATTCAGGCGCGGGTGTTCCCCATCAATCTCCGCACCAATATCTAGGGAAACAGCTGAACTTTTTTTTGACAAGATAGCACCATCTTATGTACCATTTTTAACTGAATGTCAGACTGTTCCTTTACGTAATGTATCAGAAGACCCTTTTGACGCACCATTTACTCTGGACGAATTAACAGTGGTACTGAGACATGTCCGAGACACAGTTCCGGGTATTGATGGTGTGCCATACTCTTTTGTTACACATTTTGGAGTTAATGCTAAAATTTACTTTTTAAATCTTTTAAATTTTTGTTATACCTTTGGTTGGATCCCAGATCAGTGGAAATTACAAGTTATTATCCCCTTACTGAAACCAGGCAAACATGCTGATGATCCGAATGGCCTTAGGCCAATCGCTTTGTCTTCAGTCCTAGTCAAAATACTAGAACACCTTATTAAAAACCGCCTTGAGTGGATTGTTGAATCGAGAGACTTACTGCCGAAATGTCAATTCGGTTTTAGGAAAGGGCTTAGTACAATGGATAGCGTCAGTGTTTTAATTACGGATATTCGTTTAGCTTTCTCTCAAAACGAATCGGTTGTGGCCGCGTTCCTTGACATCTCCTCCGCATATGACAACGTACTTCTTCCTGTGCTCAGGCAAAAATTGCTACAGCTGTGTCGCGAGGGCGCGTGGATTTTCTTTTCATATTATATTCTGGTTATCTCTAGGTTTACAATGTGATTTGTTTTATTATAATAATATAGGATTGTACTGCTTCGTTTTGATGTGAAAAGAAATCCCCGCCTCACGATAATGTTAGAGACACTCACCGATACGGATTCCCCTCCGACTTGCAAGCGTCTCTCAATCCAGTCTCTTATCTTCGGTCCACAAGGGCACCGAAGTGTTAAAACTATGCCGACCATCAATCCATCCAACTTCTCAGGTGTAACTAGGATATCTGTAAGTTTAATTACCCATGAATCTTTGGGTTAAGTACTACCTATCTGTTTCCATCAATAAAGCTATCTAAAACGGTTATTCAATTGCAATATCTATGATGAAATTTACTTCAAGTTCTCATCAACAGTCTTTGAGACACCTATGTGCTAATCAGATACTAGGATTCTTTCCACGTCTGCAGAAGCACGCATTCATTTCCGACTTCGGCCCATCGCCTCCGTCTAGAATGCTCCCCCTTTATATTACCTATATATATATGATATAGTGTAATTTTTCATACGTTCGTCAACGTTTGTGCCCGTCGGCACACTAAGGCCATGGGGGACCAAGAAGATTTATAAGAGAGGTTGGCCCACGACCCTTCCTATAAACTCCCAAGAGCTTTTATGTCCGGACAAGTAGCTCGCGTGCGGTCGCTGTAATTATGCCCCCAGCCCAACGCTGAAGGCACGACCAACACATTTAAGTTTAGGTGACTCAAACAATTCTAGTAGGTAAAAGTACAACAACAGATAAATAATACTTAGCTTTCCAGGTGGCGCGTATCACGGGTGACAAGAATCTACTTATGATCTTCTTGCACTGAATTTACTTTACAATAAACTTCATTAATTAGTCAGACTGAATATGCTATAATGACCATTCAAACAGAGGCGTCCTTTTGTAGCGTCAAGTTGTCAGTACTGATTTAGTGTTGCTATTACATTAGTTCTGTGCAATTATATATTTACATTTTAAGTTTGGAACATCGCGATTTCATCTTTCGCGACACTCCCGACGACGACAGAAGTTACATGTGTTCCATCAAGTCTCGCGTCCACTCTCGGATCTTCTCTCGAGCCTTCAAGGACGCATCTCTCACATCTCTCACTTCAGGAGTTTGTGTTATCTCAATTGTAGCAGTGCTTTTAGGTATGCTATCATTAAGGTGTTTTTCATCATCAAGAATTGTTGGTTCATCATTTCCTGAGGTAAGTGTTCTCTGAGTTATTTTCTTTTCTATTTCTTCTCTATTTATGTGTTTTTCTGTTTCAGGTTTCTCAACGGGTTCTGCGGTTTGTGGAGTTGTGGATATTTCTTCGGTAAGAATAGTTGAGTCGAGTTCTTCTAGCAGAGGTGAGTCATCCAATGTTGGTGTGACATCTTCTCTTTCAAACTCAAATATAACCCTTTCTTTTCCAGATATATCTTCTTCAACTTCCAACGGATAAAGATGTGCGATGGAACGAGTGAATTCCATATCATTCACCTTTACTCGTGCCACTCTGCATTGACCGTCGGCTCCTTTCAACAAAGATATAATTTTTCCAACCTTCCAGTTCTCTCGGTTCTTCGTATCTCCTTTAATCTGGACGATATCTCCTAGTTTTGGAATTTCTAATTTTGTTATCCTTGGTTCTTTAAGAGAGTGTCGGTATCTCTCCCTTAGACTTGGTAGGTACTGGTCGACGAACATTCTCTTAAACTCTTTCAGCATGTTCTGTCCACGTTTCCAACCTTCCACTAGATTCTGTTTTGTTACTGTGCCTTCTTGTGGAAATTCTGCATCTGAAGGTGTTGTGACGATGCATTTATTCAAGGTTAGAAAATCTGAGGGTTTGAGAATATCATCTAGATCAGAACCTACACACGTCAGTGGGCGTGTGTTTAATATTGCCTCTATCTCTTTTATGATTGTACTTAGTTGATTATCTGACAGTAAACTTTTCGTCAGAGTTCTCTTGAGACAGTGTTTAACTAGTCCAACAAGTCTCTCATAGAATCCTCCATGCCACGGTGCTAATTGTGGAATGAATTTCCATTCTATGTTATTAGTGATGCAATAGTTGCTTGACAGTATTTCTGCAGTTAATTTAAATTGTAGTGCGTTATCTGAAACTATTCGTGTTGGTATTCCTCTGCAAGATATAAATCTTCGTAGTGCTAATAGACATTCCTCAGCCGTAAGATCCTTAACGACTTCCAAGTGTATAGCACGTACTGCTAGACATGTATACAGACATATCCATCTTTTTTCTGATTTATTACTTGTCTTTACTTGAAGAGGACCCAGATAATCTATTCCGGTATATGTAAAAGGTGAACTATAGTTTACTCTTTCCTTAGGAAGCGCTGGAGTAGTTGGTAATTTGAATGGACCTCCTCCATGTTTGACACAATTTGTGCATTTTCCTAATATTTTCTTTACTTGGCTTCTTCCTTGGGGAATCCAGTACGTTAATCTGATCAAACTTAAGGTGTGGTTGACCCCTACATGATAGTTTTCCTTATGTGTTTTTAGGATCAATTTGTTAGTGAAATCACAATCCTTTGGGATTAATATTGGATATCTTTTATCGTAAGACCAATCAGCGTTTTGTAATCTTCCTTTGCAACGTAGGATACCGTCTATGTCGGTAAATACTCCTAAGTTTCGTTGTAAGTTAGTATCTTTACCCTCTACTTCCTCAGGGAAATGTTCCTTTTGGATCCTTTTGATCTTTTGTGTATGTGATAGTGTATCGTCTTCACAGTGTTCTGTGGTGTTGTTTCGTGATTCCTCATCTAATTGATTTCTCCGTTCCTGCTCTTTTGAGATATTTTCTCCCCTCGTGAGATCCTCCCGAACAGGAAACGAAAAGTCATGTTCCACAGAAGAACATGTGGGATTTACTGCGACTTGTTTCATTAAGTAAAGAAATTTCGGCTCTACAACCTTTCGGCCAAGTTCTGGAGTGTTTCAGTAGAAAACTTGGTCCGGATAGCCATTTCTGCTTATCTTCCATAGAACTCGTGGGTCTAGTAGCCACGTCTGCTGGATTCAATCCTGTTGGAACATATCTTACTGTTACTGATGTATTTCCCTTTATCTCTTCTATTCTCCTTGCAACGAATGGTGGTAGTAGTTTGTTGCCGTAGTACCAATCAATCACTATTTGACTATCTGTCTATATAGTGTTTTCTGTAAATTCCAAGTCCAGGAACTTGGTTACGTAATTCAGCAACCGACTACCTATTAGAACACCTAATAGTTCAAGTCTTGGGATTTTCAAATTGTTTTGATCCTTGATGGACACCACTCGTGATTTTCCTATTACAAAACTTAATTCTTTTCCAGTAGAAATATATATAACTGCAGCATAAGCTTTGGTCGATGCATCCGTGAAAACGTGCAGTCGAATATTGTCATCGCCAGCTTGCTTGAAGTATTTCCTTGGTAAAACAATATTTTTTGTGTCTTTCAGTTGTTCTCTAATAATTTGCCATTCATTGGTCAATTCTTCTGGTAATGGGGCATCCCATTTGAATTTATGTATCCACAGATTTTGTAGTAAAAGTTTTGCTGGTAACAAATCGGGTGCATCACTCCAAATGGTACGCGACAAAATCGTAAGTGTAGGATGTTATCCTCCGTGGCCGCCTTTTTTATGTCTTTCAACCATAAGAATCGAGTTACGTCTTTGTCCTTTTCGTGTAATGCTATCTGTAGAAAAGCCTTTTCTACATCTGCTGTTATTCCTATTTGATGCGACCTAAACCTTAACAACATTCCGGTCAAGTCTTCTAGCATAAGTGGTCCGCAATGTAAACATTCATTTAAACTTTTGCTATGCTTGGTCTTTGCCGAAGCGTCGTAGACTATGCGAGTTGGCTTACCCGGATGACTAACACCGTGATGCGGCAGGTAGTGTATAGGATGATCTACATCTTCGACTCTTCTTTCATTGTCTGGTACTTTTTCAATTATTTCTTTTGCTCATTGTTCCTTTAATGTAGTATCGTACGCTGTTAGTGAATCGGAATCTAATCGTTTGAGTAGGTTGACTAGTCTGCCTATGGCTAGGCCAAAATTAGTCTCTAAATTAGGTGGGTAATCTATCCATGGCCAACTAACAGTGTACCTATCATTTACTAGTTCTATGGTATCATTGAATTGGTTGATTACTTCTTCGTCCCTAGTCAATTTTGGTGAATCGCATATTCCAATGGATTCTAGTTCCCATAAGCATTTGAGGTTTCCATTGTATAATGGAAGATCCGGTGGTGTCAATTTGTGTTCTACTCCTTGAAAGTAAGTTATTACTGACAACGTGTCCGTGGATTCCGTGTTAGTTTTTCCAGTCAGTATGTAACCGAATTTAGAGTCAATCAGGAATAAATTACTTTCCAGTTGAATTTTGTCTTCAAGGATGAATGAAATGTAGAAGTCATTGCCGATCAATATGTCTATTTTGGGTGACAATGAGCCGTCATCCGCCAAAATTAGATCATCTTTGTGTTTACCTATGTCGATACCATGGAAAGGAACTCCATTTGAAATATGAGGAACAACATTTGCTTCTATTTGTAAAATATTATTTGTTTTTGTTTGTATCTGTAACTTGACTACGGGGCTTTTTATTACTTGGGGAGTTTTCGATCCGAACGTGAAAACTGATAAGGTACTAGTTGACATGAAGCGTCTTGACCTCCTCGGTTTTATTTATGCAATTCTTATAACAAAGTGCTCTGTTATGATGGCCAGATTTGTTACAGTGTACACATTTAATTAACCTTTTACAATCTTTTACTTGATGCTCTTTGCTTAGGCAGGCAAAGCAGCGATCCTTTATTTTCTCTTTCCTGTCTTCCACAGTTTTAACAACCTCGCATTGATCATTGAAGTGCGATCCTTGGCAAAAAATACATTGCAGTTTCCTTTTCTTTTTCATGGGCCTGTCTCTTTTACTTCCTTGGTCTTGAGGTCTTTTTCTTGTGTACTGACTATTGTAGTTAGTATTTTTATGGAATAGTTTTTTCTCACTGAACTTTTCTTCCCTTTTATTTCCTGGGCGGGTTTGACTTGGATCGTGGTTTTCAGAATTCTTGTAATTTCTGTTAGGTTTTACGAATTTTCCCCTCCTGTTGTATGAACTTGTGTGTAACGTCTGAGTGGTATATTCTTCCAGATTTTCGGAAGTGATCCTATTTGCGTCTTCCCTAGCAGCTATTATGGTTTCCAAATGTTGACGGATTTCTTCTATTGACTCGGTTTTTGCTTTTATTTTTAGTTCATACACTATGTCCGAGGGCATTTTTTCTAGGATCATGAATCTGAGATGATCGTGATCGACGTTTTGATTCAGCGATTTTAGGATTCTTAAATGTCTTTCTATTTGACCAAATGTGTTTCTTGCCTCTGTTACGTTGCCTTTGGAGGCTTTCGGTACTTTGTATAACGCAGCGTAATGTGCGTCTATGACGTGATTTTGTTTACCGTATCTATTTTTCAGTGTAGAAACAGCTATTTCATAGTTCTTATTAGTGGTCTCGATCCCTTCGATAACCTTCTTTGCTTCGCCTTTCAAAGAACCTTTAAGGTATAAAAGTTTGTCTACCTCTGATAGGTCTCTATTTCCTACATTGGAGCAGAATTGGTCCCAAAATTGATGCCATTCCAGAATGTCTCCGGAAAATTCTGGCAAACTTAACTTGGGTAATTTTCCCATTAGTGCAGTATTCCTACCTGGTAATATAGTAGGTGCAGAGTTTTCTTTTATCCTTTTCAGTTTGATATTCATTTCCGCTAGAACCTCCTCACCGTTTAGCTGTACTTCACTAAAGGAAGTGATTTCTTCCACAAAAGATTGCATTTCGTTTATTGATAGACTACTGTTTAACTCAGTTCCGAACCTTTTCACCGTTACCTCAAGCTTACCTAGCACTATTTCTAAATTTTCAGAATTTTCTTTATTAACGTTATCTTTATAGGTGAGAGCTTCTTCAGTTAGTTTAGAGATAGCATTTGATATAGACTCCAGTCGTCTTATAAGAATTTGTTCCATTTTGAAATTCTGAAATAATATTTTACAATTGTATACCCTGTATCCTAAGTTAAGGATTTACATCGTGTATATCGTTAAATTTCCAAATTGCGTGGTGTTCGCAATATTATACAAATGAAAAAAAATAAAAATTTGGTTAACACTCTGTATGACCAAAAGTTTATCTAAAACTTCTTATGAACAAAGAATCATACCAACACCTGACATATAATGGAATGATATTTTATTAATGCCCTGTATATATAACAGAAAGTTTTAATTGACATCCTGTACAGAACAGAAAAGTTTTTATTGACACCCTGTATAAAACATAAAAGTTTCTATTGACATCTTGTGTAAAACAGAAAAGTTTTCCAAGTTAAAAGCAAGGAATATTTCACTATCTATAGGATACTACATTTTCCGTAATAAACTCAGCCATTGAATTATATGTGTAAGGAAAATTCCCTTGTACCTATGAAGTTTCAGTATTAACTCAGAATATATTCATGCTGTTCGACGGGTAAAACTGGTTAGTTTCATTATTTTAAATTTCCTGAATTTATTTAAAATTTCTATGTCATCCAATTATCCCCTCCTGACCTTTTCTTCCATTCTCCCCTGTTAACCACTACACAATTATTTACACTTTTTCCTTCATACCATTTCTCCCACAATCCATTCATCGTTTCTTTGGTTTTCATCTCACTCTTCATCCATCAACATTTATATGGTTGATGTTCTATAAGTTGTTTCATTACTTATTCATAAACATATTAGGTACCAACATCATTTATGTATGCATCCATAAATGATATTAGAGTTTACCTACATCAACTTAGTATCTAGTTACTTGGTACACTTCAGTAGCCAACATGAAACGATGCAGTCAGTCAGGGATGATGTGTATAACATGACAGAAGTTCAGACACAAGTTATAATATACAATCCAGTTTCCTCCGCCAGCATATTTCATTACTATTATGAGAACATATCTATTTTTATGCTTAGTTCTTCAAAGTAACTGATAAATAAACTTACAATGAGTGTTGATGTACTTTTCTGTATATAGTAGCATCTATACATAAGATGGGAGGTGTGTAGAATCAGGGTCATACATCTGCCTTCATTTGCCCATCTGTATGGAGAGTATTAGGTATAAATAAACAGTTTTATGCAAACTCATACATAACAATGCTGTCTTTAGGTAAATTTTAACACATTACAACTTACAAAAGTTACTCTTCAGCTACATAATTAGCAGACACAATAGTAAACAATGACATCCGTGTCGAATTTGGCACGGGTGTACTTGAGCGCTTAGGAGAGGTAGTTTCGACAAGACATACATTAGGTAATTTCCTCTTTAGGTGTATGTTATAGCTTGTAAGTCATAAAATAGTTTACCTGATAATCTTCTTAATTATTCCTAAGTTATGTTAAGCTTTCTTTCATTCACTTTTAGAGGTAGGTATAACTTTCTTGGAATTATTTCGCCCAAACAAATTGTGAGCTTCCTGGTTATAATAGGAGCACTTTTTCACAGTTGAACGAATTACGTGTAGGTACTATTCACACAATACGTAACAGGTTTCTAATAATTTTATTCCTGTAAAGGAATGTAACGAACTAAGTAAGTTTTAGTTTTTTCGATATTCAGTCTGACACACGAGACGCTACCCTTTTGGTTTACCATCGCCATATTGAAAGCAGGGAAAATTTTCACAGTCGAATTTCGTAATTCGTGAATATTGGAATTTTGTCAATTGTTTAGTGTAATACAACATGTATGAATGTAAACGAAGCAAAAGAAGTATGTAAGAATCGTAGCATATGGCGCTCTGTAGTTTCTGCCTACCCCCATGGGAAAAAGGCGTGAGTTTATGTATGTATGTATGTATGTATGTTTAGTGTAAAATGCTTAATACATTATTCAGTAAATTACTTTTGAATTTTACTTGAACTGTATATAAGATTCATAAGTTCTAACTCGTTAAAAGTAAGATAATCGTATGTTTATTTGAGCTCAACGCATATTACTTCCTGCTTCTGGTCAAAGAGAGCAAGATCATCAGTCATTCTGCCAAACTTGTGGCAAGTTTTCCCAATATTATCAAATCCGCGCCAAATTTAAATTAGAATATTTACTTGGCTCATAACGTTGCACATTATACGTACACACGCTACAAACCCATTCAATTTGCAGAAACTTCGAGAATCTTTCATCTCGGCCTGCCGTTCATCTCATTACACTTAGATAAATGAACGTTTACTCATCATCACCTTGACGTTCGAATTTTGGCGCCTATAGGTGAATTTTTATGTACATCCGTTTATTGAACGTTAGTTCCAATCGGATTATATAGATGTCGCTGACAACCTGATTTTTAAACAATATCTCCAATTTAACAATAAGAGTCTGGATTGGTTTTATGTCTTGGGATTCGTTTTTGGAATGCTTTAAATGCTAGCTTCTTTGCGATCCCAGCATCTCCACCATGTCGCGAGGGCGCGTGGATTTTCTTTTCATATTATATTCTGGTTATCTCTAGGTTTACAATGTGATTTGTTTTATTATAATAATATAGGATTGTACTGCTTCGCTTTGATGTGAAAAGAAATCCCCGCCTCACGATAATGTTAGAGACACTCACCGATACGGATTCCCCTCCGACTTGCAAGCGTCTCTCAATCCAGTCTCTTATCTTCGGTCCACAAGGGCACCGAAGTGTTAAAACTATGCCGACCATCAATCCATCCAACTTCTCAGGTGTAACTAGGATATCTGTAAGTTTAATTACCCATGAATCTTTGGGTTAAGTACTACCTATCTGTTTCCATCAATAAAGCTATCTAAAACGGTTATTCAATTGCAATATCTATGATGAAATTTACTTCAAGTTCTCATCAACAGTCTTTGAGACACCTATGTGCTAATCAGATACTAGGATTCTTTCCACGTCTGCAGAAGCACGCATTCATTTCCGACTTCGGCCCATCGCCTCCGTCTAGAATGCTCCCCCTTTATATTACCTATATATATATGATATAGTGTAATTTTTCATACGTTCGTCAACGTTTGTGCCCGTCGGCACACTAAGGCCATGGGGGACCAAGAAGATTTATAAGAGAGGTTGGCCCACGACCCTTCCTATAAACTCCCAAGAGCTTTTATGTCCGGACAAGTAGCTCGCGTGCGGTCGCTGTAATTATGCCCCCAGCCCAACGCTGAAGGCACGACCAACACATTTAAGTTTAGGTGACTCAAACAATTCTAGTAGGTAAAAGTACAACAACAGATAAATAATACTTAGCTTTCCAGGTGGCGCGTATCACGGGTGACAAGAATCTACTTATGATCTTCTTGCACTGAATTTACTTTACAATAAACTTCATTAATTAGTCAGACTGAATATGCTATAATGACCATTCAAACAGAGGCGTCCTTTTGTAGCGTCAAGTTGTCAGTACTGATTTAGTGTTGCTATTACATTAGTTCTGTGCAATTATATATTTACATTTTAAGTTTGGAACATCGCGATTTCATCTTTCGCGACAAGCTGAGCCTTCCGGCTAAGATGATACAATGCATATGTGAACTTCTATCGTCCCGCTCACTGGTTCTGAGAGTCCAAGGAGAGGAATTCGACCAAAGACGCACATGGAGGGGGCTCCCTCAAGGCTCTGTCCTCAGTCCTATATTATACAATCTATACACATCCAATATTGAGTCCTGCCTGAATAACAATTGCCAGATATTGCAATACGCCGATGATATAGTTTTGTACGTGACAGATGCTTCCATCATAGACGCTGCGTCATCCTTGTGCCTCTCTTTGGATTCTTTGAATCAGTGGCTATCGAACCACGGTCTGTCCTTGTCAGCATCAAAAAGTGCGGCAGTAATTTTCTCTCGCAGAAGATGTATCCCTCATATCTCAGTGAGCACTTTAGGCCAGTATATTCCCTTAGTTAATAAAGCCAAATTTTTAGGCGTTATTTTAGACTCAAAATTAACGGGTAAATATCATATAAATTCACTTATTAAAAAATGCGAAAAAGTCATCTCAATTTTAAAAGTTCTTGCAGGAGTCTGGTGGGGAGCTCACCCCTACACCATGAAACTAGTACCTATATAACGCTTTAGTACGTAGTGTTTTAGATTATGGTACATATCTCCTGATTCCTTGTAATAAAGGTGCCTTGACTGGACTGGATAGGGTACAGTCCAAATGCCTTCGAATTATCTCAGGTTGTATGACGTCGTCCCCCATCAACGCGTTGCAAGTCGAGTGTGCTGAACCCCCCTTGGCTCTGAGACGGCAATATCTCGCTTCCCGTTTTCTGTCCAGATTAATATGTCGATCTTCTCATCCCCTTATAGTTAAATTGAACGAATTAGATGCTCTAAGTAGAACCTCAAATTATTGGAAAAATAAAGAAATTCCCCTAACTCTGATAGCCTTTAGATATATAAAAAATTTAGTATGCCCAGTAGTTCAGTATCCCAGACTACCTCTTTTTGATTTTGCTTATAATGTTTTATGTTTCCTACCGAAAATTGTTTTTGATATCGGTATTTCCAAAAAATCCCTATCAGCTAACTCGGCTTTCAATGCGGTGGTGGGTGAACGATGGAATGGTTTTCAGCAGTTTTTTACGGATGCTTCGAAATTTCCAGATCTTAACCACACTGGCGCTGCAGTTTATTATCAATCATCTAGAATCATTTTACAATTTAAATGTCCCAAGGAGGCTTCTATATTTACCGGTGAATGTGTGGCTATTTTGGAAGCTTGCCTCTTTATTGAATCACATCAAAACATTAAGCAAGCTGTTATTTTTACTGATTCCCTTAGTTGCCTACAAGCTTTAATCCAAAATCCTTTTAAAAGTAAACTGCACAATCCCCTCATTTTAAAAATCAAAAAAAGTTTGTTGTCTTGCACTAACAACCAAAAAGATGTTCAGCTAGTTTGGATACCTAGTCACTGTGGCATCAAGGGTAATGAATGTGTTGATATTTTGGCTAAAGATGCTTGTTCATCGGTAACGGCAGATCTCAAACACAATGCTTATCAGGGTTATGATCTATTGTCCATTCCTAAAGTGAAACTCCAGTATTCTTGGCAGGAACAGTGGAATCTGTCTAGTAGGAAGAGGGGCAGTTTTTTTTACGCAGTAGAACCAACCATAAAACCAAAACCCTGGTTCTTCAAATTCAAAAAAGTATCCAAACCCATCATATCTACCCTCTGTAGAATTCGTTTAGGTTTTTGTTGTTCCCCTGTTTTTTTACAAAAAATCCGCGTTCGTGACTCGTCTCTCTGCGAGTGCGGGTTGGCGGAGGGTACGTTGGACCACATATTTTTCGAATGCTCAAATAACGTCCCACCTTTAGATCTATATAAACGTCTCCCCAAATTTAAGATTCCTCTTCCAATTAACTTTTCCTCCCTCTTAACATATTCCTCCCCAGAACTGCTTGTGGCGTTGATAGTTTTTATCCGTCACAATAATATTAAATTGTGAGTTGCTGCCATTGAGCTGTGTGTCTGAATGTGGTATAATTTATATTAAATGTTCTAACAACTATAATATTTATGTACCTGTATTTTATGTTTGTTTCAGTCCCATACTAACCCATGAAGATCTACATCGAGTTCAACCGTATCAACTGAAGTTTTTAGTGCCTAGTTTTTTTTTTTTTTTTTTTACACACACTTGCTTTTCAATTCACTTTAGACATTGGCAGAATAGTCGACATCGGCTTTGTTTGCCATAACAAAAAATAGAATAGAATAGAATAGAAGTTAGTCAGTTCATTCTAATCTATTCATGGAATGTCCAAAATAATGTTACAAATCTATCGTTTCTTTCATGATTTCCCTACTATCCTATATTGCCCTAAATCTACTGTAGCCTATCTCGCCACATACGAACTATCCTACATCGCGCTATTAAAGTTATCCGCGCAGTTTGAACGTATACAAGTTCCCGACAACAACCGTCGGGCAGTAGTTAGCCCACCAGACACAACACCCGTCTGGTCGGAGGATCCTCCCTTTTCAATGGTGGATGAGAAACTTTACACCCTGTTCCTCATACCTCCAAATCTACCAACCAAATATCTTTATTTGTGAACACAGGTTATTTTGTAATGTAAATAAGAGGAAATATTATTTTATTATATCCACGAAGATAAGATAACATTAGATGAATCCCCTATTGTTTTAGGTTAAGTCAGAGTATGAAAGTATTACTAATTACCGTGATTATTTTGTGCGGTAATGTGTTTTGTGTTTTTACTAATCATAAACTACTATTACCTAGCCTCGCAAATGCACCGTCCAGGGTGGCAATAATAAAAATCATCAGGAGAGAAAACATACATTATTATCGTTAAAGCGAAACACCGTTTTCAAGAATGGTTTATAATAAAATACTCGGTAAAAATAACACGACATTTTGTAGTGTATAAATCTATATTAAATTAATTTAATTCAATTGCACGTCTTGCCGCGCGAGTTCCAGCAACATAGGATCGTCGAAGAACTTGTTGATAGAGACGTCTTCGCTGAGACCTTTGCGGCGTCGCGTCTTGATCATGAACTCGCGAGCTAAGTGCGTCGCAGGCTGCGGTTCTAGGGGCCTGAGAAAATACAAAAACATAAAAATACACCCAGACTTCATCAATTAATTTTAAAGTCAAATGTGATGAGGGTATTTCAGCAATCAACTACCTACTGAAAAAATCTGATGGAAAAACCCAATAACACTCCCAGAAACCGACGGTTACACGGTCATCTCACTGCAATGGACACCGCTCCGGTGTGCGGTGTTGCGGTTTTTAACATTACAAACTTGAATCTTGATTTGCATACAAAAACACACTGCGGCAATGTGATAACCGCCTTAGGGCTCCCACACATAAACACGATACGACGTCACGTCGTACAACGATGCGGCGTACAACGGATGCGGCGTCGTTTCACAAGTGCGGTCCATTTCTCGAAATTAACTGCGACAATTCACCCTGCATTGTATCGACGCATGTTCCGATGTCGCGACGTAGTTTTTAACGATGCTCGTCGTAGATTCCCACGACGCGACGTCGCATCGTAAAACAACGCCGTATCTTGGTACGATACAATGTCGTATCGTGTTTATGTGTGGGAGCCCTTAGTCAGCACAGTAAATTCGTTTATGACTATTAGATCAGCGCGGATAGAAACCGCTTTCGTCTACAAAAGAATCAACAGACAGATTGTAGGAAGTTTTTTTTTTTTGTTTCGGGCACGACAATGTCAAGAATGAAGAGAAGAAAAGTGTGCATTCTTCAGTCTACAATATCGAGCATTATTTCTCCTATACTCGTCAGAATTTTTTCTATCATCTGCCTCTTTGGCTATTCTTCCGTCGATATAAGCGTTACTACGGTGATCATGCTATGCTTGCAGATAGACTTTGTAGATGGCGTACCTTATGACGATGCTCTTGTCAAGCGGGTCGCCGGGCACGATCTGCCAGTGATGGAACACTTGTAGACAGAAGGCCTGGCCCTGTGTGTGCGTGCGCAGGTCTGTCTCGAAGCCGAAAGAGTCTATGGCGGGGACGAATGCTTTAATTGTGTACAGCGGGGAGCCGGGGACTGGTGCGTCCTGTGTCACGTGACCTGGAAAGACAATATGAGGTAAGTAAAGAGGATTCATGCTTTTCAGTCTTCTTCTTATGTCAATAGACAAAACTCTTTTTTACTCCTTAAACAATCTGAATAGCTGTGGTCATTACGCAGTAAAAAAAAATATTTCATTTCATTGACACCTTTGAAGAGTGTACGTGGAATGTATGCTTCAAATATGGCTAAGGCGTTGGACTGGCGAACGAGAGGACGTGAGTTCGATCCTCACCCATTGCACTATTGACGTGAACCAACTCCAGACACATGAGTATTTAGCTTAGTTGCGAGGGGTTAAAAATACTATTATGTATTATACATGCAACAACCCTGCTAGCTTTAAAAAATGGTATAAGTAAAGGCATGTAGAACATAATTATGTAAGGCATGATCTGTCACCAAAAAATAGGTGACGGTGAAAATAACTCAAACCTAGTTTTTCTCCCCTCTGCATTAGATTCACAAGTGCCAATGGTCTAATATTGAAATAAATGATTTAACTTTGACATAGGGAACCATTCCCAAGGACGTATTATTATTATTTTAGTCAGTACCTCTCCTCTTGGCCAGCACTGTGTAGACCGCGGACACGCAGTCGGCCGGCGCCTGCACCTCCACGAACAGGTAGGGCTCCATCAGTCGGGGCGTCGCCATTAGGAATGCTGAGTACGCCACCTGAACAGGAAACAAATTTTGAGGTTGAATTAAAGTCCCCGGGTCCGATGTACTATCAGGACATTATAAATAAATAGATAAAATAAAACATAACTTATAGTCCGTTGTATCTCCCAAGTAATAGGCCGAGGAGTACATGTAGTACCCACATTTTACCAGGGGGTCGAGTCTGCTATTGCAATCGTGTCTCAATGACCGGTCAATGATTGATTTTTGATGTATAACGTAGAACTTATGACACATTTCCCATACAAAAACTGTCAAAGTTGTCAAATATTCATATTCATATCTTTATTTGCATATTTATAAAAAAATATTATAAATATATATAAATATTCGATCAATGACCGGTTATTGAGACACGATTGCAATAGCAAACTGGAGCCCCTGTTATATTTAAGGCCCATGTAATAGGGGGCGAGCCCAGTGCGCCAAAATTTCAGATTAAAATGTTTTGTAAAGTTATGGTTGTTTTATATTAAAATAAATTGAACATCATCTGCCTAGTCTTTTCCCAACTATGTTAGGGTCGGCTTCTAGTTTAAGATTTTAGTTTCTTTGCGATGCGGCTGAATACCAGCGTTTTACATGGAGCGACTGCTTGTCTGGTCTCCACAACCCAGTTACTGGGTAACAAAAAAAAATACCCCTTGGTTTAACTGGTTGTAAGACTTTCGAGCTTCTGACTACCAGTAAAGATTGTTAAAGATCTACAAAAGATAGCCGGGACCAACGGACTAACGTGCTTTCCGAGGCACGGAAATTTATTTATATTTAAAATAACAATGTTAAAAGTTAAACCACACACCCTCCTAGCCGTAGGGATGATTTGTCCACCTCCCCTGTGGAGTGGCTCCTGCGCAATGACTGCGTCGAGGATCTTGAACTTCACGTTACGAATGGGCTCCTCACACAACGGCCCTTCTCGCGTGCCCCACTGGAAACCTAGGGAAATATAAATTTTCTGTAAATTTAGGCACAATGATGAATGATCTTAAAAATAACTTTACAGCCAATCAGAAGCTTAAGATTTTTGATGTGTAACATTTGCTCTCGCTTGCAGGTTTTAGTTTGTGCAAGTGATTACGTGAATAGGGACGGAAATGTGTTACAAGAAACCGGTGAAGCGCGCGGTATTTAATTTGACCAACGAGCGCGAGCGATGAAGAAGAGATTCCTGTGAGATGGTACGAAACAATTTTGCGCAAGGTTGGTACCACATCGTACAGTTATTTTATTTTATGGCGGCGTTTTCCCCACGATATGCTGTACACATCATAAGTCTCGCTCGTTTTTTTCTACCCTTACCTTGTACTATACTATCTTTGACAGACGCCAGTAGATGCTTGTCGACCTCCGAGGGTAGGGTGTCATCGACCAGGATGTTGGGTCCAGTGGAGTCAGGACCGAACGCCCAGATCGAACGCGCCGCCAACAAATCCCAGTCATATCTGAAAAAGGATTTTTAAAATTCAAAGTCAAAGTCAAAGTCAAATCATTTATTTCAATTAGGCCATTTAAAAGGCACTTTTGAACGTTAAACTTACAAGTTAAATAAAATTTAATGATTCTAGTTGCCCCTTCCAAAAGGTAGTTTTGTAATTAATATTCATATGCATATTCGCTGTATTTGCAGACACAAATCTTGTATGTGAATCATTGTTCTAGAAAAAAAAGGCAATAAATAATAAAAAGGCTATTTTAATTTTTGAATAAAAGGACGGAATTCAAGTTACACTCAAGTTTTCATATTTAATGACAATGACAGCCGGGACCAACGGCTAAACGAGCTTTCCTAGGCACTGAAAAAATCTTGATATGAACCTGAAGAATGGTCACCCAGCCCCGGACCAACCTCGTCAAGCGTAGCTTAACCTTCGATCAACCTGTGCAGCTGTTGCTAGCCACAAGGTCCTCGTTACGGCCCGTTCACGACCTTGCCACTCGACCGACTCGTAGCGTGGATAATTTTGAATCTTATCGCTCGCCGCCCCGTGCTTTGTCGCCGCTCGCAGCTGCAAGGTCGTGAACAGACTGTTACTCACCTAATTATACCATCATATACAGTCCACTAAGTTTTATAATTTGTTGAAGAGATAACCACAATCCCAGACGTGTACTAACTTGGTCTGGAAGAACTCTCCCAGCCTCTTCCTGTCCCACGTGACGCACACGGCGCCCGCCTCTATGTCCTCGGCCAGGCCTCGCTCGAGGGGCTCGGCTATCATGGTGAGCTTGTTCCGTTTGTTGGGGGTCTCCGCGAAACACTTAAGTGAAGATGTCTCCACTACTGTCTCGCAGAATGATACCACGGGGTCTGCCACTGTTGAAAATGAAGTTTATAAAATTTACGCATTATGCAAGTGCTACTCATGTGAGCATCCCGGATTCGATCCACGGGTCAGGCCAGACATTTTTGAGTTTTTCCATCTGAACCTTTTCAGAAGCAGCTCGGAGTCTAGATTTGTATCCGATTTATTGCAATCGGCTCGCCTTCTACTACATAAAACTTTAACATACCGGCGAAATGTAGGTGTACTATACATATACGGATATTCGTCTACCTAACTCTTTGGGGATTACAGGCGTAATGTTATGATGTGTTCTTTATTTTATGCAGTATTGTGAGCCTCAGCCTAGTATTACATAAATGTCTTTTTCTTTACATCGTGTTAACGGTTTCACCGAAATCTACCACGTATGATCACTAACTGCGTCGTACCTTTGATGTCGATCTCAGAGTACATATTTCTGAGGTCGTGCATGACGCAGTCGAGGTACAGCTCGCCGGTCCCAAGGATCACGTGTTCACCGGATTCCTCCACGCGAGTCGACAGCAGGGGGTAAGATTTGTTGACCTGAAAAAAAGAATTTCACTGTAATTTTTGACAGGATATCTTTCATCATATTTTGCCTGCCCCAATGCCTGTATGCTACGGGCTGATGGAAAACACTGAGTTAAATCTCTAGAACATTTTGGGCTGACAACATTTTGATTGTCATTGACATGCTAAGCAGAAGCTGACACGTTAATTATGTTGATTAAATTCAACAGGCCGCAAATACAATAATCCAACTACTAAATATTATTATCGGTTAATACATCATTAGAGCATTCAAAATTAACATTTTCGCAGTAAAGAAGAGAATATCGTGACAATTTTAAACAACTCGTATTGCGTAATGCTTAAAATTAAATAGACTGTTAACACCTTTATGTTATAAACCTTAATGTTATTTCCTGAGCATTTACAGATTCAAGCTCATTTGCTGGAGATTTTGTTCCACCACTTCTTCCCAGCAAAAACACTAGGAACTGATGAAGGGTGGGTTTTTTCTTGGGTTTTGTCTTATGACATTTTTGACATTCAAAACATTCGGATTTTCAGCCAAATTTGTGTAAATGAGTTTTGATTTTGACAATCCAATCTGTATCCCCTAAATCGCAGTACCTACCTTCCTCAAGCCATCCAACATCTTGGGCAGTTCCGAAGGGTTGACTGGCTCCACAGCGATCTTCACGACCGCCTGCGTGTTGAACCGCAGCGGAGTGAAGGTGTGCAGCTCTGCGTCCTCATCCGCTGCCACCAAGGTGCAGGTCTTCACGATGGGCTGGTCGATGCCCTCGATCAGGGCCCAGCAGCCTGCTGGTACACGGTTCAGTTCCACCTAGAGAGTAAATGAACATTTGAGCATTTTAATAGAGTAATTAAATCAGACGAAAAATGTATTTTTGCTAGGAACATACCCATTTTTCAAATTAAACAATGTTGAATGTGTGTTTGTGGTAAATGGTTATACCTAGATTATAATAGACATTTCTCTTCAATAATCACAGCACCATACTGAGATAGGTGCTTTTTGGCTTTGTATTGGACTTTTTTATTTATTTAATATTTCAAGCACACTAATGTACAGAAGCGGACTTAAAACAGGCATTATTTCGTTTGAACTTTACTTTTTTATAATTTTGTTTGTTAAATAACCAGTTTTTGATATGTCGTGTGCGAGTGCAACAAATACTTTTTTTTTAGTATATATTTCTCACGTTTATTGGTGGCTAATCTCCAAAAGTCGATACAATATAGTCTTAAAAGGCAAGGCGAAAAAAAAACAGAAAAAATGGATGGTGTATACAGTAACGATTGGATTTCCAGAAAAAAAATCATATCTCTCACACTTTTTAAAACCGGGCTTGTTAACTACTACAAAAAACTGACCTTATACCGCGCCTCGTATATCCAGAGCCGACCCACGTTCATGATCCTCGAGTCTTCCTCATCCTGTGTGCTGTAGTTCTCCCCCAACACTCTCACCGTTTGACCCGCGTAAAGCGTTCCCGACATTATGCGGGCTAGTACCTGAAAAGTCGGTAAAATTTATTTAACCAGGTACAATTGACAATCTACACTTAAGCATTACTACAGGAATCATCATACACTACTACAGTTTTCAGATATTAACGGCTTTCAAAATGTTTCGAGACTTTTTTGCGCCGTTAATGTCACATATTTAGGAGGGCTGGAAGAGGGCATTGCCCACTCTTTGCCTACGCCCGGTGCGTCCTCTGCGGGTCGGATTAGTGAAAGTAATCACCCTTTTAGCAGACGGCCGGACTGGTCGCACGCCAGCATGTCGTCGTACAGCGCGCCCCCCGCGCCCCCCGCGCCGCGGTAAAGTGTATGGGTGTTGGTTCACTAACCAGGAAGAAGGTGCAGTCATCTGTGGGGTACATCTTGGTGGTGTGCGCGAGCAGACGGCCGGACTGGTCGCACGCCAGCATGTCGTCGTACAGCGCGCCCCCCGCGCCCCCCGCGCCGCGGTAAAGTGTATGGGTGTTGGTTCACTAACCAGGAAGAAGGTGCAGTCATCTGTGGGGTACATCTTGGTGGTGTGCGCGAGCAGACGGCCGGACTGGTCGCACGCCAGCATGTCGTCGTACAGCGCGCCCCCCGCGCCCCCCGCGCCGCGGTAAAGTGTATGGGCGTTGGTTCACTAACCAGGAAGAAGGTGCAGTCATCTGTGGGGTACATCTTGGTGGTGTGCGCGAGCAGACGGCCGGACTGGTCGCACGCCAGCATGTCGTCGTACAGCGCGCCCCCCGCGCCCCCCGCGCCGCGGTAAAGTGTATGGGTGTTGGTTCACTAACCAGGAAGAAGGTGCAGTCATCTGTGGGGTACATCTTGGTGGTGTGCGCGAGCAGACGGCCGGACTGGTCGCACGCCAGCATGTCGTCGTACAGCGCGCCCCCCGCGCCCCCCGCGCCGCGGTAAAGTGTATGGGTGTTGGTTCACTAACCAGGAAGAAGGTGCAGTCATCTGTGGGGTACATCTTGGTGGTGTGCGCGAGCAGACGGCCGGACTGGTCGCACGCCAGCATGTCGTCGTACAGCGCGCCCCCCGCGCCCCCCGCGCCGCGGTAAAGTGTATGGGTGTTGGTTCACTAACCAGGAAGAAGGTGCAGTCATCTGTGGGGTACATCTTGGTGGTGTGCGCGAGCAGACGGCCGGACTGGTCGCACGCCAGCATGTCGTCGTACAGCGCGCCCCCCGCGCCCCCCGCGCCGCGGTAAAGTGTATGGGTGTTGGTTCACTAACCAGGAAGAAGGTGCAGTCATCTGTGGGGTACATCTTGGTGGTGTGCGCGAGCAGACGGCCGGACTGGTCGCACGCCAGCATGTCGTCGTACAGCGCGCCCCCCGCGCCCCCCGCGCCGCGGTAAAGTGTATGGGTGTTGGTTCACTAACCAGGAAGAAGGTGCAGTCATCTGTGGGGTACATCTTGGTGGTGTGCGCGAGCAGACGGCCGGACTGGTCGCACGCCAGCATGTCGTCGTACAGCGCGCCCCCCGCGCCCCCCGCGCCGCGGTAAAGTGTATGGGTGTTGGTTCACTAACCAGGAAGAAGGTGCAGTCATCTGTGGGGTACATCTTGGTGGTGTGCGCGAGCAGACGGCCGGACTGGTCGCACGCCAGCATGTCGTCGTACAGCGCGCCCCCCGCGCCCCCCGCGCCGCGGTAAAGTGTATGGGTGTTGGTTCACTAACCAGGAAGAAGGTGCAGTCATCTGTGGGGTACATCTTGGTGGTGTGCGCGAGCAGACGGCCGGACTGGTCGCACGCCAGCATGTCGTCGTACAGCGCGCCCCCCGCGCCCCCCGCGCCGCGGTAAAGTGTATGGGTGTTGGTTCACTAACCAGGAAGAAGGTGCAGTCATCTGTGGGGTACATCTTGGTGGTGTGCGCGAGCAGACGGCCGGACTGGTCGCACGCCAGCATGTCGTCGTACAGCGCGCCCCCCGCGCCCCCCGCGCCGCGGTAAAGTGTATGGGTGTTGGTTCACTAACCAGGAAGAAGGTGCAGTCATCTGTGGGGTACATCTTGGTGGTGTGCGCGAGCAGACGGCCGGACTGGTCGCACGCCAGCATGTCGTCGTACAGCGCGCCCCCCGCGCCCCCCGCGCCGCGGTAAAGTGTATGGGTGTTGGTTCACTAACCAGGAAGAAGGTGCAGTCATCTGTGGGGTACATCTTGGTGGTGTGCGCGAGCAGACGGCCGGACTGGTCGCACGCCAGCATGTCGTCGTACAGCGCGCCCCCCGCGCCCCCCGCGCCGCGGTAAAGTGTATGGGTGTTGGTTCACTAACCAGGAAGAAGGTGCAGTCATCTGTGGGGTACATCTTGGTGGTGTGCGCGAGCAGACGGCCGGACTGGTCGCACGCCAGCATGTCGTCGTACAGCGCGCCCCCCGCGCCCCCCGCGCCGCGGTAAAGTGTATGGGTGTTGGTTCACTAACCAGGAAGAAGGTGCAGTCATCTGTGGGGTACATCTTGGTGGTGTGCGCGAGCAGACGGCCGGACTGGTCGCACGCCAGCATGTCGTCGTACAGCGCGCCCCCCGCGCCCCCCGCGCCGCGGTAAAGTGTATGGGTGTTGGTTCACTAACCAGGAAGAAGGTGCAGTCATCTGTGGGGTACATCTTGGTGGTGTGCGCGAGCAGACGGCCGGACTGGTCGCACGCCAGCATGTCGTCGTACAGCGCGCCCCCCGCGCCCCCCGCGCCGCGGTAAAGTGTATGGGTGTTGGTTCACTAACCAGGAAGAAGGTGCAGTCATCTGTGGGGTACATCTTGGTGGTGTGCGCGAGCAGACGGCCGGACTGGTCGCACGCCAGCATGTCGTCGTACAGCGCGCCCCCCGCGCCCCCCGCGCCCCCCGCGCCGCGGTACGTGTGCGCCACCTTGCGCGGCGCGGCGTCCAGCGGAGACGGCACGTGGCGGACCACCATCTCCACGAAACCACTGCAATAGAACCACAACTTATACTCTACTCGGTTTATGACATTTAGTACTACCTCGCTGACCTTCAGTCCCGACAGACAAACAGAAACAAGTTGTTAGTGAAACTATAGCCTAAAACTCACCAGAAATCTCCGAAGAATCTGCTGCAGACAAGCCTGAGCAGGGGTCGAACGTTCAGCTTGGCTTCCTGCTTAGTCAACTTGATGCCGAGCTCTGACAGAACTGCTGGCAATGTATCGTCTACGTCTCCTACCACCTGAACGAAAAGAGTAGGTATCGTATATGCTTATTTCGGAGGTATGTTGGATCTGCCTGACTTTTCTCAACTATGTTTGAGTCGGCTTCCAGTTTATACGTATGCACCTAAATATTAGTATTTAACATGGAGCTATGGTGGTAACGAGATGTTGCTGGCTGCTATGATTCAGCCACTAGCCCCTCCTGATGTAGTAAACACAAAATCAAGAACAAACGTAACAAAGAGGATAAACGTCAATTTTCTCTATGAGCACTATAATTAACCGACTTCTAAAAAGGAGGAATATAGGAAAATATAACATTTAGTCAACAACACCGGTACAAATGCTTACCTGAGCAAAAATCTTGTACAGCGGCTCCAAAATGAACTCGACAAAGCTCCTCTGCGCAGACGCATGCGGTTGCTTCTTGGTGAACCGTCTGGTCTTGGCGTTGAAGTACACGTCGCCCCACAGCCACGCCGACATGTCGGCCCCGCGCAGGCCCGACGCCGGGTGCGCCGCCGCGTACATCGCCGCGAACGACTCCACGGAGAAGCACACATCGTAGAGGGAAGAGGCGAAGCACACGTTGCCTAGGAAAGAGGTTTTATGGTTGCATAAAGAGTAAAACGAAGAAACAAGTCAGTGAGCGGGAATTTCTTGTATGTTTTGTAGGGGTGTGTGTAGTCTTCGTCATAATATATCGTCGGTCGAGAACACACAATGAACAGTAATGGAACATTTCAAAATGATACTGTTCTGAGAAATTGAAGTTTAAACTGATACTGAAAACGAAGAGATGACTAAAATCTATTTTTCTTTATTGGAATATAAATAGTTTCCTGTCCATTACAACTAACAGTTGAGTTGAACCATTAGTAATTTCAAAAAAATATTCAATTCCCATACTTATTCTGTACCTACTTATATCAAAACACGTGATTTCGAAAATGTCCAGATAATGAATCAGTTAGTGTGAATCAGTTAGCTAACGAAATGCCAAGCGAGTTCATCGGGTGCAAGTGCAACGAGAGATCGACGACATATAGAGTCAAGATGCTTTTCATGGAGATTACCTACTGACGGAATTAAAATGCGATTACTGTAGTTTAAAAGTTTAAGCTGACATTTTCGGAGACATCAGGAAATATCAAATTCAATATTAACTGACCTAACAAAGGCGAAAACACAGTAGCAGGTTCATCAGGATTGTCCTGCGGCTGGTGGGTCTCCAACATGGAATTCAGCTCATCAATGATGTGCCGTAACTTGTAGTAGGCGTCTGCAGGGGGCAGCTTCAACTCCAAGATCAGACGGTCGATCTTGTTGATGCAGAGAGTCAAGGGGACCCGTTCCTGGACTGCATGACGGAGCAGACGTTCCGTGTTAAGCATTATGCCTTCTGCGGCGTCAACAAAGAGGACTGCACCTGTTTTTGAAAAAATAAAATTCTAGTATGACATTGTTGTCTCGTTGTTCATACTGTTTTCAACTTTTGAAGCTACAACACAGCAGAATACTTCATAGGTTTATTTATCACTTGAGAACAAAGGTCAAATTCAAATTCAAATTGTTTATTTCTTTAACAAGATTGCAACAGTTAGTTTGTGAGGTCAGAATTGCATTATTCTATTGCCAATATGTAGTTGACATCAAACTAAAACTTTCTTAATGGATAGGTAGAGGCTACGGACGGTTACGGTTATGGTGGTGGTGGTGGTGGCTTTATGGTGGTGGTGGTGGGGCTTTCTTGGTGGTTGGTGGTATGTAATTTTGTCATTCTTAGACAAAGGTATTATGGTAAGATGGTGTTGGCAAAACAGATTCTTTTGTAAATGGAGCCAGCAACAGACCAACCAGACCTTAAACACTATTTTTACTGTGACCAAACTTCAATGTTAAAATTTCCAAGTGGTAAAAGGGGAGGGCAATAATTTATATAATTATAATATTTATAGAACTTGTATGAAATTTGTTTTGAAAGTAAAGTAACTTATAGCCAGGAGGAGTAACTTCTACAAAAAATCTTGTGTAATGTTTACTTTTGAGGACTAATTAAAGTGAAAGTAACTGAACCACACCACCATTGGTGTGGTTCAGTTAGTTCTAGTATGAAATTGAATCATGCTCTTCCTCTCTCCTGCTACTCTTCTTTTTTATATTTTGCTGCCTCAAAGAGGGTCTATAATTGTTTCTATCTCCTAACACCTGTATACATTATGGAATGCAATAAAGATTTGAGATTTGAGATTTGTTCACCATGTCACCTCCCAACTTACCGTCTGAGATCCTCAATGCCGCAGTAACTTCATCACTAAAGTTAACATGCCCTGGTGTATCCATAATATTCAACAAATGTGACTTCCCCTTGATATTCTTCAGCAACAATGTGACAGGCATGGACTTGATGGAGACTCCACGCTCTTGCTCCACAAACAGAGTGTCTGTGTATCTCATGGGTATAGTAGTGTCTGTGTTTATTGTGCTGGGGTGTGTCTGTCTGATTAGACAGTCTACAAATGATGTTTTGCCTGGAAAAAAAGGAAAAAATTCAAAGTTTTTACTGTACATGTTTTATGCTGTACCCAATTAATGCTCTTTCTTTCTTTGTAAAAGCTATCACATAGATACAATTAACACAATCAAATCTTAGTTATCTCTGCCTGTAGTTACACCAGGAATTAAAAGGGTTTCAAATCAATAGATGCATTTACTGATGTTAGTTAACATACTTTTAGATATTTAACCATTTGAATCTTTTATACATGATATTATTCCCCTTCATATCCCCCATCCCACATCCATTAAATGTCTAAAGAACAAAAAAAATCAAATGTCTAAGGAAGGATGTTTAAAGGACAAGGAACACAGACATTGTGCAAGTTTATTGAAATAAACAAAATAAAGTTATAAGTTTAAAATAAAATTTTCTTTCAATTTTTTTCTCTCTCTTACAACACTGAAATGTCTGTGCAGAATTATGGTTTATATATACAGATTATGGTTTTATTTGTATTTTTTGGTTAATTACAAATTGTCTTTTTACTCTTAGCTTCCTTAATCAACAATAAATACTAATTTAATTTCCAGGGTTTGATGGTATATCATAGTACCTAAGTGTTATTGGCAAGATTGTAGTGTAAAGAAGAGTTGAAGTTGAACAATTTTAATTAATATATTTGTGAACTGATTTAATTTAATCTGTAATGTGTCTCTTGCACCATCAACTTTATATTTTGATCAATATGGGCTATCCCTGATATACTTAAATGTACCTATTTTTTATATTAAAATTATATCCTACCATTATGTAAATGCCCCATCAGCGTCACATTCCTCATTAGGTTGGTATTGTCCAGCATATCAGCCATGTACTCCATGTCATATTTGGTCTCTGGGAGCTGCTGTTCTTGGACCTGGAACTTCTTATGCTTGATGGGCTCCACTAGGGGCTTGTCAAGGGCCTGTGTGTCCTCCTCTTGGACCACAGTTTCAACATCTGGCCCATACACTTCTATTGCTTGAGGGTAGTATCTGTTGGAAGACCATGACAATGAGAAAGCTGATGTTGAAGGTGTTTTGATAAAAGCTAGCTTGGTTTTTATTACAAATCATTATGAACCTAATAATGGGAGTGTTGGTGATATGGACAATGTGGTATTATAATCCTTGTGTATGAGGTAGGAATTAGATGTTAAAAACAACATACACAAATTATTAAAAGATGCATATTTCTGTTGAAAACAATATTGAAATTTGAGATTGTGAATAACCCTAGATTTGAGTGTTACTTATCTCCTGACTGGCAATATGCCTACGTACCGTTTATCTTCATGTAGCACGACGGACATGGGCGCCACCTCGGGCTCCGCATCCCCATCTTCATCCTCCTCCATAGCATCTTCGTCCGCATCTCTGTTATCGGCGTAAACACTCTGTTCATCGTCCGAGTCCGACTCAAGGTCAGGCCCGATATAGTTACCAAACTCATCGTACAAATCACCGTCCATTATAAACTTTTTCAGTAAATTAGTAAATAAAACGTATATTTCAAAACAAATGCCGCCGCTAACTTGTCAGCACATTTGACACATAACCTCAAAGGATTAAACTGTCAGTTTGTTTAGAACCACAGACTAAGTAGTTTTTTTTTTTTTTTTTTTTATTTGCCTAGTGGGCAGGCTAAAGTCTTTCGACCATACCGCCTAGTCTTTCGTATGTTTTTTTCTGTCGTGTTAAGTTTTTATATAATGTCTTTCGTAATTTCCCTTGTAATTATAATGTTTTATTTTAAGTCTTTCGTATGTAGTCATAATTCGATATTTTTAATAGTCAATTTTTCGTTTTTTAGTCAAATCCAAGTTTGTACGAAGTACAGTCAAATCCTGGGTAATGTCATGTCAAATTTTTTTTTTTTTTTTTTAGCTATCTCTGCATGTTTATGTTTAGATAGGCACATAACCTACAAGCTATTTCTAACCATCTTAAATCTATTTAAAAATAACGAAGATAAAAGTACTTAGGTAATAATTATTTTGATATGTACATACATATAGCTAACACAAACGATTATATATCATTTACAGTCTCCAGTATGAATTTGTACAAATATATATAAGTGGTAGCATTCACAAGTAACTCCTGTATGGACGACGGGACCTTATCAGGCGTTTTATAAATTTTTAGAAGCTCATCCGACAACACAAGGCGCTGAATGTTGAAAGACGAACACTCGAAGAAGATATGATACAGTGACTGAACTTTTTGAGATTGACAATAATCACAGTGCGGCGAGCTGACCATTTTAAGACGATGAAGATGAAAATTTAAACGACAATGACCAAAGCGCATACGACAGATAATCGAATAAAATTTTCTATTCATGTATGTACTACTATTTTTACAAAACCAAGGTACAGAGTTAATTTGAACATCAAGACTATTAAACCAAGACCCCGTGTTTTCAACATGTGTACAATGGTATGAATGTCTCCCCCATGCCTCGCACATGCGGCGCCGTAGAAGGCTAATTACGTCTGTATGTGGCAGGAAAACACTCGCATCAGTGTCACAGATTAATTCTTCAAATTCAACGATTTTTTTTGCAAGATAATCTGCTTTTTCATTCCCCACAACACCAATATGTGATGGTACCCAAACAAAACGAACAACAATATCCAACTGTGACAATTCAAACCATAGTTGCTTTATCAAAAGAATTATGTAGTTGGTGTTAGCAAGTAATTTATTATTGTCCAGATTTTTCAAAACACTCATGCTATCACTAACTATAAGCCATTTACTATGTTCTAAATTACATTTTTTAATATGTTTCATAGCGCTCAAAATAGCAACTGCTTCAGCTGTAAAAATACTAGCATTCGTATCAATTCTCCGTCCAATAGCAATATTTGAAGAGGGGTCATAAATAGCGAAAGACACTGCTCTATCACTCTTGGAACCATCAGTATACACTAATTTATGATCAGACCACTGTGACAGCATAGCATAAACTTCTTCTTTTGAAGGCAAATTTTTTCTATTATTTATAATTACTTCAATTGCTGGAAATTTACCATTGAAAGTACCCTCATAACAAGGTAAAATATGTTTTGATTGATAAATGTTAACATTTTGAATAAAATTCATAAAACTTTGGAGACCTTGTACCATATAAAAAGATTTTAAAGAAGTATGAGTAGGTGAATGTAACAAATTAAGAAGTAGTCTATTACCAGATACACTATAAAGTTTTAACAAAAATCTTTCTTTTAAGTAATCAAAACGAATAGATAATGGGGGAACATTGCATTCAATTTGCATTGCAACCACAGGAGTACTTCTGAATGCACCAGTTATTACACGCAAACACTTGTTTTGCAAAATATTTAAACTATTTACATGTTTGGAATCTGCACCAAAGCAATAGAAACCATATTCAAAGTGACTACGTACTAAAGATTTGTATAATAATAATAAAATTTTAGGGTCTGCACCCCAATATGTACCACTCAAGGATTTTAATATGTTATGAGCTTTATTTGCTTTACTAATTAAATGTTTTATATAATTGTTCCAGGATAAATTATATGAAAAAATAACACCCAAGAATTTTACCTCAAGTGAAATGGGTAGAGCACAATTGTTATACACCACATCAGGCATATTAAGAATTTGTTTACCAAATACAACAACTTTGGATTTCAATGGATTAACACTAAGAACGAGGTAAGAAAAATATTTATACAAATTCGCTAATGCAGCATTAACTATTTCAACTACATGTGTTATATTTTTCCCAGATGCATATACAACTAAATCATCTGCGAATTGGAGGTTTTTAACATGAGACCCTAAAATTAAATTTAATTTACGTATACAACGTGGCGCTACAATGGTGACATTAACTTAACACACGTATACGTTATCCCAGTTTCGTTTTAAGAAGTAATTTTATTTCCATAAAACGTCATTATTTACTGATTAATTTAAAAAAATAAAAAAATATAGAAATAAGCATCCTGTACAAAAATAATCATAGTGCAGCGGTCATTTGCCGGGGTCACGGATCATAACATCGCGTCAAAGAAATTGAAACGAATAAGCAATACCTCAATCCTTTTGTCGGCGCGCGCGTTCTCCCTTTCACCCCCGCCCGCCGCACCGCGACGTACGTGACGCGTTGCCGCTCTGAGTAAACGTAAACGAGTAACGTGCATCTAGGTAAGTAATTTCATGAATGAATTTTTGCACAGAGTGATCCCAATTGCAGTCACTTTTTTATTATTTAGTTTGTTTGAAAAATGTTTTTGTTCAAATTACCAATTATTTTAACCAATCATAATTTATGTGGTTTATGGCCACTAGCCCTACCCGTGTGTTAAATTAATGTCACCATTGTAGCGCCACGTTGTATACAATATGAATATTAAAGGCGATAATATACCACCTTGACAAACTCCTGTCGAGGATAGTCTAGGTCCATAGAGGTGTCTGTTAAATTTAACAAATACTTGCCTATTTAGAAGAAAATTTTTAACCCAATTTATAATTTTCTCAGGTATCCCAATCTGTGATAACTCGTTACATAAGATATCTATATTTACACTGTTAAAAGCACCTGCAACGTCGAAGAAAACTCCAACCAAATTGTGGTTTGCAGATAAAGAATTGCATATATCAAGCTGTAATTGACAAACACTTTCCCTAGCAGAATGATTCCTACGAAAACCAAATTGATTTGATGGTAAGATTGAATTTTTCTCAATATAGAACTCTAAGCGTTGTTTTAATAATTGTTCAAATAACTTGCCAACACAAGAAGACAGGGCTATAGGACGATACGAATCAGGACACATTTTTGGCTTATCAGGTTTTAAAACAGGTACAAGACAATCCACCTTCCAACTATCAGGTAAAATATTATTTTCCCATAATAAATTCAAAAGTTTTAAAAGAATATTCAAACTCGTAAGGTTTAGTTTTTTAAACAGTATATATGGTATTCCATCCAGACCATGGGTAGTATCTCTTCTGGACGATATGGCCGATATTAATTCTTGTAAGGAAAAAGGATTAAGTAGAAAACTATTGCTGGAATTAATGCTAGCATTGGAAGAAGACTTTAAGTCATTTGATACAGTGTCTGGTGTGTATTTTTTAAGAAAATCCAAAACCCAATTATCATCCTCCTGAGTACTAAAATTATATGTTTTATTATACTTGCGCATGAATTTCCATATAACAGACAATGGAGTGCACCTGTTAAATGTTTCACAAAGAGAAACCCAACTTTTTTGCCTTTCTGTTTTTAATGTAAGTTTTTTAACTGCGCGAAGCCTTTTAAACTCTATATAATTTTCTTCAGATGAATTATCCTTAAACAGTAAATATGCAGTTTTAAAATTCAATACAGCTTCTGTGCATTTTTGATTCCACCAAGGAAGTGAAGGCCCTTTAGGATTATTTCTATGACATGAGGGGTTGACAAAATGACTGGTATTAGAATGTTTCAAGTTTGGCATAGAATTCGCAGCGGCTGTGCGCAAAATGGTACAAAATTTGGAATATGAATCAGGAAGACTTGTGTCATCAACTTTAAAATCAAGTAACAATTCATCAACACAATTACTGTACTTTTCCCAATTTACCAATTTGTAATTAGGGTAAATAGGCAAATGTTCAGCATTAGTACAATTGCTAACAATATTATTGCTTTTGCTAATAAATAATTTTATCCTTACAGGAATGTGATAACTACTACCAAGAGGACAATCATGTACATTCCATTCGCAATTAATTGCTAAAGACGAAGAAACTAACGTCAAATCCAACGCATTAGGACGCCAAGTTAAAGAACCAATTGTTGTTGCCTGACCATTATTGAGCAGAACTAAATTATTATTATCAATTACATCTAAAACGTTTCGTCCACGTACAGAGTCAGAGTTACAGCCCCAAGAAGTATGATGAGCATTAAAGTCACCAGCAATTATAAAAGGTTCAGGAATAGACTTCACTAATAAGTCAAAATTTTCTTTTTTGAATACTGGACTACAATTCAAAGGACTATAAATACTTACTATACTTAACTCTTTGTTGTTAACTTTAATTTTTACACAGATATTTTGTAATGAGTTATCAAAAAAGGTATTAATTTTAGTGTATGAAATACTTTTGTGAATAATTATTGCTACTCCATTATGTTTGTTACCAGTGTCATTTCTTTCAATATTATAATGATTGATTTTAAAATTTTGTTGAGGTTTAAGCCATGTTTCACTGATAATTGCTATGTGTATTTTGTAATTGTATAAAAAATCGATTAATATGTGTTTATTACTGTTTAAACTTTGAGCATTCCATTGTACTACGTTTAAATCAGAAAAATCCATTACGAGGTTGAAGGAAATTTATTACTTAGAGTAGTTTTTAATGCTTCTTTAATCGATGCTGAATTGATAGGAGTATCCTTATTGGTAACTATTCTAGTAATTGTTTCAACTAAACTATTCAAAAATTTGTCTGATTTCATAAGATTACTTACTTGTGTATCTAAATTACGCGCAGATAGCGCTGGAAATGCGTTAGCGTTGAAGAGATCAGAGTATGTTGCATTTCTACTTTTTATTTTATTTTCTTCTACTTTTTGTTTTTTTATATTACATATTGCAGAGATAGCTAAATGATTACCATTGCAGTTTATACATTTGGCGTTCTTTGGATTAACCTGACACACTTTATAACTGTGATTTTCAGTGCAAATAGAACATACTTCAGAATTCCTACAAAATTTTGCAATATGCCCATACTGCATGCACTTAAGGCACTGCTTAACAGGTGGGATATACCTTTTGACCTCATGGCGCCAAGAGTCCAAGTAGACATAGTCGGGTAAGATGGTCGAAGCAAAGGTCACAGCTACAGCCTGTGTGGGGACAAAAGACAAGCCTTCATCACTCCTGACTCTGCGCATGAAACGCCTAACTTGAATAACATTTTTGGAACTTCCTATCAACGAAAATATATCTTTGTTAGACATATCAATAGGGACCGAGGTAAGAACCCCAGTGACCTCTGTGTCGCCAGCAGGTATTGTTGCTTTTAAGTTTAATTGTTCAAACAATTTCTTATTTTTTAAAAACATGTTAGCATTGTTGGGCAAGTCAAATGTCACACTAACCTTGTACTTATTTATTGTACGCAGGTGCATCACACCTGAAACTCCGTGCTCTCTGATACCCTTCGACAGAGACATGCGATCTTTATCAGAGAATACGTTTCGATCGTCAAAATGAGTTAAAAAAACAATTAGCTCCGTCTGTTTCGAGTCCTCAGCATACTTACGGGTGTACCCTTTTACCTTGTACACGGCATACTTATCAGTAGCGTCCCTGTATTTAGTATTTGGGGTCGCCGAAACCGTAGACTCGGCAGAGTCGGAGTCGGTCGATTCCGGCAGCAGCTTTTTGTCCGGTGGGACCACCTCATCCCTTTTCCTTTTTTTCTTCGACATTTTCAGAAACCAATACTTATTTACACCTAGTAACGACTTATAACACAAATATTTACAAAATTATAGTACAATAAACCCTGAAAACTATTATTTTCCGAAAATTATTTCAAAAGCGCGCCTTTCCCATTCAACAGTTTCCCGCCTCCCAGACTAAGTAGTCAAGCAAACGAACTAATGAACTCTATCTTGTCAATGATGTTATTTACGAACGCAACATTTTGCCTTTTTTTTCTCAGCAGATTCTGCGTTCTGATGTTGCCTTTCCGTTAGTCTGTCTGACAAATTCTTTTCAATACAAAAATGGCTGCTGTGCAACCAAATTTATCAAAAATGATTTCGGCACAGCTACGCAATAAAGCAAATGAGTTTTTGAATTCTAGGAAACATGCTAACAATCTCGCCGATATACTACAAATGTTCGAGGTAAGCTCATGCGCCATAGGTTGGCCAAAATTTCGTTATTAAAACTGCGTCATAGGTTACGACTTTTATTGATGGGTATTTAATATATTTCAGGCTGAGACGGACAATTATACGCCTTTACTGCTTACTGTGGAAGTGATATTTACTGAACTATTGCGACGAGGCGATTTGGTAGAAGGTTTCGTGCCCCTAAAACCAGCAGGTAAGTTTTAAAGTGTCGTATCATGATATAGATTATTTTTGTCGGAATAATATTGATTTTGCTTGTATCCAAGCACCGCACTTGAGTATATTCTACAGTTCATGGCTTGTATTTGGAGGGCTATTGCGCAGTAAGGACTTTGTGTGGGATGTGTCCTGTTTAGTCACATTTCGCGACATGTGACGTTATTTTCTTATATAAACGGCTGTTTCGACCGCAGAGCCGCACTCTTGTGTAATTGCTCTTGTTACGAACACCATTATGTACTCAGACTTTACATAAATAAGTTCAAAATAAAGGTAAAGTTTTAACAGGTTGGTTTGCCTGTGTCTGCCAGCATTCTGTGCCATTATTTACTGCCTCAAGGTCATACACATGCAGTACTTGTGTACCTACTCACATGTCATATAAAATATTGGAAATATTAAATGTTTACTTATATCTTTGTTTACATAGAAATTGCTTGGTGACTTCCTACTGAAATGACAGCTATATCATCGTTTTCAAATACTATAATAACATTAATGTGTATTTAAATATTGGCCAAGCAGCTATAGAAGTCAAAATATTCTATTTGGTAGGCTGTGATACTGAAACATAACTTTACATGTTAGATACAACTGTTATTCTAGCATAAACAATATCAACTTTGTTTACCAATAAGTAAAGTAGTAATTATATTACTAGGCTCCAACAATTTTATCCTTTAAATATAAAATAATATGAAATACATGGAAATATTTATAAACAACATAATTTAGATATATTTTATCCTTATCACAGTGACAAGCACTTTTGAGAAACAGTAACGCATTTAAAAAGCAGGTTTCAGTCAACACATCATTACTATAAATAGAATCTCAATTGCATTTTAAAGTGATCCAACCAAGGACAATCAAATGATTCAGGACTGACATTATTCACATTCAATTTAACCAAGGACATTTTACAAACACAATAACATTGATGTACCTAGCAGTGGTTTGCGTTGTGAATAACTTAAATATTTATTGTAAAGTTAAAATCCACAGTTTTGAATAAAACTTATCTGTAGTAGGTATAAAGCAGTTTTATAAATGTATTTTCCTGTTTATGCATTCAAATTTGTAGGTTTTTGGTAAATGTTCTGATATTTGGCCAAGCAATGATTGTAGCGAAAGAATGTAGGTGCTGAAATCTTCATTATAAATTGAGCCAAACTATTTTGTCTTTTCCCATCATCCAAATTGAATTTATAAAAATTTGTGTCACCGTGTTTGTAACAAAATTCCTCTGAAACAGCTTGACCAATTCTTATGAAATTTTGGGTGTATCAGTAGATTGGAGAAAAGGACGTAAACAAATAAATTGATTCTAAGGTGGAACAAACTTTACCCAGCTTTTTGTTTAAAAATTTCATTTCTAATGATATCCAACCTCCACAGACCAGAGTCCTGAAGCAGAATACTCACGATGGCTTCGCGAGTGCTTCGAGGCTGCGCAGACACGAGCCCTAGAGTGTATCCGACGTGGGCGCACCAGTTCTCGACTGCAGGCATTAGTCACTGCCTGCAAGCTGATGCAGGCTGAGGGGAAGCATCCCCTGGAGGGATCTACTGGCTATTACTTCCCTTCCAGTAGACTCAAGGTATGATACTAACATTACACATTGTTTTATTTCTTTCTTGTCAATATTGAATTCCAAGATCTAACAAATTTGCCCATAATGAGGTTTTAAACCTTCTTTACAAAGTGCAAATGTTGGGAAATGAACTACATTTACTAAAATATTATTTTCATTCAAATATCTACTGCTACTGTACATTTGTTGCAGAACATATTCATTGTGTTGCTGGACTCTGAGATATCAATGTCGGCGCCGATAGCTCGCTTCCAGGAATTCACAGAGTACAGAGATGTGCAGCAGTATGGACTCAAAGTACTCTCCACGCTGGCTTATCGCAAGTAAGTAAGACACAGTTTAATTTTGTCACACTCACACACACACTTGTTAAAGAAACAGATAAAGTCTACCAGTCAACTCCTACCAAAAGCTGTGTTAAGAAACTTTGTTACAAGACATAGATATAAAGCTATTAGTACCTACTTTTGTCATCTTATTTGTCCAAAAACAATTTGATGTTGTTTTTAAAAGTGCCATTTTATTGAATTTGCCAGTTTTCAAAATTTTTCTTTTGATCTATCACATTAAATGACTGTCACAGTGCAAAAGAGAAACGAAGCTATGCATGACTATTAGCCATTCTTGTTTCGATTTGGAATTAGAATGGGATACTACCGCCACCACCATCTAAATAAGAGGTTATGTGTTGCTGCTTCTGGTTAGACTGGAAGCTGACCCCAACATAATTGAGAAAAGGCTATGCAGATGATGATAACAATACAACAGCAGTCTGTAGTCTACTGCCAAATCTGAAGCAATTTATTGTTTGTGTAAACAGTAATAATTTTGTCAGGTCACCAACATCAATATACATGCAGAACTACTTGGAGTTGCTGGACAAACTGCTAGTGTGCGAGATAACCACTGAGACCAAGGGCAAGGGCAAAGAGAGAGACAGTGAAGAAAAGGAAGAAAAACTGCTGTGTGGGACAGAAGGTGAGTTGGAATTGCTTGCTTACCAATGGTTTTTTTTTTATTGTTATAACAGTTAACTGCTTATTGGTTTCACTTCGATGGTCCTAGATCATCAATTTAAATTTAGAGTCACTGCCTTATGAATATAAGCCAGCATTGCACATGTAAGCGGGTACGCCTTATATACCTGGAGGCTGTTTTTTTTTTTTCAGTTTTATATTTGTTTTGCTTGAGTTTAGATTTCAATGTTAGTATGAATTTACTTTTTTTTTTTTAATCTTGGTATATTGGAGTGTGCTAGCTAACACGTGACAATCATTTTGAAATGTAATGTTTTACAATGTGTATAATCATAAGTGCTATTTATTGAGCATTTCATTGTATAGATTCTTTGTATACCTAGTTCTTCAAATGAATCAGACAGATGTGTTGCTGGGGAGTTTGTTCCGCCACTTCTTCTTCCCAGCAAAAACACTAGGAAGTGGCGAAGGGTGGGCCGTTTTTGGGGGACTGTCTTTATGTATTTTTTTGACGTTCAAAAAGTGCTGATTCTCAGCCTAGTTTCAATAAAGACTTTTGATTTTGATTTTTTTTTGATTTTGAATTGTGTTCTGCTGGACATGTTATAAGGAAGTCTATACATCACGTATTAGGAAGTTGTGTGGTTGATACGTAATAATAATAATAATAATGCTCATAGCATCCACAAGAGATTTTGGTGATCCCAGGATTTTTGCCAAAATTTTGGTGATTCCTGTGCTCTCAAAGAGCATGTGGTTCCATCTTATAATATATTGGCGAATTTCGAGCTTTTGAGAGAGTCAGAGACAGTCAGTCCTGTCTTATGTCATATTTGACGTTCGAAAAATACTGATCCTAAGCCTAAATCCCGGCATCCCTTGTCCATAGCAGTAGCGCTTACGACTACTTGACAAACGAAGGACTTATTTATAAATAGAGAAAGTAGGGAGGTCTTTGCTCTGCAGTGAGAAATTCCCATAATAATAGTATTTGTTTGTTTGTCAGACAAGGCCCCGTTCCCGTACAACCCGGGCGTGTGCCGGCGCTACGCCAACCGCTGCTGGGGCTTCGCGTGCCAGTGGCCGCTGTGCGAGGACTCGCGCACACACCGGCGCGCGCTGCTGCTGCTGGTGGAGCGCCTCATGCCGCTGCTGAGCCGCCCGCACCTCGCCACCGACATGCTGTGCGACAGCCTGGACGCTGGTCAGTACGAAACACTTCATTTTAGGCATCCGTAAAAGCCACCCATACTCTGACAAACATTTTTAATTTATAATTCAGCCGGTCGATTCAGTAAAAGTCACGCCGTGAAAACATGAGTGAAGTGAACTGTCAATGCCCATCATTAGTATGGAATGACAGCTCAATTCGCCCTAACTACGCCTACATTTTCACGCGGGGATTTGAACAGAATCGCACTGCAGTAACAGAACCAATTTTTATTTATTTTATTTTATAATTATAAACTGGAAACTGACCCCAACATGTTGGGAATAGGCTACGCATGATGAATGATACAGATGAAAATTGTTTGTAATTTATTTTATTAGATTTGCCCAAGGGCAGACACATCTCGTTTTACCTTTCTTTAATAATCTAACTTTACATTTATTTATTTGTAACAACTTATACTTACAGTTAATAACTAAACATACAAGCTATTGGTTGAAGAAATATAAAATCGAAATAATAACAAAAATAAGTAATAATAATGAAATAGAATAGAAATAAACAAACAAGAACACAGATAAACTAAAATAAAATAAAATAATGTAATATTTCTTATTTTAAATAATTTTGGGACATAGTGCTTGGAGTGGCAATGGACTCCAGATACCGAGAAGCAGTGTTCAGGAGTCTCAGTTCGGTACATGCAAAGATATCATATTATTGATATGGGTAAGGGCTAGAAACAGGGCTACATGATATTGTCTTCCTCGCAGGTGGCCCTATCAGTATGCTAGCGCTCCAAGGCGTGCTAGAACTAGTTCGGCGTCACAACATCGACTACCCGGACATGTACGACCGCCTCTACGCCATGTTCGAGCCCGAGATGTTTGCCACGCGCTACAAGCGGCGGCTCATGCATCTCGCCGATATATTCCTTAGCTCCACGTGAGTACTACGCTTGTCATCCCACCCATACATACTTAACGTTTTGGGAACACATTCAGTCACTCCGGCAGGGAATTACACTACACAGGAAATTGTGTAGTTCCCTGCCGGAGCCGGTGTTGCCTGATAGCTACAACCTGGAGGTCTTTAAGTCAAGAGTGAACAGGTTACTTCTAGCATGCTTCATGGTCGACCATATCATTGCTTACCATCTGGTGAGATAGTGGTCAAACGCTTGCCTATCAATTATAAAAAAATATATAGCAGGACATGGTCCCACTATATGACACCATGAGTTCAGCTGGTTAATTCAGAAAGAGTCATTCCGTGGAAACTTGTGTAAAGTGAACTACCTTACAATGACTAGCAATATTATGAAAAGACAGCTCAATTTACCTTAACTTCACCTACATTTATACGGGGTGATTTTTTCAAAATACCATTGCTGTACATACAAGATTCTGGACCTTCGTGTGTTGAAATTTATCATCGGCTTTTTCATCATTATTTTTTCTCATGTGTATTTTATTTCGAACTGTAAAAAGTATGAGAGGATGAACCTAAATAATGAGGTTTACAACTAAATAGGTAATAATTCACTCCTTTTTTTAGTTCGGCAAGCATAAATGATGATGTTTACAGCATTGTCTATCCTTTTGAACTTGTATATGTGTATAATTAAATTGTTGTAAAAACTAGTCTGTGGTTGATGTAATAATGATGACGTCAATTGTTTCTCAGTCACTTGCCTGAGGGTCTAGTGGCCGCATTCGCGAAGCGGCTGTCCCGACTGTCACTGGTGGCGTCTCCCGACGACGCGGTGGGCCTTCTGCAGCTGGTCGCCAACCTGCTGCTGCGTCACCCTGCACTCAAGCGCATGATCTGCTACGAGGACACGCCGCACATCAGTGAGTACAAGCTAACTGGTATTCAGATTGCAGTAATTTATCAGTGGATTTAATCTTTTTACAGTTCTAATAGAAAGCAAACTTTTAGCAGACAGCCCTCTGCATCACTGACCAGTTCATGTGTAACATTGGCCGGCTTTAGTCAAAGAGAATTGGTCAACTTGCAAAATGGTTGCAGAGCATCTCTTCATCGATTGTTAAACTATACCGCATTGTTCATTTGTAGTGTCTAACGACCCGTACGTGATGGAGGAGACGTGTGCCCGCACGTCCCGCGCGCTGGGCTCGTCGCTGTGGGAGGTGTGCGCGTTACGCTCGCACGCTGCGCCCGCGCTGGCCGGCGCCGCCGCGCGTCTCCTCGCGCCCACAGAGCGCGCGCAGCCCGTCGCACTCGCGCCGCCAGACCTGGCCGCTGTATGTATATGTTATATCTATAGTGTCTAGCGACCCGTACGTGATGGAGGAGACGTGTGCCCGCACGTCCCGCGCGCTGGGCTCGTCGCTGTGGGAGGTGTGCGCGTTACGCTCGCACGCTGCGCCCGCGCTGGCCGGCGCCGCCGCGCGTCTCCTCGCGCCCACAGAGCGCGCGCAGCCCGTCGCACTCGCGCCGCCAGACCTGGCCGCTGTATGTATATGTTATATCTATAGTGTCTAGCGACCCGTACGTGATGGAGGAGACGTGTGCCCGCACGTCCCGCGCGCTGGGCTCGTCGCTGTGGGAGGTGTGCGCGTTACGCTCGCACGCTGCGCCCGCGCTGGCCGGCGCCGCCGCGCGTCTCCTCGCGCCCACAGAGCGCGCGCAGCCCGTCGCACTCGCGCCGCCAGACCTGGCCGCTGTATGTATATGTTATATCTATAGTGTCTAGCGACCCGTACGTGATGGAGGAGACGTGTGCCCGCACGTCCCGCGCGCTGGGCTCGTCGCTGTGGGAGGTGTGCGCGTTACGCTCGCACGCTGCGCCCGCGCTGGCCGGCGCCGCCGCGCGTCTCCTCGCGCCCACAGAGCGCGCGCAGCCCGTCGCACTCGCGCCGCCAGACCTGGCCGCTGTATGTATATGTTATATCTATAGTGTCTAGCGACCCGTACGTGATGGAGGAGACGTGTGCCCGCACGTCCCGCGCGCTGGGCTCGTCGCTGTGGGAGGTGTGCGCGTTACGCTCGCACGCTGCGCCCGCGCTGGCCGGCGCCGCCGCGCGTCTCCTCGCGCCCACAGAGCGCGCGCAGCCCGTCGCACTCGCGCCGCCAGACCTGGCCGCTGTATGTATATGTTATATCTATAGTGTCTAGCGACCCGTACGTGATGGAGGAGACGTGTGCCCGCACGTCCCGCGCGCTGGGCTCGTCGCTGTGGGAGGTGTGCGCGTTACGCTCGCACGCTGCGCCCGCGCTGGCCGGCGCCGCCGCGCGTCTCCTCGCGCCCACAGAGCGCGCGCAGCCCGTCGCACTCGCGCCGCCAGACCTGGCCGCTGTATGTATATGTTATATCTATAGTGTCTAGCGACCCGTACGTGATGGAGGAGACGTGTGCCCGCACGTCCCGCGCGCTGGGCTCGTCGCTGTGGGAGGCTGGCCGCTGTATGTATATGGTAAACTACGGATACCACAGTACTGCTTTCACCTTAGGAAACCATAAAAACTTAAACACGAAATGTTTGTCAAATAAGATTATCATGGACAAAACGGTTGGAAAACAATATAAATCTGCAATCTCAAACACAGGACACAAGACTGCTATTAACCACGGACTGGCAGAAAGCTTTGATTACACAAAAAAAAACAAAACCACTAATCAAACACAAAAAATCCTCTCCACACAACAATATGGTCAAAAAATTTATTGACCTCAGACGTCGTTCATGAATTAACTTGCTTCATAGTCTCCAGTCTTAATAATAAAAAATAAGTGCTCTCAATATTTTAAATCTTACGAAGGCTTTTGACACCGTCCCAACAACCATCCTCTTGCAGAAACTAGAAAAAACAGGTGTTTGTGGACTGCAACAGGATTTTTTTTAAGAGCTACCTTACCAATCTTACTCAGTCTGTAAAAGTAGGTGACCATTTTAGTTCTGAACTACCTATAAAAGTTACGGCGTACCACAAGGTACCATGCTTGGGCCAACCTTATTCTTAATATTCATAAATGATTTTTGCGACTTAAATATTCCAAACGCGAAAATTACTTCATACGCAGACGACACTGCAATCACCTTTGTCGCAGATTCATGATCAGAACTCCTCAAAAATGCCCATTTGCATTGGCATTTTTTTAATGTAATTTTTATTTATTTTCTTTACAGTCATTCGACGCCGAGCTAAAGAAGAGGTTTAAAACCATAGAGATGAACTTCGTGCGGCCACAAGGCATGACGACGCCGTCCGGCGAGCGAGTGATGCAGTACTGGGAGCTGATGGCCTGAACACCCGCCACACGCGCACACGCAGCTAAGAACAACATCCTGTTAACTCGCATTTACATCCTACATGCAAGAGGACCACGCCGACAAATGGGGCCAACCAAATCAGATGTGATTTGGTCAATCCCTATGTCGGTCGGACCAAATCCTGTTGCCTGTAGGGACAACACATTTTTTTTTAAATAGACCAGGCATGTTACCATAAACTCTTTTTGCAGTATGGGACAAAAATGTGTCGAATGATTTACCATGTCTATACTGTCCCCTTGACTTGCCCTGCAAATGTAAGGGCTCCTAGTCGCTTTCAAACTTGTTGAATCCAGAGTAGTAACGGTAGATTAGATAATATTAATTATTATTGTGTCTGGTTATTCGAAGAATTTTGTAAGTATTGCTTTACAGTTGGATATTGAGCTTCTGTATTTATGTTCTCCTGAACTAAATGCAGGTAAATTCCTGTAAGAACATCTTAGTTACAGGAAAATATAAGTAAACATTTCAGTCTTCCTGCAAACGCCGTCAAAATTGCATGATCGACAGTTCCATTGATCATTCGATTTCGATACAAACGTGATATCAAGCACATAGGTACTATCACAGCAGAGTATAGTATGTCAGCCGTAGAATATTGAATATATTAGGCCTAGCACTGTAGCCATTTTGTTCCGCTTGATCCTTGTTTGACAAAAAACAAGTAAACTGTTGATGATCATGACTATAATGTAAGAATTTAGATAGATGCTGCACCATCTGATGTCATGGAATCAGTGTATATATTGAACATGTTCATGATTCTGACCTGTTGAAGTTTTTGTTGGTTTATTAAGAATCATGTATCAGATTGTGTATGTTGATGGCACTTACTACGTATACAGTAAGGCTTTTTCACATGGTAAGGCTATACGGCAGTGAATGTATTAGCTGGCCAGTACATGTGAAATGGGCCTTTATTTATAATTTATATAAAACAAGAATCCTACTTCAATTTTGTAGCATTTTAAAAGTATTGCCAGTGAAAAACAACTTAACACGAAAGATCACACACGATTATGACATAATAATATAAAGTTGTTAATTGTAAGGTTTTGAATAAATTTTGCACTTTAATGTTAATGTTGTAACATAGGTGAGGTTTGTTGTAATTTGGTTATAATTTTATTTTTTTACGAACGACTTTAATGTCTGTGATCGTTGGCCGGGCGTCGGTAGTGAGCTTTAAGTTTTAAAACATTTATTTATTTAACATAAATGTAGTCAAATATTTAAATAAGTAAATAATGGATTTAGATCACCCACTCTTATATAGGGGGGTCTTAGTAATGTGTAAACTTACGCTAACCAATCTTTTATAAATAAGTAAATTATGTCTGATATTCTTTGTATGTAAGTATTAAACTAACTTATTGTGTATAGTTTAACTGTACTAAAAGCTAACTACCGACATTCGGGTGCGTCTGCGCCGTACAAGTAACTTGTTGACCCTTGTATGGAACAGCGCGTAAATTTGTTATAGAATAGCTAGTAAAAGACGCGTGTTAGGGTGAAATTATTGTAATATTTATTTTAAAAACTACAATAATAATACTAATGACAAAAATCGTTATGTGATTGAAATCTTTTTTTGTCAGTCAAAATATCCCTACGATATGTTAGGTGAAGTGTGTCTTGACATAAAATGACAGCCCACTTCGCCATCACTTCACCTGCATTTCCACAGAGATATATTTTCATGGTGAAACTTATCCTTAATTCACACTTGACACGCGCTTTTCACTTGGATCGAATATGATGTAAGCTCCGTTTGTTAACTACAGTTCCCTGCTGTAAATATGACGCATCAGGAGAGTAGCAAGGCCCTATAGAGCGCCGTCTCTGTCACTCCTTGCCAGTATGACGGTCTCTTTCCAACACTCGCTGTGTATCATATGAACGCCTAGGTACTGTCGCCAGTCTTCCCACTAACATAACCTTTAATTTCATTCCAAGCGAATACTTTCTACCTAGTTGTTGACTAAGGTTTCATGTAAATTAAGAATTTATTTTGTTATATTATATAGGTTTTTAAATAAAGCTCTCTTTTCTCGGTGTAGTGTAGCGTGGTTAGGTGAGTTAGACAAGGGGCGACATATATACCGCCACGTATCAATTAACTGACGTAGATCGCGATATAAAGATTATCGTGCTGACGTTTTTGGCTCACTGCACTACATTCGTCTGGACGGTCCCGAGCCTTTCTTTTCTATGGAAAATAAGGGACTTTTGCACTCTCAAAATCAAAATCAAGTCGTTTAATAAAATTAGGCTGAGGATTGCACTTCAAAACTTTCATAAGACAGTCCTCCAAAACGCCCGCCCTTCACCACCTCCTAGTGTTTTGCTGGAAAGAAGAAGTGGCGGAAAAAAGCTCCCCACAAAAACTCTGTGTAAGACAACTTACTATGATTTTAAATGATGGATAAAATTAATAAAAGTGTACACACAAATGTAGCTGTTTTCCTCAGTTTAGAATATACCTTATTGGTATTGGAAAAAAACGGACGATTAAAGATTATTAGCTACGAACTACCATGCTACGCTACAAGAGATAGGGTGCTTTCCAATTTGTCCTGTATCATTTTAATACAATCAATGTATCAGGTATTGTGACAAGCAACCGCCATATTTATTTGACTTTATTGTTATTATTAATAATTTAAAGAAGCCTCGCAGACTTGGGCGCGGCTGGCCATCGGTCTATGAAAGATGGGCCAATGTGTAAATGTAATGTGTATTTTATATTTTCAATGATAATGCAAGAAACTACACTCCATTTACAATAACATCAGACAGAAGTTAAAAAAGGTTCTTTTAAATGCACACTAATGAAAGTAGGTCCAATCAAGCATGTTACAATTACGATTGACGCCGAATTTATTATAATATATTTTCGCTGCAGCTGCCACACTTAGTTGTAACTATTGCAACAATTTATTTTAAGAAATTATGTGAATTTCATTTAGTTGTATTATTTAATTTAGTTAAAAATTACAGTGTCAATGATAAAAACCTCAAATAAGCAGGGATGAACAATTGATGAACACTTTCTTCGTTTCACTTTTATTTTTCTACATTTAAAATAAAACAATTTGATTATCTTTAAACTAAAATGTTATGCATTCCTGCTTCTACGACCCTCGTTTTTCTAAACCAGTGACATTATAAGGCAAAACGATTTATTTGTAAATGATTAAATATTGAATTCAAAAATCCAAGTTATCTATTCTGTGTAGCCCAAAAAACAAAAAAATAGATTTTTATTTGTGGTTTCGTTTCTTGCTCTATCAATGACGATATGAAATCAACTTCAACTCATCATAAATGGCTTTTGGGATGTAAATTAATTATTCCCATCAGCATTACGCCATCTGTTCTTCCGATTTTTGTCAATATGATTGACAAACACCATGTATCTACGAAAACAGGAATGCTGGGGTTAATATTGACCAGTGATTATATAAATAAGAATATACATAGTGCAATATAATGTTTGGAACATTTTGTACGTTTTATATACAATACTCTAGTCTGGCGTATGTAAAAATAAGAAATCTTATGCCGAAAATTAATATACCTGCGGATAATGTTTTCATTATGATTTTTACTTGATATTTATTCATATGTGTAACTTTTTGTGTCGCGTCATGTTGATTGTGTATTGAACAACGGCCAAATTATAAAAAAAAAATATCTTTGAAAATAAAAAGAAATACTTTGCTTCCATAGAAATGCGAAAGAGCATTACTTCCACTAAATAAAAGTTTAAAACTTTTACCTCAATGTAAAACATTTTTCAATGCAGTCTTCGTTAAAATACGACACGTTAGTTTTATAGGTATTTAAAATATTGTATAACTAATACATTTATACCACTTTAGCGTGTCTAATTATGTTTATTGTAAGAATTCACACCATTATTGTAAGTTAAATTTGAATCTTGTACACAATGGTCGAACAAACTTTTAATTAAAATAGTAATTGAACATCATTAGCGCATAACCACTGTGTACATGACCCAATAATTTCTACAATTTAAGCGTAGATACTAACCCCACCAGTGAATGTCTTAAAATATTAGAATCTCGCTAAAATAGACCCTATTATTATGGGAAAAGAGAGTTAGCCGCCGCGCCCGCCGCATCTATTGTGATTATGTTGAAACAAAAAATGTTAGTCGTAAGTTAGGTTAAGGCATTATTTTAATATCGTTCATTTAATGTTCTATTATTATATTCATGATGATAAATAAAGTATTAAAAAAGATACCGAGTTTTCAATAGCTCCACACTGAACGCTAACTTGAACTGCTACTGTTAAGAACATGAAAATTTCAAGAGGCCTCACAATAACCTACATGGATTTGACCATTAAAAAAAATGGACTTTATAAGCACTGAGTTAATCTAGTTAATAAATAAAAAATACCCCCAACGCCAAAAAGTAGGAACAATGAGGTTTCAACGTTCGTATCGTTGATCCATGTAATTGTATGTCGCGTCGGGGAATCTTTGTAGGTATGTACAGAGGCCAGCACATCAAGTTACCCCAATATGTCGAATTTTCACCGATAGTTTTTCAACTTTATTGCAAATAGAATAAGGTTCATTTTAATTGGGAAAATTTGACAGTTTGGGGTAGGTTAATGTGCTGGCGTCTGTACTGACTTTTTAAATGTGAGCTTCAACTTGTTGGGAGATTTTTATGTTTTTATTTTAACAGTTTTAAACTTGCATTCATTTTGTTTTATAGACTTTACATTTATGAGATTTTTTCAATGCATTTTGTGTACAATCAAATGCTGGTTATAACGAATCCAAACACGACATAGGTATCTGCTATAATTTTCAGAAAAGAGCTGATAACATGGATACGGCTGAACCGATTTCGATGAATCAAGTCTAAGAACCATCTCGCCAAATATCTGAATTCGTCGGTCACCGGTTCAAAAGATATAAGGGTTTATATTTATATACATATTAATAGAAATATTCTTTTCTTGGCGACTTTTCGTAAACTCTTAGATTTAGCTCTTGAACTATTCCTTACTAATGTAAATCCTTTTGTTAAATTAGTATAATTTCAATTAGACTAAACAAACGTCTATTTGCAGAGTAATGGTTAAAATTAACCTTTTAAGCGCTTGGCTATAAATATTAGTTGCCGTGCCCCTAGCACCGGGCCAAAATTGCTACAAATCAATAAAATAATATACCCACAGTATAATATAAGGAAAAACAATATTGATGTATCGATTTTTAGTTTTTGTTACATAAATAGTATCTCAATTCGATAATGATTTTAGTTGTACCACACAGTCAGTATTTTGAAAATAAAATGATATAAAAATGCATGTTCTCTGTCGCAGAAATACGACACGCGGTTAAAAGGTTAATGAGGTTTGTTTATATGTTCAAAAGCAACATGGGACGTAAAATAAAACGCATAAAAACTAAAATATTTCATCTATATTATCCAACAACATTACAAAGGTGCCTTGATACTCAACATAAACGAATTTGGCACAACTCAAACCATAAGGCACTTTGTTTTCTCAACTAATATTGTCGCATGAAGCAAAATTACAAGTCAAATATAAACGAGGTACAGTCAACATTACATTTTATATTACATACTTATATGAATATTGAACACACTTTGCAAATACGGAAAACATTATATGTATTTTTTGCGGTTTCAAAAATGATCTTTCCTTCTTGAAATATACTAACGACAAAATAATTTGGTATGCAGGCAACTAGCGACATCTGTATTAACCCTTTAGGAACTACTCACACTTACTTATTCGTTTTCTATGGACTAACGCGCGGAAAAGTGTGAGTTTTTCCTTAAAACGCACTCATGTACAGATGACAAACCAAAATGTGCCCAGCCGCCACGTGTCGCGACTACATGACGAATTGAAAGAAATATTACTTTAAAATACCGCCGAGGGTATGTTCGTACTATTTTGACCATTACATAGCGGTCAAGAGCTTAACATGCATGTGTTTATATCTATAATATATTGCCTGCGTTAACGCATCGATAGCTATGCTATAGCTATGTCGATGTTTTAATAAGGATCTAGACAGATTGACTGCATTTCAACAGCACACAGACTGCAAATTTGCTGTTTGATAATTGGCAGTTTTATTGCAGTCGTACAAACTGCACGCAAGCTGCAAGTTAAAATGAAGTCCGTCTTTCTAGAGCCTTACTTGTATAGGAAGTCTTGTGAGCAATTTAGCAATGGTCAATAACTAGCACCGGTTGCCATTGTAATAAATTGTCGTGATTAGCGTTATGTAAAGAAGGAAGACAGCAAGAAATTCGGATTAAAATATGGCAACATTCGATTTTGATCGCAACATACTATAACATTACTAACACTAATATATAACATTTTGTTGTAGATTTTTATTTTATTTCCGTCTTTCAGTCCTTGGTTATAACTTCATAGTAGTTTTAAACTATCATGCTTTCATAAATTCATTGCAAATACTTTGGAAGCCTAGAGTATAAGCGCGTCGGGCAGGTGCCGGTTTTCATAGAAAATAAAGTACACAATCTGCTAAGCGATACTTAAAAGGCTGTCCAGTTGACACTAATAAATATGGAAGAAGTATCTAAAATATTTAAAAATATCGATATTTTTTGTATGGACCTGAATTCCAGTCTTTTGAGCTGAGATATTTTTTTTGATAAGTTATAAAATATTAAATACCAATTACTATAACATTCATCGAAATATTATATGGCCAAAAAATATCGATATAGTGTCTGAAAAATCTTGTTTTTTTGGACCAAACCACAAAGTGATACTTATTTTAATAAAATGTGCTATCCGGACAACTTCTTAGATATCGCTTTATTTTCGACGCGTACGTAGTCTTTTAAATAATGATATGCCAATGTAAAAAAACTCTTAAAATCTACATCTAACAAAAAAGAAACTCAAAATTTTCTGTACAAATAAAAAAAACTAAACGTTACTTGTCATCATTCATCGTCCGATTATTTAATAACTTAATAACGTCACACTGTGTTGGATGCCTCTCATAGTCAGAATCTTAACGCTATTTTTATTACAATCAGACATCAAGAATAGAAATAATGTATCACAGAAACGCAGTGTGTGGTACGTTTGTCATTGCTTTACGAAACAATAGGTATATTAATATTCCATCAACCAAACCACGACTAATACTTAAGATGATGCTATGCAAATACAATGGAAGACGTTCACTGACACAAACAAACCGTTTATGTTCTACAGGGTGGAAGAGAAAAATCAGAAAAGAAGTCGTTTCCACTTGAAAAATATTTATAGAAGTTAATAAGTTAACACACTCGGAAACCATCACATCGAAGATTCTACCAAAGTCTCATCTGTGAAATGTGTGGTTTAGAAACGCATAAAGAACAAACATTCAGTTTTATTTATATAGATTAAAGAGTATCGGACAAAGACCGGAAGTAATAAAACCAAATTAGAAAAACCCAAACATTGTGTTTAAAATCATGTGCTGTAGGTACTCTTGGTACCTGTCCAATTATTCCTATCTTGTTGCCTCAATAACCCTTCAACCCTGTATACAAAACAAAATTCCCACTCACCAAGTCAATCACAAAAGAACGCACACAGGCACCCACAACAGCGTAACGTCTATTACATGAGCCTCTAATATCACTTCTCTCTCTCACACACATAGTCTATCTCACTTCATGATCTGTTCCTGACTGTCACTCGGGGCCGAACCACTATGGCAGCACGTGATCTGCGGGCTCTGCTCCCGAGCCTCCTGCCGCTGCTCCTCAAGACCTTCGTCCTTACAGCAACCCTGACTAGGTTCGTGGACTATCACCGTAATCTCCTTCTTACAACACTTCTCTTCAGGTGGCGGTTCCTGCTTCTTCTTGCAGCAGCCTTGCCGCTCCGTGCGCAGGAGTTGGGCATCTTCTACGCTCGGACTGTCTTCTTTCTCACTTACATGGTGGCAGTGTGACGTGGAAGCCTGCATCATTTTTTTTGCTCTGGCAACTTTTGATGGACACTTTTTCGCGCCATAGTAGCAGGTGGCATTCTGTTCGCTGGTGCTGCCATCTTGTGACGTCGCCGGGAAGTAGTGTGACGGCTGGATGCACGTGCGAGTCTGGCAGATGAAGAAGTCGGACTCGGAGCTCATTGAAGAGTCGAGTAGAGGCGGCGTTGAGGTTTCGGCTGGGGATGAAATAATTGATTGTAGTTAGTAAATGGTTTAGAGATAATTGTGAGTCTTTTTCTTATCGTCTGGTTAGTGCTAACGCCTGAGTTCTAAGAAGGGGTAAGCAGAGGCGGAAAACAAGGAAAAAAAAAATTAAGATAAAAAAGAGGTGTTCCAGGTAAAAAAATCTCAGTTCTATCTAAGTAAACCCACCATTCACCAGTTATGTTTCAGCTTGGTGTTAGTTTAAGTCACTCATGGGTGTCTGACTTGGCTTCAAAAGCCGTTGAGAAATATCTCTAAGGCCGGTTCTCTCACGACGATTCCCTTCATCGTTTTTAAAGCAAGTGATAATTATTGTGCATGTAAGTAATATAATCACGAACTTAGGTAGATCTACAAATAACTACATTCATCTAAGGGCCTTTTTATTGTCATGCGTGTTTACATGTTTGCTGTCCGCAACCTATAGTACCATACATGTTTTAATTATCATGCGTGTCATACGCACGTGGGACACTGGTGAGACGTGGCACGCATGCTGGTCTGGCCACAGAGTACATTGTTCTGGCCTGCACGCGGGTGCAAATACGCATGACTATAAAAAGTCCTTAATAAAATATGAGTACAATTTGATAGGTGATGAATGATTTTTAAAAAGTAATTTATAAAATGATTCTCATTCGCTATTGAATTTAGTAATTCGTGCTTTTAACACTGCTTTCATATGGTAATTGTAATATAACCTTGGTACTTTATATTCCTTATAACAATTATTCGCTGCGAATAAAAGCAAGTAATGGCAAACACATGTTGTTATTAAGAAACATACTTTATTTACTTTCGTTTTTCAAATAAAATTGGCTTAAATATTCAATAAAAAGTAGGTGGATAATTAACATTATTTTCTCAATGTCACACTATCAAACATCTACACAGCTGATCAAACCTATAAATTAACATGCATACAAAATTAATTTCGCATTTTAATGGAAAACAGTGAACGTAGACCACCGTGCCGTACCTAACCATACATTTTACTGCGTGAAAATTTGGTATAACTTACATCTGCGTTTTTTAATAAGGGGTTTAAATCTATTTATTTATTCATTATTTATTTCCTGTTACCCATGGGGGTAGGTGGATACTACAGAACGCAAGTTCCTGAAATTCCTTCACTCAATGAACTAACCTCCCGTCTTATTAAATTGCTTTAGTCAGTCTCCTTCCATTTATCATCATTACATGGCCAAACTATCTAAGCATAGCACTCTTAAATTGTTGTCACTATAATAATATGTTCTTTTAAACCCCAACGTAGTTTTGTCAGACATACACACAGCACATACTTCTGTCAACTGACATGAAAAAAAACAACTAATCTATATCGACACATCTCTCTGCTTCACCCACCTCTACAGCTCTGCTAACTGCAAGCATTGATCAAAAAGGTTTGACCGCTTAAAAAAAGCTTTATCTAAGTACTAAAAATAATCAATCAAATAAAGTTTAAGCTTCTAAAGCCGGTGACAAAATCACTAAATCAATCAAACAAAGGTCACCGACTTCGAAGCTTAAACTTTATTTGATTGATTTGGTGTTTTTGTCACCAGCTTCTGAAGCTATTATTTTTCACTTTTTTGTGCATTTTTTGTTTGTGTTTTTTAAGTCGGTTTTATTTTTTGCCAAATATTTTATTATTTTTCCATTTTTAGTTGTTCCCATACAAAATTTGCCATGAATTTATTTTATATTGTTAATTGTTAACAATACATGTCATGGTAATAGGGCTATCCACTTATCCCTAATGAATGAAACTTAACATAACTAACTACTTAACTGTCGAAATCTAGGTATATTGTACACATCTGCGTGCCCCTCAGAGCATACAGGCGTGATGATACGTCATGATGTTGAATAAACAATAACCATCCAAGCGATTCCAGCAATCACGCCGACTTGCAGTCTATTTTTGAAGAGTTCCATTGTATATCTCCGAAGATCAGCACAAGATCTTCACCAAATTAAAATGGGACCACTTTAGGAGTAAGTATACCTACTCTTTCAAATAAAAAAATAATTTTGAGAATCGTTCCACAGATGGGGGAGAAATCAGGTAACATACCTAAAAAAAAAACATACACACGAACATAGAACCTCCTCCTTTTTTGAAGACGGTTAAAAACCTTTAACTACTAAAAAAAGCTTTAACTACCTACTAACAAAAACCTTACTAACTATAAAAAACATTGACTAGGTACTAACAAAAGCTTGGACTATTATAAAATCGTTTAGTACTAAATCATTGCCTATTATTACCTATAAAAGCTAAAAGATTGACTTCTTAAAAATTATTTAAAGTCTATTACTAAAGTTTATTTGTTATGTTATTATTATTCAACATCAGTCTGTAGGTTGAAAGCGCCATCTTTTAAATTCCAATTATTACTCGTATATAGGGATAGGATTGGCGACAAGCTGCAATTGATGGGAAAAGAGAGGGATGGGAGGAAAAAAGCATTAAATGCATGTAATCTCAAGAATCTTCAATACAATAATAGCCGGTGAGTTATTGCCAGTATTTCAAAGAAATGTACCTAGATATCAATGTCTGTGGCACTAGCTAACAACTAAAATACATTGACCCGAGATCCAACCTGAGGCGTCATATTTGCGCGTCTTTATTAGTATCGACAGCGATGCGTGACAGGAAAAAATCCTAAAACTTTATAAAAACCTTAATAATGAAGGAATAACATTGGGTATCACGATGCCCTTTGGGACTGGATGTCAAACTAGGCCATAACAGATGAATGATAGCAAAGGCCGACTTTTGTTTGAGCTTTTCGAGGCACGCAGAAGTCTTGGTATGTAATGGACTCTTCCGCGGATCGACCTCGACAAGCGTGTCTAAATCTTCGATCAATTCCTGCGGCTATTATTTAGACCATGACTGTTTTCGCTCGCTTGTCGAACAAGACTTGACATATCACGCACGGTAGTCTCTAGTGTTGTTTCGATTTTGAAGTCGCTTAGCTCGCTCTTCAACAATAATTTAACTGGTTGGACTGGAAAGACAAATCCTCTTCTTATATGCTTGGATGTACAGACGCCAGCACATCAAGTTACCCCAATGTGTCAAATTTTCTCAATTGAATATGAACCTTATTCTGTTGGACATAAAGTTGAAAAACGATCAAAGAAATTTGATTTGAAACCTATTTTAAAAAAATCGCTTCTTATGACATACTGCACTAGGTACTTAATTCAAGAAATTCTTGAACTATATAAGCTGATTGAGTAACTTGTATAACAAGTTTGAGAACTACTAAAGTCTACATTGCGCATTACAATAACGAAATTATGTTTACGTACAACTGCCAAGCAAGCCTTTAGTTCGATACATCTTGCATGCAAACGAGTATTGTAAACTACACGACAATCTAAAAAACTAGAGTCTAAACCTACACCAATTATTTACGCCGACACTAAAGAAGCTACTAATCACCTAAGCGAATTAACTCGGTCGCATCCACCCCGGTGCCTTCGTCCAGTTAACGGGGCAGATGAGAAAACTGTTTTAACTGCCCCGGTAACCCCGGCGCAGCAACTGGACCTTTGGACGGTTAACCACTCGTATAGGTACCGTAATTATAGAAACAATTAAAAAGCAATAATTGTGTCTCGCGTGGATCCACGTTTCGGCCAAACCAAAGGTTAATAGTCTTATAACTTTTATCTGAAGAATAAATACGGCGGTTTGACACGTTACCCATAAAAAATCTATCAAACTGCCATTTTTATTTCTCAGTTCCGGGATACTAAATTATTTTCATTGTAGAGGTTTCACCTGCCCCGTTAAACACGAGGCTACCGGGGTAGATGAAACAAGATTTTCCATCTGCACCCTTAACGTGACGAAGGAACCAGGGCCGTTGAGACTGGGTCAGCAAAATTGATATCAATGAAGGTACAGTTACATCAATGTCGTTGGTACTCGTCTTGCAGAAGCGTGTGGTCTGTCTGCTGCAGTTCGACGGCGTCCATCTGCTTGCACAGCTTGCCTTCGCACACCTCCCAGCTACACTTCTCCGTGTTGCAACGATCTTAGTAGGGATATGTAGGGAAGGACGGAAGATGTAGCTTTCAATTGTAAGCAGAAGCGAAATGGCGCTGTTTTATCGTTTACACATTAGTTGGTTGGCGTTTAGCTTGAATGATTGACAGATTATATTGGTTGTTAATACGTACTTATAGTTAATAAAATACCTTAAACCAAATCAATAACTTCTTAGTTTCTTTTTTTGTGATTTTTTTTTTATTTGCTATTACACTTTTGCTGTCTGCACAAAAACACTGCGTGTGACCAAATTAAAAATAATCGATTATGTTGACATATGCAAGCCCACAAAAGCACAGAATCATGACACAAATGGGTTGCCAGATAAGTAAGGAAGGTATTCTCACCTGTGTCGTCGCACTCCGGCGTGCAGATGACCGCTCGCTTTCTGCTGAAGCATTGCATCTGGAGACGTGTCAGCTTAGTGCCAAATAGGAAGTAGCCTAGAAAGAAGAGAGTGACGTAAGAATCTGACACCTGTCAAGTTAGGATAACACCTAACTATACATATGTCATGCCGACCGTCAACCTTAGGTATAGAAAGTGTCTAGTCAATTGAGGCGTAATGTGTCAGATTATTATTTAATAATTGTACATAAACTACCAAAAACTGGGCGTAATTTAAGTAACATGTTACGTTTAAAAAATGTGTAAATCTAGAATTAAATTAAGAACTTTGTCTGAACAGTTGACAAGAATTATAGAAGCATTATGTTTGCCATTTACTAGTGATTTCTCGATGATTTAAACAAAAAAATACAGCATCAAAATAGGTCCAACCGTTTAGGAGCTACGATGCCACAGACAAACACAGATTCACACTTCAAAATCATAACAACTCTGTTTTTTTGTCAGCAGTCAAAAAGTATACATACCAAGCATCATTCCGAAGACGACAGCGAGGAGTAGATGCACGTTGTATACCATGACAGCCAACATGAGGAGGTAGCCCACCACGTTGTGTATCAGGAACACCAGCGACTGATGGGTGTTCACCAAGGCGCTGTAGCATATTGATAGAACATTAAGTTAGAAGGTAGGTACTTCATTTTATATTAGTTATAAGGTATGGGTCAAATCTTGCAACTTAATTTTTTGACGGTTATCCCCAACCGATTGAGCTGAAATTTTGTATACACGTTTGGTTTGGATGACAATGCATGTTAAAGCAGTACTTTTTACTTTAACCCTTTTAGGCAAAATATTCTTTCATGGTACAGTCGATCGAGCCATTTGATGTTCGTTCTACAATAGTAATTTTGTCAATCTTAGTAAAGTATAATTTTATTTTAACTAGTGTGGCCGCCTATTAGTCGAAACCTGAAGATTCCTGCACTTTCTTAATGCCAAATCTTACACTTCTCCGGACGCGCAATAATCTTCAAAAGGAATCCAAAGACACTAAACATACGAAGAAAACAAACGAAGAAACAAAAAAATTAAAAATAAAAACTTTTTACAAAAAAATACAATCGACTTCATAAAAAACACTAACCGGTGCAAAATAACTCTAATTTCGGAACTCGGTGGCCATTAATGAATAAAACAAATCATCAAAGTCACAGACTTCCGAAACGAGAGTTATTTTACACCGATTAGTGTTTTTTCATGAAGTCGGTTGTAGTTTTTTGTAAACAGTTTTTAATTTTCACTGTAATGTAATGTTTGTCAAGCAGTTTGTGTAAAATATAGCCAAGGCCCAAGTGTCATGCCAGTTTCGTGGTAAGCTAACTCACCGTGTTCTGAGTGAGGCCCACCTGCTGACCTGTCCAGCGCCGGTGTTCCTGCTGGTGGTCGGCTCCATACTGCCCTGTTCTCTGTAACAAATTATCATATTTTTATTCGCATACTTAGGCAACGCATAGAAATAGGTTTCTATGCGTTGTCTAAGTATCTCGTACTAGGGTACGAGTGCAAAAAATGTAGCAACAAAAACTGAGCAAAAACTAGATTTTTACTCGGCGAGCCGTGTCAGTAGGTAGGTACTAAAAGTCACGTTCCGTCGAACAGATAATAAAGTGGACACACGATTTCACCCGTGTTTTGTAGTAAACACGGCTTCTTTGTGTTAATTTTTGGGTTCGCATATCTAGATTCATTGATTTAAGAGCACACGCACAGTTGGTATATTTTATAAGTAGGTACCCTAAATTATTAAAGTAACCTAAAGCGTAACTTGGGGGCCGCGACGCGAAGGTGAGTAATGTGTCTACGCAAATGTCCTACAGATCTATACTGTGCTGTTCTATAAAAAAAATCCCGTGGAAATCAGGGTGAAGGGACGGCAAGATGAGCTATACCAGGGAGAGATTGTTAGTTCACTTTACTGACATTTCGCGCAAAGATCTTTACAGATTAAACCAGCTGGTAGCGTCGTGTGACGAGTTGTTGAGCTACCTTGAATAGCGTTGAGCTACTCGATTACTGAATTACAACATCAAGCTGAACACAACATAAAGCTAAGCTATTCTTTAGAAGACCTTTTGAAAACTGCGCTGGATCGTTAGACTCACATAATATCTTAATTATAATGTAGGTACATACAAGACTGTTAAAAAGAAGACATTTGGAGTATTCTATTTTAGATTTGTTGTGGTTTATAAAAGTTAGGTTTTATTGATAGGTACCTTTTTTTTTTAAATATGACTGTGTTACCCATTAAAAAAAGGACACAAAGTAGGCTTGTATAATACCGTAGGCACCTATCTAATGAAACTATGAAAGGATGTTAGCAATCAACATAACCCAAGGAAGGACAATAAAATTCTAATTTAACTCAATAAAACATTAAAATAACCAAATAATCATAAGTGTAGATTGTCAAAATTTTCAATATTTTCTTGGAAAATTTGTTTTTACGGCGCACAATAAGCGATTAATTGATATAACTTGTTTTTATGGCGATTATCGTTAACTCGATAGGTCGATAGTCATGCTTCATTAACTATCGCTTATTTTATTTCGTTTTTTTATTACATATTGATAATCTTTTCAACTTGAAACTATACTCACTTAATAATAAGGTGCAAAATCTTATCTAAACTAATTTAACGCATATGTGCTTTTAACTTCACAGTCGTTATGCAATATTTTGAAAACTTATGTTACGTTGGAATTTATACAATTGTTTTTAAATAGTAACTTAGCACTGTTTAATTTAATTATGAATAGGAACACGTGTATTGATGTCCGATAGCATCGTGTTACTAAAACAAATAGTTTGATTAGCTGCATCACAAGTCTCAATACAGTCTCCACAAATGTAAGGTGTCGGTTGTAAGTTGTAAGCACAGGCAACATATTAAGCTATTCAGTCCAGTATAAGCTAATACGATTGATTAGATAATGTCTACGTCCCTAAAACTAACACTAATTTACATTCCGTTAAATGGAAAATCGTGTGAAGACTGATAGGGAAATACAAAGAAAAATGAAATTAAATGATGGCGAGGAAATTCTCAGTGACCTTATGAATACGTCACACATACAATGTGTGGCCCACAAGAGACTCGTGAGAAGCATAAATTTAACTTGTCAAGGTCGATTTGATTAGAAAACGGACTAACTGAAGTACATAAGCGGTGTGGAGTTAATTGTTACATATTGTCAAGGTTTTGGTACCACTCCACCTTTCACTAAAAGTTATAATTACTCATACAATATTTATGGTAACGTAAGTGACTTAAAACGTCCGGTCTATTACTCCATTATGCCCTAAAATGGGTCTCGAACTAAGAACGGGCAAAAAGAGGGCAAAGACTTACACATTGAGGGTCCCGTATACATATTTAAACAAAAAACATTTAAAAAAAAATTATGATGATGTTCCAAATTTAATGATAGGTCTTCTGAAGTTAGGTTAAATACTTCAAAGCTGAAGTTATGTCTCAACTGTAAGTACATAAAGAAATTACAGCTAAGTTTGGTTTGGTATGCTTAGATGGTTTGGTCACGTTGAAAGGATGAATGAAAGGTGACTAACGATAGTTATTTAATAAGGCAGATGTATGACATACATAGACCTTATTGGTGAGGTTCTTCAGAAAAGTCAGGTGCGTAGTACGCGCAACCGGCGTGCGTGTGTCTATAACAACATGTATGAATGTATCTAAACGAAGTAAGAGATGTAGGTATGTAAGAATCGTAGCATGGGGCTCTGATTAGTTTCTGGCTACCCCCAAGGGAAAAAGGCGTGAGTTTTTGTGTATGTATGTATGGAGTTTCGTAGATCAGAAATTCCATCCGAAATCCATTGATAATATTATGATTGCGATTAAGAGGAGAAATGTGAAAATAAAACTTATTGGTAGCTAAGATAAACGTTCTCTGTGCTATGGTAGAAATCCGTATAAAGATAGAGTCCTGATTTTATCACAGACATCATGTTAAGTACCTACCTACGGTGTAATACGTTCAACAATAGGCATAGGTAAATAAATAGAGGCTGAAGATAACAGCTGAGTGATGACTAGGTACACAAGCGACTCATGCCAGATGTGCAGTATTATAAAAATAAAATTCAACTGATAAATCACAGTGCATTTCTAACAGAAGAGCTTGTGGCTAAGTCACACAACCACAAGGGTCGATTGAAGGTTAAGCTACAAGATCAGTCCGTGGATGGGTTTGGATACATTACATATGACGAGTCTTCCGTTTTTTCACGAAATGCACTTTAAGCCGTAGGTCCCGGCTAGGCTGTCATTTGTGCAGATCATTGATTATTGACTGAAGTTACGGGTAGTCAGTAGATAACGCAAAAAGACTGACCATCAGTTTTACCAAGGGTATCGTGTTACCAATAGACGGTAGTAAAACACTGGAATTCAGCGGTATCCAGTTAAATTGGAAGCCGACCTCAAAATACTTGAGAAAAGACTAAGTAGATGATGATTTCGAACAGAGCTCATATTAGGCTTAAAATGAGGCATAATAGACCCCCTATTTTATGTGACTTTACTACTCAATTGTTTAGAGGTAAGTAACTTAAAATACACCTTCCTGACAAAGTTTATGGATATACTTAGTGCCAATAATTTCCGAGTAAAATCGATTTTAGTTTGAACAACCAAAAAAATAAACGGACAGGGCGAAATTTTAGCGTCTATTTATTGCCACGGATCTCTAAAAGGGTCAACCAAAATAACGTTCTAATCAATACTTCCTACAAGCTAACACCCAAATTACTGGGTGTCTCTTTAGCTTTGTAGTCAAAACCACAAAACGGTTTTAAGATTGTAACTAGGTACATTTGGAATACTTCTTTAAATAAGAGCAAAACCGAGCAATTGCTCTTGTATATAAGGCCTGTATGTATAGCGTTGGCGATAACAGAGTACTTAGGTACAATGTGCATTCATTTTGTATTTCTATACAACAATGACAACGATACAATTTATTGTGGCACTGTTTGCTTATTTAGCGGCCATATTGTTCGGATTGTGAATCGGAAAAACGACAAAATATCTTAGTGATCTGTCAACGTTGGTGAATGGGATATATTTTAATTCGCCACGATAATATGAGCAATTGTGTGGGTTAGGTAGGTAGTATACGTCATATTACTCTTTTTTCAGTTTGTTTTGATGTTTGTCTGGTACCTACTTTGAGTACCTACTTTAGGCGGCCTACCAGGGGGTCGAGTCTGCTATTGCAATCGTTTCTCAATGACCGGTCAATGATCGATTTTTGACGTATAACGTCAAACATAATGACACATTTACCATACAAAAACGTCAAAGTTGTCAAAATATATTCGATCAATGACCGGTCATTGAGACACGATTGCAAGCCAATAGCAGACTCGAGCCCCAGAAAGTCCTTCCTTTGATAGCGAGTCGTTGAGCTCAGAGTACTGCTATAGGGTTACTGAAAAATATGTGTAGGTCATTACCTACACAATATTTTTCAGTAGTTCTAATATAATATACGGCATTTCTTCTCAGAGTAATCAGAGAAGAGAATTTGACCTCATAGAGTTAAAAAACAAAACTGACGACTAAAAGTGTGTGTTGATAAATTATAAAATTACAGCAATAAGTACAATTTATTATTACTTTTATGGCTTGTGTGTGGCGTAATCAGTACAAGATTGGTAAAATATTTAAAGTTCCCACCTTGAAACTGTTCTATGTCATGTACCTACCTACTGCTTACCTTGCACTTTCTTAAAGTTATTTAGTAAAGTCTCGCTGTAGTTAACATACCAATGCAATATTGTCTATTATTTCTCCACTTTCATTAATAAGCTTAGTTCTCAGACCAAAATAAATCGTTTATGTATAGCAAATATAGCATATCGTGTTACCTAATAAATGGGTACCTACATATTATATGTATAAGTTATACGACGGCATCCCCCGGTATGAATGGAAGCTATTTGTGGGTTAAAAGGCTAGTTCATTAAATTTTAGTTTTTAGACCCTCATCTAGATTACTTACAAGAACTTTCTTGTAAGTAGGTAATCTATTCGACACATTTTTTTTTCTTTTTTTAACATCGAGTCAAAATGTCGCATAACGTCACTATCCTATACAGTTTATCTATACTCTATACTAATATTATAAAGAGGAAAAAATTGTAAGTTTGTATGTTTGTAAGTTTGTATGTAGGGGGTAATCTTCGGAACTAATGATCCAATTTCAAAAATTATTGCACTGGTGGAACGCTACACTATTCCCGGATGTCATAGGGTACTTTTTATCCCTGGAATCCCACGGGAACAGGAACTACGCAGGTGAAACCGCGGGACGTCTGCTAGTACTGAATAATGACGTTACAAGCCCCCTCTCCTCAACTTTAATGCGCTTAATCTAAGTAGTTTTCCATCTATTTGTAAAAGAAAAAAAATACTTCTGTATTATTTTTATAATCTAACTGATGAACTAATTACATTTTGATATTCATATTTTGTCAACATGTCTATTGCAGCTGAATACCAGTATTTGAAAGAAAGAAAGAAACAATATTTATTAGCAACACCACGGACGAAGTCGGGTCAAAATAGTATTCTTATACTGAGAAAAATAGTTATAAAGAAGTGAAGTAATAGTTGTAGATGAGACTCACCTATCACACAAAAGATTCCGCCGTTCATCTGATCTATACGGATACAGTTTCGTGTGGGCCGCGCGCTGCACCTTAGCCAAATACACCTGCAAGAATAATCTTAGTTAGAATTAATCACAACAATGAGGAAGACTCAGACCAATAAAAAAGTTTTTATTGGTCTGAGGAGGAAGACTTACTAGTTTCTAGATTGTTTATGTATCTGTCGCAGCCAACTAGTAGCTTAATCAGCCGTTCAATCAACAGCCTAGCCTCTTTACTAATCAGCGCCGTTCAACCTAGCGGCCTACACTCTTCTATTAAACTTTGGAAAACACCATCGAATTACGAATTAAATTTTAGTTTTTAGACCCTCATCTAGATTACAACAAATATTCGACACATTATTTTTTCTTTTTCAAATTGATGGAAAACTGCTTAGATTGAGCGCAGTAAAGTTGAGGAGAGGGGGCTTGTAACGTCATTATCTAGTATAAACTGTATCTACTGGCTAGTGACGTCATGCGACTTTTTGACTCGATGTATCGCCGTTATTTTTTGATTAGGTACGTGAAAAAAGAAAAAATATGTGTCAAATATTTTCTTGTAATCTAGATGATGGATTAAAAACTAAAGTTTTGACAAATAGGCTATTGTCGTTGGCCGACGCCATATTGACTATTTGGAGAGTTTCGGCTTAGGTAGCATAAAACTAAATCGAAATGAACAGGCTAGGCAAGTCATGGAACGTCATCGATCCAAGTCATTTCCCTAGCTGTTTGATCGAATGGCTGAATATCATTTAGTTAGCCGCTAGTTGAACGGCGCTATTTAGTAAAAAGGCTATATAGCCTGTTGATTTAACGGCTGATAAAGCCAGATGGCTGCGCGACATATCTATGGTACAACATGCTCTTTCATCATCATCGCACTCTCGAGGAGTTTGAAATTTGCACACAATATTGATAAAACCTATCTGCAGTTTTGGCGTGCAATGGAGCGCAGTATTCTTGGGGTCAAATTAACAGACCACATATAGGTACCTACATTCTAAATTGAAATAAGATAACTACAATAAAAAACCTTCAAATTAAAATAAGATAAAGTAAAGACAAAGTGATTTAAGATATGAACAGACGCCAGCACATCAAGTTACCTCAATGTGTTAAGTTTCTTTGATCGTTTTTCAACTTTATGTCAAACAGAATAAGGTTCATATTCAATTGGGAAAATTTGACACATTGGGGTAACTTGATGTGCTGGTGTCTGTACCATCCCATTTACTAGGTCCTAATTTTGAATGTCTGTCTGTACATAATTATGTAGGTACTAGTTGTATGCGATGGCTTAAAGGCCGAGTGTTTGTGGTCTCTGAAACACGGGTTAAGCAAAGACAAGTTAAACCTTTATTATTATTTATTAATCCAGAATAATCCCAAGCTGTCGCAATAATCTCAAATAGTATAAACTTTTTGTTATCGATCTAACTAAGTAAGCGTACCTACATGATAAATTTATCATTATGTAAAGAAATTACTTTTTAATCGATTTGCTCACGAATCTATGGTTTTTTTTCGGGTGATTTCTGCACACGAATGCCGATGAAGTTCTTGATTGTAATTAAAAGGAACGTGTGAACTTTCTGTAGAGCAAGATAAGGAAAACTAGCCAAGTGCCTGTTGGACAATACACGATAAAGGGTTCCGTTGCTCATGCACAATATCGACTGTAAAAACCACTTTGTATTTCTAAAATTAACCTTTTTTTTAATAAACCTGAAGGTGCATATTTCTTTGGGAATCCACTTCGTACTTGTTTTTACCGTAATTTCTTTAAAGACACAAGTAGGTACATACAAGATTGGGCCGCAGACTGCTAAGCTGTTAACACCCGAACAGACACACAGGCAGAAAGAAAGAATAAAGGTTCCGTATTACTAGTTTAGCTACGATACACTAAAAATAACTTAATGAGTATTTCCCACTTCAACTCTACGTCATAACTGATAGTAATGATAGGCGACCACAGCGCGTCATCAACGGGTTTTAAAAAACGTCGGGTGCCAAGGCCCATTATTCTGACGACACGTCACACGAGAGTTTTCCACGATGGATTATTTCACGCCACTAGCAATAAAGGGCAGCAAAAGCTTAAGCAGCTTATTCCCTTATATTCTAAACAACATCACATGCCTTGACTTTTTTTGAGCTCCTCAAGTTCTGAGTTGAGCTCACGATTACTGACAAATGCTTGCACTGACTGAACTGGTCCCCTCATTCTGTGTGGTTCTTTCCTCAAAAGACCATCTCAGACACTAATCTGCATAGATCTTACATGATTTGACCAAGATAATGTCTGGACTTTAAAAGAGACTATGACCTCTGAGTTTCTTTCGGTGTTTCTTCTCAGAGTAGTCAAATAGTGAAACTCCGATTTCATTTACTAAAAAAAATTAGTTGTAAAAGTGTTTGTGAAAACCTACTTACAAAAATAAATATCATTTATCATTTTCCTTACTCAGCAGGCCGTCCTTATTAACCCCTCTACAGGGATATTTTTCAATGACCGGCCAAATTTTCACAGGGTGTTTTACCCATGAATATGAGCAACTTTCCCTATGATGGGACCAACTCTGAAATCACGAAAAAAATCAGCTGTTTCATACAAAAGTTCAATACCTACTCGACTAAAATGTATGAAACAGCTGATTTTTTTTCGTGATTTCAGAGTCGGTCCCATAGTGAAAGTTGTTCATATTCATGGGTAGAACACCCAGTGAAAATTTGGCCGGTCATTGAAAAATAACCCTGTTTATGTAGATTCGGCTACATAAACAGGGTTATTTTTCAATATTATAAATTAAAAATATTTATAATATTATAAATTAAAAAGTAGGTAACTCTGTTTGATTGTCGGCTTTTCACGACTAAATGTCTGAAAGAATCGTAATGGAATAAGGCATGGATATAATAATACTAGAGGCTATAATTATGTTGTCTCAAAAATAATGTGCAGAAAAATCATTTTTCAAATGCAGCACCATTTTTAATGGCATGATAGATGGTGGCAAATGTCTTCCCAATCCATTACCAGGTGACACATTTGGCAAGTCTTAAACTAAAACTAGGAATGTACACAACATAAGTCGATTCTGAGGCGGAGCGAACTTTGCCAGGTCAGCTAATCTATACATATAATAAGACTGTAAAAAAACTGTCTCTGTACATTGAATATATTTAAAAAATAATAATAATAATTGAGGGGGCTTTAGAAACAGTAATAGAGCACGAATCCAAAAAAAAAAGTCTGTCTGTTTGTCTGTTTGTCTGTTTGTTTGCACACGCTAATCTTCGGAACTACTGGACTGATTTGAATGATTTTTTTTTTGTTGTATAGATATTAATACTGGTCAACACATAGGCTATAATTTATCTTGGAAACTGGAACACCTGATGCAGAACCGCAACAGACCAGCTAAACTATAGGCGATACAAAAATGGTCCCATAGCAAAAATTGTTCCACGTGATGAGCATTTTCTGCTGAGAGAATAAATTTGAAGATCCGGAACACCTGATGCAGAACCGCAACAGACCAGCTAAACTATAGGCGATACAAAAATGGCCCCATAGCAAAAATTGTTCCACGTGATGAGCATTTTCTGCTGAGAGAATAAATTTGAAGATCCGGAACACCTGATGCAGAACCGCAACAGACCAGCTAAACTATAGGAGATACAAAAATGGTCCAATAGCAAAAATTGTTCCACGTGATGAGCATTTTCTGCTGAGAGAATAAATTTGAAGATCCGGAACACCTGATGCAGAACCGCAACAGACCATCTAAACTATAGGAGATACAAAAATGGTACCATAGCAAAAAATTGTTCCACGTTATGAGCATTTTCTGCTGAGAGGATAAATTTGAAGATCCGGAACACCTGATGTGGAACTTCAAGAGCCCAGCTACACTATAACATATATTGGAATGACGTCTTAGCAAGAGTTGTTCAGCCTTATGAGCACTCGCTGTTGACGTATAAAAATCGAAGATCTGGAACACCTGTTGTGGAACTCCAAGAGCCCAGCTACACCATAACTCAAATAGGAATGACGTCTTAGCAAAAGTCGTTCGGTCTGATAGGCATTTCCTGTTGACTTATAAAAATCGAAGATCAGAAACATTTGATATAGAAATTAAAACTATCACTAATTTCATTGCATAATTATAAAATAACATAAGTAGGAGGTACTACGCGGTGAAGGCGGGAACAGTTCAGGACTGATTTTCGATGACGATGGTATATCGTTGAAAATTAGACTCTACTGGCTAAAACTCCCATTTTTTTATCGTATGCCTTCGGGCTTATGTTATTTGAGTGTTTAATTTCCTTTTCCATTTATCTTCGTTACACGGTAGCTTACCCGGTAACGCAGGGGAGCAGCCACTTAGATTTTAATTGATCAGGTATCATCACAATAAAACTATAACCATGCCTATAAAGAGGTCAAATTTTTCCCAATGTTCCAAAGGTGCTAAATGATTAAAGACCATAAGATCCCAACAATCTACCGAAGAGCGTTAGGAGAGACTTGATGCTGTTCGAGAACATGAGGCTGCAACTCGCACCGCGGAAACTTTTTGGGATCGCGAAGCACGCCTGCATTCCCAGCGTATTTACGCATCTACCAGGTATCCAGGTCTCTCGACACCAGTGAAGAATATGTGCGCGACTGACCGCTGATCGTGAACATCATGCACTGTCTCGCGAGTTGGAGACGTTCACGGAAAAAGCATGACGCTTGAGTTTTCAGCGTATATACGCATCGACTCTAGAGAAAAGTGGGGGAAGGAGATGTGCGACTGATATAATTTATTTTGGAAAATGGAACACCTAAAGTAAAAGAGATATAAAAATGGTGCCATTGCAAAAACTATTCCACGTGAAGAGTGTTTTCTGCTGTGAGACTTAATTTGAAGATCTGGAGCACCTGTAGAGGAACTCCAAAGCCCAGAGACAATATAACATATACATAATAGAAATGGCGTCTTAGCAAAAGTTGTTAAGTCTGATGGCATTTCCTGTTGACCAACAAAAATAAAAAAATTGGAACATCTTGAATCGTCTCGCGCATCCCATTGTTTTTCCGTCCCCGGGCTTATAGAATTCGACATCAGATGTTTCAGATCTTCGATTTTGACGACCCCGTTGTCGCTGGCATAAGCAAAAGGATCCGCGTACGAAGTCGCGGGCAGAAGCTAGTCTAAAATAAAACTAAACAATAGGTAATATTTATTTTGCACTCGGAAATTGTGGAGCGTGTAAAACGTGTGCATATGCTTCGGGGTTAGATAAGTAACTTAACTTGTTTGTTGACTCTCCCGTTACTTGGTGCTGGGTGCATTCCTGACAGTAAAAACCAGTTTATCGATAACGTTTTATCAATTTGACGACCCAATTTTGATTTTGAAAGAATTCGCAATGTAAGGACATTGCGAAAAACGAAGTGGCACTATCATAAGTAGAAGTATAGGTGGCGGGCATGTCCTCGATATTCCCAACACCAAGGAATTCGTTATTATAAATTGCGGCGCTGAGGTATTTAAGTTATTGATTGCTAGCAAAAAGGGCAATTTCGAAAAACCTCAATAACTGTTGGTAGAAAATTCGAATTCCAGATAGAATATAGACATATTTTGTACATAGCTGGCTATGTGCTGTTAGCTGTTGTTTCTAAGCGAGTAATAGCATGGTTTTAAATAAACAACATTTTAAGGAAATTTAATGATACACACACGGAACTAAAATAATCTTAAGTTTGTTATCAAAGTTACGTTTTGTTGTCATTTAAATCATCTAAGATAAGATAAAAAGGACAATTAAAAATCTTACCCTTGAGTAGGTAATTGAGAAAACAATTTTGAAACAAACAAATACATATATATTGCCGGCGGCGCGCGCAGTTGTACAGACGACAGCACATCAAGTTAGCCCAATGTGTCAAATTTTCCCAATTGAATATGAACCTTATTTGGTTTGGCATAAAGTTGAAAAACGATCAAAGAAATTTGAAACATTGGGGTAACTTGACGTGCTGGCGTCTGTACTACTACGCAGTACCTACGCGTATTCTCAATGCAAAGACAGATATTAAAAATTAAATTAAATGATATTTATGTCTGTAAGGATACTTTTGCTTTAAATATCAATATTTTTTTAAAACTAATGGCACCGGCATTTCCAAATTGACTGACCTGAGAAAAAATGCCGAAAGAAACTCAGGGATCATAGTCTCTAAGTCCAGACAAAAGGATATTACCATAATACATTATGAGAGTCTAACGATGCAGGACAGTCTGGAAAGGCCTTTAGAAGAAAGAAACACTGCAGCCTTGAGTTGACCCAAGAGACGGTATGATGCATGCATGTCATCGTGTAGCTCAAACCTTTACTAGGGAGCTCAACGACCCCGCAAAAACGTAACGTCGTGTCGTGCTGTATCAGCTGTATGCGAATCGCCTAAGTTAATAGGGTTATATTATAACCATAGTGTAACCCTAGAACAGGCAAAAAGCATGTTGGCACCAAGTTCCTTTTTGTGAAACTAAACTTAATTTAGGTTATTTTCATATTTTAGACTATGAGAACATTTCTTCAATAATAGGTACTTTGTACAATATAAAATGTTCTCATTGTCTAAAAATATAAAAATAACCTATATTTTCATATCTTTAAACAATGTACTTGATTGAACATTTCTTCAATATCAGGTACTTTGTGCAACCATGTACCTGCTTTCTACAGTGTTGTGCATACTAAGTATGTACACCTCTGTCTGCAAACCAGTTTATTTCTGGACTTGGCTACGTTTTACATATGGCGTCAACTGAGATACTGCGATCGATCTCTCAGCTTATATTCTTTGTTTTGTTTTTATTGACGATCCATCTATAGTCCCAGTCTAGTCTGTACAAGTATTGTAAGTACCTGCATATTGTTTGCACTTCATATTATCAGTAGACAATATTGAGGACTGCAGTGGTCACGTTTTGTAACTAGAACAACTTCTCAAACAGGCTAGATTTATTTACTTATTATTGGTCGCAAGCGCTACTGCTGAGCATGAGGTCCCGGGTTCGATCCCCGGGTCGGGCAAAGTGTTATTGAGTTTTTCCATCTGGGATTTCTCAGTAGCAGCCCGGAGTCTGGATTTGTGCCCGATTGATGGCAATAGGCTCGCCCCCTATTACATGGGACTTAAAAAAAACATAACTGGCGAAATGTGGGTGTACTACCAGGTATACCTCTGCCTAGCCCTTCGGGGATTACAGGCGTGACGTTATGTTGTATGTTATGTTATTTAAAAAGCTAACATATAGCCAAATAAACAAAAACCAAATTTAATTAATCCTGCCATTCCATCTACTCACAGAATCTAAATCCTTCTACCATTCATCAGCAGACATGTTGAAAACAGGGTTGATATCCACGAGCGCGTTGAGCTTAGTCAACATCGTGGTATAGGGAAGGTGGAATTTCACCACGTAACGCTTTTACCCTGGACCCTTTGCCGAGTAGCGTCACTAAGACATCACTACCCAAATTAAGGATAAAGAAAAAGAGCCTGTCAGTAACTTAATAGACGAGCATGGCCATAAATGACAAATGATATTTATTGCTGTAAATAGGTCCATAGAAACACTTTTACATGTATTTGTTTTGCTAGAAGGTGAGGTCGGTGTTTCACTTCTGACTATTCTTAGAAGAAACACCGAAAGAAACACAGAGGTCTCTTTTAAAGTCCAGACATTATCTTGGTCAGATAATGTAAGAACCATGCAGATTAGTGTCTGAAATCATCTTTTTACCTTTGAGTACTTTCCGGAAACACAACAGTAACCATCTAATGGCGAATGAGCATCTCATGTAACGATGATCAAGTATAATCGTAGGGACCCCTCACCTTTGAGCCTTCAAAGAGCAGCGCCACAACGAACAGGACTATCCAGGTGATGGCAAAGGACCACCGCGAGCCGATGTTGAGGCCGGCGAACATAAACTCCCCGAGGTCGTAGCCGAACCATAGCCACATGTGCATCATCCTGCTGGCGTCACAGGACCTGTTGGAAGACACAGAACATAAATAAACACATATAGAGGAAGAGTGAGGAAGGCGTCTGACAATCAGTTTAACCAAGGGGTATCATAATACATAGTCACTGGATTGTGGAGGACAGATACGCAGACACTAAATGTTAAACACTGGCATTAAGCTGCATTTGGGTAGACTGGAAGACGATCCCAACCAAGTTGAGAAAAAGGGAGGTAGATAGATATATAAAACATTTGATGACAAATGATGATGAGTGTCCGCTGCTGTGGTATGATGCATTGACAGTATTACAGCTTGTAAGTCACTTCGTATGAAGGTTCAGCGTTTGCCACCATTTCACTTCGACGGATTATTATATTGAAAAGAGAAAACAGGACAATGGAAAGAGTTAACTGTAGTTCTATTCTATAAGAACCACCTCATGAAAATTTAGGAGAAGTGATTACAAAGCGACCTCTCTTTCCACATCATGCTAGAGATTGACAGTTCAAGTCACGCTCACTTAACTCATGAATTCAAGGAGAGATTTTTACAGAATGGATAGGCCAAGCCTTTAAATTATAGCATAAATTTCTACAAATATACTAAAGCTAAAAAGTTTGTTTTGTTTTTGTTTGAACGCGCTTATCTCTGGAATTTTAAGTCGAATTTGAAAAATCTTCTTCTCTTTATTATCCCAACTCATGAGAAATATAGGACTTGATGTTTAAATGTTATTTAACAAGGCTGCATTGTTTTGTCCCAGTTTAGTCCAGCTGCAAGCTTCTGTCCGGATTGTTTAGAAAGGGACTAATCGTGCCTGACCTCCATTTAAGACACGAACAGACCCTTCACTGTAATAAGGCAAAATTCTTTGCCACATGGTAATAGATTTTTTTGAATAACCACGTCTTCAAAAGTCTAGAGAAGAAGCCGCTAAGTTTAATATATTTTGACCTCTATGGATCATGGAAGGCATTGGAAACTATTGGATCTGCCACATCATTGCACATTGGTCACTCGCTTTATTTATTTGCTTTGCAGGACATTTGCTCTGAACGACTATCATTATTTGCTTTAAATATTTTGGTGTATTTACCGATTAATTTTCAATCGATATATCAATAATTTTGTCGATATCCAATATTTTATTAGGCATATTGATAAAAAAATCTAGGGGAAGTTTTCTAAGGAACTGTATTTTGATAACGTAATATCTATTTCTTTCAGCTTTCTACACTAATATTATAAAGAGGAAAGATTTCACTATTTGTTTGTTTGCATTGAATAGGCTCCGAAACTACTGGACCCATTAGAAACCAGCGGGTGACGGAACGGGAACTACGCGGGTGAAAAGTGACGTCAGCTAGTAGGTATAGATATAATTTGTGGAATAATAAATATGACATAGGTACCTGCTTTACCATATTATATATAGTTGACAAAGACGTCACACAATTTAAAATTTAATATTGAGACAGTTTCGTAATTACTGTTCCACTTATTGGATAACCGAGAATAATAAAACGCTTTACATCCGTGCGTAAGCGCCGGTGCAGGTGAAAGTAGACGAAAAGTTGGCGATTTGAATTTAAAGGGCAGCAGGAATGTTCATTTTAATTTATGAGATAAATGTGATGAAACAATGAATCAAGGGTTCTAGAGAACAAATCGAGGTGAAGTTTTCGGGCGAGATCAAAATCAAATGTCTTTATTCCAATTCCAACTAGGCGTGACTGAGAATCAGCACTTTTTGAACGTCAATTAAAAAATTCACAAAAAATACATAAGACGGTCGCCCAAAAACGCCCCACCCTTCACCGGCTCTCTATGCTTTTACCCCTTGCAAAGCGACGTTGATCTGCTAAATTTAATATCAATTAAAGACAAATCTGCGAAGTAAATATTAATTACTAGCAGACGTCCCGCGGTTTCACCCGCATTGTTCCCGTTCCTGTGGGAATACAGCCCAGGGATAAAAATAGCCTATGTCAGCCGGGGATAGTGTAGCTTCCCAACAGTGAAAGAATTTTCCAAATCAGTCCAGTAGTTTCGGAGCCTATTCAATGCAAACAAACAATCAAACATTTCCTCTTAAAGTATAGTCATAGATATAGATGTAAGTACTAATAAAAGAAATAGGTATCTCATCTTATTTGGAAAAAATCGCATATACCATAGGTAGGTTTTTAAAATATATTTGCATAATTATTCATAATTTATACACACTTAAGATCTTAAAATAATATTATTGAATTGCTACTTAGCCCTCTTCCTCTCTCCTAATGTTGCCCGACAGGGTCTATATTGATGTCTATTATTTTGATAACACCATCTATGTAATACATATGGAATGCAATAAAGATTTGAGTATTGAGTATTGTAGTCATCAGTTTGCGTCAATTTATGCTTCGACATAAACAAAGAATAAATTCACATTTCAGCGAAGTCAAAGTCAAAATGATTCTACTTGGACATTTCAGAAGGTACTTTCGATAAGGGAAGTAGGTAAGTAAGTAAGTATTCTAGAGGAAAGGTAGTCTTACCAGTTTCCATTATAACACCCACAACGATTTTTTCTTCCCAATAATGATACCCTTAGCTCTTAACTCGATTCGAAACCTGTTCCACAAGTTTTTTTTAGTTTTATCTTGTTAAGTAAGAAATAAATAGGCTCACAAAATTGTATCGTTATCAGCGGTGTCAAATTCGATATGCAACAGTCAATGAACTGTATAAGTGTGCGTATCGATATAATCTGGGACGATGTAATTGATCTGATTTGGCGCCGCGTAAATGTTTTACTAGAATTAACCTACACATAAAGTGGTTGTATGTAGAGATGGGTAATTACCCGGGTTAAAACCCAGTTTTGGGTTATAACCCAGTTATCACCAATTTCATTCCACTCACTGGGTGGTTAAGCGGGGTGAAAACAAAATATTTCTGATTCTTGAAAATATTTCTGGTTACAACTGGGTCATAAGCCAAATCACCCAGTTTTAACTCGAATGGGAAGATTGGGTTTTAACCCACTACCCATCTACAGTTGTATGTAGTAAACACGGCTACACATCAAGGTATACACTTTCAGTATAAGCTCATCTGATGTGAGGTTCTCGTAAACTGCAGGAAATTTATAGCTTGATGTGTAGCCATGTGTACGAAACTGATAATTTTTTCAGTGTCATATTTTTCGCATTAAGATATGCCTAAATGCTATCTACCTTATTTACTATTACGATATCAGCCGGGTCATTGTGTATCTTCGTTGACAGTTCATAGTGATGGTCACCGGGCAAGTGTTCAACGACTAAAGAGGGTTTTCGATATTTTTTCTGCCACCAGACGGCGCTTCGTTTGCGTCAGGTCCTAACAGCTGTCAGATAGCACAGATTCCTACCGAAACTATATATTTTTAGAGAAATTCTACGTATTTGGAAGTGTTATTGATTTTATTATGGATTACGGCCAGAGAAAGGTTCCGAACTGAAGATTGAGCTCAAAAACAGAGGCCCGAAGTCTTTATATCACTTATTGCCCTCGTGTTTTATTAACACATAGGTACTGCACAACACTGTGGCATTTTAGAAAACAATACTTATTCCTTCTGTAACGTTTTTAAGAACAAATAAACCAAAAAAATGTCGAAAAATACAATTCGTGTATGCATTTTGACAGGTTGGTTGGCCCTGACGCCAGTGCTGCCATCTCACGTAGAGCCATTTCAGAAAACCCTCATGGTCAAACAGCTAGTTTTTTATTGGCTATCATCAGTGTGTATACATATAGGATACGCACCGTACCCCGTCTGATGGTGACCGTAACTTGAAGTCCACTTAAAGCGCGATACCCATTTTTTGTAAATTTTCAAAAATTTTCTGTTGTCATCTAAACGATACACATCTAGGTGTGCAACTGGGGGTCGAGTCTGCTATTGCAATCGTGTCTCAATGACCGGTCAATGATCGATTTTTGACGTATAACGTCAAACTTATGACACATTTCCCATACAAAAACTGTCAAAGTTGTCAAATGTTCGATCAATGACCGGTCATTGAGACACGATTGCAATAGCAGACTCGAGCCCCTGGACGCAAGTTAGGCACTGGCAATAAAAATATAGCCAATTCGCCTGCTGATCCGGTCATTTGTACGGATATTAAACAAATAAAAATACCTAACTCAAAGCAAATGCTACCTTAAGACGTTCTGGCAAAACTAAAAATACTTAAAAGTATCGAAAAGGTATAATAATTGTTCGGGTGATTGATTATTATTTCATATCCACTTGCAATAAACTGCATTACATGCATATTTATAGCGACATGGTTGAACGAACTTCCTAAAGTATCATGAAGCGTTTCATTTTGCTTCATATTTTATATTACGAATCCATCTAACTAAACCAATGAATGATCTAACTAAACCAATGATGAACAATACGGCAGAACCGTTGGTCAGAACTATTTTGTGATAACCGCAAAAACTAATTGTCTATTCAAATCGTGTAAGTACTAGTCTAACTTACTCTGATTGTGCCTAGGGTTACCGCAACGGTTATAGCGGAACAACATGTGCAACAATTAAGCCAAATTGTTTTTTTTTTATTTTTTCAAGGTGAGTAAATTGCTTAAATAGAAAATGGAATCCTTATAAATTTTATAACATCATTTCACTCTCGAGACTAATGTACTATTTCAATTTTAAATGAAATTTAGCAGATAGGTGCATTTTACGTAACTATGTATCATTCAAAAATGAAGCAGGTTAATTACTGACTGGCTTGAAATAAAGCCAAAGGATTTTTTGGATTACGAAATATAAAAAAAAGTGTATACGCTAATTCAGTCTCTAAACTGCAGAAATAACTTTGTACTTCATAACTTCTTTAAGAAATAGGTACTATGAAAAAAACTTTTTTTACAGTCGATTTAGATTATATTCATCTCGACTTCTGAATCTGAACCCTAATATGCACTTGGATGGATTTAATCGCGTAAATATTCTCATGCATACCAGGGTTCAGGGCAGCGTAATAGTCACCTTTAAATAAAAGATGGTCGCAACGGCATCCTGAGAATTGTAGCGTAGAGTTATAGCTCTCCAACTGTCATTTTTCTTTTGAATTGGGTAATGAGAGATAACAAGTTATTTAATATAAGGTTACTAACACTCCATGGATCTTATTGAGAACGAATTAAAATAAATATCACTATTATATATTAATATTGTATCAACACCTACAAAGGGTTTAAGATTTACTTGCGCATTCAGAGCTTCTTCGCTGTTCCTGTACTAGAGTTTGCAGTAACATTATAGCAAGTATTTTTGTAGGTATTATTGTATTGTTGCATTGCTACAGTTACCTTATCTTCAGTTAATTAGTGGCACATTTTAAGCTAACCAGAAACGTAGCGGAATTATCAAATTCTGACCTCCGTATATCAACCAGTAGATTCCGGTAAAGAAAGATAAGACAAACAATCAATTAAAACACAATCTCTTTGACATGACCATCACATGAGTATTTACAAATTTTATTCAAAACAAACAACTTACAGTTTTCTAGGAACAAACCATCCGGGTAGACACATTCACTCAACAATCACCAGAGTACGGACCTAGCTATACCTAGATACACGAGGTCTACCCCCAAGTGTATCTCAGATTTTACTAATTAGCTCCAAGCCGTTAGATACGCTGTTATTGTATAAACTTTAGAACAATGGTGATAATTATAAAACATGTGCTCGAAATGATTTTTAGTCAATTGAACAGCATTGTGATTAGGCGATCTGTGGTGTGGCTATGATTGTGGTGCGTTTTAATCGGATATTATCAGTTTCCGATATACCTCGTTAGCCTACTAATTTTGAACTAAGATAACTCTATACCAATGTAGTAGTCAGATAGTGAAACACAGACCTCATCTACTAGTTGAGGCCGTGTAAAAGTGTTTGTATGATCCAATTTACCGAAATAAATAATGTCATTTATCATGGATATTATTACGATAGATATTTGCAGGAAACTGGCAATAGGCTAGAAACCTTGAAAACTCGAAAATTAAGAACACTATTTATTTTAAATTAGGCTGAAAAATAGCACTTTTTGATCGTTTACAAATCCCTCTTTTTAGTTCTTTAATTTTCATCATCCTTGTGCCATCACAAAAAACGAAAGTTGTTTTTGGAAGCTCACCAATTCAAAATCGAATAGGAATGAAAAAAGGTCTTTGTCCTCAGTCATATTATTATATTAGATCTATCAAGTGAGCTGATACGTAATCGTACCTTGATTTATGAAGTTTAGTTTTTTACAGGGTATTTAATTTAACAGTATCCAAATAAAAAAAAACAATATCTTATATACACTCATTCCATAAATCATGGTAAACCCATTAGTAACTTAATAATATTAGTACAAACAAATATAATAGGGCATCGTTCGTATGTTTTGATAATCTATTAAGTAATTGTAAGTCCCTAAGTACCTACCACTAGTTAAATATTACTTTTTTATTACAGTTATTATTCAGCCAGTTTATAATATGTCCAATATTATATGGTACTGTTTAAAAAATATGAAAATCTTTTAATTTAATTTACAGCCTAAAGATAGGATCAATCCGATGGCAATGACATCGATCAACTTAACATTTGTTTATCGGTTTAAAGTCAAAGTCAAAGTCAGATATTTATTTGCAGATTAAGTGTACATTTTGGTGTTATTTTATAATGTATAAACTTACAATTATAGGAACTTACAACTTAGCGGCCTTTTTCGGGCATAGCATATTTGAGGGTTAGTACTTCACATTCTTAAAATAGTTGAATAGTGATTTAGTCAATTTTACAATATTAAATTCAAATAAAACATATATTAAAATATAATTAAACATAAGGTATTTAGCTGTTTAATAACGCAGTAGTTTCCAATATAATTTCCAGTATAATTTCATCTTAAACTTATTAACATTTTTTTTTAAATTAGATTCAGGCCAATAATAGTTCCTTGCAGAACTCCTATAGTGACTATCGACAAAAAGACACTGGTCAATAAGTACCTATTTTCCCGTACACGTCCATTTTTTTTATACTGTTATTTAAATAAGAAATAGCAGAGTTTTCAACCCAATTAATGTTGCACCTTGGCTTGTTAAATAGTTATGAAATATATATAATGCCTTTGAAAAGATGCAACAAAAAGTACCAAAAGTTTTAGGATAGAGTTCATTGTAACTACACCAGGTAGATAGGTTTAAGAAATCCTGACAAACTGCAATTGACACACCTCTTTAAGGTCGCTTAAAACCTTTTAATATTCAATGTTTGTGTTGAATTCTATTAAATATTCCAACGCAAGGACTGGCTACGAAAGAAGAGAAAATAATTAGGTACGCAATTAAATGTGACTAATTGGAACTTCACTTGTCAACATTGAAATATATTATCATACGTGGTTCAAGTGTTTAGAGCAATATCGACGTTTAATTTAAAAAGCGAATAATGTAAATATGTCCAGGTGTAAGTGGTTATATCATAATAGGTAGTCATGCGTCACTGTCTTTTTGTTTCATAAAGAATAAATATTTTAAAAACTACTTTCTTTGAAGTAAATAGGTACTTGATGTGAGTTTTTTAATGACCTTACCGCTCGACGCTTCTTACTGGAACTCTCCCCTATTTTCAGCTTACGTAAGAAATCAAAGTGTAGTGAAAAAGACGGATGAAAAAAGGTTGCTTGCAGCAGAGATGAGAATGTTGAGATGTATGAGCGGAGTCACTGAAATTGATAAAGTTAGAAATGAGAATATACGAGGAAGTTTGAAAGTGGCTCCTGTTACAGAAAAGATGAAAGGGGGTCGTCTGTCTTGGTATGGACATATGTGATGATTTACTGTATGATCCTAGAACTTAAATGTGAATTATAAATATTTGTACACCTCTGGGCAAAATATAGAAGATCTACCAAACTTTAACACCTCACGCTCATTTTTGTAGTCGGACCTATGTTAACAAAGAAAATATTCTCATTCTGTTGGAGCACATTGCGACAATTCTAGGGTTGAATTGTTGATTACTGGAGAGGAAGAGAAAGACCAAAGAAAATATGGAAGCAAATATGAAAACACGCGGAGACGCGCGTTGACGAACGAATTTGCGCGTTGTCGAAGCTAGATCAATTTAGCGTTTAAAGACCAGGGGGTCGAGTCTGCTATTGCAATCGTGTCTCAATGACCGGTCAATGATCGATTTTTGACGTATAACGTCAAACTTATAACCAAGGGCGGATCCACCTTTGGCGCCAGGGGGGGGTCACATAGTCGTGGTCAAGTCAAGAACTTATAATTTAATTTTGTTAACAATAGATACTAGTAAAATGTAGACATTTTATTAATGTACGTAAGTACCTACTGTACTTAAAAATATTTATTCTTTATTGTACACTTGAAAAACTTAACACTAACTTGTACATATACACGTGCATATTGCCATCTTCTCTTGAAGACATCCAGAGAAGCACTACCACTTACGGAATGAGGCAGCCTATTTATAATGTGACTCAAGGTTGGCTAGACAAATCTTCAAAATAGCTCGCATTTAAGTCAATAGGGCACTTCATGTGACGGCTAACACCCTTATTTCAGAATTTGTGACGCTACAGAATCTTAGATAATCGATTGAAAACGTGTCCAGCCAGCTTGAAAAACCACTTTTCGCTGGTCGCTCAATTTCGGTAACGGAAGTGATTTTGACGACTTTTTGCATCGGGCGTCACATAAAGGACCATGCAAAAGATTGTATGGGCGCTGTCCCAACCCACCAACAGACATGGGACTTGTTTCAATATTATTATGAAGTCTCATAAAAACACAAATAACAATTTTTAGTCCGTAAATACACACATCAAAAGTGTCTAGGGATCAACATATATTTTTGCAATAACTTTTCTCCTGATTGATATTAATTAAAATTTTCTTTAAGGATTCATCAAATAAAGTGTTTTCGTTTGTCACAGTAACGATAAACCAAGTCACCTTTGCATTAATAAAGAAATTTGCCATTTTCCTATTAAAGGGATTTTTGACATTTGAACCACTAACATTAAAGTTCGAAAAAAAGACTGAAATAACAGTTTTCTTTGAAATTTTATTGGGTAACTTAAACAATTAATAATCCGTGTTTCTACCGCGAACACTAACAACACAAGAACATCGGTTTGGCATACTCAAAATGAGTTCATCCAAATCACGCTGTGGAATGGCCGCCCATGTTCGTTGCAACAACAAAAAAAGGTCTTCTTGCGACTGGATACCCTCCATATTCGGCAGAGCTCTTCTCTGTAGCATATCCCATGCATGCTCAATCGGGTTCAAGTCTGGCGACTGAGCAGGCCAGGGCAGGACATTGATGTTAGCTGCGGCGAGAGTCTGTCCCGATTGAGCATGCATGGGATATGCTACAGAGAAGAGCTCAGCCGAATATGGAGGGTATCCAGACGTAAGAAGACCTTTTTTTGTTGTTGCAACGAACATGGGTGGCCATTCCACAGCGTGATTTGGATGAACTCATTTTGAGTATGCCAAACCGATGTTCTTGTGTTGTTAGTGTTCGCGGTAGAAACACGAATTATTAATTGTTTAAGTTACCCAATAAAATTTTAAAGAAAACTGTTATTTCAGTCTTTTTTCGAACTTAAATGTTAGTGGTTCAAATGTCAAAAATCCCTTTATTAGGAAAATGGCAAATTTCTTTATTAATGCAAAGGTGACTTGGTTTATCGTTACTGTGACAAACGAAAACACTTTATTTGATGAATCCTTAAAGAAAATTTTAATTAATATCAATCAGGAGAAAAGTTATTGCAAAAATATATGTTGATACCTAGACACTTTTGATGTGTGTATATGGGGTACCTTATTAAAAAAAAAGTGTTTACTTAAAAAGGATGTACTTTTAAATAACCTGGTTTTAGACATTTTACAATAAACAATTGATCAACTAAACACTTTAGGTTTTTAGAACATGTATAAGTATATACATATTTATGAAATAACAACATTTTGGGTAAGTTTTAATCACATGTTTTGTTATTGTGTATTGTACAAACATATGTCGTGGCGAACGATATTCAGAAATAAGAAGTTGTGAAGTTGATTACATTAGTACAGAGTCTGTGGTAAACGCCGTGACGTCAGCTGTCATTTGCAAATGGCGCGAGCGATGTCACGTGGATGGAGTCGTGTTGGGAAGTGGAAGCTAGGCAGAGCTCAGTTGGATTTGAGACACCAACGAAGACACTAGTCCAGTGCGAAACTGTCTGTTTACCTTTCTGAGTTATGTTATGTGATTACTTTTATTTAAGTGAGGTTATTACTGCAATGAAGATTATTATTCAACGTTATGTACCTGGTACCACGAAACCCCTGATGTCCGACCATACCGCTCAGCCATCGCTGACGCCGACACATATTTATGTCAACAGAACTGTTATCCAGTTTTGTAAGTTAGTAATTATTCGTCTATCATTATAGTAGATAGCATTTCTGCCGGCAGATTGAATTCAGTGTGACGGCCTTTCTCCATATACCAAAAAATTGAGACTATATATTATGCGCACCGCCAGACTGGTTTTTTATCCTGTGCATCTTACGGCTGTTCACTATCAATAGTTTTTTTATAGTTAAATAGTGTTCCTGTACGTTTTTACAATTTACTGTACCAAAAAGTGTGTATAAAAAATATTTATTCGCGCGATACTCCCATGACTTACGGAGATGTCGTCATAATAAAAAATGATCATGATGCCAAGATGAATTGATTGAGATACGTCTGAAATCTGTTGGTGGTATGGGACGATTTTTTGCATGGTCCTTAGTGACAGGCATCGAGCGAAAAGTTTTGTGATACGTACAGTGGTTTAGTAGAAAAATGCAAAAATCTGTGTTCACCCAGTTTAAATTTACGTAGAAAACTTTTGGCTGGTACTTCTGAATCTCAATAACGGGAGCGTTTTCGAATATGGTTCATTTACTAACATTTGGTGATTTATGGCGTCATTTGTAAGGGTTTACGAGAAATCAACAAAAACTTAATGTCCAGCCAGCCAGGCTGTACACAGATTTTTGCATTTTTCTACTAAACCACTGTACGTATCACAAAACTTTTAGCTCGATGCCTGTCACAAATTTATGTGATGCCCCGTTGATATGCAAAAAGTCGTCAAAATCACTTCCGTTTTTCAAGCTGGCTGGACACGTTTTCGATCGATTATCTAAGATTCTGTAGCGTCACAAATTCTGAAATAAGGATGTTTAGCCGTCACATAAAGGGCCCTATTGACCTAGTTAAATGCGAGCTATTTTGAAGATTTGTCCAGCCAACCTGAGTCACATTATTTATATTCCATAACCGTGGTGAATGATTTGTCATAACAGCTAGAGGTATGTCGAGCGAGGAGTATGACGCAAAACTCCGCAAAAGTGAAGAGGTCACCTCTTAGAGGTGGTACGACAAGGGTTTCCAACAAACAAAATAGAAACAGACAAAATACATATATTTAAAAAACAAAATCATTTTTTTCTTTGACGTCTTCTCCCGAAACGCGTTATTACGTCATTTACGTCAATGGGTACGTTTTTATGAACGTGGAGAAGTGCCAGTCCGGTAAGGCGATCTTCAACCATTGAAGATTTAATTCTGCGCAACTTAGAGAAAGACCTTTCTGCTGTCGCTACACTGACAAATGAATTCAAGTTTTCGATGCGTTCGTTCCCAAACTTTTGCCATCATACAAAGTTATTATTTTAAATTAATTAAAAATTGAAGGTGGGTATGTAGTTACATAAAATCTGTATGGTGACAAAATATATAAATAAAATCATTATGTTCAATTAGTGGTCGCCCTAAGTCCTGGAACCAGCTCAGGGGGGGGTCATGACCCCCATGACCCACCCCCTGGATCCGCCGTTGCTTATAACACATTTCCCATACAAAAACTGTCAAAGTTGTCAAATATTCGATCAATGACCGGTCATTGAGACACGATTGCAATAGCAGACTCGAGCCCCTGACATTGCTTCGCTTCGACTCTGCGTCAATGAGAATTGAGCTATAGGGTGTATCAATTTTGCAGTAATGCCAATAAACGCATTTTTCTTTCATAACTTCAACCTCAACAGTGCACTTTAATGTTTGAGATTCATTAACGTATTTAACCATTACGTTTACCTTTTCAATAAGTAACTTTGCAGCTGGCTATTGTAATTGTTTTATTGTCTCAACAGTTAATGCATTTTCACCTTCACAACATATTTATGTAAGCCATAATAATTACTTGTAAATTAATTGTCTACTTGTTTAATTGACTGCCTCGTTGGTCTAATGGTCGCAAGCGCTACTGCTGAGCATGAGGTCCCGGGTTCGATCCCCGGGTCGGGCAAAGTGGTATTGAGTTTTTCCATCTGGGATTTCTCAGTAGCAGCCCGGAGTCTGGATTTGTGCCCGATTGATGGCAATAGGCTCGCCCCCTATTACATGGGACTTAAACATAACTGGCGAAATGTGGGTGCACTACCAGGTACACCTCTGCCTAGCCCTTCGGGGATTACAGGCGTGACGTTATGTTATGTGTTGTTATGTGTAATTGTCTACTTAACAATATCAATAACAACATAATGAGGCCACAAACTGTGCGCAGACGCAACTTGTGCACTCCTTTTTCCCTCATTCTCTTAGTTGGATGGGCGAGTATTTGATATTACAGTGTGCAAATGCGGTGTCCGGTTTAGTGTGATAACCGCCTTAGTTACACTATTAACGTCATTTGCGAGGACAACACTCTCAGTAATTCCTTGACGGTTTATTGCTTGGACTTCTGACTGCGTTGGAAAGGTAGATCCAATCAGCCCGTTTTCCCTAAAGCTGCTTGATAATTTGGTTTTAAATTTAAATATATTTGGTTGCTTTTTGGTAGCATTCGAATTTCGACCATTTTAGGTTTCACACCTACCTATAAATTTAAATTATGCTGAATCTCATACCAGTGTGCAAAAACCTTTTTCTTAAAAATCGAATAATACAATACTTTTTTATTGGTCTGAGAATACAATGATTTACTTACGTTATTTTTTCTTACTTAGTGACAAAAATAAGTTTGTTTTTCAATATCTATACTCTATACTACTCATTATAAAGAGGAAAGGTTTGATTGTTTGTTTGCATTGAATAAGCTCCGAAACTACTGGACCGTTTCGAAAAATCTTCCACTCGTGGGAAGCTACAAGAGGAAAGGTTTGATTGTTTGTTTGCATTGAATAAGCTCCGAAACAACTGGACCGTTTCGAAAAATCTTCCACTCTTGGGATGCTACACTATCCCTGGTTGACATAGTCTACTTTTATCCCTGTATTCCCACAGGAACGGAAGCTTCGCGGGTGAAACCGCGCGATATCCGATAGTAACTACAAGAAAACTTTTTATTCAGGTAGGGTACAGTTAACTGAACAACCATGCACATCCTTGGAATCAATTCGACAGTCTTGCTGTAACAGTACAAGTGTTACTACTGATATGCAGTTGTTTGTACTTGTTGAAGTTGTCCTAGGGAGCGAATGAAACAGTTCACAACAAGTTCATTAATACATAATTATTATCTTCTATCATACATCATTATTTAATAAGGCTAATAAAGATGTCTTTCGATAACAAACATGCATGTTGTTTGCTAAAATTGATACCTATGTTTTTAGGATTATGAATTAACAATGATATTGTTATGTAGTTCACCTTATTATTGCTCTAGTGGGTGTGCGGCTTTTGCCGACTGTATTGAATTGAATTTTTAATTGAAATAATTTTGATTGATTATTTTCAAAAACAGGTTGTAGTCTTGTTTTATATCCAGTGGCTGTTACCCTATGAAAGGTGACTGTTCCAGAGACTTAAATATATCTGGTGAAATCTATACTAATAATATAAAGAGGACATATAATTGGTATTTTGGACGTTATATGTTTTTTTTATCTGAAATAAATAATTAGGGTGCTTCTACACAGTGCAAGTAGCTTGCGCATATTGAGGGACTTGTTGGTTGTGTGCATCGTAAACTTTACCATTTAAAAACATGTGCAGATCTTGCGACTCGAGCATGTATCAAAGCCAGCCACCCAACGCACAACTAATACGCGTACTCTGGCGCGCGCGCGGGTTACTTGTGCATGTAACTCTTGACCACAAGCAAATAACTTGTGCGCACTGCTTGCGCATGTAGCCCAAGTCTTTATTTGGTCCAGTTAATTGAATTATGTATAAGTACAAGCAAGTAACTTGAACAAGTAGCTTGCGCATAATACTCACGCATGTAACCAGCATCTTTACTTGCTCCAGCTACATGAACTGTGTAGAAACACCCTTACAATTCAGACCAATATTTTAAAAAGTACCAATTTTAAAAAATCCTGCTGTTTATTCTTCCTGTTGGAAAGCTACACTATCTCAGGTGACATAGGCTACTTTTTAGCCCAGTATTCTCATGGGAATGGGAACTATGTGGGTGAAACTGCATGTCATTCACAAGTTTGTGATAATAAATAGTTCCTACACCTCTTCAGAAAACACAAGTGTGGTATGATAAGTAAGGTATGTTTTATTTTTCATTACCTATTAAAAATTAAAACACACACAGGGAAAAATCCTTAACAAATAAAGACAATAGCATACTTTAATGTACTGGTTAGATGGTAAACAAGAATGCGCCAGACTTAGTTGGGCTTGTAAAAAACCTATTCAACCTAGTCTAATACTCATTTCATACCTGTAAACTGCTAAAAACTTAATTATCCTAAGTAATTTATTTTGGAATTTGTAACAGAGTTAAAGTAAAATATTGTAATAATACACCTAATAACACTATTTGAACCTACGGTTTCTATATTTTTCTATACAGTATGTTTAATGAGAAATAACTAATTAGCACCAAACAAAAAGAAAGTGCAAACATATAATGATTATGTTACAACTATTAAGAAAACAGTAAATAATAATTTATAGACCATAAAACATAGTTAAAAACACAATAAAAATAAAAAATATTAATTGGGTCGTAAATGTGTAAATAGGCAAGAATCATTTTATATTAAAAAGTATAACATTGCACTCACCTTTACACCTTATAGCTGCCTTCTAACTAGGGCTCTTCAAACCCGTATCATCCATGTATTTGTTTACTAACTGCTCCCAAGATATCACACTAAACGAACATTGTTATCACACATTTTATTGATAAATTAGAAAGTAAATAAATTATTTCAATCACACCTGATAACATTTAAAACTACTTTGTATAAAAACTCTAAAGAGATGTTATATTATAGCCTTCCGCTCAATAAATTTAAACGTGTATTTGTTTTGGTTACATTGAAGCAAGTGAATATCATTCGCAAAATTTTGCACACAAATAAAATTGTCAACTACACTCCATTCAATCAAAAAAATATCAATGATAATGTTAACCTGTCATTGTCAAAACCGCTGTCAATCGCCTTGGTTATGTAATGCGATCTTACTAAAGAACCTCATTTTAGCAATAATCGACTAAACTGCCAAACACACACAGTTGCAATTATGAGGGTTGCGAAACTCGTGGAGTTCCGAAAACTCCATTTTTCTGTTCACCTTCAGATAATGTGGCTGAAACATAATCCTAGATTTATGGAAGCTGTGATACTACGTGTAGACACGTAGTAGAATATCACAGCTTCCATAAAGATAGAAGGTTTATTTATTTTTTCATAAGGAACGAGGATCACAGACCCTGTGATCCTCTTTCCTCCTTTCCTTCTTATATTTCATTTGTTATGGTCACGCATACGGAACGTGTTTTTATCTGGACGGCACAGGACGTTTCATAGAAAGTATAAACGAAACGCTTGTTCCCGGCCGGCCGGCCTGTCCATGCATCCCTCTGAGGCTCTGAGCCTTCTGACGCATAGATTTTACTTTTTTTTCATGAAAGCTTGTAAAGGGTGTTTTACACACACTTCACTTGACATCTCAATCCTAAGGCCGTTATCCCACTGGCGAGTGAAATAGCAGCCTTGGGATTTTAAGTGAATAATGACCAAAATTACAAAGTTCTCCACACCACTCACCACTCACAGTTATTGAAATGTCAAAACCCGCAAACTTAAATTTGCTTAGACTATATACCTCTAGACGTAGCCCAATTTACAGTGTGAAGTGTGGAAGTGAGACGCATTAATACAAAGTTCGTAGGAAAATTGAGACGAAGCATCGTATCTTCTGTCCCTTACGGCGTGCCGTATTTTTGCATGGCTAACTTTTGAATGTTAGCCAAACAAAGTGCTGTCACTGTCACGTATATTATTATGGTCGATTTAATTTAAGTTTTCGGATGGTTTTTGCAATTGTTGTAATAGTTTGAGTAATTTAATGAGAAATGGACTCCATTAGTGAAGTGTTTAATGTATGGTGTATGCTCTACGATGGGAGGATGCAGTATAATAGGCTGTAAAAGCCGCACAGAAAAGGATATTAACGAAATCACTTTTCATTCGAAAGTTTTCAATACTGTTAGTGTTATAGTATGATTATTGAATTTATACATTTGTGCGCTTCTATTGTCATGGGTTTCAGACCAAAATATGGAAGATTTCTTAAAGTAAACTTGATTTCTTATATCACATAACCTAGGAATACTTACTTACAGTGTTGCTACACGTTTCAAATCTTTTCCCTTCACTGTCAGGCCTAATGTTCAAAAGGTAGGCATAATAATCAAATAAATCTATGGTGGCTAAACACACAAATTTGTGGGCGAACCCTTATTTTTAAGTTTAAGTGAACATGTGTACGACCGAACAGAGCCCTTTCGACAATCATTAAGTTTTACTCTTGAAGGCAATCGCGTAGGTACTTATAGATATTTGGAAGTAAGAATTCATTTTATAAATAAATGTTAAGTATAAACAAAAAATTAGATATTTTCAAAATAAGTTGGTTTTGTCTAAAGGACAATAGTTATTATACAGCAATGTCAATGTCACACTGGATGTCAGCCATACCTCAATATATTTTAATGATAAATAACACGCGAAAAAATAATGTTGTGTTCTTCTAAAGAGTTACTTCTATGTACACACATCAAGCTTCACCTGCACGCGTAGCATGATCACCGAAGAAACGGTCTTTGTCGTGTCTCGGAAGAAAAGAAATTAAGTGTTCATGCTACGCAGGCAGGTTTATTGAAAGAAATTTGACAGATTGAGGTTCCTGTCTATATAATCTGTCACTTTGCCGATTCGTCTGTAGACAAAGGCCGTTTCTTCGGTGTTCAATGTGTTCATGCTACGCATGCAGGGGGCTTACCATGATCTTCTAAAATACTTGCCAAGTGTATGGCAGTTCAACTGAGCAGCTCAATCTGGCAGGTTTCGTTTTTGTACCATGAATGTTTCCGGCTGACCTGCATTTTGACCTGCTTCATAGTCTCTGATCAGTAAGCTGACCGCACAGATTAAATAAGATTAATTCAATCGGTCGTTCTGAAACACGAAAAGGTTAAAACAAAAGAGATTGATGAAAGAAACATTTTTCCGTGTCCAAAATGGAATTACACATTATTCGTGAGAGAAAACGAGTTCCATCTACATCAAAAACTTAAATGTTAATGTTAAATGTCTTCTCATTTATTTCCGAACGTACCTACTTATTAATGACAAATGAAACATGTCATGTTCTGTCTAAGGACAAAAGTAGAATATTTAAGAGGCAATTTTCAAATTCAAGTGTGTTAGTTTTAAATAAGTTTTATGATAACCTGAGAGTTGTTAACTGAGGCCATATTTGTGAGTGAGTGGTAACCGTGGTAGGCAAGTGCAACTTGGAAGAGTGTTTTTACTATATTGCATGAAGTGTCCGTGTCAGTGTCCTACGAACAATTGGATAGGTACTTTGTGGCTTATTTTTAATACTAACAGAGATATTATCACTATGGGTACAAAAAGAAATGATAAATACGATTGCCGGAGATGTTAACAGTGAATTGGAACATTTGGGAAGCTGTTAGTTTTACAATTAGATCAATGGTAAGCGTAAATTCTAATCACGTAAATAAGTAGGTACTAATCTTCAACTCAATCGAAAAGTTTGTTAATAAAGTAGGGCGTCGCATGAATGTTTGTAGCTCATATTACATTACAAAGCTCAAGTGTAAGCTATTTAGTGACCCCATAATACGTTTAACAAAAGTATTGACCTGCGACATTTCAAATGGATCTGTCGAGTTCCTTTAAGTAAATAATTATTTTTATTTTAGCATATTGTTTACACTTTTGCTATCACTATGTTTCATAAAAGCACAATAAAATATGTTCATCTCATATATAAAATAAACGGTAAACGCAGTGCTTAGAGAAGTTTTTTACATTTTATTATACTTTGAAATAACGTAAGAATTATATTTTATGCACATTTTAACAATACGTAACGTTTTTGTATTCCAATTTTCTATACCAGGTCAATAAAAGTTAGTTTCACAGACCTGCAAATTATGACAGTATGGCAGGTTAATTGTTGATTGTCTATATTATTGTCAAAAAGCCTTCATGGTAGGAAACGTTGCAGGCCAGCCTGCTGGAGTGCTGTCACGTAGTCACTCACCGGCTTAGGTCACGTGATCGCTGGCTCGCCTGCTGCTATACTCACTCATGGTACAAAATAACAGGGCAGGTTATTTTTCGTGTAAAATTGACCTGCTATAAGAGTTTATGGTAAGCCCCCTGGTAGTAGTGTATTTTATTTGTGAGAATCAAGGTAAGATTGAAAGTAGGTATTTTACGTGAAATTATATTTTCTCACACATGGGTACTTCTACACTCTTATTACCACGTTGAATACGTAAATTATAATTTACAATAGTGCTAAAATTGGAACCCGCAGTTAAGTAGAATTTTGGTCGTATTTTGGGACTTTTTTAAGGAATAGCAACACTGAACTTTTATATTGCTGTCGCATGTGCGGCCACGCGGTGGCTCTATCTATTGTAGAGGTATAATATCTAAGTAAATTTGTCTTTTCAAGTTGTCAGCTATTAGACCACAAAGTGAAAAGTTCGACGGCCCTCCACGATAACTTGCCGTTATCGTCAACACATTATGACGCTGGCAGAATAGTCGACATCGGCTCAGTTGCCACAAGAAAAAAAAAAAGTTGAAGTTGAAATGTCAAAACAAGTCTTATCTTGGCTGATGAATGAAATTTCCCCAATCTCCAGTATTGTTTTTATCGTTCTATCTTTTTTTCTTTTCTTTAAAGCATTGTACGATAGAAAAAACTTAATCATTTAGTGTCAACAGGGATTGCGTGCTACAAGATATATTAATCATACATAAAACATGGAAGCCGTCAGCCAAAAGCCTAAAAAGAAGCTGACGAAAATCGAGCAGATGACTAAGGAGGAAATACGTCAAGCAATATTGAAGAAGCGACAATGCAGTGCGAGGGCTCAACAAATTGTCGTAAGCCTCTTGGAAGCGAGCGTTACTGAAACGTACCTACTCCAGTGCCTCCCAGATATCAACCAGTCCCATTTCGAAGACATTATAGAAGAGAGAGTTATAATCGGTCTATGTGGATACCCAGTTTGTCAAAGCGCCGTGTCTATGAAGGACACACCTAAGCAGAGGTTCCGGATATCATTGAAGAGTAACAAAGTTTACGACATTACTGCTAGGAAGAGTTTCTGCAGCAATGCTTGTTATAATTCTGCAATGCATGTCAAGAAACAGATGTTGACTAGTCCCTTGTGGTTTAGGGAGTATGAAAAGATACCGACATTCCACCTCTTGAAGCAAGATGCAGTTGGAACTATGGGAGAGGAGGTAGATTTGACATTGAGCGATAGAGTTACAATCCCCGAGAAGAAATCATTTACCTCAATCAACGATTTTGCTGAAGCCAGCCTTAACGATATATCACCTAATTCTCAAGATAAAACTGGAAACAGTGACAAGTCTAGTAATAGAAAAAGTGAGCCACAAGAAAGTGGTACTAATAAGAGTGACACAGACATAGCAAATGTATCAATCAATGAAAAACTGGCTAAAATTGACCTTAAGAGTGATGTGAAGAACTCTGGTAAACCGGAAGTTACCACTGATACTAAGCATGAAATAAAAGACAGTAAATTGAAGGTATCAGAACAAGGTATTAACAAATCTGTTAGCCCAAGTACTTCTACGGTAGAAAAAGATGTAGCGGCTAAGAAATCTACTAAACCAACTTCAAATCCATTGAACATAGTAGGTGACATAATAGAAAAACCGGAGAAAAAAATTGACCCAATTCTAATGACCCCGGTTTCTACTGCTGTTGACAAAGAAAGCAAATCAAATAAAAAGTTGCCACAGAAAAAGCTACCTTTACTAACTGCATTAACTATTGAAGTTGAACAAAGTCTGGCAGAATGGTTCACTTTGAACACTGTACTCTTATTGTTTGGTGAAGAAAAAGTACGAGAAATGGTTGCAAACAAAGGAGTGTTGATTGAAGAATATCTCAAGAATTTCATTGAAGGAACATTTTACAGTTCCGATATTCATGACCAATATCAAGAGTTATGCAAGAAACTTAATATGCTACAGATTGAAGATAAACTCGAAATGGTACCATTGCCCAACTACACAATGCTTCAGGAGGAGAGTAAAAAAATGGAATTAAAAGTAAAAGCTTTCTACTCAGGGGAGACGGAAATAACTGAACCAGTTGCCGAAGAACCAATGCAAGTTTCAGAATTTGTAGAAGACGAAATGCAAACAAACCTGCCTTTAGTAGACAAAACTTCACAAAATGCTTTGCGTAGAAGAATAGTGTGTCAACATTTAAACAACATAATGCCTGACATACTCCGATCTCTGGGTCTGGTGAACTTTTCAATAACTTCCGATATTCGGTTGTTAGTTAGTACATTTAAGTTGAAAGCCAACAATATTACATTTAAGCCTCTACAGTGGGCATTGATAGCCATAGTTTTTGTAAAGCTTCTTTCGCTGAGAGATAAGAGACTTGAGCATTTACTTGAACAAGAATTAGCTTACAAGCATATGCAGTTGTTGCTTCTAAGTTACAAACAAGATGAAAAGTACTTAGATAGGCTTATAAGTTGGCTTACTGATGTTGATAGGCTGTTAGATACTACTGAAACACAATTGACTGTGGAATAATTATTATTTTACATTATGTGATAATTTTTATTTATTTTAATTATATTTTTATTTTCAATTGCATATTATTTTTTCTCCTACAAAAGCTCTTAGATCAGTGGCACAGATAAGATATCCAGTATTCCAGTTGCATAGTGCAGATGTTAATTTAAAGTAAAATCAACAAATTTGATAAAAGGTCTTTAGATAGACTAATAAGTTAGCTTACTGATGTAGATAGGCTATTACATACTATAATTGACTATAGAATAAAAATATTTTTTATTATTATTGAATAAACCTGTTTTTATTTTCATTTGCATATTATTATTTTCCTTTTATTAATCAGGTGCAAAGATAAACAGATATTTCACTTCGATAAAAAGTGAAAAAAACCCGAGGCCATGCAATCAATTCTGGTAAAAACCCTAAGCGTTAGCTGCAGGCAGAAATATACCTTCTGTGTGCAGGACGAGAGTCGAAGATGCTTTGTCCACCGCTCTACTTTCGTTTTATAATTTCCAAGCAAAAAGGATGAAACATTTTTTTCGCAAAATATGTTTACTAGGTACCTTGATTGTGGCATAAATCTAATAAACTAGTACTATTGTCAATCGAGCATGCTGCCCAGCTTTGCGAGCGCTCTCAGATTAGTGTGCATCCCCGGTCCCATTATGAATACTTCGGAGAGTCGAAGTTTTCTCTATTAGGCCCGCCTTTTTACCGGTTCTGTTACCACCTGTGTTTAAAAAAAAACCAAAACTAACTTACAACAATAAACTTTAATAAAATCCACTCAATAATTAACTACTTAAATTAGGATCTAAAATCGACAATGCAGCACCAACTAGGTGCAATGACCCTGTGATCAAAACTGACGGTTTATCGACAATCTTTTGTTTTTTCAAATTGACCAAGGCATCCGCTACGCAACCGGCAACTGTCACGTTAGTGCAGCCTTCTTGGAAGTGTTGCCAGATCTTTGCGTGTTTTTCGCATCTGGCAATAAGTTCTTCTTGTTCTACTAAGGAGTAGTTGTCATTGTTTTGGCTTATATTTTTGTATGCGGTCGGGATAACGAAGTAGACTGATTTGAAGTCCAAATCTTTTAGCGGTTGTAGTAATAATTCAGCATTCCTGTCGCCAGTAGCACTGAATATCAGTACTTTGTCATGTAATCTGTAAGAGCAAAGGTTCAGTTTATTATTCAGCATTAGAGAAAACCTAGGCGGCATTTAAATTATGAAATGACATCATGCTCAACATCATAGGTCACGATGTCACCATGTATAGCTCTCTAAGTACACGCAAATCGGTAAATCCTAGTAGGTAACACTTATATTTTATTTTATGTACAGTTTTCCTCATGATTCATAAAGAAATCTCTAGTTCGTCTCAGTTACCTCTTAAAAGTCTGTGTCTATGTATTGTACGAATTACTTTGGCTAATAAACAAACATTATTATTATTATAACATCAGCTATTTGACAGTGAAAGTCAAAATCAGTTCATCTATTTTGTAAATTAATCGAAACAAACAGAGACTTCAAATTCTTATTTTTATTTGCATAGTTAATATACAAATAAATATACTTATTTGTATAAATTAAATTTCCGCATTGTTTCCCTGCCAAATAGTTTGTCCTGCTTTGTTTTACTTATTTTTAAATTCCTTACCTATTTCTACTTTTAAACCACTGCGCGCAAATCTCCATAGATTCCTTAGTATGCGCCCCATCCAAATAGAACTTGGCATAATCAGAGTCCACGACATGGTACCGTCCCGGCCATTTGCAAGAGGCCAGTCCTGACATAGTCTCCTTCGTCACACATTTCACTACTCTCTCTAATACTGGTTTGTTTACGCCATTTTGGCCGTTGATAACGTGCTTAATAAGGCCGTTTTTGTGCACTGGCTTGGTGATTCTCATCCATGCGTGGGCCAGTTGGATGGCCAGGGAGGCGTTTGTTTGGTATGCTTCTACGTCTATTGGTAGAAGATCCTGGTCTGTGGTAGGGAATGTATAGGACTTGTAGGCAGGAACTACTGTTAGGGGGCACTGGAAAATAAATAAGTACGTAAACAAATTGGCCAAGAAAATAGCTAAAAAGTTAGAAAATAAAAAATCTCGAAAAATGAGAAACATTTTAAAAGAATTTTTACCACCGATAAGTTTAGAGTGGGGGAGGGGCCTGCGTGTAGGTCTACTAACGGACATATTATATCTGTGAGTGAGTAACACTTAAAATTAAACATAGCGCACCTAATCTTACCACAAAAAGATTGAGCGTTATTTATATGTAATTATTAATGTATATATGCATGCTAAAATAAATACATATGTTGGCGACGGACGGTCAACCTTTTTATACCTTTTTTCTTTTTTATTTATTTTCGAATTGTATTTAAAATGAAGTAATATTATTTTCGTTTTTGTTTTCTTGTTGTGTCAGCGTTGTGATAAAGAGCAGACGTGTTTATTTTAGTAAGTTTTAAAATGTGTGTATTAAAGGTTAGTAAACAGTAATAATTATTAATATATCGTTTTATTGGCCCATCTTCCCCGACCAGCTTAATCCTATAATTACAGTCCACTCAGTACAACCATAACAACATAGTTTGAATTTTTTTTTTTTTATTATTAATTGACGATGATGGACGATCGAACGACGCTTGACGGGTTCGGTACGTGGATCTTCTGCCTTCCTTTTCCCAACCATGTTGAGGTCGGTTTCCAATATAACCGGATGCAGCTGAATACCTGTGTTTTACATGGAGCGACTTCCTGTCGGACCTCCACAACGCAGTTACTGGGTAACACGATACCCCTTGGTTAAACTGGCTGTCAGACTTTCGGGCTTCTGACTTCCCGTAACTACTGTCATAGATCTACAGAAGACAGCCAAGACTTACAGCTTAACGTGCTTTCTGAGGATTGGTGGAGATGGAGACTCAGTATGTAATTAATGGACACCCATCCAGTGATCAAGCAAATCAAGCGTAACCTATTGACCGACCCGTACAGCTGCTATTATTTAGCTCCTACTACAACACAAATAGTTGGCGGCAGAAAAGATAAAATAAAGGAAGGAAGGCCTGAAACACAGGATTACCTAGTTCAGGCACATAACATGTGTGAACTTTACATAAATTTTAGCCAAAATTGTATTTATTATGTACCGACGCCAGCACATCAAGTTACCACAATGTGTCAAACTTTCCCAATTGAATATGAACTCTATTCTGTTTAACATTAAGTTGAAAATCGATAACAGAAATTTGACACATTGGGGTAACTTGATGTGCTGGCGTCTGTACCTTATGATTGATGAATAAACATTATTATTATTATAAAAAGAATGTTTATAAATAAATATCCCACATCTTTCACTCAACGCCAATCTCAAGCTAAGCAGAACTTGTTTTATGGATACTAGACACATAAATTTCTAAATACCTATAAACATATTATACATAAATTACACCCAGACACAGAACCAATGATCGAACTCATCACACAAACATTTGTCCTGGGTGGGAATCGAACCCACTACATCCACTGCCCACATGGCCACTAACTACTACTACACCAACGGGCCAATCAATTCAGTCAGTTTATGAATTACCTTAAAACTATTAGCAACATTTCTTAACACATCCATAGCATCTTTGGGCTGTTCCACCGTGTAAGCCTCGCAGCCAGTCTTCATGACTCCTGCCTTGGCTGCTGCAATCTCCGGCAGTGTGGTGCCTAGTATAGACGTGTGGTCCAGACCTAGTGCCGTTATGCCGACCACTGGAACTTTCCTGGAAGACGGAATGACTACACTCTGAAACTCTGGAATTTTCTCTTCTGTATATCTCTATAAAAAGAGTACATCCACCTAACACAGTTATCCAATTTTAATCCTTTTTTTATTTGGACCGAATGGTTGAGTTAATTGTTGTATAATAATTAATAATAATAATAATTTATTTATTTGCCAGAAACACGGTACAAGGTTGTAAAATTAAGTTTAAAACAGTTCTTCATGTCTCGCTGACACAGCAGCATGCAAAATAAGATTTATATCAATTGAAATGTTGCCAAAAGAAAAAAAAAGAAAAATACTACAGATTATAGATTCATCCTATCACCAAGCAATAACTTATAACTTAAATAATCATTTATTCCTGTATTTTGATGCCAGTCCAATCGAAAAGAATTTACAGGGACACTTTACAAAAAATTCGTTAATTGAATAAAAACATTCCCGCAACAACCATTTCCGTAGTTCCGAACAAAATTTATTGAAGGCTGATGAATTCTTGAATTTTAACTAAATTGATTTATTAATATTTATTGTATGCATTCACTGTAGAAAATGTTGCCATATTGTGACATTTATATTTTAAAAATTAGTTTTTAATTATTTATCGTCATTCTAGTAATTTTTGACATACGAACCAAATAATTTATGTTTACCTCTAGTTTGATCGACATTTTATTTCGCATGCAATCGTTTTTGTACGCCTCTCGGCATAATAAAGCGAACTATTAACTTTAATTTAAGAACTGTATTCACTACCTATGTTACACAAATTAAAATGATTATTGATACTTAGTCAGTACATTATTAACCTTAAGCACTCATCAATAAAGTCTCCTTTTGAGCAATAATATAGTAATGATTCCTTACCTTAACACATTAGTGTAGTCTACAATGCCACCGATGCCCACCTCCACGATGGCGACATCCACCTTCTCCTTCAGGAACATGTTAAAAGCCATCACAGTCAGGAATGCGAAGTACTTTGGCATATCACCTTCAAACGCCTGGAAATTAAGATAGGTACCATTATTTGGGTTTCCGTTTCTGATTTTTTTATTAGCTCACTGATATACTAAACATAATTTTGATATTCATACACCGTCCGTCAACATATACCGTCATATTATGAACTCAAAGTCTGAATAAACATCGACATCAATCGATTGTATTTACACTTCAATTTAACATAAGTAAATAAAAGTTAGTGTGCCCCCACGAGCCAAATGTAACTAAAAAGAATGTAAGCGAGCGGAGAACGCTCGAAAATTTTTAGCGTTCGTTATTTATATTTGATTTTATTTTATATAATTATTATCCACATTTATTAATTAATCTTTTAATAATATGATCGAATCGTTTGTGTTAATTCTGATAATTTATGTGTTAATTCTGATAATTTATGTGCTTGTATTTGTGTTTCTATTTTTGTTTTATATGGGTCCCGGACCTGAAATAAACGATTTTATTTTATTTTAGTTCCACCTTGGACATGTTTGGAGAACGCTTTCTCCAAACTGGCGACGGTCCTTGCCTACCCCAAAGTAGACAATTGGGACCGTCGCTCAGGGGCCTGTTCCAAACCAAACAGGCAGTAAATTGAGAATTACGGGGTAACACCCATAAATACAATAATACACAAGTGCTATAATATTATTATTATTACTCAGGCGTCTAAATTGAAAATCTACGGCGTGGATTAATACAAGGTTTTTGTATTAGTCCACGCCGTATTAATTGTGAATTATTTTGTAGGCAATTAGGGTTGTGGGCATGCCCATTGAGCCCACACTACGCTTGCTTCGTTTCGCCTTTTTACAAACATAGTTTACGACCGATTCTTAGACCTACGTATATACACACATTTCATACGAATCGGTCAAGCGGTTTTGGAGGAGTTTGGTAACAAAAAATTAGATAAATATCTAATTTAGAAAATTCCTATGGCACAGTAGTAACAATAATAACTACTAAGTACTACTTTTTAATTAGCTAGTCTCTAATGTGCTCTTTAAACCTTTTGTGCTAGAAAGAATTAGAATGACAACATATATACATATATCCTAACCTAACTTACCATACCTATCCTATAGCGAACCTAACTACCTAACCTAACTACCTTACTGAGCCGCATTGATTTTGAAAGATACAAAACACATCATTTTAAACTGAACTACTGCGCTGCGTGTCTCTTTGTTACTTACAATACTAGAGTAGGTAGTAGTATTTGAAGTAGTAGTAGCAGGAGGTAATAATTTAATTCGATTGGTATATCATCCGTACATAAAGTTTTACTTTGAGTGGCTTTTTGATCTAGTGGTTAGTGGCCCTGACTGCTTTGCCGGAGGTCGTGAATTCGATACCCACCCGTGCTAAATAAATATCCATGGATAAGCACAATCATTATTCCTTCTGACCTCAATTAGGGTTGTGGGCATGCCACAGTGACCTCAACTGTGGAACCGCGCTTGAGCCCTGCTTAGTTTGGGCCTGGATGGCACTGTGAAAAAAAAAGAACAAAGAGAAGAAATAATCAAAAGATAAATCAAGTACCTTCGTCCCATCCAGCATATCATGGACCTGATGGAAATATCTCGCGAACTGCTCCTCAGTGATGACACGACCGTCAAGCCGGATGCGCTCGCGCACCGCCACCAGGTGCGGCGACGAGTAAAACCCTGTACGGAACCCGTGGTGCCGGAGGATGGACTCGCACATGGCGCTTGTTGAACCCTGAAAATTATATTAAAAGGATTTTTATGATTAGGCCACAATCAAAAATTAACTCTAAGTCCCTGCTATTAGATACATATTCGCATGAACATTTTTGTGTGATTTCAGTAGTGTTAAATTGCCAGGCGTTTTTAAACTCCTTAATAATACTTAACATAGCTAGTAAAGTGCACTATCATAATTATCAATAAAAAATATTGCCTTGAAACTGCGGTTTAGACTTGAATGTGGAGTGGGAGTACCTAATCATTTGTTGTACTTGCGTGATTGTAATGATATGGCTTTTGATCAGACTTACAAACAAAAAAGGAGGAAGTTCTCAATTCGGGTGTTTTTTTTTGGGTCTTAATCTCTGCCGTTTATGAACCGATTTGAAAAAAAAAATGTTTGAGAGGGTCTTACTTATATCACGTGTGGTCCCATTTAAATATCATCGAAACCAGTTCAGTCGTTTTGGTTGTAACATCAAAACAATTGGAAAAATAATACTTAAATCTCTCTTTTTTTGTACATATTTTTATTATTAACGTGTGCCTGTGTCGTGACAAATAATTGATGGTTTTTTCTTTCTTTTTTTCTTCTTTCTAAATCATCTACATACAGACTAGACATAGACTGGTTCCCACAACACTCCTAGTGTGGGGACCAAGGAACCAGTAAATTAGTGCTTCATGCATGTTTTTATACGAATAAAATACATTTTTACATGTTAGGCCTACAGGTACACAGACGCCAGCACATCAAGCTACCCTAAACTGTAAATTTATCCCAATTGAACATGAACCTTATTCAGTTCGCAATAAAGTTGAAAAACTATTAAAGAATTTTGACACAATGGGGAAGCTTGATGTGATGGCCTCTGTGCTTAGTTCTTACGGGTCTGGCAGTAAGTTTACATGTACAGTCGCAACGGGGGGAATTCCAAGAGAGGACCAATGGTAAAAAAACAAATGAAACATTATAAAGATGAGAACTTACCTTTCCTTTTGTCCCTGCTATGTGTATCACAGATAGTTCATCTAATTGCGTGAGGCTCACTCCAGTTCTCGACAAGTAGCGCTCCATATCTTCTAGATTTGTACATTTCTGAAATAACTCCATGCTTGTACTCCTTGAAGGGTAAGAGAGAGATGTAGGTCCCTACTTCGCCAGTTAAGTTTAAGTCCAATGTTATTTGGGGGCGAGCCTACTTGAGGCTGGAAGTCCTAAAACCGCTGCTCAACCCAGGAATCGAACCCAGGAACTTATGCTCAGCACTAATGTTCATAAACAAATGCACCGTGTTTCAATGGACGTTTCACGTTTCTCGCGGCATGGCAGCACGGGAGAACTGATTATTATAAACAACTTTTACTGTGAGACTGATTCTGAAATATAAAAAAAATATCAGCTGTTTTATACAAAATTTAATAATTACCGAGTGTCTGAAACTGTTGATATTTTTTTTATATTATACAGAGTATACATTATGCAGTCTTTACATGTTGTTTTTATCGCAGTTACGTATTTATGATTATTGATATGCAAAAAAAACAAAAAGTACTCAAACTTATTGATAACGAGAACGCCAAAACACAGTTCACATTGTGCTAAAGGAATTTCAATCTTCTGTACAGTTAAGTTTCACGCACGGAATTTACACTACAGACAAACATGAAACTATTGTACTGAAGGCTGAAATTCCTTTGGCACAATGTGAAGTCAGGGTACGTTTGGCGGAAATCGTACATGAAGGAAAAAAATAAGCAGGTGACTTACTCGTAGTAATATAGGTACATCAAACGCCATGCATTTAAAATGAACATTATGATTTAACCTTGAGTTTGATAGCTCACTTTAGCAACATGCTGTATAATGCATTTTTCAATTCTGCTTTGTAAGGAGACTTAAATGAATAATGATTTGAATCTAGACAAATAGGGATGTCGAAAGGCTTAAGCGCTATTTAAGTTTTTTTTAGTAAGTATTTAAATATAATTATGTTTCGAACAAGGTCTTCCACACAAATATTCCATAAAAAAACATCTTTTTGGACAAAATACCTACACCTTTTTCGGTAATTGTTGTATCGTTTTTGCTTAGATCAAGACCACAAAACATTCTATTTCGTCAAAAATATTCATATTTTATTGGCAAGCCTTTAAACAAATTAGGCGATACAAATCATTTTCCATTTATTACATTAAAACTTCTTTAAAAATAAGTGCTCAAAATGTCGTTGTGAAACCTTGCTTAATTGATTCAATACAAGCCTGAATAGGCTAATTATAAATTCTGTGTAATAATTGTTACTTAGTTGTGAGTAGTGTCCATATAAGAGCTCTTTGAACTATGGCGCAGTCTTGTATTATTATCTTATCAGATAGTAAGAACCCATATATGCGGCGCTGGCTATAGGCACTTTACAAACGCCTTTAGAAATAACTTTATAAGTTCTACACAGCCTAATACGCTTAATACATTACCTATAGGTATGCATGCACAGTAAAAGCGTCATCGTCACCCAATCTACCGGGATGTCCAGAATCAATATACTTTCCCCACTTTATGTACTACTTATCTATTAAAAGTATGTGCAAGTAAATTGTACCTACAATAAATATGTATGACAACAAAATGATTACAGCCCACCATTTCATGTTTAAATTTTAGAGTGCCTTCACACTGGCGTTTGTTTAGCGTAGTAGACGATCGATGAACGTATGCACAGCGCGGTTGTCGCGGCGATCCCTCTGGAGTCAATTCAACCCTGCGCTAACACGGCGCAGACGTCACACAGTAACGCAACGCATATTCGCGTATTCATGTACATGACAACGCAAAGCGTACGCCGCGCTGGCTGTCGCGGCGTATTTGCTGCGCATACGTTTATCGAACGCCTTCTCTAGACAAATGCTAGTGTAAAGGTGCTCTTTAGGGCTTTTTAATTCTCGCGTTCTTAATATGCGCACCCAAAAAGAAGTGCTATATGCAGCTCCCTTAGATTTATTTTTTAATAGCCCTTATTAACTGTTTCAAGAAACCAAGACATGCAATCAGTGTGACGCAAGAATTAATTGGATGACCAATTAACGATTACCGTTATTGGTAAATGTAATTGGTAAGTATTACGATTGTGTATTATTAAAAAGTAGGTAAACGCAAAACTTAGATCAAAGATTACTAAAACATTATGTTATTTGTAATTGAATTAAAAATTACTTTTCTGTTATTCCAACTGGTTATTTTTTTTCAAGTTTAATTACAATTGTGTTCAGTAGGTCGAATAAATCAATTTATGGTACAATCTGTTTCCATTTTTTATTTATAAGTATTTTGAAACCAAAACAGCTTACTAGCAATATGGTTTGCACATACTAAGCTAAATATACTTATATCTGGAGTAGGTATCGAACACACGACCTCTCGACCGCCAAGCAGACGCCTTAGCCATTGGGCTATTGTGACTTCAATAGCTTTTATATTCGTTCTGATAGATATAATCGGTATATTATATAATATGTAATCCCTGTTATGAAGTAATCAATTATGCCCAGCCAAAAACTGCATTCCATGATATAACCCACAGATGAATAAGAATCGTGCAAGACATCACAAAAACATTTACCTCTGCTATCTCTGGTAGTGTACTACTTACTTGACCCGTTCTTATGTCCCTTCGGATCTGTTCTATTGTCGCCTTATTTGATTGGAGGACATTTAACTTTCGAACAGCCTCCTGGAATACATAAAATGAAATAATTGAAAAAAAAAAATTACGTGTTTTTTTCTGAGTGAAATAAATTATCTTTAACAGTAATTCTGTTGCGAATCCAGTTGTATTTTATGTTTATCTACCTGGATTTATATCTATTTCCGCACTTAGTCTCGTACTTAAACAATTGTGCGTGTGCATGATCTATACAATGTGTCTACATTTGTGAACAACCTGTAGATATTTGACACAACTCATTTCAAAATTAAAGAGACCATCTCAAACAATAATCTTTGTCAAGCACAAAAATAAATTTACATTATTAGTCATTTAAATGACTTGCGTTTTTTTTTTTTAATAATTCATGACTCATGCCTTCGATCAATAAAGACTCATGCACAAGCACAACATTATAGACAAAAAAATGGGTAAGTTTGAGTCCACCAATTTGACCCATACAAACTTGCTAGTTTGTAAATAGTTTGGATATTGGGTCGATTTATTTTTAAATTTTTGTCATATTTTTTTTTTTTTAATAATTTCATTTATCTGCAATCAGTAATGTCTACTATGAGCAGGTGAGAAGGGAAGAGGTAATGGTTTTAGTCACAAATAAAAAAAGTAATTAGCTACTTAGGAAATAATATCCTATTAATATTATAAACACAATAGGTTGTGAGTATGGATAGATGTTACTCTTTCACGTAAAAACTACTGAATGGATTTTAATAAAATTTGGTATGGAGTTAGCTGACACCCTGGATTAACAAATAGGCTGTGTTTTGTTTTTCCCTGTATTCCCACGGGAAGGGGATCTACGCGGGTGAACCGCGGGATGTCTGCTAGTACTTACATAATTTTGTTGAGATAAGTAAAACTATCACAACTTCAAAATATTGTTATAATTTAGTTTTCTACTAAGGTAGGCTAGAAAGAACAGAAGTATAAAATTATAATTGTATAAATTATAAGTGATGAGCATATTAGTGAGGATACCTACAGTATCTACTGAGATATGTGATCATTATTTATTGATGTAGAGCTATAAATTGTAATGATTTGCCTTAACACTAAGAATAAATAGGCATTTTATTTAAACATTCACAAGAAAAACAGTTACCCAAACTAAACCTAAATCTAACTTACTAATTTAACCAACCTTTAATTAATTTTATTTTTAAAAATATTTATTAAAAAACAAATACTTTCTACAAATTAAATGGGAATATTTTTCTTCTGTATCTTCTTCTGTAAATTTATGTATTGATAATAGGATCACCAAGTCAAAATAATATAAATCATTGACATGGTGTTGTTAATGTTTACCAACAAACATAAGTTATCACACTCGTCTTTGTAAGATTCTTATTGGTCCTTACACCAAATAAATTAAACTTGAAAAACTACATTATCCATTAGCTACAACAAAACTTTCTAAAACACACGATGTGGCATCATTTCCTAGAACACTCAAGAGTTTGGAGCAACTAGAAATAGTACTTACGCAACGAGTATGCTTAAAACAATACAATATCAATTAAATATAGAGTCAAACTCGTACCTCGTAACTAGCCTTGTTCGAACACATCCTTACAGCTACACTACTAACTAAACAACTACGGAATAAGTGGACGCTACTCATCAGTGCGTCATCCGTCAATGGATGTTGTAATGACGCCAATAGACTGGAAATAAATGAAAAACTATGACCTCGTCGCGAACGACGAGCGAGTTAAATCACATGGCTCAGTTATGGCACACTCTTGGTCTGATGTTACTTATCGATACGACATACGACATCTGACCCTCATACTGGCTATTGTCATAACATTATACCGAACAGAGCCGGTTAATTAAAGCTAATCGCTTCCTAGAACCTAACAAAAATTACGTAAACAACGACATAACCTCACAAAAACATGTGGAATTGACTTGACAATGACACAATTGACACATGACAGAAGCATGACAGCATTGATGACTAGTGTCATGGAGCTAAATCGACATCTAACAAATCGTTCAGAAACGCAATCAATTACACTTTGTAAAATAAAAAGAAAGAAAAGGACTAAAACGAGCACCTACAATTCTATTACACGCTATGGACTGTGACATAGGTACTCCTTGGCACATAGAAGAAACCGAAATTACCGTTGACAAACCACTCTGACAAACTGTCTTTTTTAAAAACAAAGATTGTAAAACCCCAAACAAACTGACTGAATCTACTGAATAATCTGAAACGAGAGTCAAGTTGTACGCTAATAAAAAAGCAAACGGTCTGATTCGTAAAAATAAAATCGAGTCTACTTTTGTGAAAATTACTTCGAAAGATTTCGTGAATCATGACAGAAACAGATGCCACGAAACGACCGCTGCAAATGCCCTCACATTTTTTGCCACACTTAGAGAGAGAGCGGATTTATTTAATGATGAAGGTTTTTCTACACCTAGTTCCTACTAATAGTTTAATTTTCTTGATAAGGATATTGATGCCACTTTGCAGTAAGATGAAAAGGTATAGGTTGGTCTGAGGTATAGCATATAGGCCTTCAGATTAATTATTACAAATATATGTAGACGCAGTCACTGTTGACTGCTGGTAAGTATAAGTTTGCTGAGTGTAGGTATTACGTTTCTAGATCTCGGACACAACACACTCACAGGCCTCTTCGCTGTGGTAGAGAGTGAGCCATATTCACCATATGAGTCCAGTGCTGGTTGTTAGCTGGTGCTGTTTTCCCTTTTTTACTCCAGGACTTACACACCAATAACACAAAATTTCTCACAAATCCAATTATAAAAATATCTTGATCCATGGTAAAGAAATGGTGATGAAAGAGGTAGTTATGATTTTGGTTTTATTATCCCCAGAAACAGGACTAACAAGTTTTCCCTGAAAGTTTCATAACCACAACTTAATTATCTAGGTTTAGTATCTATTATTTTATTAAAACGTTTTTCCAATCAACGCCAAAAGTAAAATTGTCTCCAGGATATGGTCAGGAATGTCATCGTACATATGCCTAAAGACCATCTTAAACACATGAAGATCTTCGCTAGCCTACACCTGCATACTATCGAAGCGAGCCGGTTAATGGTGCTCGTTGAACCAGGACTCGATATAGGTAAACCTCTATGTTGAGTTTAAAGTTGTTTCTTAATAAAAATTGCAGCCCGTCTCGCAATTTTCCCGTGTCCGATGTCTTGACTGACTATCAGCCCGGAGTCTGGATTCGTGCCTGATTGATGGCAATAGGCTCGCCACCTATTACATGGGAATAAAACATAACTGGCGAAATGTGGGTATACTACTGGTAGGTACACCTCGACCTAACCCTTCGGGGATAACAGGGCCTGATGTTATGTCATGTCGAAACCGCGACACGCATCGCAGCAGTCTATTAAGTACTAAGCCACTGCGCCATCTATGCAGGCAGAACTGGCGACCGATCGGTGGAGTGTTTTTTAATCTATCACATTTGTATAATTCTATATAGTATTTTATAGAGGATAGGTTTGATTTTTTTGTGTGTTTAAATTCGCCAGTTCCAGTAGGTAGGTACTAGTTTTCAACTCATATAATACCTATTCTGCCATTGCGCTCGCGACTTAGTCCGCGTGAATTTCGCAGATACTTTTTCTTTAAGCAAAGGTCCCTTCTATCTCCTAGTAGTTTTGAAATAAAACATTTTATAGCCTGTGTAACTCGGTGATTATAAAGCTTTTTAAAAGTGAAAGGTTTCTTAAAATCGGTTCATTAGTTTTTGAGTTTAATCTTTAGCGACATCACTATCGCGCCACATACGAACTAACGACTGACATTCTATCTACATCGCGGTATTAAAGTTAAGTCTGGTCGGAAGATCCTTTTCAATGTTGGGCGAGGGACTTCACACCATGTTACATTGTACATCAATCTCTAAAAATCTATGCACAAAAAAAAAATCGTCTTTATAATATTGGTACTTGCTTACCTATAACCTTTAGATTACTTACAGTTTAGTAGGCAGTAATATTAAGTTGTTAGTAATTAAAGATTTTCTTGTTACTAGAAATCAAATCTGTGGCGAAACATATTATGAAAGATTTTGGTTGCTTCGTTATAACACGTCGCTGCGTGATGGATCGCTATGAAAAAGTAATGTCTATTGCACAATTTTCTACCGATATTGTTGATAATGACTGGTGGTGATAATCGACTATGTTTTGCAGCACGATAAATACGTTCCCGGATGTGTGGACCCGGTTATTATGTCAGAAGTAACCAAGTCGTTCACATTACGAGATCCAGTGCCTCAAGCTGGATGGATGATGTTTGGTAATCCTTGTTGCTCCATAGAATAGAATAAAATACTCTTTAAAGCACCTATTCCATCAAAACTTACAAATAATAACTTTAAGGGCTACATTGGGTGTTAAATTGGCCGCCCTATCGCTAAAAGCGATCTCTTCATCATCGTCAACAGGAACAACAAATAAAAGCATTTATGAATATCTGGTGTAGGTACCTAATTACTGGGTCTGTATTTAAAAATAAAAATCAATTGCCGCGAAAGATAATATACTTGATGACGGCTCGACGGGCACACGGGTTTTTTTAATACTATATATCTCACAGCACCACCCAAAGAAAAGAAAAGAAGAAGCGAAAATTCCGTCAAGATCAATCCAGACATTTCGGACAACAACAAAACACATTGATAAAAAGAAACATAGTAACATATGTATACTTACCTAATACCTACATGAAATTCTTGTGTCGCAGTGTCTGTTACCAAAATCCTCCAAAACGGCTTGAATGATTCTTACGAAATTTCCGAATTCAAAGAGAATAGGACGTAAACTATTTTTCATACCCCTGTGTAATAAGAATGGTCCACCCCAATTGAAATTAATTGTAAAAAATACAACACAATATGGTAGTTCCATTGTATTGTAGGTATAGGTACTTTCATATGCAATAACCTGTTCTTCACATCAGTTTAATAATACAAATAGTAAAGAGAAATCGTCTAGTTGTGTTTCCTATCTCTTGCAAATCGATACAATAAAAGTTATTTGACGCCTTATTACTACCAGATCATCCGTGCACGTTGCGCGAGGCTCGTTGTCTTCAGCAAGATGGCGTCCTGCCCACTGTAACGTTGGTGCTGATGAAGGAGCCTCCGGTCGCGTCTAAAGCCGTGAGCAACCACACGCCACCTCGGAACTTTTTCCAGCAAGATTTTGAGGGGCTCAAGTATGCTTATAAAGCTACTTTGAAGGTATTAAAATAGACTTAAATTGTGTATTATACTCTGGGACTAAAACGAACCTAGGGAACTGCTTGAGTCCTTTGCCTTGTAGGTACAGATCTATTCTGTAAAGTTATGCCATTGAAAAGTTAGGTGAAGTGAGGGTGAAGTGAATCGTCGATCCCTAATATTAGTATAGATCGAATGACAGCTCACTTCACCCACAGAGTTTGCCTTGACCTTTTGTGTTCTTTAGAGCTTACGTTGCGATTTTTCCTTATTATTATGTTTTTTTAGCGCGCATCCCTATTTTTTTTTCGAAACTGAAAGTGGCATTAGTTATAATAATCCTAATAAATTATTTGTCTGTAACTGAAAATTCCGTCGCATTTGTTCCAGCCGTTTTGGAGATTATAAGCCGGAATAAACAGACGGAAATATATTCTTTGATTTCATGCACATTGTGAAAAGCTGTTATATGGACATTACGATCAGGCACTTCCATTTCGTGAATTTGTATAGATACAGATGTATTTTGCCAATAACTTCAATTATGCAAAAACACTAGGAAGTGGCGAAGTGCTCGCTTTTTGGGCGACTGTCTTATGTAATTTTGACGATTGAAAAATGCTTATGATCAGCCCAAAATAAATGAATTTTGATTGTGATTTTCCAGGAAGTCCATATCATCCCTGAAGATACCGCTGAAACGATAACGACGAAGTGTTTCAACGCGGTGCGCGCCTTCAACGCGGGGCACCAGGGCATCGGGCAGGGCTTCAACGCTGTAGGAGCCCCGGCAGTCTACCGGTTGCTGCTCCTCGGACCGAGAGGCTCCGGGCGCAGCACTCAAGCCAAAAACCTTGCTAAACATTTTGGATTAGTGTTCAGTGCGTATTTCAAAGTCGTAGTGTTTATGCAATCGCGAAAAAAAAACAGCTGTTGCATTCAAAAGTTTGATACCTACTCGATCAAAATGTGTGCAACAGCTGATTTTTTTGCGATATAGATGTCTCTACAAGTATATAATAGGTAGGTACCATAGAGCAAACAACCATGCAGTTGCTCCATAGTATTAGGATATGAGGAATAGGGTGTGAAGTTCCTCATCCACCATTAAAAAGGGAGGATCGACCAGACGGGTGTTTTATCTGATAGGCTTCTACTGCCCGACGATTGTTGTCGGGATCTTGTATGCGTTCAATCGCTTAATAACTTTAACATCGCGATTTAGGATGTCAGTATTAAGTTCGTATGTGGCGAGATATATGTCGCTACACTAGTAAAAAATAAGAGACCAAAATTTGTAGGAATTCCAACCAACTTTGGGAATTACTATTTTGGCAGCCATCCATCTATCGAAATCCCTTGCTTCGGATAGAAAGTTAAACCTTTGGTCTCGTCTGTCATATATTGCATGCATGTAGGTACGTCTTTGTAAGTCGCAATGCAATAGACTAGAAGCCAACGCCAACATGGGCAGTTGGCAAAAGATCATCTAATTCTCTGTATGCAGTACATTTCGACGCAATGTTCAGCGAGGCAGCGAAGAAGAACGATGAAACTGGAGAAAAGATACGTAAATATGGAACCAGCATCACGCTAAGAGGAGAGGTTGTCAAGAAACGACTGCAGCAGAAGGTGAGAGCTGCGTTTTATTTAGTGTTTCTTGCCAGAAATAGAAATGGATAATGTCACTATTTGGCTGCGTTATTGGTTCAGAGTTCCCAAGCGCTAATAATGCTACTATTTCCACGATTGTCTTGACAGCGGAGGTCATACATTTCTATCCGGATAGCTCCCTTTCCCGTGGGAATACAGGGATAAAAAGTACTTAGTCCATGTCACCCGGGATAGCGTTGCTTCCCAACGGTGAAATAACTTTTCAAATCGGTCCTGTAGCTTTTAAGTTAAGTACCTGACAGGCCCGCCGCTAGCTGTTTGTTCGCCCGCGTGCAAAACCGATTATGCCGCCCTACGACTACATAATTATTATGCTGGGTTTTGTCAAAAAAAGGCTTTTTCAAAATTCAAATTCAAATTAGTTTATTTGTGACACATAGGTAAAATGTATGTAGGTACATGGTGTTGAATATAAAAAGTTTCACTATGCGCTGCCTTGCAAGGCGTACAAAATGTTTCATGTTCATCAAATGTTTCATCATGGAAAGTAAAAGGAAAATTCCTAATAATAATAATAATAATAATAATAATAATATTTATTCAAAATTAGAATTGGCACAAATGAGTACAATTTAAATCTTCAATAAAAAAAAAAAAAAAAAAAAAAAAAAAAAAAAAAAAAAAAATGTAGGTATAACAAAATTCGATGCCTGTACTAGGTACTAGGTTAGACCTGTATCACAGGCGGCAAGTTTCTACTAATTACTATATGGACAATAGATTTGATAACAACAATATAGCAAAAATGGAATAAGTTTGTATAAGTTAATATATTATGATATACCCTAATGTACTTAAACGCTAATGTAAGATATGAACAAAAAAATAATTAAAGTCTAAACAGATAAATAAAAGGAAAAACAATTTGTAGCACATACTTTAACATACTAATATTACGATTGTCAGCAGTAGGTAATAAACAAATTAATAAGGAATGCAAAAATAATATCGTCGAGACATTGTTGTTGCGGGCGACAATTTGCTTAGACTGCAGACTAAAATCAACGGAATTCAGGCCAAGAATATGACGCACTACGTGCCCTCATAGTCGACAGAGTTAATGTATCTGTGTTCCGCTATTTTTCTAGCAGGGCATTCAGCCTCTCCCGTTTTGTGGTCACTGGGCTTTTTGAAGCGGGAGCAAGTCGCGCATTTCGGATTGTCTGCTTTCTTTGTGCAATCGGACATCATATGACCTGCTTCACCGCAGTGACCACATGTAGAATTTACTTCTCTGCAAGATTTGGCTGCATGCCCATACTGCTGACATTTGTAACACCTCGTAACTAACGTAAAGTCTCTGACGGGACAAGATGTCCAATTAATAAAAATTCTTGATTGTTGTATGAGCATTTTTCGTAAATTGGCCGCAACTTCAATAACGTAGTTACTGGTCGCAGCCTCTCTTTTTCCAGATTTGTGACTTAATTTTACCAACGTCAAGAAGGAATCCAAGGACATGGCTGGTAACTTGTCTGCTACATTTTGTTCAAAAATGCACTTGAAGATCTCATTTTCTGGTAGGGAAGACGGCACTCCTATGACCACAATCCGGGGTTTACGCTTGTTGGGCTCGTCGGCGGTAAGTCCAGATGTCGAGAGCTGGACAGCGTTCTTTAGCTTATCCGCGTCATGCTTTGTCTCTGTACTTATTATTACGCCACCATTTTTCGTTCTTCGGACACCACGTACTTGTAACTTCATTTGCTCGGGCCTTATGATCTTTTGCACTAGTTCTTTAGTTTCCTCACTTGTTTTCATTTTATCGTTCGGATAAATGGCGAAATGGCTAATGATTCTAAAATATTTATTTTAATTAGGTACATTAATTATATTTGTTTACTGAAGTGTAAAACTAAGCCATACAATCATTATAAAAACTTAACTCTTCTTGCCTTTATATTTGCGAAATCTTCTATCAACTTTCTTGTACCCAAGCTGTCTAAAATTTCTTGTTCAATTGAAACTAGGTATACTCGTATAGCTTTTCTAATTCAATGCTCGTAGCTAAATTACTTAGTCTCTGCTGGAGCATTGTTGATCTTAAATAGTTATTAATAATTTTTATTTATGAAAATGATCTTTCACCAGATGCAACTGAAACTGGCAGTGTAAGTAATATTCTTAGCGCTATTGCTGTGTTCGGAAATGTTGAAATTAAGTCATTGGTAAAAAAATATTGAAATATGGTTCGTGGATCATTAGACTGGTTTTCTGAAAAATGCAACTTTAATGCAATGATTTCATTAAACAAATCAATACCGTCAATGTCTGAATCACTACTTGAATCATCTTTATGCTTCAGTTTTAAATCTTTACAGTGTTTCATTAACTCATCATTAGAGTAATTAAATAAATTATCGCTAAAAATTCTAAAATAAAACTCTATATTTGATTTTGGGGTCTACTAAAACTTCATCATGGTGGTCATATTGAAATTGAGTTGGTTTTTTTCTTGGACGAATGGTATTTATTGGTGGGAAATTTGTTTCAACATTGACTTCGTGAGCCACTTTGGAAGCTTCTGCTGTCACAATTTCAAAGTGTTCATCCGTGCGATATTCTGTGAACTTTTCGATCAATTTATTTATTAAATTTATGCAGATTTCAGTACCTATTCATCGTGGGGCTCTGCATCATTTTGCTCAAAGCATTAATTTCGTTTAAAATATCGAACCAAATTACTACCGAGCAAATAAATTTAAAATTTTGAATATTCAAAGCAAGCGAATGAGCTTTGTGAGATGTAGTACAATCCCATTCCGACGAATTACCAGATATTTCCAGCAAAGAGTCAAATATTTTTTCGAGGTGATATCGTAATGGCTTAACTGCATCGATTCTGCTAGACCATCGCGTAGCACTTAAAGCTTTTAATTTTAAATCTGGAAAATGTTTGCAAATTATAGACCACCTTTTTGTGAATGATGAAAAGAAAACGTAAATTTCTTGAATTACTTATATTAAAGTTTACAGTTTCGTGCGTAATATTTGCTTACTCGTCGTTCACTACCAAATTTAAACTATGAGTCGAGCACGGAACGTAAAATGCGCGGTTATTGATGTCCAAATTTTTTTTAATTTAATTTGCGATCGTGACTGTTTATCCAGCATGCGAATTACGTACTAGTACCTTACTAACCTACCAACTGAGAAATAAGTTTTCAGGGATTCCCCTAACTTTACCAGTCCTGTCTTTCATATAGTTAAGTGACACTAGTCACTATGAATGGATACTTCTATCGAATTTGGGGCGCCACCAAGCGGCGATGGGCGGTTGCATCTTCTAGGAGACGTCATTAAGTATTGGCTTTTGCATCTTAGTCTTAACGGTTGCCAATAGATAGCGATGTTAACGTAAAGATTGCGCCACGCGCCAGTCGGTGTTTTTTTTTAAATATTACGTGATTAGTCGCTCGATTTGCCGCCCCCTAGGTCGTGCCGCCCGCGTGCGGTGCACGCCTTGCACGCCCGCTTACGGCGGGCCTGAGTACCTCTCGTTACATACATACAAAAATACAAATTGTTCCACTTTATAATATTAGTACTATGACTGTTTACAAGGTGGAAGGTACAGAGGCCAGCACATTAAGCTGCCCCAATGTGTCAAATATCTTTGATAGTTCTTCAACTTTATTATAAACGGGTGTGTAATGTTTGGCATAATAACAAATGCTCTAATTTCACTTGAACTAACGTTCATATGACATAATTTTCATAAGCCATAATATCAAATGACATAAATTCATATGACCTAATGTTTCATATCATATAATATTCATTTAACATAAGTAATAACATTTAGTATAACGTTCATTTTATATAATTTTCAATATGTATATTGCTCTTTTCATATAACGTTCAGTTAACCTAATTTTCATATTTACCTACTCATTTTCTGCCCAAATTCTGTAGTGAATAAGTAAATATCAGAAAACATCATACTGTAATAACCTCATCTAACCTAAATGATTCAGCAACAATAGAAGAGATCTGGCGCTCGGCGGCCGCTGCCGCGGAACGCTCGCTTAGCTCGCTCGCCTTCGCGCGCTACTGGTCATGGTTCTAACCTAACCTAACCCACATGATTCGCCAACCATAGACGTTTCAAATTGGTAACCTAACCTGGTAACAATAGTTGAGAGTGGCAGGTGTATAGGGTATAAAGTGAAAAAAAAAATTAATACAATATTTATTTAATCATAACATAAATCATCTTATTTCAGTTTTAAATTAGAGGCCAAAGCCCGAAGGAATTCAATTTCAGTGTATTCCTTTTTTTTGCTGCTAGCACCATACCAGCAGGCGTTTAAAATCGTATCAGATTTTCTAAAATATATTAAAAGTTACTTAGAGATTATGAATATTATAGTAAATGAATAATATGCTAAATGAATATTATGTGAAATGTGCATTATAGGAAATGTTCATTACGTCATATGAAATTAGGTAAAATGAAATTATATCAACAATTCATTATGTCAACTGATCGTTATGTTAAACAAAATTATGTTAACTGAAATTATGTCAATTGAACGTTAGATATTTTGTTATTATGTCAATCGTTACACACCCATTATAAACACGGAAGGGTTCATGTTCATTTAGGAAAATTTTATAGATTGGGGAAGCATGATAAGCTGGTCTCTGTACATCGTCGCACATGCTGATACCATGAGTGCTGAACAAGAACTTGATTTTTGTTCAGCTTTGAAATTTTCGTCAGTTTTTGATGATGTTATTTTTGATTAAAACTGTAAAGAACCATGATAAAAAGCAACATTCCTGCCCTAACCCTTTGCGTTTTTTTTCTTAAAAAGTACGAGTAGATTAGTCGCTTTGCTCATTTAAAATCCCATTGGTTTCGATAGAAATCACGACAAAGAAATAAGAACATCAGGTAAAACTTGGAAATTAAGGAAAGCCGATGAAAATTTTAATGCAGTATAAAGGGGTCCAGGATGATGTCCACATGTGGTTTGTTATCCTTCCACCCTATATTTGTAGAGTCTCATTCAAAAGGGATATTAACTTTTTACAGGACTGCTTAGACAACGGTTGGGTGATGGTCGGCTACCCGACCAATGGAAACGACTTCGAGCTACTGGACGCCATGCCCACTCCTCCGAATCGGTGAGTTTGTCGACATAAAGGGTTTCTTGATCAGTGGCGGACCTAATATTTTTACGCACCACAAATATTTTTTTAAATAAGCACCTATGCTAAATGCTACCTACATGATTTTTTGACAAGATCTCGTAACTTATGACCAAAACTAATATTCAAATTTTATATTAAGGGGGTTTCTTCATTCAGCTTTGTCGCCCTAGCTGGGCCTCTGGCACTGAGTACGATACTAAACTAGGCCAAACAGCGCAGCAGCCAAACGCTCAGCTACTGCGCAAACCGAGCCGTCTCTATTATTTTTATTTCATTATTTTATAAACCTTGACGAGAGTCAACTTCCAAATCTTGCATATTACGGTCACTCTATCCCGGCGAAGTTTAACGAACTTAGCGAATTTGCGATTCGTTGACACAGACAAATCTGAACTTTTACCCAATTTTCTGTCGACACCGTACCAAATTACTTGCTACAGCTGCTGCTGCCGTCAGACCACTCAGACTGGTGCAACTTGCATTTTCGTTTTGTTCGTTGTGTCTTGCTCCAATTTAAACCACTTTCTAAGTGAAATTCGTAAAGTGATTGGTAGTAACTAGTTCAGTCTACAGAGGCCCTAACATTTAAACCGTGCGAAGTAAACTTTTCTACCTATAAACTTAAATTAAAATCATTTTACTTAAAATATTTAGTACACAGTATTAATTTTAGTTTGAGACTTTAATACCTACGAGATTTCTGTCTATGCTAATATTATAAAATGCGCCAATGTTTTTTGTACACGCTCGTATTTTATACTTAAGCATAAATACAATTTTCATTTTTTTTTTTTTCAATAGAAATAAATTATTCCACAACTTTCACACAACGCCATTTATTACCAAACTAAGCAGAGCTTGTGCTACGAGTACCTATACCTACTAGATAACTATGATAAACATACTTACTTAAATAATTATGTCTAAATACATTCTTTTACAGATAAATTACACCCCAGAGACGAAACAAATGACCGTGCTCACACAAACATTTAGGGACTTTGGGTGGGAATCGAACCTACGACCTCTAGCCCAAAAAACGACCAACGAGTAGGTAGGTATCTAAGATGTTTCAGATTAAAAACTGATGGTACCTATGTTTCGTTTTCTCATGCAGCACAATATTCCTGAACATGGACGTGGAAGTGTGTCGTCAGCGGACCGAGAGCGAGGGATACGACTTGTGTACCGGCAAGACGGTGCCGTTAGGTTCTGGGCCGCGGGTCGTGCAGCACCCGGATCACGATGAAGTTCGGAGGCAGTACGAGGTATTGTAAGCATAACATCATGGCTAGATGTAGGTACTTAGGAACTGACGAAAGTCGGGCGTTTTCGAGGACCATCTTATGTATTTTTTTACGTTCAAAAAGTGCTTCGTATCTGCGGTACACCCACATTTCGCCAGATATGATTAAATCCAAGTGTAATTGGGGCGAGCCTTTTGCCATGAATCGGGCAAACTTCTAGCTCCGGGTTGCTACTGACAAATTATTCGAGATGGAAAATTCAATAACGCTTTGCGTAATCCAACATTAAAGGTACTGAATCAAAATGTTTTGACCAGTTATTTTTTAATCTAAGTCACTAAAATAGGCAGGTCAGTTGACACATGACCTACATCTTGTTAAGATTTTAGTTGTTATTTTATAGTTTTAGGGGTTTTTAGTAGCAGAGTATTAATTAGAAATAAAATACACTTGCTTGCAGTTTTTTTAACCAGAGAGAAGAGAGTTTATTTCTTTAAATCCTTCCACAGACAAACAAATGTCCATAGACATTACAATCATATCGATTATTATTTATTACTAAATTACTGTTATTATAGATTAGTATAATTCTTTTAAATATTATTTAACACACCCCCGTAATCTATAAAAACAGTATTACAAATATATATATATAATAACTATTACTATACCAAATAATAACAGTAGTTTTATATGAAAAGTAAACACAATTAAGTTGGTAAACAAAATTTCCATCAAATAGTTACAAAGTATTATATTCCTTACTTTGTTTACAAACATTTTTATTTATTTTTCGTATTAGTTAGAAATGCATCTAAATACAAATTAGTTATCAACACAATAGCAATATTAAATTTATGCACAGTTAAGTTTGCATAATAAGATCTTTAAATTCACAAAATTTATTAGTTTTTAAAGGTTTAGTAAGGATGTCTGCTAATTGCAAATTAGTAGGACAGTAAGATATTTTAATTATATCTTCAACAAATAAGTTATGCAAAAAATGATATCTTACATCAATGTGTTTTGATCTGCGATTAAACACTCCATTTTCAATTAACCTTATTGCACTCTGATTGTCAATATTTAAATTTACTGTAATATTAGTCTCAATAAGTTCTTCAATTAATCCTTTGATATATAAAAGTTCCTTGCAACATTCTGCTGCTGAAATATATTCGGCTTCGCAGCTTGACAGTGCTACTATTGGTTGTTTCCTTGTGCACCAGTGCACTGGACCTCCACAGTACATCATTATGTAGCCACTGGTACTTTTTCTGGTCTCTATGTCACCGGCATAATCTGCATCACAGTATGCATGCAAATTTGTTAAGTTTTCATCCTTATTATATTTTATTTTCGAATTTAAGGTTCCTTTCAAATATCGAATGGTTCTTTTGACATTATTTAAATCTTGATTATTAGGATTTTCCATGCTTCTACTCTCATAATTGACAGCGTATGTCAAATCAGGTCTTGTTTTATTTGATAGGTACATAAGATGACCTATAGCTTCTCTGTAAGGAAAGTTTTCTTTTGTTTGGACATCATTTTGCTTGTTTTCAATGTTTTCCAGTAATGGTGTAGGACTTATTTTTGCCTCTGTCATGTTAAATGTTTCAATTATTTTTTCAGCATTTTCTCTTTGTTTCAGATGTATAGAATCTTTAGTTTTAGTGATTTCTATTCCTAAAAATGTTTCAGGATTTTCAGTGTATGTCATTTCAAAATCTACTTTTAGGTTATTTATCAGTTTCATCATACATTCCTTATTTTCTCCTATTAGTATTCCATCATCAACATGTATTCCTAGCATCATTGTACTGTCTGAGTTCTTGAATAAACATTTATCTGCTTTTAGTTGTTTTAGTCCATTTTTAAGTAGAACAGATGTAAATTTTTCATTCCAGTTCAATGGAGCTTGTTTTAATCCATATAAACTTTTGTTGAGTTTACAAACTTTAGTATTTCTGTCATATTCATCATAACCTTCAGGTAGAGCCATAAAAATGTTTTCTTTCAAATTTCCATATAAAAAAGCTGTTTTTATGTCTAACGACATGATATGTAGATTTTTTGAAGCACCAATAGCCATTAATATTCTAAATGAACTATTACTCATAACTGGGCTAAATGTGTCTTCATAGTCTATTCCATATATTTGTTGACAGCCTTTTGCTACGAGTCTGGCTTTATATTTTCCATCTGGTTTTATTTTGAAAACCCACATACTAGCTATAATTTTTTTTCCTTTTGCTTCTACTTTTTCTACTATATCCCAAACTTGGTTTTGTTGCAAAGAGTTCTTTTCTGAATTTATAGCTTTTATCCATTCTTTGTTATCCGGACATGTCAATGCTTCTTCAAATGTCAACAAAGCATAATCTGTATATCTTATAGGTATTTTCCGTTGTCTTCTTGGTCTTTGGTAGCTTGCATTTTGATTATTATTATCTGTTGGCTCTTGAGTTATTGTATTATTTGTTATAGGTTCTTGTATATCTTCTATTGTCTCTAGTATGTTATTGTTTTCGGTGTTTATGACCTCTATTTCTTCTGGGATTTCTTTCTCTTGTTGTATGTTTTCTTGTCCATTTGTTTCTATTTTCATAATATTATTATATTTGTCTTCTGTGTTGTCTTCTTCATGTATTATAATATTTTCAACTAAATTTTTATTTGTTTTTATAGATTCTTCACAGTTTTCTTCTTTATTCTCTGTATAATTGAATATTATATCTCTTCTAATAACTACTCTTTGTTTTTCTTTATCAAATAGTCTATAGCCTGTTGGGGCATAACCAATCATTATCAATTTGTTAGTTCGTGATTCAAGTTTTTTTAGGTGTCCAAGTTTCTTACTATATGCTTCAGAACCAAATATCTCTATATTTTTAAGATCTGGTTGTTGACCAGTCCACAATTCAATAGGTGTTAGGTTATTAAGTGTTTCTACTGGCGTTCTATTTATAAGATATGCAGCAGTTTTTGCAGCTTCTCCCCATAGATAGCTTTCTTCTTTAGATTCAAATAATAAAGCTCTTACTTTTTCTAGAACTGTTCTATTTAACCTTTCTGCTTTACCATTTAGTTGGGGACTGTATGGTATGGTGTAATCCAATATTATGCCTTTATAATGGCACCAATTTTTAATTTTATTACTTGTGTATTCACCCCCATTATCACATCTGATTGAACAGACTTTTAGATTTTTTTCTCTTTCTACTTCTTCAATAAAGGTTTTTATCACTTCAAAAGCTTCACTTTTATATTCCAGTAAATAAACCCGTGTATAATGAGTGTAGTCATCAAGAATGGTAAGTATGTATTTCTTATTATCATATGTATTAGGTGAAATGGGACCGCATATATCTGTGTGTATTATTTGTAGCGGCCTTGTTGCTTTTTGTCTTTCTGTATTAAATGGTTTTCTCACTTGTTTTGACATGATACATACCTTGCAAGTTTTATTTAAGTTTTTAATTTCTTCTTCACTCACAGTCATGTTTTTTGCAACCTTTTTTAGGTTAAGCATTTTACCAATACTAGGGTGACCCATTTTCTTATGCCATTCTTCGGCTTTATTTATTTTATCTGTTAATAAGGAAGTTTCTTGTTTTAGGTTATTAATTTTTACAGTATACAATCCATTTTTACCTTTATTTCCTGTTAGTATTAACTCATCTTCTTTTAGTATTTTAACTTCTTGATCTTCGAATATAACTTTACCGCCATTATTGGTTATAGCGTTTACCGACATAAGGTTGTTAGTTAGATCAGGTACATAGATAGTCTGTTTTAGAGTACACTCTGATCCATGTATTTCTCCTTGACCTTTTGATTGCATGGCAATTCCAGCTTTTGCTATTCCAATTTTTCCACTTTCTTCTTGAAAGTTGTGCAATATATTTTTCTTGTTGGTAAGATGGCTTGAAGACCCGGAGTCCACAATAAATGTTATAGTTTCTTTTTCATCATATTTATTGTCCTTGTATGTTATAAATGCTGTGTGGTTTTTTGTATTATTATTATTGTTGTTATTATTTTGTCTGAAGAAACATTTATCGGTTGTGTGATTATTTTTCTTACATATGGTACATTCCATCTTCTTGTTATTAGTTTTATTCTTAAAGAAACATTTTTCTGTTGGGTGATTTGACTTCTTACATATTTCACAACTTTTTTCCTTTTTATTGTGAGTATTATTAGATTTGTTCCATTTTCTTTGAGCCTTATAGGCAATGACCTCATTTTGTTCTTCTTTTACTTTGCTCTGCATTTTATATCTTTCCTCTTCTTTTAATAATCTACTTGTTAGGTTTGTAGTTGTTTTCTCATGGAGCGGGGAAGATTCCCATGAAGTAATAAAGTTATTGTAGTTTTCCGGTAATACTGAAATTATTTTGGCAATGAAACTGTTGTCTGATATTTTCTCGTCATATATATTTAATTGATATCTTAAGTTTTCTAATGTGCTGATATTTTCGGCCATATTTTTATTATTATCATATTGGTAAGCATAAAATTTTTGTAGCACTTCGCATTTACGTTGTTCATTCGGCCTCTCAAACAAAGCACAAAGTTTTTCGTACATTGATTTTGCATTCTCGCATGTCATGATGTGAATCATAAGTTTTCTATCAATACTCAGCATTATGATTTTTTGCGCCTTAGCATCTTTTAACTGGTAGTCGTTAATACTTTGTTCTCCAGATGGCATAGGTATTGCTTCTGTACCAATAGTTCCATGTATGACATCTTGTAAGTTTGAGCTTTTGAATAATATGTTTACTTGGAATTTCCATAATGGGAATTCTTTTTCACAATATAGTTTAGTTATTTTCTGTAATTCCATGAACGACTCCATTTTGTAAGTTTTCTCGTGTGTACATGTGCACTCACTTTTACAACTTCGTAGTTAATACTTTTAACTTGAATTTTATATTTTTTTACTAATGAGCGCTCTGGGCCCATAACCTGTTAAGATTTTAGTTGTTATTTTATAGTTTTAGGGGTTTTTAGTAGCAGAGTATTAATTAGAAATAAAATACACTTGCTTGCAGTTTTTTTAACCAGAGAGAAGAGAGTTTATTTCTTTAAATCCTTCCACAGACAAACAAATGTCCATAGACATTACAATCATATCGATTATTATTTATTACTAAATTACTGTTATTATAGATTAGTATAATTCTTTTAAATATTATTTAACACATCTTACCTAAATCTAGCCTTACATCTCACGTACTCGACAACCTACCTCGAATATTTAGCAGGAGAATGCTAATAAGGTGTGAGCATATTTGACAAGTCATTGACTTGTCATTGACTTTACGACGACAAGCCGTAGTTTTGGGCTGCGATGATATCACAGTGTTACGAACCGTTACGCTTACGAGGCGTGATTGGAATTAGGAGTACGAATTGTACGATACAGGGCCGTAGCTACCACTATAACTGCTAATACAGGGCCCCACAGTGTAAGGGGCCCCGATCCAAACTACGTAAAACGTTACACAGAACTCCAGGTTCTTAATAGTAGGAGGCCGGTAGGTAATGGTGACCATATAAAATTAACTTTTTATTTGTAAAGCATACAGGTTGCTACCAAGTTGTTGAAGAAGATATCTTAATAGAAAAAAAAAATGCGTTTTGACTTGGTTCTTTGTAGATTTCCAATGTCCTTTCCTCCTAGGAACCTTTTTAGGGCAGCCCTGTCCTTGCTAGGCTACTAAATGAGTAAGGTTTTCGCTTCTAAACTGTCCATATGATATGATGGGCAGTTTAGAAGTGAAAACCTAGCTTTGTCGGCTGGTGTCTTTTGTATATATTTTGATTGAGTACGGGTGGGAAATGTGGGAATATATTCGATCCATCCAAACTCTTCGAGGAAGGCCAGCAACTGCAGCGGTTTAATGTTACCGGCGATCCCATGTGATGATAGATCTAGGTACTGCTTTATACCAACAGTGGGACTTATACTACACGGAGCAGTTAGCGGAACTTAGAGCATCAGCAGGACTGTCTGCTGTGGAGATTGACGCTTCTGAACCCTTCGGTACGTAGATACACTTGAATCACCAACGCCATTGACAAAGGTAAGTTCGTACCTACTTTAAAAAAATCAATTAAAAATTTAAATAAAAAACCCCAACGCTAAAAAGTAACGATCACATTTATAAAGTTAGTTGTAAGGAATCTTCCTAGTACCTAGGTAAGTACTTATATAGCGGTACCCCGACGTGACATAAAATTACTTGATCAACGATAGGAAAATGTTATTTTTAACTTTTAAAATGGGAGCTTTACTTTTTGGCGTTGTGTTTTTTAATTTGTTTTTCAAAATGTTTAAACTTGCTTTATAAAAATTTAAGTCAGATAAGTAGGTATAATTATTATGTGTGTAAGTAAAGTTATTACCAATGGTCGAATCGCAACGGCAGCTAACACAAAAGAGCTGATAACAGTGAAACGGTCGAATCGATTTTGATGAATCATATGTCTGAACGAAACCATCGCCAGAAACGGCCCTACTTTCAAATAAAAAAAACCGTATCTAAACCGGTACACCCGTTTAAGCGCTTCAGTGCCACAGACAGACAGACAGACAGACACACACACACGTAGTCATAGAAATCTTTATTATTTGTATCTATGTACAGACGCCAGCCCATCAAGTTACCCCAATGTGTCAAATTTCTTCGATCGTTTTTCAACTTTATGTCAAACAAAATATAGGTTCTTAATCAATGCGGAAAAGACACATTGGGGTAACTTGATGTGCTGGCGTCTATACATACATAGCGGTCAAACTTATAACACCCCCTCTTTCTGTGTCGGGGGTTATTAACTCAGTCTCTCAAGTTTCGCGTAGTTACACCCAAGAAGCGTCTTGCGAAACCGTCCGTAGCATTTGATTGGCTGGTGTGCTCCATGTCACAGGTTCGGTCCTCGCACGAAACAAATATTTGTAGGTATGTTCCGGGTAGGTTAGTTAGGTAGTCGGGGGTCGCGGAAGTATCTTCTGTTCCCGTGACCCCCGGCGCAGGTGTGAGAATTAACACGGGATGGTTTTCAGTTAGTAAGAGCACGGTAGTATTATCGTGGTAAGAGTCTGACAGAGCCGTCCGCCAGGTAGGTAAAATATGTCGTTTTAATAATTAATATTTCGACCGACCGTCGGTTTATGATAAAGATAAATAGATAAGTAATAATTGTTCTCGTACATTCTTAATTTTACAATTTCAAGATAATTATGAAATCAAATGTTTAGATAGACAATTCTCTGAATTTGTATAAGGTAAGTACCTAGCAACATAACAACTTGATATCAACGTGGAGATATTACAGAAACGAAATAAATTATCGCACAACGGTAGTTTAACTTCATCGGATACGTGACTATTACTAAACAAACAGTACGTACCTACCTACATTGCATTCTCTTATCGGCGAATAAATTAAAGTACCTATACATAAAGAGTTAAAGCCGTAGATATTGCTTTACTTCATCGGATTTATCGGAAAAATATGTTCGTGTCCATGCTTCTTTATGTTGTATTTATCTAACGTAACCTTAGTATTAATTAGCTTATTTTTGTGTATAGATGATTAATGTCAGACATTCAATCAACTCTTAAATCTGTGATGTACCGACCAGCACCCAATTTGTGTTGCAGGCACGGCAATGAACTCCGGCGGTTAAAAAGTTAACTTACAATATGCGATGTCAGCTGGCAGAAATCTAAATTGAACTGTGTACAGTGCTCATGCAGTGTTCCATTTGGTTTCACAGATAAAGTACAAGTGAAGGTGCAAGCTGCAGTCATCGCTGCGCCTCACTTCGACATCGAGTATTGCTCTCAGCTGCGCAATGTGCGCGCCGATTAATTTATATTTATTACTTTAATTTCTTATTCATTATTTTTTAAACAAATGTTTATATTATATTTTTGGGTAATTCGCAAAAATAAAAGAAGATATCGTTAGAAAAATTGTTTTATTTATGTTGTACTCCTCCGTACTTCAATTGAAATTATTTAATTACTACATAATTATTTAATTATTCTGCTAATTATGAACTAACAATTCTGCAGTCTCAAAATAATTACATACATATAGTTTAAGAACACTGAGGTAGTCTCTTAGATGTAATGAGACTCGTATCAATTCGGCTGATGACAAAATATGAATTGATAATAAGAAAGTCATGGAATCAGGCCTCTCGCAATTCACACGCGAACTATTACTTTCACTAAAAATAAAAATGCATCAATTTTTACAATTAAATTCACGCAACAGTCAGACTCGCGTGCGCAGCGGCAGAAACTCGATCAGATCTCGGCTCTGTGGCAGGCCGCCCGCCGCACACGCCACACTCACGCAACACTAGCAGACATACAATAAATATACACAACACGAGCTAAAACACTCCGCATCCGAGTCCGGTGCAGTCTGTGCGGCGTGACGTCACATGTCACGGAGCACAGCCTACAGCGGTCGGAGATCACATTTGGCTATGATCACTCGTTTTTAAAGTCTGTTTGGTTACAACTCGTCCTTGAAGTCTTCCTCTTCGCCTCCCGCGCCTGGCGGGGGCATGCCTCCTTGTCCTTGGTACAATTTGGCGATGATGGGCTGGACGACGTCCTCGAGGGACTTCTTCTGCTTCTTGTACTCCTCAGAGTCTACGTCCTGGTTGTCTTCGAGCCACTTGATAGAGGCGTCGATTGCCTCTTCCATCTTAGTCTTTTCTTCTTCGCTTAGCTTAGCGCCAAGTTTCTCCTTGTCCTGGAGCTGGTTCTTGATGGAGTAAGCATAGCTTTCCAGCTCGTTCCTGGCCTCAACACGCTCCTTGAGTCTCTTGTCCTCATCGGCGAACCTCTCGGCATCCTTGATCATTCTCTCGATGTCTTCAGGTGTCAGTCTGTTCTGGTCATTGGTGATGACGATCTTCTCTCGGTTTCCAGTACCCTTGTCTTCAGCAGATACTTGCAAGATACCGTTAGCGTCGATCTCGAAGGTTACCTCGATCTGAGGGATACCACGGGGCGCGGGAGGGATGCCAGTCAGGTCGAACTTTCCGAGCAAGTGGTTGTCCTTGGTCATGGGACGTTCACCCTCGTACACCTGGATGGTAACGGTGTGCTGGTTGTCGCTGGCGGTGGAGAAGATTTGAGACTTCTTGGTGGGGATGACGGTGTTACGGGGGATCAGCTTGGTCATGACACCTCCGACAGTCTCGATACCCATGGTAAGAGGGTTGACGTCGAGCAATACGATGGCGTCAGTGTCTTGTTCACCGCTGAGGACACCAGCCTGGACGGCGGCACCGTAAGCGACGGCCTCGTCGGGGTTGATGCCTCGGGAAGGCTCCTTGCCATTGAAGAATTCCTTGACCAGTTGCTGAACCTTGGGGATACGGGTAGAACCACCAACAAGCACAATCTCGTCGACGTCCTTCTTGTTCATGTCGGCGTCTTCCAATACCTTTTGCACAGGCTTGAGGGTAGACCTGAAGAGATCCATGTTCAATTCTTCGAACTTAGCCCTGGTGAGGGTTTCAGAGAAATCTTCACCTTCGAAGAAGGATTCAATTTCAATCTTGACCTGGTGGCTGGAGGACAGAGCCCTCTTTGCCTTCTCAACTTCACGACGGAGTTTCTGTACGGCGCGGTTGTCTTTCCTGATGTCCTTGCCCTTCTTCTTCTTGTACAGCTTGATGAAGTGCTCCATGACCCTCTGGTCGAAGTCCTCACCTCCCAAGTGAGTGTCACCATTGGTGGCTACTACTTCAAACACGCCATTGTCGATGGTAAGCAGAGACACGTCGAAGGTACCACCACCCAAATCGAATACCAGCACATTCTTCTCGCCGTCTTTCTTGTCAAGACCGTAAGCGATAGCGGCGGCAGTAGGCTCGTTGATGATTCTCATAACCTGCAGTCCGGCGATGGCTCCGGCGTCCTTGGTGGCTTGACGCTGAGCGTCGTTGAAGTAGGCGGGGACTGTGACAACAGCGTGGGTAACCTTCTTACCAAGGTAAGCCTCAGCAGTTTCCTTCATCTTGATGAGGACCATGGCGGAGATTTCTTCAGGGGCGAAGATCTTGTCGCCCTGGGAGGTCATGACAGAAACATGGGGTTTGCTGCTCCTCTCAACTACCTTGAAGGGGAAGAATTTGACATCATGTTGGACAGTGCTGTCACTCCATTCACGACCAATGAGACGCTTGGCGTCGAACACGGTGTTTTCAGGGTTGGTGGTCAGCTGGTTCTTGGCGGCGTCACCGATGAGACGCTCGCCGTCAGCAGTGAACGCAACATATGAGGGGGTGATACGGTTACCTTGGTCGTTAGCAATGATTTCCACACGCCCATTCTTGTACACACCCACACTGTGAACAAATGGAAAAATATTCTTTAGAATTTTAATCTTGTGAATTACTAAGGACATGGAATCATGAATGGGACGAGATAAGTGCTGCTTCCAATGACAAAAAATATTTAATTTTATCACATTATTTCTGTCATCCTAACAAAATTTTACTCAGTTAAAAGTGAAACCCACAAGTGGAAACACAAAACCAAATCTTGTATGGGACGCCCTAGAACTTGTGAGGTTTTTCAAAAAGGTCAAGTGCGTAGTACTCGCCACCGGCATATGTTTGTATGAAAACATGAATGAAAGTAAACGAAGCAAAAGGAGTATGCCAGAATCGTAATAGATGAAGTTAATTGCAGTTCATATTGAGATGAAGACTTAGCATGTGAGGTTAGTCACCTCTCAAAGATTAAAAAAAGAACAAATAATTTAATTAAAATCATAAATAACAAGACTTTTTTTTATTTTGTGTTTTGCATCATCTGTTGAAAGTTAGTGTCTCAAGTAAGCACTCGCACATAAAATCACAGTTCATTGACCCAAAATATGCTAATTATGTTAATCTCGATACTCAAAGACAAATCTCATATTCATTGACTATGTTTAACTAAAAAACAAGATTGCTTTTGGATATTTGAATTTTTATTATTGAACTTTAATTTTTAAATAAAAAATACATATGGTTGGATAGTTACTAATTGTGTGACAATGATATTGAGTTTTACTGATAAGAATGTGCTTAATTCCATTAAAATATTTATCATTCAGTATGTTGTAAGTTTTTTATAATAGGTAGATTATGAATGTTTCATAGAATTTACTAGAAAACTTGAGACAAATTATAAATGCATAAATTCTTAGTAAAATGATAAATGGTATAAATAAAATTTTACATAAATTTTAATTAATTGAAATAAGATTTCATTCAACAATGATACCAAACCATTTGTACTAAGCTCCCAGTTTTTATTACTATTTTGAACGAGTTGTAAAAAGGGGGTGGAAAAAAGGCTGAATTAAGTTTTTTAGTAGATACTCACCAAGAGTAGGTGGTACCCAAGTCGATACCGATGACTGTGCCAAGATCCTTTTCTTTATCCTTTTTGTCGTCGGCGACCACCGCCGCGACCACGCAGGCCAACGCTAGAATACTCCACCGCATTTTCAGCATGCAATGTCACTTTTCTGAAACAAATCAAGCATAAAATAAGTTAGAATCTTTTATAAATGCGTACGCGTCATTATGCAGACGTACTATAGTTAAAATCTCTCAATCTGTACCAGATGACACTTCTTTGTAAAGACACGTAATCGTAATGGGGACACGTCACTATAGGGCGCCGGGCCAAACGACGCCAGGAAATGAATTATAGAAAAGGAAAGTACCCTGTCCCACATAGAACAGCTTAGCATACCCAACCTAACGGTATCCTAAGATATAACGGCTACAGGCGATGTAGGACGCGCCACCGGCCCACACTGCTTGCTGCGTCGAGAAATTTCGCTGACGTACCACAGATAGCGGGATTTTAAACGAATCTTATATGAATCTATATGTGGAGGCACTAGATTTACAGTTAAATAGCTTAATAATACAACCACTTGACTAAAAACTTCGTAATTATTTTAATTACTGATAGGTATCAAACCATGACGGGTGAGGTTAACAATTCATGGCGATCCGCGGTTTTTAAGGGCAAGACAAAACGGAATGTAAAGTAAAATATAATTACCGAATACTACAGATGATTAAATTGGATTGATTCCCAATAAATATAATTCACAGCCACGATACAAGCACTTTGAATGGGACACTTGACTACGAATTCACAATAACGTTGTTCCTTCACCTTCGATTTTACAAGAAGAACTGAGTTTTACACGCGGCCGTCGCTAATATTTAGCGCTAGTATCAATCGTGGGCTAACGTGATTGGTCCACAAAGCGATGACGTTTCAAATATTTCTCTACGATTGATCCAAGTATGAGTATTTGGCGCAACCTGATTGGCCCACGTTTATAACTGGCCCTGTATAGAACATTCCCTATACCGCCAATTTTTCAAAAGAGGGTTGTTTGTTACGAAAGCAGGATTTTATTATTTCTCAATCTTGCGAAAGAGACCAGAGATAATTTTATATGCATGATGAAGTTACGTGAAGTTATTGCAACCAACAGCAACTATTTCTCATTTACACAAAGAAAATCGAAGGCCAAATCTCTATAGAATGTAGATGGAAATATTCTAGAACATCTTATCAAAAAATAGTTCTGGAACTCGTATCTTTATAATTACCTATTGATTCCATTCAACTAGATAGTTAGTTAAAAGCGTTTTTTCAGTTTTGGATACATAATCAGGCATTATTATACCGCTTTGTAAAAAAACGTAACTTTCTCTCTGAAACTTTCTGAAACATCTCGAAACGTTCGGAATATTCGTTCTTCGTAGTCCATGTTGTTCTAGATGTTTTTAATCTTACATAACTTATCTTTATGTTGTAAACGCAAAATAAATAATCTAAAGTAGAGCGAAACTTTCAAAAACCTATAAGTGTTGAAGTACCTACTCACTTTGTAACCGGCATTCAGAGTGCTTAGTAGTGACTCCACGCATGGTTATTTAAACTAAACAAACATCTCCAGTTGGCCAATATAGTAACAAAGGCTTTACGTATGCGTAAACTTATTGGTACAGTTGCTCGTCATCTGCCTAGTCGTTACCCAACTTTGTTGGAGTACTTTTAATCAAATCGGATGCAGCTGAATCTACCTATATTCAAAATGTGAGTAGGTAACTGCCTATCTGACTTCGACAACCATGTTACTAGGCACAACGATACCCGTTGGTAGACTATTTGGCAGGTTGTCGGGCTTTGGAAAACGCGGCGAAAGCTGTGATCAACGGTTCAATGTGTTTCTAAACACTAAGGGTAAGGATTCTGGACAGTCCTCGATTTAGTACCTAATGGATGGTCTCGTAGTTTAACCCCAAAGACATTCAATACTTAGTCTTGTCCTAGTGGACACAAGTGGACGAGTCTAATTTGGTACGCTCCGCTGCCGCTCCAATATTGCTATTTTGTGCTAGAAGACGTAATTAAATCAAATAAATAAATATATAAATGTTCCAAAAATTTTCACACAACGCCATTTAGTCCTAGTTAAGCTTGAGAGCTTGTGTTATAGGTACTAAACAGCTGGTAAACATACTTATACATTTCTAAATACATACATATTATAGATAAATTACACCCAGACACAGAACAAATGATCGTGCTCATCACACAAACATTTGTACTGGGTGGGAATCGAACCCACGACCTCCGGCATAGCAGTCAGGGTCACTAACTACTAGACCAACAGGCCAGTCGTCAATTGAGCCAAGGGATCAAAGTTTTTCTAAGACTTACCTAGCTACGCATGTCCCTATAGTATTTTAAATCTCTTTAATCTCTCTTAAATCTGTCTGGGTGTACTTTATCTATAATACCTACATATTATGTTTTAGAAATATCTATTTTTTTTTTTAGCTTGGGACTAGATGGCGTTGCACGTTGTGTGAAAAAGTTGTGGAACATTATATTATTTGTTCCGACGTGCCTCTATTGTTATTTACCCAGGAGATAGTGCGAATCTTTTAGAACTGAGTGCCTAGTGCGAGTTTGTTTTACGTTAACGCGATCGACACGTTCATGACGTTCGGCGCTCCGATTGGCCCGCTCCAAGCTTTTAACCAATCAGAGAGCCAAACGCGGTGAACGTTTCGATCGCGTTAGCGTAAAAACAACTCGCACTTAGGGCACAGTTAACACAACACAACACAAATTGCCCCAATATGTTATATTTGCTGAGCGAACCTGGCTAGGTGAGTTGCGGAAGTATCTTGAGACTAGTTGAGACGGAGCGCCCGCCGGGGTGGTTTTTAGTGAGTAAGAGTCTGACAGACCCCTAAGCTTCGCCCTCCCGGCCCGAGTTGGAGGACATCTAATAAGAGGGTTTTTCACTTCGTTTCAAAAAAAGGGAACTTAAGTTAGACCATTTACTCAGGGGTAGGCAATCTAGGGTAGGAAAGGGTAGTGATAATGTCCAGTAGCACTTTTACTTAGCGCCTTAAAACATAATAACACACAGGCTATCACAAAACATAATCGAATTTCGTTTAGGGAAAACCCACGAAAATACCCAATTAATTATTTGATTATAATCAGAACTTAGCAACGGTTGTGACCCCTGACCAATTTGTTCTAAAATGTTCATATACGCTGGATATTAATAATCTATCTCGGTTGCTATCTTGATCCCGATCTTTGTCTGTAACCAATCAACGACCGAATTCGCCTATCCGAGTCTTAAAGATGTCCAATCAGAAGCAGCCGTCAAAAACCAAGGATCGGGATTTGGATTGAGATAGAATATTAATATCGGGCGATAACCGATGCCAAATATAATTAAACAAGTCTTTATTCAAACTAGGCTGAGTATTGAATCAGCACTTTTTGAACGTCAAAAAAAAAAAACATAAAGACAGACCCTCAAAAACGGCCCACCCTTCACCCATTGGTGTAACTTGACGTGCTGGCGTCTGTAGGTACACTCACATGTCGCTGGTTAAGGTCAAATATGTTTAGGGTCAAAGTAATTGAGGCGAGCCCAACGTCAAATCAAATCAAATTAATGTATTCACATATGGGTAATCAACCGTCATCAACCGGGTTCAAATATTGAATCTTGGTTGCTAATAGAAATTCCAGATGCAAGAACCAAAAACACTGTCCGACTTGGGACTTGAACCTAGGTCCTCATGCTCGGCAGTTGTAATAGAAACCACTAGACTGACGAGACAGTCCGATGAACTTGAGTGCCAATATTATAGATACCAAAACCTTTATCTCTTTTCCACATTGTTTCGGACCCCGTGATACCCTTTAGATAAAAAAATTACATCATCTAGTGAATTCCCGAGGTCTGTTTACTTTCTACATAAGTTACCAATAAGGCCACGTCAGCTCCGATAGCGAATAAAACTTATTACTGTGCACCTACGACTTGCTTGACTGGAGCTGGCCTGTTGGAGGTCGTGGTTTCGGTTCCCACACAAGACAAACGTCTGTGTGATGAGCACGATCATTTGTTTTGTGTCTGGATGTAATTTATTTTTAATAAGTAGGTATGTAAGAAGATGTAGTAACAAAAATTGAAAAGAGTATGCTTAGATGGTTTGGTCACGTTGAAAGGATGGATGAAAGGCGACTAACGAAAGGTATTTACAAGGCAGATGTAAGTGGGAACGCCGGGAGGGGACGCCCTAGAAGGACATACATAGACCTTATTGGTATACCCTATTCCTTAAGATACAGGCTAGACCTAGTTTAAGGAATAGAGTCAAAAAATTGTGCTTCTGATGACAAATGTTTAAAATTATTATTTACAATGTATCAGTGCAATGTGAATATTATTATTATTATTATTGGTGAGGTACTTCAGAAAGGTCAGGTGCGTAGTACTCGCAACCGGCGTGTGTGTATGACATGTATGAATGTAAACGAAGCAAAAGAAGTAAGAATGTAAGAGTCGTAGCATATGGCGCTCTGTAGTTTCTGCCAAAATACGAGGAGGATTTCTAATAATTAAAAAGCCAGATAGCAAAAAAAAAACAGAACAAAACGCAAATTAAAACTATGAAATTATTGTTTTATGTCATCATTATTATTTTTAATTCTATTTCCATCACATATCCATAAAGGCTTAAGGACTATATAATCACATTTATTCAGCTCGATTCAGCTTTTGTCCATAAAACACCAGTTTTGTGAATTATAGATACGACAGTACTATTTCATAAGCTATAATGACGCGTTCATCACCCAAAACCAGCGAAACAGTGGGGGAGAACGGACACGTCAACCGCAAGTCGAATGAGTCATCCACCCAAATACTCCGATTTTTATACAAAAATGGTATTTTTGTATGAGAATTTCTACCTAATAATTGTTTACAACCATGGGAAGCCGGAGCGACAACGACGACTAACCGACTGACATCCTATCCACGCGATTTGACCGTTTAAAAGTTCCCGACAACACCCGTCTGGGGGTCGAGTCTGCTATTGCAATCGTGTCTCAATGTCCGGTCAATGATCGATTTTTGACGTATAACGTCAAACTTATGACACATTTCCCATACAAAAACTGTCAAAATTGTCAAATATTCGATCAATGACCGGTCATTGAGACACGATTACAATAGCAGACTCAAGCCCCTGGTCGGAGGATCCTCCCTTTTCTATGGAGGATGAGTCACTTTACACACTGTTCCTAATACCTCTAAAAAATATTAAATAAGGTACAGAGGCCAGCACGTCAAGTTCCCCCAATGTGTCAAATTTCTTTGATCGTTTTTCAACTTTATGTCAAACAGAATAAGGTTCATATTCAATTGGGAAAATTGGACCGTTTGGGGTAACTTTATGTGCTGGAGTCTGTACATTAAAATATGTATACAAAACATTTAAAAAAAAACACAGATATAACAGCTCAAGTCCAATAATTTTATTTTATTTTATACTTAAATACTAAAACAACAGTTTGTATTCTCTGTACTTATGATACGCCTGAAATAAATTTGAGCAAACTAAATAAAAACGCCGGGAGGATACTGGCCGAACGTAACCAGTATCAGTATAGTATAATTATCTCCATTGCCCCAATACCACCAATTATAAAATTTTAAAATAAACCAATCAACATTTAATTTCTTTTTTTGAAATCAAGTCTAAAATTAATGGCGCGAAGTAAGTGATGATGCAATCAGCACCTGGAAAAGACAACACATTGTTTCATTCAAAGGTACACACGGCTACACACATCAAGCAGCTATACATTTCCAGTATAAGCTGATCTCGCATTGTATAGGATTTCCGTAAAATGCGAGGTCAGCGTTAACTGGAAATGTAAGCTTGATGTTGTAGCCTGCCAATATATAGTTTACAGGTACAGTCACGAGCAATAATATTATGTATACATTGTCACATTTTAAAATATGTGTACGATATTTTCTTCTTAATTACCTTAGATATATTATGGTAATTTAGAAGAAATATCGCACACATATTTTTGAATGGAAGAAGTTAAGATATTTTAGAAAATGTGACAATAATAATAATACCAGCCTGTTACTGTCCCACTGCAGGGCAAAGGCCTCTTCTCATACAGAGAAGAGGCCTTTGCCTTGAGCAAGCGTGGTGATCTTTGCCTTCGAGCATTGATCACCACGCTTGCTCAAGGCGGATTGGCGATTTCAAACTTATATTAACTACTATAAGTCCAGGTTTCCTCATGATGTTTTCCTTCACCGATGTTAATGATGTCTAAGATAAACTTAGAAAGTACATATGAATTGAAAAAGTCACATTGGTACTTGCCCGGATTTGAACCACAACCTCGTGCATGAGAGGTAGGCGCCTTAACCTCTGGGCCATCACGACATTACACTTTTAAATGTGACAATGTATACATATTATTGCTCGTGACTGTTCATCTCATCTGTCTGAACTTTTCCCAACTATGTTGGGGTCATCTTCCGGCTTAACCGGATGCAGCTGATTACCAGTGTTTTACATGGAGCGACTGCCTGTCTGACCTCTACAACCCAGTTACTGGGTAACACGGTACCCCTTGGTTAAATTGGTTGTCAGATATTTGGGCTTCTATCTGTAACGACCGTTAAAGATCTACAAACGACAGCCGGGACCAACGAAGCTTAAAAAAAAGTGTGTATTTCTATTGTCGCTATAAAAACAAATTATACAGGGTGTAACGGAAAGGGTATATACATACGAAGGGCACGGAGTCTCTTGGTGATAAGAAACGACATGGCAACGTTTTTATACATATACATACATAATTGTAACGTTGAGCCCGCCCGCGCCGTCGCGCCTTCGTCGGTTAGGCAGAGCCCGATAGGTCTGTACTAGGCGCGCAGAACCCGAGATAGATATACTTGAACCTTGCCGGACAGGATTATGACCCTCATAGTGCGGTGACACGTTCGTTATGATTTTGCATTTAATAAACTGTCGATATTAAATAATATCGTGAAGTTTCAAAGTTATTAGTGGGGAGCTGAAATTTTGAGGAAAGACTCGTTATTAAATACTCTATTCACCCTGTTTGTATGTATATACCCTTTCCGTAACACCCTGTATAGGGTGACTAGTAATTAGTGACCGATACTTAAACACGTGATTGTACTCATGAATACGAATAACTTTCCCAAAGAACTTTTTTTTATACTCATTATTTACAAATTAAGTCAATTACGTCAGTGCTGCACAACGGGAGCGGTGGGGGTGGCGGGGGAGCGTGTGACGCTACTACTAGTAGATTTCCCCTTCCCGAGGTCAGACTATCAGCTGATAGATCGTGCCTGAGTCGTGCCTACTGTGATCGACCACAAGTGCGCGCGGGATTTTCAAACAGCGTTTTTGTTATTTTATTGTGTTATAAGTTGTTAGTTTTTGTGGGAAAGGTAATTGAAATCATAAATACAATAACGTGTTTAAGTATCGGTCACTAATTACCAGTCACCCTACGTAAATCTCGCGCTTAGCTGGCCTTTTGTTTATGTCAATCAATAGTTGCTCATTTAGTTTTTCATAGTTTGGTGAGAAATACAAACTTATTTTTGCCGTCGGTAAAATCAATACATACAGTGTATTGTGTGTCACCCACCCACGGCACGACCTCGGCATGCGTTACTTAGCAGGCTGCCTGTCCACTGAAGCGGAGCAGCGAGGCTGCGGAGTGGAGAAATGGAGAAATAGGTATTAACCAATAGGATTGCGTAAAATTTCCGCTCCACTCTAAGTGACTATCCTATTGGTATTTCTCAGTTTCTCCGCTCCCCAGCCTCGCTCCGCTTCAGTGGACAGACAGCCTTAACCTTCAGTAGTGCTGTTCGGCCTTGATGTATGACAAATACACACCAGCTCTTCTGAAGCTCGTCAGTGTCTCCAGAAGAATAGTTTCCACCTCTGTACTGTCTCCGGTGCGGCAGATCATTGCATATTCACCGGACACCTGAAAATCAATTAGTCTTTAGGCATTTCATAAATCTGGAAAGTTTAATAGATTGCAATTGATTGATCTCATCATGGAGGAAAGCAGTTTAGAAGTCATCTTTTGCTTTCCTCCATGAGAATATTTTCTAGTTTCATATTTTTTCGAAGCGGTATTTTTCAGTAGTCGGCATTTACTCTCGAACTCATTTTTTAAATTGAATTCTTAAAACTCCATTTCGAGACTTGCGAGCGTCTATCATAAGTCGAATTAGAAATATAAATTTGAATACCTGATACACAAATAAGGGATGGTATGGGTACTTGTCCTTGGTCTGCCTCACGATGTCCAGGTACGGCAGGCCTGGCTTCACCATCAGGAAGTCTGCACCCTCAGACACGTCACGAGCCTGGGAACAAGTTGAAGAGACGAATTTCAATGTTTTTTTTTATACCACGATGGTGGCAAACAAGCTTACGGCCCGCCTGATGGTAAGCGGTTACCGTAGTCTATGGCCACTTGCGACACCAGGGGAGCCACACGCGCGTTGCCGACCCTTTAAAAACCTATTTACTCCCCTTTTGAAGAACCCCATACTGTAGCCCTCTGAGAAAACCTCGGGAGGGAGCTCATTCCACAATCCAAGTGTACGCGGGAGGAAATTCCTCTGAAACCGCACTGTACGGGACCATTTCGGCTCCAGTGTGTGAGCATGAACTCCATGTCGACGGCGAGCGGTGCGATTAAGCCTGCTTCGTCGGTCTTTCTTCTTAGCGTGTGGTTTGTGACTGACCGTGTCACAGTTTAGGCCTCTGACTTGCCTTCACATGCCGTCAAGAAATATCGCTTTGACATGCTGGTTCCCTCACGATGTTTTCCTTTACCGTTTTTAAATCAAGTGATCAATATGCAATACGCACAAAAGTCTAAAGTCTTGAGTTCGAACTCGAGACCTGTAACTTGGCAGTCTGCCACTAAGCTAACACTGCTCTAATGGGCTGGGGTTGATTCTCGGATCCAGCAGTGATTTTGGGTTTTTCCTTCTATAATAAATAATAAATATTCCACCACTTTATTTTTTCACACAACGCCATTTACTTCCAAGTTAAGCTTGAGAGCTTTTGTTATGGGTATCTACTAAACAGCTGATAAACATTCTTATGTATTTCTAAATACATACATATTATAGATAAACTACACTCAGACACAGAACAAAAGACCATGCTTATCACACAAACATTTGTCCTGGGTGGGAATCGAACCCACAACCTCCGACATAGCAGTCAATTCTATAATTCTTAATAACAGCCCTGAGTCTAGATTTCTGCACCCGGTTGATAGTCGGTTAATAGATTCTTATTCGATTCCCCCTATTGTATAGATACTTGCTCAGTGGTACTCGTCACTGGCTGGCAGTCAGATCTCACCGCGAAAGGCCAACCAGCAAAAGAATGGTGCAAGTAGTAGCGCACTTATTTATACCTGATGGGGTTGGTGCTCTTCAATAATAAGTGGACTGTAGTTTTTTCTAAGTGATGCAATTATTATGGAAAGTTGAATGGCGAATGAGTAATGACGAATGAGATGAGAGGTGCGAATGTCCGTCCATACCTAAAAACTATCGGAACTCAATCAATTAACACCTTGACTGCCAGACTACCAGACACAATAGAAATTCAATTGTTCGAGGTCACCGGTGACCTACGTGGCATACAAAGTGTTAAAAACAGAAGAACTGCACAATTAGTTCTCGTTGACGACGAAATCGTTTCGATTTTCTAGCTCAACCCGCTTCTTGCTCCTCGTTGGCGGTGAGACAACTGCCTACAGGCAAGGTTACTTACAGCAGCTCTAGCAGCGAGTCCCGCACTGCCCGGAGGCAGCTGGTAGCACTTCCTGTCTCCCTCCATCGGAGTGCTGTTCATGGTGTCCCGGAATGGGCCGTACATTGCCGACGCGAACTTGCATGAGTATGACAGTAGCGACACCTGAAACGTTTAATGATACATACATGCAGAAACGATAGAACGTCATCTTCTACGATTCTTACATACTTCTTTTATATTCGTATAGGTAATATTACGCCGGGAGGGGACGCCCTAGAAGTAGGTACATACATAGACCTTATTGGTGAGGTTCTTCAGAAAGGTCCGATGCGTAATCCTTCAAGACATAAAAAATTGACACATCTTTTAATGTGCCGAAATTTTCACCCTTTTTTTGACGTTAACCATTTTATATCATCCTGTTTCAGACATCATTTAACCCCTTTTAAATCACCCCTTTCCTGACATAACCCTTAAAATCACCCTTTTTTTACACAACCCTTTTAAAATCACCACTTTTCTGACATAACCTTTAAAATCACCCTTTTTTTATACAACCCCCAATATAATGTCAGAAAGGGGGTGATTTTTATTTATGCCATAGTTTGACAAAAGTAGTACCGGTACTAATATGGTTGTTGCATACTCACCGTATTCTGTAGCTTGCAAGCAACTAAAGAATCTTTAATGGCTTTTATTCTGTTGTCCATCATGTCAGACGGGGCAATGATTTGTGCACCTGTTTAAAAATAACCAATGTTGACATTATTTACTAGAACTTTCAAGTTTTCTCATTTCGGGTGCCAGTTAATATTATTTAGCCAAATGTTGTTTTTGTGAAATTCCTAAATATAGGTCTGTCTTCTGAGGGAAAAAATGTATAACTATAATCATTACTACATGTAGTAAAACAACGTTCTCCACCGGTTCTGTCTGTCTGTCTGTTTGAGATAAAAACGAAACGAATGCACCGATTTTATTTATTTACCAATTTCATGCGGTTTTCACTAATGGATGGAGGTTCTAGTACATAATTTGTCAAGCTACATCCATGCGGGCGAACATGCGAGCAACAGCTAGTACCTACATTATATAAATAATCAAACACTGTAATTAAAGTAAATTTATTTAGTAACAATTGTTGGATTGGAACAAAATAGTAGCGGCTTTGAAGAGTAATTTATTGTGTGCCAGGTAAAAAAAAATTGCCCTGTATTTATTTTGATTAGTACACTGAAATATTATAAAAATATTTTTTTAATTAAACATTTAGGCAACTAATTTATTGAATGGAAGTATTGTAAACAGGCCTTATCTTTTGAGTTTCACAAGGACAGTTCAAAGGCCAAAAGAGCTCATCAATATTGAAATTTTGTCTGAAATGGATGAACTAAACACTGCATGATTCTGTTATCATCCTCCAAAATCAAAGTCAAAACTCATGTATTCTAATTAGGCCATGAATCAGCACTTTTTAACATCTAAATTAAATAAGAAAGTTCCTCTGCAGTACCAATTGTTTTTGCTGAGAAAAAGAAGTGCAGTTTAGTTAGATTGCAGAACTTAATTCTGTACAACAAAATGCTCAGTAAATAAGATAAAGGTTAATAAACATTCTTATAAAACATCCTCCTGCCCATTAATCCCAATTAATTCGGTGTTGGAGGAGCATGTCATACTTTTTTTCAGCATCTTAGGTTTCCACATAACATAACGTCACGCCTGTAATCCCCGAAGGGCTAGGCAGAGGTGTACCTGGTAGTACACCCACATTTTGCCAGTTATGTTTAAGTCCCATGTAATAGGGGGCGAGCCTATTGCCATCAATCGGGCACAAATCCAGGCTCCGACTGCTACTGAGAAATCCCAGATGGAAAAACACAATAACACTTTGCGCGACCCGGGGATCGAACCCGGGACCTCATGCTCAGCAGTAGCGCTTGCGACCACTAGACCAACGAGGCAGTCAAGTCTTAGGTTTCCCTCTGAGATATTTAACTAATATTGGCCTTGTTGGGGAGTTACGATGGATTGGATAAGGGAAATCCAGGTGCACAAAATACACACTCAGATGTGAAGTTGCGGGCACCTAACCTATCCTGACAAACATATTGTCTTTCAAAGATGAGGGATTATCTATACTACTTACCTGTGAAAAGAAAAGCAGTATATAAAATGAATTATAAAAATTACCTGCTTTAGCATAAGCCAAGGCCACTTCAGCGATTCTCCTGACGGATGCCGAATGGTCTATTGTTCCAGTTGGTGAGAGAATTCCGCAGTGCCCATGAGATGTATAGGGACACAGGCAGACATCACAAGCCAGGAGTAGGTTCGGGAATCGCGCCCGTAGTTTAGGAATGGCCTTTATTACTGGATTTTCTGGACAATCTGCACTGGACCCATTGGAATCCTGTTGAATAATAAATAAAAAACAAATAAAGAACATACTTTATTGTATATCATTTTGGCTTAAATCATACTCGACTGAGACTCCTCGACATATTTAGGCATGGAAATGCCTGTACTTTAAGGCAAAAATTAAAAGAAAAAAAAACAAAAACAATCAGTTGGGTGTGTATGTGTGTGTGTATGTGTAAGAGAAAGAGGTTTTGAGTTAAAAGATACATGCATACATAAACTTATATCTTGATCAGGGGGGTAGGCAGAAACTACAGAGCGCCATTTGCTACAATTCATACATACTTTTATAAAAGAAGTGGGTATGTAAGAATCATTCAAGTTCATTTTTATAAATGAAGCAGGTACTTAAGTCTTTTAAAGATGGTAAAATGGCAATTTTTTTTTACTACTTTTGAAATTATGTTTCAAAAACTACCTTGCAAGAGCCTTCATTTGTTGATATCCAAACAAAAATTGTTAACACTAAGTAAGTTTATATTCTCTCATTATTTTCATTCTGACCTTATCCTTATTTATTAGAATGAGTGCAGCTAGAGAATTATAATAATAATAATAATAATCAATTATTTTACAGATCATACAATCAAAAACCTTAATATTACCTTGATTATAAAAAACCTTAATATTATTTGTATACCTTTGGCAATTCACGGACTATACCGAAGATGAGTATGGATTTCAGTCCCTTTTGCACCAGCACATCAAGCTTTTCCATCAGCTGGTTGATACCATATCTGGATACATTGGGCATGCTTGCCACAGCTTCAACACGGGAGTCATCTTCCCTGTTTATAAATACAGAAAATATACACTTGAAAAATGATACATACAGAATATATTACGAAATACGAAAATTATTTTATGAGCTAAAACACAAAAAAAAAAACAAAATCAAAATTGGTTCATCCGTTCAAGAGCTACGATGCCACAGACAGACGCACACAGAGACTCGTCAAATTAATAACACCCTCGTTTTAGTGTCGGGGGTTAAAAATCGTCTTGCATGGTTACCCAGTAGCCGGCAAAGTGTTTTTGAGTACTTACAATAAAAACACAGGGTACATTATATTGTGCGGCTCAATACTTGTATTTGGTTCCTGTAATTTCCTCAGAGTCGAGTGATGGTACCCGCCCTGTAGAACATATTCGGGACTCGAAAATAATTGATTCATCTTCTCGTGTCAGAGTCCAAGTAAAATCGTCGTGTCCGTGTGTAAGCGGTATAGACGGAAACGTCTGAATTCACGAGTTCAAGAATCAACCAACTATCGACCAAGACTTCCCTTGATAGTCTAATTATTTGCGTGCGTAAAACTTTGAATACACTTGCTAGTCTTATGTCATTAGAAGTTAAAGAAAGGCGGCTTAATGATGAATTGATTACACTTCTAACTGAGATGAGTTTATGAGTATACTGTAAGAGTAAACAAACCAACATTTATTTTAAATGCTAAAATACACTACAAAATTTGTACGGAATGAAGAGTTTACAAAACAATTAAAACGTCAAAGTCAATTATGTCAACGTCAAATTCAAATAGACAGGTAAAGCAAAGACAAACCAAAAGTTTTCTATTGAAAAATGAGAGACGATTATTCCACTGCATAATCTGACCTTGTTCTCAATTTATTCGCCCAAGTTTGAAGGGTCAGTATTTCATTTATACCAAAGGTCTGATTCGTGTAACCTTTCACCTTTGGAATAGACAACAGAAGGGTAGAGAAGGTCAAACTGGTAGGGACATGCTGGTGCTGAGCTTAGGAAGAGGTGCGCGACTGTCATTGATCTTGCACTTAGAACGTTCAAAATCAAGTAATGATTGCTATTTTATATTGACGTTTCGAATAGGTGCAGTATTCACGACACTTGTCAGCCACCAGTTGGGTTTAGAACTGAAACATAACATTACCTACCTTAGATAATATACCTCTAGATCGAGCTACCGCGTGGCCGCACATGCGACAGCAATATAAAAGTTCAGTGTTGCTATTCCTTAAAAAAGTCCCAAAATACGACCAAAATTCTACTTAACTGCGGGTTCCAATTTTAGCACTATTGTAAATTATAATTTACGTATTCAATGTGGTAATAAGAGTGTAGAAGTATCCATGTGTGGGAAAATATAATTTCACGTAAAATACCTACTTTCAATCTTACCTTGATTCTCACAAATAAAATACACTACTACCAGGTGAAGCTTGATGTGTGTACATAGAAGTAACTCTTTAGAAGAACACTACATTATTTTTTCGCGTGTTATTTATCATTAAAATATATTGAGGTATGGCTGACATCTAGTGTGACATTGACATTGCTGTATAATAACTATTGTCCTTTAGACAAAACCAACTTATTTTGAAAATATCTAATTTTTTGTTTATACTTAACATTTATTTATAAAATGAATTCTTACTTCCAAATATCTTTAAGTACCTACGCGATTGCCTTCAAGAGTAAAACTTAATGATTGTCGAAAGGGCTCTGTTCGTTCGTACACATGTTCACTTAAATTTAAAAATAAGGGTTCGCCCACTTTGTGTGTTTAGCCACCATAGATTTATTTGATTATTATGCCTACCTTTTGAACATTAGGCCTGACAGTTAAGGGAAAAGATTTGAAACGTGTAGCAACACTGTAAGTAAGTATTCCTAGGTTATGTGATATAAGAAATCAAGTTTATTTTAAGAAATCTTCCATATTTTGGTCTGAAAGCCATGACAATAAAAGCGCACAAATGTATAAATTCAATAATCATACAATAACACAAACAGTATTGAATACTTACGAATGAAAAGAGATTTTGTTATTGGCCTTTTCTGAGCGGCTTTTACAGCCTATCATACTGCATCCTCCCATCGTAGCGCATTCACCATACACTAAACACTTATCTAATGGAGTCTATTTCTCATTAAATGACTTAAACTATTACAAAAATTGCAAAAACCATCCGAAAACTTAAATTAAATCGAGCATAATAATATACGTGACAGTGACAGCACTTTGTTTGGCTAACTTTCAAAAGTTAGCCATGCAAAAATCCGGCACGCCGTAAGGGACAGAAGATACAATGCTTTGTCTCAATTTTCCTACGAACTTTGTATTATTGCGTCTCACTTCCACACTTGACACTGTGAATTGGGCTACGTCTAGAGGTATATAGTCTAAGTTACCTACATAACATAACATCACGACTTTAATCCCCAAAGGTTTAGGCAGAGGTATACATATTAGTACACCCACATTTCACCAGCTAAAAAGGAGTAGTCCCATGTAAAAAGGAGCGAACCTATTGCCATCAATCTCCGGGCTCATCAATCATCAAAGACTCCGGGCTGCTACTGAGAAATTTTTAATCCGAATGACACCTATTATTCACTTGAAATCATTCCCAACATTCCCATCTCTAGCTGGGGAACTATCTGTGAGAGATGTCTGTCTGTCTGAGTGTCTGCTGTCATTCATGAATATTATTTCCTTTCATTTTATTTTTCATGAGCATTTCTTTATTTTAAATGCTTATGATCGCACTTTAAAATAGAATTAAATCAATATAAAGTATGAATAAAATCATTTATACAATGATGCCTACGTAAAACTTCAAAATTATTTTTGTTGTTTACACTAATCTAAAGTTAGGTGTTTATTGTTTTATTTTAATTTTAAATGGTCGACGTAGTTTGTAATAAACTATTTATGCATAAGTGTACGTGTACATTTGTGTAACAAAACGAAAAGTGAAAGAAACCCAGCCTTGACGTTATAAAACAGCCTTGAAAACACCATGAATGCGGATGAAGACGCGCCTACCAAGAAAAAAGTCGATAAACAATCCACTGAGAATCTAACAGTGACTGTGGACAAAATAGATGCAAAGAGATCTGAGAAAGGCGACGAGGAGCCTAAGCCGCGTATAGTATTGACGTTTCGATCTGAGAAGAATAGTGCTAAGAGCAGTAATATGAAGATTGTTTCTGCTGAAGAGAAGCATGAGGAGGCACCACGGCGGTCGAGTCGTACGCGCGGCAAGTGGGAGTGGATCTGCGACAGCGACACGTCACCCAAGAAGGACAAGTCTGGAGCTCAGACTACATCAGAGAATGATGAGTCAGACAGCTCCCACACCACGCCCAAGCGAACGACGCGGCGGCGTGAGGACACCGACAACATCCTCGCCAACGCCATCGCCAGAAAAGAGAAGTCTTATGAAACTCAGCAAACCCCACAGCGATTATCTCGCAGAATAAAACCCACAGCCAAAATACTTGCAAATGAAGAGTTACTTATTGGTCTTGAATCTCAAAACAATGCCCGTCTTGGCATCCAAACTGACAAGTCTCCCGAGGAGGGTGTTAGGACAAGGCGGTCAGCTCGCCCGTTAGTAACAGAGCTTGAAAAGAAAAAGGAACCGGAAGTAGACGAAGACTTGGTGGATCTTGGAGACGATGATGACAGTCAGAGTCAGAATACTGTGATGAAGCTGAAGCACCTGTGTGAGCTTGGCCTGAAAGCTATTAGCCCTGAAGAGGTGGATGAGAGTGGCAATGAGAACAGGTAAATTGCAACAAAAAATAAACTATTGTTGTTAAACTTACCTTTATTTGTTAGATCATCAACCAAAATTCTTGCTTACCTTAGTGTTGTAATTCTCTGTCTACATGTAGTTCTTTGAGAGAATCATGATTTACCTAACAATTTGTTAGTAACAACTTTTTATAATATAGAGGTTTCATTGTACTTTCGAGTTTCTCACAAGATCACACAAACTCTTATCACAAATCACAACACTTGTATGTAATTATAATCTAATTAACCTTCGAAAACTTTGGGAAAGTATTGTACTAATTCTTGATAGGTGGGTAGTATAATTCTCTAAATGATGGTAAAAATATATTATTATTATTGTAGAGAAGATGATGTGAAAGTACCCTCAAAAATATACATTAATGTTATGATTTACATTCATTCATTCATTCCTGTAATCAGAGCTACTTAAGGTGTTACAACAGCCTTATAGCTGAAAGCAATCTAACAGACAACCTTGACAAGGCTTCATTTACCGTTACCAAATAGTTAAACTCTGACACACATTTGGTATATAGGGAAATCGGAGACGAAGAAGAAGAAGATGACGAAGATGCAGAAGCAGAAGAAATAGAAGAAGATGATGAAATGGATGACGATCCAGTAGTCATCAGCAAGTTGCTGGAGACAGATGAGGATTCCAGTGAAGATTTCCAATGCACTGTTGAGGTAGCTGCTAAGAATCGACCGAGAAGGTCTACAAGACTGTGCTCGTCATTTGGCATGAATGACAGTGATAGGTCATCACCTGTTGGGGAGGAAGAGCATAAGTGAGTTTTTAACTATGTCTTATTTACTTAGCACCAACTTGATAGTGTGTTGTGGTGTGTCAATTAAGTTTTCCTCTCAAAAGATAGACTTTTTTCAATAACGCTGATGTTTTAGGGCTAAAATTTCATTAAACGGGCGCCCGCGACGGGTACAGATGATGGCAGGGACAGGGTACAGCATTATTGGAATAAGGAAACTCAATTCAAAAAATTATTAACAAAATCCCTGTTTTTGCATCTCCTTCTTCATATATAGCTTATTTCCCTAGTCTTATATTTACTGAACAAGCCACACGCACGCGGTGTTACGTGCCAGCGGGTACAAAATCAAAATCAAAATCAAAAGTCTTTATTCAAACTAGGCTGAGAATCAGCACTTTTTGAACGTCAAAAAAAAATACATAAAGACAGTCCCCCAAAAACGGCCCACCCTTCGCCACTTCCTAGTGTTTTTGCTGGGAAGAAGAAGTGGCGGAACAAACTCCCCAGCAACATATCTGTCTGATTCGTTTGAAGAACTAGGTAGGTATACAAAGAGTCTTTACAATGAAATGCTCAATAAATAGCACTTATGTTTATACACATTGTAAAACAGCGCGTGCCTCCGCGTGGGAGTCCGTCGCAAAGGTTGGGTACAACTGCACGGACGTGGAGCCCGTCTCCCCACGACGGGTGCCCGTGACGAGCCCGCTTAACCCAGTTTCGGCCCTTACAATTAGTTAGAATACAGTTTTAATATACGTTGACAACCTGTAGCCCTAGCCGGAATTCTTGACTTAAACCTAACTTAACTACAACTACCTTGCAGCATTTGGATTTAAATCAATAACTTGAGCACAATAGCATGAGTATTGAGTAATGGTGTTCTGTGATTGTCTTTACCCGTAGAAAATAAGTCTAACTAAATAATATACTTCAAACGAGTATTTTCATTTATTAATCTCTCGTTATCGACTTACGTTTGTGACAAGCATTCCTACTAGACAGATACCATGAGTTCAGTCACTTTTTTTAGGGCTCACCATATAAATATTACGTTTTTTTAAACGACGTTAAATGCGAACAGGGCAGAATCTCTAATGTTTCTTTCATACTTGATAACATACAAGCACTTCGCTTGCGGCTTCGTCGTAGATACTTTTAACATTTCATCCACCTCCTCCGATTACTGAAAATAAAACTCATATTAAAATAATCATAAAATAAAATATTGTCTATGGCACTTACAAATATGTGGCTTTGTATTGGTAAAATAATTTTCAAAATCGGTTCAGAAGATCCAGAGATTACCCCCTATAACATCACAAACTTTACTTGATATAAGTATAGATAAAAATTATAATTCTAAGTAAATGATAATACTAATTTGACGCCAGGTCACCACGCCGATCGTCAAAACGATCATCCAGACACAATTACGTGGAAGAAAGTGAAAGGTGAGACCAAGTTCTTTCACCTTTGCTAATTTTATGTTTTATCCAAATTTACTATTTGAATATGTACAGGAGTCATCGTAAGCGAAGGAGGCACAGGTCATCCGGCGGGGAAGAAGCACATTCAGATGTTGAAATGGAAGAAACAAGGTAAATTGTTAATTCAGTTACCGGCACGTCAATTGGCAAAGATTTTTTAAGGCATTTTGTTCGCGCATATTTTAATTTATGAAGCCCGCACGCAGAGCAGAATTTTGAACCTGTGGCGCGCATGATATTAAAAACACGTATGATATGATTGGTTGCGGGCGGCCCGCATGCGAGGCCAAACACGCATGACTGTTAAAAGGCCTTATATTAATAATTATTTATCGGACCAACCATCTATTCCGCATTTTGCAAGTACACCATTGATCTTCTCATTTCTTTTTGTCGGTCCAGTAACCCGGCGGGCGGTGACGAAGGCTCGGAGGCGGCGTGTCCGGCAGAAGACTCAACGATAGTTGCGACCTGCTTCTGTGAGACGCCCAGCAACGTGTATGCAGCGCCCGAAGAACTTACTGGTAACATTGCTCATTCAAAACAAATAAGAGAGATTAACTTCACTGACTTCCAAATATTTTTGTAGTGGCAGGAAGCACACAGTTAATAATAACCATTTAATTAAAAACTGCGTCGTTCGTCTAGTGGTCGCAAGCGCTACTGCTTAGCTTGAGGTCCCGGGTTCAATCTCCGGGACGGGTAAATTCTTATTGAGTTTTGTCTTCTGGAATTTCTCGGTAGCAGTTCAGAGTCTGGATTGGTGCGCGATACATGATGAAAGGCTCGTGCGGGTGTCTACAGTACAACTTACTCTGCCTTACCCATTGGATATTACAAGCGTGATGTTCTTTCAGGCTTTGTATAGAGGTCATCCCACGAACGCGATTGATTTTTTGCCGTGTCGTGGTGTGTGTGTGCTACACATGTTGAAAAATAGTGTATGTGCATACAATGTTTCTACAGCATCATCTAGCGCAGGAACGTTTAGTTTTCGCTGTGCCGCCTTCACGCACACATCAATGAGTAATACGCTTATCTAGAATCCTGCACACATACACACACACACGCGCGCGCGCGAGATGAAACATGATGGTATATATCACATGCAGCTGAATACCAGTGTAAGACATGGACCTACTGTCTATTTACTGGGTAACCCTCCTGATAACCAGTAATCATTGTCAAAGATATACAAATTAAAGTCGCGGCTAACAGCTTAACGTGATAAATGAAACACGGAGGGTCCCCGGATGGTTACCCATCCACAGACCGACCCCGCAGCTTAACATTCGATCGACCAGCAACAAAACCACTGTCATACTTTGTCCTCAGAGCCAGTTTTCTGCCAAGCGATCGAGATCGTTGACGGCGTCCGAGTGGGCTGTTCTCATGGAGTGCGACGCGAGCGCAGCACTAGCGCTAGTCGCAACACTAGCGGCCTGGCACCCCTAGTGCGGGCGGGGCCGAGGGCGCCGTACTTCCTGGCCTGTGCCTTGCATGCCGCTCAGCTGGCTAAGCACATGTGCTGTCCAGCTTGTGGACTGTTTTGTACTCAGGTAATATAACAAAGAACGTTTTATTAAATGGCATGCTAAAAGTACTGTTAGAGGCATTCAGAAAAATGTTGTTAATATTTCTATAATAAGGTGAAAAGCCTAAAATAATCCACTACCTAAAATGCTTCAAAAGGTTCGTATCAAATGCAAAATGTTTTTATATATTATTTCGAAAAGAATAACTAAAGAAACTTTATTCAGCTTTTCTTTTAAAATTATAAACTCTCCTATCTCCTCAAGGGCACCTTCTACCAATGCTCCTCCGGCCACCTGTTCCACCTGGACTGTGGTCTCCCATACAACGACGCCAAGATGCGGCCCGGCTGTCCACACTGCGGGGTGTACTCCTACCGCTGGCAGCCAGCCAACACAGCCTGTGTCAAGGTCAAGGTCGAGATGAAGTGCAGCAACAAACGGATCTTCTTGCCTGATCAGAGGGAGCAGTGGTGAGTTATGAACTTGTTCAGAGCCGTTTGAAAACAAGATAAAAAGAAAATTATCCACAACTTTCACACAACGCTAATTCACTCAACAAACCTTTTCGGTTAAATTGAAGTCGTTTTAGACCTCTTCAGGGGTCATTGTACTCACTATTTGACCAAACAAGAAACCGCGAAAAAACAATCTAAATAGTTTGAAACGACCAAAATAAATAAAACATTCAGATTTATGGCCATGCTCTATTCAAACAACTATTTCAATTAATTATCTGCTCATATTAAAACCCAAGAAGGATTAATTATCCTTCAGCATCAACTATAACCACATTATCTCTTCCAGCACTCCAGCATACCTCACATTCACGGCCAGAGAGCCCAAGCCTGAGCCGGGTCCCATCATCCCCGAGGACCTACTGCCCTCCCCCCCTATAGACCTGAAGCAGCTGTGTGAGCGAGCTGCGCAGGCGCCGAACAGATCCCCGCAGCAGCTGTGTGACGCTATACTGAAGGGAGATACTGTCGATATGCTTATACCGAAAATTGGTGAGTGTTTTAAAAGTTATTTGTGTCCATATTTCCAGTTAATTTTATGATTTGAGCCACAAGTCAATCTTTTTTTTTGTTATTATATTGGTTTCATCATGCAATAAGCCCATTGACTATGAGCATGAGCAGATTCATTGGCAGAAATTATTGGCATGCAGAGTTAGTTCCCCACTGGGATCAGCTCTTTGTAATAAGTAGCTCATTGCAGGCTGATTGGCTGGCTCATTGCAAATGATTTTGCGTCTCATCAGGCGATTTAGGGTGTCAAGAATAGTGAACTGCAACGTTAATAATGGTATACAGTACCGGGCCCAAGACAGAGCCCTGAGGTACACCAGTAGCGACGTCGTAGAAGCTATGTGCTTTCACCTTCTCGTACTTGGGACAATCGTCCTGGCAAATAAGATTCCAGAATTCGAAAGAATTTGTGAGGAATTTGTGTTTTTTATTTCGAAGAGCAACCCTTTGTGCCACACCTTATCAAAGGATTGCTTAACGTCCAAAAACGCTGCCGAGTAGTATTTCTTCTTCTTCAAGGAAGCCCTGATGACCTGAAAAACGAGCCAACCTTTCCTGTTTCCAGGACATCTTAAGTTTAATATTGGCTCTGAAGTTATCAGAGAACTTCCTGTTATACTCTTCACCTTTTTCATCCTTCTTCTTTTTTTACGACCTCTTTCACTCTCGCTTGCATTTCGGCGTAATTTTGAATTTGAAATAGTAGATGAATAACCGTTTCTCTTGCACCTTTTGGTGCTTTTATTCCGACTATTCTATTTTCTTGTTAAGTTTTTATTACTTTTTTATTGTAATTGTATTGAAAGTGGTAGGACCTTATACACTACAGCTTGGCAAAAAAGAGTAGAAAATAATGGAGGCGCCACTGTGCTGTTCGTATGGCAACCCGTTGCAACCGAATAGCGTACTGACCTAATCTTGACACTTAGCAATTTTTTTTTAGACATAGTAACAATATATTCGTAACCTGTATAAGTATAATTTTTTAAATCAGTAAGTAATTAGTAGTAGTTTCATTGAACAAGGACGTGTTCTCGACACGCAACTGATAACTTACCTAAAAATAAATATTTGGGTAAATACTCCTGACTTTACAACATTGTTTAGGAATTATAAAAATAAAACATCACCTTTGACCTAATTCTTTATTCCATATTTTAATCTAGTAAATCGTCCTCCAAATAGTCCACCCTGACCACATCCATGTCATGGCTAGAGCTGGCCGCAAACTCATCTGAGTCATGTTCGGGTTCAGAGGTGCTGCTTCTATCATTTTCTAGATTTATGACTAATCGCTCTATTTCCTCGTTCATAGTTAGTTTTTTTCCCAGTAATCCTTTTCTGTTCTTATTACATATTAGCACGAGTTCTTATTATCCTCTTCGGTAATAGCTTCGAATGCACGTTTAGCTGCTTCCTGTAAAGATGAAATATTTCATTTATGTCTAACAGTATTAAAAGTAAAACATTTTGTTTACATACTGTTAATAAGCCGACTCGTGCGGAAGTAAATAAACAAAAGGGTATTTCCCTTTTGTTTATTTACTTCCGCACGATTTTTCTTAGAAAACGCTAACAGATTTCCCTAAATTAAATAATAGATTTAGATTTATTTTTTAGACTATGACACGTATATATAATAATTTATTTTACATCTCTAATGCAAACGATAAAACAAATAATTCTATACCTTGATATCACACATAAAGTATAAGTTAAGTAGAAATTGAATTTTCATTCACATAAAAATCAAGTCACCAAAGTATCAATTAATCTCGGCGCACTATACCAGAGTAATGCAGAAAAAATGTAAACATAACCTATGTGCTCGACATTTATTGTTTTAAATTTCTAGTTATTCCTTATGCCAGCAAATTAATATAGCTTTGTATTCATCAACTAACACTTGATTTACCTATAATCAACAAAACAAACGCTTACATACCTGTATTATAAGCAGAACTTTAGAAAACATTGATAAGTTTAGAAAGAATAGTTTGGGCCTCATGTTCCGCCAGACATCGCCTGAACACCTTATAAATAACCTCCCTGCCAGCACTCCGAATCGTTATATTCATTTTTATTCACTTTTTACGTTTATTAATCAACGTTTGGTGGACGAAATTAAAATTTTACGAAATCGTGAACTTTGTTTATTAAGAGATGTCATTATTTTGAAAATGTTGCCAACAGACAAAAATTTAGTTCCGTTTCTACACTTTTTTGCCAAGCTGTACGTCTCAGATTTTGCGTAGGAACTTTGTAAAGACGTCTTCCAATATGAATCCGGTTTTTCCCCTGCAGTGTCCAGCTCGTGCATCAACAAGGCCCTCCCGAGCCAGTCGGGCGGCACGTGCCTGCACGCGGCGGCGCGCACGGGCCACACGGGCGCGCTGTACTTGCTGCACTACGCGGGCGCCAACCTCGACGTCACCGACAACTACATGCGCACGCCGCTCGCCAGCGCTATACTAGGTAACGAACAAACAAATAGTCCGGTTTGTTAGTGTCCAGCTCGTGCTCCCGAGCAGTCGGCAACTCGTGCCGTGCTTCATCTATTTTCATACTTTTGGTCTTACCGCTAGCCGCCCCGTGATTAGTCGCTGCTCACAGCGGTATTGTCGCGTACGGGCCGTTAGAAAACTATTTTCAACTTCCTTTACTACTGCTTTCGACATATAAATTATTCTTTTTCAGCTCTTCTCGATAAACCTAACAAGAAAATCAAAGAGAAACTTAAAGATACCAGTTTTAAAGACGGAGAACCAGAAGTGGACCCAGATAAGGTAGAGATAAAGGAAGATGTGGACCGGAGTGGAGAAAAGATAGTCGATGATGACGTCAAGAAGCCCAAGGACGAGGATCTGATCAAAGTAATCCGGTATCTAGTGGCGGCAGGGTGCGACGTTAACTTTCCGGTAAGTTGGGGTTTCAATCAGATGAAATAATTAAGAGATTATTTTTCATCTGTTAGAATTTTTATCCAGTTTGACATTACACTATGAAAATAACTAAAGTACACTTAACGGGCTGTCTCTGTATCCGTCTGTATCCGCAGGGCATTGAAGTTTAGTACATACATACATACATAAACTCACGCCTTTTTCCCATGGGGGTAGGCAGAAACTACAGAGCGCCATATGCTACGATTCTTACATACTTCTTTTGCTTCGTTTACATTCATACATGTTGTCATACACACACGCCGGTTGCGAGTACTACGCACCTGACCTTTCTGAAGAACATCACCAATAAGGTCTATGTATGTCCTTCTTGGGCGTCCCCTCCCGGCGTTCCCACTTACATCTGCCTTGTAAATACCTTTCGTTAGTCGCCTTTGAAGTTTAGTATCCAAAGTTAAGCCTAAGAACACTGTGCTATCTGCAGGATGATTCAATTCTTCGCCCTTTAATAACACACACTAGTTTTTACCTGCCTAACGTGTGGCAAAAATGAAAAGAAAACCAAGTGCAACTTAATGCACTTGGTTTTCTTTTCATTTAACATTAAATTATGGACATTGAACCAATGAACCACTTCAGAGATCGCGTTATTCATATTGATGAATAACGCGATCTCTGAAGTGGTTCACTGGGCTAGTTTTCTGGTTATCGCGTTATTCATATTGATGAATAACGCGATAACCAGAAAACTAGCCCAGTGACTAACCCAGAAACCAGCTGCTGTCGTTTAAGTTTAAACAAAAGTGAAGTGTCATCTGCAAATAAAACTATGTCATGTGTGTCCTTGACAAGATAAGGTAAGTCATTTATGTAGACAAGAAACAAGAAAGGACCAAGAATTGAGCCCTGTGGGACACCCATAGTTAATAGAGATCCGAAAGATCTTTATCCGTTGACGTCAACTCTCTGAATGCTATTATTCAAGTATGACACATAAGAAGATCCAATGAGGCGTCTCGAATTCTATAGTGGTGAAGTTAGCTAATTAGAATAATATGAAGAACGCAATCGAATGCCTTGGACAAATCGCAAAACATGCCCAAAGCATCGTAAATAAGTAACCTGACGATTTGATTGATTGTTTAAGGATTTTAACTTATGCGCTGTGCTGGTTTTTCTAATTGCCGTATGAATAAATGAATGGCTCGAATGAGTAAATTAATTAACAATATTGATTTGCAAGAATATAAGTAGTTGACATAATTTCACTAAATTATATTTATTACTCGACGTTTATTTTTTGTTTTTTGATTGATATTCTTACGTATAGCACCTTATTTAGTTTACTTATTTGCATGGAGTCGATGAACTGTGTTACGCTGTGCCTCGTGTGCAGGTTGATACTATAGTGTATCCGCGTAGGGTCCGGAAGGCATGACAGCGCTGCACGTGGCGGCGCAGCACGGCGGCGCGCGCGTGGTGCGCCTGCTGGCGGCGCATGCGCACGTGGACGCTGTGCCTCGTGTGCAGGTTGATACTATAGTGTGTATCCGCGTAGGGTCCGGAAGGCATGACAGCGCTGCACGTGGCGGCGCAGCACGGCGGCGCGCGCGTGGTGCGCCTGCTGGCGGCGCATGCGCACGTGGACGCTGTGCCTCGTGTGCAGGTTGATACTATAGAGTGTATCCGCGTAGGGTTCGGAAGGCATGACAGCGCTGCACGTGGCGGCGCAGCACGGCGGCGCGCGCGTGGTGCGCCTGCTGGCGGCGCATGCGCACGTGGACGCTGTGCCTCGTGTGCAGGTTGATACTATAGTGTGTATCCGCGTAGGGTTCGGAAGGCATGACAGCGCAGCACGTGGCGGCGCAGCACGGCGGCGCGCGCGTGGTGCGCCTGCTGGCGGCGCATGCGCACGTGGACGCTGTGCCTCGTGTGCAGGTTGATACTATAGTGTGTATCCGCGTAGGGTCCGGAAGGCATGACAGCGCTGCACGTGGCGGCGCAGCACGGCGGCGCGCGCGTGGTGCGCCTGCTGGCGGCGCATGCGCACGTGGACGCTGTGCCTCGTGTGCAGGTTGATACTATAGTGTGTATCCGCGTAGGGTCCGGAAGGCATGACAGCGCTGCACGTGGCGGCGCAGCACGGAGGCGCGCGCGTGGTGCGCCTGCTGGCGGCGCATGCGCACGTGGACGCGCGGGACCACGGCGGGTGGACGCCGCTCGTGTGGGCCGCGGAGAACGAGCATTGTGACGTAGTGAGGTCAGTTACACATTTATCGAAGTTTTAGGGCATATTATTATGAGGCTTTCATAACATACATACATACATAAACTCACGCCTTTTTCCCATGGGGGTAGGCAGAAACTACAGAGCGCCATATGCTACGATTCTTACATACAGGCTTTCATAAACATAGCAAATATAGAATTTTACACAGCCAAGTGTCCAGCGACCATCTAAAACATTATTTTGGTTCAAAGATAAAGTTTATAAATCTAACATAATAGTGCAATATACTTTTTTACAAATCCAACTGCAGAAATAACTTTGTATTCCGTAATTTCTTTGAGACGTAATATGAATTACAAACTTAATTTTACAGTTGATATATTGAGTCTGTAAAACTCATACTAACTAGGGAAATCTGTATTTTGTGTAACATTTGAATTTCGCGGGCTACCGCGCCACATCCCCCTTGTCAAAACAAATATTTGTGTGATTCCAGAGTCCTTCTGGAAGCGGGTGCGGACGCTATGTCGTGTGATAGCGAGGGTAACGGAGCCGTGCATTGGTGCGCACTGGCGGGCGCGGCCGGCGCACTGCGCCTGCTGCTGCACGCCGCGCCGCACCTCACGGCCACTGTCAACGCGCATGCCGACACTCCACTGTACGTCACATGTGCTATACTATACTATACTATACAGTCTGTAGGCGGGCGCGGCCGGCGCACTGCGCCTGCTGCTGCACGCCGCGCCGCAGTACTGTACAACACCAATCTTCTGTAAAACACCATCAACCTTGCAGGATTATGTAGCTAACATCATAAAGTTAGTTAGTCTTTTGTACTATACAACTTTCTGTAAACCTCTAACCTCCACAACCCTTTCACAGGGTAACGCGATTCTTTTTGACGATTTGTCAAACCGGTTGTCAGTCCACTTCCGAATAACGATTGTAAAAAATCAACGTTTTTCGTTCCAATTAGGAGCGACTACTTCGGACAACATAGTCTTAACTTCGGTCGACCGATCAATGAATTGTAATGAGTGATATACCTAAATGCACGTTGGTTATTAGCGTCACGTATAAGTCTTAGTGTATTTATTTCAGGCATGTGGCTGCCAGGCAGGGTCACTACGCCTGCGTCGTGATCCTGTTAGCTCGCGGAGCACGGGTATGTACTCAATTAAATATAATCATAATATTATACACATGGTACTTGATATACATAACTGATGAATTGTGGGAGTGCTATAGGTTCTCTGCCTTTACCTTCGGGGATTACATGCGTGTTTTTATGACCACTTCAGACACTAATAAGTAAGGTTCTTACATGATCGGACCAACATTGAATCTGGACTTTAAAAAAGACTGTGACCACTGAATTTCATTCGGTGTTTCTTCTCAGAGTAGCCAGATAGTGAAACACTGACCTCACCATTTGATGATGAACGAACCTATTTTCAGAATTAAATATCATGTTTGTATGAAGGGGCATCAAAACACAACCGACCGCCCTGGAAAAATCGTAAAATTTTGGAAGAAACCGATGAAAAACGTTAAGGTACGACGATGCCACTGACTGCTGAGGTACATTCTTCTAACATAGAATCTGCCTCTCAAAATTATTTGGGGTTTATTTTGTAAAGTCTCATATGTGGCGGCATTGGAGCCTTTTGAAAGCTATTGGTACGCTACGGCATGCGACATAACGTCGGATCACCCTTTATTTCAGACCAGCTGTTGCAAGCAGCTTCGCCCGCTACAACTCGAAAAATATCCCACGGGAAGATAATTATAATCGGGATAAAAACTATCCTATGTGTTAATCTAAGTTATAAACTATCTGTGTACTAAATGTTATCCAATTCCGTTTAGTAGTTTTTACGTGAAAGAGTAACAAACATCCATCCATCCAAACAAACTTTCACGTTCTTAATATTAGTAAGATATAATATTAGTAAGATGACATTCTGATTATTTCATACGGCCTCCGGGCCTTTGGAGCATTTGGTACACATATATTTCCACAGTTCTTGACCGCAATCAATAGCAATTTCTTAAATGTAAAAAAATATATTTAATGGTTTATTCGGCTCGAATGTTTTTGTTATTTCTCATGTGGTCTGTGTTGAATTAACGATTATATGCTGTTGTATTAACAGACGGATATAGAGAACTCAGCGGGTGAACTGGCAGTAGAAGTCTGTACGGGACAGTGTCAGAGTGCCATCTCACTCAACATGCAGATGACCATCGCTGTCAGAGACAACGTGTCGCGGTTCAAACTGCTCTCCAGGTAAAAGTGATCTAGGATGACTAAACATTATAAATGCCTCCAGCACAAATATTTGTTTGAAAAACATTATCATTTAATTTTGTTCTGTATTTGGGTGTAATAAATCTATAATATAGAAATATATAAATATGTTTATCAGTTGTTTAGTACCCATAACACAAGCTATGCTTAGCTTTGGACTAGATGGCGTTGTGTGAAGTTGTGGAATATTATTATTATTAATCATGAGACCTGATTTTGATAGTTAACTGTCAAACTGGCTGTCATTTCATTGCATTTTTAATTATTTATCGCTATTGTTATTTCAACCAATATGAACTATCACTTTAATCAGCAGGCTATCATTCTATTTCTATTATCGTAAAAGAACATTGCGTATATGGAATCAGCTGTTTGACAACTGTCAAGTGTACAGCTTGGCAAAAAAGAGTCTGACGCGGTGACAGTTGAAACTAAAAATTGATGATTGTGGCAACATTGTTTTATTTGTCAACTGCTAGTACATCTTGTGTCAAAAGTGCGTAAATACTCGTCGTTTTTCATAGATTTAACAAAATTATTAAGTTTCGTTGTAAAATTAACGATTAAAAATTAATAAAACCATTCGTAGTTGTATCAGAGCAGTGATTTACCACGTCTTTTTGTGGTGTTTGGCCAAATTTGAAGCTGGAAAAGTTTTGTCTGATATCGGGAATGTTTATCGAAGAACTGCCGCTAGGACAGGTATTTATCTACCCTAAATAAATCATTGTACATTAAATAAGTTTTTCTAAATGAATTCAATGCGTAGTTTTGTTGTTAAACAGATTTAAGTAACTATTTATCTTGTTTACAGAAATTGAAATTTAAGGTTATGTTTTGTAGTTTGCAGAGCCTCGTATACCCATATTTGATACTTGAAGATAAAGAATAGGGAATTAATAATAAAGTACCGCATCTTGTTTTGTTTTAGGTAAATCTGTCAACACAGTAAGAAAAATGTTTAAGGAAGGTAAAATAAGATATTTTTTCAACATCGGGAAAACATTTCAAAGGTCGCACGAAGAAAGTTACCACCTTATCATTGTGACATGAATCCAATTGAGTTAATATGGGGAATGGCAAAACATTAAATTGCTTCAGTCCATGTTGGATCCATTGATATAAAGGTATGTAGCCTAGTTTATATGTGCATATTTAAAGTTGCTATGTTAGAACCATTGTTTATGATTATTTCTTGTTTTTAAAGGTGGCTGCTGAACAAGTATTTGCAAACATTACTAAGATTGGAAAAAAATATGCAAGGATATTGTAATGAAAATAGAAAAATAATATCATGACAGTAATAAATCTCACAGATGACAGTAGCAGTGATTTATCAGAATTAGAAAATACTAGTGTTTCAGAAGCTGCAGGAAGCTTTAGCCAACATGTGAGCTTTTCCGGGATCGAATATTTGATGGTAGTGTGTTCGATTCGTCTGATTAAATTTTTGGTATTAAAATAAAACTCAAAAAAACTGTTCTTTCATTATCTCTATAAACAAACTATTGTCGATAATTCCTAACAATCTTACGGTTAGACTGCTCTCGAGGGCATGATTATATCTGTCTGTGGATACCTAATGCACCACTTTCGTGAAGGCTTCAGTGCCTACTATAACATTCATAGGTACATTAACTCACGCCTCTTTCCCATGCTGGTAGGCAGAAACTACAGAGCGCCATATGCTACGATTCTTACATACTTCTTTTGCTTCGTATAAATTTATACATGTTGTTATACACATTTGCCCACTATTAATAGTGTTAAACTGGACATTGAAGCCTTCCATGATGTTTGCGTAGTATCTGACAGACAGAACCACTCACTAAGCTTTGGGATTATACAGGTACTAAAAAATAACAAGTATCAAACCTGTTATGTCGTAGTATTCAGGGTGGCCACATGCGCGATACTAGCGACCTCATTTATTCCACACTCTTTTTTGCCAAGCTGTACTTATTTCATTTTCAGCCATATTACAAATTCTATTCGGTAACACTTGACAGTTGACAAACAGCTGATTCCATATAATTTGAATTAGAAATAGAATTTCTAATATGGCTAGACCTGCAGTATTATTATTTAGCCTCAACTGTCCCACTGCTGGGTATAGGCCTCCCTCCATTCGTTCCATCTGTCGCGATTCTGCGCCACTTCTCTCTAATTTTAAATTAGTAACCTTAAATTATCAATATTCTATGTCCCTCTTTATTTTTCTTTTTCAATTTAATTTTGTAATATTTTATTCTTCGTGCAAGATTATTTTAATAACATTTTATGTTTTTGAGTGGGGCCCTGGGTGATTTCGATTTATAATAGGTAGCGCCTCATTCGTTTATTTATATTTTTTATGCATCAACATATACAGCAATAAGTACTACTTTTAGTAGGCTTCACGCTTCAGCTGTCTGATTCTCTCGGATTACACACAAACGTTTGTTTACAGTGATATCTCTAACGGCCGCGAACCATTTCCGATCCCGTGCGTAAACGAAGTGGACGACACTCCGTTACCCGACGACTTCACCTACGTCACGCGGCACGTCATGCCTGTCCCTGTGAATGTGGACAACACTATTAACACCATGCAGGTTAGTTGTTACACAATTCATTTCGAAATGACAATTTGTGTATGGCTTAGGCTTACTGCCTATAGTTTTAAAACCACTTATCTAAAATCTTTTTATAATTATCTGAGCTGAGATTTAAATTGCCACCACTTGTTCACATCTGTTCGCGGATTGACGTTATTTCTGAGACACCATAATTATATTATCTAACATAGATATTATTTAAACAATATTAATAATTCCCAACTATAAAAGCTTCCTGATCGTAACACTACTAATTCTGTTTTATCCCAAAAAGTCTTAAAATAATATGCTGTTTCAATAGGGTTGTGAGTGTAAGGAAGGAGACTGCACGTCTGGGTCTTGCGCCTGCAGCGCCCTCGGTGTGCGTTGTTGGTACTCGCGCGGCCGGCTGCAGGCGAGCTTCCCGTACCACGACCCACCCATGCTGTTCGAGTGTAACCAGACGTGTGGGTGCAATCTGGTGAGATTTGACGTTTTCATTAATAAATGATTATTAGATAATACGGAAAATCGGAGATAGTAAAATTGTAATAATAAATATAAACGTACCTACTGATAAAAGGCATTATTTATTTATCAAAATATGGAAGACTTACAGCTTAAAAACTAATTAAATAAAAAATGGAAGTATAGTCGACAGGAAGCCAATTACAAGTCTTCGCGTGGTATTATAAAAATAACATCCTTCAAGTCAATTGTTTTGGACAACACTTTCCAGGTTCCATGTGTAACACGCACCCCAAACTGTACTACACTCTATTTCTTCTTCTTCTTTACTGTTTACTTTGATTCAAATGTAATAACTGAGACTTTTTTTTTGAGAATTAATAAATAAGGATGTTACAATAAATGTCGGAGTTAGTCGATTTTCATCGTTAGTAGATTATATTAGTCAAGCCCAACGTGTGTCCGACAGCGTCGCTGCGGCAACAGTGTGGTGAGCCGAGCGGCCGCGGCCGGCTCCGTGTGCGTGCGCGCGCAAGTGTTCCGCTGCGGCGGCGCGCGCGGCTGGGGGCTGCGCGCGCGCCAGCGGGTGCCGCGCGGCGCGCCCGTCGCGCTGTACTGCGGCGAGCTGCTGCCGCTGCCGCACGCCGACACGCGCCCGGCCGACCACTACATGTTCGCGCTCGACGTTAAACCCGACTTGCTTGAGGTAAACATGCTCAGGGGCTGCGCGCCCGTCGCGCTGTACTGCGGCGAGCTGCTGCCGCTGCCGCACGCCGACACGCGCCCGGCCGACCACTACATGTTCGCGCTCGACGTTAAACCCGACTTGCTTGAGGTAAACATGCTCAGGGGCTGCGCGCCCGTCGCGCTGTACTGCGGCGAGCTGCTGCCGCTGCCGCACGCCGACACGCGCCCGGCCGACCACTACATGTTCGCGCTCGACGTTAAACCCGACTTGCTTGAGGTAAACATGCTCAGGGGCTGCGCGCCCGTCGCGCTGTACTGCGGCGAGCTGCTGCCGCTGCCGCACGCCGACACGCGCCCGGCCGACCACTACATGTTCGCGCTCGACGTTAAACCCGACTTGCTTGAGGTAAACATGCTCAGGGGCTGCGCGCCCGTCGCGCTGTACTGCGGCGAGCTGCTGCCGCTGCCGCACGCCGACACGCGCCCGGCCGACCACTACATGTTCGCGCTCGACGTTAAACCCGACTTGCTTGAGGTAAACATGCTCAGGGGCGGCGCGCCCGTCGCGCTGTACTGCGGCGAGCTGCTGCCGCTGCCGCACGCCGACACGCGCCCGGCCGACCACTACATGTTCGCGCTCGACGTTAAACCCGACTTGCTTGAGGTAAACATGCTCAGGGGCTGCGCGCCCGTCGCGCTGTACTGCGGCGAGCTGCTGCCGCTGCCGCACGCCGACACGCGCCCGGCCGACCACTACATGTTCGCGCTCGACGTTAAACCCGACTTGCTTGAGGTAAACATGCTCAGGGGCTGCGCGCCCGTCGCGCTGTACTGCGGCGAGGTAAAGAAAAACGTATTTTTGCATGGTATTCCCGGAATCTGGAGTAGAGCATACAAAAATCAGACTTCTAGGTATTTTTTTTTTACTGAAAATCATCATTTTTTTTAACTATGTTGGAGTTAGAATGCATGTTCTTCCAGATGTAACTGAATACCAATACTTTACGTTGAGAGTCTGCATATCTAACCTCCACAATCCAGCCCCTAGGTAACACACTAACTCTTGGTTAGACTGGTAATCTAACTCTCAGGCTTTTCTGTAAACCCGTAACTACGGTCATACATACCTACAAACATCTTAATTTCTGGTGCGTCGTCCACGTACACAACCGTAGCTAATCTTCAATCGACCCGTAATGACAATTTTTTTCATGTTAAATATCGTTTCCCCAGCAATGTTCGGACAAGACCCAGCTGTGCGTAGACGCAGCCCAGTTCGGCAGCGCGGCGCGGTTCGTCAACCACAGCTGCCACCCCAACCTGGCGCCGGTGAGGGTATTCACGGACACCAGGGATCTCAGACTACCCGCCGTCGCGTTGTTTGCCACCACCGATATACAGCAGGACGAGGAACTGACGTAAGTATTACAAACAATGCTTTAAAAGAAACACGTGTCCCACACTCTTATACAAGGAAAAAGAAAAAACTCTTTAGAAATTATTTTATTTAAAAAACTTACAGCTTGATACACAATCGTATCTAGTAATATGATTAGTAACAAAAAATAAGGCCAATTATTACGGAATATTAGATATTATTCAGAATATTGACTCAATGATTTCAATTTACCACTTTTTGTTTTTTTGAACGAAAGGACTGGCGTGAATTTTGACGAGAACATAAAATTGAGTTGTATTTGAGTGTTTCCCGGGACCTTCTTGAGCCACTTTTTCGTCGTGTGAGAGTGAGGGATGAGTGAGTAGCATACTCACTCACCACTTACTCTCACAGCATTAAAATGTGGGTTAACTTTTACAACTCTGACGTTCAGAGGGAGCTAATTCTCAGCCTGATTTGAATAAATTAAATTTGAGGGCCGCTGGTTTACAAAAGAAAAGAAATAAGATATGTTTTTGTTTTTGCAGATTCGATTATGGAGACAAATTCTGGTCAGTGAAATCAAAATGGATGAAGTGTGAATGTGGGAGCATTGACTGTAGATATCCTACTAAATCTGAAGAAACCGAATCGTCTTGAATATAATTATTTGTATAATATTTCCTTAGCGATTATTTATTGATAAATATTATTGTAATGAATCTGTAATCATGTACTGAGTAATTATATAACGAATTTTAATTCTAAATAGTTCGTTTTTTTTTATAAATATTTTGTAAAAGACACTATTATACCAGAGAGAATATCAAAAAACCCCTGCTTTGTATTTCCCTAATATTCAGAGATTGTGCATTCTGGCGGCAATGCGTAAGAGGCTTCTTCTTGACAAGAAGAACGTTCACACCAGATTCTTGTCAGGACAAAATGATTTGGTCCATAGATTTCAAACTAGGGATATTTAAAGTGAAAGGTGGACCACAATTATTATTTTGGTATTATTTAATAGCCGTGGGTTGTACTTGTAATAGAGCATAGAACCGATGTTTAGCAGTCAATGAATTTATTAACTGACTAGCACTTTTCCAGCGAGTTTTAATAAGATCCTACCACGTCCGCGAGCAAGCTTAACACTCCCTCGTTGTTGAAAATGAAAAACTGGAACCGGAGCCGGTTACTCGGTGATGGAACAGCTACCTAGATTTTTAAAATCGGTTAAGTAGCTTCAGAATTAAATCCTAACAAACGAACAAGAATAGACATTAACGTTAATAAATAAATAGTGTTAGATTATGCAAAGCATTTTTGATGAGATGCCAAAGACATTCAATACTTACTGGGGACATCACGAACAAAATTTTCTAGATGGCGTTACTGAGACATGGGATCAAAATTCTTCCACGACATTTCCTCGCATGTCCGCTCTATATAGGCTCTATAGTATTTTAAATCTCTCAGTGCTAACTTGTCCCAAATAGAATGTAACCAAAATAATGGATTTAGTTTTTATCAATTTCATGAAGTGTACATTTTAAATCGACTAAATGTTTTTTTTTTATATGGTAACCCTGGGACCAAGCACAATATTTTGCTGTCAATCTGTCAAATCAAATGTTCAAAAGTTCAACGGCTATAGCACGAGTTAAAAAGTTCGAAACTAATTGTAAAAAATTGTTTATTGTGCTTAAAACTTAGTGAAAAGTGGTGCCATATTTTCAGGTTTTGTATCAAATGTATTAACTCCGCCAAAATGAGTGGTAACACGGAATCGACGTCGAACAGCATCAAGTTTGCTCCGATGCCCATGTCGGCTTTGCTAGCGAACTTGATGCCTTTCAAGAATGCAGCAGATAGCCCTGACGCCAGCTTCTCCTCCGCTGACGATAGCGACAACTCCTTCAGTGAGACAGTGGCCAAAAAGCCTTCTCCGGCTAAGAAAATAAACAAAGACTTTTTCACGCCTAATGTCAAACCTAAACCAAAGGACATAAAAGCGTTTGCCTCAGAGAAAAAGTACATCTATAATGAACACGACAAAGAGAATAATTCACACGACAGTTGGGTCCCTCATCAAACATATCCTGCTAAAGAAAACCATAACAACATTCAGCAAAGTGCACACAAAAGTATAAGTTCGAATGTTTATCCAAATTCAGAAGCCAAAAAGCGTAGTGTGTTGATGCCACAGAACAACAGTAACATAAGATCACAAAACTCATGTATTAAAAAGACTCCTGAGGTCAATAAAGTACCCAACAGTAGTCAGAAGTTAAAATCTGCAACGCCCAAAATAAAGTCAGGTATCAGAAAATTTACTCCGGGATCTAAACAGAGTCATAAAAAGACTCCTCAGAAAGCCGTGATACAGAATAGGGATAGAGTGAGGGTTGAGTTGTTTTCACAAAACCCTTCTAAGGATGAGCCTCATTGCCCGCCACCTCGGGCGGAGCCAGCCCCTGCCCATGTCCCTGTACCAGAGACCCCACTCAACAGGAAAGCCATGCCTGCGTCTTATGTGGCTACACCGTCATACCCTCAGGGTGTGGTCAACAATAGTTCGAAGATATTGTTCAAGACAACAAGTATAAAGGATAAGAAGTACATGTTTATCAAGAAACTTGGCACTGGTGGCTCCAGTGAAGTGTACAAAGTAAGTATTAATTGTTAAATGATATTAATTCTATAAATAGCTTTTTTACAAACACCTTTACACATAATTTTTAACTTGTAGATAAGGTTGGTACTACATCATCTAACTACTCTGAGAAGAAACACTGAAAGTAACTCAGAGGTTGCAGTCTCTTTTAAAGTCCAGAAATAATCATGGTCAGATCATTCACATTCCACATATTCCACAACTTTCACACAACACCATTTACTTCCAAGTTAAGCTTGAGAGCTTTTGTTATGGGTACTAAACATACTTATATATTTCTAAATACATACATATTATAGATAAATTACACCCAGCGTCCCAGACACAGAACAAATAATTGTGCTCATCACACAAATATTTGTCCTGGGTGGGAATCAAACCCACAACCTGACTGCTTTGCCAAAGCAAAGCAGTCAGGGGCACTAACTACTAGACCAACAGGCCAGATCATGTAAGAACCAATGAGATTAGTGCCTGAAATGGAAAGAAGAAAAAAGATATGTGGGGATCAAATCACTCAGCGCAAGCAGTCATGTACCTAAATCAGTAATAGATGATTATGTGGTGAAGTATCCGTGTGTGTTACCCCAGTAAGAAAGTATCTCCTAGAGTTATATGAGTAGAACGTATAGTAGGTGCCCTATCTGCTGTAAATGTGCCCCCAAATAAAAAATGTGTGCCCCCTGTCGTTTTGGAAAAAAACGGAAAAAAACGATTCCTGCTGGGGTAACGTTTTTCTAGCAGGAAAATTCTAAACGAATAATCAGAGAGAGAAGAATTATGCATGGCCAAAGACCTTATATGTGTGCCAAAATGTGCCCCCAAAAATAAAATCTGTGCCCTTTCAGATTTTCGAGATATTGCATTTCCTGCTGGAGTAACGTTTTGATGAATCATATATCTCTAAAACCATTGCATGTACCCCTGTAGAATAAACACACACTAGTAGCTCTTAATGTGTGCCTCTTAGTGCCCCAATTAGATTTCAGAAAATATTTATAGTTTTCAAGTTATCGCAGTTTTATGAAAACCCGAAAAAACATCGCAGCGCTTAAATGAGACTAGGTATAAGTTCGCTGAAAACTGTATTCGGTCCTTCTTGACGCTAATAATAACCATACAAAGCTCAAAACTGTGCATGCATGCGTTTTTGAATAATCTTGCTAAAACTCAAAACATTGGTGTCATAATTTTGGACGGCAAAGTACAAGGAACCGGCTCCATCCCAGATGTGTAGCTGTAAACCAAAATGTTGTGCCTTTAGTCAAAAATATATGGTGAAAATATTCAGTTTGTAATGTTTTGCGTTAAGTAAATATAAACAAAAAACCAAAATATGTAAACCATGGCTGGTTATCCGACCAAATTTGAATAATGGTTAGTAGTACGTAGTGTCTACTAATGCGAAATATTATAGTTGTTACATTAACCTTTCAATCTTGTCAATTAGAGACACAATAGAAAGACAATGACAGCACGGACACCGGTGTCCTCTCTGGGTTTAATAAATTAAGGTTACAAAAAATATAAAACTAAACTATTTATAATTAAAATTGTAAGTAAAAGATTTCTTTTCTTTCAGTTCCTTTAGCGAAAATTGATCCATCATCACTGGTAAAGACAGTACAGACATTCTATATTGCATTAGTATTGTAACATTATTACTAGATTGATAAACAGATAGTTTACTATCAATGGGTCCATGACACACTTCTTGAATTATTATTTCATTCAACCCAACAACAATAAAGCAAGTTGCAAAGTGTTACCCCCATTTAAAAGTTTCAAGTTACAACTTGTCCAATACTATATTTGAAACAGGTTTTTGGTTTTAAGAAATTAAAAACCTGACCTCTTTCAAACATTAGCTTCATGTATAAAACCCCCAAAATGGGTAAAGTAAATTACTTATAACACCTTGTAGACCATGCTATATGCATATATATGTTAACGGCCAACCCCATTTCAGGACAAACTAGTTTTGTCTAGGCTAAACTAGTCTAAACATTATAGTATACCTAGAAAGCCAAAATAAATAGATAAACTGAATAATATATAATGTATTGGAAAATAATCATTTTTTATTATTAAAACTATTGGATAATTGGTAATACAAAAGCCAAGAACAAATTCATTAAAAAATGTTTAGGCCAATATAATGCCACAATTTTATTGATTAGACCATTCTCTAAGCTGATCCCATTTGTTTCCTTGCAGGTGTTAGAAGTAGGCACTTCATGTGAGTATGCAGTGAAGTGCGTGTACCTGGCTACTGACCAGGAGTTAGCCCAGGGGTACATCAATGAAGTGCGGCTGCTGCGAGAGTTGCAGAACTCTGATAGAGTCATCAGGCTGTTTGATTAGTAAGCTACCTGCATTTAATCATTAGATCATTTCTCTGTAATTTTATGCCACTGTTTAAAAATTTAAAGGGAATTAGAAATTAAGTTTACCTCTTCCTGTTATGAGTTGATTTTTAAAAATTGGAATGATATGTCAGCAAATAAAAATATGTTGTGTTATGGGTACTAAACAGCTGATAAACATACTTTTATATTTCTAAATACATACAACAAATTATAGATAAATTACACCCAGACACAGAACAGATGATTGTGCTCATCATACAAACCTTTGCCCTTGGTGATAATTGAACCCACAACCCCCAGCATAGCAGTCAGGGACACAAACTAATAGACCAACAGGCCAGTCTAGGCCAGTATCAGTCAGTTAAGTCTTTTAATAGCTTCACTATAATGACGACTTTCGTAATTTATATTACCATAAATAACATAACATGTAGGTATGAATATAAACGAAACAAAACAAGTATGTAAGAATCGTGCTAGATGGCGCTCTGTAGTTTCTACCTACTCCTATGGGAAAAAGGGCGTGAGTTTATGTATGCATGTATGTTAATAACTAGCTACGAAAAACTTCATCCATCAGCACAAAGTTCGTATTTGACCGTTTATTCCTTTTCTAAATTACTTAATAATACCACAGTGAGTACGACCGCACCAATCAGTTCCTGCGCATGGTGCTGGAGGTGGGAGAGACGGACCTGTCCTCGTTCCTGAAGGCGCGCGGCGCCGGCCTGCCGCCCGCGCTCGTGTTACATTACTGGGAGGAGATGCTACATGCTGTGCATTATATTCATGAACATGGTAAGAAACCACTAAGTTTGATGGCTTTAAATGCAGTACGACTTTCAATGACAACCAGTTTCAGACGCTCTCTAAACAGACACTGCGCCGATCATCTATCTTTAATGTACTTACAATGCTTGTGCCTCATATAAATATTTGAACTACTTAAAAGTCCAATTCATCAGAAATTGTTACCACCAGTATTTACCTGCATTCTGGCAAATAAGACATTAGTAAAATGCATTCATGTTCTGGTTGATTAAGACGAGATTATTGAAGCCAGAGGATTAATACCAACACCAACGTTATATAAATTGTACACATGATTATGTAGATAGTTCGCAATAAACGTGTTGACTTCATTATTTTGCTTATGCAAACGTAACAAGAGATGAAAAGAAGGCGTAGGTTTTACCAACTTTTAATACCTGATCATCTATTTCTTCCCTCTCTATACGTCAACAGAAACTTAGCAAGCTTGAGACTTACATTTTATGATCACGACTTCTCTCGCTAAAGGTCAACAAAAGCTTAGGAAGCCTGAGCATTAAATTTTATGTTCTTCAGCCTTTTATCGTAATAATTATATCACCAGGCGTAATCCACGCGGATCTAAAGCCAGCGAACTTCCTCCTGGTATGCGGGCGGCTAAAGCTGATAGACTTCGGGATCGCGTCGGCCATCAGTTCCGACGCGACGTCCGTGGTGCGCTCGCAGGCCACCGGGACGTACTCCTACATCAGCCCTGAGGCGCTCATGGGCGGGGCTGGAGGGTATGGCGTCGCTAATGGCGATGGTAGTGCTCCTATAAAGGTAGGCAGCGTTTTTTATTATCTGCATTACATTAATAATATGTTTTTTTTTACATTACTTGGTTTATGCGTCGATCAAATTGATCCTTTAGGTAGTTTACACTCTTGGCGCAGTAGCTGACCGATTAGCTTCTGCGCTACGTGTCGATGGTTCGATTCCCGCACGGAAGAAATATTTGTCAAGAGATGTTTTTTCCAGTCTAGCTGTTGGTGTGTGTGTTTGTGTGTCTGTGTTAAAGTGCTTGTAAACCGAAATTACTTGTGTGTTTGAAAAAAACACTTCGATTATATCTCTAATGAAAATAAAGTACTTAAAGTTTTTCACCTTGACTGCGGGCGCTATCGTCTACGCCAAGCCGCCAGTGCGGACGGCCGCACACCTGCTGCGAGAGCCGCACAGCCGTAACGGATGGTCGAAAAACAATACGCCAGTGCGGATATAGCGCTAAGTGTATTTTAATCCTCCAGTGCGGCAAAACACAGGCTTTTGTGTTTTTTTACAAATGTAACAAGTTACTTCGAAAATGACCATCCTACACAATAGGACCCTCAGACTAACACAATAGGGTTTAAAATCCTTTGTGAACATCTGGCATCTTAATTGCTAAAGTGAAATAAAACAACATTGCGAATTTCAATTTAATCTCTAACACAATAAGGTTTAGGATCCTTTGTGGACCTGGCATACCGGTCATAAAAAGCTTAATTATACAATATTTTCACCTTGTGATTTTTGTAATTTTATAAGAAATTCTAGTGAAACCCTTACTGGTTCTGTATTTTAAATAATAAATACTCATTGACTTGAAACTTGAAATTATCATACGTCTAAACAGACGTGAAAACTCACAGCAGTTGCGAGAACCGCACTCACGGCATAATTAAATTTTACACGCTGGGCGTGATTTGCCGCACAGCCGTATTGGAAAATATGAAATCACAACCGGTGTGCGCGAGCCGCACTGGCGTTCCGGCGGCGATAACACAGCGTATGTGAGTCCCGCAGTCAAGGAGTTAAGAAATCTACAGACAAACGAAACACGAGTTTTAAACAGACTTTTTTTTGTTTTGTAGATCTCGTTCCGCTCGGACGTGTGGTCTCTGGGCTGCATCTTGTACAGCATGGTGTACGGGCGCACCCCGTTCGGCCACATTCCTAACCTCGCCAAGCTGGCCGCCATTCTGGACCCCAATCATCGGATCGACTATCCGCCCGTTGAGCGTGAGTATACATTACAGTAACGTTGTAATATGCAAAAAAATATTTATTGTGTAGTATAATACTTTTAATGACTGATTGTAGTGTCAATCTTTAGGATAAGCAACATACTTTCTTGCTGTTGAACTTTGACAGGGTTTGTTTTTTGTTTTTATGATAATTTTAGCTGCTCTGGTAAACTTTGTTTCGCTAGAATCAATTCATTGGTTTTATTTAGTTATTAGTTTACGTCCAATTCTCAGACCTAAATATACACACAAAATTTCATAAAAAATAGTTAAGTTGTTTCGGAGGAGTGTGAGTGTAAGCCATTTTAAATATTAGATGTCACTCATTTAATACTCTTACACATGATGACACAAGACCAATGTGTACTTCAATCTTGTTGCCTTGAATAATTATCTTCACGTCATTTTCGCCCCCACAGACCTCCCTCCATCACTGATCGCAGCACTGAAGTGGTGCCTGACGTACAACGCCCGCGCGCGACCGTCGGTGCGCGAGCTGCTGACCATCCCGTACTTGCAGCCTGCTAAGGGGACTCTGCCCCAACAGTTGCTTGACAAGATCCAGCCGTACGTCACACAACAAGAGTACAGATTACTGCAGCGGGCGCAACTTTAGCACTAGGTAACTCACGATGTAAAAGTTTATCTTAGAAATGAAATTTTGCACATGAAGCCTACTCTAACATTGTTGGAGAAACTTTAAATCAGAAACACTTCGTATTGTAGAAGTTCCTCTTTTGCTAGAATTAGATCTCATTCTTTTGTGAATAGATTAATTCCAGTTTGGATCATTTGTACTATACTTTTCTGTTCGTCTTACAGCTTACCCTGTCTTGAGAACGTGAAAATATTTAGTTGAATTTCAGTAATAGTGGCTTTTTTTTTCACCATAATATTGTGTCGTTGTAAATATAATACATTGTCTGTTGTGTGCAGTAAACTACTCGCCTAGACGGCGATTACATGATTTATAACTAAATTGTAGCAATATAATAATCTTCAAAATTCTTGTAATCTAGGACAGTAAATTTTCGAAAATGCTCTTGTATGTAATACCAAAGTATTTAACTTCTTGTAAATATGTAAAATACTAATTTTGTTTTTGCTTTGTTACTAATAAAAATACTTAACATATTAAACCTTCACCATTTGGTGATGTTAACAAAATTAATATAACTAAAAATGTAGCCTGTAATTTGTATTGAGAAACTTGTATAATACGAATAATATTAATGTATTACAGATAATTTATTACATAAATAATGGACTGTATAAATGGACCACTGACTTTTATTGGAAAATAAACAAATTAATTTGGGAATAAATATTTATTGAAAAGTTAATAATTGGAGAATACAAAAAATAAATAGCATCTTAGCGTAATTAGCATTAAATGAATAATAAAATAAGATTTATTCATCTTAGCTTACAACACTATCTAGCAAATAATGATAATGTTTTATGAAATGCAAGAAGGTCAACATTAAAAATTCAAAGACAAGTAACGGATTATAAAACGGATTACCGACTAGTAAGTTGCAGAGACTGGTGGCTTCGTATTTCTCTGCTCGCATCAGAGAAAAGGAATTCTCACCCTTACTACACATACCATAAGGTACAGAGCGACTGCGCTATTAGCGTGACGATACTGCGTTATTCGTCTGGTGTGCGCGCTTGCTCGAACTACGAACACAAGCACATTCTTCCGAAACGACAACGCACTGGCATCAGTTTATTATGACATTATATTACTAACTTTTCAAATACACTGACTCTAAAGCTACCATACGAATTGTTTGAAATGCTTTTTCTTATTCAGTCTATATAATTTTGGAATAATGAGACATTGAAATAGTGCTATATAAATAGTAATGCAAGATGATCGCGCGGACAGCCGCGCAGTACTCGCGCGTGAGGTGGGAACACGGCACAAAATTAAAAAACAAAATTTTCTTTTTGATTTTAATGCGTTATGTAATAATAAAGCTAGGCAGTACTGCGCGGGCGTCCGGCACGTGCGGACGTGCGCAGTGCGTGCTTAGTTCTGGAAGAGTGTGCGCGTGAAGTCGATGTAATCGAGCGCGTTGGGTATGGGACGCTCCGTCTTGGCTTCGACGAAGGGTTTCATGCGAGCGACGCAGTAGTCCGCCATCTCCTTGGTAAGGTTCTGTGAATAAAACAACAGGTTAGCTGTGTGCTAGGGTGAGTAAGTTCCGCTTTATATGTTGAAGCATTACTCACGGCGTAGAGCTCGTCCTTGGTGACGTAGGCGCGGTCCTGGTGCGCCGTGATGGCTCGGAAGGCGTTCTCTATCTCCTCGGACGAATGTACGTTCTCTGTCTCCTTGCTGATCATGAACGCCATGTACTCTTGGAGGGATACCTGGCCGTCGCGGTTCGGGTCTACCACATCTGGAAGAAATACATATTTTATTAAAAATCTGAATACTGAAGATATCATGTAAACTGGTCTTATTAATCCCAAGAACTTAACAAGGCCGTTAGTGCACCTTACGAGGCTCCCACGCTGCTTTTCGACCTGTTAAACTTGGCAATTCTTTGCTTCTTTCTCCTGCGTTCTTATTCTAACCTACATGGTCATTTTTGCGTATACTCACTAAGAATAGCCTCGAACTCTGGGTCAGGCTGTCCCTCCTCGACCATGGGCAGGTCGTACCCGAGGGCGCGCAGGCACGACTTGAACTCGTGGTGGTTGAGGCGGCCGGAGCGGTCCTTGTCGAAGTGCTTGAACATCATCGAGAACTCCTTCAGAGCATCCTCGCTTACACCTGACAAGAAGACACGAACGATATGTTATAAAAATATTACGTATAAATAAAAAGGAAAATTGACTTTCGCTTGGTAGGTAATTTCTTACAAAATTACATTTGAATATGCACTTATACGAATAGGCAGCCTCGCTTATTTACGATACAAATGGTCATATTAAACGAATGTATTTAAACACCTCATTAGGGTATGACTACACTGTACAGTCGAGTTCATTAATATATTGGCCCTTTCAGGCTTCAAAAATATATGACCGTCAAAAAAAAACAAAACATTGTGACAACTAAAGCATCATTAAATTGTGGTCAAGATTTAGATTCATTAATATGTGACTGGTTTTTCTCAGTAACATGTATACAGCCAAAAGCACATTATTATATGAACAACATTAAGATCAAATTATCTGAACATTGTAGGATTCACAATTATGTATGCACACATCAAAGACATTCAATAAACTATAAATCTCTTTGGCACACATAAATACAATAATATCTAAACAAGTAAATGTAATTCAAATTCAACCTTATTACTTACGTTATAAAGATAATTTTACTCTGAATGATGAATCTTAAAATTGCATGGTCAAGAAGTTTGCTACATCATTTATCACTGGCTAGATTAAATTCAAATGATGTTAAATGTTTTTCTAATAAAATTATAACTGACGCACATGTCATTCAACGATTGAAAGACACTCATTTAAAAAACAAACGCAAACGCGCTTAAAACAATGGAAACTACTGTCATTTCTGTAACAATGTAAACTAGATCTTATTTGTTCGAGCAAATAATTGACTTTCCCATGCATGTAGAGATAATTAAGAAGCTTTTCCTGCTCATTATAAAAGCCAATACTATATTTTTGAAAAGGGTGATCACATATTTTTGCCTAATGCACAGCATATATTATTGAACCGTTCATGATCACATATTATTGAACTGTTCATGATCACATATTATTGCACAATGCACAGCATATATTATTGAACGGTTCACATGAGGACATATTTTTGATCTATAGGTTCTATAGAATTTATTGAGCTTTCCAACGCTCACAATATTTTGAATCCTTGACAGTGCCAATATATTAATGAACTCGACTGTACATAAGTATCATTTTGTAGCATCTAATAAACCTAAGCTATGTAAATAAGTGTTGTGATTTCCTCAAAAAGTATGTCTGTTTGTAATTGTTTTGATTATTGGGGGTGCAGGAAGTTTGTTCCATCCCAGGACACCACCACCACTTCTTCCCAGCAAAACACTGGAAAGTGGCGAAGGGCGGTCTATTTGGGGGACTGTCATATGTCATTTTGACATTTAAAAGTGTTGAGCCTAGTTTTTGAGTTTTTTTTTACTATGCTACCGGAACTGATGTATGAACTTACCAGAGTGGTTCCTGGCCTGTATCTGCTGCTCCAGATTGTGCTGCATGCGCATGGACAGCTGGTCGAGCTGGTCCCACTGCTGCGCCAGGCCCACCGTGCTGTGCTCAGTGTACCGGTTGTCCAAGATCAGGTGCTCCTCAAGTGCTGCGCCTGGCGACATAAAAACAAACATTACAACATTGTTTCTTTATAATTTCACGATTATTAAATCTGTTCGTTCTTGTTTCTTATTAATACACTTTTACACGCAAAAGGTTCAATTTATATTTACGTTTATTGAACGTCGAAATACAACAAACCAGGAGGTCTTTTGACTTTGACAGATCTAGTCTAGAGACCTGCTAAAAGACAATTTCGGTATAAAAGAAAACTTGAAAAATCTTAATATTTAACAACCAAGTAAATTAGAAGACTGGAAGAAATATGGGCCATGAAAACACAACTCACTGTTGGTGGAGTAAAGTGTCTAAGTCTACTATTTACATACCCAATTCTTCAAGGCGTCGCAGATCAGCCCTGCGCGCACGCACCTCTCCGGCACGTTGACGCAAAGTGGCTAACTGTTGCTCCAGCGAACCGGTGCCTTCCATCATTGATGTGCTGTTTGAAAGTACAAAAGCATTGATTAATTTATAATAATAACACTCCCGACCGAATATTGATCACGACAGAGACAATCCTAGTACGTAGGAGATAAGGCGTGTGCGCAAATACAAGTGAGCTCCCCCTCCCTCAATCACAACATCTAAAAGTGTTTGTTAACTTCAGTAAACAGTGAATTAGTAAATTTTAAAGAAAATTAATTAACATCCATAATGTTAAATTAGTTGTATTATGAACCTATTTATGTACAGCTATTATTTCTGTTGGTGACATATAGGTGACAGTATGTCATATAATTTAACAGTATATAGAAAGCCAATCATTAAGCTTAACGGTACAGACAGACATCAAGAATGTATGTGTATGTACAACAACGACTTGTCAAAGGCTACCCTTTTTTACCTCCTTCAATAAACAGTAGAATTTATTGATCATATTATACTTTTGTCAAGTCGTAAATCATTGTACAATATTTTAGTAGATACACATATTCTGAATACGTTACCCGTCCCAGCCTAGCAGCCGTAACCTGTTTACCAATCAATCAATATGTTACCATCTCTAATTTTACACAATTTTGAACACGACTGAATATTGCTGACTGACGTTTTCGGAAAATTTCAGAAACTGTGCTATATTATTTAGTGCTGGGAAGGCTTGCCTGATACATGGCGATATTGCATTGTATGGTGAGTGCAAAATCAATAATATACCAATATTTTTATAAATTCAAACTTAGTTTAGTAAAATGACTGACTAGAAAGTCAGTCACAATAAGAACATTATTGAGGTAAATGTTTTAGAAACTTCAAATTGAACTTTACTGGGTTAGACATGTTAATTTCTGAAATAAATCTACAATCTGACCACAATTTATTAGGATGTCTTTCCAATGATGACGACCTCTATGAATTTGCCGTCATCTCAGAAGGTAAGAAATTGTGGAAATGTAATCGGTTTGCCAAGTGCCACGGAGCTTTTAATTTCCTATGTGGGCAGCATATAATAATTAAGAAAACGGTGTGACAAGAAAAGCCTTTAGAAATGATATCGGTATTTTCACTTTCGAAAATAAACTTATAGTTTAGAAGCCGTGCTTGTGATACATACCGTGTCTCGGTAAGCCACTGGTGGAAGGTGTTGGCGTGCTTGGCGAACTCCTTGCGCAACTTGTCGTTCTCCTCCTGGCGGTGCGCCTCCTTCGTCAGCTCTACGTCGCGCTCGGCTGCACACACACGACAGTACATTAATTTCGAAACAGTGAACAAGTACTGGTTTTTTTTTAAAGGTCGTTGGCGACACACAAGCTATCAGGGGCTCGAGTCTGCTATTGCAATCGTGTCTCAATGACCGGTCATTGATCGAATATTTGACAACTTTGACAGTTTTTGTATGGGAAATGTGTCATAAGTTTGACGTTATACGTCAAAAATCGATCTTTGACCGGTCATTGAGACACGATTGCAATAGCAGACTCGACCCCCTGATTGATAGTAAGGATTATCCCTCCTATGTGTATGCGTATATAAGACAGAAGGTAACCCAGAAGCGCTGCTACAGACAGGGTAGGGTTTTTATAACACCAAATTACATAATTCGGTATTTAAATGTATTTTTTACCGCACTGTCATCACTATGAAAATTATGGCCGATTTCATCTTTCCCTTTTACTAAGTACTTTTTACTATAATGTGATAGTTTTGGCGATGGGACTAACCGATGATCTTGCGCAAGTTGCGCCAGGTCTCCTCAAGAGCCTCCATGGTAAACCAGGTGTACGGGTTGGCGCCAACGTTGAACGACTTGATCTGCTCGTCCAAAGCTGCGAGGGCTTCGAAGTCGCTTTGTGCTGATGAGAGTGATGCCTGATCGAAGAAAAGAATTAGTGAATTTTGTTTTTTGGTGTATTCTAGAAATATTAACTAATTTATATATACACAGTTTATTACAGTTCCATCTAATCTCATCATCATCGTATATTCTTCTAATTAGTAACTTACAAGCCAATAAATGGTCATTATTATGAATAATACAATATTGTTGAGTACTCACTTGGAACTGCGCGTGCGCATCTCTCAGCGCGCGGATCTCCTCGATGGAGTTGCAGCGCACGGGGTCCGTAAGGTCCTCCTCCGCGTTCTCGAACCACGAGTTGAATGCAGACGCCTGGAGGGACACACGGGAACTTTGTAATTACGTGGGTACTGACTGAAGTCAATAGATTTATTCTTTCGACCGCTACAATTGTTCCTTTATTGCATAATATACATTATTAAATCACTGCTATTTCAAGATGTTTTAACGAAGTTCAATATTATGTAACCAAAACAATGATTCTTATATTCAGTTTTCTTTTTAATGTGGAGGCAAAAATTGGGTAAATATTACTATATATTTTACTGTTCATTATTATATTATATATTTGAAACTGGTCTAATTTGAGGCAGTTATTCTGTCAAGACATCTTAAACCAATGGTGACGACGTGTTCTACAGTAGAGACTGCGAATTGGCAAATGTAAGGTATGGTGACCTTAGGTTAAATTTAGCGGTTTGCCGAGAATCGAAAAAATAGAAATAATTTTTGAAGAGGCCTGTGATCTGTTTTTTTTTTAAATATAACATGGTCGAAAGGTGTCTACCTTTTTGGCAAAGGTGAGGTACAGCTCCTCGATCTGCCGGAACTGGTCCTGCAGCTGCAGCAGCCTCTGCTTGCGCGCGGCCGAGTCGGCCAGCAGGCGCTGCCAGCGCGCGATGACGTCACCGTGACGCTTCACGATGGCGGGAGTTTGTTCGTGGTTCGCGGCGACCAGCTGCTCCTTGAGGGAGGTGATGTTCTGGATGCCTTCGTGCTCAAAAGCGGCTAGACCTGTAGGAAGAAAGTATTTACTTCAAAAACTACATCAAAATCTGTAGATTGAGAGCTATGAGGCTACTGACAGCATGCCGAATGTTTTTTGTATTCCTAATAAAAGGAATATTGAACAACGCTCACCTATCTTAGTGTTACATCTTATTTTATGTAACTGCAATCTTAATTTAACTTCTCTTTACTCAGACACACGTGAAACAAATAACCCTTATTATTGCGTTTGGGGTTAAAATTAGATAAAACAAATACTTTTCCCTTATCCCAGTTATTATACGCCCCAAGAACCAGAAATAAACAAATAGTCTGTATCTTAATGTTTATGACACTATTTTAGAAATCATTTGGTTAGTGGAACTTCTATTGGCATGTTATAATCAGTGCTACTGTTTTCACGTTCAGCAATCACTTTATTCACATCCAAAACTGAGATAATACAGCTACCAAAAACAAATGTAAATTAGCCTGTCTTTCAAAATTTAATTATAGAGCTATTGTTCCTATAACAACTCTTTGGAAGTCATGTAGATAGGCTACTGACCAGCATCGAAGGTGTCCTGCTTGGTGAGCAGAGTCTGCACAGTGGACAGGTCTCGTCCGAACTCGTCCGACCGCACATGGGTCTCCTTGTCCGCGATCCAGGACTCCACCACGTCGGCCTTCCACAGAAGCTGCAGGTACAGCGAGTTGTCCACCAGAGCTGCCTTGCGACGGGCTGCGAGGCCGGTCAGCTTCTCCAGTTTAGCCTGGTGGGAGAAGAGAACAACGTTATTTTCTTTTCTTTTTTGCCAGCAACACTATATTTATATATTTATTTATATCATTAGATTTATGAAAAGGCCTTACACGTCCAATAAATAAGTAAAGTCTTTGAAATAAATTGAGTTTAACACTTTCGGTGCGATTGAAAGTAAATTGAGTAACAAAACATCCAGAAATCTTTACAAACTGTCTCATTTACAATATTAGTAGAATATCGACTGATGGTTTATTGATGGTGGGATATTGGCTTATGGTTTGCTCCTAATCCTAGTTAATTCCTTACTGTAGTACAGTAGATAATTTACCTGCAGAGCCCTGATGCGGTGCGCCAGTGCGTCAGCGTGCAGGTTGCCGGCCGCCAGCAGGCGCTCGCCGTCGGCGGACAGGTCGCGCACGCGCTCTCCGCGCGCGGCCAGCTCGGCCTCCAGCGCTTCGTGCTTCTTCAGCAGGCCCTGGACGGCGGCCATACTGTCGCCGCATTCTCCGACCACTACTAGTTGTTGTTTCTCGCTGCGGAAGATACGTGTTCGTTAATCAAGTATTCCGGTGGTAAATTTTCAAAGATTGATAAAAAGTCCCTTAAAAATACCTGATTTAGTAGATCATTATAAAAAAATTGCTACATTAACCGTAGTTTCTCGCTAAGACCATAAAATGGCCAGTGTAAGACTAAATCACACTTTTCCATTATTTTTTAATAATATTTAAGCCAAAAACTTTATTACTAAGTAGATTATTTGTAATCTTTCAAAACTTAAGCTATCCCCACCTAATCCAGGCCTCCTCCTCATCCACTTTCGCCAGGAACTGCTGGTAAGCAAGCGACTGCTGCAGCTTGGCTCCTCTCTCAGCTGCAAGCGCCTGCAGCTCATCCCAAGCCAAGGACAGTGCCTTGAGCCTCTGTTCGATCTCAGGCACTCCTAAGTTGGAGACGTCCATGAGTTTCTCCCCGGCTTCCTGCACGGCTTGGATGGCAGGCTCGTGGCTGGCCAGCTCGGCTTCGAGACGCTTGTGTTTCTTCAGCAGGTTTTGGACACCGGTTAAGTCGCGGCCGTAGTCGTCTGAAGCGACAAGGAGCTTCTTTTCCCTGTAGAATAGTAAGTGATTAGTATTGTAATTAGCTTTATTTTACCTGAATGCAAAGAAGGATTATGTCGTATGTAGAAGTTTTTTTTTCTATTTGAAAACACGATGACGATTCTATGACAAGTTTGTATTTTGTTGTGTTTCATGGGATGTTTAAGCGCGCATTGAAGGACTACTTTCTGCATAAAAAAGCAGCTCGAGACTAGAGAAAGATCTGCATAGACGCTAAAATCCGAGTAATTTATGAAAATGTGAGTGTGATTAAAAAAGTTAAGCCGCGCTGTAGAACATTGTCTTTGTCACACATACCTGTGTGAGTCTTTTATCCTTTATTAAAAGAAAGAAGTTGGGTTCTTTCTTTCTTTCTTTTCTTCTTCTTTATTGAGTATTGATTATTGTGTTCTTAACTCCCTTAAATGAACTCATTATAGGTTATACTTAAATTACTCATTAGTCCTGAAGGCTAGACTGTAAATAATTATCAAGAACCTGGTTCCTTTTAATAAAGGATAAAAGACTAGTACACTTGTATACTGACTTGATCCAGGACTCCTCGTCGGCGATGTCGCGGAAGAACTGGTGCAGCGTGTTGGCCTCGTGCAGGCGCGCGCGGCGATGCGCGGCCAGGTTGCGCACGCGCTCGAAGCGCTCGTTGATGGCGGCGCGGCGCGAGCCGATGCCCGCGCTGTCGAACTGTCCCGACGACACCAGCGCGTCCGCCTGCGCGTTCATGTCTGCGGGTGGACATGCATAGTCTCGTCTAAGGTGTTCATAGTTATACACACGCCTGGTGAACTAGAGAGCTTAACCTATTCGTTATATATAACGCTAAGGAGAGTGAGGTATACACAGTTCAACATATTTAAACTATGTAATGGAACTGAGGATCTCAACACACCGTACACCTTATCATATATTGAACCTGTAATAGTCTGTAGAGTTATTGCCAAATTTAAATTTCAATGCGCCATGTAAAGCATTTCATTTTAATTCACCACGAATACGTGTACCTCATTCATGTTCGAATTATAGGCAGAATAGTTATATTGTTACACAAAACAGACAACTAACAAACAGACATTTTAATGATATGAGCAAGGCATTGAATTAGAAAAGCTATGGAAACGTAATTCTCATACAAATAACGCTTCAATTTTGGTTCCATTTACGCAAACAACTGACACACTATAATAGACGAAGCTAGTGCGCGATTGGGTGCATCAAGGTCACTGGGCGGAGTCAAGATGACAGCGAGCCGAGCGTGGATGGTGTTATGCAGTAGATACTTAGCTAAATTAAATTATTTGTGTATATTTAACAATGACTTTTTTAATGAATTCCGACAGAATATAAATGTAAATTATCTATATACAATACATACATACAAATTATATTGATACTTCTATACTATTGTTTCTTTTTAATCAATACTCAATATATTTATTGCATTCCACAATGTGAACTTAGGTGGTAGGTACGTAAGGATATAATAATAATATGCATCATTGTGGGCCCTGTCGGGCATAACAATAGTATAAAAATTAGGAGAATTACGAGGAGGGCTATTATAAATATTTAAAAATTTTATATTAATCTCTACTACTATTTTAATTGACATTATTAAAGTGCTTGTGGAGTGTATTTTCAGCTTAGAGCTTGGTATGTTTAGTCTATTTTTGTGTCGTAGTGTGTAGTGAGTCTGTATGTGGTCGCGTGTAGTAAACAGTTTTTGATTGTTTCTGACAAATTTGCACAATTCCAATATATATGTCGCGGCAAGCGATATTCTTGAATAATAAGTTGTGAAGTTGATTAACTTAGTACAGAGTCTATGGTGACCAGCGTGACGTTACTTGTCATTTGAAAATGGCGCGAATGTGTTTTCGGTAATGTCACGTGGACAGAGTCGTGCTCGTGCGTGGGAGCTGGGCGGAGCTCAGATTGATTTGAGGCACCGACGAAGACACACATCCAGTACGAAACTGTCAGTTACCTAGATTTGAGTTGTTTTGTGATTAAGATTGTTAAGTGAGGTTATTACTGCAATGAAGATTGCTATTCTACGTTATGAACTCTGTACCACGAAACCCCCATCGGTGTCAGCTCATCGCTCAGCCATCGCTGGCGGCGACATATATATACAAGGAAGTGTTAAAATTTTATGTTCTTGGAAATGGGGTATGCAGGTCTTCTTTGTAGTGTGAAGTGTTGGTGCATCTGTGCTATTTCTCCATAATATTACGCCATAGTTTAACCATGCGTATGCATAGGCATAATACGTAACCAGAGCAGTGGGGAGATTTGTTGTTTTTTTATTTCACTAATTAATATTACTATTTATTTAGCAAATCAACACGTCTTTTACATTTAAAAAAATATAGTCTATGTACCTAAATATTACTAGGCACATGTATATGTTATCACCTGGATAAGACCGTAGGACACCTTCTATCCCAAAATTCCTTAATCAGGTATTGGTACGAGTAATTAGGTATAAATGCAAGATATATCAAAATTGGTTTAGAAGTTTTCAAGATATCACTTTAAAGCGGTCGATGAAGAGAAATAAAATTCGGATAAAGTAAAAATATATTTATTGACAAATTAAAAATTTTAACAATAATAATTATTATTATTATGTGCCTGTTGTGTCCCATTACAAGGCAGAGGCTTCCCTTCCGTCCTTCCACTCATCGCGGTTTGTTGCAATGTTAGTTTAAACGAGTGTTAACAATAAGTGAAAGTGAAAATCATTTATTTCAATTTAATTTACAAAAAACAAGGTAGGTATTTTTGAAATTTCTAACAGTAATTAGTAAGAAAGGTGAAGCTCAACGGACAACAGCCCATTCTAAATAGTCGCTTCTTATGGTTACTCTTTTTCAATAATAAATAGGTATATTTTGGTACAAACTTCATTCTAAAAATGACTTATAGTGACTTGAGAACCGTGTCACTACAATAAAAAAATACCTTCCTCGAAATTAATTAACTTGCTTATGTTTGTGAGCCTTAATATTCACGGAAATATTATTTGTTGATACTCCGTCTTGTCCTTCTTCTGGTTAAAATTGATACGTTAAAATTTTATTTAAACATTTAATGATAAGCTGGTAAGTGTACTGGAATTACACGCCTTACCATAGACTTGAACTTTAATACAATGTTAAATCTACTACTACTTTACTTCGTAAACTATTTTCTGATCTAAACAGAAGTTAATGACCATAATTTATTACCATTATTCTGTCTGCGGACGCAACCGTTCCTTCTTCTATGAACCATCTAAAAAGACCAAAAATAAGGTTAATGACGACACAAAAAATAATAATAATTAAAATTAAACCTTTGATATGAAAATTATTTACCGTGCAAATAGGTACTGCAGATTTATTCAACAAGCGATTACCCTTACTCGACAGATACATGTCTTGAGCATCAAAATGTATGGAGCACACCTTACTGAATCTATTTGGTGCCCAATCTTCCTGTCTTCTTTCTAAACGAACAGCTTTTATCCACAACAGTCGCTTTAGTTCATTTTTAGGAAAACTGAAAATATTACAACGACAATTAATCGGTAATTACTGTTTATATAATGTTCGTGTATTCAAAATAACCCACAAGCTTATGTTTGTCAAAAAATAAAATTTACTTATTTACAAAAACAAAAATCCAAAAAGAATAATTAATTGGGCTGGTTACGAGCACTTATTGCATAACACCGGCCACAATGAATTACTCGTTAGTGTTTTAATCACATTTGTATTTATTAGTATACATAATATTTAAATGCTATACTCTAACCGCTTAATAACTCGCCAATAAGGGAAAATCCAGACACAATTTAGAATTGCCTATTTTTAGGCTGACTAAATAAACCTATTTTTTGGTTATAGTGTCAATGTCATTCAAATATTTGTTAGAACTGGTAAAACAGTAAATAAAAGGATTTCTTTTTACTCACCAATGAAACTTATTCGAGTATCACTTTTCCGCCTTTCTTTGCATTTTTTGCACCAATTTACTACACAAGAAGTCATTTTTTTATAATTCCACCAATGTTTTTATCCAAATAATGAAACGTCAAACGCTTTGATCAATGCGACCTTCCGTCACTGAGTGCGCAGTAGACTAGTTCTCAAAAAAGACGTACTTTTAAAGCCCCGCCTACTTAGACGTACTATTCGTGGTGCCACTTTTTGAGTGCAATGCTGTTTCCATAGCTTTTCTAATTCAATGGAGCAAGGAGTATGATTTTGATCCATTCACAATTAGTATGAATTCGGCCAGAAGGTACTGCAGTCTCAAATTTTTCAAATAGCAGAGGTTACTTTATTTGTTTAAATTAATTTCTCTATTATTTCAGTCATATAATATATTTTAATTTTATTTGTAACCTCTCACTGGTGGCCTCTTTTTGTTTTGTGCTCATACATATTTTTATCTTAAGTCTATACGTGAGAGAGAATAGAATAGAATATCGTGAGAGTTTGGAATTGGCTTTTTGGTGACTATGATTTCTTTTTTTCTCTTTTGAGGTTGGTTCAAAGTGGCTTTGTAAATAAAAACCACAACAACCAGGACCTAAACAGCAATTTTGCTCTATAACCATACCTTATATCTGATAGAAGCTGGGTAAACGATGGATAAATGTTTTGGCAGTGATTGATAGTTATGGGTAAACGATGAATAAATGTTTTGGCAGTGATTGATAGTTATTTATAGTGCATGATTGACAGTATATAGTAACTACTATTAGTTTGTACAGCAAAAACGAAATATTATAAGAAAAATTTTAATTGTATTGGAAGGTTTGCTTTGCGACTTTGTATAGCTGTTATAGTCAGCCTCTTACATGAGGTCCAGAATCGGAATTTAACATAAAAATTGTCGTGTCTCACCATTAATCCTGTCCTCGTGGGCCTGGATGTCGGCTTCCACGAGCTGGTGCTTCTTCATGAGATTCTGTACGGACGCCAAGTCCTTGCCCGAGTCTTCGGACGTCAACAGGCTTTCAACCTAAAATATAAGTTCAGTATTAAAGAACGAACATGGTGAATATTTTCCCCATGGTAATTTTCCTTTGAAAAGAACATACTTCAGCAATAAAAAAACCCGCTAAAATATGTACAATATATATATAGTCTCAATATTGTTTACAACAACATTTTGGCACACAAGTGCCACACCTTCCAACCTCAAGACCACAAGGCCAGTTGAAAACAAGCAACTAGTTCTAGTAATAGGTTCTTTCTTTCTAGGATCATAGGCAGGTTGAGTAGGATCATTTGTTCTGTGTATGTAATTCATCTATAATATATATGTATTAAGATCTATATAAGTATGTTTATCAGTTGTTTAATATCCATACCACAAGCTCTGCTTAACTTGGGACTACATGGCGCTGTGTGAAAGTAGTGGAATTTATAAATTCTAGATGACTATTTAATGTATTTTTGTTTTTCACTATTTTTTGTGTGTTACTGTTTAATCTTGGAAATGTGTTATGTAAATCGTTCAAGTAAACGATCATCATAAATGTATGTGTATAAGAGATAGTGTTTACCTCTCCGAGCCAGAAGTCGAGATCCTTGACGGCGGCGATGTATGTGCGTTGTTTGTTGGCCTCCTTCAGCTTGAGCGACTTCTCAGTCGTCTTCTGCGTCAGGAACTCCCACTGGTCTGCGATGGACGCTAAGCGAGCCTAACGGGAGAACAAGAATTACGTATTTGCTTTATTAAACATACATACATCAGAGAAACTGTACATCATGGTCAAAATATAAGATTTAATTGACGTTATAAAACATGCCTCTGTCAACATATGGATAAATTACACAATTAATTTGACCACTGATATTATAAACCTATAAAATAGCAATTTAAGTGTCTGAGATTGTATTACAAAAGCGTCTTTTAAAAATAAAATACGCGTTAAGTATATTTAAAAACATAGTCATGTAAAGGTTACGGCTTTGCCTAGAACTGGGAGATCCTGGCTACGCTTAGCTGGATTATATCCAACAGTAGTCGTCTTTTGTCTAAGATGTAGAACAAGTATATGTGTACCTGCACGGCGTCTTCACTTCCACTGCACTGTCCGCGCTGCACGAGGTTGCCTCCCATAGCCAGTACTGACTGGATACGTTCAGCGTTGGCAGCCAGTTCCGCCTCGAAGGCCTGGTGCTTCTGGTGCTTCGATTGGATGTTAGCGGGGTCCTGCGGAGAAATGCGAGTTAGTATACTGCAAAGGACAATACTACTACTACAAGGACAGGACTATTTCAAGGACAGGTCTTATGCAAATTTGACTTTTAAAAAGTGTTGATTTAAGCTAAATTTTTAAAAAACATATCGGAAGATGCAAAGTTCGGTAGACTGATTAAAACATATCACATTACATAACATGCTTGTTTTACCGCAATGCTATGCTGTAAAAATCACCCCGTGAACATGTAGTTGAAGTGATGACGAATTAAGCTGTCATTATGCTAAGCATTTACAGTTCACTTCACTCAATTTTTACGGGGTGTATTTAAGAAAATTGACTGGTTGTTCGTCTCACATTATTGTGTTTGTTTTACCTTGTAGCTCTCCTCGGTGGCGAGCTGCAGTTTCTCGGCGATCCAGTTCTCCATCTCGTCGGCGTCGCGCGAGAACTGCTGCAGTGTCTGCTCGTCACCCAGTCTGCACAACAATATTTTATTAAAAATTGAAAGTTTACCAGTTGCTTGTTATCCATATTTTTGAGGTAGGAATCGCAAATAAATAAAACCGGTTCAGATTTAGAATTTAGATAGACTAGGTGTTAAGTTTAAATTACGCACGAAAGAGATGTAATGGTTGATCCCTGTTTAGTTTTTTTGCACACACTATAGAAATGTCAGTTCTAATATTAGCCAAGGATTTCAGAATATCAATCAATATAACACAAATCATGGACCGTTTTCCTCCAAAGGGTTAAGCATAGGTGTAATAGTAAAACCAGCATTAAAATACTTGCAAATTCTATTTCACCGCAATTAGAAGCTAAAATAGTTCCTCATTTCCACTGAGAAAAGATAAATTTCACAGATGTTCGTTGGTTGGTGAAGATTCTTATACAATCTACCTTAGGTGAGGCATGCAAAACAGTTTCGGGGGTCGCGGATGTATCTTCTGTTCCCGTGACCCCCGGCGCAGGTGTGAGAAGGAACACGGGGTGGTCTTTAGTCAGTAAGAGTCTGACAGACCCCTCCGCTCTCTACGGGGCGGGGACATCCATGAGGATTTTCCACCCCTCAAAAAAAAGGCATGCAAAACAGTTAAGTCAAGTTTATAATAATACCTGGATCTCTTCTCAATGAGTGCCTCCTTGAGATGCCTCCAGCGGTCGAGCACCTGGCGCCGCTTGCCGTCGATGTCGTCGGCCGCGTAGTGCTCCGACGCCATCAGCTGGTCGGCCAACGTCTGCAGCTGAGCGATCTTCTCCTCCTGCAAGGGGATCAAATACATTGCATTATGATTGAGGTAATAATGAAGATGGTTTCATATTAAAAACAAGGGAAAATTCTGGAGAGTAGCAACTTGTAAATTAATTAAGCGTAGGACAACATGCAATTAATTATTTCTAATATCGGGAGACTCATATAAACCCAAATCTGTTTAAGTCGTGAGTTAATACGCTTCTTTTGGGTAAGCCCGTTTCATCGTTGAGCTCATCTCTGTCCTTAGGACAAGATTGAAGTCAGGAGTAGATATTATACATAAAAAAGACTCCCGTGAAGACCGCGTCATTTTTGTCATTATGTCATAATATGTGAAGGAGTCTTGGTTAAACTGGTTGTAATAATTTCACCACCGGTAAAGATTTGTTAAAGATCTACAAATAACAGAACGGCTTGCCATGCTTTCCCAGGCACAGGATGGATTTTAATTCTTGAAGTTTATGAGATTAAGACAGTAATTGCTTTACCAAGTTAATAATATATATTTTACACATTTGACACTTACATGAGCGTTGATAGCCTTGTCGAAGTCCTCGTGCTTCTTAATGAGCTGCTCCACGTTATCAGGCTGTGCTGCATCAGCAGCTGCGTCAGCATCCGTCTGGTCCTTAGCAGAAGGCGAGAGGAAGGCCTCGCGCGCACCCATCCAGCCCTCAGCCTGCTCGCAGTCGCGGTAGAAGAGTTGCAGCTCTAGGTTCTGGTCGAGCTTCATGCGGCGACCTACCCAGGCCCTGGAGAGAACATGGCGTGTTAGAAGAAATCAGTTTGGAATAAAGACTATAGACGTGACTGGAAGAATATGCCTAAAGCATTAAGACGTCCTTTGTGCTGTGAAAAACACGTAAACATAACATCACGCCAGTATTTTAAGGGTATATACTACACCCCCATTTCGCCAGTTAAAGTCCCATTTAATAGACTCCGGGATACTACTGAAAAAACTCGAGTCAATATACAAAAAAACTTTTTTACAAAAAATACAACCGACTTCAAAAAACACTAACTGGTATAAAATAACTCTAAATTAGGAAGTCTGTGGCTTTGGTGGTTTTGTCTCATTTATGATTGGCCACCGACTTCCGAATTTAGAGTTATTTTATACCGGTTAGTGTTTTTTGAAGTTGGTTGTATTTTTTGTAAAAAAGTTTTTATTTAACAATTTTTAGTTTTTATTTTTATATACCTAGCTAGATGATAAATTATTATCCATTTCTACAACATATTTACATATTACAATCAAACAAATAAACAGCAACTGTTCGCGATGAAATCAAAAAGTAAAATTCATGAACAAAAGTTTTCATAAAATGAAAACTACCAAACCAAACTATGTAATTTTTTCTAATTAATCTCAGCGTAATCGGTGAACATACATACAAAAAAGTGTTCAAAAATAAATTAAATTTTCATAAAATTGTTCATAAAATGAAAACTACCGAGTCAAACTATGTTATATTTTTATGGGACCAAATGGCAGCTATTCCGCATCGAACTCAAAAAGAATCACGTAAATCGGATCATTAATCTCGGAGTAATCGGTGTACATACATAAGAAAAAAAAAAAAAAATACCTATCGAATTGAGAACCTCCTCCTGAAGTCGGTTAAAAAAAATACTTTAGTACAATTTAGGAATTTTAGTACTTGACTAACTGCGAACTACACACATCAAAAGTGTCTAGGGATCAACATATATTTTTGCAATAACTTTTCTCCTGATTGATATTAATTAAAATTTTCTTTAAGGATTCATCAAATAAAGTGTTTTCGTTTGTCACAGTAACGATAAACCAAGTCACCTTTGCATTAATAAAGAAATTTGCCATTTTCCTAATAAAGGGATTTTTGACATTTGAACCACTAACATTAAAGTTCGAAAAAAAGACTGAAATAACAGTTTTCTTTAAAATTTTATTAGGTAACTTAAACAATTAATAATCCGTGTTTCTACCGCGAACACTAACAACACAAGAACATCGGTTTGGCATACTCAAAATGAGTTCATCCAAATCACGCTGTGGAATGGCCGCCCATGTTCGTTGCAACAACAAAAAAAGGTCTTCTTGCGACTGGATACCCTCCATATTCGGCAGAGCTCTTCTCTGTAGCATATCCCATGCATGCTCAATCGGGTTCAAGTCTGGCGACTGAGCAGGCCAGGGCAGGACATTGATGTTAGCTGCGGCGAGAGTCTGTCTTACAACTCGTGAGGCTTCATCACTCTTCAGGGAACTTAATTAGCGACCAAACAGTCAGAAACCGCTTGCATGAAGTGAACCTTCATTCCCGAAGACCGCTACGGGTACCACCTATAGCAATGCACAATCGTAGGATTCGATATCAATGGGCTCTTGAACACAGAAATTGGGCAGAAGAACAATGGCGTTTCGTGTGCTTTTCTGATGAGTCTCGTTTTGGTATGAGACCGGACACAAGACGTATACGACACTGGAGAACCCCTGGACGCCAACAGCGATTAAAATCCTGCCAGGAAGTCCATCCTTATAGTGGTGGAACCATCATGGTATGGGCGGGTATTTGGATCGGCGGAAGAACTGAGTTGATTTGGATCAGAGGCAACCTCAACGCTCAAATTTATGCTGAGACGATTGTATCAGACGTCATCGTTCCTCTACAAGTGCAAATCGGTCCCTTATTTCAGTTAATGCATGATAATGCACGACCGCACACCGCAAGAGTTGTAAGACAGACTCTCGCTGCAGCTAACATCAATGTCCTGCCCTGGCCTGCTCAGTCGCCAGACTTGAACCCGATTGAGCATGCATGGGATATGCTACAGAGAAGAGCTCTGCCGAATATGGAGGGTATCCAGTCGCAAGAAGACCTTTTTTTGTTGTTGCAACGAACATGGGCGGCCATTCCACAGCGTGATTTGGATGAACTCATTTTGAGTATGCCAAACCGATGTTCTTGTGTTGTTAGTGTTCGCGGTAGAAACACGGATTATTAATTGTTTAAGTTACCCAATAAAATTTTAAAGAAAACTGTTATTTCAGTCTTTTTTTCGAACTTTAATGTTAGTGGTTCAAATGTCAAAAATCCCTATATTAGGAAAATGGCAAATTTCTTTATTAATGCAAAGGTGACTTGGTTTATCGTTACTGTGACAAACGAAAACACTTTATTTGATGAATCCTTAAAGAAAATTTTAATTAATATCAATCAGGAGAAAAGTTATTGCAAAAATATATGTTGATCCCTAGACACTTTTGATGTGTGTATATGTGAATTAAAATATTTGACTGCGATCTTAACTGCTATCTATGTATATGTACAAACGGTCAAATTTCAGTCACTTGACTGATTGAAACTTGCGAGCATTAGACGAACGAAGGCGTCATGTAGAGTTTTTATACAAAATAAATAGATACAAGAAAATTGTAATCAGGATATTCTTTAAAAAGTCTTACTTCTCCAGATCCTGGCGAGCGTCGCTCATGTTGTTAAGTTTCTCCTGGATATCAACGCTGGCGTAGTGACCGCCTTGCAGCAGCTGCTGACCAAACAGTTCGAGTGCTTGGAACGTGCCGGCGCGGGCGTCCATTTCAGTGCGATGTTCCTATATTAAACCAAAATACTTTAGCACAGGGACCAAATAATCTCTAGAAAACGTTATCAAGTGCTCTGAAAAAAGTTGCCTGACTTTTGTAATTTAGACAAGAATGTTTTGTTAAAGCCAATATCTTATGATGTTTTCATACATCAGTATTTTTTAGATAGACACCGAAACACGCCGTGACTAAATAAAATATCCAATTTTCATTGTACAACAAAGCTGTACAACACACACCAAGAATGAAATAATCGTGTATAGCACGAAAACAGAATGTCATAGAAAATTATAATAATAATAGAAGATACAGATTGTACGGAAAATAAAAATTCACACACACTAATACATTTAAGACAAACTGAAGATGAAGACACCTTGAAAACACACGAAAAACTGGTACAGTCAACTCGAAAAGTGTTTCAACACGTAATTTTCTTCAAACATAGAAAAAATAATATCGAACAAAATAAGGCTGGTCTTGTTGACCGATTAAAATCGCGTCTTATTTTAAAAATTATTTACACTTTTATGATCGACTGTACTTTATCACAACATAGAAAAAGTCTAAAATAAAATACAAAAAAAAAAACAATTAAAACTGTTAATAAGGTTGTCGTGTCTTTGCCTGTTAAGTTTATTATAGTTAAACTGTTAGGGTAACTACCCCCTGCCACTAAATACATTAATTTTAAATAAATTAGATTGTAAACAGCAGCACATCGAGTGTAGTGTATATTAATGCGTATTATTGCATACACGGGTGTATATTATAGAGTTCTTGCAAGTCACTTGTTATATTTTGTAGGACCTGTGTGTTCTAAATATCTGTGGTTGGATTTATCACGACCAGGATGCGAAGTTAGGCGAGTAGATATTTTATTTTTAGTCTAGAAATATGATGGTACCCTATCATAATAAGACTGCGTAAATATGGATTTGAAAGTAGAATAAAAAATAAATCTATATTAACTTTATACTGGTAAAAATTAATTCAATTTTACAATGACAATTGCAAAACTCATTAAACAATTAAAGTTGTAGCGCAAACTGAACTTTATGCATGGGTGTTAAAGTTACTTTTCGAAGCGACATTGCAGACTCAGAAAACATGAATATTATTATTACATAGGGCTCATTTGCTCATTAACAAACGTTTTATCACAGAAACTACTTAAATTGTGTAAAACAGCCATTTATGCTTCCCAATTTGTACATACTTACTTCAAAATGAAAACGAGGTTGTATAACTATAACTGTATTAGAGATCTTTCTCCTTACTTATAAACATAATTTTGACGTTCAAGCTATACTTAACTTAACAACATTAACTAGTACGGGGGCTAATATGCACGAGAACACACGCCCTAAAAATATAATAGTGTAGACTTGCAAGAATGGTAGTAAGGCTGGGGGCACACATGCGTGCAATGCGTCTGACCTGCGGCATAATGCCGTACCGCGCGTCTATCTCCAAACGCTGGCTCTAGAAACACAGTTACCATGTGACAATTGTTCTCTAACACCCAACATCTGCCAATTTTCCACCAAACTAGCAACTTTTGTTGCCAAATACAAGATTTACAACCCCATTTTTGGAATTTTACATAAAAACCTAAAATTTTAAACTGTTTTTGAACTAGTCATGTAAGTAATGTTACGCAAGTTTGATATAAGTAAGACATTACCAGCATGACCAATACAAAAAGGAACCAATGTTCAACTAGATCGGACTGTACTTTTGAATGTAATGTAACCTATAAACTATTATCATCATCAAACTTTATACATTCAAACATGATTAATGAGATGTATTGACATCACTCAATTAGTCACTTGTGGACCAAACGGGAATAATTTACAATGAACATAAATCTATAATACTCTTATTAGCACATGGAACGAGATATTCACCATTGACTACGGGATTATGAATGTACCACCATATCTGAGGGAAATAGGCTGAGACACATTCGGCTGCAATTTAAGGATAAGAACCGATGGTCTAGTATGATACATTTTTGCAATTCGACAATGAAATGATACCCAGAATATAAAACGCCATCGGTTCCTAGAAAAAAAAAGCTGAGGCACAGTCGGACGAAGTAATAAGGACACCGTTTTTATAATTCAGTTCTCCGTAACTGACCCTAGACTCTGTGTGTGTCACATGTCTTCCAACTTTTTTTAAACCTATTTTGATAATATGTGACATGCTACAAACACGTACTGGGTGCATACTGGACCATCCACTTCACACTCAACAGTGGGATGGCTGTAGGCTGAACAACTTCTTCCACTTCTTCTAACTTTCAGACAGTCGTGTTGCTGGGGAGTTTGTTCTGCCACTTCTTCCCAGCAAAAACACTAGGAAGTGGCAAAAGGCGGGTTTGTTGGGGGACTGTCTTATGTAATATTGACGTATAAAAAGTGCTGATCCTAAGCCTAATTTGAATAAATGACTTTTGATTTGATTTTTTTCTACGTTCACTTGTTTCAAGCCTCAGATAATTTTCAAGGTAAATATCCAGTTGTATGTCCTAATAAAAGTGTTAGTGACCAAAACATTATGTATCTATGATGTATGTATAATGGAGGCTTTACCTGGTGTCTTTCAAGCAGCGCTTCAGCACCGGTGACGTCATTGGCGAGCTCGTCCGAGCTTACCAGTGCCATCATGGAGTTGATCCATGCCATCAGGTCGCGGTAGTCGGATAAGAATCTGTTGGGTTAAAAAAAATATGTGTACTGTGAATATAGAATGATCAAAGATTATTTATTGGAATAATCTTCAGATGTATAGTAAAAACATCACTCAACCATGAATTTTATATATAAGATTATCATGCCAGTGGCAGTGTTATTATCATGGCACTGGCAATCTGCACTTTGCCATCTAGATTATCTTATTTCGTCTTGTCAATTAACGTGAAGTAAAATAATGTCGAACTTGATCATCGAAAAATTTATGGTAAACATGGAGGTCATACTAATAAGATGATAATGAGATGGTGCAACCTCAGCACAGATTGTCTCTACCAAGAATGTTAAGAATGCGCACGCGCAGACCCTAAGATATGTGGGTGTGAGGCTCCTTCAACTAAACAGGAGAACTATACCTGGCAGGTCAAAGGCCTGGTTGTTGTTAAACTGTCTTGTCTACCTTTAAAGCTGTGGTCAAACCATAAAAATAGTTTTATGCATTACCTTTGCAGATCATAAGAGTCCAGCAGCTTCTCCTTCCTGGCATTAGCTCTGGCCTGCAACTGCTGCCAGGCCTCGTTAATCTCCCGCTGCTTGCTGTACGTGGCGTCAGCAGAGTCGCCGTGTGTGGACATGAGGCGGTTGGCTGTGTCGTCCAGTTGACGGATCTTGTCGCCTAGGGCTGCGAGATCGCGTTCTAGGCCTTCGTGTTTGCCTGTGGATAAAATTAAACGAATCGTGAATTTTGTTGTTCTGAAGTAGTATATGGTAAAGGTAATATGTTCTCGCAATATTGTCGAAACATTAAAGATAGCTACCAATTCCTATAATACAATAATTAACAACTATAATAATTAAAAATGAAATCACCCTGAGCACAGAGTGGTTTTTAATTAATATTGTCAAACTTTCACAGGATATTCTACCCATGAAAAAAAACAACTTTCAGTATCTTAGCAGTCGCATACGTAAGTTTAATGCCTATTCGACCAAAATGAAACAGGAGGTTTTTTTTTGAGATTTCAAAGTGAGTTTCTTGTCGTGTATTACGAAAGACTGAAACATAACTGGCTCCTAAGTTTCAGGGAGTAAAGGCTTGAAATTAGGATAGTTTTAAAATCTTGGGCTTTAAGCTGTTTACTCACGTTGCAAGGTCTGCACAGATCTCAAGTCCTTGCCCAGGTCATCGGTGGCGAGTGCGGCCTCCTTCTCGGCGATCCAGTCCTTGGTCTCGTCCACGTCGCGGTGGAACCGCTGCACCTCGTGCGCAGAGCCCAGCTGCGCGGCGCGCTCCGACGTCAGTTGTTGTAGCGACGTCCATTTGGAGTTCAGTTCCTGTGCGGAGGAATTTATTTATTAAATTGATGTTTAGAATGATTATTTTTATTTTTGTAGATGATGTTCGCGCTGTTAGAAATAAGGGGAAAATTGAATGAATTAATTATATATTTATTTGCAAGAATACGTTACGACGAAAATGAAGGGAAAACTAGAAAGCTCCGGGAAATGTATAAACCTACACTATTACAATCTCCTAATTTCATTTATTTCAACAACACGCACGTATTACACGTACATAATATGCACGTACATAGCAGGATTCAGGTGATTGTTTTGTTGTAATGTATGTTTTGTACTTGTGTCAAGAAACGAACATAAAATGCGAAAACAAAATATTTTTTGCTTTCGACCTCAACACATGAACACAGTCATATCATTGTAAGTAGTCAATCCGCTAATCCATGAAGTAGAATTATGGATCTAAAAACTATTTCCATATCATAAACAGCAGTATGAGTTAAGTGCACACACTAAGTACGGCTTCACATGTCTATTTATCTAATCGTAAAAGATAAAAAGGGCTTTCAGAGGATAACGCAACGCCTACGCAATATGTAGGCGTTCCTATTTGCATAATAAACACTCGGGTAAATTGTTATATCACGATTCGTCAACAAAATACTTACGACGTCTATTGCATCTTAGAATGTTAATATCTGTCATTGGTTGGTTATATTTATGACGATCATCTGCGTTAGATCATTGTGTACGTGACTTAGAATGCGTCTTCAAAAAAGTTTCATACCGACATAGTCTGATAGCTATTATAAATAAGATTTGATTAAGATTCGTTATCTATACTAATTTTATAAAGAGGGTAAAGTTTGGGAGTTTGTGAGTTAGTGAGGTTGTAGGGTGGTAATCTCTGGGTTTACTGCAGAGATTTAAAAAATTCTTTTACTAAATAAATAAATATTCCACAACTTTTCACACAACGCCATCTAGTCCCAAGCTAAGCTAAGAGCTTGTGTTATGGGTACTAAACAGCTGATAAACATACTTATATATTTCTAAATACATACATATTATAGATTAATAACACCTAGACACAGAACAAATGATCGTGCTCATCACACAAACATTTGTCCTGGGTGGGAATCGAACCCACGACCTCTGGCATAGCAGTCAGGGTCACTAACTACTAGACCAACAGGCCAGTCATTTTACTAATTGACAACATTTCAAAATTTTAACCTGCATGTTTTATTACGTTACATAAAAGTAAATCCAAAACTAGAGGACCCATATTTTTGGTTTTTCGAAATTATGTACTTTTCATTCATAATTTTAACAAGACGTAAGCGCCAAATGACGACATTCATACGGTGGAATGGCGATACATCCTTTGCTTTACTTTGATACGTCAAAAAAAAAACTGTTACTTGGATGTCACTGTCATATAGCAGTTTTCAATGTCACACATTGACATTAGATATGTCTTGTTTGACATTATGGTTTTCATCTTAAAAATTAGCTTGCTTACGCAAAAGTAACCTCATTCCACCGTATAAGTTACGTCATTGCATGTTTTTTGGTTTTTATTTTTTTTTTCTCAGAAATTAAGCAATAATAAAAAAATAAAAAATATATTTGAACTCAGTATACAAAAATGAAGAAACGGTATTTTTGTTTTAGGGTCATGTCAATTTTGAAATGTTATCAATTGAAAGCCACATTATTTATGAGTGTCATAAGACTATATTTTATTTTAAAAACTAACAGGGGTGGAGGGGATTGTTAAGTTCGAAATGCACACGAAAGAAATCGCGAGCGAAGAGCTACTAGTAAGTAAATAGATATTCAACAGTAAATACAAAGTTATAACCTATTTCAAATAACTTGTTAGTTGGGAGACAGACGCAGTACTTCATAGAACTGACATCATCAGTATGTTCGCCATAGATTTACAATACAAATGATCGTTTCGCACGCCATAGATGGAATGGCACCCACTAAAAACTTCTAAAGCGCTACTTAACTTTACCACACATTGACAGCCGAATACTGAAACGCTACTCAAATCTCCTACTCATCTAAAAGCTACTTAAATTTAAGCATCCCTCAAATTTAAATGGTATACACAAACACCACTCAAGCAATTCGAAACCATACTTAAATAAGCAGTCCTCAAAATTGTTCTCAGCACGTTCTCATTTACCAAATAATTTAGTTATATAACACCTACTTAACTCGATTTGACAGTTGATGTGACAGTTAAAAAGCGCTAAGTGGCGTTCCACTATACGGATTTTATACAGAGTTGAGTTTAAGTACAACTTAATTTGAGATCCTGTTAAATTTAATCAATGCTTTTAAATGACATATGAGAATATGAATTTCGACTATGAGAGCTTCTCAAACGTTTAAGTAGCCGTCAAATATCCGTCTTGTTGTTAACTCAACAATAACCGATCACAATGCTGCCCTACTAACCCTTAATTGTAAATTACCTAAACAAAGCACTCGAGAAATATCAAAACTAAATATAAATAAACTTGAAGAAGATTTACGCGTCATCGATTTTGATCCAGTCTATAATTCCGCTGACCCACAGTTCTGCATGTCGTATGTTATTGAAAACGTACGAAATGCAATTCAGAAAAACACATTTTTATCCCAGTTGAACAACAAAAATCGCAACATAAAACCCTGGATAACATCAGGCCTTATTCGCTGTATGAAACATAGGGATAAATTGCATATGAAAGCGAAAACTAATCCAGACAATGCAGTATTACAACTTTCCTACAAAAGATATCGAAATTACTGTAATGATCTCCTTAAAAAAATTAAAAGAAACTACGACAAAATGACATTGGAAAAGGCTGGAACAAATAGTAAAAAGATCTGGAAATTTATTAAAGACACAACGCACGCGTCAAAACAATATGAGTCATCTTCAGGTTTATTACAAGCACACTCGTCACCGCTGGAATCCGCTAACATAGCAAATAATTTCTTCGTTAATGTTGGAAAGTGTCTGGCAGATAAAAATCGGGGTCAATCGCAAAACCTAACAAGCTCACCTTTAACACGGAACACTACTTTAACATCCTTCGTGTTGCTAGACACTGATGAGACTGAGGTAGAGAGTATTATCATGTCCTTGAAAGAAGACTGTGCAGTTGGTTATGACAACATATCTAATAAAATTATTAAAAAATTTAGGGACATTTTGGTACCACCTCTGACCTATATTTTCCGCATTTGTTTATCTTCGGGTCATTTTCCGAAGTGTCTCAAAAAAGCTGTAATTGTCCCTGTCTATAAATCAGGCAGCAAAGATCCAGTGACAAATTACAGGCCTATTTCTTTATTACCTTCTATGTCAAAAATACTGGAAAAAATTATAAACAAAAGGTTATTGAAATATTTGGAAGATAAATCAATTCTGTCCGAACGGCAGTTTGGTTTTAGGTCTAAAGTCTCAACTGCCGATGCAGTACATCATCTGACTGACTATCTAGCGCATGAACTTGACAAGGGTAACCACACTGTAGGAATTTTCCTGGATCTCGCCAAAGCGTTTGACACAGTTTCCGTTCCAATACTGTTGCACAAACTTGAGACCATAGGTGTAAGAGGAACTCAGCTGAAATTATTCAAAAGTTATCTAGAAGATCGCTCCCAGTGCGTAAAGATTGGCAATGTTCTCAGTTCTGTAAAAAAAAACACATTTTTTGGTGTTCCCCAAGGAAGTATTTTGGGGCCCACATAAATGAACTTTGCGATATTAAGCTAGAGCAGGGCACTATCATCACTTACGCCGACGACACTGCACTACTTTTTTCAGCTGACTCAGAAAAGAAAGTCTACAATCTTGCGCAACACGGATTCAATATTGTAAATAAATGGCTTCAAAATAACTCACTAACTTTAAATGCGGAAAAGACACATTTCATTAAATTTTCGATGCGCAAGCAAATAAAGACTGTACCCACAACATTACATGCTCATTATTGCTTAATCCCTGCAGATAACCAATGTACGTGTCCTAATATTAAAAAGTCGGATAACATAAGATACCTGGGTGTTATATTAGATGAAACCCTTTCCTTTAAACAACACATAGAAGCTCTAAATAATAGAATTCGTAAGCTGATTTTCGTATTCAAAAAGCTACGATCTATTACAGATTCAAAAATAATAAGGCAAGTATACTTTGCTCTTTGTCAGTCAATTTTGACTTACTGCATCACTTCATGGGGTGGGGCTAGTAAAACTTTGTTATTGACCATTGAAAGAGCCCAAAGAGCTATTCTCAAGGTGGCTACTTGCCGCCCTTTTCTTTTTCCCACTAACCTCCTGTATAAATCTTGTGATGTACTAACAGTTCGACAGTTATTTATAATGAGCACTGTACTAAAACAACACGCAGCACTTCCATACAGCACTGATTTTACTAAAAGGAGACGGAAAGATTTAGTTTGCTCACAAAAAAGTACAAAACATCCTTTTACAGCAAAATTTTATATGTACAACGGACCGTTACTCTATAACAGGCTAAATAAAAAAGGTAACATCTTCTCCTTAAATTATAGTGACTGTAAAAAAAATCTTATGGAAGCTCTCCAAGCTATGTCGTATGAAGATACAGAGAAGTTATTACTTGTTTTAAAATAATATTAGTGTTTTGTTAAATTAGTTAACTAAGTTAAGATTAGTTTAACTTTAATTTTATTTACTTGTTTGTATACCAAATTGTAAGTTTAATAAATGTATGATGTGATTATTTGTAAGATTAATGTTACCTACAATCGCCTGAAACACAGGATCACCTAGTTCAGGCACAAATTCCGGGTGAACTTTATATAGATTTAAGGAAAATTGTATTTAACGTTATACCTTATAATTATGAATAAAAATTTATTATTATTATTATTATTAAATATTTGAGAGGCGTTTCAGTATTCGGGCGTTAGTTTCTTTTCTGTTTTAGCTTAGTAATGTTTGTAAATAAAGAAAAGTAATCTGGTCCCCTATTCTACAAAATGTAACGTTGATGATTTCATAAATTATATAAAATTAAGCCTGTCAAGGATGCCTCAAGGGAACATCATAAATGCAGATAAACTACGTAAAAACCAGCCTTTGTGATGCTGTAAAATACTCGTGTTTAGTACAAGTAGTAAGTGAATTTCGTTATACCTATCTAAAATTGTAAATCTCCCCACAAACTACTTTACAGTTTGACAAAAGTATTATTTTTTTAAACTTCCCAAGCATAAAAAAATAATACTTGTCACCATAAAACCTTTATTAAAACCTCTTTTTTTTTCGATACTAGCAAACGCTACAGGCATACGCAGCAGAAGCAGAGATGCTATTTGTGTTTACGTAGGCATTGTTAAGGTACACGTTCAATGACAATACACCCTAAAATCTTTACTCTTATCTCACCTGCATCTGAGTTTTAATCTTCAGCGCAGCTTCAGTCTGTCCCACAGTCATGAGCTGCACGGCGATCTCGTTCATCTCGGCGAGCCGCACCTCGTTGGCGCGCAAGTCGTTCTGGAAGTCGTCGAACTTCTTCTGCATGACTTCCACTTGCTCCAGGTCTTCGCCCACATCTTGGACTTGGGCGTGCATCTCCTGCGAATAGAAAAATGTTAGGTGAGTAAGCTTTATTACACCATACATCAGATTAATTGTGGTGCGTGGTTGGTTGACAAGACTGATTATTGATTCTGGAAAACCCTATTTTAAATGTAAGTAAGGTAAGTACAGAGGTCCATTTTTCTTCATACGAATCTACCTTTTTAAAGGAGTCACCCCGTGACTTAGTCTGCGTACGTGTCTTTACTAATTTTATTATTCCCAATGTGTTGTTCAAAAGTATTTAATATCTAATACTTTTAAACGAGCCATTCTTGTATATTTTTAATCTGAATCTTGGAAACACCGGGTTACGGGGGCTAGAAATCGATCTACTCAAGATTGGTCAAATAAAACCGGTCATCTAGATACTAAGCTATTACTGTGAAGTTTCATCAAAAATAATTCAGTAATCCTCACGTGAAAGTGTAACAAAGGCTGGATCTCTGTTACGTTTTTACGCAAAGTTTTCTCACAAGCTTTCATATTTATAGTACTTATAAGTATGAAGATACTAGTTAACATACCTTATCCTTGATCCAGGTGGCGAGCTCAGCGGCCTCGCGCACCAGTACGTAGGCCTTGACGGTCTCATTAAGCTTGTTCTGTCTCTCGCGAGCCAGGCCCAGCAGGTTGTCATATTGACCTTCGATCTGGGAACAATGTTTTAAGTTAGATAATCTCCACCTATTTAGGATTGGCTTCCAGTCTAACCGTATACAGCTGAATTCCAGGGTTTTACACGATACCTCTTGGTTTAACAAGTTGTCAGACTTTTGGGGTTCTGACTACCCCCGACGATTCTCAAAGTTAGATAGTCTACGTCATATCAGTTAATATGGAAGTACCATATATCTATTAAAAAATAATTTACATAATATATTAGGGCTAGTCTTTCAATAGTCAGATAACTTTTATCTGAAGAATATACATGATGGTTTAGCATATTGTCTTTGCAAAAGTTGTCAAACCGCCATTTTTATTCCTTGATTATAAGTTGTTTGATGATAGAAATTTCGGCGCTTAGAATGTTGTTTTTATTTTATACACATCGTCTTCTCAATGAGATCTGATCAATGTTTTGAGCAAGCGTGCTGATTAAGGGCTCGTACACAAAACTGAGTTGCGATGCAATGCGAATTCGCAACGCAGAAATTTACGAAGAAAATTAGAAAATTAGAATCCGAAAATTAGAGGGAGCTCGCACATTTTTGCGTTGCGACGTCGCATCGCAGTTTTGTGTACGAGCCCTAATGCTTGTGACTTCTCTGTATGAGAATGAGCAAGCTGGTATTTTTAACTTGTCTGACAGAAAGTGTCATTCCAATAGAATTACGTTACTCTATGTCAGAAACAGGCTCAAAAGAGCATCCTAAGTCATACATACAAAGTTTAACGCAAAAAATATTTTGTGTCTACATGTAGGTTTATTGCACTTACCTGGTTCTGCCTAGCGGCAATGGAGCTGGAGTCAGCGAGATTCTGCTGCGACGACGATAGTCCGGCGTCGATCTTCTTGACGTAAGCGGCCGGCACGAAGCCCTGGCGGTCATTCACCTCTACCTTCCACCAGTCCTGTGAACGTACGGGAGAGTTAATATGACGCTTCGTATTAGGTCACTTCCGAATAACATCCGTTTGTCGGCCTAATACTTAGGAACTAGTCATTAGTGCTAATGGCGATAACGACGGTTACTACATCAATTGATAAATAACGGTTTCGTGGGTGGGTTCGATTTCCAGGTCAGATAAATGATATTGCGTTTTCCCATCTGGAATTTCTCAGTAGTAGTCTCGAGTCTGACTTTATGCCCGATAGACGGCAATAGGCTCGCCGCTTATTACGTAGGACCTTAACATAATTGGCGAAATGTGGGTGTACTATTCGTCCACCTCAGATATGTCTAACTCTTCAGGAAATTTAGGCGTGATGTTATGGTACATTGTACCTGGTGCGGGGTACGGGCGCAAAAATACGCTTATTTAAAGGTTGAAACAAAGATTTTTTGTATAGAGAACAAGAAATTAACAAAATGACATAACAAAAACGTCTAACCTTTAGCGAAATTTGTACAGAACTAACAGCCGAATACTGAAACGCTACTCAAATCTCCTACTCATCTAAAAGCTACTTAAATTTAAGCATCCCTCAAATTTAAATGGTATACACAAACACCACTCAAGCAATTCGAAACCATACTTAAATAAGCAGTCCTCAAAATTGTTCTCAGCACGTTCTCATTTACCAAATAATTTAGTTACAAAACACCTACTTAACTCGATTTGACAGTTGATGTGACAGTTAAAAAGCGCTAAGTGGCGTTCCACTATACGGATTTTATACAGAGTTGAGTTTAAGTACAACTTAATTTGAGATCCTGTTAAATTTAATCAATGCTTTTAAATGACATATGAGAATATGAATTTCGACTATGAGAGCTTCTCAAACGTTTAAGTAGCCGTCAAATATTTGAGAGGCGTTTCAGTATTCGGGCGTATCACTGTCAAATTAGTTTAATGTACCTACCAGCTGATGTTGCGTATTTTGGTCACAAAGAGATTTAAAATACTATAGAGCGGGCATGTCAAGGAAATGTCATAGAAAAACTTTGATCCCATGTCTCAGTAACGCCATCTAGAATAATATATGAATATTGGAGCGGCAGCGGAGCGTACTACAAAAAATTCATAGACTTGTATCCAGCAGGACACACTTTTTCGGACGAAAATTTTGTTCGTGATGTCCGGTCTATAGGTATTGAATGTCTTTGTTTGGTCATCATTTTAAGTGGCAGAAATTTTTCATACTAATTATAATCTAACCAATAATATCAATAAACAATTCTAACACTTATTATTTTTTTCTTCTTTTTAAAAATAGCCTTACATAACATTTGAGCTTGTTCTTGTAGCAAGTGTATTATGTAAATGTATGACGATAACCCGCACGAGTAATACGGTAGTAATGTGTTTCGCTTGTAAATATGCTAATTGTTAGATATAGGACATTTTTTTACTAGTTGTTTTTTTTTTATTATAAGTAGCACATTGGCTTTTCCTAGGCGATAGAACCACCTGGAAGTAATTAATGATGAGCACTTAGCGTGAAAAATTCGACAATACCCAACCACCTAAATATTCATATTCATATTCATATTCATATCTTTATTTGCATTCCATAATGTGTTGAGATCTTACAATCTTACAATCTTACATCTTATTCGGACGGTAACATTTTTCATTATGTGTTTAATGAAAGAAACAATACATTCAAGACTTCCTGCGATTATTCTTTCGACCTTGCTTTGATTTAAGCTGTAAACGAAACAACACGACACTCGATCAAGCCAAACTGCCGAACCCATAAGATTTGAAGACAATAGAGGTTATAAATTTGCGGTTACGAAAACAATAACAGAAATATACACTTGAGAGCAAATAAATCGAGCCACTTCCTTTATCACGTCGTGTTATTAGTAATTTTGCCATCAAAATTACCATTTTCATATCAGCACCAAATTAATCATTTAATAATTATAAAATAATCGTCGGGTTAAGTTTAGGTGGTAATTCAATAATTTTACCGCCATTGTAAAGGTTATTCAAAAAACTTTTAGACGAAACGTGGTTCGAATTCCTACGTATTCATTCGAAACATACTATTACCATTCTATCTATACTGTTACCATACGGACCGACCACAGATTTGTTGTATTTAATTTGAGAAAAAAAATCTCTATATAACTTTATTTAAAAGAACTTTGGACATAAACGATAAATGGTGTTTACATGTGTGCAAGAATGCAGTGCGTGTTGAATTTATCGCGCAATTTAAATCAAGATAATTTCTAGATCGCCACACGAAACTGTACGTTTCTTATTCCGTGCCTATAATGTTGGACTAAGTAGTTTATGTAACTTAATAGGGAGTGACCATTTACAATAATCAGATGCGCACGCGCAGCTTGTTAACAGCTTTTTCAATGTTAGGCTTAGGACACTTTGAAGATTAATACTTTTATTCATACAACGCTAATCTGTTATTTAAATGGACCTTCAAAAGAGTATCGAATCAATAGACAATTTTCAGTTATGTTGCCGCTGAAAATTTTACGAATTTAATGTTCTATTAAATTTAATTTTCAGGTTACATTGGATGTGTGTTGTTTCCGGATGGTGGCAATAGGCTCGGCCTCAATCAGATGAAACATAACTGGGAAATAAATGGAAGGACCATAGATACACCAGTGCGTAACCTTTCGAGGAATATAGGCGACATTTTATGTTATGATTTTCGAATAATCACAACAGCGTATCGTCAAAAATCTACCTATCACACTTCCTTAGGCAAAAACTAAGTGCAAAACTCACATTTTCCGATTTCTTATCAGTCTTTCTGTTGTGTACAAACAGACGATCCACCAACATAACGGCTAACCAACTTAACACTATCATTATAACACTAGTATCACTTCACTATCACAGGGAGATTCACTGGCCACTTATATAAAAAAAAAACTACATTTGTATTAGAAAAAAAAAAAAATCTATTTAAACTTTTCATTGCCTCGTTTAAAAAAGGAAACGCGTGCCCTTTTTTAATTCAAAGGCTCAGATCTAAAGTTCGGCACCGGTACATATTTTTTTTTAACTTATAAAAACGTCCTATGATATAAGTGCGTTCGTCCTCTTTCGTGGTTCATCGTATACTGTTCACGTGCGCCGTTTAGCGCGGGTTGCATAAACGCGGTCGGTTCGAGCCAGATAACAATGGATCTAGCAGAGTTTAGGTACTATTGAAACATGTTGCCAGGAATTTTATGGCTACTAACACAAGTAGCCATACACATCTCTGATGGTTTTTCATTATAGATAGGCAGTGTATGCCTCTCTTTGACGTCCTTGGATTGATTACCGGGTCCTTTTTAATTATATAATGGGTCTACTCCTGACCTCAATCTTGTCCTGATGACAGAGATGAGGCCGACGGTGGAACGAGCTTACCCAAAAACTGCAAACTCGCGACTTAAACAGATTGGGGTCATATGAACTTGGGAACACCGATGCAGGAAGGTAACTCCACTCCTTAGTTGTGCGCATAATGAAGGAACAGGCAAATGCTTCTTGCGAATGTGTGGAAAATCTACAAGGAATGGGTGATAACCTGCAGTACGACTGGATTTCCGGTGAAAGAAAGGAGATGGTGGATTGAGCTTGTAGAGCTCTAGGGCACACTCACCGAAATACAGTCTGTAAAAGACCGACAGACATGCAACTTTGCAGCGGTCCTAAGTGTCGTTAGGTTTTTCCGGGTGGAATTTCCCGGAGACTGGATTTATATCCAGTTAGTGTCAGTATCTTCTCTCCCCATTACATGGGATTAAAAATAAAATAAATAAATATAAATATTCCACAACTTTTCACACAACGCCATTTAGTCCCAAGTTAAGCTTGAGAGCTTGTGTTGTAGGTACTAAACAGCTGATAAACATACTTATAAAAAAAAATCCGACCGTATCTGATAGTTCTTATTAAAACAAGACTGGCGAGATGTGAGTATAGTCTAGGTGCAGCTCTACCTAACCCTCCGTGAAATACACAGGTGTGAAGTTACTTTATGTTTGTTGATCTCTAACATAACAAGAAGACAGCTAACCTCAACATTTCAAAAGTCATTCTAACAAGATATGTGTTATGTAACATTCCCCCTGTCTACCGCATAATATATGTAAATGTAACACTAGGAATATGGAAGTATGAACGTACGTAGTTCAATTTTTTTCGATAAACATTAGATAACACGTATGATAAGTTGGTATAAGAATTATCTATGAGTGTTACTGTAATTAATTACAAGGACAATATTGGCTGCTTGATATTAAAAACGTTTTTTCAATATCGATTATTATCTGTTTTGCGTAACGTATTCACTGTACCAATGTATGACGCACCTCTGTCTCATTGGACTAGTGGTTGCAAGCTCTACTGCCGTGCAAGAGGTTCTTAGTTCAAATCTCTTGGTCGGACAGTGTAATCGAATTTTTGAATTAGGAATTTCTCAATAGCATTCCGAATTCTGACATTGGACTCAGTTGATGGCCATTTGGCTCGGCCCTTGTAACTTTAACATGTTAGCGAAAGAAGGAAGAGAAATTATGAAAGATATAGGAATTGGAACGGTTTAAAATATAAAACAAACAGTTTTTACAACTAAAAATTCCGTAGTAAGCTATTTTTCTAGAATTTAATTGAATTACGACAGTGAAATATTTTACAGTTATTTGAGACGTTGCCGTTTCAGAATGTATCATCTTAAGACAATCTTATTTGCATCACAATTGTATTAATAATAGAAGTATTGTTATCTTCCTTACTAAGTGAAGGTGAAATATGTATGAGTAATACAGCTTAACTATTGTCTGCTTGAAGAAGAGTTAAGATGTGTCTCAGTTTTAATAATAAAACCTCACTATTAAAGTCACTAGTTTCGACTTGTTTCATTTACCTAATTTATACTAATATAATAAAGCTGTTGAGTTTGTTTGTTTGTTTGTTTGAACGCGCTTATCACTGGAACTACAGTCGGATTTTATTTTGTTTAATTTTTTCATTTGATGGTGCAATTTTTGAGTAATGGTAGTTGATATCATGCTATGATGCTAAGGAGTGGGTAAACATTTAACACAAACATTTGTCGAGTGATCCCACAAGACCATAAGCCATTAGATAATGGCATTAAATAGTATACGCGAACGGCGGGATTTTTGGGGGACTGCCTTATTTAATTTTGACGTTCAAAATGCGCTTTTTGAACGTCAAAATTATTAATTGAATTATAATAATTGAATAAATGACCTTTGATTTTGATTTGATTAAAAATATTTAATTCGATTTTATCTTGTCTTACTATATTGTCGGTGAGTTTGTTACACCACTACTTACCCCTAGCAAGAATACTAATGTACGATATCCACCAAAATTACTATGAAATAGTAGTCGCTACTGAGAAATTCCAGATCGATAAACCAAATAACACTTTAGTCAACTCGGGAATCGGACCCTCGGAACATTGATGACAACTGAAAAAAAATGTATTTCATTACAATTTAAGTGGAGTTCAAGTTACGGTGACAATCAGACTGGGTACTGTGCGCTTCGTCACATCTCTGCGAGTGCGCAAGGCGTCACCCTAGATGCGCACTGATGGTAGCCAATATGAAACTAATCTCCATTTACAATAGCATCAGACAGAAGTTAAAAAAAGTTGTTTATAATGCACACTATGTATCGAAAGTACAATGAAGCATATTACAATTACGATAGACGCAGAATTTATTATAATCTATTTTCACAGCAGATGTCACACTTAGTTGAAACCATTGCAACAATTAATTTTGAGAAATGATGTGGATTCCATTCAGTTAAATTATTTCATTTTAGTTGAAAATTACAGTGTCAATTATAAAAACCTAAAAGAAGCATGGATGAACAATACATGGACACGTTCTTCGTTTCACTTTTATTCTTAAATTAAAAAAAAAAAACATTGTAATCAAAACTGCGTTCACTTATCTTTAAAATACGATGTTCGACATTCCTGCTTCTACAAGCCTCTTTTTTCTTATGCTATATTTTATTTATTTTTATTTTATTTATACATACATACATACATACATAAACTCACGCCTTTTTCCCATGGGGGTAGGCAGAAACTACAGAGCGCCATATGCTACGATTCTTACATACTTCTTTTGCTTCGTTTACATTCATACATGTTGTCATACACACACGCCGGTTGCGAGTACTACGCACCTGACCTTTCTGAAGAACATCACCAATAAGGTCTATGTATGTCCTTCTTGGGCGTCCCCTCCCGGCGTTCCCACTTACATCTGCCTTGTAAATACCTTTCGTTAGTCGCCTTTCATTCATCCTTTCAACGTGACCAAACCATCTAAGCATACTCTTTTCAATTTTTGTTACTACATCTTCTTTTAAACCACAACGTTGCTTTATATCATCATTCCTCAATCTGTCATTAATTGTTACACCACACATACTTCGCAAGGAACGCATTTCTACAGCATTTATTCTACTTTCATGTCTCTTTTGCCACACCCAACATTCACTTCCATACGTTAGTGTAGGCACCAGCACACCATTGTGAACAGCCAGTCGTGCCTTTTCGGACATAGACTGGCTGGTCACAACGCCATGTATAGCGCCATTCACTTTATTTCCTGCATTCACTCTCCTTTCCACATCCGCCTCAATCTTTCCATCCCTTGTAAACAGACTTCCCAGATATACAAAGTCATTCACTTGTTCTACACTCATATCGTTTATTTTCACATTGCACAACGACACGTTTTCGTCTCTTTCAAACACCATGACTTTCGTCTTATTCACATTGATGTTCATCCCTTTCATCTTATATGCTTCATTCATCTTGGTCACCATGTCTTGCAACTGTTCCGCTGACGATGCAAGAAGAACTTGATCGTCTGCGTAGAGGAGGCATTTGACAGGCAACTCATTCATCCTCAATCCACACTCACTCTCTTTTAAATCTGTCAGACAACTATCCATGTATAAGTTGAACAGCCAAGGTGACGCTACACAGCCCTGTCTAACTCCCCTAGAGATGTTAAACCAGTCTGTGTATGCCCCGTTTATCCTGACACAGGCACTGGAATCCCTATATAAAGATTTCAGTGCCCGTACCAAGCACCAGTCCACACCATACATGGATAGTGTCGACCACAGCTCATCCCTCCACACACTATCATAGGCCTTCTCCAAGTCAACGAAAGCACAGTAAACTTTCTTGTGCTTAGCCAGATATTTTTCGGCTATGCACCTCAAGGAGAAGATCTGATCCATACATCCCATTCCCTCTCTAAACCCTGCCTGCACGTCCCATAATTTCTCGTCTGTCAGTCTGATCACTCTTTTAATCAAAACCTTTGCATACAGTTTACCAACTACGCTTAAAAGGCTAATGCCGCGGTAGTTTTTACACTCCTGCTGTGAGCCTTTTCCTTTATACAGTGGTACGATTACAGCCTTGCACCAGTCATCTGGGACTCGACCATATCTCCAACACATATTAAAGATCCGGCACAACAGGCTTGCTACTACCCCGTCACCGCCCTTCAGCATTTCAGCGGACAATCTATCATACCCTGCAGCTTTTCCAACTTTCATTTCTCTTAATGATCTTACGATCTCATCCATTCCTATTTCATTCTCTTCATCTACATCCGGGTTTGGGTTTTCACCACTCTCCTCTGCCCAGTTACCCACTCCTTGCACACTATCCTGAAAACTAAATAAACTTTCAAAATATCCTTTCCAGCGTTCCAAGACATCACATTCTTCGCTTATCAAACAACCATCCTCTGCTCTTATAACATTCATACTCGAAGTCTTTGTCACTCCACGAGCCAATCTTACCTGTTTCCAAAACATCTTAACATTGGCCCTGAAGTTATCCGAGAACTTCCTGTTATACTCTTCATCTTTTTCATCCTTCTTCTTTTTTACCACTTCTTTCACTCTCGCTTTCATTTCGGTGTAACTTTTCTTCACTCTCTCTAAATCATCTATTCTATTTACATTTGTTGCCAGATTCACTCTATTTTGGGCCTTACAGGCTAGCACGTTAAGCCAGGCCTCTTTCTTCTTTCTCACAACCTCTTTAACTTCACCATCTACCCAAGAATCATTCGTTTTACTACCACATTTCCTTCGTGCTAGGCCACATACTTTTGTAGCCGCTTGCACCATACTATCTTTCATTATATCCCATACTTCTTCTAAACTATAATCATTCATCTCATCAAATAATTTATCCGTCTCTTCTTTTACTTCCCTCTTATATTCCTCTTTTACTTTGACTTCTTGCAGTCTTTCTACTTTTATCCTTTCTAGAGCAGTCACAGGTACTCGAACTCGATGGCGCCAATGCTTGAATAAACCATGCACCCGACACATTACCAGATGATGATCAGTACCTACATTAGCTCCCCGATAAGCTCTTGTATCCGTAACTTTACTCTTTAACCTTTCATCTACAATCACAAAATCTATCATACTTTTACTATCTTGCCTTTCCCACGTATACCTGTGAATCTTTCTATGATTAAACATAGTATTCATAACACACAATCTTTTTTCTATACATATTTCTAATAAACTTAACCCATTCTCATTCACTCTATCATCTCCAAATGCACCTAATACTTGTTCATACCCATCTCTCTTCACACCAACCCAACCATTAAAGTCTCCAAGCATAACAATCTTCTCGTTTGCGGTACATCCTTTCATAACATCTCTTAAACTGTCCCAAAATTCTTCTCTCTCCAAGGGGGAGCTTCCCATATCAGGTGCATAAACGCACAAGAAAAAAATACGGTTTAAGCCTACCTTGGTTCTCACCCAAAGAATTCTGGGACTAACGCAATCATAACCTTTTACACATTTCATCATTCTCTCAGAGAGAACAACTCCCACACCCTGACAGGCCCTACGTGTTTCTTTAACACCGGACCAGATCGCGGTCAGGGGACCGTGTATGGAGATGTCCACCCCTTTTCTTTTCGTCTCATTCAAACATAGCACATCTATCCTTTTGTCCTTCACTAACTCACAAACTTCATCCATCTTATCTTTTAGGCCTCCCTGAACATTCAGCGTAGCTAAACGACACTCCGCAGCTCGCTTTTCGCCCCGTGAGAACAACTGACGTGGTGTGTGGCGAGCGCCACCGCCGCCTTCGAGTTGATTTTGTTTTGTAATACTCATATAGTTCCCACGAATAGCTAGGGAAATAATCTGTCCACACTCTACAGAGCCCCGCATGTAGAGGTAAGGCTGGATTAGTGCCTGGGGACGCCTGGCCCCAGACAACAGGCACGCTTACGACTCGGCTCTCCCCTAGTCATGCAGCTCTCGGCACGGCAACCTTAGCTTGGGGGTGAGTCGTTGCCACCGCTCAGAGGAACACAATTGGACTCCGGCAGATTCCCTTAGTCGCCTTTTACGACACCCACGGGATGAGATGGGTTGGTTGTATTCTACTACCCGGATACCACACGGGGAGTATTTTATTTATTAGGTTCTCCAACAAAGAATACAACTTACGCGCTATTTTAAAGAGTATAGAACAAACATCTATGTACTCCCTCAATTACAGGAGACCACATCATGCAATCAAAAATTATAAATGGAAAACAATTACAAAAAAAAAAAAATTAAACAGAAGAGAAACACTATTTTAACTGACAACAAAAATAACAAACAAAAAAAACATTACCAGGTAGGCAGGCAGTTCAACACTTACATAATTTATTTAATTGTGCGCGGATTAACGATTTAAATTTTAAAAGAGTATTAGAAAAGACGTCTATGTCCTGGTATGTGTCATAAATGGAGAATAGTTGTTTGACAGTTAATCGTTGAAGAGTTTGCCCAGTGGTCATCACTATGAACTGTTAAAGATAGCCGCTATAGCCCTGCTGTGCAGGACCTCATGGTTGGCAGTGGCGCATGCGGCCATAATGCCAACGAGGCTGTCGAGGTGGTCTCAATCTATCTCTATAACCACAGTCTAAAAACCTACAGTCGTCCGACGAAGCCGTCTAGACAGGGCAATCGTGCGGGGTGTGAGGGGCGAGACTCTAGCAGCTTTGGACTCAGTGGAGAGGCGTGCGAAGAGGCTGATTGGTGACCCTGATTTGGTTAGAACCAATCTGCAAAGCCTTGAGCATAGGCGTAGGATAGCTAGCCTTTCGGTTTTCTATAGGATACATTTTGGAGAGTGTGCACGGGAATTACATGACTTGATTCCGCCATCACCTTTCTACCATCGGACAACCCGGCGTACGGCGAGTGTCCACCCTTACATCGGTGGCACTCCCACGATTCAGGCAAAGCGTTTCGCTTCGTCGTTTATACCGCGTACATCGAAGGACTGGAACAACTTGCCTGCTGCGGTCTTCCCGTCCGGTTATAATTTAGGTGTCTTCAAGGCTAGAGTGCTCTTAATAAACTAGTGCGCTTCACCATCACTGATTGCATCACTGCTTACCATCAGGTGGGATTGCAGTCAAGCACTGGCTTAAAATATAAAAAAAAAGACGCGGGAAAGCCGCTCCCGAAATGCGAACAAAACGATTTTTGTAGTTCGGGAGGTATTATTCAAGTCTAACGGCTAACGCGTGTAGACGTTGTCGGCATTTTCCCAGAGATCAAAGGCGTCGTGCTACTGTATTAATATTTATACTGTGCTATAACATCGTCTTACCTTGTTGTTAGAGTTGAGCAGAGTCAGCACATCGCCTCTCTTCATGGACACCTCGCGCGGCGACTTCTCCGCGTAGTCGTACAGGGCCACTACGCACTCCTTGCCCGATACGTCCACCACGGGAGATTCTTGTTGCTGCACGGAAAATTACATGACATGAGGATTTGTAGGATTACTTATATTTTGAAATACTGTCGGGCGTACGTGTCTTTACTCAGATATCATCAAGGTTGATGAACAAGACGGTCGAGAAGTAAATCTCTGCCTATTTTAAGGTCGGTTTTACAGCGAAACAAATCTAAAGGAGCTCATTCATACTATATCAACATCCTAGAAAGTAAAAAACTATTTTTTCATGAACAGAGATCCTAGTTTGGTACTAGGCCCTAAGTAGAAAAAAAAACTTACAGAGGGCAATATACTACCTACGTATCTTGGTATGAGAGATATGAGTCCTGTGTTGTTTTACTTTTTTATTCCAATATTCTCATTAGTTTTTGCAACTGCAAAACTAAGTTTAGATATTGCTTTGCCGATTACCTAAAACCAGTGATTTTCATAATATAATATTTACAACAGTACTATGCGTTTCAAATGAGAATAGGAACGTCAATGACCTCTATCTGTCAGATGTAACTTGAAAAGTACGGTCCACAAGATTTATTGATTTAAGACATTTTTTTTGTCATTTTGTGTAACTGCGACTCGGTAAAACCAAAAACTAAAAATAATTAATTCCGCGAATAAGGTTTCGTTGCAGACTGTACTTTTCAAGTGACATCTGACAGATAGAGGTCATTGACGTTCCTATTCTCATTTGAAACACATAGTATGATTTATAATGCCTTAAAATATCACACGTGCGACGTCAGCAAGCAGCCATCAAGTGCAATTAGCCGTTACTAATGACCTGACCGACCTCTTTCTACCCCGACATGAGATCATATTCTCATAACCACCAAAGAGATAAAAAGACAAGTTTCTCTTAATAACTCAGCTTACCCTGCATCCATCAGCCTGTTCCCTCAAGCTCTTGATGGTGTTCCCGAAAGCCTCGAGATCCGACAGCAGCGCTTCATGCTTCTTCAGCAGTGCTTCAGAGGAATCCTCGTCTTTTCCATAGTCGTGGGTATTGGCCATGGGCTCCTTCTCGCGGATCCAGGACTCGGCTTCGTTGGCATCAGCGAAGTACTGCTGAGCTTGTAAGGAGTCTTCCAGGTCTTGTTTGCGCTGTTTGAAGAGAGAAAAAAAGTTTTTAAAAGAGGTTATATGTTTGAGTAACCAAGTAACCATCATCATCATCAGCCAAGCCAGTTCCCAACTAAGTTGGGGTTAGCTTCCAGTTTACCTGTTTGCAGAAGAATACTAATAGTGTTTTACAAGCTGCCTATCTGACTGCTAAAGACCACATCTTCTTATCGTGTGGTTAGTCCCTAACCTTGTGTCAAGCTTGGCATCATTTGCTTCCGAAAAATATCGCACAGGCATGCCGGTTTCCTCACGATGTCCTTAACCGTCTCCTAAATAGTCTTCTGAGGTAGCTTAGAAGAGTCTTTTGGTGATTATTGGCGCTGCTTTTGAGACACTAAACACCGATTTGCCAAAGTTCCGCACGGCCTCCACGCGCGCCTCGTGCTGCGCCATCTCGCCCATCACCGCTTGGTGCTTCATCATTAGTTACCTGCAACGCCTTCTCCTGCAGCTGCGTCCACTGCTGGTGCAGATGCTGCAGCCGCTGCGCGATCTCGTCGGCCGCGAAGTGCCCGGCGTCCCGCAGCGCGGCGCCGGCCGCCCGCACGGCCTCCACGCGCGCCTCGTGCTGCGCCATCTCGCCCATCACCGCTTGGTGCTTCTTCATCAGGTTCTGCACACCGATTAGGTCACGACCTGTACAAACGATGCACGTTATTAGTAGATCTTCGTGGAAAAGTGGCTTTTAAAACGGGTCTTTAACGCCCGATATTAATATTCTATCTCAATCCAAATCCCGATCCTTTGTTTTTGACGGCTGCTTCTGATTGGACATCTTTAAGACTCGGATAGGCGAATTCGGTCGTTGATTGGTTACAAACAAAGATCGGGATCAAGATAGCAACCGAGATAGATTATTAATATCCAGCGTAAGTCTATTAAAAGAACAACGATATGGGGCCGCGGTATAGATGCATATAAAGATGAAGGGACAATCTGTATGTGTTTCTTAAGAATTTAAGAGAGGAAGCACAAAATGGCAACAGATTGAAAGGATAGAAGAAAGGCTTTGTCCAGCACTGGGACAATCAAGCTATTTATAAATAAGATTTGCGAAGAAAAGTTGCTCAAGAAGGTAATAAGCAGCAATCTGTATGTCTTTTTTGAAAAAAAACATTTTTATTCAGAGGAAGAGGTGGGTTTTAGAAAAATAAAACTATAAATTTGACTGTTTATAAGTTTCTACAGACTATTATGATAGCTTTAAATTTTAAATATTTAGTTACTGCGTTATGGATTTGGGAAAGGCTTTTGATTATGTAAAACACAAAATATTGTTAGAAGCATAAGCAGTGTAGAAATAAAAGGTAATGTCTTAAATCTTCAGAAAGCTTACTTTGTTAAGAGACAGCGGTACATACCTCGGTTGGTGGAGGCAATGATAGGTTCCTTCTCGCGGATCCAAGCGGCTTCATCGTCCAGGTCTCGGTAGAGCTGCTGAGCTTGCAGCGAGTCTAACAGGCGACGCTTGCGGATGGCCATCGGCTTGTCCAAGGCTGTGTAGCGACCGACGAGTCCGTCCTGATGATGGAAGAAGAAGGTTAATTTACAAACTAAAAGAAATTGCATGACTGTAACTTGGATATCAATGGCTTCCGGACAAAGTTACAATTAAAAAAAATATTTATTCAATCACGATAAGGTAAATATTTAATCGCTCATCAACAATCACTAAATATTGAAAACAGAAGTCATTTATTTAAATTAGGCTGAGGATCGTCACTTATCGAACAACAAAATTACATAAGACAGTCTTTCAAAAAACCCCCCCCTTCGCCATTTCCTAATGTTTTGCTGGAATGAAGAAGTGGCGGAACAAACTTCTCAGAAGTAAATACCATAGCATAAATATATATACCACACAGTCAAGCTTCCTTTTTAGTTTTATCCAATTTTAATGATGACATTCCACATCTTTCACACAACGCCATCTAGTCCCAAACTAAGCAGAGCTTGTGATATGAGTACTGGACAACTGATAAACATACTTATATATTTCTAAATACATACATATTATAGATAAAATACACCGAGACAGAACAAATGATCAAGCTTATCACACAAATTCTTGGGTGGGAATCTAACCCAGGACAACCTCCGGCACAGTAATTAGGGCCACTTACCAATAGACCAGTCAGTGATGATCTGAATGTTGTTCTGTATTTTTAGAACTACTGGAAAATCAGATTAAGTTGGTACTGACCCGCTTAGTCTTGATGTTGTCAGCATCAAAGTGTCCCCTCTCGATGAACTGCTCAGCTTGAGTGCGGATGGCATCAATCCTCTCTGCGTGGGAGCTCACGTCAGCTTCCAGTAGAGCGTGCTTCTTCTGAAGGTTCTGTACACTGGTCAAGTCCTGGGAACAAGAGTCATGACTATTATTCACACAAGAAAATAGAGATGTATTTGGGTATTCAGTCGTTATAGATCTAAATCAAGGACAGGAAAACTACGGCTCCCAGGAGGGTTTTAATCCAGCCTGTGAATTAAATTATGTTCTTTGACATAAAAAAAGTATTCTTTTTGCATTGTATATATAACTAAAAGGAAGAAAAAAAGTGTCCATTAACAATGGTAGTTCCATTCAAATTGACTGCTCAAACTAGGTGATGCTTGTCAACATGACAGTTCTCTTGGACCATGATCTTCCCTCCAACCTCCTCTTAGCACCTGACCTATTACTTCACAGACAGAGCCAGTGAACTGCTACAATAATATAAAATCAATTACCTTGCCATAGTCCTCACTGAGCAACTGTCCCTCTACTTCCGACAACCACAGCTCGATGTCCTCAACAGCTCGGTTGTACTGCTGCTGAGCGGCCGCCTCTTGCAGCTTGCTGCCTTTCAGCTCTGAGGCTGCGGACAGCTTCTCCCAGATTCCACCCAGCTCGCCGACACGGGACTGGATTTGAGCTATACAGGGATTTACGGAGATTAGACATTAATGGAAATTCTAAGCATGTGGGTACTAAATATGATCCACTTCCTCTTTACGTGGTTAGCGCCTAACGTAGTGTCACAGTTTTTATGCTGTCTATGGGCCTCTGACTAAGCTTAACATTATGTCGAGAAATATATCTCAGGCATGCCCTTCACCGTTTCTGTCCTAATTCAAATATGCAATCAAATTTCCACTCGTTTTTCCAAGTTTTTTCTCATGCACATTTCTTGTACGACGTAGCAACCAAAGAAATAGTCAAGTATCTGTTATAACATTTAATTATGGAGTTTGTATCTTATCCAGGCAGTCAGAAATAGCTCTAGCAACGTCGAAATGTTTCTAACTACATGATTAAAATCTAACAATACCTACAGTCATACATTAAGCGATAAGGCCGCCCATTGTAACACCTTATGTACCCCTTAAAGTTATTATTTGTAAGTTTTTATGGTGTACAATAAAGAGTATTCTATTCTATTCAGTGACCGACAATTCACAGCAGAAACAACGAAATTGGGCACTCAGGAAGATTTTTTGTTTATCCTCGTGAAGATTTGTCAATTGCCTAATCCACGACTTGCGTAAATATGTTTCTTTTTGTATACGTACGTTGAGCGAAGTGCTCCTGCTCGAGCAGCCTGGAGCCGGTGACGGTGATCTCGTCGATGCGAGGTTTGTTCGCCTGCAGCTCTTGTTCAAAGTTCTGGTGCTTCTGCACCTTGCCGTTCAGGTTCGTGGGGTCGAGGTACGAGTCGTCAGTCGCGAACTTCAGCTTCTCGTTGATCCAGCCTGGTAACAAACACAGGGTAGTTAGAATCCCGCATGGAACTAATATTTCTATGGCCTACAGGTAGTTGTTCCGGTTCTGGTTGTTTGTGTAAGTGAATTTATATGTTTGTAATCACAGCCACAGGAGAAATTCCTAATGTGGAGGCAACAACTTTGGAAGTTTTTTTTAATATTCTTAATATACATCACATACCCTTAAAAATGTGTTATTTATTTGTCTATAAAAGTCATTCAGAACATAAAGTAAAATAAATCCTTGCTCCTTAATTGATTCTTGTCCTTCTATTTTATTCTAAAGCTTGCATTTGTTTACCAAAATCCTGATTCCTGAAGGGTTAGGCAGACGCGTACTCTGCCTAACTCGGGGATCACAGGCGTGATGATGTGTTTAAAGATTCGCAAACTAAAAAAAACCTACTCTTATCCAGGAAAAATCTATTTCAAAAATGATTTCACTGACAGCGCTACACTATTGACTTTTACGCAGTAAGAAGTTGCCAGCAGAACCTAGTGTATTAATAACTTGGTGGTATTCTTGCCTAAATATTTATCTAAAAAAACTTACCCTTGGTCTCATCGCAGTCGCGCTCGAACTGCTGGTACTTGTAGGCATCTTCGAGCAGCGCACGACGTTGACTGGATTTTTCCAAGAGTGCGGCGCGGCGCTCCAGTAACTATATAAAAAATATATTTGTTTATTTTTGCAAAGTAATACAAAGACACGGGTTCAGCACGTTGGTAGATATACTAACGAGATATATACCAATCGTTCGTATAGATAAAAGTTAAAAGGCTGCAAACTGTCACAACATTACAACAAGTTATTTTATTGCAAAGACATTCACTTGCTATAGATGGACATCATGAACAAAATTTTTATCCGAAACTTGTGTCCGAGTTGACATAAGTCTTTAAATTTTTTTTTTAAATATTCCACATCTTTTCACACAACACCACCTAGTCTCAAGCTAAGCTAAGAGCTTGTGTTATGGGTACTAAACAGCTGATAAACATAGTTAAATACTTCTAAATACATACATATTATAGATAAATTACACCCAGACACAGAACAAATGGGTGGGAATCGAACCCACGACCTCCGGCATAGCAGTCAGGGTCACTAACTACTAGACCAACAGGCCAGTCTATGAGTTTTAAGTTTATTTCTTATAAATTACTAATTCAAAATTAATTGTGTGTTTTTAATTGTGCGTATATTGACCATCTATAGTTTCAATGACATTGTAACATAATAAACTCTGAATATGAATAAATTATAATCTCATGTTTCTAACATATTTGCACACCTAGCATGGTTATAATACAGTGTAGGTACCATAAGAATTTTTTGTAACATCCTTTGAACCTGTGTTATGCAAATAAATTATTTGTATTTGTTTTATTGTAATTTTTACTAAGTAATAATTGTTTTATTTATATAATAGATATCAAGACGAAATCGTCGTGACAATGTGACCATGTTTCCGAGATCAAATATGATCAGAGATCGCAAAACTACTTATTATGTGTTATTGCGTCCTGCGGTGTTACCCGCTGTTGGTTAACGTTTATTTATTACAAAAAAAAAACCGAACTGCTTTTGTGTACAAAATGTCAAATATCAGTAAGTAACAGTTGTGGGCTTGAACTAATTGACAATTAAGCGGGAATAAACATCGGAAGATTCAACATTCCCAAGAAAATACTTTACTTTGTCGTGATAAAAAGTAGCCTACGCATTTATCTAGGGTATGAGCTACCTTCATAACAAATTTCATCTAAATCCAGTAAGCAGTTTCAGCAAGAAGGAGTATCAAACATACACACATGGCAACAAACTGTCGCGTTTACAATATTAGTGTGAATTACATACCATCTCCCTCCTCTGCGCGACGTCGTCAGCAGCATAGTGCTGTCCCTCGATAAGTTTGGACGCGAACTCGTCCAGAGCCTTGATCTTCTCCTCCTGGGCCACGAGAGACTTCTCAAAGTCCTCGTGTTTCTTGAGAAGGGCTTCGACGGAATCCAGGGAGTCGCCCACATCCTCGTTGGCGAGGAAAGCCTAGTGTAAGAAAGAAGAAGTTATTAGGCTTCAGCATTCTAACACTTTAGATTATGGTTTTCTGACTCTGTTTTCGAGCAGGTATGTTGGACTCAGTTTGGAGTCTAATCAGATGTAGCTGAAAACCAGTGTAATACATAGAGTGACTGGCCATGTGACCTTCACAACCCAGTAACCCCATAAATTATCACTAATCCCTGTTTTTCAAACATTAACAAAATTGCTGATGAAACTGTAAATGCAGCCAAAATAAATCAGTGATTCGAAAAGTTTAGTTTTTAACCAATAGGGGCGGGCGGGACTCCACCAAAGCGAGGACGAGAGGAAATGTCTCGTAATTAACAAACCAATAGAATATTGCTAACCAATAGAATATTGTATTGTGCTGAAGCTTAGCACTGAGCGGTCAAAATGACGCGGATATTGCTAACCAATAGAATATTGTATTGTGCTGAAAAAAGCACTGAGCGGTCGAAATGACGCGGATATTGCTAACCAATAGAATATTGTATTGTGCTGAAAAAAGCACTGAGCGGTCGAAATGACGCCAGCTGTGTTGCTGTGGTTGTAAGACACTTCTCGTCTCCGCTTTGGTGGAATCTCACCCTAAGAAACTTTTAGCAGCGAGTTTTATGACTCTGCTAAGACATCTTAACAGATTATTTCCTTTGAAACAACAGTCACAAATAAAATATAGTCCATACCTCTTGCTTGTGCATCCAAGCATCAGCCTGTTCAGTGTCCCTGTAAAACAGCTGCAGGTCCATGCACTGCAGATACAGAACACGTCGCTGCTCCCACAGCTGATGCAGCGCTGAACTCTCGCGCTCAAGGTTTTCAAGCGCTGACGATACTTCGGATGAAGCGCGGTGACCGCTTTCGACCAGCGCTTGACCGGCAGCTGCGCACGCGTGGATCACGTCCGAACGTGCGTCCATTTCACCCTGGAATTGAAAAAGGATTAGTAGACATAGAAACTAGCAGAAGTAAATTTTATTAAATTGCGTAGACGGGTGACATGTAATTGAAAAACCAGCACTATCAATCCCTAGTATTGGTATGTTTCGATAACAGCTAATTTTGACTTGACATCACTTTATAGAATACATGGGAAGGATTCATTATGTATGTTGTTGGGTAAAAAATTTGGTCAACAGACAGCCATTTGCGTGTATGATGTACAGGATCTTGTGGGAGGGTAAACCGCTTCGTTACGTAACGCGTTACGGCCCCAGTCTATCTGGCTTCTCTTTCTCTCACGCATACGGCAGCGGTAGGCTGGTTCTTCCTCTCTCACTTTAACCTGTATCTGGAGGGAGGAGGGCTGGTTGGACTAACCCCAACAAAGCGGCCGCCAAGGCTCACGCACAATGGTCCAATTCATGCCGGGCTCACCTTGTGCTCCTGATGCTTCTCGAGCAGCGCCTCAGCGCCGGGCACGTCCTTGGCGAGGTCGTCGGCCGCGATGAGCGCGCGGATGTCGCTGACCCACGACATGAGGTCGCGGTAGTCCGCCAGGAAGCGGTGCAGCGCGTGCGACGACTCCAGCTCCGACCGACGCTCCTGTTCAGCAGATCATGTTTAGCTATTGGTTCTATAAGGGCAACTTACACCAAAAGGTGGAAAAACCGTTGATCCTTAACAGACTTCAAGAAGATTCTTTATTGGACTGTGTTTTTTCTTTGTGATGCATATTTCATTGATTATGAACAGATTTTAAACGTAAATTCCAGTACCGAAATATATCAAAATTGGAGTAAGAAAAAGCAAAACTTAGCTTTATTAAGCGTCTTTCTACACCCAAAATATTCAAATACCCTCTTACCTTGGCCTTCTGCACAAGCTTCTGCCAAGCCAGGGTGATCTCATCGCGCTTGCCGTGTATGGCAGGCGCGTGGTCCGCATGGATAGCTGCAAGTCTAGCTGCCTCACCGTCCAGGGTGGAGACCTTGTCTTCAAGAGCGGCCAAGTCGCGTTCGACGCCCTCGTGTTTACGCTAAACGTGAACAGACGATATTAGTTACTTAAAAAAAAACACTTCTACATGTCACAAAAGTCTCACATAATTATAGTATTACAATGCATTAATGGATCTTATTCAAGACAAAAATTGTATTGACTACTGATAAACCTGGGTTTAAAACTACAGTTTTACATCCCTAACAAAAACCTAGACGACGCGGAGATCAGTGATACCAAAACAAAACTCTAAGTTCATATGACTTCTTTTATTTGCATAAACGTTTTAAAAAATACGACTTTCAGAGTTTTTCATAGTCAATATATTTAGTCTCATAGGTACCTGCAAAGTCTGCACTGTAGCCAGGTCCCTTCCGTAATCATCAGAGCCCAGAACTACATCCTTTTCAGAGATCCAGGCGATGGTCTCGTCCGCGTCGCGGTTGAAGCGCTGGATCTCGTGCGCGCCGAACAAGCGCTCCTGACGCATCAGCGCCATCTGGCGGAGGCGCTGCCAGGCCTCGTTCAGCTCCTAGGAGAAAAACATGTTTTTAATATTATCAAGCTATTATTTATTATGAACGAGAATTTAAAAACAGGCTAGGAAATGTCGGAATATCTCTATTTCAAATCCTCATGACAGGATGATCCTTTCCAATCAATTAAAAAAAAAGACTGATCAAAGGTGTTAGAAAAAAAAATCGTACCATCAGACCACAGATTTACAGAACTGCATAGCAAACAAACATACGTAAAAAAGGGCCCTCATACACTTCTTTAATTTGTACTTGTGTCCCATCATTACTTACTTAGGCAGGTGGACGGTGTATGAATATCAAAATTATATTTAGTCCATCACAATCAGTTACATTATAAAAATAATATACAGGTATTTTTTGCTTTTTGAAATTGATAGAAACTACTTAGTTAAGCTAAATTATAATGACGTCACAAGCCCCCTCTCCTTAATATATTAATATTAAGGAGAGGGGGCTTGTGACGTCATTATTCAGTATATGTAAACTATACGGGCGTCATGACGTTATGCGACATTTTGACTCGATTACGTGAAACTAGAAAAAATATGTGTCGAATATTTTCTAGTAATCTAGATGAGGGACTAAATACAAAAAAGCAAAATTAAAAAAAAAAATGACATATTATTAATTGTAGAACTAAAACGGCTTCAATCCTAAAATAAATACTACATTTTTCACCACTTACATCCTTCCTCTTGACAATGGTCTCTCTCTCCGGGTGGCCCTCGAGCACCAGTCGTTCAGCCAGCTGGTTGACCTCAGTAACGCGGTACTCCTGCGCAGCCATGTCCTTCTGGAACTCGTCGAACTTGCGCTGCAGGACTTCCACATGTTCAAGGTCGGACCCGAACTCATCAGCGCAGACGAATGTTTCCTGTGAAGGGAAAATATAAATTAATAATGAGTGTGAAACGTAGATTTATAGTGTCGTGGCTATAGAAAGGAGTACCGCGTGAGAAAAGTGAGTTAATTGACAATCATTCCACAATCATTTTTAGTCCAGCTATATTGGCTCCTTGGAAGGAACTCCAACGTCTCTCTTGATAACAAACTGCTCATATACAAAGTAGCAATCAAACCGATTTGAACCTATGGCATACAGCTCTGGGGAACTGCGTGTCACTCCAATGTTGAAATCTTGCAAAGATCACAAAATGCTATTCTAAAAACCATCCTTAAAGCTCCCTGGTTCATAACCAATGCTGAAGTTCACCAGTTTGCAAACATATCCTTAGTGAAAGATGAAATAGCGAAATCATGCACCACGTATAAAACCCGCCTTAACGGTCATCCTAACAAGCTGGCTCACGAGCTTCTTCTTACAAACCAGCCTAAGAGGCTCAAAAGACCATGGGTCTTGGATCTGGATATAAGATTCTCAACTAGTTAAATGAAGAGTCCTCATCATTGGATGAGAATCTCTGCACCGTTACCTCTTCCCTTCTCACCTGCTCATAGTAGACATTACTGATTGCAGATAGTTGATAAAAAAAAAAAAAAAATTTTTAGTCCAGCATATAATTCTTTCTTAAGATGGATGTTCCAGTGTACCCGAAAAACACTGAAATTGTGAATTTCGTGGGCTACGCTGGCGCTTCTTAAAAGTAAAACTCAATTTTTGGATTTTAAGAAACTAATTTTTAATAATTAGCTTTTTTTGATATATTTTTCATTTACCTGCACAGAGAAAAAAAATAAACGATTATTAATGTTTTCATTTATTTATTTTTATTTATTAATTATCACATGAAACTAAGTAGATTTGCTGGTTGTATAATAAAACTTCATATTTAATTATCAAACTATAATATCTGTCTATAAAACTTTTCAGATGTTACAATGACCTTCAATAGATTTTAAACTATTGTGGCCAATTAACATTAATTGAATTGACCATGTTCAACTTTGGCAAATATGCTATAGTGCATGTGATCATGGGTTGTATTTCCAGGTAGGGCAAAGTGATATACGGGGAAATATGGGAATATAACATGCCAGCGGACCTACGTTAGGCGTAGGTTGGAGAATACAAGAAAATAAAAATTCGTCAAATACAATTGCCTAATAGAAGCAGGCAATGGGATCGCCCCCTTTTAAGTGGAACTTCAAAATAATGACAACATGCGAGTGTACTATAGGTACAAACGCCAGCACATCAAGGCGGAATATGAAGAACTATATATTGTTTTCTAAGACCTGTACCACCATATTTCTAGCAAATAAATGATTATTATTATTATTATTATTACCCCAATGTGTCTTTCTTTGATGGTTTTTCAACTTTATGTCAAACAGAATAAGGTTCATATTCAATTGGGAAACCTTGACACATTGGGGTAAGTTTATGTGCTGGTGTCTGTACATCTCTGGCTAACCTTTTGAAGTTTAGAGGCATGACGTTATGTTATTTCTAATATCAACCCCACTACTAGACACTTAAGACCTTGTCCATAATCACGAGAAATACTATGAGTTCATTTTAATGACGTCATCATTACACTTATTCATTCATTCACCAAAATAATGTAGCACTATATTCTTTTAAAGTGCTTACGTCATACTCCTATATTCAGAACATTCTCTGTCCGCCTTTTGGCATAGTAGACAAAGTCAACACTCTTTTATATACTGTTTAGTTAACGTGGCCCATAAAGATACCGGGCTGGTATCCGCAACTCCACGTCACAGCGCGTATTTTGCGTATGGGCTATAATCTACCACGCGGGCCCAGTGCGAACTGGTAGATGTCACATGTCTTCGAATTTTTGGTTCTAGGACATGCCGGTTTCCTTACGATGTTTTCCTTCACCGTTTTTGAGAGCAGTGGTGATGAAATAAATTACACAAAGTAATGCGCCTGCCTGGGTTCGAACCCACGACTAACTGTTCGTAAGTCGGGGCCGCCACCACTGGGCCACCGCTGCTCTTAACGTGGCCCATATCGTCGGCGATATGAGTCCACGCCCAAGATTGTACTAATGTAGGTTACGCTCACGTCGAGCCATAGCTTTATTTTAACCTTTAGGGCGAGACTCCACCAAAGCGGAGACGAGAAGAGATGTGTTTTACAACCAATCAGCTTGCGTCATTTTGACCGCTCAGTGCTTAGCTGCAGCACAATACAATATCCTATTGGTTAATTACAAGACATCTCCTCTCGTCTCCGCTTTGGTGGAGTCTCGCCCTTAAATGGGTTATAAAGATATGATAATAAATGATAGACGGTCTTTTCTAGTTTAGTCTTTTTTGGCAAAAGCTTGTTTTTTTTACTTCAAAGTTAAGACTAGTTGCCTTGTGTTGTCATGTCATAGTGTAGGTCACCGTGTAGTCTCGCAACAAGCGTTCCGTACCATCGTACAAAACCAGAGATTAGCTAAAAGAAATAAATCCTGGATAGTAATTGTTAGGATCTCCCTGAATTTCATTATAATTATTTGTTGTAGAGCGTCATAAAAAATACACACTTTGTGAAAATTTTAACTGTCTGCCTATTACGGCTTAAAGAGATAAAGCCGGCTGTCAGACAAACAGCGGGGACTAAGAGATAGTGGTCTGTTGGCAACCTTAGGGTACATTGAAGACCCTAAAATTAAATATTCTGCAGCTTTCTTTATTGATAAACGGCTTTAACAAAATATAAAAAAGTTATGTTACTATAAACTTACGAGTCATGGTTTCTTTTAAAGTCTAGAGATAAGATTGTATTAATTTATTATGCGTGTCATTTACTTGTCTCCCGCTTTAAAAACATCTTTCACCACTCACCTTATCATGAATCCAGAACATGACTTCATCGCAGTGTCTCAAGAACTGCACCAGCACCAATGCCTGCTGCAGCTTCATCCCCTTTTCAGCCAGTCGGGACAGCAGAAGTTCCCACAAACGGTGCAACTCATCCAGACGACGACGAATGGTTTCGGAAGCAAAGTGACCAGCAGAGATCATCTCACTGCCAGTGTTGTCAAGTACTACGATGGCGTTTGAGTGGGCAGCTACTTCGGCTTCGAAGGCTTGGTGTTTTTGGATCTTGGCCTTGAGAAAAAAGATATAAAAATGTTAGGGTGAAAATGGACTTGGTAGATACGCCAACGGAGCATGCTCATTTGGTCAGGTTTCCTGTTGTTAAATGACAATTAAATACGCTTGGAAAATTCTATTTTGGAGATCTTACAGCAAAGTAACTTTAAAATAGGTCTCGCAAAGTATCATATTCTGTTAAGTTGATCATTAGTTTGATATTAATGTCTAATTTAACTGTTCCTATACAATATTTCCTACAAAGATTTAGTTAATTTTCTAAGTCCATAGGAAAACGTTGTGAGAACACTTGGACATACAGTTATTAAATGTAAGTCTGAAATCGCCAATCCGCTTTGAGCAAGCGTGGTGATCAATGCTTGTGCTGTCTCAATATGAAAAGAGGCCTTTGTCCTGCAGTGGGACAGTTACTAGCTGGTATTAAGTTAATTTCTACAAAGAATTGCAGACTTATTATTCCATTCATAAGTCGAACTTCATAGTCTACTTACCTTACATGTTAAGTGCAATATATTTCATTATAAGAAAAGCAACCATTCAAAGTATACCTGCAGGTTAGTAGGATCTTTGTAGCTCTCATCGCTGGCAGCCTGCAGCTTTTCCTGGATCCAGGATTCCAGTTCATCAGCGTCACGCTTGAAGTACTGGAACCTGCGAGAGTCTTCCAGCTTCTCACGCTTGGCGCGGGCCTCCTGCTTGAAGTCTTCATAACGGTTCAGGACCTGAGGAAAAAATAAAAAGGTTAAGACCATCAAAAACCACTGACATTATTATCTATATTTATTTGGTTCATAAATTATAATTATTTCTGTAAATTGTGTGTTCTTTAACCTTTTGAACGCCAGAATATAAACGTATCGCCGTACCCCTGACGCCAGGCCACTTTTTCTGTCAAATGACCTTCATAAAAATTAAAACACAAAAGTAATTATGAAATTGTTTATTTCATAATATGGTGCGACGTGTATTTTGTCATATATTTGTGACCGTGGCGTTCAGGGTAAGATTTCGTTTGTCACATGTATGTGACAAAGGCGTTCAAAAGGTTAAATCAGTTGATAAGTGTGGGTGCCGGGTCCATGAGTATTTCTCCTGTCAAATTAAAAAAAAAAACCTGTAACCTATACCGTTTAAACGGTTCAACATGTCTATAGCACTATTTAACATCGTGTCGCTATGTATATGTGTCGGCGTCAGCGATGGCTGAGCGGTATGGGCCGACATCAGGAGTTTCGTGGTACCAGGTACATAACGTTGAATAATAATCTTCAATGCAGTAATAACCTCACTTTATTAAAAGTAATCACATAACATAACTCAGATAGGTAAATAGACAGTTTCGCACTGGACTAGTGTCTTCATTGGTGTCTCAACTCCAACTGAGCTCTGCAGTGCCTGCCTAGCTTCCACTTCCCAATACGACTCCATCCACGTGACATCGCTCGCGCCATTTGCAAATGACAGCTGACGTCACAGCGTTTACCATACTCTGTACTAATAATGTAATCAACTTCACAACTTCTTATTTCTGAATATCGTTCGCCACGACATATGCATTGTTACAGTCAAACTCTTAACCAGTCAAAAGAACTGTTGACTAGCAAAATAACATGGATTCCATCACTATCGTACATTCATACGTGAACGGGGTCTCGTAGACGCATACAGTCGTACGTCATCATACACGATATCAATCTATGATAGTTAGTTTATTTTCGTCTAGATGTTGATATCTTAACTTGTAATTGTTGCTATAAGAACATTTGTTTTGTTAAATTAAGGATCATCTTAAAAACACTACACTACTCGCAAAGATACTTCGAAAAAGTACTCTTGGAAGTTGGTTGTGGTTGGTTTCGGGGGGTTGCTCAAGTATCGACTGTTACCGCGACTCCCTGCGAGAGTGTGAGCTGAGACACAGGGTCGGTCTTTAATCAGTAAGAGTACGATAGACCACTCCGCCCTCCTCGGGCGGTGGACATCCATGAGAATATTCCACCCCAAATCAACCGAAATGCCCTTCAACCAGACAATTATATTCGCCTAACTTCGATAAACTTACGAATTGTATGTTGCAAATTTAACGGGTAATAAGAAGCCTAAAAGTCTAGATATCCAGTCGGTATTGTGTGGCCCAGTAACTGGGTTGTGGAGATGAGATATGCAGGCGCTCCAAATAAAATACTGATATTCAATTCATTTAGATTAGATTAGAAGCCGCCCTTAACATATTTGGCAAAAGGGAGATGATGAAGATGATGATTTGAACATAAGCAAGCATATATCATATCATTTCATAAGCTTCTTTACAGTGCTTATTAGTCATCATTCCATAAAATAAATCAGAACGTATAATATACGTTTTTCTTAAAGGGAATTTAAACCTTAATGAGCTAAGTGATATTACTCACTGCCATCTATCAGTTGTGTGCTACTTTGGTGTAGGTGGCCCTTATCACTCTAATTTATTAATTAATTAATTGAAGCGGCGCGTCGGCATGACCAGACAGACTGTGGGGCGTTGAGTTTGACTATCCAAAATATCGTTGGTTTTCATTTGATTCTATGGAATTTAGAACCAGCTTTACTTCTCTAAATGGTTTCTTTTCTGGGTACTTAGGTACATCATGACATGGTGTGGTATAAAATGGCAATTCTAGGGACTAGTTTCGCTACCTAGAACTACGTTACAGAGGTTAATGTGGTTATGGCTTAACATATTTTTTTAATGGTATAAATTATTGCTTGACTTCAAACTCACTTCATGATATAGTTAGGCCACACGCGCACTAAACAGCCGAACATATCACGGTGTATAGGAACCCGCTCACTTTAGCAGCCATGGAATGTATGAATGTTTCGGCCTCCGCAGCCAGGCTTCCTAGTCTGCGGGTGGCCTTAGTTTTTACTGCCGCGTCAGCCACATATAGGGCTTAAGCATGATTGCATAAAGCGGCACTAGGTATTACCACTTTGCGCTCTTCAATTATCGACTGACTATTGCCATACGATCAAATCAAAGCATCAAAATCATATTTATTTCTGTATATAGGTTCATACAAACACTTTTACATGTCATTTTTTAACTAGAAGATGAGGTCGGTGTTTCAGTATCTGACTATTCTGAGAAGAAACACCGAAAGAAACTCAGAAGTCGCAGTTGCTTTTAAAGTCCAGACATTATCTTGGTCAGATCATGTAATAACCACGTAGATTAGTGTCTGAAATGGTCTTTTGAGGAAATAACCACACCGATATGAGGGAACCAGATCAGATCGAATAACAACGTCAATAAATGATATAATTTGATTCTATAGTACTACCAATGATAACGGGTCAGTACAGCACAAATACAGACGTTTAAAATGTACCCATAGCCCACAATGGCAGGCCTGAGTGATTGCTTTCCGTTTCACTATAGCTGCATCGTAACTGGGTCGCTCTGTCTGTATGCAAATAGGCAAAGGGAAACGACGAGCGCCTGCGCTTCGTTAGTGGCTTCCTTTATGTACCATCTCGAAGTTTCTTATGTAAAAGCTATGTGTACATTACGAATTCTACTGGAAGACAATATGCATGAGTTGTGGATTGGTTCTATTAGAAAGTATCAGAGGTCTTGAGCAGAGTTTAATAATAATTTATTTGAAATAAGTAACAGGACTCGCAGTGTTACAATACACTTACAAACTACGTTAGTAACAAATAAAGATAAAAACAGAAACAGAGTGTGACATCATTGCCGCAAGGTGACAGGCCCAGCCGAAACCTTGCAGCAATGGTTCACAAATACGCAATGCAAGCCTACTCGCTAACATAGACAGGATGCTGTTGGCGCTGGCCCGTACCCTACGGACCAAGGATGCGCACGGCTTCCGCAACACCGTGTAAAACAATCCACGTGTGCTTGAGGAAACATCCCTGATGCGCTGCAGTAACGGGGCAACCCCATCAGCACCCTGTATGCGTTATTGTATTAGACGCGAAGGGCGCTGTATGATTTTTGAGTATAATGTAGGACAGACTGCAAGTATAAAATGACATGCCGTAAGCTCTAAATACCTTAAAGAAACATAGATAAGGGCTGTATTAAGAAACCGCATTCGCGAAATGTGTTCTTCTATTCATGAAGACAGTTTTTACTACTCGTTTTCACTTTAACATACATTAGCTGATACCCGCGTCTACGTTCGCATGGATTTCGGTTACCTAATACTGCGCCCAGTTTCCAGACGGCTTATTTTTTTCCAACACTTCCGACAAATTTAATTCAAGTCAAATATTATCATTGTATATTAGTACAAAACTTTGACAAATTATATTCAAAAACTTTCGTTAAGAACCGCTCTACCCATTAGTGATAACAACATGAAAATCGGTGCAGTAGTTTTTGAGTACATCGCGAACAGACAGATGTTTTATGTTGTGTTTTATTTATCAACATTTATCTTTCTAATACAGGACACCTCTCCTGTCTATCTGTTTAAATCTTGTCGTCAGCTAGTAATAAATAAATTAAATTAAACAGAAGATCATAGTTACCTGTTCACGACGCTCCTGAATATCCTCAGCTGTCTCGAGGATCTTCACCTCTTTGGGTGGTGGGATCTGTTCCATGATGGAAGCGTCAAATTAACTGTAACAATAGAGATGGGCCGTTAATAAAACAATTCATTTTGAGCTAATTAATTAATGACGTAATCAGCATATTGGCTGAAAGTTTTTTTTCTTTTTTTTTTAATCTTACTAGCAATGTTACTAGTAGTCTTATTAACCTCTCCAACTAAGCTAATTATGCTTATGTGGAGTGGGTTTACGTCAATAGTGCAATGGGTGAGGATCGAACTCAATACCTCTCGAACGCCAGTCCGACGCCTCAGCCCATTGGCTAAAGAGTCGAAGAGAACAGTTATACGTTTTTGTACAGGGTTACTATGACTTAATCACAAAACAAAACATAACGCCTATAATACTCGATGGGTTAGGTAGTTGCATCTGGTCACCCACATTTACGCCCGATATTAATATTCTATCTCAATCCAAATCCCGATCCTTTGTTTTTGACGGCTGCTTCTGATTGGACATAGTCATAAAGATGACTCGGATAAGCGAATTCGGTCGTTGTTTGGTTACAGACAAAGATCGGGATCAAGATAGCAACCAAGATAGATTATTAATATCCAGCGTTAGCCAGTAAGTTCGAAGTCTCATGTTATAGGCGTCGAGCTTATTACTGGATTCAAATGCAGAAAGCATTGAGAATTACCAGGTGGAGAAACCCAATAACATTCTGCCCAATCCGGGAATCGAAGCTAGGACCACATGCTTGGTTGTAGCGCTTGCGGCCACGATAGCAAAGATGCAGTATTTGCAAAAATATGAAAGCAAACTCTGTTTTATATGCTTAGTCATGAATTTCTATTATAAAGTAAATTGAAGTGATTAAACATAAAAGGCTGTCTGTTTTTTGTATAGACGCCAGCACATCAAGTTACCCCAATGTGTCAAATTTCTTTGTTCGTTTTACAACTTTATGCCAAACATAATAAGGTTCATATTCATTTGGGAAAATTTGGGGTAACTTGATGTGCTGTCGTCTGTACCAGAACACAGGCTTTAATGATTACTTTGAATTGTCTTTGGAACTTCAAGTGCAGAAATACCATTTACCAACTGATAAAGCACCTTAAGTACCTATCACTTGATTTGTTACTAACTCTACTGAGAAATACCAAGTTCCCTTCAAATAAACGTTAAAATCTTTATCAATGGATGGATGGTTTTTTTTCTTTTTTTATGGTTTTTATGGTGTACAATAAAGAGTACCTATTCTATTCTTTTCAATGACGAGTCCGCTGTTATTTTATCCCCTGATCTCATCAAACACTTAGAAGAAGGTCAAGCAACACTTGACATCACAAATAGAAAGAAAGTTAAAAGAAGTTCAACTTCGCGTGTATTGAAAATAATTTAAGATTCTTCCTTAGTACGACCGCGTCGACGTCGCGTTATTAAGAATGAGACGTAGAACACGTCCCCCAGGGATGGAGACAATTCGAATTACGTGTCATTCACAACCAAATAAATTCATGAAATAAGTAAGCACATGCGTTGTACGCATTGCGATAGAAATTACATCTCCTGCGTGATTATTGAGTCTGGAGTACCTAGTTTTTCAATTTTCATGGGAGTATAGTCACGAGCAAGGCCCGGACGCCACCAAAGCGGAGACGAGACGAACGGAGAGATGTGTTATAAACAACTAATAGAATGCAATACAACAATCCGTAAACGCGGTGCGTCTACATGCAAACGGCGGGCGGCGTTTGCGTGCACCGTTTCTGTCAACATGCTTCCATAGAGCAGATCCATATAACACTAATGACCAAACCTACCAGGCCAGTAATTTTCTCCTAAAGTAGGTAGGTATTGATAGAAATATGTTGTACAGAGGCCAGCACAATAAGTTACCCCAATGTGTCAAATTCCTTTAATACTTTTTCGACTTTAATACAATTAGAATAAGGTCCATGTTTCATTGGGAAAATTTGACAGTTTGGGGTATCTTGATATGTTGGCGACTGTACAAGTCAACTATATTCGTACATAATATTTCGAAACCAATGACTTACGTAAGCGTAATTATTTATGGTCGTCGCGACTGTTCATGTATTTTACGGCTATTATAGTAATAATGTAGTTTGACTACAATAGTTAGCCAGTTGTATTCAAAGCAGATTCATCACATTAGCTAACAAGGCCACCGATTTATTGACGAGGGCGACTGTTACGCCTATTTTACGAGCAATCAGCGTGTTTTGGAAAACGATTTACTTAGAGCCATTTGCGTCTTCAATTTTATGGTGGCACTAACTTACTTTTATGACAAAAATTTAATCAAAGTGTAGTTTGTTGACAAGTAAGAAAATGGAAGAGTTAATAAATGAGACTTCTGCCACTTGTCTTCAGTGTGGCACTTGCCAGACAAGGCTTACATCACACGGCCTTGTGACTCACACCAATGTAACGTATTATAAACCTGACGATAACATTGTTTTTTTTATTCCTTACTTCATAAAGCAATGCACTTAGCAACACCTTATATACTTCCTTCGGACCTTTTTTTTGGTATTTTCTTTAGTCAATGACAATGTTATTTTTAAGAAATAGATTTACAAGTGTTCTTTTTATCAGCATTAATGTTGGACAGCAGCTCTTATCAGTACTTGTGAGCCTAGGTACATTCTAATTATTAAAAGATAAGTTATTTCACAATATCTTCATGTAGAAAAGGCTAGAAATTATAAGACATCCTATAGGATGTAGGATATTTGCATGAGAATAAAGTAATGGTGTGAGCAGAGGCTTAGCAGTTAGTAAGCCAAGGCTCTAGACATTATATAAAGATAAAGACCAATTTCATCCTAAGAGTCGAAAGTTTGGAGTTACAACACAAGAATAATTTTAAGTCTTTTGTGATGCCAGTTCCCTCCTACCGTCTTAAGACTTTTATAAAGGAGGAATTTAGGCGGATGGGTGTGTGTTTCTGAGGCTACTTAACACCATGACTCAGTGCAATACTTTGCTGAGACGTAAACTTTAATTTTAGCTTAATTTTAATTTTATATGTGTTAGTTTATTATTTATAAAGGCATAGTGTTTATATGGGCCACAGATGCTTGAAATAAAGAATTAATGTTATTATAAAGATTGTGTTTTCCAGTCACTGGGGTATGGAGGTCACTCCATATAAAATACTGGTATTCAGCTGTAACATATTAGACTGGAAGTCAAAGCCAACATATTAGGTATAAGACTCAGTATATAATGATAAAAGCTGGCAAAGTCTACAGCCTCTGTCTCCAGCCAACATTTTTAAGATACACTTATGGATCAATAACCAGATAATGATTGAAGATATTAAAAATAGATTAAAGACATACCAAATGTTCTACTAAAGCAATTAAGCTAAATCAAAACTGCTGGTGAATAATGTTTACACTTCCAAATTATTACAAGACACACTAAAGTAAGATTTTCATTATGAAAATCTCGCGGATTCGCGCGTTGGTCGCTGTCGTGAGCGCACTTGTGTATCAATCCGTACAAAGTTATTAAGTATTTATTCGCATTCTAAATTCCTATTGGCTAAACCATCAAATTTTCGATTCCTGCTCTCTCTTGTGTAAAGTTACGGCATTGCTCCTCCCAGTGGGCGTGTCAAGAGGGAGACAAGTTATAAAGTCAAGTTTCGTCGAAAATAATCTTGGAGTAAGGTGGGGTTTGAACCAGCACCCACAAGCGCGGGAGTCTACCGTACGATCGATTGCGCCAAGTGAGTCGTAGCGCTGTTGACGAAATCAGCGTCATAACAACGGCGCGCGTGCACTCAGCGCGTGAGTCATCCCTGATCGTCGCGGCTACGCGCTGTGGACCTGCTACGAGACTTCTACGGAGGTATTTATGCGCTACGAACTAAGAATTAATGTGAGCTGTCTACCCAATGCTTGCAAAATAATAACATTGTACCTTTAGCACGACTACAAAGTGCTCATTTCGCTGCTTGGGAAATCCACCTGCTTTTTGTATCTGGATCGCATTTGCTACTCGCTTCAGCAAGATCATAAGCATGGACAGTCCCCCGCCAGTCCCGATTACTGAGTCGGAATCAGACGCGCCAAGTGCGACTGATAAAAGAACCTATAGAACAAAGCGTCGCCGTCCATCTTACGACGACTTAAGGGAGGATATGCAACTGTTTAAAGCTGAAATAAGAAACTTATTGGCTAAGATCTCAACTGATGTAGCGGACGTCAAGGCGCAAAATATATTGATTCAAGCGACCTTCACTAACATTCAGGAGACTAATGAGGAGATTAAAAGGTCTATACAGTTCGTAACTAATCAATATGACGACATTAAACTAAAGATAGATAAAATTGAGGAAACCAAACACGCTGAATTAGAAAAATCCAAGTATTGGAGGATAAAATCGAAGAACTCGAACGTGTGTCCTGCTTATCAAAACTGGAGATTAGGAATATTCCAGAGAAAGATCAAGAAACTAAGGATGATCTTGTAAAGGCAGTATTAAGTATCTCAAAGACAGTCAAATCAAACGTGAACCTCAGCAACGTGCGAGATATATACCGCAAGTCTAACAAAAACAAACCTAACTCTGTGGTTGTTGTGGATGTGTCTACACCAATAATAAAATCAAATGTTCTAAAAGCAGTGAGAGAGTACAATGCAAAGAACAAACCCACAACCCTTAATACCACCTGCATAGACAGAAACAATGAAATAAAACCTATATATGTATCTGAATACCTCACGTTTAAAACCAAAAAACTGTTCTATCTAACGCGTGAATTTGCCAAAGCTGAAAATTACACATTTGCATGGACTGCTAACGGTAAGATATACCTGCGTAAGAAGATAGGAGACCCACACCTGATTGTTAGATCAGAAAAACACTTGGAGTCACTAAAACCATCTAAATGACTATTAATCACTTTTTATTGTTTACATTCTTGTTTTTATTTTAATCCTAGTGGTTGCAAAGAGTTGGGTTATAATAATAACGAAAGTATTCAACGCCTTTTTGCCTCTACTCTGATGATACTCTTATATGTACGAAAAACACTACCTTACTCAAATAAATACCTATCATATACACACACATTTACACACTCACTCATACCAGTAACACATGTATGTAACACTCACTTAAATAATCTAACTATTAAGCATAAATTACATTCAATTAGGGCTATAATTACTTTAATTATTAAATCTCCAGTCGTACGTCATACATTATACTACTTTTCATGGGTACCACAAAAGAAATAATAGATGAGATAGATAGCTTTGAAGTATCAAAAATAAAGATATGCAATACACAAGAAGCTAAATTACATTTAAATTTCATGCGTAGTAATTTTAACATAATATCCCAAAATATCAGGAGCATTTCTTGTAACATGTCTCAATTCGAACTTCTTCTAACACAATTACAGCTGGATTTCGACTTAATTGTTCTTACTGAATGTTGGTTAAAAAATACTACCACCCTACCTATAATAAACAATTATACATATTTTTCTACAACGAGCCACGAGACTCAAAACGAAGGTGTTGTTGTATATATAAAGAGTTATTTTCAGTCTTTCGTTTCTGAGCATGTTCTAGAAGACGCTAATTGCCTAATCATTAAAATAAAATCGGATATTGTTATTGTTGCAGTGTACAGACCTCCTATCTACTGTATCGAAAAGTTTCTTAAATCAGTAGATACTCTATTAAAATCACTGTCTTCTTATGAAAACATAATATTCATAGGCGATATTAATATAAATATAAAACAAATCGGGAACGAACCGCGATCGCACGAATACCTAAACCTAATGGCATTACATGGACTACTACCCGGTCACCTGCTTCCGACAAGAAAACAAAGTTGCCTGGATCATGTCATGATTAAATCAACTTTAAGCTGTAATACAACAGTAATAACCACAACTCTGACGGATCACTATACAGTTTGTTTCTCGCTGGGCAAGAAACTTTCAGAATACTGCAACAAACACACATTAACTCACATTAACTATCCTAAAGTAATTTCGGAATTAGAAAAAACTAATTTAAACTACATTTACAATTGTACTGACGTAGATATTGCATTAAAATTCCTTATAGATACTATTATAAAAATAATAAACGAAAACACTACTGCTAAAAAAACTACTCATAAACAAAAGACAATTAAACCATGGATCACACCGGGATTGCTACGCTGCATTAAACACAGGGATAAGCTCCATCTTAAACTTAGAAATAACCCAGAAAACTTAGAAATTAAACTTATTTACACCAGATACAGAAATTTCTGCAAAAACATCCTTAAAAAAGTGAAACATGCATTTGAGAACCAAGAATTCAAAACAGCTAAAAATAATTCAAAAAAGACCTGGAAATTAATAAAAACAATAGCATCTCTAAATAAACAAAAAAATAATAACGAAACCCTATTAGAAATTGACCCAAGCCCCCATGAATCGGTTAATGTAGTCAATAGATTTTTTGCAACCGTGGGACAGAAACTAGCTGAAAATATTAACAATATGGATAGTAATAGAATACCCAAACAAGATCTACCTGAACAAACAATTAATTCCTTTGTTCTGCTGGATACTGACGAAGATGAAGTACGATCAATTATAATGACCCTGAAAGATGATTGCGCTGTAGGAATAGATGGTATCTCAAATAGGTTACTAAAAGCTGCGAACAGTGTGCTGACTCCTGCTATCACATATTTGTGTAACTTGAGTTTCCACTTGGGAGTGTTTCCCAAGTTTTTTAAAACAGCACTCATACATCCTATATTTAAGTCGGGTAATGGAGACAGTGTCAACAACTACCGACCCATATCGGTCCTTCCAGCGATGTCCAAGATACTCGAAAAGCTGTTAAACAAAAGATTAACAAATTATTTAAGAACTTTTAAACTATTATCGGAAAACCAATTTGGATTTATTCCTGGTAAATCTACAGAAGATGCTCTAAGAACTTTGACTGAATCTATTGTTAAATCACTTGATTGTAAATCTAAATGTATTGGAGTATTCTTGGACCTTGCGAAGGCATTTGATACTGTCTCTATTCCCAAACTACTTTCTAGGATGGAAAACATGGGAATACGGGGTATAGCTTTGGATATGTTTACAAGTTACCTAAATGGAAGAACCCAACGTGTAAAAATTGGCTCGTATGTAAGTGAAGAAGCCCAAATAACATATGGGGTCCCACAGGGAAGTGTACTTGGCCCTACTATGTTTTTGATGTACATAAATCAACTGTGCAACCTTCATATTCGCAATGCTAAAATCGTTACCTTTGCAGATGATACGGCGATTGTCTTTAATGGCAGAACCTGGGATGAAGTAACTGACATCACAGAAAGTGGCATTGAGCAGATTTTATACTGGCTCAATAAAAACACTTTGACTATTAACCTTGGTAAAACGAAATATCTCACTTTCTCTATTACAAAATCAGGAGCGCCAGCTATGGATGAAATAAAAATCAGAGCTCACACTTGCCAGAAAGTCAACACCACCTTATGCCACTGTAATCAACTAGATCGAGTTGATAAAATTAAATATTTAGGTGTCTGGGTGGATGAAAACCTAAACTGGCATCATCATATTGAAGTTGTGACAAATAGAACTCGAAAATTAATGCCCATTTTCAAGAAACTACGTCATATAGAGGATGTAAATGTTCTGAAAATAATTTATTACTCACTTTGTCAGTCAGTGTTGGGATACTGCATTTCTATCTGGGGAGGGTCTCATAAGACATCTCTCATTAAAATTGAAAGAGCACAAAGAGCGGCAATCAAGGTCATTATGTCCAAACCAAGACTATACCCTACTGCAGAACTTTACAAAGAATTTGGGGTCCTCACTGTACGCCAATTATTTATCCAACGCAATCTTCTTTATGCACACATCCATTTACTGAGTAATACTTCTCAAACAAACAAAAGAAGAAAAGATATAGTATTCAAAACCACTCCACACAAGACAGTCTTTGCAACAAGATACCCGTATATAGTAGCTCCATATATTTACAATAAAATGAGTAAAGATGTGTCCCTAAAAAAGATACGACAACACAAATTTAAAAAAGTAGTTAAAAACATGTTAGCTCTATTAAATTACCAAGATACTGAAAATCTATTAAGTTTTCCACGGTAATCACAAAATTTCAGTCACATCTACATTTACATGTCACATACCTATATCAACTTACATACACACATGTATACATTTCAAAATCACACACACATCGACACACCCCCCTTACACCCTCACATTCATACAGACACACACACACACACCCCTACACACACACACACACGTCCCATACATACAACACTCAATTTTTGCCTTTATCTGTTTTTTATTATTATTTTTTTCTTTATGTAACTTAAAAAAAAACAACATAAATAGTAATAACGGATTGTTGCACAAAAAATATTTGTTAATAAATAGATCAACCACGAATTGTAACTGTTGCTTATAGCACAGGTCATGCCTAGTTTAAGTGACAGTGTCCATATTGTAAACATTTTGTTTGAGCAAATAAACGATTATTATTATTATTATTATTATATGACAATTTACTTTTAATTATTTGCATTGCCCTACATAGACGTGCCAGTTGGATGCACATCACCTACCCACAGATAACCTAGAGCCTAGGTAATCAATACTCATGCAACTTGATCTGGTACATTGCAGTCACACAAGTCATACAACATACAGTCAATGTGTGTCATACTATGGGTGGGGTCACTTGACGTAGAATCGATTTATTAACTGGAAATTAGGCTTTTTGTTTATTTTTCTTTTCATGGGTTAAGTTTCAGGAGGTATATGATTAAGTTACTTGATAAAATTATGATTAAGTTTTAAAAAGCTATTAAATGGTTGAAATTAATATTACACATCATGAGTAAAATATAGCAAATCATTCTTAGCTTGGTGGACTTTTTGCAAGGAGTGGATGCATTAATACCATACCTATATGATTTTAGTAAATAAATAATGAAACAGTTTTGGGAAAATGCTCATTATTTTGATGTTAGTAGTGCACCGTGAACTCCAGAAACTTGTTAGGCCTAATTGAATAGTTCCTTGAACCCTGACTTTAAGACTCTCAAAATATTATGAATAAAAAACAAAAAAAAAGTTGCCCAAAAATCCTAGCCAAATAATGTTTGTCTTTACAACCTGCTCAATTACCTCAAAAAACACAATTACTAGGGCTAAATAAAATCAATACACAGCACTGCAGAGGTAACAACACTAAAGGTATACTGATCAAGTCTAGATTATCTACCGACGTAGAAAGTACAGGCACCGAACGCGGTGTCGCACTGCTCCAGATTCAATCGCCCTGCCCGACACGCACCGCCGACACTACACCGCAATGAAACTGCCGCTGCCGGCGTATCCACTGTTACCTATCGACCCCACATACTTCCCTTTTATATACAATGACGTAATGCTCCAAAATAAACCTAATAAGGATTATGACCGGAGCCAATTTTGGACTTCCGCAAGAATCACGGGAATGAAGAACGATACTATGTGGTCTCTACATAGGTTTACATTTTGAATCTTCATAATCGTGAACATGATTTCTTGCGGAAAGTTGGACATTCGTAAGGAATTCGCCGATACATGGGTGTGTCATAGATAAGATTAGAGCAATTTAGAAAGTTTGTTTTCAGGTTAAACATAGCACGGAGAAGCACTTATCCGAAATCTCACCTTTGACTTAAAAATAACACAGATTTTACACGATAAATACACTTTTTCTTTGAATTTTCATGAAAAATCGTTCGTTCGACGTGCAGTCGCGTCACTCCACCTACAACCAATGTTGCCCTTGCCGCAAAATATTTAATTGAAGTCACCACAGATGTTGATTCGAGTGAAAAATACAATTATTATATGGCAACAGTTAATAAATGTCAAATGATTATGGCCCGCTAAATTCAACTTTTCAGATTAATGTTTGTATGATTACATATGTTTTGTTTCTGAAATAGCCATAGCTCCCATTGAATTTTGTTTGAAAAAAAATAAAGAAGGGCTCCATTGATAAATTACGCTGAGTACTGTCACAAAACTAAGCTAAATAAAAGGATCAACCACGGATTTAAGGTCAAAAGTCACAAAAAATATTTTCTCGCAAATATCTTGCTTTATCTTAATTTACAGTTTATTAAATCATATTCCGAGGTAAAATGTCTATATGACTAGGCTATCCCATTATTTCAGAAGTGTGTCATTTGTCGATACTGATGATGAGGATTGATGCAAGTAGCATTAAAAAAACAGATCTTGTTCACATTCGCGCATCGCGTGGCGCTGTGGTCTATTTCCGAAGCTTTAGAATTAACTACCTAAAATATACTAACTAAAATTATTGCATTTACCAGTTTATTTATAAAATACCTCAAACAGCAGTTGCCTTCCTGTAATCTAATCACTGGTGAGTACTGATGAGTTTGCTAAAACTGGTATCACGGTCAGTGGGTAGTCTTCTTAGCCTAGGGGCGGATTTAAATAATTATTGTAGGTAATTTTATTAAAATACTTTGTTGGACATATAGAAAAGTTTATATTAATAAAACATTTACTGCTCTTTTCATGTGCTTGCATTGGCTTAAGAAATAGAATAAAAAGTTTATTCTAAACTCAGACCAATAAAATTATTGGTCTGAGATTCTATGTTGTTGGTTCCTTCCTTTGTATCTGCTGAGTGTTGTCACAAGCCTTTTAGTAAGATTCCGTGGTATCTATTGAAATCTATAATGTAGTCTGTGCAGTTAGTTTTATCGATATAGCAACTCTAGCCTTCAGTTGGAGTTCACAGTTGTCAAAAAGTCTTGTTCTCGCTTGGTTCGGGTTCGTCCTGTGTTTGTTGTATCAATTTATGTGTCAATTATCAATTAACCCTCGTTTAATAATGGACTGTTGATTATTAGAAAGCAGTACTCGGTACTGATACTATCGATGTGCACTTCGAAGTTTGTGTAAATCATGGCTGCTGGCGGCGAGGATCTGTGGCGCGAGTGCGCGTCCTGGCTGACGAGATGTGGCTTGCTACGTCCCGACCATAAGGCGAACTGGGAATCGAGTTCAATCCACGACCTGGCGTACACCCTGCGCGATGGCGTGCTGCTGTGCAACCTGCTGAACGTGCTGCACCCTGGCTGCATCGACATGAAGGACGTCAATCAGCGGCCTCAGATGGCGCAGGTAATTGGGCCCCGCCGCCGCGACCTTCACTCTAATTACTTTAAAACCATTAAATTTGACACATAATAGCTGCACGCGTGTTATGTGGAACTAATTCCTAGGTCGTACACTCGCAGTTTTGAAATTTGATACAAGGTTTACGCAAGGTTTATTTTTTTGCGTGTCAATTTGTGTTATTTGAGTTTACGAGGTATATTTTGGTAATTTTGAATGAACATATTGAGTATACAGTACAGCAGGACTTCCTTATATTCAAATGTGTATTTAGCATCACATTAACAGTTATAATGTGTTAGGGTAGTTAATTATGCATGCAATCATGAATGGAGCTTTGCTATTGATATGTGCGTATTCAACAGCTATTGAATATATGTTCCGGTGTTATCTGCATCGTAAACTTGCAGTGAATGAACAGATTTACTACTGTCTGTCGATTCATGCATCTATGATAAATGGTGCTGTCTCAACAGGACTGCTTGCTAGATGAAAGATGCTTTAAATAGGGAAATTTCACTATGTTCAATGACCATCACGCGTAGCATGATCACCGAAGAAACGGTCTTTGTCGTGTCTCGGAAGAAAAGAAATTAAGTGTTCATGCTACGCAGGCAGGTGTATTGAAATAAATTTGACAGATTGAGGTTCATGTCTATATAATCTGTCACTTTGCCGATTCGTCTGTAGACAAAGGCCGTTTCTTCGGTGTTCAATGTGTTCATGCTACGCATGCATATGGCATAGAATTTAAGAAACATTATGAGAATCTGTTCAAATAGCCTGCAAAGTTAAAGTTTTAATACATTATTTTCCAAAATGCACTGCTGTTGTACATTATAAATTATGCTTATAAAAATAGGCTTCAATTATTCTAATCACCATACCTACAAAGTAAAAAAAAGATTGGATAAAAAGACACTTTAATTGTTATGCGCTTTAAAGGAATCAGAGTATTAGAAACATATTTCCTTAATTAAACCAACAGTAGGTAAAGGAAGCCATCATACTACTAAGTTATTACAAAATCATACATAATAGGGTAGGTATTTCCTGTTAGGCAAATAAAATATAATATAATAACAATATATAGGTTATGATCATGGTGATTTTTTAAATCTGTAATTGAAAATCTCTTGCACAATCATTGTGGTTTCAATTTGTTTGTTGCATGTTTCAATTGAAACATTTTCATATTCTATTAATTCTCCTTCATTTTTATTGCTCGCCAGTATACAAAGATTTGTTTAGAATGTCAGTGTATTGTTTTCATGTAAAACATTGTTATTGCTATTTGTATCTGTAAATATTTTTTTACAAAAAGTTAAAGGTGACATTCTCTAATTTCGTCCATGATCATGTCTGTGTTTCCCTACCCAACTATTCTAAGATAAAAAAATATAATTCTACAAAAATATAAACTTGGAGGATATACCTAGTTTCTTTTAAAGTCCTTAAATTATCTTGGTCAGAACATGTGATAACCATCCAACAAACTAATAAAAATAAGAAATGTTTGGTTCTTATGTATCAGAGTAATACATAAAATATTAATTATGTCTGCTGCAGTATGTGTAGGTGTATAGCGTAGACGTAGATGTCAGGTCTGTTGTTTTCCTCAAATGTAATCCGAGCAAAATTTTATACTTTAGTAACAAGATTAAATTAAGCCATAAGCAAAATATGTGCTGGGCTGTGGAGTCCCTGACACCAGCCCAATATATTGTAATATAAAATACAATAAAATGATTAAATCTGTCAAGAATCTAGCAATCACATGGAACCCTATCGTACTGGTGAATTAAAAACAATGTGTTTGATTCCTGACTCAGGTAGAAGCTTTCAAAACCTGTCTGTCCATTTTGATTTCTTGGTTCTACTTTACATTCTACCCAAAAATAGACCAAATACCCTATAAAATGTATTGACAATTTAAAAGTTGGTCACCTGGGGCATGGCAATTGATATAAAAACAGGCAGTTACTAATTTGCCTTTTTTACTTTTTTCGATTTTATCTTAAGACATGCAGTTGCTGTACTTCATTTCTGACAAAGTTTACCTTCAAACAATATTTTGTTAACAATAATACCAACCAGTTACTGTCCCAGTGCAGGGTAAAGGTCTCTTCTCCTAGATAGAAAATGTCATATATATTATATGTCGTAGGATAATTTGATACTTCGAATTTTCGCAAAAATCCTAGGAAATTCTAGGGGTTTTGCGAAAACGCGGATAATTAGACATAACTAGCTGACCCGGCAGACTTCGTACTGCCTAATTAAATTGCAATAAATTCCTGCCAAAATGATTTGTAATGTGACATTTTTTTGTTCCTACATATTTTACAGTCGGGGCAAAAAAATATCCTGTACAGAACTGTCACCCTGGTGATAGGGCGTTGTGAATAAGAAATACAATGAAATAAAACATATAAATAAGCATTTAAAAATAAGTAATCCCTTTATTGTTAATCATGTGAATCATAATTATTAACAACAATCAGTTTTATTTTCATTGTAGTGCTTTGTGATAGACGATGTTTTTTGTTTGATTATGTGGCGCATAGACAAACAAATCTGATGGTTTTCCAACACGGGAACAGGCAACATACAATTGACCATGTGAGAAACACTGGTTTCCAGATTAATACCACAAACACTTAATGATTGCCCCTGGCACTTGTTTATGGTCATAGCAAAAGCAAGCCGAACTGGAAACTGTAGTCGTTTAAAGTCAAACGGCACATCATTTGGAATAGTTGAGATGTGCGGTATGAGAACGTCTTCTTCTTTATACTTTCCTTTCAGTATAGTTGCTTCTATCACGTTGTTTAGTAATTTTTTATCGCTAACCGTGTGTTGTTGCAAAGACGCGGTTGGTTGATATTTCGCAACATTATAACTACCGATCCAACTGGCAAATCCAGCGAGTTTGAAAATTCTGGTGGATAGTTCACTACATCATCTTGGTTAGTAGCCGAATCAACTGATTTATATTATCCTCGATTCGCCTGTAATTTGTTCTTGCATTTTTAAATTTAATTCATTTACATCTATGTTTTTTGCAGCCAATATAGCTCGTTCGCTCAACCAATCGTGGTTCCTGTAATTTTGAGAAACATCTGGAAACACCTTCTGGATAAGTTCATCTTTTGATAGAGTTAACTGACAAAAACTTTGAGAAATGTTAATGCAGCCAGTTAACATGTCTATAGGAAATTTGCCACTACCAATGTCAATGAGTTGTTTAGAGAATATGTTTCCAGATTGGTCATTTTGCAATTTGACATGCATATTCTTGCTTAAATGAAGTACTTTGACATGTTTCCACAATTGGGGGACTTTAGACATGCATTGAGTTCATCAGCTGGTTTTGATCGTGGAATCACTGGCAATGTTTGACGAAAATCTCCTGCTAATAAAACCATTGCACCACCGAATTGGTTATGATTGCTCCGTATATCTTTTAATGTGCAAATTGACTCTTTGACGTTAGGAACATACCTACATTGTTTAAACAACAGTGAGTACTTGTAATTCAATATGAACTTTATGTAATAGCAATAAAGCTCATTTTAGTTAGAAAACGTTTGTATGGGAAAAAGAAAAAGAGGTTTTCCGGCAATTATTCGAATTTTTCTCGCCGTAAAAACCATCTTTGAACTTCAACGAACATTTAAAAAAAAGAATTGGGGAAATTTGTCCAGGCGTTGATGAGTTATGCGATTACCAACACATTTTGCGATTCATTTTTATATTATAAACAGGCATTTTCTTTCTTCGCTTATGTTCTGTGAATACACTTGTTGCTGGCTTGCATGTCTTGTGCGGCGGCCGATGTTCGCACGTCGTTCTCTAGGCATTTTGGACTATGGACAGAGTGGTGAATTTAACCTCAAATGCACGATCCACATAATTTACATAGTTCAACTTACCACCTTAAAGACAAATGCCTGCTGTTGAAATACAAAAAAAAATTGCACAATAGGTACACGTTATTGATTTAATGGTTTCCAATTGAAATGTTAGGAAACGAATAACTTATTTTTTTTACTTTTTTTTCACAATTTCACAGTGAACACAATACTTTTCAATATTTACTTTTTGCCTGACATTATGTCAGTTGTCAATCTGTCATTTACTTTTCTCTAATTCTGTATCTTAGTTTTTCATAGTGACTATGAAGGTTGCATCTGATTTATCTAGTTTAATTTATTTTTATTAGTATGTTAGCTCTAATAATGTAATTTATTGTTATTTTTCCTGAATTTTCTTTGCTATAAACCTCACGGAGCCCGAGACCTTTCCAACGAATGCAAAACCGTGCAAATCGGTTCGTGCGTTCTGGAGTTATATCGTCAGGAAGGAAAACCCGACTTATTTTTATATAGTAGATGTTGGAATGTTGGTTAGGTTAGGTTAGAACCATGACCATTAGCGCGCGAAGGCGAGCGAGCGAAGCGAGCGTGCCGCGGCAGCGGCCGCCGAGCGCCAGATCTCTTCTATTGTTGGTGAATCATGTTGGTTAGGTTATATTATCCGCGTTTTCGCCTATGTCTAATTATCCGCGTTTTCGCAAAACCCCTAGGATTTTCGCGAAAATTCGAAGTAACAAATTATCCTACGACATATACAAATCGAATCAAATAAAAACTAATAGGTGATTATTACAGGTGTATTTCAATATAGGTAGATGTCAATTGCACAAACCATGTCCCGCCGATAGGCATACAAAATCAAGTTTATAAAGTCATATAAATGTTAAAAATAGGCATGTCAAATTAAGAACTATTAATAAAATAGGAACAATGTCATGAAATAGGAAAAAACAGAATCACAAAATCAAAAAAATTACAGTAACATAAAAGAAAAAAAAATGCAATTAAAAAAATTAAATTTAAAAAACAAACATGTTATCATTTCAGGGCTAACACAAGCTTTGAGCTTAGAATATTTGCCTTGCATGCTCTATAAGGGAAAGTTAAGAAAGAACTGATTTAACATCCTAGACTAAGTTTCTGGTTAGCATTGCTTACAACTTAACTATTCTACTGCCCATTGTTATTGAGGATATCTGTTTTATGACTTAACTGTCCATATTGTGACAACAGTTGCCCATTAAACTTGTCACCCCATGTTTATCTGCACTGTCATAAAATAGCTATGGTCGGTTTATAGTTGCTAACTAGCTCTTCTCCTTGTAATTTATCTATGTGTGATTTTTTTATCTAGGAGGATAAATACTTCTTCCTTTTAAGGTGTACTTCCTATTTAACATAATTTTGTGTGATTTACTGAAAGAATGTGTCGAAAAAACTGACACTCAACTTTTTAATATAAACAATGCTCCTAATAATTATATCCTCGTATCTGTGTAGAAATGATTTCCTATTTTTTAAATGCGCCGCCTTTCTTACCCGACTTCAAAAAAGGAGGAGGTTCTATGTTCGTGTCTATGTATTTTTTTTTTCACAATGGAATTTATACCGAATTGTTAAAATCACAAAGACCAAAATAGCAAGACGTGAGTTTCAGAACTTCAGATGCTCGCAATTTTGATCTTTAAGCAGTAAGCAATATGGTGTTAAATGTACTAATCGAGAGAAATGCGAATGCACGTCCATCAAATCACGTACCGTGCGAAACCGGTTTAAAAGTCTAGAGTGGGCAAGAGTGTAGGTACCTACTAGAGTTGATCACGAAATTCAAGTTGCGCTGTTTTTCGTCATTCGCTATTCGAATGTATTTTCCGAAGTATACAGTAATAGAAATCATGTTTGCAAGTTCAAATATTTTTTTTTACAACATGCTAACAGTTATTTTATTATTTATTTATTTATTATTAAACATTATTTATTATTATACTGGTCCCAAAAACCCCCAGACAGAGAACAGTGGAAATAAAGTAGGAAGGTATTTGTCGTAAACATGAATACCTACTACAAGATAGAAAACTCTTTGTAGGCTATATAAAATATTTGTTCCATGCGAGAATAGAACCCGAGACACGCCGCGCAGACCAATCGCTCAGCACCACTATTGAATGAGAAAATTGTAATTTTACTATCTACTAATAATTAATTATAGTAAAACTGTAGACACCAAGTTTTTCTCTCATTACTTGCTCTAAAACGTGTTTACTATGTGTAGTAAGGTCTACTAATTATGATCGGCATGTACCTAATGATAAATTCTAAAAACAATTTACATGTGAATTTAATGGGAAGTGATAACCAGGTATTGAGTTGCCATGCTAACTTGAACATGTAATACGACGTTTACCTACAAACAGTCATTACTTTAAACCAGCACAAATTATATGGTGAGAGGTATTATTACATGACCTAGCAATAACATGGTATGTACCTACTCTAAGTTTTGTCATTATGGCACAGAGTTCCAGAATAACTTGATGATGATTAAAAAATGATATTTATTTCTGCAAATAGGTTTTCACAAACACTTTTAAACGTCATTTTTTTAACTAGTACCTACCCATCTGAGATCTAAATGAAATCCACAACATTTCTTAAAATAATGTTTTGAAATATTTACAACTAAAGTGTGACATCTGCAGTAAAAAATAGATTACAATAATTCTATCGTAATTGTAACATTTGTAACATGCTTTATTGTACTTTCGTCACAAGTGTGCATAAAAAAAAAACCTTTCTTAACTTCTATCTAAAGCTATTGTAAATAGAGTATAGTCATTTAGTAACAGTAACAATTCTGATAATGTTATCAATAAAAGATCGGGAGGCAATTACAAACGATCTCGCGGTTCCTTTAGAGTGCCGAAGTACCTACTGTATATGCGATCTTTGACATTCCCTGTGCCTGATTGGTCGTTTTTGATTGATTGTTTAATTAGTTATCAATACTAAGAGTATGATAAGGTGGTTTGGTCATTTTGAGAGGATAAATAGAAGGCGAATAACACAAATTTGCTGCCTAGGTACTCTATGTTTACCCCACACACAAAACTAGCGTGGCAAAGCCGAAATAAACACTAACATCATCATCAGCTCTCTTCCCAATTTATTTAGGGTCGTCGCAGCATATTTTCTTGCTCCATAAATATCTAAACATTTACCGGCTTATCAATACTCTTTTCTAGGTAGGTTTATCATCTTTCACCCAATACATCCATAATTTTGTTATACTTGTAGACTACATACCTAGCACTATAACATTAGTTTATTTACTTAAAATATAATAAATAATAGAAAACACCAGACTCCGTACGCGAACTCTTTTTTAGGCAAAGCGGCCCGTTCCGTCACTTGATTGCAGATTTGATTATGTCAACAATAATATAAGAGTATTTAATAGATTATTTAATCAATTCAGTTTTCTCAATACCCACCCTGCTGCTACTCAACGTGTAAACGTGGCCGTCTCGTTTACCACTATAGTGACTATACTCTTATACGCTGCGTGAGCGTCGCAGCAAGCAGCGCGCGCGCGGCGCTCGCGCTACTCGCACGCCCGAGGATCGCGCACGCCAAATGTGGGGTCAGCCTTGCTCTGAAAATCGTCTACATTAATATGTTCACAATATGATCCATATTCCACTTTACATGCCCATACAATGACACCAGCCTGCGTAGCATGAACACCGAAGAAACGGTCTTTGTCGTGTCTCGGAAGAAAAGAAATTAAGTGTTCATGCTACGCAGGCACCTGTGTATTGAAAGAAATTTGACAGATTGAGGTTCATGTCTATATAATCTGTCACTTTGCCGATTCGTCTGTAGACAAAGGCCGTTTCTTCGGTGTTCAATGTTCATGCTTACGCAGGCAGATTTTCACACACATGAACACTACCTAACTAATATTTATTATCTTTTGCACCCAGTTCCTGTGTATGCGCAACATAAAAGTGTTCCTCCGAACATGTCACGAGGTCTTCGAGCTACGGGAGACAGATCTGTTCGACCCGTCCATGCTGTTCGACCTGTCCAACTTCCATAGTGTACTGTGCACGTTGGCCAAGCTCAGCCAGTGTCCCCAGGCACAGGCCAAGAGTATCAAGTGAGTCAGCCTTCATTGTTGAGATTTAATGGTGATAAAATGATAAGTAGTTTTTGTGAATGGAAGATTAATAGATATGAAATCATTTATGTGATTCATGGTTAAATTCATTGTTATTTTTATGGAGCTCTTAATTGCGGTTACTTAATCATTTGGAGGAAAAGATAAATAATGAACCGGATATTCCTTTATTACTCAACAGTAAATAAAAAGATAAGCAACAGTTATCAAAAAAAGATTATTAAAAAGTGAAATTATTACTTATTTATAAGTTTTTTATGGTGTAGGTACAATAAAGATTATTCTCTTCTGTTAAAACATACTAAGCTTTGGTAGACAGAGACGGCGCTACAGACAACTGGCGTCATCTGTCATGGCCGCAATAGTTTCACAGTTAATTCTGTATCATCAACTAGTTTTTTGATCGACTTTATTATTTTATTCTGCCCGCGACTTCGTACGCGGATCCTGTTGCTTATGCCAGCGACAACGGGGTCGTCAAAATCGAAGATCTGAAACATCTGATGTCGAATTCTATAAGCCCGGGGACGGGAAATCAATGGGATGCGCGAGACGATTCAAGATGTTCCAGATTTTTTATTTTTGTTGGTCAACAGGAAATGCCATCAGACTTAACAACTTTTGCTAAGACGCCATTTCTATTATGTATATGTTATATTGTCTCTGGGCTTTGGAGTTCCCCTACAGGTGCTCCAGATCTTCAAATTTAGTCTCACAGCAGAAAACACTCTTCACGTGGAATAGTTTTTGCAATGGCACCATTTTTATATCTCTTTCACTTTAGGTGTTCCATTTTCCAAAATAAATTATAGCCTATAACATGTTGCGTGACGTTCACGATCAGCGGTCAGTCGCGCATCTCCTTCCCCCACATATCTCTAGAGTCGATGCGTATATACGCTGAAAACTCAAGCGTCATGCTTTTTCCGTGAACGTCTCCAACTCGCGAGACAGTGCATGATGTTCACGATCAGCGGTCAGTCGCGCACATAATCTTCACTGGTCTCTAGAGACCTGGATGTAGATGCGTAAATACGCTGAGAATGCAGGCGTGCTTCGCGATCCCAAGAAGTTTCCACGGAGCGAGTTGCAGCCTCATGTTCTCGATCAGCATCAAGTCTCTCCTAACGCTCTTCGGTAGATTGTTGGGATCTTATGGTCTTTAATCATTTAGCACCTTTGGAACATTGGGTAAAATTTGACCTCTTTCTAGGCATCGTTATAGTTTTATTGTGATGATACCTGATCAATTAAAATCTAAGTGGCTGCTCCCCTGCGTTACCGGGTAGGCTACCTTGTAACGAAGATAAATGGAAAAGGAAATTAAACACTCAAATAACATAAGACCGAAGGCATATTTATGCGATAAATGGGAGTTTTGGCCAGTAGAGTCTAATTTTCAATGATATACCATCGTCATCGAAAATCAGTCCTGAACTGTTCCCGCCTTCACCGCGTGGAGGTACTTAAGTTATTTTATAATTGTGCAGTGAAATTAGTGATAGCTTTAATTTCTATATCAAATGTTTCTGATCTTCGATTTTTATAAGTGAACAGGAAATGCCTATCAGACCGAACAACTTTTGCTAAGACGTCATTCCTATTTGAGTTATGGTGTAGCTGGGCTCTTGGAGTTCCACAACAGGTGTTCCAGATCTTCGATTTTTATACGTCAACAGCGAGTGCTCATAAGGCTGTACAACTCTTGCTAAGACGTCATTCCAATATATGTTATAGTGTAGCTGGGCTCTTGAAGTTCCACATCAGGTGTTCCGGATCTTCAAATTTATTCTCTCAGCAGAAAATGCTCATCACGTGGAAAAATTTTTGCTATGGGACCATTTTTGTATCTCCTATAGTTTAGCTGGTCTGTTGCGGTTCTGCATCAGGTGTTCCGGATCTTCAAATTTATTCTCTCAGCAGAAAATGCTCATCACGTGGAACAATTTTTGCTATGGGACCATTTTTGTATCGCCTATAGTTTAGCTGGTCTGTTGCGGTTCTGCATCAGGTGTTCCGGATCTTCAAATTTATTCTCTCAGCAGAAAATGCTCATCACGTGGAACAATTTTTGGTATGGGACCATTTTTGTATCGCCTATAGTTTAGCTGGTCTGTTGCGGTTCTGCATCAGGTGTTCCGGATCTTCAAATTTATTCTCTCAGCAGAAAATGCTCATCACGTGGAACAAATTTTGCTATGGGATCATTTTTGTATCGCCTATAGTTTAGCTGGTCTGTTGCGGTTCTGCATCAGGTGTTCCAGTTTCCAAGATAAATTATAGCCTATGTGTTGACCAGACTTAATATCTATACAACAAAAAAAAATCATTCAAATCCGTCTAGTAGTTCCGAAGATTAGCGTGTGCAAACAAACAGACAAACAGACAAACAGACAAACAGACAAACAGACAGACTTTTTTTTTTGGATTCGTGCTCTATTACTGTTTCTAAACCCCCCTCAATTATTATTTTTGAAATATATTCAATGTACAGACACAGTTTTTTTACAGTCTTATTATATGTATAGATTGCGTATTAAAAATAGATAACTTTTTCGTATTTTTCGATAGTAGCATGTTAGCCTATTTGTAAAATGATAAGTGATGGAATTCAGATTTGTATCGCCGTTTAAAATATCTGAAGAGTAAATTAACACAATACCTAAGTAAAACTCTAACATTCTTAATTTTATTCCAGACCATTCTCGGCACTCAGAACAAAGTCAGAAGAGGACATATACAAAGATCTGCAATCTGTGTAAGTACTAAACTAATTTCGAACTACCCTCATTCTAACTTTCAAAGTACGAAGTAATTTAACACCCCTTGTAGTAGCGCAAGTGTGTCCCTGGCGCCTCCACCGTACTCCAGTGTCATAGAGGAGTGTCCCGGGCATCCCGCCACCACAGAGGTCCCGTGGGTGCAGTTCACCATACCCTCCGCGACGTGCGAGGATCGCGTGGAAGAGATTTACGAGGACCTCTGCTATGTCAAGTTAAACTCGACTGCGCCCGAGGTGGCTGATTTCGTTAGTCTCCATTTTTTTCGGGTGTTTGTTTATGAGCGGTCAAATATGGTTTACCTACTTAGATTTCGCAAATTCTCCACTTTTACCTACTACTATCAGTCGATTCTGTAAAAATTTCACCGTGAAAACTTGACTGAAGTGAACTTTGAATTGTATTGGACGGCATTAGTAGCTCACTTCACCTTCACTTCACCTATATCCTCACGGGGAGATTTCTATAGAACAAGCCAATATGATCATGCGTATTTTCGGTCGATTGAAATTACGCACGCTGATTAAAGCTGTACGCTCTCTAGCTACGTAGTAAGTAGTCAGCCATATTTGGCCGTAGAAACCAATATTCGTTCGGTTAGTAATCTAACATCACGCTTGGTACATTCTTAATACGTTTTTCTTTTCATCTTCAATCTTGTAAATATTCAAATCGTGCTCCGCGGTCTCTACATTATCTTCAAACAACAATTGTTAATCCGATTGTTATTTATAACTAAAAGTTACAAACCAGCTTAGTGTCACTTTGAGATACCGTTAAATGTGCTCCAGAATAACTGAAAATAGTCGTGATTATGAAGTGTCACGATTAGTATTCGGCACTCGGTTACTTTTTCTCGAATTCTTAAGATACGGTTTCCCCCTTTACGCTGAAAACCACGACTTTTACAAGTCTGTGGTGATTGGTGGGAGTGTTTGCTCAAGGCAGATTGGCGATTTTCCAGATTCTCTCACGATGCTTTCCTTCACTGATGTCCGTAATGTCTAAAATAAACTTAGAAAGTATTAGACTAGTAGCAGTTAGGCTTTAACAAACTCTGTTTTAGCTCACAATAAAATACATAAATCTACTAACTATTCTTTCCCTCCGTAAAAAAAGGTTTAAATTCCAAAACTCATACGGCCTCTTTACAGAATGTTTGTCAATTAGAGGAATATTTAAACCATCGAGTGATATTTGAATATCGAACTTCTACTTCTATGAGCTGTCATTTCACGCCAGTACCTAACTTTTTAATTTTGTTAAGAACTTTACGCTGACGGGGTAATGTTTAAAATACAATGTTTCCCTCGGAAGTCTTGGGCTAGTGTTGTAAGAACGTGCTTTTAGCTACTCTCAACACTCTCTTGAAGGCCAATATCCTGCGTTTATTCACAGTAGCACACGTCACGCGGTTTCAACAGCGTAGTTCCCTTTCCCGTAGGAATACAGTGATACTCAATACACAATACTTTTAAGCCAAGGAAGAAGAAGTAGCCTATGTCATCCGTGGATAGTGTAGCTTCCCAACAGAGCTTATTCAATGCTAACAATAAACAAACAAACAATCAAATCTTTCCTCTTTATAACTGTATAGATATGTAGATATAGAGCTATCCTGTTTTTTTTTTAATTTATCTGTACAGTGTACAATATAGTTAGTTAGGTACACGTTATTGCATAACTGTCGCCTGAAACCATCATCAACTGACAACTTATCTATTTTGAATGCTCATCAATGAATACGCTTTGCTGATCATTGTGCAACCCACAATAAATTGCGTGAATAATTGACCAGCGAACTGTCTCAAACAAAGTATTATCAGCCTTAAAGCAAAAGCTACAAAGTCGAAATTACTGCAGTGTAACCTAGTGAGATGACTATATTGTCTCTCCCGCGGAACTGCGCGTGTTAATGCTCACATTCTTTGCTTTATTTCTTGACGTTATCTAAATAAAGCATCGCAGTTCGTTTCCCATACGTTTTGTAATAAACAATGTAGTACTAACATATTATTTCTGAGAACTAACGTTACTTCAGAGTGTTTTGAATTCTTTAAAGACATATTTAAAACTGGCCATGTAGATTTGTTGTTAAGTATTGAAGAAATATAGGTAGGGTTTCTCATGTGTCATGAAGTGAAAAGCCTTGACAATACATACGTATAGCTAACTGCCCATTTTGTCGTATGTGTGTTTGTCTGTGGTATCGTAGCTCCCAAACGAATGGACCGATTTTGAAGCGTTTTTTTACCGTTACCATTTTGTCCATTTAACGGGATTTACCTAGAATGTGCCCCGATAAAATTTGTAACACATTACAAAGAACATTATATAACCCTTTCGTTGCCAGACTTCCAGACACAATAGAAATTTTATTGTTCGCCGGTCATTTTTGACCGGCGTGGCGTTCAAAGATTATCACACGCAATTATTTGCTTGTCCTAATTTCCGTATCAACGTAGACTTTAAAACAAAGATGGATGATCCGACCTTTGTCACAAGTCTACCTACCCATGCATCCTCATATAATGTGGTCAAAGTTTTAATTTAATTAAACGTAGGCACTGAGCGTGGGAGTTCGTACCCAACTTTCTACTTTATTGTCTTATACGTAGAATATGCGCGAATCCTTTGCGGATTACGTAGTTTCAACACCCACGCTAACAGAGTGGCCAGGCGTCCGGATAAAGCCGGACACAGTAAACAAGAAATTCAGTACCGGTAACGTGACGTCGTGACGACGATCTCTATACATACTGTAATGTTCTGAAGACTTAAAAATAAATATGTTATACCAAAATTCATATATGTGTACGGGATGAAGGTTGATGAGGAAGGTGTCCGGGCTAATTTAACGGTGTCCGGCTCGACCAGCTTTTGTTAGGCTCTTTATATTTTTTTTATTAAATGTTGAAAAAATAATAGAATTTTATTTTGAGTGATGATGACTTTATTTGACTGATTATAATAATAATAAATTAACTTAGATTGATTTTAGATTGTATTTATATTTCATTAGAGTCTAACAAGATTGATGGTAGGTAATAATAAAAAAATATTGATTTAATGTAGGTAATAATAAAAAAATATTGATTTAATTTAAGTACAATTTTTTTCCGGACTTATTAGTACTGAGAAACAAAATCTCGAAAAGGTAGGGTGTCCGGCTATTAGGTTTGGCGATGATCTGGCAACCCTACACGAGAATATTGTGGACCGGTACGTGTTTGAGTTGAGGTACTTACGTTACCTACGTAATGGTCTCGATAGTTACAATAGGCACCACGTAGATCTATAACACATTGACCTTGAAATAGCCTATTCCTTTTGTAGTTCTAAGTTTGAATATAATAAGAGGCCATAATGCAGGTTCTGTGACGTACAGCCTATTGTAATAATTAGGCGTCAATTAATCAACTGGTGGACGTACTTTGGACTCCCCCAAGCTGTACTGCAACACCTTACTTGGTGTGCTAATGGCAATTAATTCTCAGCTTGAACTATACACTTACGGCCGATTTTTCAATGATTAAATAACTCAACTAAATCTATATTATTAGTAATATTATAAAGAGGTAAAATTTGTTTGTTTGTAAGTTTGTATGTTTGTAAGTTTGTATGTAGGGGGTAATCTTCGGAACTATTGATCCAATTTTAAAAATTATCATAAATATTGACCTCAGCAAACGCAAGTCAACCTACAGACTTGTGGCTGTGGCTATTTAGCCACAAACCAGCTTTATATGGGCTATAATAATAAGAGATAATAAAATGTGTCTGTGATTCAGGTCATGTAAAATTTCTTACCAAATTACTGGTGACGTAAGTAGTGTATTTCGGTTTAGTATTGAGCCCGTAGGCCAAATATATTATTTCCATGCTTCATGCTTCCCACACTAAAGGTCACCAAACCAATTTACTAAATTGTAAACGTGATCTAGTTACAAGTTTTCAATGAAGTTTGAAAATTGATATCTGAAGCTTCGGAAATCAGATTAGGAATCATGATTATCATTATTTTGAAGAAATTTTCAAGACAAAGTAAAAGTCAAACTATTTATTTTTATTAGAACAACAAAAAAGACTTTGTGGTCGTCTTACATGTTCCTAGTTCTCCCTTTCAAAAAGTAGTTTTTTATAGAAATAGGAGTAAAAACGTATTGAACAGTATTCGCAGAAAACAGTTCGTCTTGAAACCTCGCTAGTCTATTCGGAAACTACTGCAACCTCTGAAAGACCACGACGACCGCTAGACCACTAAAATAGATGTTTTTGTTATCCAGTCTAACCAAATGTTGCTGAATACGAGTATTCAAAACAGAACTGCTCTCTATTTAACCTAAACGACACATTTTCTGGATAACGATGAGTTTTGGGCTCCTAAATACACGTAACTAGAGCCTAGAACAACTCCTTAACTTTCAAAGCGCGAAGGGATCACTCCTCGGACCGAGCTAGGAAAACGTTGCTTGACCTTAAATATTGATTCATTCATACGACTGTTTTAAACTAGTAAATTTATTAAATGTACAGAGATGGACTAAGCACCCCATAGGTATTATCTGCCAGGGTATAGGTTGGTGTTAATTCGTAATAAATATGTAAATGAAGGTTGTACTTCATTTAAGAAGATATTGATTATGACAGCGAGCTGACTTAACAAACGTCTGCTCGTGTCAATAAAATAAATTAATAATGATTTTTGTAAAATATTAGGATTAGGAAATATTAACTTTAAATGTTGTTTTTCTTTACAGGTGAGTTACCTATAATTATGTTTGAGTTCAATTTCTTATTTTATGTTATTTAATATTGAAATTTATAAAAATATATTCTTTACAGAACAACACATTGGTTTATGTTAAAATCCTAATTATAAAACAACATTTTTTGTACTGCAACTGCAGTTTTACTTATCTGAAATGGATAAGTTGAGGTTTGAATTCGTAATAAAAGCAAGTGAGGACTCAAAAACCAATGTCATGTGCATAAACACAATTATGAATGCCGACAAAAGTACGTTTTTAATACCGGATTCACTTCAACCAATTAAATTACATGATGTAATAATGAAAACAAAAACTTTTCAACAAGTAAAAATGGTACTCCATAAAAGACATGAAAGAAGACATGTATGGATATCAGTAACCCAAGAAATAAATGATACCTATAGAGATGAAGATGGAAATATGCAGTTTAAGGGATATTTGTTGGAGGAAATCGTACCAGAAACGTATCAACAGGCCACTACTGGAATTTCGCAAGAAACATTGATGAAGATAATAGAAAACTTTGCTGAAATGAAGAAAGATGAAAAACAATATAGTATCAGTAAATTATCGGAGAAATTTACCATCCAAAAATTTAGTGGAAGAACATCAAATGTGTTACAATGGATCACAACTTTTGAGGCGGAATGTGTACGCCTGGAAATAAATGAAGACTCTAAGAAAATTGAAGTTCTGCGGTTAGTTTTAGATACTACGTGCATCGATTGGTATAGTTCTATGCTCATAAAGTACACAATTGATTCTGATTGGTCAATTTGGAAAAAAAACCTTTGTGAGACTTATGCAGACAAAAGCTGGACACCAATCAGGTATGCAATGTTTTTCAAATATAGGCAGGGATCGTTACTAGAATATGCATTAAAAAAGGAAAGACTTTTATTAGAAATAAATAGGTTAATGGATAAATCTACAATGATTGATTTAATAGCTACTGGACTACCGAATTTTATAATGGACAAAATTGATAGAAATAACCTAAAGGAAACTGAGGATTTGTTTAATATCATCAGAAGCTTAGAATATTTAATTAATAAAAGTAATAGAGAGAAACCAATTGTTGAAAGTAATGTAAAATACAAAATAGAGCATCCTTGTAGAATATGTGACAGAGAAAATAAACCAAATCGGTACCATCCTGAGTCTTCCTGTTGGTTCAGAAATAAAAATAATGATAGACCAAAAGGTGATCAAATTAGGAATGTTAATAACACCGAATTAGAAATTGAGTTAAATAAAATAGATCCAAAAAACTAAATATTCCACCATTAATCAAAATTCAATTATTAGTAAATGATAGCTTAAACATTTTGGGAATTTATGATTCAGGGTCAAATGTATCTTTAATAAATTCACGATTATTGTCCTTGAAAAATAACCCAATTAATAATGATACTAAAAAAGCTACTTTGAGAACGATTAATGGTGTAAAACAAGCAATAGGAATAATAACCTTAAAAATAAAAATTTTTGATATTGAAGAAAATGTTGAGGTGTTTGTGATAGATGGAGATAATTTTGAATATGATTTTTTAATTGGATTAGATTGTATAAGAAGATTTCAGTTAATTCAAAATGAAAAATTAGAAATAACACAAAATATCCAACATCAAAGAATAATAAATACAAAACTAAATGATTACAATAATCCCGAAAAAATTCCTGGCTTTACAGGTAACGAGGTTAACGTAAAAGAAAAGTTAATTGACGATAAAAAAGTAGAAATAACTGAAGAAAGAAAAGGTGAAACAAACAATACGTACAAAATAAACTTTAATGAAGACATAGAAGTAACAAACTTCAACATTACAGTAAATAATCTTGACCATCGGAAACAATCAAAAATTGATGAATTAATTTGCAAATATAAAACTCTCTTTGCCAAGGACAAATATGACATAGGCACAGTAAATGGTTATGAAGCACATATTGATTTATTAATAGATAAATATTGTAGCAAAAGACCATACAGGTGTTCAATTCAAGATAAAAAAGAAATAGAAGAACAGGTATCGAAATTACTAAAACAAAAATTAATTGAAGAGTCCTATAGTCCTTTTGCAGCACCAGTAACATTAGCTTATAAAAAAGAAGAAGGAACTAGATCTAGGTTATGTATCGATTTCCGTGATTTAAATAAAATTGTAGTGCCCCAGTCACAGCCATTTCCACTAATTGAAGATTTAATGGTAAGGACACGAAATTGTAAATTCTTCTCAACACTTGATATTAATTCAGCATTTTGGTCGATTCCATTAAAAATTGAGGATAGGAAAAAGACCGCATTTGTGACTCAAGAAGGTCATTTTCAGTGGACATGTTTACCGTTTGGGTTAAAAACTTCTCCAGCAATGTTTCAAAGAATTTTAAGTAATATAATTAGAAAACATGGACTATCAGATTTTACTGTTAATTACATTGATGATATTTTGGTATTTTCAGAAACATTTGAAAAACACATTAAACATTTATCATTGTTATTGGAAGCGATTTTAAAAGAAGGTTTCAGATTAAAATTCTCAAAATGTAATTTTGCACAGGATTCTGTGAAATATTTGGGTCATAGAATTCGGAATAATACAATTTCTCCACTAAAAGATAATTTAATTGCTATTAAAGATTTTCCTGTACCAAAAACACAAAAAAATATTCGTCAGTTTTTAGGTAAAATCAATTTTTATGGTAAATATGTACCCAATATATCAATTATTTTAGATCCTTTACATAATTTATTAAGGAAAGGACAAAAATTTATTTGGTCGGAAAAATGTCAAGAATCTTTTGAGATAATAAAAAACCTTCTTTGCTCTAAACCTATTTTAACTATTTTTGATCCTGACTTGCCAATATATATTTATACAGATGCAAGCATTCAGGGCATAGGTGCAGTCCTAAAACAACCACAACAAAATGGTGAAAAAAAACCATGTGCGTATTTTTCAAGAAAATTAAATGACTCTCAAAAAAAGAAAAAAACAGTCTATTTAGAGTGTTTAGCCATAAAAGAGGCAGTCAAATACTGGCAACATTGGCTCATGGGAAAAAAATTCACCGTTTTCTCGGACCACAAACCTCTAGAAAAAATGAATATTAAAGTTCGAACAGATGAAGAACTGGGAGATCTCACATATTACCTATCTCAATTTAATTTTGAAGTGATATATTCTCCTGGAAAATACAATTTAGAAGCGGATAGTTTGAGTAGAAATCCAGTGTTAGAACCTGATGAAAATCAAGATGACAATCTAAAAGTTGTAAACTCTATAAAATTAGAAGAAATTCAAAATGACCAAGAAAAAAATATGGATATAAACCAAAATAGAAATAAATTAAAACTAAAACAAAATATATACCACAAGAAGATAGGAACAAGAGAAAAAATTGTACTATCCGAAGAATTTTGTAAAAAGATGATTAAAAATATACATTACCTTTATTGTCATATTGGAGTACAACAAATGGAACGTAAAATTAAACCATTCTTTGTAGCAAAAAACTTAACGTATAATATAAAAAATATCTGCGACAGTTGTGAAATATGTTTAAAAAACAAATCTAGAGCTAAATCTAAATTTGGACTAATGTCGCATTTAGGTCCGGCTACTAAACCATTTGATATAATATCTATAGATACCATTGGTGGGTTTGGTGGTTCCCGTTCTACTAAAACGTTTTTACACCTTTTAGTGGATCACTTTACTAGATACGCTTATATTTTAACTTCGAAAACACAAAATTCAACTGATTTTATAAAGCTTATTAAAAATATTCCAAAGGAAAATAAAATTGGTATGATTTTATCTGATCAATATCCAGGCATAAACTCGAAAGACTTTAAATGTTTTCTAAATGAAAATAATATACCCATTATTTTCACGGCTGTAAATGCACCTTTTTCTAATGGTTTGAATGAACGATTAAATCAAACATTAGTTAATAAAATTAGATGCAAAATAAACGAACGAACTGAAAAATTAGCCTGGACAACTATTGCCCATGAATGTACGGAAAAATATAATGAGACAGAGCATACTGTGACAGGATTTTCTCCAAAATATTTATTGGAAGGAAAAACTGTAAATATTTTACCGGATGAATTGAAACAAGATGTAACACATAGTAATTTATTGCAGGACAGGAAAATTGCGTTAGAAAAAACTATTAAATCTCACAATTATAACAAGCAGCAATTTGATAAAAATAGAAAAAAATGGGAGTTTAAAGTAGGAGACTATGTATATGTTGAAAATGGAAATCGTTTAAATAGAAGAAAATTAGATGAATTAAAAATTGGACCGTATAAAGTTTTAGAAAAGATTTCAAACTCAATTTATAGAATTAACACAGGACATAAAAAAATTGAGTCAAATTTATTTCATATAACGAAAATGGTACCAGTTTTGGACCTTAAATAATGCGAAAAAGGGGGGGGGAGATGTAAATGAAGGTTGTACTTCATTTAAGAAGATATTGATTATGACAGCGAGCTGACTTAACAAACGTCTGCTCGTGTCAATAAAATAAATTAATAATGATTTTTGTAAAATATTAGGATTAGGAAATATTAACTTTAAATGTTGTTTTTCTTTACAGGTGAGTTACCTATAATTATGTTTGAGTTCAATTTCTTATTTTATGTTATTTAATATTGAAATTTATAAAAATATATTCTTTACAGAACAACACATTGGTTTATGTTAAAATCCTAATTATAAATATAAAAGAAAATAAAATTTTTTTTTTATAAATCAGTAAAAAAGCATACAAGTGCTGAAACATCTTTCATAACATTTTTAAAAGGCAGCGCTGATGAAAATCAGTTGCACACCTTTAACGAACACTTTGCTGTATAATTATTTAATTGTAAGTGTTCCTGTTGCGACTTTTTCCTCAATTACTGTTAATCTGGGGAATCCTCAATAGAAGATTATGAAATAATCTCTACAGAGATATAAAGCGATAGTCACAAACCTAGATATATCTGGCCTCTAACTAGGTTCAACAATGGCGAGCTAGCAAGCAAAAGTTATCTCTATCTGTTTTGAGTTCAGCCTACATTCATCCTCTGTTGAAATAGACCTCGCTGCTATGTTTTTCCATTTGAAAAGCAGTATTTCGCTAAAATTAACCTTAATTTATTATAAGAGTGTGTTTGCGGAGGTATATCTATCTTAAGAACAGTTATTTTTCTATTTCAATGAACAAAACAACCACGAAAAAGATTTGTTTATGTATTACGTGATACCTAAAACAGTGCCGGAACTGTGCTCTATAATGAACGTGTAAAGGCGATGTTTTTTTACTGCAGAAACGTCTGTTTGTTACACCTCTTTGTCTCTAATTCTGCCGAAAGTAACCACGAAAAAATTGCAAGCACAATCTCCACGAATCAGCTTTCGTCTTAAAATATTGCAATTAACGAATCGATTATATCTAAGTTGCAGACAATGAATCATGCAATTAATTCATTTAAATATTTTTCGCGTTTAACTTACTGTCTTGAAACGGGCCGCTAGAAAGTTTAGAAACTGTGACGTATTCTTTCGCAGCGAATCGACAATCATAACTGTAATAATTCAAATTAAACTGTGAAGTGACGTAATGCGCATTCTTACGACAGTTGCGTACAAGTATGTCAATTGAACGCTTAGATGCGCCGGCGACGTCAACGTACCGTTTTCGCGAAGTCGATAACACAAGATAAGCTTGCCCGGTACTTCTCAGAAAGTTTGTCATGCTTTATCTGTCTTGAGTATTTTATCTAACTGTTATCCTTTAAAGAGCAGGTTGTCAAACGGTATTAGTGTTGTACTCATTCATTATCGTGTTAATCGACCACACATGGACAGTGGACACATTCTACACGATCACATTGAAATCCTAACGATGCTCCTGGGAAAAGGTCCTTACTCTAACATTTGCTGGGCTATTTAGGGACTAATTTCTTAAAAGGCTTCCTCCCACGCTTAACGCTCGATTTGTTTTCATACCAGTGTTTGTATATAGGCTTTGTGGCAGAAACCCGACAACTTTCGCTAGGGGTGACGCTCTAGAATATTTTGGCTTCAGAAAATATTTATATCCACGTTAGTTTGATCATGACGTGTAGCTTTAAATGAACCTTAAATGCTTAATCATACCGAATCGATAGCGTATCGACTCGGGGTGAATAACAGTGGGACCCAGAACAACTTTTAATAGAATATAGTCCTCGTTTAATACATTGGTCGCAAAAACACGCTAGTATCGTAATTACCGAAATGTCGAAAAACAGTGAAAGATGTGGCTGTTAATGTGCTGTTATATGAGTCAAACGACAACCAGCGCCATCTGTACATATCTTTCGTCCCCATTTTTGGCTTTCATCCTTCAGCAATGAGGTTTAGGCTTTTAAGGGGTTGGACCGTGACGCTATGTAGTAATTTAGGCTATCTAATATGAAATTGTTTTTCCAAATACTAGTACCTAGTTAGTTTTGGACATTAGCGCGTTCAAACAAAATTTTCAGCTTTATTATATTTCAGTGGCCTCTTCAGCCTCGATATGAAAAGATATGTAGCCAGAATTTCCGTTAGCCGGCCAGTTTAAGCCAAACAGTGTATCTTATGTCCATTTCTTACTTATGGTACGCTGACCGCCAAGTATTCAACGCAATTATTGGCACGCGAGGTATTTATAGCGTTACTTAATCATTTCAACGTAACGGGCCTTGAAATAGTATGCAATTCTGAAGAACTCATTTACTTAATAGCATTCAGGAAATAATACATCCCACAATAATACATCGTTTCATTGTAATTTAACAGACTAATAGAATGCTGTGTTGCCACGATCAATCAATTTGTTTGACATGTTTAATAAAGCGATCGTCTCTGCAATAATTAGCCCGTAACTTTTCATTACTGGGTCGGTTACTCGCATGATTTGGGAACAGTTCTCGTGGTAAAATAATAATAACCGCACAATTTCGGTCCTTAGATGGGTGGACATCCGTAACAAACCCTCTGTACCTCGGCTAACAAGTTCAAGTTGGTATCAGGTTGCTTCTAGACAAGTGTGTTTCATCGTCGACCACATCATCGCTTACCATCAGGTGAGATAGTGGTCAAACGCGTGCCTGTCAGTAATAAAAAAAAAAACTTAGTTGGTTGGTCGTTGTTTGTTGGTTGGTTGGTTATCTTTAAAGCCGTTTTATGGAGTTCTAAAGAGAGAACATCTTATGAACTCCTTATGCATTATAGGTAAAGCTACGGTTGCTGGGGTCGGTCCACGAATGGGTTCCCATCGATTACATATCCAATTCTGTGCCTCAGATATCACTTTAAATCGTAAGAATAGAATACATGACTATCTCAATAGATGTATAAAATAAGCATAAAAAAGAAAGTAAAAAAAAAACAATAAATTAAATAGACTACATAAATACTAATCATAGAGTAACGAACTGTTACTCTTTAAATGATTAGTAAGCGTAAGCGTGGCGGCCGCCATTTACAGATCTTTGACAGTCGTTGATTAGGAATAAAGCCATAAATTCTGACAACCAGTCTTATGTTAGTGGGTTGTGGCTAGGTCAGCTAAGAAGTCGCTCCATTTTAAAAACAGATATTCAGCTACATCTGGTTAAAGTGGAAGCCGACTCCAGCGTAGTTGGAACAAGGCTAGGCAGATAATGATGTTTTGGAAACTACGGAACTAGTAAAACATTCAATAAAATAAACTATCAGGCAGCATCAGGTCTTGGGTTCGATCCCCGAGTCGGGCAAAGCGCTATTGAGTTTTGTCCATCTAGAATTTTTAGCAAAAGCAGTCCGATTGATGGCAATAGACTCGCCCCCTATTACATGGGACTTAAACATAACTGGCGTAATGTGGGTGTACTACATGTACGCATCTGCCTAACCCTTCGAGAAATACAGGCGTGATGTTACGTTATGTTTCTGTATCAAACTGAAAGGAACACTCTTGGTTTTTGTCTTTAAAATTTTCCGTCCATACCGCCTCGTTGTTTCTCGTTTGCGTATGAAACAAAAACAAAGGCGTTGAGATATCTAGCCAAGTTTCAAACACGGACATGTTAACACGTCTGACTTACATTATATAGATAAACAGCTTTAAAACATCACTGGATGCGTATTTCCACGTGCCATCGCTTTTTGTAACAAACGTAAACTAGCAATACTAGGAAGTAATAAATAATTAACGTAATAATAAGTAGAATAGCCAGAAAAGGTATTGAGGTACAGTCAGCATTAAAAGCCATTACATCTATCTCGCCACAAACAAACTAATGATCGATATTTGAACGTATGCAAGTTCCCGACTACAACCGTCAGGCAGTAGATAGCCCACCAGACACAACACCCGTCTGGTCGGAGGATCCTCCATTTTCAATGGTGGATGAGAAACAGATCTTGAGGAGCTTGTGGCTAAATAATAGCAGCCTCACAGGTCGGTGTCGAAGGTTAAGCTACGCTTGACAAGGTTGTTCCGTGAACGAGGGACCATTCTTTACATGTCAAGACTACTCCGGAATGCACGTTACGCCGTTGGTCCCGACTGTCATTTGTAGATCTATGACAGTCGTTACAGCCGGTTCCCTCACGATGTTTTCCTTTAGCATTTTTGATCAAGTGAAGAAATATAATACGCTCATGAATCCAAAAGTCGGAAGAATTGGCTTCGAACTCGTTCCCTATGTCTTGGTAGTTCGACCGGTAGACGAAAAGACATGTTTTTTTTCTTATTCTAAGAAATTAACATCAAGAAGGTTGTCTAAACAAACAATATCAACAGACTCAGCTCATTCCTATTTCACTATAACTCTATTAACTATGCATAATGTAGGTACCTAAGCCAGAAATACAAAGAAATTTGACCCTCTTTCGTAACAAAAACGTGAATTCCAATCGCAGCAATTTGTTTATGATTGCAATTTATTAGTACACAGCCAAGTTTTTCTATAAATAAGACAATTATATGAAATCTCCAATGATTTGTACCAAGCGTGATGTCAAGATATTAGAGGTGATCGCTGTCCAGCTTTCGGCATAGTTCGACGTGTAGATATGCTTCGTAGGGGCATGACAGTCAGCGTGTGTACTGATTCGTACCGAACAAACTGATTATACTAACACATTTTACATCCTTTTCATGAACTGTCAAAGACCTAATTTTTTAATAGTTTTTGCACTTCAATTAGAAGTTTTAAACCCCTGATATACATCGCCATATCTTTTGAAACTTCTGCTGAAAACCGGCGCGCGGTCTCGAAATAGTGACCCCATTTCTGGTGCTCACCGACGAAGCCAAACTTAAAATTTGCTATCTTTAACTCCTCGATTAAAGATGAAAGCGATGGGCTGAAATTATAGTTGGCAAATTGGGTTGAACTTCCTCAGAACACGCTGAAAACATTAAGCTGTTTTGACAGTTCTATATTTAAGTCAATTATTTATTTTATTTTATTAATATGCGAGCAGAGAATACTTTGTGAACACTATTTTAAGAATATTGGGCGCATGTGTTTGAAATTTGGCATAGTTATAGTTTATATGGGGATTTAAGGGGATTAAGAGAAGTTTAATTGGTCGAATTTTTACCATTGGTTTACCACAGATCTTTACTAATATTTTATAGTTTGTGAGTTAGTGGGTTAATGGGGGGGGGGGGGAGCCATATTACATATTCTATTTCTATTCTATTTCTATTATAGAAAAAAAATGGCGTATATGGAATCAGCTGTTTGTCAACTGTCAAATGTATTTCTATTTCAGCCATATTCAGCCTGAACCGATTTAAAAAAAAAAACTCAGTACAAGTCCACATCATTTGAGAGTGTATGAGGGCTTTATTTTATTTTATTTTCAAAACCAGTGTCGCAGTTCAGATGTCCTGTATTTGTATGACTTAACTATCAGTAAAAATAAAATGGTTCCAATTATCAGTACACACCTAGAAGCTATTGTATTTAGGTGTGGTCAGTCGTGTAGATTCTGTGAATAATTATTATTTAAGGAAATGATAGCTGTTTTAACATTGCTTCTTGTGAAATTTCTCACATGTAAATATGTATAATATCTGCCTTCCATAGTTCGACAATTAACTTGATACAGATGAATGATTGATTGAGAACGTCTTGATTCGGAACCATAGCTTCTTAATTTTGACTTTTTAATCAAAATTGAGATCCTGATTCCTTTTAGTGTATTTCTTAGTGACTACTTATAAATTTACCTATCATACTGGCTAGAAAACTTTAAAAGTAGTATCATTTATTTCAAGGCACTTTTAAATGTCAGACTTAGTACACGTTAATAAGAGAATGATTCTAGTTGCCCTTTCCAAGACAGTTTTGTATGGCGAAAGTGGACAAGAAACGACGATTCTTTAAAAAAAAACGTTGCCCCACTAGGAATTCTCCTTTATTGTAAGTAACTATCAGCCAGACTCGGAACGAAACAACTACCTGTAGGGCGTACATACAATAAATTGTTCGGTGCGAGAATCAAACCCGCGGCACGCAGCGTAACAGTAAATCAACTTAACCATTGTGCGAATCGTGCCATCAAAGATAGACAGCTTGATCTAATTCATTGCCCATTGGTAGACAAAATTACCTCTTCAAGTTTAACTTTTTCTAGTTGGGAAGGTCCCAAGCCAAACATTAAGCCGTCCACTTATTATTCAAATGACTTATTAAATAGGTTGTGTGACCATCTCTGGAAGTGCCATTATCATTTGGAACCCCTGTTTGTTATCACAGAGCGATGTTAAACTATGCTGACGTATCCTGTTAGACTGTTATTCTAAGTTATCTTCGTTAATTTACGTAGTTTTTTTTGACATCTAGTTGTTTAGCTGGTCACGTAATTTTTTTGCTACGTTCATTTGAAATATGAAAATAATATGGGAATCTCAAACTCGCCATACTAATTTCATAATTTGAATTTTATTTTAAAACAAATTATGTTCATGTTTTATGTGTAATTAATATTTATTTGGATTTAGATACACGTTGATGTTTTAAGGGTTTAGCTACCAATTTTCTTCCATAAATAATAATTCTAATTTAATAGTAAACGACTTTTAATATCGACGTGTGCATCACTATAATTGTTTCTCAATATTATTTTCGTGTTCGCTTTTGTCTCATTAGCTTCCCCAATATCTGCAAATTCATTTAGTTTTTGCACTTTTACTGAGCGCCTTGCCAACTTGATGCTACAGCCTTTATTTCGTAACAATACGGTTGGTTTTCGCACCTACTACTGCCAGCACATCAAGCTAACTGACAAAAATAATGAGGTTCATGATCAATTGTACAACTTGCCTGCTGCGGTCTTCCCGTCCGATTATAATTTAGGTGTCTCCTATGCTAGAGTGCATAGGCTCTTAATAAAGTAATGTGCTTCACCATCATTGATTGCAATCAAATGAATCCTTTGCCACTGGTAAGCAGTGATGCATCACTGCTTACCAGTGGCAAAGGATTCATTTTCTTAAGACGGAAACCGACAAAATAAAAAAAAAATTGTATTCATATCAGTATTCTGCTGTCTCTCTTGAAGTCATCAATCTACCTGCCACCTACGCCTTTGGTGTAAATGTCCATAGTATATTTGGCAGTGCTAGAGTCTAACTGCCATAATTCAATAGCGGTAGAGTTGCTCTTCCGAACCTCCAAAGGTATACCGATAGGAATCGAGTTGTATGGACACTTCGCCACTGCTGCTTACCATCAGGTGGGATTGCAGACAGCACTAGTTTATAATATACAAAAAAAAAATGGGAATATTTGTCAGTTAGGGGTAGCTCGATGGGCTGGCGTCGTACAAGTTGGCAAGGCTTCTCACTTAGTCAAGAAGGCATAGTAGCAAAACCCCTAAAGCTAGTTACCCAAAAGCGAAATTTAAGCTTGTGCATGTAATGTAAATGGTGGGTCGCACACGCAGCGGCGGCGCAAGCGCACCGGCGGCGGACGTGGGTGAGTACGCGAGCGACTGGGCGCGCATCCACGACGAAGAGATCTACCACGACCTGTGTTCCGTCAAGAACAGTGTGCGCGACCTACCGCCAGTGCAGCCGCCTGCTTTCAACACAGTAGGGTTCCCCCCTTTTTTTGTTTTTAATTTTTTTGTTTTGTTTTGCTTTCGGTGATGGGAAATTAAGCGCTGATTTTGCTTGAACTAACCTTGTAATACAGAATCACACTAAGTACGCTTTAGATACAATTCATACACAATCCATAGAAAAGTTTGTGTTGTTCTTTTACTGGCCACTAGAGGCTAGATAGAGTGAACATTGAACAGGCTCTTAATAAACCAGTGCGCTTCACCATATCTGATTGCATCACTGCTTACCATAAGGTGGAATTGCAGTCAAGCACTGGTATATAATATTAAAAAAAAAACTATTTTCTGCGTAAAATACGTGCCTACATAGCGAAAATGTACCACAATTCCAAAAATAAAAAAATATTATCGACTTAGAAAAGAGAATTGCTAAGTGGTAAGTCGGTTGCAAAGAGTTAAAGCAAAGATGTTTCCACTTTCTTTACGATCACCCCTTATAATATATTTATAACTGATTTATGATTCAATGAGACGCCTTAATTAGGTGTATTACGCGCAGAAACGAATCAAAAACCAATAAAGTATTACACTTTAATGATCCATTATCCTTCTTCCAATATTTGTTGGTTAGGGTGTTCGTTGATAAATTAGATGTGGGCTGATCAATGGAATCTATACTTATCAGCTGTGGTTATATTCTACCCACATAATCACTTACTACATAGGTAGGTCAGTAATTCGTTTTTAATGACGTAAATGTTCACTGATATTGGTAGAAGGTAATTACCAGACACACTTACTTGTACATTTATTATAACAAATAAATACCAGCCTGTTACTGTCCTACTTCAAGGCAAAGGCTTCTTTTCATACACAGAAGACACGAACATAAATAATGAATCCCCACGCTTGCTCAATGCGGGTCTGGGATTTCAGACTTTTTTTTCTTCACTTTACAACTTTTTATTAAACGACGTCAGTAATGTCAAAAATAAGCTTAGAAAGTGTGTATGGATTAAAAAGCCACATTGGTAGGTTCTTGTCCAGATTTTAACCCACCACTTAGAGCATGAGAGGCGAGTTCCTAACCACTAGGCCACTACGATATTATACTCCAATTGAATAGAATACTCTCTATTGCACACCATAAAAACATGCAAATAATAACTTTAAGAGGGTGTTACAATGGGTGGCCTTATCCCTAAACGCGAATTCTTACAGACAGCATTTGGATGAATTTGATAGAGGAAGAGAATTGATATACTAAAGTCAAAACAAATAATTTCTTTCTCGTCACTATAACAATACTACACTTACAATATACTGAGCCACGAAGCCGGCAATACTTAGTACAATGTCTCCAACACAAAAAATCCGTTCACGGACAACGGACGTATAAAATTTCCAACTCGACAAGTAAAAGTTTAGCAAATCGGTCCGAACGACGATTGAATTATGCATGGCATGGCGCAGCTCTTCCGATCGCATTGTATTTACAACGCCGCTATTAGTTTTGCTATCACTATCTTTATAAACACCCAGTTTCTATAGCGTTGCGTTCCCGATGATAAAAATAAGTGGATATCGCAATGTAAGTGGTTAGAAATAAGTTTTTTTATGTGTGAATTTAGCCGGAAGACGGTAATTCTCGATGCTCTATATTGTCCATATGGCGTGTTGCAATGCTGCGTTGTACTTTCCCGCAATGTCGTACCGTACTGCATTGGTTGCATATATAGCGCATCTAGGGCAACCCGCATCATTCAAATTGTCTTATGTTTTTTAGCAATTTGCCGTTCATTGTCAGCTTCTATTTTGATTAAGATATGATTCGCGACTGTAACAAATAATTTTATAGTTATAATAATTAAAATCACCAATTCAACCAATGATATTATAAATAAAAAGGTGTAGATAGGTTATAAGCGCTTAGCAAGAGACACGTTAAAATGTGGCTTACTAGCACACTTGACCTCAGTGTCGCGTCGCGCCGTCAACGGACACGTGCGTGCGTTGGTGTGCCGTTTTCGAAGATCGAATGTTGTTTTTAGGTAACCTATCTACAACTTTTTACTTATAACATCATTGAATACAACCCTCTAAGTTAATTAAATCCAATTGAATGGGTTTTTCATGAAATAATCATTCAACGCGATTTTTTTTTTAAATATTATTAACTAGTGCTTGACTGCAATCCCACCTGATGGTAAGCAGTGAACTTAAAGCGTTGTCTTAATAATTTAAATGATTATAATTCTGGTAATAATCATAATATTTTGGTTAACATACAGCCTGACACTATAAACTGCAAATTGCAAAAAAATAAAAAAAATAAAAATGGAATTTCGTAGGCAACCCTCTCACATCCCCCTTAAGAAGCAACTTTTAATTAGTCCTTTTGTACAATGTATTCTGGTCGATATCCAAGCGGAACTTAACGGCATAGAAACAAATAACTATTGTAAATTGGTTGATGGTAATAGTTTTGGTTACGGTTTTTCTTTACGCTTTCGCTTTTATTGTACAGAGGCACTTTAAGCTACCCCCAAGGTATCAACTTTCTTTTATAGAATTGGTTCATGCTCAAGTGGGAAAATTTGTCAGTTCGAGGTAGCTTGATGTGCTGAAGTCTGTACCAGCGGGACGAATTTAGAGGAAGTATTTTAAAAATAGAATTCAGCATGATGATCCTCTAAATTCGTGCTGTATTTAAAAAAAAGTTTGTTTAATGACTCTTTTTTAAATTTTCAGTTAGCGACGTCATCACACAGTTTAGAAAAGAGGGATTATGTAATACGCGAACTTGTGGACACGGAGAACAATTATGTGGATGTTCTAAGCAAAATTATCAAATACTTCCTGAGGCCCTTGATGCCGTATCTCAAACCTCAGGATATGCAAGTCATATTCTTTGGGATAAAGGTGAGAAGAAACTTAGTTTACTTGAAAGACGTTAGGAAGTATTAGGTACTTAGTCTAAATTTAAAAAAAATATGCCTCTTACTTTCCCGGTATTATAGGGTCTAAAATGTTGCTCATCTGCTGCTCTCATTCAAAAGACTGTTGGATATAGATAGACCTTCTGTTAGTTGGTCTCACGAAACCTGGTTAATAGCATTCCGCATCCAGCCTCTCCTAGACGCGTTTTAAGATTCCGAATCCTTAGTCCTTTTCCAACTATGTTGGGGTCGGCCTCCAGTCTGACCGGATGCAAATGAATACCGGAGGACTTTTTACAAGGCAGAATTGCCCACCTGCCTTCCACAACCCAGTGACTACGTAAACTGATGATAGCACAGGCTAGAAACCTACAGTTGTCCGACGAAGCCGTCTAGACAGGGCAATCGTGCGGGGTGTGAGGGGCGAGACGCGGGAAAGCCATTCCTGAACTGCGAACAAAACGATGTTCGTAGTTCGGGAGGTATTATCCAGGGCCAACGCGTGTAGACGTTGTCGGCATTTTTCCAGAGGTCAAAGGCGTCGTGCTACTGTAATAATATTTATACTGTGCCGATAGCATATAGTAAGACTTAATGTCAGACTTTAGGTTTACTGACAACGCATAGTGACTGCAACGACTTAAAATGATTTCTAAGGGGTCTCGATATAAATGAGCAACCCTCCACGCACCGACCTCGGCATGCGTATACCTTCTAACCTAACCTTCGATCAAGCACATAAGCCTATTCAAAATCTTTTCAAAAATATTGATACTTAGAAATTGATAATAGACCATCTCTTTCTTTTGCATTTCTCAGGAGCTCCACGAAACCCACACAGGCCTACTCCGGCAGTTGAAACTGGCAACAGAGGCCTGCGTGCCAGGAAACGGCGCGCCGCGTCTTGCAGACGTGTTCTTGGCGTGGCGGGAACGATTGCTCCTGTACGGAGACTACTGCTCCAACCTCACTAATGCACAGGACACGCTCAAGACATTAGATGCGAGAGATTCTACGTTTAATAAACAATTAGCGGTGAGTTTAATAATAATAATTATTATTATTTACTGAACATATTTACACGAATTTTATCATTAGCCACAAACTAGGCAAGCCTTTATCTTGGGAACCAATTATGCTATGATAGTAAAATGAATAACAGTATTCAAACAAAACTAAATAACTAAGTAACAAGTACAACTTCTCCAATCGCCGATCTTCGTCTTGTCTCAGGAGTGATTCATAGTTGGTGGAATATTGGGGAATTGCTCAAACTTCCCAGGTAGACATACATACATATCGTCACGCCTGTAATCCCCGAAGGGCTAGGCAGAGGTGTACCTGGTAGTACACCCACATTTCGCCATTATGTTTAAGTCCCATGTAATAGGGGGCGAGCCTATTGCCATCCATCGGGCACACATCCAGACCCCGGGCTGTTACTGAGAAATCCCAGATTGAAAAACTCAATGACACTTTGCCCGACCCGGGGATCGAACCCGGGACCTCATGAACAGCAGTAGCGCTAGCGACCACTAGGCCAACGAGGCAGTTCCCAGGTAGACATTTGTCTATTAGGTTAAAAGAACTTGAATGTACGGAATACTAGTTGAACCGGCCAGGCGTTGCTAAGGCTCAGTACTTACGCTGCCATCTGTTAGAAACTTATAGAAGTTTTTATAGGAAAACGTATAATTTGCAATACAAACTATTGCGTTCTATAATCGAGATACAAAATATTCTATTTCATAAAAAAATGGTTGAGCAATAATGCTGAATACTTACCACCTACCTGACTGCCTATCTGAACTACACATCATAATGTTAGAAAAAAATATAATAAAACTTGTCTTTGCCAACAGAAATGTCAGAAAGAACACAGCGACGGTCGGATACAGCTGCGCGACATCCTGTCGGTGCCGATGCAGAGGGTGCTCAAGTACCATCTGTTGTTAGACAAACTGGTGCATGAAACACAACCGGTGAGATTTAAGACCTTTGTAAATCATATACAGGGTGTAACGGAAAGGGTATATACATACAAACAGGATGAATAGAGTATTTAATAACGAGTCTTTCCTCAAAATTTCACCTCCCAACTAATAACTTTGAAACTTCACGATATTATTTAATATCGACAGTTTATTAAATGCAAAATCATAACAAACGTGTCACCGCACTATGAGGGTCATAATCCTGTCCGGCAAGGTTCAAGTATATCTATCTCGGGTTCTGCGCGCCTAGTACAGACCTATCGGGCTCTGCCTAACCGACGAAGGCGCGACGGCGCGGGCGGGCTAACTTTACAATTATGTATGTATATGTATAAAAACGTTGCCATGTCGTTTCTTATCACCAAAAGAATCCGTGCCCTTCGGATGTATATACCCTTTCTGTTACACCCTGTATAGAACATTAGAATTAAATGGAATAAGTTTTTTTCGCACATGATGTAGGAACTGACTCCAGTATAACAAGCTACCCTAAACTGTAAAATGTTCCTTCCACACAGTAAAATTTTTCCAATCGAACATTAACCTTATCTGTTTAAAATGGTTAAAACTAAATAATAATAATAATAGTTTATTAGCGAAAAGTTACATTTCTCGATACACAGGTAAGGGAACAAACACTTCTCGAATACAGAAATACAAAATTAGAGCCCTGACTCCTAAACTAGGAAGATCCTGTATCTTAGGAAGCAGTGTCTTGTGTGACATCGTCGTCGTCGTCGTCGGCGTCTATCGTAATTGTAACATGCTTATTGCACATCAACCTACGCCATGTGTCAAATTTCTTTGATAGGTTTTCAACTTTATACAAAACAAAATAAGGTTCATGTTCAATTGGAAAAATTGTAGTTTGGGGTACCTTGATGTGCTGGCGTCTGTACTTTCGTTACAAAGTGTGCATTAAAAATAAGCTTTTTTAACTTCTGTCTAATGCAATGGAGTAAATGTGAATTTTGCATAACGACTACCCAAGTCAGATCAACTTGGTACCGCAAAGAGACCCCAAATAACCGGACAAGGGAAAAAATATAAGAATTACAAATAATTTAAAAAAAACTTAAGAGGTGTCAAGGGACACCCGGATGGAACGAAGTTCCCTTCGATTGATTAGTGAACTATTCAATCCTCTCTCTCCCCCTCCCCCTCCATCTTCCTCCTCCCGTTCCCCTCCCTCCCCTCTCCCTCCCTCCCTCTCCCTCTCCCTCTCCCTTTCCCTGCGAACATGCGATGCCGCACAGCTTACAATAGCTTACTATAGCAAAAAGTGTCGTGACAACTTTTCCTAAGAATTTTTTCCGACTAGCCCCCTTTCACAACGCGCGATAAGGAACTTCGTTCCAAAATGTGATTGTTGCAGTACATCCAGGAGATGTACTGCAACAATCACATTATTTTTTAATTATTTGTAATTCTTATATTTTTTCCCTTGATATAAGATTGATACCGCAAAGAGACCCCAAATAACCGGACAAGGGAATAAATATAAGAATTACAAATAATTTTTGCATTAAATCGCGTTCGAAGTTGAGTGCGAACCTTGAAGCCAATTATTTTTATTTGAGAATCTTCTTATCGTGTGGTCGTGTGACCACACGATAAGAAGATTCTCAAACTAAGCTATCACTGCTTATTTGAGACTAGATTGAAGATTTTGACTTGTTTCACGCCAGTTTTTGCAATATGAACTTTATTGTGATGGGTATAGAGTTCAGAATTCAAAACTAGCTCGATGGCTATTGCCTTAAAGACAATCGTTGTTCTGCAATTAATCCCGAATTTGTTTACCCACAGAATCATGAAGAGTTCCGAGGGTTAGAACGTGCGAAGGAGGCGATGGTGGACGTAGCGCAGTACATCAACGAAGTTAAACGGGACAGCGAGGTACTCTCGCTGCTCGCTAAAGTACAGGTACAAACTTTTGTGACATTTCGACTAGCCTGTTGGTCTAGTGGTTATTGGCCCTGACTGCTATGCCGGAGGTCGTGGGTTCGCTCAAAACAATGGTTTGTGTAATGAGGCCCATTGTATTTTCCGCGTTTAGTTAAGGGGCTAGGCAGTTAATTGATTGATTAAGCTAGTTGGCTGCGACATATTATATACAGATTAAAGAGCCGATTCATGTTTACTTGTATTTCTTGTTCAGGAGAGTATAATAGACTGGGAGGGCGGCGCACTAGGCGCGGGGGGCGCAGGCCTGGCCGCGTACGGCCGGTTACTGCTGGACGGAGAACTGAAGGTCAAGGCACACGAGGACCAGAAGCTAAGGTCACGATACGTGTTCGTATTTGACAAGCTCATGCTGCTCTGCAAACCTGTAAAAGTAAGTTAAAGTAATTTATTTGTATAACATAGATAATAAAAATAATCACGTAAATCGGTACATAAATCCCAGCGTAATCGGTGCACATACATACAAAAAAATGTAAAAAAAAATATACATACACACGAACATAGAACCTCCTCTTTTTCTGAAGTCGGTTAAAATAAATTAAATGTTCATAAAAATGTTCATAAAATGAAAACTCTCAGGACAAACTATGTAATTTTTTTATGGGTTCAAATGGCAACTATTCCGCATCGAACGAAAAAATAAATCACGTAAATCGGATAACTATTCTCGGAGTAATCGATGTACAGACGCCAGCACGTCAAGTTACCCCAATGTGTCAAATTTCTTTAATCGGTTTTCAACTTTATGTTAAACAGAATAAGGTTCATATTCAATTGGGAAAATTTGACACATTGGGGTAACTTGATGTGCTGGCGTCTGTAGTTACATAAAAAAAACCGATCGAATTGAGAACCTCCTCCTGAAGTCGGTTAAAAAGTTCAGACACCAGCACATCAAGTTACCCCAATGTGTCAAATTTTCCCAATTGAATATGAACCTTTTTGTGTTTGACATAAAGTCTCTTTTTTTGAACTTGGATGGAAACAGTTTTGGTACAAAAAAGACAAAAAGTTGTACAAAATAATTTCTGGACTAACTTTGTAGTATAATCCTATATGCAAGCATTTTGAACACTTATTGTGACGGACGGGAAACTACGGAACCCTACACTGAGCGTGGCCCGACACGCTCTTGGCTGATTTTTATTAAAATTGGATCATTAGTTTCGACGACCCCTACATACAAACTTACAAACAAACAAACAAATTTTACCTCTTTATAATATAAGTATAGATTTTGCACTTAGTTTTTTTTTATGTAAAATACATACACACGAACATAGAACCTCCTCCTTTTTTGAAAGTCGGTTAAAAATGGGTCTACTCTTGACCTCAATCTTGTCCTGCGGTCAGAGATGAGGTCGACGATGGAACAAGCTTACCCATAACTCGCGACTTAAACAGATTGGGGTCATATGAACTCGGGAACACTGATGCAGGCAGGGAATTCCACTCCTTGGCTGTGCGCAAAACGCTTCGTGTGAATGTGTGGAACATCTACAAGGAATGGGTGATAACCTGCAGTACGTCTGCATTCCCGATAGAAGAAAGGAGATGGTGGAATGAGCATACTCACCGAAATACACTCTGTAAAAGACCGACAGACATGCAACTTTGTGGCGGTGGGCCAGGGTATGAAGCTTGGTACCCACCAGCTTTTCGTCACCAATGAGCCTCTTCGCTCTGCGCTCTACTGAGTCGATTGTGGCTAGTTGGTATTTGGCTGAGCCATCCCAAAGGTGACAACAATACTCCATGCTGGACCGGACTTGAGCTTTATAAAGAACTAAAGGCTGGTCAGCTTTGAAGTACCGCTTAACCTTATTTAGGATGCCCAGCTTTTTTGCCGCAGTTTGAGCATTCGACTCAATGTAGGCACCAAAGTTAAGATTTGCACTTAACTTCGTGTCAAGAAGCTCGAGGCCGTCGGTAACTGGTACAGTTGCACCTCGGAAAGTAGGAGCCAGATTGAAGGGGCTCCTTTTAGCGGTGAACAGGCAAACTTGTGTTTTAGTGGCGTTGAAAACAACCAGATTTTCATCACCCCACTTGGAGACAAGACCTAAGGTTGCATTCGTTCGCTCTACCATGGCTTCTCTCAAAGACCGAACTTCATCACCACTGGCTCTTGCGCTACATGTATAACTCTTCATGACATTAGTTACACGAATTTGAATGAGTCAGCAATGCTATCAATTACGTAGTACGTCAAATAACTTACAATTTATATTAAATCTTTAAAAGCCGCGCTCCGACCGAGCATAGGCAGTCTGCGTTCGGCACGGTAACGGGTGCAACGGCTGTATCGACTTAGGTCGGTCTCCTCTGCCTCGCTACTTGTTGGACACAGTCAGGCGCCCCGTCGTGTACTGTTAGATAATCGAGTTGGCTTTCGTTAGCGAACCTCTCGATTATCGGATAGTGCATGGCGAGTTTTCTTTACACTCACGTTAACAGTTAAAGAAAACTCACGTTAACAGTTTACATTATATTACTTTATAAGTAAAAAAAAGGCAAAACAAAATGATAACAAATTACAAAGGTTATGAGTACGAACTATTAGCCTAAACTCTAACTAATCACAATAAACCCTACTCACGTCGCGCCGTGCACTATCCGATAATCGAGAGGTTCGCTAACGAAAGCCAACTCGATTATCTAACAGTACACGACGGGGCGCCTGACTGTGTCCAACAAGTAGCGAAGCAGAGGAGACTGACCTAAGTCGATACAGCCGTTGCACCCGTACTCTTACTTTCCTCCAGTCGGTCACTATTTTAGTCGGGGGAGGCAGGCTGGGGTCAGAAGGACCCGAGCGAGGGACTAGATACAAAATGACCGGACGGTGGTCAGAGTTGAGCTCGTGTATAGTCTCGATTGACTGTAAACGGAGGTTTACATTCTTAAGGAGAGCTATGTCGAGTATATCCTCACGTTGATCGGGACAGTGAGGGAAATGAGTGGGAGACATCGGAGCGATGACGTCATCATTGAGGGTGGTACCTAAGTTAAACACTATTCTACCCCGGGCATTGGGGTCGCCCGCTAATATAAGGGTCAACTCACACCAAAAGAGCGTCGAAGCTCAGCGAAGCGTTGTGCAGTTTCAGTGTCATATGAATTTTTACTTTATTTTCATTACTATAATACTTATTATCGCATGAGAAACTCGAACACGCCGCGGGAATTCCAGCGAATTCCATTAACGGTGCAAGCATGCGAGAATAAGTATTACAATAATGAATATAAAGTTAAAATTCATATGACACTGAAACTGCGCAACGTTTCGCTGCGCTTCGACGCTCTTTTGTTGTGAGTTGACCCTAACGGAGTCACTCAAGCCGAAGAGGGTTGTGAGATCATGGGATATTGAGGATAGGATCCTCTCCGCCACCGGACGGCGGGAAATAACCGGAAATGACGGTAATGGGCTGATGGCCCGTCATACCGAGTCTGCATACCAAGCACTCCAAGTGATAAGTGAGGGTGGGAGGGTCCATAGGGGTGCAATAGAGTAGCTTTCTATAGTAGATAAGAGTGCCGCCTTTGTGACAACGGGACCTATCGTTGCGAATTAACCGGTAATTTGCAATTTTGGGATCGCGGTTGTAGGGTTTGAGGAAGGTTTCCTGTATGAGGAGGATGTCTAGCCGATGGTCGCGTAGGAATTTAGCGATCTCATCACGTTGGCCGTTAATGCCATTGGCGTTGAAATAACCTAACTTAAGGGATCGGGGTTTGTGAGTACTAACTAAGCCTTTCATTATCCATTGATTATTTCTGGCAAAGGTTAAAAATGGCTTCCGATACGGAGGGATAAGCCCTGAATATATCTCCAAAGGCATCGGGGTTGGTTTTGGCCGCGATTTCGACCTCTGCTGTCATGGCATCGGCTGCGGGGGTGAAGAAGACCCTATAGGCTCCGAGTAGGACCTTCATATTGTGGTAAGCCTTGTCTAGGACAGGGTTGCCACTCGAGGGCGACACGGATGCGGGGGAGGGGGTAGTCGCTGGGACTGTTGGAGCCCTAGGGGCGATAGGGAGGGGAATCTCCATCAGAGCTGGGATGGAGGAAGCGGGGGTACTGCCTATGCTCGGTCGGAGCGCGGCTTTTAAAGGCGGGCCGGGTCTCGCGGGCGGTGTGTGCGGCGAGACGGGGGGTCCTCGCATGGTCGCTCGGCGGGCATTGGAACTGGCGCGTGACGTTGTTGCGTTACACTATTGTTTTTTTAATTGTCCCCAGCTCCTCTCGTCCCAGGACAACCAGTACTCGTACCGCGTGGGCGTGCGGCTGGCCGAGTACCGCGTGGAGGAGGGCACGCGCCGGGCGCTGCGCGGCGACGCGCGCTGGACGTCGCACTTCTACCTCGTGCGCCGCACCAAGGACGCCACCTTCACGCTGTACGCGCGCACCGACGACGCCAAGCGCAAGTGGGTGAAGGCCATCAAGGATGCCATGTGAGTATGGCTTGACTATTCGCTATCAATCAGTCAATTCAATCATTTATTGCATCAAATATGGTAGGTACATCAATTTCTTATATAGGGTGACCGATACTTAAACATATATACTTTTATAGTTTTAAGGTGTATTTCTGTTGTGATGCCAATAAACGCATTTTTCTTTCTTTCTTTCTTTAAACACGTGATTGTATTCATGATTTCAATAAACTTTCCCAAAGAAACTTTTATTTTTATACACAATAACTAATATCAATAAAATAACAAAAGCGCTGTTTCAAATTCCCGCGCGCGCGACTGTGTTCAATCGGGACGATCTATCAGCTGATAGTCTGACCTCGGGAAGGGTCTCGCCACCTCCACCACTCCCATTGTGCAGTACTGTCGTAATTGAATCAATGAAAAAAAAAATTTAAAATTAAAGCTTTTATAGCTTTAATTTTTATTTATTTTTTCATTGATTTTAAAAGTTTATTTGGGAAAGTTATTAGTATTCATGAGAGCAATCACGTGTTTAAACACGTGATTGTGTATCGTTCACTTATTGCCGGTCATACTATGTAGCATGCAATAGTACAAGTTTTTACACATTTAATAAAACATTAATCAGACACAATAGGGAATATGCATGTAATTTAATTATGGTTCGAATATTTTTTTCCGAATCTTTAATGGCAGAAAATATGAACTGAATCACTATTTTACTCTTTAGTAGCGTCATAATTATTTAAAATTAAAAATAAAAGTGCGAATTAAGCGCGGGAAATTCAAATTTGTGAAACGCATCACCATTGGTTATAACGAAAAGTGACGACAAATACTACGACAACAACTCAACGTCTACAAAACGTACAATGTGTAAGTATGACATTAAGTATTGGAATGGACTTTTTATTGGAAAACATAATTATTGGCGTGTGTTGTGAACTAATTTAAAGTTCAAGTGTAATTTAAGCTTCATATTGAGGTTATAAAACATTTAAGATAAATGACTGAAAGTGGTTTTGTAAATGCACAATCTGATAATGTTTATTGCATTCGGGTACAAGCAATACCGGTAAACTGGTTTTTTGAATTTTTTTCATGGTGAAATGGTTAGAAGAACGTAAACACCCAAACAAATAGTAATAGGATCATAGTATTTGACGTAATCGAAATGGCGCGCGAAAATGGCGGCGTTTAAACAGCTCAAATTTTTTCTGTATTTTAAATATTTTTTTAAGCTTCATTACTGCATTTTTAAATATGTTTATATTTTTTTTACTATGTTAAAACGTTGTAAACAGTGAATTAAAAATATTTAAAAAAATACATGCCCTACCCTATTGTATGTATAGCTTAGAAATTAAATATGTCTGTGCTTTTAAAATTTACAAGGACACTTGGGAAAGAACTCATCTATCGGATAAAAACACTCTTGTAACAACCACTTCCGCAACGCAACACAAAACTTATTAAAAGGTAGTTGAGTAATTGACTTAGGCAAAGCATTGTGTTGTATTTTATTATTTTAGTAAATGTTTCAATTTAAATAGTACCTCAATTGACTTAATGTGAACAAGTGGTGTCTTATTTTATTGATTTCCATAAATTTAGTATGTCAAATGACCACCGGAAATGTCGGTTGGAAGCATTTTGTTAATATGTTATTTCTAATATTTTAAACCGGATGGCGGGAATTCACTGACAGAATTACCTAGTATAAAAGTTGAGATGGTGTGTTTTTTGATTCACTTGCTCTTTGATCGTCGAACTTGACACCCTACCTTATACTGTGTTCATAATTATTAAGAAGAAGGAAATATATTTGTGTGCAAAGTGTTTGTGTGTGTTTTGGTATAACTCCCGAACCCAGAACCTTTTTCAGTTCAGAAACGGGATAGTAAAAGGATTACATTCCTACCACGCCCACACGTGGCTGTTAACTTGTATTACGAGTTTTTATTTTACGTGATTGTGCGTCCCATACTTGGATATAATGTCAGAAGTTGAAGAAATCGAACAAACTCGCTGTGCACAGGCAGAGACCCCTCAGACCCCAGTGCAGGGTCACCGCAGGTCTACAAAACGGAATTTTTCACGAAGGCATCGTGATTACGGTAGTGACTCCAGATCTCCTTCACGTACGCGTCATCGAAAAAGTGGAGCATCCAAGGAACGTCGTAGCCGAGGTGAAGACCGTCCGCGTAAGCATCAGCGGCGGCATAAGCGGAACAAGAGGCGATTATCAACTGTGAGTACATCTAGTTCTACATCTGAAAATGATTTTTCGTGTACCCGATCTACTAGAAATAACCGTCGCAAGAGTTCAAAAATAACACGTTTTAATAAGAATAAAAATACCACTAGGCGTAATGTTGAGGAAGCCGTAACTAGTTTTTCTGCTCGAGAGTTGTTGAATTTAATAAAGTCATTGCCTACTTCACAAAACCATTTTTCGATGAATAACAATGCAATCCCTGAATTTGATCCCTCGAATAAAGAACAAACTGTCGATATTTGGATAAATAAAGTAGAAGAATGCTCTAAGTTGTATGGATGGAATGAACCACAATTATTGCATTATTCATTGCCTAAGTTAATGGGGGTAGCAAAGGTGTGGTACCAAGGGCTTCCTTCCGTCAATTTTACTTGGTCAGAGTGGAAGGATAAATTAATTAAAACATTTCCAACCATTCAAAATTATGCTCTTTTATTACAAGAAATGTTAGATAGGAAAGTTAAACCCAATGAAACATTAGAGACTTATTTTTACCATAAAATTAATTTGTTGAACAGATGCGAAGTATATGATAAGAAAGCAATAGACTGTATAATAAATGGTTTAGATGATAGGAGCATGCGCTTAGGTGCTCAAGCCGCTAATTATACACAACCTGAACAATTATTAGCTTATTTAAAAACGGTTAAACTAGAAGATGTTAAGGATAATCGGAAACCATTCTTAAAAAAACGTTTCGACACACAGAGTGACAGTCAAAATAAAACGTCAACAAATACAATAAAATGTTTTAATTGCGGTGAAGCTGGCCATCCAAGTTTTAAATGCTCGAAACCACTGGTAACTTGTAACATATGTAAGCGACTAGGACATTCGTCTACTACATGTCGGCGGCTCATTAAGAGTTCTAATGAAAACACTAGCAATAAAAATAGTGAAAAGTCTGTATCAGAAGTAAACCTAGTGGGTACTATAGATAATAAATACGTATTAGATATTAATGCTAACGGCAAACCGATGACTTGTTATGTTGATCTTGGAAGCCAGAGTACTCTTATTAGACAAATTGATTTTGAAGCATTATGTTTACCCTATGATTATACCAATTTGCCATCACTCAAAGGGTTTGGCGATGCAGTTATAAGCCCCATTGGGAAATCGATTATAAATTTAACTGTTCAAGGAGTTTCTGCTGCAACAGAAGTTTTAATAGTACGCAATGATTTGCTTAAATATCCAATATTGTTAGGACATACATTTACAGAGCAGGCGGGTATAGTTATAATTAAGACTAATGAGCATTTAATTCTACATAAGCAAATTAACGAAAATAACGTTACTGATAAATTGAAACTAATTATTAATTCAGATATAGAGGTGAAATCTATGGTGGCTGTGCCAATTAAGGCGTATAGTTTAATGTCTTGCACTGTTTATGTACGAGGATCTATTCGTGAAGTAGATAGATGTAAATATTACATAATGCCCGGTGCTTATACTATTACCAAGGGGTTAGGATGCGTTCTAGTAGTAAATTTGAATCCGAATTCTTTTACGTTATTTAAAAATGTCTTGTTAACTAGGGCTCAAATTATTAGGGATAAAAATATTTTAGACATAAATAAGATTGATGTTGAGGGACCTACTGCTATTAAAAATCAGCTTTCGTTAGGGGATACGTTAAACTCCAGTGAGATTCAAACACTAGAAACGTTGTTGCAAAAATATAGTGATTGTTTTTCATTTAGTCTTAGCGACTTGGGATTGACAAATTTAACTGAGATGACGATAGCTTTGAATGATACTACACCGGTCGTATACAGACCATATCGGTTAGCATATGTTGAGAGAGAAAAAGTCAAGAGTATGATACAAGAGATGCTAGATAGCGGTATTATCACTGAATCAACTTCATCCTACGCTAGTCCTATTTTGTTAGTTCAAAAGAAAACTGGTGACCAACGTCTTTGTGTAGATTATAGGGCATTAAATTCAAAGACTGTTAAAGAGCATTACCCGTTACCTAGGGTGGAGGATCAAATTGATAGTCTTGGGGGATATAAGTACTTTGTTACACTAGATTTGGCATCAGGGTACTATCAAATTCCAATCGCTCCCTCCTCTCAGGACAAAACTGCGTTCGTAACTCCTGACGGGCAGTATCAATTTACTCGCATGCCATTCGGACTGGCCAATGCGCCTTCTGTATTTCAAAAAACTATAAATAAAATGTTAAAGAATACTAGAAATAGCCAGGCATTTGCATTTATGGATGACATCATCATCCCGTCTCAAAGTGTTGAACACGGAATGGAGCGATTGGAAGCGGTACTTAAATTATTAAGGGAGTCTGGACTGACGCTTAAACTTGGTAAATGTAAATTTTTCTATACTAATATTGATTATCTGGGGTTAGAAATTTCCAAAGAAGGCGTCAGGCCCGGTACTAGAAAAATTGATGCTGTGAGATTATATAAACCACCTAAAAATCAACACGAAATACGTCAATTTATTGGGCTTGCCAGTTTTTTTAGGCGTTTTGTAAAAGGTTTCGCGATAATGGCTTCCCCACTGACCAAACTATTGAAGAAAGATACTAAATGGGAATGGGGTTCAGACCAAGACATAGCGTTTTCTTCGCTAAAAACTGAACTAACTAATCGACCAATTTTAGCGATATATAATCACTTAGCAAAAACACAGCTACACACTGATGCGTGTAAAACAGGCATTGCAGGTATGCTTTTACAAGAAGATGAGTTAGGTAGGTTACGTGCTGTTGCATATTACAGCCGTCAAACGAATCTTGAAGAACAAAAGTACCATTCGTTCGAGCTCGAAACTTTAGCTGTGGTTGCTTCTTTGAACCGGTTTCGCGTTTACGTTCTTGGCATAAAATTTACAATTGTTACCGATTGTAATGCATTGCGAACGACCTTATCTAAAAGAGATATTATACCTAGGATAGCTAGGTGGTGGTTGCAATTACAAGAGTATGATTGCAGTATCGAATACCGGGCAGGGACTCGAATGAGTCACGTAGATGCACTCAGCAGAAATGCAATAGAACCAACTTATGAGTCTGAACCTGTATTCGATATTTTAGCGATCGAAACTGAGGACTGGTTAGCAACTATGCAAAATGTTGATGACGAAATTAAGAAAATTAAAGCAATATTAGAAGATCCTAATTCTAAAAATGTATTAGATGTGTATCACAATTACAAACTTAAAAACGGTAAAGTATATCGTGTAGTTAATGATCAACTGAGGTGGGTGGTGCCAAAAGGGGTAAGATGGCAACTACTAAAAAAAAACCATGACGAGTTGGGTCACTTTGGCATGGAAAAAACTCTAGACAAGTTGAAAGATCATTATTGGTTCCCGAAAATGAGAAAATTTGTAAAAAAGTATGTTCAGTCTTGTCTAGAGTGTTCTTACCATAAAACACCTAGTGGAAAGAAACAGGGGATGCTTCATCCTATTCCAAAGGTTGACCAACCTTTTCACACCATTCATTTAGATCATTTAGGACCGTTTGTTAAAAGTAAAACCAAAAATACATACATATTAGTTTTAATTGATGCGTACACAAAATATATAAATTTATATGCCGTTAAAAATACTAAAACTAAGAGCACTTTAAAAGTTTTAAACAATTACGTTAGTTTATTTGGTGTACCAAATAGGATTATAAGTGATAGGGGTACATCATTTACGAGTAAAACTTTCAAGGAGTTTATAAATAAATTAGGTATACGTCATGTCTTAAATGCGGTCGCAACCCCTAGAGCTAATGGTCAAGTAGAACGATTTAATCGGACAATTTTAGCTTCGCTTGCTACCAAAAATCATAACTGTTCTGAAAATGAATGGGATAAACACTTAGAAGAGATACAGTTGGCTATAAATACAACTATGAATAAAACTACTGGAAAAAGTCCATCGGAAGTATTATTCGGTATACGGGTACGAAGTAAGGGGGACGGAATGATAGCTTCATTGCTGGATTGCGATGGAAATAGCACAAAAACATTAAATGAAGTTAGGAACGAAGTCAATTTAAGGGTTTCGAAAGAACAAAATAAACAGAAAGAAAGGTTTGATAGGAAAAGAAAAGAGGCGGTAAATTATAAAGCAGGTGATTTAGTTAGAATAGAGAGAGAAATTGCAAGTAATAATGGAAAATCAAGAAAACTTTTACCTAAGCTACAAGGGCCTTATAGAATTATTAAAGTTTTGGATAAAGACAGATATGTTATAGAGGATACTCCTTTGACGCGAAAGCAAAATAAAAGATATGAGGCAGTTGTTTCAGTAGATAAAATTTATCCATGGCTGGCGTATAATCAACAGTATTTAGACGAGACTGGTGAGAGTTCAAATACGGAAAATGCACAATCTGATAATAATGAGGCTGAAGTAGACCATGACAATAACTAAATAATTAAGTTTATAAGAAAAAAAAAATCAAATGAAAATAGAACGTTATTTGAATTAAGAACTGGATGAATCATAGGATTAATTATTACTTAGTGGTATTCTAAGTTTATTTGAAGGTATCAGATACACATGAGGCCGGTAAGCCAATTCTGGGAGCATCTGATTACCTACTTGTATTATAAGTTTAATGATGATTTGATAATTTTAACAAGTATAACAATGTTGTTGGAATTAGAAAGGTATCGGATCCACATGAGGCCGAGAAGCCAAATTTTGAGAGCATCTGTTTACCTTTGTAGAGTATATAATCTGCATACACATGAGGCCGAGAAGCCAAATGAAGGGAGTATGTTAGATTTTGTTTTGGAGTATGTCCACACACATGAGGCCGATAAGCCAACTTACAGAGTGTGTTACTACTTGAAAAATGAGAATGACAATGATTATAAATTAATAAGAACCGCTAATTGAGTTCGATTAGTGTCGATCGAAATGTATCTTTTAGCTGTAAATTAAATACAATGAAATGTATAGTTTTGTTTTTGGTTGTGATTAAGTTTTATATAAATCTTAAATTGATGGAACAATTTGTAAAATAGATGGCCGAGGCCGTAAAATTGAGAAAAAGCATTAGTATTTGTATTGTATAGTTGAATAGATTAGTTTTATTACATGTAATATTGTTAATACTTATGGTTTATCATTGTGAATAAGTATTTATAGTGTTAATTACGAGAGGACTCGTAAAACTCAGAATGGCCGACTGTTGTATTTTATTATTTTAGTAAATGTTTCAATTTAAATAGTACCTCAATTGACTTAATGTGAACAAGTGGTGTCTTATTTTATTGATTTCCATAAATTTAGTATGTCAAATGACCACCGGAAATGTCGGTTGGAAGCATTTTGTTAATATGTTATTTCTAATATTTTAAACCGGATGGCGGGAATTCACTGACAGAATTACCTAGTATAAAAGTTGAGATGGTGTGTTTTTTGATTCACTTGCTCTTTGATCGTCGAACTTGACACCCTACCTTATACTGTGTTCATAATTATTAAGAAGAAGGAAATATATTTGTGTGCAAAGTGTTTGTGTGTGTTTTGGTATAACTCCCGAACCCAGAACCTTTTTCAATTGTAAACTAAAGGAGCCATATAAACGCAGCTCCGCCGAAATAGTTCCACCTTTGGAATGGGCATTTCAAAATCTAAATGAGTACGTTTCCTTTTATCTTTGCGTTTAAATAGTTCAAGATTGGACCTCGCAAACACGTCAATAGATTGTGCAGCTTGAATATCGGCCTACATGAGCCAGACCACTGCATTTTGAATATTGCATGAACACACTTTTTTGCTACTAACATTCAGAATCAGAACTGTATTTGCTATGAATGTAGGTACCGATCGTTCATTAGTATGAAATATGTTCTTACTAATAAAATAAAATAAAATGTAAGTACTTAAAAATACTTCTTTTCAAAATTGGCGTGCGTGTATGACCAGTTGTATGAACGTCAATTTTAGTTTCAATGTGTACAGAAAGTGCTTTTATTTATAAACTTAAAATGCATGTGGATATAACTCACAAACCAAGAAGAATAATCAAGAATATTTTTTTGACTTCAAAACGAGGAGGCTCTCAACTTATCTGTATTCTTTTTTGTGCGTGGTGTGTTCTTTTCACTGCTTATCTTTAATGAAAAAATAATGTTTTACAGAGTCTCTTAAAGTTTTGACGACTGTTCTTACTATAGTACAGTTGCGTATTCGTACACTAAATAATTACTGATTGTTTGGTCTACAGTGACAACTTGGAGCCCCCTGGCTGTCGGAGTACGAACCACAAATTCGTGTTACACACCTTCGAAAAGCCAGCCACGTGTCACCATTGCTCCAAGTTCCTAAAAGGCAGAATATTCCAGGTACGTACTGTTTTGTTTATGTGTTATAGATGACGCCCGCGTGGAAGTCGGTTATCGTACCCAGCTCCCAGACGGCTTATTTTTTAACCGACTTCAAAAAAAGGAGGAGGTTCTCAATTCGGTTGTATATATATATTTTTTTTTTTTAGGATTTGTTACCTCAGTACTCCGTCATATATGGACCGATTTTCAAAATTCTTTTTTTGTTTGATAGGGTATACTAACAGATTGGTCCCATTTGTATCAAAACTCATACCTGATGAGGGATCTTCGAGGAATTGAGGGAACTCCTCAAAAAATATAGGCACACATGCACCGATTTCAACATTTTTAGTAACAAATCAAGCATTTTCATTTAGAAAATATCATTTGGTGAAGAAAAACTGATGAAGAAGACAGGCAACAGAACTCTTCAACGCATAACAGCAAATTATTCGCGATTGCTATAGTCAGATGTTTATGCTGAGCTTTTGTATTTCCACAACATAACATTACGCCATTCTATTTTAAAAGGGGCCGGCAGAGATGTACAGATTAATGTTTAGAGATAGAACTTCTTTAGCAATTGTTATCCAATTTCAATGATTCTTTCAAGTTTTGAAAGACTTTCTTTACTTACAAAGAAACTAAAAAAAACAAAATAAAAACTTTTTTACAAAAAAAAAACAACCGACTTCTTAAAAAAAAACTAACAGGTGAAAAATAACTCCAGTTTTGGAAGTCTGTGGCTTTGGTGGTTTTGTTTTGTTCATTATTGGCCAATGGCCACCGACTTCCGAAACTGGAGTTATTTTTCACCTGTTACTTTTTTTTAAGAAGTCGGTTGTTTTTTTTTTCCAACAAATATTGTTATATTTTAGTCAATGTACAAAAACTTGTCAAATTATACACTGAAACCTTTCTCGAGAACTGCAAGAAAAAAGTAGTGATGTAAACATGTAGGCTATGTGGAAAATGGTATAGATATTCCAGTCTTTCGAAAAAACAATTAATAGTATCAATTGAAGCGGAAGGACACTCCATCTGTTATTTTTACTCACCTTGTAAATTAAGATCATAATGCCAGTCTCTTCTTGCTCTTTCATTCTCTAAAACGCATTACAGTGAGCTGTAATGCGTAGAGAACGCAAGAGCAGACTTTTTTGATTATAAGGTAAGGTTTTTCTCGGCATTTAGAAGAAGAATACTCTTCATTGTACACTATAAAAACTTACAAATTTTAACTTACAGAGCGCACTTTTTAGGCGCGCCATAAAATGGACACTACAAATGGACAAAAAATCTATAAATTTGCTTATTTAGGCCTCCTATTGTAAGGTTTGTTTTGGTGAGGAGTGTGTTCCGTCACTTCTTCCCAGTACGGGCTTTTTAGGGGACTGCCTTATGTTATTTTGAATTCAAAAAGTGCTGATATTAGGCCTAATTTGAATAAATAACTTGATTTTGTAGTTTCCATATTTTGATTGGGGTTTCCATGCCATAAGGCATTATTGGTGAAGTAGTATTATATGCTTGTCAGGGCTACCTGTGCACCGTGTGCAACGCGTGCGCACACAAGGAGTGCATCGCGCTGTCGGGGCGCTGCGGCGGCGGCCTGGCGCCCGCGCCGCCGCTCCCTCCGCACCAGCACCAGCCCGACCAGGCGCTGCACTACTACATGTGGTAACTTACAATAATAATAAACCATTTATTTCAGGTAATGAACACCCATAAATAAATACCTTAACCTAAAAATACATACTATAGGGGTAGCAATCTAAGAAGTGCATTTTGACGTTTCTCTCTTTTTGTGTCGCTATAGCTTTGTATGTACAGACTCCAGCACATCAAGTTACCCCAATGTGTCAATTTCTTTGATCGTTTTTCAACTTTATGGCAATCAAAATAAAGATCATATTCAATTTGGAAAATTTGACACATTGGGGTAACTTGATGTGCTGGCGTCTGTACATTAAAAAATGAGATAAATGTGTACAATATAAATGTATTATACTCTATAATTATGTGTTACATACAGGGTGTCTCATTCAAATCGGTCAGTATGGGAAAGTCTGAAACTATAAGACATACGAAGATCTGTTCTGAGGAACCATGTCATCGATTTTATTAACAAGAAAAACTGCATTCATACATTTTAAAAAACATGTGTACTCCGTTCGGGAATCGAACCCGGTTATTTTGAAAAAAAAACAAAACCTACACCATTTCTAATTAGACATCGATTGTGTAGGTCTTAAGCAGTAAATGTCTGTATGAAACATGATGTCTAAAATGAATAAAATGTATTGTTTCCACATACTTTAATTTATTTTAGTAGGTGCTCGAAGTGACCACGTTTACAATATTACTACAATAGTACAGATGTTTTTTATAATGTATGAATGCAGTTTTTCTTGTTATTAAAATCGATGACATGGTTCCTCAGAACAGATCTTCGTATGTCTTATAGTTTCAGACTTTCCCATACTGACCCATTTGAATGAGACACCCTGTATACTGTACGAGCTGGACAAAACAAACTGTAACGACATCTATCTCGCCACATACGAACTAAAGATTGACATCTTACATCGCGGTATTCAAGTTATCCGCTCGATTTGAACGTTGTATACGTATACAAGTTTCCGACAACAACCGTCCCCGCCCACCAGACACAACACCCGTCTGACGGTGTTGGAGATTTCGTCAGGTCGTCTTCGTGGTGGAGATAAATGAAAAACCAAGGCTGCTCGTACTGAAGGTTTACAATAATTTCGGATAGTTATATAGGATTGATAGAATTTTGTCGTTGTCGTCACACGGATCACAAGAGCAGTGAGTGGCGGTGCGCGCGCGGTGCTCGCGTGAACCCCGCGACCCTCCTCCGCGCCTGTCCGTCAACGTCACCCGCGTTAGTGCATGTCGCTACTCGTAGATGGCGCTGGTGTCGTCAACTGAGGGATGGGGGATGAGGAACTTAACACCCTGTTCCTCATACCACTAAAAAACGACCAATGGTCCACTTTTGACCTGGATCGAAAGAATTATAAGTCATGGGGAGAGCCTTTGTGTAGAGTGGGATGAAGCAGGCTAACAGTAACATGAACGTGAATGTTCGCCACCAGGTACGTGGGCGAGATGGGTCGCGAGACGGCCACGGCGCGGCTGGAGCGGCGCGTGGACGGCACGTTCCTGCTGCGCGTGCGGCCGCAGCCCGCGCAGCACCCGCACGCGCCCGGCGACACCAACCTGGCGCTGTCACTCAAGTACGACACTCTAATTATTATCTGATCTACTTTTTTTGTGTCAAATTAAACAGCTGTTCGTGACTTATCAGTAGTGATAGGATAACCTATTATTGTCGGGTCGCTACTTGCGCATAGGCAGGTATAATTTGTCGTCACACGTGTGAAGTAAAACATCTTTGTGTGCGCGCACTGCTCTCGCTTGCTCCTACAGTGTGATATAAACTATAGGCCTTTGCCTTAAGATAAGAAAAGTAACTGGCTATGAGAGAAAGAGAGAAAGAAAATCTCTCTCTCTCTCTTGTCCCTATCTTCACCAACTTATATCCCCCTCAACTGCTGTTTACCTCGCGTGATCACACTTTTCGTAACGCTCTCGTCATATATTCGCCAGCTTAATCCTCAAGTCAAGCGTGCGTAAAGAAGTATTACTTTAAAAAATCTTAGTAAAAACTCAACTAAAAGTTTGGTCCTTCGTCCCACAGAACAGATAACACGGTGAAGCATATGCGCGTTTGCCGTAAACCTATAGACCAGGTGCCGCACTACTACCTGTCGGAGTCGCGGTTCTTTCGCAGCGTCGTCGAGCTGATCACCTACTACGAGAAGATCAGTCTGTCTGAGAACTTTGAAGGGTAAGTGCGTTGCACTATTTTGTAACCTTCGTAAGCAAGAGTTTCTATATTACCTATGGAAATGAAAGAAAGTAAATTTTCTTAGACAAAAAAAAAACTTGTATTCGTATCTCTATTTGTTCTCTCTCTTAAAGTCATTGGTCTACCCTACCATCCTGTATACTATGCGTTTCAAATAAGAATAGGAACGTCAATGACCTCTATCTGTCAGGTGTCACTTGAAAAGTACGGTCCACAGGACTAATTAATTTAAGACGTGTTTTTCATTTTTAATAACTGCGACTCGGTAAAACAAAAAACTAAAAATAATTGAATAAGGTTTCGTTGCAGACCGTACTTTTTAAGTGACATATAGCAGTGATAGCCTAGTGGTGTGACCGGCGGATTGCCAAATCATAGGTCTCGAGTTCGAACCCAAGGCACGCACCTCTGACTTTTCAGATTCATGTGCGTATTGTATAATTATCACTTGCTTCAAAAACGGAGAAGGAAAACATCGTGAGGAAACCGGCATGCCTGACAGATATTTCTCGAGAGCATGTGATGCCAAGTCAGAGGCCCATGGGCGGCATTAAAACTCTGACACCAGGTTAGTTACTAACCACACGATAAGAAGAAGTGACATGGATCAGATAGAGGTCATTGACGTTCCTATTCTCATTTGAAACGCATAGTACCTTTAGTGTACGTAAATGGCAATACTGGAGTCTGGCAGCCATTAGGCAATAGCGCAAGAGTTGCTCATCCGAATATCCAGGGTAAGTCGATAGGAATCTAGTTGTATTGACATTTCGCCACTGGTAGGTGGTTCAGCCGCATAAGTTTTTACAGTGTATACCGATTTTTATGTTTTATTTTCATAAATATTATTAATTGCGAAAAACATGTTATAGGTACATAGGTGTTATTAAAGCATAAAATATTCAATACCTATAGACGAGATATCACTAACAAAATTTTCATCCGATACTTGTATCCTAGTGGATAAATGATTATAAATGATATTTATTTCTGTAAATAGGTTTTCACAAACTTTTTTACACGTCATTTTTTTAAACTAGAAGATGAGATCGGAGTTTCACTATCTGACTACTCTGAGAAGAAACACCGATACAAACTCAGAGGTCATAGTCTCTTTTAAAGTCCAGACATTATCTTTTTCAAATCATGTAAGATCCATGCAGATTAGTGTCCGAGATTGGCTTTTGAGGAAAGAACCACACAGAATGAGGGGACCAGATCAGTAAGTGCAAGCATTTGTCAGTAATCGTAAGCTCAACTCCACGTGCTGACGAACAATACCAAAGAAAGAACATTTGGGTTGGTCCCATAAAGAACTCCAAACTGCCAGACAAAATGTAAAATAAAAAAATAAAAGAACTTAAAAAGATTTAGAAAAGAAAATTTAAAAAAGAATCCACATAGTCCTTACAATAAAAAAAAAACTTTCAACGAAAAATACACAAGTCTATGAGTTTAATTTAGTACACTCCGCTACCGCTCTAATATTACTATATTATCTAGATGGCAATACATGGGTCACAGTTTTTCTATGAAATTTCTTCGAAGTCCTCTCAATACTGTCTTAAATCTCTTTGGTCAAGGCTTACCTCAAAGTTAAATGGTATTTTAAACCCCGCGTTATTCCACCGCAGCACAGCCCTAAACTGTAGTTAGCTTATCTACACTTGTCCTGATTGTGAGCTGGAATGGGAGCTTGTCTCTGGGAGTTCAATTCGTGTCGCAATGTTGTCTAGGTTTTAAAAAGGAATGTAAAATATACATCACTGAAATTGCCTTGCCTTTCAACAGCTATTTAGCAATTAATTAAAAACCTTTAAAATATGTTGTCCTGTATGTTTACAACGAGGTGTGCACATCTCGCATAAAAATATATACACCACTAATTTTTAATTAGTACAAATACTTAAAAGGCTTATTCTTAACGGTCTTTTCATTATATTTGTAAAGTATCAATTAACATTATTCATAAACAGCAAAGTTATTAGCGTTTGTTTATATCCCAAAAAGTCACAAAATTTATGGAAATATTGTACAGGCTAATCATGACATAGTAGTATTCATTAATCGTCATCTCTCGCTCACGTTCGCGTGATCTCGTTCAAGCATGCCCCGCCTCCAACAACTGTTTTTGTTATTTAAGTTTTAACTAGATAGTGAAATATTTAAAAATTGAACTTCGTTTTTTTTACTTTTGATTACGCAAATATGATCAGTAACAGGTACGGATACAGCCCATTTTTTTTTGTACTAATTAAAAAATAGGGGTGTATATATTTTTTTAAAGGACCAATAATTATATGCCAATATATTTCCACAGCCTAAACTCAAATCTGCGCTGGCCGTTCCGTCGCGTGGTGGCGACAGTGATCCACGACTTCCGGCCGCTGGAGAGTTCACAGCTGGCTCTAAGACCTGGCGCCAAGGTGCTGGTGCTCAGCAAGGAGGGAGACAGCCGGGGATGGTGGAAAGGTCGCACTCTTGACAAGGTACGGTAGACAGTCCAAAAATAAATAACAATAATATTCCACAACCTTCACAAAACGTCTTCTAGTCCCAAACTAAGTAGAGCTTGTGCTATGGGTGAAAGAGATACATGTTATAGAAAATTACACCCATATTATCTTATGTTCGATTCGACCAATATAATAATTCTAGAGATCTCTCTTCAGTCTTTTAAAACCGATTAACCTCCGTAGTGATTTCCCTTTTAAAATTCTAGCCACTTCTTCTTTTCATGACTCAGCTGAGTTTCTTTTTCTAGAGGTTTGTGTGAAGGGAGCTAAAACCGTTCTTGGTGTCGTCTATTGCCCCCCTGCCCTTGATTACTTCACTGAATTCGAAACGGTCCTAGAATCTTTGGGTTCGGAGTATTCGCATCACATAGTCATGGGGGATTTTAACACCAACCTCCTTGCTCAATATTCCCCTCGGTCCTGTAAACTCCTCCATCTGGTCGAGTCAGCTAGTCTCCACGTTTTGCCTCTCCAACCTACTCATCATAATTTAGTTGGTGATGATACTTGGCTCGACCTGATCCTCTCCTCTAATCCTTCCCTAGTCTCTTCGCATGGTCAGTATGTTGCGCCTGGCTTTTCTCACCATGACCTTATTTTCCTGTCCTATATCCTAAAACCTCCTAAACCTAAACCCGTCTTCCAGTACAGGCGTGCCTTTGCACGTATGGATGGTGAAAGACTGCTGCAAGATGCGTCAAACATTGACTGGACACCCTTGGAGGAAGCCGTGACAGTTGATGACAAAGTCTGTTTTTTTAATAAAGTTGTGGTCACGCTTTTCGACACCCATGCTCCTATAAAGAAAATAAAGCTTAAACGCCCACCCGCACCATGGATGAATATGGGGATTCGGATGGCAATGCGACGAAGGGACCGTGCGTTTCGCAAGTTTAAAAGGGAGCGGTCTGAGGATAATTGGACCTTGTTTAAGACTGCTAGGAATCGGTGTAATCAGATGATACGCAACGCTAAACGCCGACACGTTCTCGATAATATCTCTTCTTCTGCTCCTGCTGATATCTGGAAGTTCCTTGGAAGTTTAGGTATCGGCAAATCGCGACATTCAGACATTCCTAACACAATTGGGTTGGATGACCTAAATCGCCATTTCTCCACTGTTTCTACACTAGATAGTCTAACCCAATTTGAAACCCTTCACTATCTTGCAGGTCTGACGCGTCCCAATATTGCTCCTTTTGTCTTCAGCCCAGTCGACCCGTGTGAGATCAAAAAGATTATCCTTTCCATTAAATCTAAGGCCGTGGGTTGTGATAACATCAGCCGCCATATGATCGTGACGGCTCTTAATCCACTCCTTCCTGCAATCTCCCACATCGTAAACTTCTCCCTGTACTCCGGTGTTTTTCCTTCCCTGTGGGGCAAAGCGCATGTTCGACCACTGCCCAAGATTTCTAATCCTACTCTTCCCTGTCATTTTCGCCCTATTTCCATCCTTCCTTTTCTGTCAAAAATACTTGAGGCATGCGTTCATAAACAGTTCTCTTATTTCATTCACCATAATTCCCTCATCAGTCCATTTCAGTCTGGTTTCAGGCCTGGCCACAGCACCGTTTCAGCTCTCCTTAAAGTGACTGACGATATAAGGCGAGGAATGGAAGAAACTAAAGTTTCTGTTTTAGTTTTAATCGACTTTTCAAATGCTTTCAATACCGTCAGTCACGAAGTCCTCTTATCCATTCTTTCCTATCTGATGGTGTCACACGAAGCGTTGGAGTGGTTTGCTTCTTATCTTCGGGGGCGTCAGCAGTCAGTTCACGCTGGAGACTCTTCTTCCAGCTGGTGTGATCTTGTAACTGGCGTCCCTCAAGGCGGTATTTTATCTCCTCTTTTGTTTTCTATTTTTATTAATCTTTTAACTACTGAACTTCAGTGTGCGTATCATCTTTATGCCGATGACCTGCAGTTATATTGTCAGGCTAGTGTGGACAACCTATCCGTTGCGATCGAGGAGCTAAATCGGAATCTAGATAAGATAAAAAACTGGTCTGATCGTTTCGGGGTAGCGGTTAACCCTTCTAAGTGTCAGGCTATCATTTTAGGGAGCCCCCATAGCATGAGAAAGGTTATCACTTTAGGGTCGACTGTACCGCCGCTTATTTTTGACAACACTATTATCCCGTTTAGCTCCGACGTCAAGGATCTTGGTCTGCACGTTGACAATTGCCTTGGCTGGCGGAAGCAGGTTGCGACCATCAGTCAAAAGGTCACCGGAACGTTGCGGTCTCTTTATCGACTGAAAAATCTTCTCCCACCACACATAAAGGCAATGCTTGTACAGGCCCTTATCTTTCCCATAATTGACTATGCAGATGTGTGTTACTATGACCTGAATGCAGATCTCCTCAATAAACTTGACAGACTTCTTAATAACTGCATTCGATTCGTCTTCAATCTACGCAAGTATGATCACGTTTCCACGCATCGATCAATATTAAAATGGCTACCTATTCGTCAGCGCAGAGCCTTAAGGGCCCTGACAACCCTATTTTCTATACTTCATAAACCCACGTCTCCATCATATCTGACTTCTCATTTTCAATATTTGTGTTCGGCACACGATAAGAATCTTCGTTCCACAAATAATCGTCTTCTACGATGTCCTTCTCACCGTTCTGGTTTCATTCACTCTTCTTTTTTCGTCCAGGCGGTTTTCCTTTGGAATGAGCTTCCTCTGAACATCAGGATGGCAACCAGTTTGTTCACGTTTAAAGTAAAGGCACGCGATCACATTCACAAGGTGTTGGCAAACTTATCCCAAAGTTGAGTAAGCAGATTAGTTTCTCCATTAATGTATCTTTTATTTTATTTTTTTATTTTTTTTTCTTTTCTCTTGACCTAGGTATTTCTGGATTTTATTTAATATGTATGTATATATGTATTTATCTTAAATAATAATTTACTTTTCTTTCAAGTTTTTGTTACCTTCTTGCGCCTACCATGTTCTGTCTCTGCACCACCTTAAGGTAGACTGGTAGAAAATGCCTAAGGCATTAAGTCCGCCTTTGTACAGTTTATTTTACTAGTGCATAAAGTTTTAATAAATAAATAAATAAATTAACTGATAGAACATGTTTTTTTACTCATCGAGTTGACAGCTTCGAGACTTTCAATATTTTTTTTCTGATTTTGAAACGGTTATTAATATTTTTATGTTATTTGTGTTGCCGTCTTTTGTGCGCACAAAATAAATGGTTAATGCTACCTATCTATTTTACATCAAAATAATCTTAATCTCCAGGGCGACAACCGCTCAGGCTACTTCCCGAAGGAATGCGTGCGCGAGGAGCCGGAGTGTATCGGAGCACTTGACTGATGTCAGCTTTGCCTCGCCGAGCGCGAGCTACACTTCTCGTCGCCGAGACCGCCCGCACTCGACGACGAGCAAGACGACAATGACTCTGCTGACCTTGTGTAAAACATGTGGCTGTTGACCCAAGGTACCTTATGACCAAGGAAAAAGGGACCTTCGTGTAGTCAGAATAAGGAACATTAAGGTAACAAAATTGTCGTTATTAATATGGTCGGCCCCAGAGAACGGGTAATAATGGTCCTTTGGTCCTTTGTGACCACAGACTTGCAGAGATATGTTTAAGGGTGTTTTATTCCTTCTGAATGTTAAATGTCAGTGTAATTAATACGGGAATGCGAATTTGAAAATGACGTGATAAATCAAGAATAAAGAGAGTTTTAATGCACAAAGCGAGGAAGAAGGACACAGTTATATTTTCATATTGGTGTTAAAAAAAATCGTCAAACTGTAGCAAATAAGGTATAGACTAGCAATGTGTTCCAGAGAAAGAATTGTAAAAATAGTGACTAAAATGCATGTGAATAGAAGATAGTGTGAATATTATATTATACCGTGTGTATAAGATGTATTATGATGACGTTAAAAATGTTTAAAGATTGGTCCTTTAACCAATAAGTAAGGAAAGAGGGTCCTACCATACCATGGGAGTGCTAGCTATCGTCATTTTCAATGTTAATAGAAATTAAATGTTTGAAAGAGTATCTTAAATGGTGCATGAATATATTTTAAAAGAATAATTGTTAGATTTAGCCCCCTTACCAATAAACGCGAAGTGCTAAGTTATGTAATTAGAAAACAAAGGGAAAACTTTAAAAATGTATGGCCAATCAAGGTTATACTTGTTGTAACTTGACTTCGCTTTAATTAGTAAGTGGTGATGTAATGTTATTGTTTCTAAGAAGATCACATATTTTGCTCTTACTCGTAAATAAATAGCAAAATTAAATATATTAGCAAAATTAAAAAAAAATAACTTTTCTGAATAGATAAATTTATGGAAAATATAAAGAAACATTACACATTTGTCATGGACAATTGAAAGTATATTTAAGCCACTTTAAATACGGATTTACTATACAGTATATAGGATAAAAGTTACATCTATACACAACCTACCATAGCATGAATTCAGTATTGATATATTACTACAACATTTGCAGCTATACCCAAGGTGATATTTAATTCCTCCTGCTTGCGTCGTACTCCTCAATGCTGAGGGTCGTGACCTCCCTGTTTCATCAGTTTCATTCGTACGATATTCCTCCATCTCTGGCGGTGTGAAAGGCATTGTGTACCATAGAGTCAAGAGGGGTGCGAATCTGGTCAGACCAACGTATAGGGGTGCGTCCACGAGGCCTTTTCCCATCCACTTTACCGGCCACGATGCATCTTTCGAGGTTAATAATAAAGTGTTCTTCATTTACAGTTTAAATTACAATGAACATCAGAAAAAATCTTTAAAATGAGGAAAAACTATGAAAAGTTTTCAGAATCACATATCGTACTGAACTCATGCTTTCAGCTTGTGCACTGAAATCCCTTTCATCTTGTGTTCAGGTACTAAGTGGAGACACATTCACTTTTGTGAACATTTTATTTAGATTGAGAAGTAAAGAGCAGCTGATTTGCACGACAATTCATTGGTAGAACACGATGCCATTATTGATGCCAAATAATATCTTCCATGACTTGATTACTTGAGAAGAATTGAATAGAAGAAGCAAGCATAGGCGAACAAGGCGTATGTGTTACCCAGAGAAAAAAAAATGTCCTAGTCCCACCACCATAAGACACGTCAAAAAAGTAAAAATGTGCCCTCAGCGTAAAGATGCCCAAAGGTCCTACAAACATGTAGTCGTGACGCGTGGCGTACAGGGCACGTCAATACAGTCAAACGGTGTGAATAGAAACAAAACTTCGTAGGGAATTTTCACGTTGATTAAAGCGTTGTTGGTTACGTACAGTCTCATGTACCCGATAAATTATAATTAATCATGAATCATGATGACACCATTTTATAAACAAATCATTATGAACTCACGTGATAATCCTCTTCAAAGTGTTTATTTCTATTTACCCCTGCGTTCCTATTCACCCCGTTTGATGGTACATGACTACGGCGGTCAAAGGGTGAATAATATGAACAGGCAGCTAAAATAATATGAAACTAATACGCAATGTATGATAATCGCATCGTGTTTTAACGCTTATTTTTTAAACTATTTTAGTGTGTAATTATTTTTAATATTGCAATTTTAGTGATGATTCAATATTTAGTTCGAGACAAAATCTCTAGTCGTGTGAATGGGGTTTTACGAAGCAATCTCACTTCGGTGTTAAAGTAATGTGTAAAATATATGTGCATATATTTTAATTGTGTAAAAAATAAAAATTATAACAGTGACTTTACTGAGAAAATACCGTTTGAGTGGCTATGCGACTGATCGCATCGACCAGTCGAATTTAACGTAAGTCATAGAGAATATTAAATGTTATATTAAGCTACTAGCCGACCAAGTCATAGACAACCTGTCGAACGCAAAGCCATCCGTCAATATACTGGAGCAGATTTAGGTAACATAGAGAGGATATTATTATATACCTCATCTGAAATTCCGGATGGTGTCGTTTTTGAAAACAGTTTCAGAATCGAACCAAAAGAAATACGATTTCTCAAATACCGGGATTAAAACATCTTTATTATACCGGTATATTGGATGAGGTATTAATCCACTCCATGTTATGCTGACTTAGTTGAACTGTTAGGTAAAAACATTCTACCTACTCTGTCTCTGCTATAAAAGCAAGGGTGGGTGACTCGCAGTTCATCCATAAAAAATAATAATACCAGCCTGTTACTGTCCCACTGCAGGGCAAAGGCCTCTTCTCACACAGAGGAGGCAAGAACATCGCTTGCTCAAGGCGGATTGGTGATGTTAAACTTATATTAACTATAAGTCCTGGTTTCCTCGCGATTTTTTCCTTCACCGATGTCAATGATGTCTAAGATAAATTTATAAAGTTGAATTTAAAAAGTCACATTGGTACTTGGCCAGATAGCTTCGTGCAAGAGACGTAGGCGCCTTAACCTCTGAGCCATAACGACGCAGTTCGCCTAGTAGTCTAATGTTTTGGTTAGCTAGTATAAACCTGGATGAGCAGTAACACTGTCGGTGACCGGTCGATCATCCAGCTATACAGGGTGTCTCATTCAAATCGGTCAGTATGGGACAGTCTGAAACTATAAGACATACGAAGATCTGTTCTGAGGAACCATGTCATCGATTTTAATAACAAGAAAAACTGCATTCATACATTTTAAAAAACATCATTCTGTAGGTACTCCGTTCGGGAATCGAACCCGGTTATTTTGAAAAAAAAACCTACACTATTTCTATTTAGATATCGATTGGGTAGGTCTTAAGCAGTAAAAGTCTGTATGAAACATGATGTCTAAAATGAATAAAATGCATTGTTTCCACATACTTTAATTTATTTTAGTAGATGCTCAAAATAACCGGGTTCGATTCCCGAACGGATTACAGATGTTTTTTTTTTTAATGTATGAATGCAGTTTTCTTGTTATTAAAATCGATGACATGGTTCCTCAGAACAGATCCTCGTATGTTTTATAGTTTCAGACTTTCCCATACTGACCGATTTGAATGAGACACCCTGTATTTATTTATAAATGTAAAATAAAGTCGAAATTCAATAAGTATGCATTTGTTCAGTAAAGTCCTTTTGATCTTCTAACTTCGAAGCAAGAGCTCTCTCCTGTGTTGGCACTCGGCAATGTTTGATGGTGCGTATCGATGCTTTAATGTAGGTATATTGTAGGGGCGTGTGCCACAGGTACACACAATGTTGGATAGAGTGTGCGTTTTAAATGTCGGTACATATCTGACGGAAGATGCGTCGCGTATTATCGGAACGTAACGCCAGAACAGACAAATATGTAATAAAACATTTCACGCTCAACCGATGATCCGTTATTACGCACTACGAGATACAGTGTCGCATACGCTCGGCGCATCTTCAGTCAGATATGTACCAACCCTTATGCGTTGAGTTGGTAACAAACTTTGTAACGCTATGTGATACAAATGTTTGGCTCGTGGGTGTACGATCTCAGACAATGGGCATGTTGACGGTGTATTAATATCAAAATATATTTACTTCATCAGCTGGCTAATAATAGACAAGTATTTTTTACTTTTCAAATTGTTGGATAACTGCTTAGATTAAAGCGCATTAAAATTAAGGAGAGGGCGCTAGTGACGTCACAATTCAGTATAATATAAAATAATATAAACTGTAAACGTCATGCGATATTTTTACTCGATGTATGGCCGTTATTTTTTGATTACGTGAAGAAAGGTAAAATATGTGTATATTATTTTTTAGTAATCTAGATGAGGGTCTTAAAACTAAAATTTAGTCAACTTGCCTATTGACAATCGGCGGCCGATTTTTTGTCGGTCAAAGTGGACTGTACCTATGTAAAAAAAAAAATGCTTGGAAAAGGAATCTCGCGGTAATACGTATTAAAGCGCACACTCTGGATTGTTGTTATATTTCATGTCATAAATCATGCTATTACTCGTATTTTCGTCGACTTACTTCAATATAAGAATGTGTTATGTTAGCTCGTGATACCGCGGCTCGAACGTGAACTGTCCCCTCTAGAAAGGAAAAAAGGAGTGCAGAACAAAGGATTTTGTGGCAATGGATATTCAACTTTAATACTAGCGTCTTAACGTACAAACTTGCACGATTACTGTCACAGTCTGCACGATTATCGTCGCAGTTTGCACTTTAAAGACACCGAAAATAAGAGCTACTTTTCTTTGTCGCATCAACACTGCATTGTACTCCTTTTAATATCTTTCGTGATATTCAATGTTGTCTTGACTTCGCACTACCCACCATGACGGAAAGTAATGCTCAACATGTGTATTAACATTGTCTATATTAGTTTTAAACTTTAAAGTGTTCGAACATAAGACTTATATTTCAATTACTATCACCTCAATATCGCCATAGTTTAATTATCGTGCAATAAATAACAATTACTAATAACTTTATCATCAAGGCAAACGGTCAAAAACATACGAGTAGAACTCGGAGTTGTCTCGACGGCTGCTGCTAAAGGCCGCTATGCACTACATAATATTATAAACTTCGCGTGTCACCGGTTTCCGACTCTGGATTCAGCCCGTCCGCCCACTCCCAGCGAGGCTCTAAACCGAGGTCCCTTGGCCGAGTAGTGTTTTACTTTTCCAGTTTTTCTGCCCTGGCTGGAGGCCTTAATTCTTTAAAAGGTATTAGCGGAATTTCTTGGTTAAGGCTGCCTGTCCACAAAGGCTGCGAAGCGGAGAAACGGAGAAATGTTAACCAATAGGAGAGTCCACTAGAGCGGAGCGAGATTTTTACGTAAACCTGTCGGTTTACATTTTTGTTTCTCCACACCGAAGCCTCGCTCCGCTTCTGTAGACAGGCAACCTAAGAAGCCAAAAGTTTCCTCACACTACCATAAATACGGTCCGTTATAGAAATTGTGTGCTCAACTAACTTTTGTCGCCATCGTTCTGCGCCATTCCATGTTCTGTGGTCAGAATGTATCATATTTTAATCAAAATACAATCTGACACTGAGCGCTTAAAAAACGGGTCATTCGTTTCGTTGTAATTCAAAATCGTCACAAAACAGTCAGAGTTAGATAAAGTGCCAAATTTGGTAATTCTTAAAGAAATACACAAAAGTCAATTCGCCAACAAAACATGTTATACCTCAGTATCGCCGTTCTGTCTACATTCCAATGCATAGTATTATTTTTTTCTTAACTCAATTCTTACACGTAATTTCAGGAAAGGTCAACAATTTAGTCATTTTTCAACTATGGTTCAGTATACTTAGTTATTAATATGGCTTAGTAATCTCGGTCACAATTTTAATTATTAATTTTGAATTTCTACTAATTCAAACGGATATAATTATTTTGTCCTTTTTCAATCCACGATGCTTCCAATCAGTCATCCACATATCACAAAATTAACAAATTAATTATAAACTAATTCGAGCTTTACTTTATACAAACACAAACATTAAAATCTATGAATGAAATAAAAATATTAATAATATCGTGTTAATATTAATTATTGTCCTCGTTATCTAAATATTTAATAGGTGAAACTCAAATATTATCTGTTTTCTATAAATGTTAATGATAAATTGATAATCATAATTTAGGTGCAGATTTATTCAGATAGGCAGGCACAGTGCGCTCTCTGCCTTTAATCATGCTTGTTTCATCCCCTACGACGGATTAACTATATTAATAATAATCCCCTAAACTAATATAAATAAAATAAAAACTTTTCAACAAATCTCCGCTTTACGACGGTTCTTGATGTCTTCACACATTTCTCCTTATAACTTCACTGGTAAGACTGTATAAGTTAGAAATTTGAAATTAATCCCTTCATTTCTATAGATTTCGTACAATTTTAATGTAAATAATTGTTAATTTATCAACAAATAAATGTAATAAGTAGATTAAACTAAGTTGACGTGCACAATGAATGTTATCCTTCCACGTTGCCGTAAGTACCATAAGTACATGTAAAATAAAGCTAAACACTGTCTGATGATAAATATTAAACTGTGGAAGTGGCAATATATTTTATCCTAGTGTAATGTATTACTGTCTCGTCCTATTTTTAATTTAATACAGCCAGCACACTACTTGGGCTATCGCCTTTATAATTTTAAACCGAGGAGGTTTGCATTTTATCTATATGTATGTCTTTTAACTGTTTTCTTTTGAAATAAATTATGACAATGTTATGATAACAGTAGATATTATTTGTATTGTTTATAATAATATTACATTTCTATGTAAAAATGCTACTATTGTAAATAAATTCATTTAATGACATATATATTTATGAGCCACTTCCATCTCGTCATAATAAATAAAATAAATGTAAATTTTAAATGGATTTAAATGTTACTTATAAACACTAGTGCCACTTAATAAAATAAAATTTAAAAATGTTATGCTTTAATATATTCTGCGTAACTGAAATGTAAGTAAACACTGCTTTATTAAAAAATATGATGGTGGAGAAAAAATATATCTATTGATTAAAAAAAAATAGTTAATCTTGTCCATGGCGACAGGGTGCCGTTGTTATTTAAAAATATTATAAATGATATAAAAAATATATGAGACATAGTAAAGAATATGGTTGTTGTAAAGTAATAGATATATATTTTTTCTATTTAGTTGGCAAGCCCGGGGCGGCGTGACGGCCACGACAGCAGTGTGATAGATAGATCCAATATAGAAAATATTATATTGCATTTTATTCCTCTAAATATATTGGGAGATGGTAGGTGATAATCAAATGTTCATAGATTACTCAAAACGATTAAATCTGTTATTCAAGAATCAGTTCTGTATAAATTTATAATGTAAGTTAGCTCCTACTATTACCACTCAGCCGCTAATTTTATGATTCGTGCCAAAATATTTTAAATAATTATGAGCAAGCATAGAATGATCTCTGTAATTTTAGCGCCGTTTATCGACATTACACACAATATCTACGAACGATGTTGTCTACACTAGAATATATTCATTTACCACTTACATATACGGAAATATAGTTATTAGTTTTAGTTCGGACACAAATCCTTTTGGATGAAAAAAAAAACAACTTTATTCTTAGTAAAGTTAACAATGTTCTTGACAAAATACCGAAAATAATTTAGTTAATTAAGTATAAATGCAATTTTTGTTCTTAATACAAAAACATCGCTTTTACCTTGATCGTATAAAAAGAAATATGGCCGGCAATTTGTTAATGTTGAATCTTTTGTAGCACTATATCGGATTTTCATGGTAACCGCAATTATTTTACTTTTAACTGTGAGTCGTCTCACTGTCAAATGTTTACTATAGTTAAGACACTGGTAATCCTTTGCTACGTTGTCTTTTGATTAAGCTCTGTGACGGAATAAAAAACGCAATGGCGAATTGAAACAATAGGTAATTGGAATAAATGGAATTTCAACTGCTTACCTACATTATCGTAAAATACATCCTATCATATCCTATAGGTCTCGGTAATAGTAAAACTTTCTATCAGTGAAATATTTTTATTTAATTGGGTGAGTTACCCATGAATTACCCCCTATAAGCAAATACAAACAGGGTTTTTAATTTTTTGTAAAAAAAAGTTTTTTTTTGTATAATTGGCAAAGACTTTGTTCAATTGAAATTGTTTGACTAACATGAAAAAAACCCTCCAAAGTTGTTTCAATTCACCTTTGCCTTTTTTATGTACCTCGTTTTACGGTACTTATATAAATTAATATTATTGACAGTATAATATTATTTTGATGCTACATGTTTAAGAAACGGAAATGTTCAAGTGAATCATGTGATTATAAAAGTATTTTATTGAGCATTAATTTTGACTTGATTGTGATTGCACTTTTGAGTTTTGTATAGAAAGCAAGCAACTATTGAGCGTAAATAAGGATTATCAATGTTATCTTGTAGCCAATCATTTGGAAACCTTATAATTTATTAAGTGTAGCATATAATAGCAAATTTTGTGTTATAAAAATGTCTGCATGCATGGAATGTTGGTGCTAACTAATTGATTTTGTGTTCATTTATCTTTACGTTCCCAGTGCTTCGGGCGCAGCGGCGCACGCGCTAGTAATAAATTGTATTTTGATATTATTTATGTTCATGTTTGTAAATATACAGAAACGGCATATCCATTGTTCTGTAGTTAGGTAAGCCACTCCACAAATAAATACACTGTTGGAGAAATTAATTTGTTTTATTGAACTTATCGTACTTAAATATAACTAAAAATAAACAGAGGGTAAATGCCATCATGACGATAGTCCGAAAAGGGATAGTGCTATCTGTCAGGTGTAGCTCCGTCTCCTTCTCGCGCTGAAATCGTAACTTGATCTGCCTTTGTTTTATATGGTTTTATATAATATAATTGTACAAAAATATATCAATTTAATGCTTATGTAGGTATCTAAGCAAAAGGTATCTAAATAAGAAATGTATGTACTTACCTACTACAAATAATTAAAATATATTATTTATTTATTTATACTATAGTAATTTGAGTTAAATTAAGTCTTTCGCCTGACTAACGGCGTAAACCAATCTATAACTTGAAAAACAAACCATTGGTTCGAGGAAGTTGCAAAAGCCTACAAATACAAATATATTCAATCTGATTATAATAAGTAATCTATAAATCTGATACCTGTTTTCATTTATGATATCCGCTAGAGGAAATCATTATAATTTCTTATGTAAGATCTGTACAAATAATTATTATGGTTGCCTTCATTTAGGAGCGAAGTCACCAACTTTCCTTCCGTTGCAAATGGCGCGAAAAGCTCGACATCATTCACTTTGACACACATAAATTGAATTTAGAACAATAGATAATGTCATAAATTATAACAGTGTGGAAAAGACAACGATGTACAATCTGATACAAAAAGTTCATAATACGAGTACCTATATAGTTTTTTTTCTATTAAACCAAAACGTTAAGATTTCTTTTTTTTATGTTAAGTTTGTATAGATTTAGCGTATTCTAAACTTTGTTAGAGGTATTCCACGAAGCACACCCAAACAAAGCACACCCAGAAGAAGCACACCCAAAGTATTCCACTTAGCACACCCGTAGGTGGGCTTCAAATAAAAAATTAAAAGAATTAATTTCCTATTCCACGAAGCACACCTACGATTATCACTCGCATAGTTCGGAGACTAAGAAATAAAAATGTCGATAGAAGATAATATTTATTATTTAAAAGACTAACTTAAATTTCTAACATCATTAATTTTCATTATAATAATGTGACACAATATTTGTCATTTTTCTAATCTTACTATTTAAAATCATAGATTGTTTCATAATTATCTTTCCAAAAAAGATATTATTTTTTAACTATTTTTCTATTATTTTCCTTTTTTGTTCTCTTAATAAAATCACAGATTGTTTCATAATTATGCAATAAAAACTTGGACAAATATAAAAAACATTATGAATATTGTTTTCTATAGAGATCCATGTTAATGTTTTCTTTTAACTAATATTAAAAATACTCTTGTTTTATGTAAAATCACAGACTGTATCACACTCATTGAATCTCAAATCACAATATTACAGATTTTTAATTTTAAAGTTTTTTCAAATTAGATTCTCAACTTATCAATTAAATAAATTAATATTAAGTCTTTAATGTCTTTACCTATGAAATTGCCGTTCTGCAGTACTGGCCATTTCAAAACAAAATAATTTTTGTTTGGCTAAGAATTCAAATTTGAAATTAATTCTATTTTAAAAACATGTTTTTTTTTCCAAAAGTAGTCATTTGTTTATTGATAAGCGTTACATTTTCATCGCATTTCAATATTTTTCGTCATCATGAATACGTTAAAAATTCAAGTTATTATGGAATATTAGTACCGTCGTGGCAGCAACGCGGCACAAGCGGCACGCAACATCAACGACGTTTACGGAGCTAACACTACAAACCAACGCACCACCTTTTATTGGTTTGCTCGCTTCCGTTCTGGAAATTTCGACCTGAAAAATGAACCTCGCGGTCGTCCGAAGACTTTGGCCGACAACGACGAATTAAAGGCGATTGTGGAAGCTGATGATACACAATCTACGGCTGAATTAGCAGCAGTTTGCGACGTTAGCGTCAAAACAATATTGGTCCATTTGCGTCAAATTGGCAAGGTAAAAAATCTTGACAAATGGGTGCCCCACGAACTCAATGATCGCCAGCGCGAAGTACGCGTCGAGACGTGCCTTGCACTGCTCAACAGACACACAAATGAAGGAATTTTGAACCGCATTGTTACCTGCGATGAAAATTGGATTCTGTTTGATATCCGCAAGCACTCAGCAAGTTGGTTGGATCCTGGTTCAGCACCTAAACAATGCCCTAAACGTAAACTTACCCCTAGAAAAGTGATGGTCACTGTTTGGTGGTCTAGCGCCGGTGTGATTCATCACAGCTTCTTACCAAACGGGGTGAGCATTACTGCAGATGTGGACTGCGAAGAACTGATCACAATGATGGAGAAGCTGGCACATCTCCAACCAGCATTGGTCAATCACTCGTCTCCACTGCTCCTGCACGACAACGCGCGACCTCATACTGCACAGCAGACGGTCTCCAAGTTGCAAGAACTGGGGTTGGAAGCTCTTCGTCATCCGCCCTACTCACCAGACCTTGCGCCTACAGACTACTACTTTTTCCAGAATTTGGATAACTTCTTGGCGGGAAAAAAATTCAATATCCGAGAGGCAGTACAAAATGCCTTTGAAGAATTTGTTGCCTCCCGTCCAGCTGATTATTTTAAGAAGGGCATCAATAAACTGCCACTGCGTTGGCAAATATGCATTGATTGCATGGGTGATTACTTCGATTAATACAAATAAAAAATACATGAAAAAAAAATCGTTTAATTTTTTTCATACAAAACGGCAATTTCATAGGTAAAGACCTATTATTAGTAATGTGATCATTACTATAATGAAACTGAAAGATGTAAGTAAGTTAGTCTTTTAAGTAATAAATATTTTCTTCTATCGACATTTTTATTTCTTAGTCTCCGCACCATGCGAGTGATAATCGTAGGTGTGCTTCGTGGAATAGGAAATTAATTATTTTAATTTTTTATTTGAAGCCCACCTATGGGTGTGCTAAGTGGAATACTTTGGGTGTGCTTCTTCTGGGTGTGCTCTGTTTGGGTGTGCTTCGTGGAATACCTCCTTTGTTAGTGCTCAAATTAACTTCTAACCCTGTGATTTTTTTTGATGAAAGGAGTGATTTTTTTATTTTGTATCATCGGGTTATTATGAAAAATGGTGATCATCGCATGATTTTTCACAGAAAGTAAAACAAAAATAAGAATTAGGTTCAGAATCATATTCTAAACTAATAGCTTAGTACCGATGTCCTTTCCACTCTGTATGTTCGTTGCATTTCGCACCCACTGCAGGGTATAATTCCTAATCACACAATTCACTTTAAGTCTGGAGTACTGCTGCCCAAGTACGTTCTCAAGTCCGTGACGGTAGATTTGATCAGTTTCCCGGGAATGGTCGGGCGGTTCAGTCGCTTGTAGGCGGCGTAACGGTGGCAACCGCCGAAACTGTAGTAATAGTCACCGCCTTCCGAACCCTTGATCCAGAGGATATCGATGGGTGGCACGTTTCCTATTTCTTCTTCTTTCTGAAAAAAGGGATAAGTTATACGATCATTCAAGCGGTAACAACTTTGTAAGACCAGTAAAATAGTAACTACGGAATGAGTAGGTATGTACATGAAAATTTAAACATCTCTATTACATGCGTAGCTGACTTGTTCAGTAAAAACTACCAAAAAATATTTAGAAACAAACTTAAATTTGCATTTAACACACACTTTCACACGACAACGCCATCTAGTCCGAAGCTAAGCAGAGCTTGTGTTATGGGTACTAAACAGCTGATAAACATACTTATATATTTCTAAATGCATACATATTATAGATAATACACCGAGACACAGAACAAATGTTCGTGCTCATCACACAAACATTTGTCTTGGGTGGGAATCGAGCACACGACCTCCTGCATACCATTCAGGGCCACTAACTACTAGACCAACAGGCTAGTCAAACGAATACACAAACAAATATTCATTAAAAAAAACAAAGTCAAATATTTAACTTTAAAACTGGAAACAATATTTTCCTAACAATATGCTGAATTCCTGGTGCCCGACTACTTGAAACTGACTTTTTGCCACTTCAATGTGTCTATGCGTTATGCGTATGTCTCTGGCGTCGTAGCTCACAAACCAATAGACTGCCAGCGACAGCTCAATCCAGAGAAAAGAATTTGCCACCTTTTTATTCAAATTCTAAAATGTTTATTTCACATAAAATCCGTATATAATTTTCCTAATCTCAGTAGGGAGGTATTCACTTTAAAAAAAGAATTTAATAAAATAATAAATAAAAACAAATAAATTCATCAGATCGTTTATATCATTGCTACTATCCCTAATGGTAAATACCTACTAATGTGGAAAAAAAGTAGGTATCGATGTAATCATGACAATATTTTAGTATCAAGCAATAGGTACAGATACATCACATCACACCATTCACACCCAAAGTCACACAATTAGCATGTCTCGGGTCATTTGCCGCGAATTTAACAAAATATAGTCATAAAAACACAATAATATTTATCATTCTCATTTGACTTCGGTCACCCCTAGATTACAAATGACAATGACAAAAAAAATACATTGTGATTAGGTAGGTACTTAAAATGTGATTATTATTATTATTAGGTATAATTATGTAACTTTATTTTTTTTTTTAAATAATACTTAATTAACTATCTCTTTATTTTTCATATCTGACTGATACACAAATAAATGGACAAAACAATTTTGTACCATCCATAAAACAAATTAATTTTTAAAACCTTACTTATCCTGAAGCACAGTCTGATGCGTTTTGTAATAGGTACATTGCTCTTTACTAAGAAGCTTTATTAAAATATATGCAGCATTCATAGCGTTGACCTTAAAATCACGAGTCAATTCGTAGCGTAGCGAATTAATTCATTCTGGATAAGGTCTAAGTAAAATAAAACAATCCGACAAAGAGCGAGCAGGGATGTAGGTACACCGTAGTATTTTCCAACCGCATTGCTAAGGGTTTTGTGCTTATTTTTGCTAGTTATTGTCTTGTTCAATTTTCCTTTAAGTATAGTTACGTAGACGTCCATACTTTAATGCGGACATCAAGCATAAGTCAAAAACCATTTGTAGGTACATATTAAGCTTATTCGTTCAACTTACTAATAATTCAACTCACATATCAACATCTTTGCAGCAAATGTAGGCAACTAACTGGTCAGATCTAGGTTTAGTGCGCTCCACGTAGGATAACTGGTCAAAATCTAGGTTACTTACCTACCTGAATGAGTTGGTCTCAAAGTAGGTACCAACTTGCGTTTATTGATTGGCCATGACCGCTATTCCATAGATATTTCCATGGAATATTAATACTTATCGATGTAAAATAATTCTTAAAACATTGCTTTAAAATTCATATGTATACAACGCAGATGTACCTAGATTAGCATGAGATGGGTACCTACATAGGTTTTAAACTAAGAGATTTAAAAAGTAGTTACAGATTACAGAATAACAATAAGTTTCTGAGCGGCAGTGCAACAAATAAATTACAAACTATCACACGCTTTAAATCTCATGTTTGACAACCGCTAATCTTTAAAATAAGATTTGAGAACTAACAAATAAGATACCTAATCCAATCATTTCTCTAATAAATCTGTTTCAACTGTCAAGAGCCTCAGGGGTTAAATTAATAGTAGAAAGACCGAAAACTAACCTACCGTGAATATTTCACGTAGTGATTTTCATGTGTCAGGACTGTCATGCGAAATCGATTACTTAGTAAGTGACAATTAGTGAAAGAGGACAAAAGTGCTTACGTAAAAGTTACGTACGGCACATAGCGAACCAAACATATTAAAAATAGGGTAGTTTTACCTACCCAACCCTACCAAATTGACTTTTTCAGTGTGCCTAGCATGAATATAACTTTTAAACGTAAAGTATTTTAAACAATTTTATAAACAACAATACACAATTCGGATCAGCCTTGGAATAAAGCCTTTAAAACACATATTTTAATATTATTTGTATTCAAAACAAGGGGGTAGAGTATCAATTTTGAATTCTAATTTTAAATTGAGAAATCGTTCAGAATGTCATTTCGTGAAAGTGTCGTTAGCAAACAGTGTCAAAATATCACATGTTTAAACAAATGAAAATCATGGAACTGTTGATAGAACTGAACTAACTATATTATCAACTCGACTGGACTGGCTGGGTCCCAAGCGTCGCCAGTTCCTACACAAATGCTTCCCGCGCTTCAGTGCATTTCCAAGACCTGCGCCAAGTCGTCGATCTCCACAGAAAAATATGGTGAGTAAGCAATTATATTTCTTACCTGTATCGTCTCCATTAGGGATGCAACTTTGTCCTCAGTCAGCTCCGGAATAAAAGGCCTGATGATCACCGACATGGGAACGTCGTGAACTTCATCCTTGTACGCGCTGTGCACACTCGTCATTTTCGATGCTAGAAACAATAACAACATTGACCTTACGAATAAATACATTTTAATTGCTAAATTAGTGAGTCGGTACTCGTATTAGGCACTGAAAACTTGAATGAAAATAACTATTTACGTAGGTACATATCAGTATTTTTATCTGATAATGATAATATTTCAAATGTAGAGTAAGACAAGGTAGAATTGGTAGAGTAGGTATCAAACGTTTGTTTACAACAGCTGATTTTTTTTCACGATTTCCGAGTTATTCCGATAGCCAAAATTATTCATATTCATGACTAGAACACCCTGTGAAAATTTGTGACAGACTTGATCAAAAACAAAACCTTGTTTTTTCCTGAATACAACTTTTAATTCACTAGCTTAAAATATCAATAAATCAATACGAAAAGAAAGCACTTGACAGTTAAAAAAAATAGTAGGTACTTATCTAGGGAAAGTTAAACTTGGACTTCAAATCGGAAACTGATGAATACTTTTTAGACGGACTATGGCGTAAGCGTCTAAAAATATTTGAGTCATAATAATAATTGTAGGACAGAACTGCAGGAAATATCGTCCATTCATTGCGAAATTCGCATGTCACGATCAAGGCTAAACCATCAACAAGCTATGAACTATCAAACACGTACAATACTCAATGCTTTTAATTATCAATTTGTTTAGAAAAATATTTTAAAAAAGTAGAGAAGTACTTACAAATTCTGGTGGACACAGATGCAGTTAGGTTCACAAATGATTTGATCATTTAATTCTACAATATTTGTGTTGGTAGAGCGACTCGGGCGGCTGACAGCGCGATACTGACTCGAACCATGACGCGACAATCCACCTGATTCATACATATACACGTCAAGGTCAGCCATGCTCTGATAAAAGTGAACACAAACAAATACTGTCAATAGACTCCAACCTAGTGTTATCAGTTGACAAATAAAGGTAACTGATCCATGATTATTTGATAACCAGTAGGTATATTTATTGATCGATTGGTGGTTGTTTTATAGTTCCTCTGCAGGGGTCACACAACCGGTGCAATTACACTAAATGTACCTACCTTCCTTCCGACTTCTTAAAAAAACACTAACAGGTGAAAAATAACTCCAGTTCCGGAAGTCGGTGGCCAATAATGAACGAAACAAAACCACCAAAGCCACAGACTTCCGAAACTGGAGGTTTTTTTCACCTGTTAGTGCTTTTTTAAGAAGGCGGTTGTTTTTTTTGTAAAAAAGTTTTCTCAACAGGCTTTCGTTTCTCGGTTAAGATTTAAACATTTCAAAGAAGAACGAAGAGCATCTACCAACAATGACTGATCGCCCTTGCTCAGTGCGTGGAAGTGTTTTTAGTTTTAACTTTCCACATAGCTAACTTAGACTAGACTTTGAGTGTTTTTAGGTTCATTCAACCTACCTATTAGTCAGTTCGTCTATCCCGGACATAAAACAATGTAGGCCACACAAATATTTGGCCACGCCATGAGGGAATCGAACTTGCGCGCGCAACAAGAGCAAATTTTATTTAGATCATGTCCCAATTACTGAGAAAGCTATTAGTTATTTATTAGATAGCTAGCGGGCGCCCGCTGTAAAGCAGTTTCGGCCCTAACTTCAGGTCTACTTTTGTAGAACAGGCCACGACTTGGTCAGAACTAGGCACAAGGTCTTTGCAGTCTCGCGGACATAGTGTGACATCAGGCACGGTCACGGCGGCGCTGTCGTTGAACTAAAAGATAAAAATATTTTAACATACACACGGTAAAAAAAAGCAATATTATGCGGTAGGACTATTCATTATTAGGTATTTGCCTCGATGGTCTAGTAGTCGCAAAGTGCAGAGCATGAGGTCATGAGTTCGATTCCCGGGTCGGGAAGTGCTATTGAGTTCTTCCATCTGGAATTTCTCAGTAGCAGCCCGGAGGCTGGATGTGTGCCAGATTGATGGCAATAGGCTCATCCCCTATTACATGGAACTTTAATATAACTGGCAAAATGTGGTTATACAGAGGCCAGCACATCATAGCTACCCTAATGTGTCAAATATCTATGATAGATTTTCAACTTTTTTGCAAACAAGTTAAGGTTCGTGTTCAATTGGGAAAATTTGACACTTTGGGGTAGTTTGATGTGCTGGTGTCTGTAGGTACTATTATAGGCACGCCTCTGCCTAACCCTTCGGGGATTACAGGCGTGATGCTATGTTTGTATGTACTAATATATTACCTTGCTCTACTGTTAACCAACGGGTCGAATAAAGTTTAACCTTTTAACCGCCGGATTTTATATAGATTGTCGTGCCCCCCAGCGCCATTTATCATGTTACCTGAATTAGCCGATAAGATTTGCCTTCTCAAATTTTTGTTTCGTCTCTCACTCCCTTTTATACTAAACAGCCATCACATAATCCACATTCGATACGCTCTTCGCGCCCTAATTGCATAGCTTGCTCCAAAACCATCAGAAAAAAAAAAGAAATGATCAGTATTTAAAACCAGTATTCTTAAATGCCAGCAGTCCGCGACGATGTGTTCGTATCCGTATCGTAGCCTTTATAGAATGTAGTAGCGTACCCGGCGTCCTTTCCGCAATGGTTTTTTTTTTATTTATTTTACCATTTTAAATGTCAACTCTGTTTTTATGTAGGTACAGACGCCAGCACATCAAGTTACCCCAATGTGTCAAATTTTCCAATTTTCCCAATTGAATATGAACCTTATTCTGTTTGACATAAAGTTGTAAACCGATCAAAGAAATTTGACACATTGGGGTAACTTGATGTGCTGGCGTCTGTACATTTCACCAAACTGTAAAATTTTCCTAATTAAACATAAATCTTATTCTATTTAAAAAAAAAAGACATTCAATACCTACTTATTATAGACGGGACCCCACGAACAAAATTTTCTTCCTAGACTTCATACTTATGTCCTAGAAACATGTCAGTTAGTCTAGTTTAGTACGCTCCGTTGCCGCTCCAATATTGCTATATTATTCTAGATGGCGTTACTGAGACATGGGGTCAGTTTTTGTATGACATATTTTCTTCTCATGTCCTCGCATCTTAAATCTCTTGGGTTTTTAATAAAGTTGAAAAACTATCAAAGTGCGGTAGCTTGATGTGCTAGCCTCTGTACCCATGTGTTATATCTATATAGGTATATAAAAATGTTATGTTGGTTTGTGTAGGTACGCTTCAAAAACTCAAAAAGATCTCCACCGATCGAGCGGAAATTTTAGCATGATATATAATCCGCATCAAGGATGTTTTTATCATTTTTTTTTTTCTTTTTTTTTTCAACCATTCAATCACAATGTGCCACGCAATGCGTGGCAGGGTACAGCTAGTATGCTATATATATATTTACAATGATTATCATTTTCCTACGCTTATCCCGTTTTATTGTGGTGCCGGCGAAATTTAACACAGCTGCTTCTTCATAAGTACTCTATAAGTCTATTTACATCATCTCGATCAATGATATTACCTATAAGTAAAAAGGTGTAGATGGGTAACGTTATAAGCGCTCAGCAAGCGACACGTTATAATGTGTTTAACTAGCCACACTTACCTCGCATCGCGCCGTCAACGGACGCATGCGTGCGGAATGCCGTTTTTGAAGATCGAATGTTATACGATTATATGCCATACGATTCAGTCACCAGCGCCACTTCACTAGATTTTCACTATTCGCCTAAAAGCACCACACATATTTGACATATTATATCTCCATGAAAAAACAACGCCCCCTATAACATGGGATTTAAACATAACTGGCGAAATGTGGGTGTACCAGGTACACCTCTGCCTAGCCCTTCGGGGATTACAGGCGGGACGTTATGTATAAAATTTATAGTTCCAAAAAAGTGGTAGCAAACTTTGTAAGTTTGTATTTGGCATTTAATGAAATGAGAGGGGTAGCCGATAACCCGTAGATATACAAATTACATAAAACGCCGTCTTAATAATAAAGAAGATAAACAAGTTATCGTGTAATTACGATAATTAAAAACTAAAACAAAGAGATAACTTTAGGACAAATAACGTCCAAAGTCATCAATGTTTTTTTTTATTAACTTACTGACGTTTTATATATTTTATCCTATCTACATAATGATTTGTGGGTACCTAAGTATGTGTTAGTGTCTGTGGTTGTGTAAGAAAGGCGACATTCAAGAAATAATTCGGCAAACTTGGCCCATTACCAAATCCCGAGTGTAATGAAGGATTACAATCCTGTATGCAGCGCGGTTATAAATATAATGTAATATTTACCCGGATACACCATAGGACTTGAGGCTGTTATTACTTACTGAGGATTAGTATTTAGTATAGGTTTGAAATAAATAAAACAACTTCATAACTACACAAAAATGTATTTTAGTCAATCTGATGGTCGCAATAACATTGAACTCGTCGTCGTATACATGTGTGTCCGCGCCGCCGCGCCCGACTTGCGGTACTAACATTACTTTATAACCATTATAATAAATAATTTATCGTGAACGATTAAGAAAGGTGCGATCCGTGGCGGCACGTGAATTCCAATGTTCCACAGCGTTAAAACATCAATTAAATTTTCGTTTTTTATCTCGTATACTGTTTCAGATATTTTGTTTTAGAACACATTAACTTAATTCTAGCAATTTATTTTCATATCCAAACTATCACTAAGTGGAACTAATTTAAAGTTACAATCGTTAAGATCTTGTTATGCTTCGATGAAAATGTACGACGAAATAAAATAACATTCAACTAATGGCTAACAAGTAAAATAAAATTGTGCTACCAACATTTTAGCACCACGATAATTAAAATATTTTGTTCTGATATTCACAACTCCTGGTTTACCGTGTAACCAAGGCTTTTACAGGCCGGTAAAGAATTCGTTTATTTTGGTAAACCAGTTTACTGTATACCTTTGTTTAGGCCTTCTAAGTTCGGCCCTGTATAAAAAAAATATATTGTACGATTAAAATTGGGTGGTATTTTAAAACGGCTCCACATGATCAGTTATGCCAAGATGCGTGTGCGCGGTACCAACACAACCATTGCTAATAAAAATATTAAAATTGCACTCAAGTCTGTGAATCCGCGCAAATGTAAAAACTTTGAAAGTACACGATTTATCGACATTTTGCATATAATTTTAGTACTCGCTCATGAATAAATACTTCAGCAATAATAAATTGTATAATTTATAAAAATATGATAATATTTGATTGCGTATACATAAGTTTAAGTGCAGTTATCGTGCTCGTATAGTTAGTATTATTATAACACTACCTGTACATAATAATAATCATTTTATAATAATTAAAAAATCATAAAACTATAATTAAGTATATAATGTATATAATTCTCGGAGCAGATTTTTTACTTCTACAGCGTATACATAGTAGTCGTATGAAATAGTTTCACGTATAATGGCAACATTATATTCTATTCGTAATGTTTCATCTCGATACAAATATTATTCAATATTAAGTTGCCAATTAATTGTCAGCCTCACTAAATTATTGTATCGTGTTCCATGTTGACTAATTCCGTTATTGTCGATAAATAGTACAGATTCAAAGTCATCAAATACACGGACGCACTTCGTACAAGACACGTAGTCAGCACAAAATATCTGAATACTTACAATTAATAATATTACACTAGTTTCATCTTACATCTATCGTATAATTATAACCACCGTAGAGTAAAAGATTATTAGAACGAATAGAAACTCGAGATCCCCGCCATATCGATGTGATGATTTACTTTTTATACATAAATTACTAATACTGCCCAAATAATTACTTTTCGAAAAAAAAAACAAATTTAAACACAACGCCACTGGTTAAAACAATAATACTATAAAATAGTTGCCGTTGAATATTCATTCATAATAAAAATAACTATAATATAGTAAGAAATAAAAATAAAATTGTATAATATAAATTGTTTAAACAAATACTGGGTGCCAGTCATATAGGGTTCGTAATACAAATAAAAATACGTTTCATTACATTTCCTTCCAAAAATATCGCTAATAATATGTAGTCTAAGGTATATTGTGTAGTATACAATGTCCTATGTCCTAAGGCTAGGCGTCTGCCGGTGTCGCGCCGACGTAAGTAACCGGTCGTAAGTATTACTACCTGACCTACTTAACATAATAATAGTAAATGTAAATGGCAATTCTGTGGAAGCTGCACAATTCTGTGTCATATCCGTAACCTGAAACAAGACAGACTTGGTTAGCTTAGAATGCCACTTGACTGACAGCAAAATATTAAACTTGCTTATTTAATTCTAGGAATCATTTACATCTTAGCAAGCAAAGAATCATCATCTTCCTCCTGTCAGACCTCCACAACCCAGTAAATGGGTACCTATATCCCTTGGTTGTCAGACTTTCGGGCTTCTTACAAAAGTATTGCAAGATCTACAAATGACAGCCAGGACCAAAGGCTTAACGTGCTTTCCGAGGCACGGAGGAGTCTTGGTATGTAATAAATGGTCACCCACCCACGGACCGACCTAGTCAAGTGGAACTTAACCTTCGATCGACTCGTGCGGCTGTTATAATTTAGCCACAAGCTCCTCAAGCCAGCAAGCAAACAATAGTGATGTAAATTTGAACATACAAAAAGTATTCAGCAACAACATGTATGAATGTAAACGAAGCAAAGAATCGTAGTATAATTATGGCGCTCTGTAGTTTCTGCCTACCCCCGTGGGAAAAGGCGTGAGCCTATGTATGTATGTAAAAAGTGTTCAGCCATTACCTGAGGTACGGGTCATGCCTACGCGCCTACGGCGACAGATCCTGGTGCATGGGGTCGTAGCCCATGGAGCCGTCGTAGCTGGGCTGCGGCTGGTCGTAGCCCGGCGCGGGCAGCGAGTAGCCCATGGAGTCCTGCGTGGGCGCCGGCGACATCATCGGCGTGGCCGTGCCCGACGCCGCGCCCATCGAGTACGGCGACGCGCCTGCGGCTGCGCACGGGGCATCTCTCATGTATACGGGCAAGGCTAGTGGGGAGCTGCGTGTGGGGATCTTTCAACCGGACGAATAAGTGGAACAACGCAATGGAACATTTCCTGTGCACACGGGTACATTATATCTTAGTTTTTCTATCAAAAGATGTCGTGTAAAAATAGTACCATGAGGAATTTGACACATTTAAATGCACACGGGTACATTTTTTATACAATCCACAAAAAAAGGCAACAAACGAGGTCATGTCCATGAGGAATTTAATATGACTACCACCGATAATATTAATCGATCTGCAATTGAGAACATGCCTTTTCTGACAAACTTAAGAATCGAGCGATGATTTAAAGTATTATATCGCTTCTTGACAAATCAATGATAGTTTATGAAAGATGCCCACAACACAATGATCTGAATAGTTCAAACGAATAGAGGTTTTTTTCATTGACAGCGCTGTGCGCTTCTATTGCAAGGGTACGCGGTGTGTAAGGCTACGCACGCACTGAGAGGCTTACCACGCGCCGACAGCTGAATGTTACACTTGGATTTTCAGACAAAAATTATAATAGAACTCTAAAAGGATTAAAGGGTGTAAGCAACATTGACGCACCACCTAAAGGCGAATTCCCGTAATTAAAAATATTGCTGGTTTAGGAGCATTATAATTTTGCCTGAATATCCAAACGACACATTAAGTAAAAGGTGCTAAAGCCCTCGTCACACTTGCGTTCATCAGACGCACAGTCAACCATAACAGAATGATTTTGAAATCGTCAATATTTTTTTACTGCAATAATGAATTACAATTTTACTTTTTGATTTACAATGGACGGCTTTATGCTGAAAAAGATTTTTAATAGCCAACCTCTGTATACTAGAAAGGCGGTATGCATAGCCTAAGAAGTAAGTTATAGATAGACAGTTGACTGTACGTGTAAAGCGGGTTCCAGACGCTTATATCGTGTAATGTAATGTCGTGTGGACAGCATACAAAACAACGCGAGCAGTACGAGCCATTGTGTTCGCGCCAAAAAAATACAACATGTAAGAGCTCATAAGGTGCGCTTACACGGGCAACAAGAATTGCTCAATTATGGGCCATGATTGTCGATTGCGACGTGACAAAATTTGGCAGAATGCCGTCGTCGCGTCAACGGCTGCATCCGTCGAATCGGCGGTTACAATTACCTCTGCCGTTGGAAACATGCCGCTCGTAGCTTAAATTCTCGTAGTGCCGTCCACACGCAAAATTCACGACACTTTACACAAGTCTGGACCCAGCTTAGAACGCCGATGTAACGAGGGCCCAAGTGAGCCATCAATCAGTGCGAATTAGCCTAGTTTCTAGTTAGTGTCTATGGTTTACTGTAATATGCCGAAGCTCTGGCGGGCGGTGAGCTAGCATCACGCCCCGCGCCAACCCAAGGCAGGTCTGTGTGCGGAAACGTATCTCCATGTAGCGCACTGGCTTTCACCCAATTTTATAATAAGTAATAGAGATTATGTGGGAATGATAGGATACAATCATGCTAATGGGTTTTATTTGTTAGGGGCGGAATGGATAATGGAATATATTATTTAATGGGGATTGAACAGGTCACTTGAATTTTAAACATTTTTTTTTTTCTTATTCAAGAGGAGGTTAACAAATGATTGTTTCTTCCAATAGCAACAGGGCTCAGTCGCCTTTTACGTTTAAAGAGAAACATGAGACAAAGTTTTTTTTTCACAAGAATTTCAAGTAAAGACGTAATACCAACACAATAAGCATCAACTGGTATTGAAGTGAACTTCAACACGTAATATCATACAGTACCTGACAGTTATTTTTTTTCTAAGTAGAGTTTTGCCTCTGCATGGTTCCTAATACAACATTACTTCAGTATATAAAACCAGGAAAGGGGTTCATGTAAATTTTCCCAATAGAATATGAACCTTATTCTGTTTGACATAAAGTTGAAAAACGATCAAAGAAATTTGACACATTGGGGTAACTTGACGTGCTGGCGTCTGTACATAAATGTTAGTATGGAACACCCGATTTTACTTATAGAAAAAAATAAAAAGAATCAAAACTAATTTGCTCAAATAGGCTGAGATTCAGCACATTTAGAACGTCAAGAATTCATAAGACAGTCCCCCCACCATTCATTCCAGCAACACGTCTGTCTGATTAGTTTTGGGTTTTGGATTCGTCCCACAATATTAGTCGTTCATAATTATGAGTACATCAACCCCTTTTCTGCTTTTGTATATGCTAAAAATGATGTTGTTTAGGTCAAAATTCCATATCAAAAAGCCAGTTACTGTATTAATTACCCATTATAATTTCTAACTTATAGGAAGCCACTTGAAACAGTATACATACCGGCAGCTTTCTTGGCTGCGTACAAGTTAGCCTCCTCTTGAGCCTTGCCGATGTTCTTCTTGTAGCGAATGCGCTTGTTGCCGAACCAATTGGACACCTAAAGACAAAATGCCGACGTTATACGTACATGTAGTAAACATTCATAATATCATTGCGCTTCATGAGCTAAAATATGAAGAAAATGAGTGTGTGCTTAAGACCGCACGGCAGAAGTAAAAACTTCATTGGCAAACGCAATCAATTTATACATATAGGTATATACTATTTAAGGTAATTAACTATTAAATTAATAAAGACAATTATTACGTATGAATTGAATACACTAAACACAGCGCCACAACAGCGAAGAGCAGCTGACTGTATCTTTCTCCCTCGGGACACTCGGCGGTCCCAAGTTCACCCGATCGAGCAGAGCTCACCTCAGAGCGTGTCGGGTCAGCGTAACTTACTACCTACAAAAAAATCTGTTTGCGGTGGGCCCATAGAAGTTTTCACTTCAAAAAGTTTCGTTTCCACGACTTCTGGCTGAATGTTTGGTTACCTTGCTGCGTGTCGCGAATTCTTTTTCCGCACGGAAGATATATTCGCATGACTTGCCGAATCGATAGTAGTTTTGACGTCTGTCACCAATGACAGACGTCAAAAATACAATTGAGCTGGTAAATAACCGGAGTCCCAAAACAAAAACCAGCAAGAATATTGTACAACGATAGTTATAAAACTAGCTGTTTTCCATTGTTACACCTAAGTACACGAACTGACACGATGATTTACGTTGCCATTGTTAGTTTTAACTCCGTAAATAAGATTAATATTCCAACTTCAAGTTGTAGTAAAAAATTACCTAACTGTTTTGTTACTCTGACATGGTTTCAAGACAATAGGGCTGTCACGCGTGTTGAGTCGGCTGCTTGCCGAGTAGTAGTGTAACTATAGGGTTGCCAATTCTATTTGAATTTACCTTTTAAATTTTAAGTCTGTTTTATCTCAAAGGCATGTTTGTTTTCCAAGAGAGTGCACTGTGAAAGTTGGCAACGTCGCCAAAAGCTATTAAATATTTCGCTGTTTTCGTTAATTTGTGAATATTTTAGCGATATCAGGCGAGTTCGCAGCATCGCCAACTTTCAGAATGCGACCCTTGACTTTATATGAAATACAAGTTTAAACCTGAACATCAAAGTCCACAAAACATACCTACACACTGATAACAACTAACTCATTTTTTATTTCTTTTTGTATTGAAAGAGCAGTCATTGAGGTGTACTAAGTTACCCAGACTTGGCAACCCTGCAGTACCTGGGAGACAGTAATGCCACAGTTCCTCGCGAGCTCCTCCTTCACCTCCTCGCTGGGGTAGGGGTTGGCGAGGTGCGAGTAGAAGTACTCATTGAGCAGCTCCAGCGCTTGCTTGGTGAAGTTCCGTCGCTTCCGGCGCGAGTCGAGGAAACTGAAAGCGGAAGTGAAGTCACGATACCTGGGAGACGGTAATGCCGCACTTCCGGGCCAGCTCCTCTTTCGCCTCCTCGCTGGGGTAAGGGTTGGACAGGTGCGAGTAGAAATATTCGTTGAGGATCTCCGACGCTTGCTTGCTGAAGTTGCGGCGTTTGCGACGCGCGTCCAGGAAACTGCAAGCGGGAATTCCCAGTTCGTTTAGAGGCCAAAGTTGAGCTGGTTACAGCGAAATGTTTCGCGGGACATTTCGTTTCTTATTTGGAGTGATTGAATATTAAGTTAGGTTTGTAGAAATAAGCAGTACGATTAAAAAAACAGTATGCAAAGTGAGTGACTATGGACCAGTGGTTGAGTATTTAAAGTTGTAGTGCCTATACATATTCCGATCTCACTTCACTCCACTTGATGATTATTATTATATGAACTACATGGTGTTGTAACTGACCGAGAGCGCAGTATCATGACAGCTTCGCAGGTGGACTGCTTCAGCTGCATCTGGATGGAGCTGAACTTTTTGTGAATGATCTGCACCATGCGCTCGATCTCCTGTTGAAACATACATATGTCATGTCTACTGCTACAAAAGCTTTATCCTTATGTATAAAAATCCATAGACTACCTACATTACTTTTCTATTTCCTCATTGTGCCTTCAAAGGTTGTAAGTTAGAGATAGCTTTTAGCGATAAGGCTGCCCATTGTAACACCCTATGTATATAGCTCTTAATCACTTACTCGTCGGCCGACCGAGTTCATTTGTAAGGTTTGATGGTATACAATAAAGAGAAAAAGTGCTGAAAGTGCTTAAAATAAATAAAATAAAGGCAGATTGCGCCCAGACACACATTTGTTTTATGGGTAGCTTGCCAAAACTGCCGTAAGACAAACTTGTGATAGCTGGATCAAGGGCTGCAATCTGTTGTCCACAATTGGAATGTCATGCATTCAATTTTCAACATTGTAAAGTGCTTTTACAGAAGTGTTTTATCGAAATAAACATGGCATAAATCATGATCTTTTTTACATTTCAGTGTCAATCGTAGAAGTCAGGAAAAGCCGACGAAAAATCGCAGGTTAAGCATTGATTAAACCAAGAATCGTTGAAGTAAATAATGAACCAACCTTAGGTGTGATAGGCCGGGTGCGGCTTTGCTCGCGGAGCAAGTTCATGACGTGTGTAGTGAACTCGTTGCAGGCGTTCTCATACTTGTCGAGCTCCTGGTGGTAGATCTGGCGGATCTGCGCCAACTTCGCGCGGTAGTCCGAGTGCTCGATCGCGTTATCTGCACAAAGGATACACGATTATAATGAGAGATAGAAAACTTGCTGATGACACCACTGTCGATTGTACCATGAATTTGATAGCTTCCATATTTTTTTGTATACAAGCTATTTCTTTTATTTACGAATAGATAATTATTACGACACTTTACGCAGGTGTTAATATCAAATACGGAATTTGTTAGTAGACACTTTGCTTTTTATTTATCTCATTTTTTACTCTCATATAATCAGTGTAACCTTCTTTTGAAAAATAAAATACCTTACTTTACTGGGGAGTGACCTAACTACAGATGACATACAAGTTACATACATTATTAAAAAATTAACAAATAACAGAAGCTAACTATTTTAGGTACAATCAATAACACTGCGAGCATACAAGTTAGCAATTTTCAACTCCATTGAACATTTTAACTTTTCAATTGTGTCAATCAGAGACACAATAGAATATTAAACCCCAAGAGGACACCGGTGCCCTCTTGGGGTTTAAAGAAAGTTAATATGTGGGTACTATTTGACTGGCCTGTTGGTTTAATAGTTAGTGACCCTGACTGCTATGCTGGAGGTTGTGGGTTCGATTCCCACCCAGGACAAATGTTTGTGTGATGAGCCCGATCATTTGTTCTGTGTCTGGGTGTAATTTATCTATAATTAACTTTTTTTTTTATTCCTATGTATTTCATACAGTATTTATATTTAACCTGGCAAATATAAGTCTATCAGTAATTGGCTACTGGTTTTATCCGCTTAACACCAGTGATTCAGTATTCTTACAAAGCCCTCTTCAAAATACCTACTAATCAATTGCAGTTGGTATTTATACATAAAACATTGTATGTTTTACATACATGTCAGAATATTTCTACATTCATTAGATTTAAGGCCCATTGATGTAATTTATTAGCTTACTTGTTTACCTTATGTGTTGGATTCTACCATTTATAACTGCATTGAAGGTATTGTTTATGTAAATGTTGTAAGACTACAAGCATTTTGTTTCCTACCATCTTGTACCTATTTCATGAAAAGTAAATAAACTAAAAGGGGAAAACCTGATGCCTACATTATGTTTGAAAGCGTCTAAAAGAAACCAATACAATTTTAAAGGCAAATACATTGAAATATCAAGTCTACTAGATTAAGAGAGTAGGTAAGGTAATGATGCCGTTAAAAATATATATGTTTTAGAGACTTCAAAGCAATTACCCCATTCACCAGCGGCGGCAGAGGCGGAGGCGGCGGCGCCGGCGCCTCCACCCTTCTCGGGACCAGCAACACCCTCAGCTATCAGCATGTTGTCCAGACGCATCAGCTGAGGATCTGGAGGTTCTTCTTCTTGTGTGTTGCGGAGGGACAGCACTGTTCAAAATTAAGGTATTGTAATGTTTTTGTCCATGTTGAAGGAAAATGTTCAGGCTTTGATCACACTGAGGCAAATCAACAGTATAGAAATTAGTGCACCAATTGTATTAACTTGACTTGAGCCTTATGGTGCAAACAACAAAAGAATTCCAGCCACCCGGGTGGTTGGCCGACCCGCAATGGATTAATGATTTGGATTGTTACAAAGCATTTTCTAAACCTGTGTCCTGCAAATAAATGAGTTGTATTTAATTTATGATACATGCCAGTTTGGACATCCATAGTCATAGTCGTGTTTCATAGTTGGCATACTCTACCTGAGCAAAATTGTCTTATTTTGGCCAAAGTAGGTTTTAAGCTGTTTAAAGTCTGCAAAAGGAAGTAGGCAGATAAGGTGATGATGACAATAAAATACTTATAATCTTCTTGAAAAACAAAAGCAGTATCTACGTAATGTATGACCTAAAATTTGTTGGAGTAGACAGCTTTGACTAATCCTTTGTAAGAACTCAGAAAAATAACTTGGCCCAAGTCAAGCTGACTAGCTGTTCATTTTATTGATGTAATTTTTAATTTAAAATAAATTAAGCAAAGACATAACTTGTTCAGTGTTACCATGAGTACAGTAATGTTAATATTTTTTATTTGTATGCAAACATACATACAAATAATAAACAATACATTTCAAGGCTATGCTTTACTGTAGAACTTCAAGTAAAGTTTACATGAATCTTGTCCTGTGTTATACTTATTCAGATCTCAGGTCTAGTTGATAACCAGTGTCAGGCATTAGTAGTCTGGCATTTTTTGCTGAACTGGACGCTTTTGGCGTAGCCGCAAGGCAGATTTTATTTCCTGTTATTTTGATTGTTTAATTTAGTTTTTCTCTTTTTTTGCTATTGTTTTTATATCATCGTGTGCCTTTTGGGCTAAATTAATGCTTTTTCTGTTTTTTCTTTCTTAAAGTCACTAACTAAGAGAGCCGTTTTGTAAGAATTCGATTTACATTCTAAGCGTATATAATATCATCCATCATCTGCCTAGCCTTTTCCCAACTATGTTGGGGTCGGCTTCCAGTTTAACCGGATGCAGCTGAATACCAGTGTTTTACATGGAGCGACTGCCTGTCTGACCTCCACAACCCAGTAACTGGGTAACATGATACCCCTTGGTTAAACTGGTTGTCAGACTTTCGGGCTTCTGACTACAAGTAACGACTGTCAAAGATCTACAAATGACAGCCGGGACCAACGGCTTAACGTGCTTTCCGAGGCACGGAGGAGTCTTGGTATGTAATAAATGGTCACCCATCCACGGACCGACCTCGTCAAGCGTAGCTTAACCTTCGATCGACCCATAAGCGTATATAATATTTGTAACACATTGTAGTTTTATCTATCTAGGTGCATTTTGTTAAACTAAGGGCAGTTTAGTACTTAACAAAAGCTTAAAATTATTACGATAAAGTTAAACAATCTCTCCATTCATCATGAAAACATTCACGAAACAAAGCATAAGCGCAACTGGACTACGATTCGTGATAGAATGCTTAACAAAATTTCTTCAAACACCGTAAATTCAGTAGCCACTAATTTAAAACGTCAGCTCGCTTACCTGTTTTCTCTTTGATTTCACACAACACTGAAAATAGGGCAGGCTTCATTCTGTGACAGTTGAGCGTGTGTTTTCTCGCTTGCGCTTCATCAAGACTCTGATCTGTTATATTCATGATCTGCTGCAATATTTCTCCAATATCCTGCTTGCGAGCTTCACCCTCGCCTGCGGTCGGGGCTCCCTCGCCGCCAGGCAGCCCGTAGCCCTGCGGACCCATCAGCCCGCCGCTGTGCGCCATCATCCTATTCGGATCGTCCATTGCTCTTTCGACTCAAGTCAATACATAAATACACCTAAACTTACACTAAATACGTATACTGTTTTGTACGTTGTTAAAACGGATGTTTAGAAAAATAACTCAATAAAAATACAAGAATGCTACACTGGGCGATACGCCACAGCTTCACCCCCCGTTCACTAACCAGCAATAAAATGGCCGACTCCTTTGTGCTGTCAAATCTGAAATTATTTGAAAAAGAAAACAAATAATTAAAACTATTCCTATCACGCTTCATCTCGCAATCATTTACGCAGTGATTTAAAGTGAGAAAGAGATGGTAAATCACAGTGTTGCCAGCGTACAAGGAAGCTTCCTATATTCTTTTATTTTCATTTTATCAATAACTTTTCTATTGATTCATATTATTTATATGGTGAACAAGAAATAAAATATAAATATTTCTACGAAATATCGTTATTACTCACTTACTGTGCTGAATTATAGATCTATAGTCAACGACAGTAGACCAATTTCCTTGTTTGCAAAAACAAGGAAATCACATGAACGCAGAATTTAGGTTTCTTTTACACAGAATTTATGTGGCAATCCGACAGTTGTCATAGTGACAATTCCTATCACGTTCTCTTACTACTGTCAAAATAGAATTTCGTTTCGCGCTCTGTTTCTCTTGCCGTATATAAATTTACCCATCTCACTCTAGTGCTAAGTTTTGTAACTACAGAGACGATAGTGATTGTCAATTTCTTGAAATCTATCGTGGTTTCGTCATTCCACGCGATCAAAAAAGCTAATAATTACCGGCTCCCAGATGGATTAATATTAACAGAAAAGTGGTTTACGCTTAGTTAAATGAGAAACGTTGTAGCATTAGTATATAAGTGTAGTGTATTTAGTAAGCAACTCCCAATCATCTGCAGTCAAGTCCGACTATCTCATAATCACTGGGGCAGCAATAAGCTACACAGGAAGATCAAAATACCGAATCCTCAAAGAGAAATAGTCATGGCCGACCCTAAAATTGAAGAAATCCTAGCTCCTCTGCGGGCGCTCGTCAAAGAACAGGGTGATTTAGTCAGGAAACTCAAAGAAGAGAAAGCTCCTGAAATTGACGTAAAGAAAGCTGTTGCTGAGCTAAAAACCAGGAAGAAAGTTCTGGAAGATAAGGAACTAAGCCTTACTCCAGCAGAAGAACTTTTTGATCGTGCGAAAATGGAGGACCTCATCAAAAGACGATTCTTCTATGACCAGTCCTTTGCTATCTATGGTGGTATTACTGGCCAGTTTGATTTTGGCCCTATGGGGTGCGCTCTTAAAAGCAATATGATCCAACTTTGGAGAAAATTCTTCATCCTTCAAGAACAAATGCTGGAGGTTGACTGTTCCATTCTTACACCGGAACCTGTACTTAAAGCTTCTGGTCATGTGGAAAGGTTTGCTGATCTTATGACTAAAGATATCAAGTCTGGAGAATGTTTCCGATTAGACCACTTGATAAAAGCTCATCTTGAGAAAATTAAGAGTGAAAAAAACACTACAAATGATCTTAAAGCTGAGATTGAAGACATTCTCGTAAAGCTTGATGGTATGACCGCTGATCAGATGTCAGCTTTGATGCAAAGGTTCCAGATGAAGTCACCCATCAGCGGCAATGATCTTACTCCACCAATTGAATTCAACCTCATGTTTAACACTCAGATTGGACCCAGTGGATTAGTGAAAGGGTTCCTGAGACCAGAAACTGCCCAGGGTATCTTTGTTAACTTCAAACGCCTATTAGAGTTTAACCAAGGCCGCCTTCCATTTGCTGCTGCACAAATTGGAAATTCCTTCAGAAATGAAATCTCACCTCGCTCTGGACTGCTCAGAGTCAGAGAATTCACTATGTGTGAAATTGAACATTTCTGTGACACTAAAGATCATCCCAAGTTTGAATCTGTGAAGGACACCCAGATGCTGTTCTACTCAGCTGACAGCCAAGAGCAAGGAAGACCTGCTGAGATCATGACTATTGGTGAAACTGTCTCTAAAGGCATAGTCAACAATGAGACCCTGGGCTACTTTATGGCCAGAATCCAGTTGTACATGTTAGCTGTTGGCATTGACCCTAAAAAGTTGAGGTTTAGACAACACATGGGTAATGAGATGGCTCACTATGCCTGTGACTGCTGGGATGCCGAGTGTCTCACCAGCTATGGCTGGGTAGAATGTGTAGGCTGTGCTGATCGGTCAGCTTATGACTTAACCCAGCATACCAAAGCAACTGGTATCAGACTGGCTGCTGAGAAGAAGCTACCAGCTCCCAAACAGATTGAAGTGGTTGAACCTGTACCTAACAAAGCAGCAATTGGCAAGGAGTTCAAGAAAGAAGCCAAACTCATCAATGATGGTCTAGCCGCAATGGATTCTGCAGCTTTGAATGATCTGCAATCTAAGTTGGATGCTGATGGAGAATACACCCTATCCACTCCTGGTGGTGAATTTAAACTCACACCAAAACTTGTCAGTGTGAAGAAGACTCAGAAAACTGTACATGTTGAGGAAATTATCCCAAGTGTCATTGAGCCTTCATTTGGTGTTGGCAGGATCCTGTATTCTATCTTGGAACATAACTTCAAAATGAGGGAGGGTGATGAACAGAGGACCTACTTTTCTTTGCCTGCTACAGTTGCGCCAATGAAGTGCGCAGTCTTGCCACTTAGCGGCAACGCCGAGTTCCAACCTTTTGTTAGGGAACTTTCCCAAGGATTAATAGATGTGGATGTGTCCCACAAAGTTGACGACTCCTCTGGCTCGATTGGCCGCCGATACGCCAGAACTGACGAGCTGGGTGTGCCTTACGCCATCACTGTCGATTTCGACACTATCAAGGAGCCTCATTCTGTGACATTGAGAGAGAGGGATAGCATGGGACAAGTGAGACTGCCATTGACTGATGTACCAACTGTTGTGCGAGATTTATCCAACAGCAAGATCTCATGGGCAGATGTGGAGCAGAAATACCCCAAGTTCGAACAGCAGGAGGCCGCGAAAGGCGCTGCAGCGTAGGCTAACGCAACCTCACTATTTGCACAACTGCTTAGATCTAAATAATAGTCCATTCAATATGTATTTATTTTTAGCTATAAGCTTGCCTACTGTTCTCAATCATTGAAATATCTGGCCCTGCTTTCCCAGCAGTTTAATTTTTACATAATGGAATAAACAAACATTTAAACAAACTTATATCTATTGTATTGTTTCTTCACACCCTGTTATGCACTCAATACCTATGCGCTTTCGTTATCACGGAGGCGATTATCAAACTAATGTAATATTGCAAGTTGATTCGATAACATGAGCGATACTAACTTTTAGTGTTGTAAGCTCGTAAGCGCATGCCGAATCACGTACAGTGAAGGTTTCGTAGCTACCCAGTTCCAAATAAGAGCTATGCGCCCAAATGTAATATTATTGTATCGATTGCAAAAATAAGTTTATAATCTCAGACCAATCTTTTTGATTGGTCTGAGTTTATAATTTACTCAATTTCTTAGTAGAAAGCTAAATAATCAGGAAGTAACAGGGAAAACTACAAGACGCTCGCGGAAAAAAATCGCGAGCTAAGTCGCTAGTCTTTAGGTACCTACTAATATTATAAAGAGGAAAAGTTTGATTGTTTGTTTGTTTGCATTGAATAGGCTCCGAACCTACTGGACTGATTTGAAAAATTCTTTCACCGTTGGGAAGCTACACTGTTTCCGGATGACATAGGCTACTTTTTATCCCTGTATTCCCACGGGAACGGGACAAACGCGGTGAAACCGCGGGTCGTTTGCTAGTTTATTATACCTACATTTAAATAATTTCACCAACCTATATCATAAACAAAGAAGAAATATCAAAATTAGACGACTGCTCTGTGAAAAATTACGCGTGGTCATACATAAAAAATATATGAAACTTGAAAACAATCCTCGCAATATTTAATGATTTTGAAACGAATGACCGAGATTTGTTAGCATTTATTGCATCATTAGTCAGTGCATCCATCCTTTTACCAACACATTCTAAACACAGCCTTGAAACCCTATTGAAAGTAACTATGTTTGCACAAAAGCTGGTGTGTATTAAAACTACAATTTATTGTCACCTGTGCTAATTTCAATTTGCTGTGCATAGATTAATTTTTCATTAAGTTGACTCATTGTTTTACATCAGCAGTTCCGAACCTAATTGAATTACCGCCACGGTGGTTATCGTCTATTCTTCAGGGATAATTAAGCTGGTAGCAATCCTTTTAAGCGCTTGGTTATATAAATAAATAGTTGCCGTGCCCCTAGCTCCGGGCCACAATTGCTACAAATCAATAAAATAATGCCTACAGTAAATAAGGAGAAACAACAAAGAGATTTAAATAGTTTATTGAATGTCTTTGAGAAACGATATTGGTGTATCGATTTTTAGTTTTTGTTTTATAAATAATATCTCAATTCGATAATGGTTTTAGTTGTACCACCCAGTCAGTATTTTGAAAATATAACGAAAAAATCATGCATGTTCTCTGTCGCAGAAATACGACGAGCGGTAGGAACACGGATTTATCCGCCGCTTGTGTCGCATATATGCGTGCGTGTTGCGTGAAAAATTTTGTAGTCATGAACGGATAATGGTAAATTATTTACCACCAGAAAAACTACCCCATCCCCTATTCTTTTTTAAATTTTGTTTTAAAATATGAAATCAGTGACCCTCAATTACCTAAAATACAATGCAACCTTTAAAAAAATATGCATACCGGCTCGCGTTTGTTTAAGGGTTAATTAGTGACTATTTACATTGAAATGTTGTCCATAGAAAACCCTAGTATGAGATCGCGTACGCATCTGGAGTTTTCCATAGATAAAAGACTTCGATCAATTATAACAAAAGATGTATGGAGCTGAATAAGTGTAGCCCCCTTAGGAGGTGCGTACACGTGCACTCACTAGAACAGACGCCTATGCATAGCATACAAAGCTGATATTTTGTATGAACAAAAGTTAAATCGAGCTGAATAAATGTGGTGAATTCCTTACTGTCGACTGTCTAATGAAATGTCCTACTCTTAGCGGCAAGGCGTGGATATAAGTAATACGAGAATATGTGGATGTCTCTCTGAGGCGAATATATGAGGCTATACTTTCAAATGAGGATTAATATTAGGGCTAAAACAAAACAACAAAATGCTGAACATCATTATTATTCATTCATAAAGACACAATATTGTAAACCATCTATGTTTTGCTGATCATTATTTAAAGCGGCGGTCTCTAGACCGCGACCGGTGGCGTTGTCGGTCCCGAGAGCGCGACTTCTCGCGGTGGCGGTCGCGTCGGTCACGATCCCGACGGTCTCGGTCACGGTCACCTCGGTCACCTCGATCAGCTCGGTCCCCACGGTCCCCTCGGTCACCTCGCTCAGCTCGGTCCCCTCGGTCACCCCTGTCAACTCTGTCAACTCTGTCACCTCGGTCGCCGCGGTCCCGCTCTCTATCACGGTCACGATCTCTGACTTCCCGGTCGTCACGTCTCGTTTTGTCTTTTAAGTACCTGAAATATAAAGTTTACAAATTTAATTATGATTTTTAATTATTATCTAATGATCAACCACAGTAAAATTAGGAAAGCTACTAAGATGTGGTGTTGAAGAAGAGAATTGGAACAAAGTAGTAAAATTGTGGTACTCAAGAGCGGGAAAGCGAAAAAAGGGGAAACCATTTAGATGATGTGGTTAAAACAGCTGGAAAAACCTGGACTAGATTGGCGCGGGAGAGAGGATAGGAAAGTGTTGGAGGAGGCCCTTGCCAAAGGGCACATAGAATAATAACAAACCTATAAATTAAAATATAAATATCAAGATATGTATTATACCGTAAAACGGGGTGAAAAGAAACTTAAGGGTGAATAGAAACAAAATTTTGAGGAGGATTTTCACGCTAGTTTAATATTGTTTGATATTATCAAGGTGTCGAAACTATTTATCTCAATTATTTAAAAGCAACTAAGTACTTTACTACTAGGTACTTTCTAAGTTGTTCTTAGACATCATTGACATCGGTGAAGGAAAACATCGTGAGGAAACCTGGACTTATAGATAATATAAGTTTGAAATCGCCAATCCGCCTTGAGCAAGCGTGGTGATTAATGCTCGAGCCTTCTCTGTATGAGAAGAGGCCTTTGCCCTGCAGTGGGACAGTAACAGGCTGGTACTATTTTTATTATTATTTAAAAGCATTACAGTCCTCGTTTATAACAAACAAGTTTTAACTTACGTGAATATCTTCCTGAAAATGTTGTTTCGATTCACCCCATTTTACCCGGTACTTATTTCGGAAAAAAGGCTATAAATAAATAATGATCATCAAATCATTCCTTTTGCAGTGTACGACAATTGTAATTATCTACCTGTCAACCTCGCCGTAGTCGCGTCTGTCTCTGTCATCGTGCTCCCTTCGGTCGACTTCCATCCTGCCGGGGTTGTACGCGTTGACTCCCGCACCAGCACCGGCACCCGCGCCAGGCCCGCCGCCGCCTGCGTTACTGTTCCCACCATTGCTGCAGCCTCCCCCGTCGCGGAAGTTTGCCACCGGTTTTGTAGCTGCCGTCTGTCTATTGTGCTCTCCTAGCCTAGTATTTTCAAGAGGTTTAGTGAGATTAGATGGTACAATAAATGGTGGGCCACTGTGTTACAATATTATTGACCAACATTGTATCTTCAGTGAGGATATTGCAGCTTCATAACTACATTGTGCTGCTGAACTGGAGCGATCATTTAGTGTCACGCCGATGTGATCGGACTAAGAGAAACTTGCAGGATATTATTAAGCTGCTAAAAGAGAACGAACCTGACGACTTGTCAACACTTGACCTACACAAACTCCCAACCCAGACAGCTTAACCCTAGTAGGGTTCTTACTTCTTCTGAACGTCTACAGCAACAACTTAACTAGCAGCGATAAACGGCAACAATAACTGGTTCACTGTCGAATGCATTAAACATCAACATAATATCGGGGAGCTGGCCTCATTCTTTCGGGGATTAGTTTCGCGTCAGCAATTTTGCCACCGACGTTAATGAAGAATGGTCAGCAACTCATGAGGCATCTTGTGTGGAGTTAATATTATCTCTCTAACCTGTGTTACCTATGTAAACTTTATTGGCACTTAGTCTGGCTAGCCTGCTAAGCTCTATAGGGGGCGAATTGGGTGGTTTTTTTTTTCATAATAATATAATGTTGTACCACAAAGGAGATGGCAGGACGGACGTCTTCTGAACAATTGAAAAGGTTGCGCAAACTCGCGACAGATGGAAGTAATGGAGAGAGGCTTTTTCCCAGCAGTGGAAAATTAAATAAAACTATACAGGATCGAAATATTTAAAAATATCTAAAATTAATAGATTTTCCGAATAAGTTTACTTATTTTCAATATGCATGTAAATGGAATATACAATAAGCTAAACAAGACACCACCATCTTGTTTTAATTAGCTATTTGTGAAAATAATTTGAAGCCGCAGTAAGAGTCCTTCATTCTATTTCTACAATACTATATTAAATTATGAATGCCTGAGAGATATTTCGCAATGGCATGTTAAGCCAAGTCGGCGGCCTATGGGCGGCACAAACTGTGACACCAGATTAGTCACAAAAAATGAGAATTGACTAATAATTAAGCCTGTGTCCCATTGCAAAATCAATAAATGAAACTAATACAGACAAATGATCTGTATGAAGAACAACAAGTTACCTACTTCTGTTCAATCTGCTTTTGTATAGGCACTGGTATTCTGGGAAAGAGAGTGCTGAACCAGTCCAGTTTGATGAGCATCTGTCTCACCAGGGCGCCCATGTTCGTGGAGCCTCCACCCCCCGCGCGGGGGTCTATCTCCTCCTCGTCATCCAAGTAGTCTGCATACCAGTCAAAGAGATCTGCTGGCGGCTGTGTGTAGCGGATGTACATGAATCCTGGGGAGATAGGACATGGAATATGAGTTTTGACAGTACGCAAAGCATGATCACCGTAGAAACAGATTTTGTCTACAGAAGAATAGACAAAGTGACAAATTGTAGAAAGATTTCTTTCGTTTTGTATGACAATGACAAGAATGTAGAAAAAAAATCTGCCTATTCTTCAGTCGACACAAGTCTACTAATATCACGCATTATGTCCTCCATAATTCGGTATGTAAAGTATTTTTCAGGTATTTTTTTTTTATTTTTATTTCGTAAAACATTTAATTTTAAGTCACTAATTTTAAGCTTTTTTTTGCAAGTAACAGTTTTTTTTAAATTATATTTTAAAGTATTATTCGTGATGACGTCTTTTCGTAGACTTAAGACAAGTCTTTTAGCTTTAAGTCTTTGCCACATTTTCAGTACATACAAAAAACACTAATAGATAACTTCAAACATGACATTGTCAACTGTCAAGTTGTTGAGACTTGACAGATACGATTTTTATACTAACAACAGTTTTTTTTTAATTAGTTTTGAAAAACTAATACAGACAAGAACTTGGACTTGTGTTCAGGCTAGGCTACATTACATTTATAGGCTACATTGTGACGTCATTTAGAGGTCAAATAAATGAAAGTCCAATGGTTACAAGTATTATTGTGAAAATAAACACAATTTAGTGATATAGAGAGCTAAAAATAGAAAAATAAGGCTTATGACCCTAAAATCTCCAAATGGATTTGGAATCAGCGTAGGTTAATTTTGAGTCTGACAACCAGTTTAACCAAGGGGTATCATGTTACCCAGTTACTGGGTTGTGGAGGTCAGACAGGCAGTCGCTCCATGTAAAACACTGGTATTCAGCTGCATCCGGTTAAAACTGGAAGCCGACCCCAACATAGTTGGGAAAAGGCTAGGCAGATGATAACGAATTGGCTGAAATGTTTCTCCTATCTGCCACTTTGTTGATTTTTCTGTTGACATACTCATTAGTACAGTGATCATGCTACACCCGCTAAACTAATGTTATATTAACATGGCATGAAAGTTATACAAGGAATTAAAACAGATACAAAGTTGATGTTTAGGTAACAGTTTGTTTACCATTTTGATAAAGTAATGAGTCAGCGTATGCCTTAGAATCAATTTATGTCCTGTAAAAAGGAACCGGGGAGACATTTGTCACCTCTCATGTCATCAAAGATGGCGTTACATATGGGTTCTTAAATTTTTTAAGGTTCCGCTTAACTTTTTCTTTTATAAGATCCTTCTTCTGACAATAACAAACCCAACAAAAAAAAGAAATTGGTCCAGTTTGTGCGTGATGCCGTGACCAAGGAAACTAGGGATTCATTTTTATATAGATAGATATTAGACAAAGATGTTTTCATACAATATTTTGCTAGAAACATCTAGTAAAAATGTTGTACTCATACCTACCAAGTGCTCTGATGTAAGGGGAGTCTGAATGCTGCAGGAGGCCATTGACCTGTTTGCGAGTGAGGCGCAGAGTATACAGTTTGTACAGCAGGCAGAAGGCTGTAGACACGATGCCGCCGGCGCCTACGCCCCGCACCTAAAAACAATCAATTGCTTTGTTTCACGTCATGTAGAATGATTGCACAATGATATAAATGATGAATAAAATCAATAAGCACAAACATGCTACTTAATTAATCTTTTATGTTTTCCTGTTAAGACTATTATACAAATCAACACTAATTGTACATAATCAACAATTTAGTTAGAATTTATGGTTGTCATGCTTCCATGGTTACACAGTCCAACCAATACAATAATCAAGTATACAGAGTATGACACGGTTGAACATACTCACGCCGCCACACATGCCCGTCTGCCCGGCAGTCTTGCGGCTCCCTCTCTCCCAAGGCTCCAGATGTTTGACCTGGTAGTAGATCTCGTCAACCACTTCATGGTATGTCTTCAACTTGAATAGGTGCACTGCAGATAGTGGTAATCATGAGTTGTGGGGTAAGCAGAGTACATGGTTTTCATTTGTCTTTGGTAGTTACTGTTTCTGCTGATTTGTTTACTATATGGTAACGAAATTTTTAAGCAGTTTAATAGAATAATAAGTTTTAAATAATATAGCTGTTACATAGTATAACACGTATATGCATTTTAGACACAACAAATGTAATCTATGCACAGTTTTATTCACAATCGATGCTAGTTAGCATTAAAAAAACAGCGGGAAAAGTACGACATCCTATGCGGAGCGTTTTACAGTAATTGATGTGTCAGAAACAGTAACGCAAAAATAACGGTAACAAATGAAAGTTAAATAAAGTGGAACAAACGAAGTCCAAGCTCCTGTGCGTTGGTATGTTTGCTTACCTACCTTTGAAGTAGCTAGAGCCCTGTATATTCGCTAAGATTAATGGGTTCAGGTTCATAGTCTGTTCATTACCCCATATTGGTAATACGTTATGCTGCTTGCCCGTCTTTGCAGGCTTTTGCTGGTTAAACTCTGAAAATCAACAAACATTAGTGGCCGAATCCAAATGCTAATCACTCGAATATTGGCATGATACACACCTTCAACTTCTGACATTATGCTACTTATTACACTATACTTATCATGTAAATAATTATCTATAATGCTAATAGCACCGTTTCCATACAAGGAAAATATAGGAAGCTAAGTTTATTCACTAAAACAGATTTACTTTAGAATTTATATTTTCAGAATTTGACAAAACAAAGTTAACCACAATGGCCGCCAATGAATGAACGATAATGAAGCTTGATGAACGGTATGAAAAAGAAATAAAACGGAAATACTGAATGAAACTTACAACGAGGTCATTATATTCTTGCAAGCCTACAAAAATAAAAAAAAATCTTTAAAAAAATACTAATAATGCTAAAAACAACGGTATAAAATGGGGTATACTCAGATCACTCATAAATGTTGGGTCACTAAAATAATCTCTGCCAAAATTGGTTAATTAGTGCACATTCAAACAAGCAGAAAAACAAGAATATTGCTTATGGCTTACCTTTACAATACCTACAAGCATTTAAAACTAGAAAACCTTATAACACCTCTATTTGTTTTGTAACAACTTTGGATAATACCTGACCTAATGTTAATATTAAACATCTAAAACTCCGTACTAAATTGGTGTTAGTTTTAATACTCTGCCATTTGGGTATGCAGAAAAACTGTGGGTACGCAATACAATCATAATTATTGCGACTTCCCGACTGCACAGGCGTTCTTCGGACGTAGACGCTAAGGGAAGTACTACAGCACAGTACTTTCCAAGTCGGAAGGCGGGTCGTCTGTTAATTTAGCCCTGTTACTGCAGCGCGCCTACAAAAAATATGCATGCAATTAGTCACACACATCGATTATTTGTGTAACTGACCGGACCACCTCTTCTTATTCTTGGTGTGATTCTCCAGTGGATCGAGATCTATCCGGGAATTACTTTTTTCCCGTACGAAGTAGCGCTATTTGCTCCAGAATGCCCAACTCATACATACATAAACTCACGCCTTTTTCCCATGGGGGTAGGCAGAAACTACAGAGCGCCATATGCTACGATTCTTACATACTTCTTTTGCTTTGTTTACTTTCATACATGTTGTCATACACACACGCCGGTTGCGAGTACTACGCACCTGACTTTTTTGAAGAACCTCACGAGCTCACCAATAAGGTCTATGTATGTCCTTCTTGGGCGTTCCCACTTACCTACATCTGCCTTGTAAATACCTTTCGTTAGTCGCCTCTCATTCATTCTTCCAAACCATCTAAGCATACTCTTTTAAATTGTTGTTACCTACTACGTCTTATTTAAACCACAACGTTGCTTTATCACATCATTCCTCAATCTGTCATTCATTGTTACACCATTAGTCGCCTTTCATCCATCCTAAAGAGTATGCTTAGATGGTTTGGTCACGATGGATGGATGCCCACCTCATGTAGTCCAAAATCATGCACCCCAAAGATAGGCCCGTTATCACATACAAAGCACAGTTGGTACAAAACCCACCGGAAGGGGTGGAGCCCTGTGCCCGCTCGCCACGATCCCCGGCGGCGGGTTGTCGTGAGATCCTTACAGATCAGTAAGACCGGCAGATCGCCACTATCCGGAATTTCCACACAATAGGGTAGAGTAGGGGTTGGGGATAGGATCAACCTTGTTTTTTTTTCTGATATGTACCTTAGTACCTACCGTAAAATATTACATTATTACTATTTTTTTGAGCTTTTATTCAATAAAACTTTAAAAACTTCTTCAGTTGTTGATTGTGTAAGTAACATTAATGGACTACTTCACAAAATTTTAGTTTTTGTCCCTCATCTACATTACAAGAAAATATTCGACACGTATTTTTTATTTTTTCACGTAATCAAAAAATAACGTTACGGCGATACATCGAGTTGCTAGCTAATGACGTTACAGCCCCCACTCCTCAACTTCAATGCGCTTAATCTAAGCAGTTTTCCATCAATTTAAAACAAGAAAAATATGTTTCGAATATTTTTTTTGTTATCTGGATGAGGGACTAAAAACTAAAATATTGTCAAATAGCACATTGCATTATTTTGTTGATAAATGGTAAAAAATCAAATGCAAGTCATTGTAAACAATTTGTAAAGATGAACAGATAAACAAAAACACCTCATTTCTCTCTTAAATTAATTTACTTATATTTAACAAAGCACAGTAAAAATTAACATTATAAATTTATATTGTCAGACTCCATTATCAGCTCCTATTGGTAGTACAGTTCCAGATTCATCCCGTCGTGAATTTCATCTGTGTGTGGAGGTTAAGGAAATACTGTTTTATTTCGACAGACTCGGACAGACAAAATAGCTACATAACTTCATAAATGCTACCTATAGCTTATTTTGGAAATAAATTGGTAAAATGGTTATAAGTATTTGTTCACAAGGTCTTAAATTCCCCTATGATGAGACAGAAAATATATTATGCCCCTTGAAATGACCACTAGTGCTTAAGGCAAAACATGCAGATAGTCCACTTGTCTCCGTGCTCCTTCACTTTGCCTTACACACCGGTACACACACAAACGCACACGCACACACTCCCACTCACACCCTTCCACTCAATCATGTCACCATTTTTACTGATGCTGTTTTTTTTTTTGTTAATTAATTAGAATAAATAATTCTAATTAATTAACAAATATTTTCTTTTTACCGTAAAAAGTATTGTTCTAAAAAATTTAACTTCTATTTCTAAATAATTTTACTAGTCTAATCAAATACAATTTTTAACTGGTGTCTTGCTGTGCTGTGTCACACTGAACTTTTCAAATTCTTATTACTTTAACTGTTGAAATTGGGCCACCAAAATACAGGCTGTGCCTAGTTTGTGTTTGTTGTGTGGAAAAGTTGTGGAATATTTATTTATTTATTTAGTTTGGGGCTCACGGCTACTTCTAGTTCTGCCCTACCTTAATGTTTTCTTTTGTCTCTACTATGTTTGTATGCTATCAAACTTCTGTGTGTCATTATATACATTATTATTATAATTTAAATGTATTTTCTATCTTTCTTCTTTCATACAAATGTTTAAATCTAAAATAATAAAATCATGCTAATTACCATCTCCTGATCAGCCGAAACAGATACGCAAGTTTTACACTAGATCACACGAGATACCTATATTGAGTTGAGATAAATCTGGAAGTACAAGATCATTATAAAAGGATACAGTCTGATAATTTGATGTGGTCCTTGAAAACTGTGTACCATTTTTTCAGGACAATCTTGTCGTATCTCGTGCCGGTTTGTGCTGCTATTAACTTTTTGAGGTCTCCAACTGTGTCGTCAGGGTTGCATTTCACTCTCACTTTCTTCCCAAGACGGTCATTACAAGTAACTTCCAGCATCTTCTGAAAAAGAGGTTATCCCACAAAAAGATTTTTATCCTCATAGTTACCTACTTATGTTTTAGATAGAGTACCCAATAAAGTGGAAGTGCACTTACAGTTTAATTTTTAATTAAAGCTATTTACAAATAAGTAATTTACAATAAAATGTCACAATGTTTAGAAATCTGAAATCACCTCAATCAATCTCCGAACTTTCAACTCAACTCACTCACATCACAGATTTAGTATTTTCGTTCATTCAATGACACATAATATTTCGTTTAGTAACTGCCACAAACCCTTTTTTTAACTAACTCAGTAAAGCCTTTGTTTTAGTATTAACTAGCTGTGTATATGTAGTTTTGAATAGTTTGGTTTAAATTGGACGTACATTACAAAAGTAATGGATTTATTTTTTTGACAATAAAATAGCAAACATTTATCTCTTCTCTGTACGAAGATACAACACGTTCGTATCAGTTTGACGTTTGATGTTTATCGCACAGCAAGCGAGCTTCTCAAACCAAAACATCCGGGTCGTTGTTTATTCCTTAAATCGAAAACTTCATGTATTAACAGCAACTACTCCAAAACAATAGTTTAATTAAATTGTTAATTAGTTTATCTCTTGCTGTTTTGTTTGCTTTCAGTTTATAATAGTTATTTAGTCAAAAGTTAATTAGTTGGACAGGAAGTGTATTCCAACTGTCCACACGTCATTCGACGGCGAAGGACTGACGTGACGGTTCCGACGAGCAGTGAAATTTCATTATTTTGTGAATGTGCTTGTGAAACGGCTTTGAAAAATGCAAATTCCAACCGAATATGTGTCTACTGCCGAGGATGTTGCAGATCAGGTACGTGTCATATTGATACTTTTCATGTGAAAGCTATTATAATAGTTTGAAATAGGTAAATTGAAAACGTACTTTGGATTGGATTGTCACGTCACCGAACTTATTTTCTTGTTGGCGCTTCTTGAATGAGTCGAAATACATATGTAAGATAATATAACTAGTTTAGCGATAAAGCTGCGTGGCTGCCAAGTTAAGAAAAAATACCGTATCCATAAGCGTCAGTAATGTATTAAGACAAAACTGCAACAAGATTGTATGTTTGTAGTTGTAGATCTCTCATCCTTTAACCTATTTATCTTTTGATTTCATCAGTTAAATTCTTGCTGTTACAGAACAGGGAATAGGTATTCTAATTCATAATGTGAGCCATTTTAGTTTAGAGCCTTTAAGTAGAAATTTTCAGAAAGAAATAAGGTAATAAAAAATTGCCCTACATCTGTATGTAAACAGCACTATGTCAATAAAATCGTAATTAATTTATTTACTAAACTATTTCTCCCATATTAATTAACTCAGAGTAAAGTTACAACCAGTGTACTCTTCAAATTTAGCATAAATTTAATTGGGTTTCAGTTTAAGATTCTTTTAGTCCATATTTGTTAATAAGAAATGAGAAAGAGAGTGGGAGGGGTAATATGTATATACTTAATATATTTGTTAAAAGTTAATTCATTCATTTTTTTTTATAAAATGTAATAAAATTTCCAACAAGTCTTTTATTCTTGACTGTACAGATTACAAATCTGTTACATTATACTTTTATGTTATGGGGCATTAACATTCTGTATAACATAATTGTTAAACATACTTTATCTTTTTAAACAGCCCGTAACTGTATTATTTTTTAACAGAAACATTTCAATGAAATATGTTTTTTCAGCTGGCATAGAAACTAGGCATGTTACATTCCATTATCTTATTAGTGTTTATCTTTTCTGAATGGGTATTTACACTTACATTTGCAATAGAAAAAAACAAAACATATGTTGTGTCTATATTCCCTTAAGAGTTAGGTAAAGCTGTCTCATGTACACCCACATTTTACCAGCCATATTTAACCTATAAGTCTCATCCTAGATTATTAGGCCAAAATCCAAACACCAGCTTACATACCTTACTAAGAAATTCCAGTTGGAAAACCCAATGTAAAACTTTGCTTGACCCGGAAATCAAACCTACCTTACACTTATCAATAGCTTTTCCAATTACTAGATCAACAAGACAGTAAAAAAAAACATAGGGCCTGTCATTAAGTATAATTAACATGAATGGATGGAAAGTGGTTTCCCATTATGTATTTCATTACTTAATGTTAAATATTGCATTACCAAGGCCTACAGCACAGACTACAATTTAACTTTTACTTTTAGCAACTTTCACTTTGTCCCATGTGTTTCATCATTTAGTCTATCTTTTTTGCTCATAAAATGTATGATATTCTGTTTTATATTACTTAAATCAGTAATAGTTACAAAAAAAATATTTTTAAACAGATTTTTCCTCAATAAGGATGTGTGGGCCATCATTCTTTTTAAAAACAGTCTAACAAAAAATGTGGACTGAGTCTATTCTTAGGCATTACAAACTCTTTCAACCACACCTAAACTAAATTTAAGCAAGAATAATATCTTTAATATCTGTGGTGGCCTGTTATTAGCAATTTGATTATTTAATTGTTGATACCTAATAATAAGTAATTAGTCTGTAAGCATTCTTAAAAGTAATAAAATAAAGTGAATGTGTTCCAGCCCTATTAAAACAATAGTGTTGGATCTTAGCAATAAAGTGTTACCTTAATTTTGCTCCTTTTTGGCTATGGAGAATCACACCAACACACACAGTCACTCACTATTACAGTTTAAGCATGCATGTTTAAACCTTTAAGAAAAAGGAACAAAAAGAAAATAGCTATAAATAGTACCTACCTATGTAAGAATCATAGCTGATGTTGCTTTGTAGTTTCTGCCTACCCCCATGGGGAAAAAGGCGTGAGTGTATGATGTATGTATGTAAGTAACTAAGCTTATACATCACAAGTCATAAGTATGCAGTTTATATTTTTTATTTTTAAAGTTGGTTTACTTTTTATCAAGCCATCCACGCTGATTACATGAAATTCTAATCCAGGTATTTTTTGGGATATCCCCATCAGTTCATGGTGATCAATGATATTCCTGATGCAATCAGTTGGTTAATTTTATCCGTGGAAAGATAATTGAATTATAAAAATTATGTAAAGCTAATGTGCTGTATCTTATCCAACTTATCATTAGTTATCAGAATAATTTCCATCTGAGATGGTGTAATGTAAGAACTAAAAGTATTGATAAGCAAAGTATATCTGTTTATGTTTTCAAAATCAAGTAAAGGGATGTAGATGTAGACATATATTATTGTGAATGTTCACTTAAGTCTTCAGTAACTAGGTATACAAATAAAGTTAGAAGTTGAGTGAGAAATCATTTTATTCTTCTATAATTTTATTATGGTAAAGTAAAGTTGCCATATTTTACTGTAACTCAAAAAGGGTGTTAATTCTTTTAGCCAAGGGGTATATTAATAAGTGTTACCTAATCACTGGGTTGTTTATTTATTTATTTATTTAATACTTCAAGCACACTAATGTACAGAGGCGGCATTTTCTACCAGTCAACCTTTAGGTGATGCAGAGAAAAACAGTTGTAGGTGCAATTAAAAATGAAAAAATAAAAGGAATCAAAGAATACTAATACATATTGTTGTAGTAGTTGTTGTAGTTGTTAAGGTCAGACAGGCAGTTGCTCCATTTATAACACTGGTATTCATTTGCATCTGCTTAAGCTGGAAGCCAAATCCAACATAGTCGGGAATAGGCTAGGCAGTTGTTGATAAGGTGTTGATTTCGTACTGAATGATTTAGAGCATATTAACCTCCTCCTTTATAGAAGTCGGTTAAGAAAACAAGTCTTCACTTACAGAAAAACAAAGAAAAAGCAAATAGGTACCTATGTAACAATACAACATAATTTTTTTGATTAATTGAAATCCTACTAATATTATAAACGCAAAAGTTTGTGAGTGTGGATAGATGGATGGATGTTTGTTACTCTTTCACCTAAAAACTAATGAATGGATTTTAATAAAATTTGGTATCGAGCTAGCGGACACCCTGGATTAACACATAGGCTACTTTTTATCCCTGTATTCCCACGGGAACGGGACAAACGCGGGTGACATCGCGTGACATCTGCTAGTAAAAAAATAATTCAGTCACTGACTTTTAATTTTCAATTTTGGCAACCAAGTCAACCACCTATTCTTTTATTAACAAACCAGATATAATACTTTCGGATAGTTCATTGGAAAATGTTTACTATTTACATTTCAGTTTATATAGTGGATATTTCAAGCCTTTTTTATGAGTTTGGTCTAATTTCGAAGAATCGAGTGCAATGACTTGCCTTGTTAATAATATTTAACTATCAGCTGGCCATCTTGTAATAAATAATTAGAATTTTATAATCATATTTTATGGATAATTTGTTTGCCCAAGTGGCTGATCATGGAATGACCACTATCAAGTAATTAATTATGTAAAGAACATCTATACTCAACCCATGTATCACAAATAAATTATTTGATTTGATTTGTTAATAGTTATTAGATTATTCTACAGTTTGGTGTATATGTATAAGAGCAGTGGTGGCGTAGTGGTAACGGCCGCTACTGAAGAGTTGTATGTTGTAGCTTCGAACCTAGACAGGGGCTTTAACTTTGTGTTAATTATTTCATTACCACTGTTTTCCAAAGGGTTATTATAAGGAACACATTATGAGAAATCGGCATGTCCTAGAACCAAATATTCGAAGCCATGTGACATTTACCAACCCGCGTGGTAGATAACAGCCCACTCCTTCTCACAGAGAGAATTTTTAAATAATAATAAAAAATATTCCACAACTTTTCACACAATGTCTCAAATATTGTCCCAAGCTAAGCTTGAGAGCTATGTTATGGGTACTAAACAGCTGATAAACATACTTATTTATTTCTAAATACATACATATTATAGATAAATTACACCCAGACACAGAACAAATTATCGTGCACAACACACAAACATTTGTCCTGGGTGGGAATCGAACCTACGACCTCCGGCATAGCAGTCAGGGTCTCTAACTACTAGACCAACAGGCCAGTCAAATTTAAGGCCTGTGTCCCAGCACGCATAGCAAGACCACCGTAGAAATGGATTTTGTGTACAGACGAATCGACAAAGAGAGCAGATTGTAGCAACATTTATTTTGTTTTGGGCACGATCATGCCAAGAGTATAGAGAAGAAATGTGTAGATTATTCAGACGACAATAGTCTGTAATATCGAGAGAAATGTTTCTTATAATATAAGAAACATTTCAGATTTGCAGCAATGTTTCTTATAATATAAGAAACATTTCTGCCGATTAAAGAAGAACTGTAGCTTTATCTGTAGCTTGGTCGATTCTTCCGTAGAATTTGTTCCTACCCGTCCGACGGTGATCATGCGACGTGTGATGCAGCTGTGGGCTGAATATACTATTTGTATACCTATATGGATATTAGATGAACATTTGGTGTTTGATGATTCAGAATTGTTGAAATACTTTTCCTTAAAGAATTGAACAAATGGCGGAGGTGACGTACCGGCAAAGTTCCACGCAGTTAGATCACAATAATTACTTTATCTACGTGTTTAATAGTAATGACGACAGCATTATGTTAGAAACTAGTTTTTAGTCATGATAGAAAGGAGAAAGTGTGTTGAGCAGCTTTGTTACTTCATCGGTCATGTAAACGCTGTTGCTTTAGAAGGCTTAACTAAAGCTTCAATTTATTCATAGTCTCTTATAAAAAAATATTGGTTTATTTTCCTGAACCTTTATTTCGGCAAGAAATTTCTGATTCGGTAGTTAATTTACGGCACGGTTGTCGGAGTGAGTGAGCGATTGGCTGCTGTGCTTCGTGTCACGGGTTCGATTTCCGCACGTTATAAATATTTGTATGACCTGGTTGAGGGTCTGGTTGTGTGTGTGCACATACAGGTAGTGTCTACGTTTAGAAAAAAAAAGATATTCACTAGTTCCCGCTACCTCTCTCCATTTCATTCACTCTGAGCTGTATCCGTATCGGTCTTCGCGGATCTGGACACAAACGATCTGAATTCGTATCCACAGAAATGCATATTGAGCGATCCGACACATCGCTAGTTAATACATTAAGTTGCCAACATGCACATTTATTTTCTTTCCGCTGCATTGAATATAATAACACCAAAATGACTGCCATCCTGTCACGATTCGCTCGTTCGAATAGGCGTTTATTATGCCATTTATTCGAATTAGTAACGAGTGGAGCTATAAAATTGTTAAACCAGTAATCGCGTGCTGGTGACGAATTCTTGCACTCATTTAGAATTAAAACTCAAGCAATGCGCTAACGCGTGCCTCAATCTTACGAACATACGAATTAGCTAAGTAGTAACTGAAGACGAAGCATGTATTTGTCTTCTCTGAAAAACTATGATTGGAAGATAATAAGTAGAGTTTGTAATTGTGGAAATGTTTGGGTGTTCTAGATACTATCACGCGTATAAAAACCTTGTATTTCAACTTTCGATGAAAATTATTACCTACAGACACCAGCACATTAAGCTATTCCAAAACTGCCAAATTTTTCCAAATGAACACGAACATTACTCTATCATACTAATATTATGTATGAAGGCGAAAGTTTGTGAGTCTGTATGTTTGTTACTTGTGCACGTCTAAACGGCTGGTGCGATTTTAATAAAATTTGGTATGAAGTTAGCTGATACCCTAAATTAACTCATAGACTACTTTTTATCCTTGTATTCCTACGGGAACGGAGCCTACTCGAGTGATACCGCGTGACGTCTGCTGGTTTGGTATAAAGTTGTAAAACTATTAAAGGATTTTGACACATTGTGGTAGCTTGAGGTGCTGGCCTCTGTACATAGATATACCATTTCCTGGAATAACACTTTTTATCCCCTTTTGAAAAACCCTACCCCCTACCCTACCCTTTTGGTAAACTATGTCTCTCTCAAACGGTGAAGGAGCACCGTGAGTAAACCAGCATGTTCTAGAAATAAAAAATCAAAACATATGACAGTCTACCAACCCACACTAGCCGTTGGATTACGGCCTTCCTTCGGCCATCCTTTCCAAAAAGGAGGCCAGCATCCCAGCAGTACATAACAGGCTTATCATCACTCTTAACATCAACTTTGTATATTAATTTCTACACGTGAATATGAAGTTTATTTTTATCTGACGTGAGACATAAATTTACGAGTGTAATCAAGAATCAAAGTCAAGGGCAAATCATTTATTTCAATCAGAAACGTCAAACTTACTTCCAAGTTAATTAAATAATTATTCCAGTTGCCCCTTCCAAAAGGTAGTTTCGTATGCAGAGGAATAGGCAAGAAACTCTATTCAGATCCACACAGATCTTGTATCTAGTTAAGATTTTATTTACCCAAAACGGATGAGACAACATTGCCATTGTCATATCATCTTGGCTCTATGCCCTTAAAACTATTGCGACGAATATGAACATCCCTCTATTACCTATACTCGACACGACAATGTCACAAATGAATGAGGACATAGCATACGCCATTATGTTATGCCAATCACCTGTAGATACGACTGCATATTGTAATGGGAGGTGCTCATATTCAGCAGAGATGTAGACTTTTTCTTCCACACTTTTCCGCATATTGATTCTTTGGATCCGTCAAAATCCCTTAAAATAATCGCGGCTTCTAACTAGACTTATGTAAATTACCTAACATATTTTTACGCGTACGCATCTCATAGAAAATTGGTGTTTTCATACGGACAATAGCTGAATCGAGGTGAACAAATGTGGTTACTGTTCATCACTGTTAACAATTTGACATTGAAAACGCCTTTATTTTATAGCAGCAAGGACTACGGAGACTACGGATATACTCTTAAGACTAGTGATGTCAAGCGTTACCGCTAAGCATGAAATCTTGGGATCGTTCCCAGGCTGTGTTGTAGGTTTATTCCGTCTAGAATTTTATTGCTCAGTAGCTGCCCGGAGTCTACTTATATTCCCGGTTGGTGGCAAAAGGCTGGCTCCGTTACCCAGAATGTAAAAAATGAGGTTATACTATAGGTAACGCCCTGCCTAACCCTTCGAGAAAAACAGGCGACACCGGATTTTATGGCATGCAGTAAGAGGTATTTAAACTGTCATAGTGCAAGTTATCATTGATTAGAAAAAATGTACGACTGATCGGCCGGCTCACTCTAGATGGACAGCACTAGCGAATCTTACTGGTAGAGATTGTACAGCTAGCTAGGGCACCATAGGACTACCATATTATGGTATATATCAGGACTTATCCCGAGATCTCAGAATATTTAAGCACGTATCACGATTGCGGTCGGATTTTGAAAATATTGGGATTTTACGATTCTTCAATAATATACAGTAGATTTTTAATATTTGCTTAATAAGAAAGTTACAATCAACATCACCATCAACTGATTGTTCCATAGAGTTGTGAATTACGTTTGCGACAAAATCTCAGGACTTTTCTATGGAAATCAGTTTATTTCTCACAAAGACATTCAATACCTATAGACCGGACATCACGAACAAAATTTTCGTCCGAAAAAGTGTGTCCTGCTGGATACAAGTCTATGAGTTTTTTGTAGTACGCTCCGCTGCCGCTCCAATATTCATATATATTATTCTAGATGGCGTTACTGAGACATGGGATCAAAGTTTTTCTATGACATTTCCTTGGCATGCCCGCTCTATAGTATTTTAAATCTCTTTGATTTCTCAGGATTTTTCAATTTTACCTAATTTTACTAGTGCCCATACTAAACAACATGTAATGACCCCTTTGTTTCTCCTCCAGGTGATCCGCAAAGGCAAGAATGTGCTGCCCACGGTGGCACGGCTCTGCCTCATTTCCACATTCCTCGAGGACGGACTGCGCATGTGGTTCCAATGGTCCGAACAGCGCGACTACATGGACATGTCATGGGGCTGCGGGAAGTTCCTCGCTACAATGTTTGTGGTGAGTAGAAGACAAGGGCCTACCTTTGTTTTAAACCAATCAATTTTCGACTAAAGTTACCAATAAAGTCTAACAGTCAGAGTTACTAAATTGTGGAGGTCAGACCGGTGGCGTTGAACTTCCACAATTCCGATCAAATAGGCATCTCATTTCAACAATCCAGTGACATTGAAGCGACTTGTAAAGAAACGTTAGACTAAATCATAAGTCATATATTCAAATTAGACTGAGGTTCGGCACTTTTTGAATGGCAAAATTACATGAGATAGCCCACCCTTCGCTGGAAACCCTACATAGCTGAAGAAAAGCAAGACAGATGATGAAACCTTAGCTAATAAGGCAGAATAAACTAGATATTTATGTATTAATCTTGAAATATTGATCTATACATATAAACATTTTGGGTGGCTTCGCAAATAGCCTCACTTTACGCAACTTTTAGCGATGTTTTTGGCGATATCATGTCAGAATAAATCCTCGATGAAGCCCTGTGTGTGTCAGACAAATTTGTGTTAATTATTCCTCTGTAATAAGCGGATTATTTTCCAATGTCACGTTCATTCCTAATGCCTTATTTGACTTGAACATAATTTGCTGTCAAATGCATTTCGAAAAACACGTGTTTATGTCTAGGGTTTTACGTTTGTTATCGGTCTCAGCTGCCATTTGTAAATCTTTGACGAGTAGTCATGAAAATCTACCAGGGGCTCGAGTCTGCTATTGCAATCGTGTCTCAATGACCGGTCATTGATCTAATATTTGACAACTTTGACAGTTTTTGTATGGGAAATGTGTCATAAGTTTGACGTTATACGTCAAAAATCGATCATTGACCGGTCATTGAGACACGATTGCAATAGCAGACTCGACCCCCGGTATCGTGTCATGTTACCCTGTTACTGGGATTAGCAGTCGCTCCTTGCAACACTGGTTTCCAGTTGTATCTAACCCAACTTAGTTGGAAAATAGGTTAAACCAATGATTGCTAATCAGTTCAAATATTTACTGCCAAACCGCAAGTAGTCTATCTCTCCAGATATTTTGAAATGTTACTTCAACTGTTTGTTAGGTATTACAAGTTCATTCGCTCAACTCTATAGTGTTGATTGCTTTTGTAACTCAATTGAGATTCAACACAGGAACTAATATTTCTGTTCATAGCTACAGTTTGTATACACAAAGGAATCTTCTGTTATTTATTAAAGATGGAAATTATTTACTATTACTACTAGATTCTTTGATCACCTAAATTTTAATTGAAAATGACATTTTCTAGTTTCCAACTGTGTTATTTTATTAGAATTCTCAAATAACATGACCCTAGTTGTTGAGTAAATCTTCACAGAAGGTTAATCTCGACTATTCTCGACTAAAGGTAGGTAGGTAATCACGACCTCTTTTTTAGGAAACTTGAAGTAAAGTTACTGCCAGTATGAACTCCGGATTTACCATAGATTATCCGAGGATTAAGTTTGCTCTAACTTCACATCACGTTACTAAATAAGGGAGTGAAATATGAAATATATCTAGAATGTATCTTTTAATACATTGAAGATTGATGAATATCTTCAGAGATGAAGACCTGGCACTCAATAGAAGTACCTATTATAGGTTCTGTCGGAAATAAATAAATTATTATGAATGAGAATGCCACACTAATGTTGAGTTCCAAAGTCTCCTACTTAATACTGGGAAACGGACGGAACGGCGGGATAAACTACGGAACTGTCCCGGCGGGAAAAAACTAGTCGATTAAAATTTTTGATTTAAAAGATACCTAAATAAAATCATAAAATTCTTTATAATTACAGCATGCGGTAGTAAGTAGAACAATACTTTACAATAGCACAATGTTTAGTTGGCACCGCACCCTGCTCCCTGCACTGTTTTCATCGCGTGTGTTTATTTATAGCACTTATAAATAATCTATAAGTAATGATATTTAATTTCTATAATTGGGTTTTGCATACACTTTTACACGTCAAACAAGCAAAATGCTTTTCGGGGTTGTACGTATTTAATAGGTACTCTAAAAAGAGACACCGAAACAAAATTCTGAGGTCAGTCCCTATTATAAAGAGGAAAGATTTATACTAATGAATAAACTGAAAAACTCCTAGACCGATTTGAAAAATTCTTTCACCGTTGGAAAGCTACACTATAAAAAAATAAAATAAAAATAAAAATTCTCATTTTCAGGCGTCGACGGCCCATAGCGTGTTAGTATTCAGTACAAAAATAACTTAATAACTATGTTAGTAGTAACATCTAGACACACAAGAACACAAATACACAATAAAATAAACAGCTCCCAACTCGCGGAAGATTCATCAAGACCCATGTCTGACATGCAGCTAGATAAACCTATCCATCGTAGGCCCTTCCAATCTTTCTGAAAATACCTTCAGAACGCTATTACTGCTTCCCCTCACTCTGCGTATCACTGATGCCACTATCCAAGTATCCACTAGCCTCGGGTGACAACGGCTACTTTTTTCCCCTATTGGGGATACAAACTACGAGAGTGAAGCGGCGCGACGTCCGCTATTTGCTATATGAATAAGGTAATTGATTAACGACATTCTATTAATAATCAATTTACTTATTTACTCAATTATTTCTTAATCAGACCCATTGAGACAGCCTATTGTGCGACTGTTGTGCTCAATTACTTGACAGAAAGCAATTTATTAACATTATTCTACTAAATATTTATCAAGCCTCTTTATATGGGAGTATTGTCATAAGATTAGTTACTGGCTATTACTGCTCTTCCCTATAGATAATTGACAACCAACCTGTGGACGACCACTAGGCCCCAAGATACTTATAGTTCCATGAAAGGAACATTTCCTATTAGGACTATTGTTTTCTATTACAATGTTAGTTCTAATAGCGCATATTGTTACATTTGAGGTTAGCGAAAATGTTAAGACCAAATTCCCAAACTTTTGAGGTACTTAACAGCTAATTAGTCTGTGGAGGAAATGGAACACTTGTCAAATAACAAAAAATTAAAAGAACAACAAATATTTTTATTACAAAGTAGGACTTCGCTCGCGATTTCGTCCGCATGAATTTCGTACTTTTCTATTAAAATTTTAACATCTCGTCCGCCCTTGTATTTTAAAAATAATAAATAAATAAATGATAGCCTATGTTACTCGATGGTAATAATGATAATGTAGCTTTCTAATGATAAAAGAATTTATAAAATCAGTTAAGTTTTTTTTCTTGTAATGCCTTACAAACAAAAAATCTATTATTTCCTCTTTATTACCTATATCAGTAGGTACAGATGATTGCATTAAATAAAGTATTTTATTTGTCCCTGGACCCAAGCAAAATAAATCAAAGTAGTCCTTGGTGTAAAACAGGTTAGTGACTACTGGATCTATCTTTAGTTTATATAATTCGCAGAACAGATTCACTTAACGTGAGTTGTGACTCACCCACATTCATGTCTCGTGCAAAAAGACTGTTACTTTAACAATATCTAGTAATACCAGCCTGTAAGTCCTGTAACTGTCCCGCTGCAGGGCGAAGGCCTCTTCTCGTGCATACAGATAAGGCAAGAATTGATCACTTTACTTGCGTCCTGGACTCCTGGCTGATGACGATTTGTGACATATATTTATTTCTTTATTTGTCAGTAGGCATCTCAGGCAGATACATAAGTTCCTTACTTAACATACATAATATACAATTCATCCAAGTATCTATCCTTGAGCGAAACTTCACTCAAGCTCTAAAGGTTCATGCACACTCGTCACGTCAATGTCGAGGTGCTGATTAGTGACGTTAAAAATAAAGTTACGCAGAAGTTGTAGGACGTTGGCCACATACATGAGCCACGTCACTACTGGCGTATCTTAGTCGACGTCACGTAAACGCTGCAGGTCAAAACTTGTATGACTTTAAAAAACAAACATAGATAATACTAACATATTTAATTTACATACATAAACATGGCATGAAAAATTGCGGCATTGTACATAACAAAGACAATTTGTAACCAAGAAGTTGTTATGTATTATGACTTTATGACTGACTGACTAACCAATTGACTGGCTGACCGACTATCTATTCATCTCACGTCCCTAAAATCAAGGAACTGCTGCCTTATTCTAAACCGTTCGATTGGTTTCCGTGTCGGTAAGGAACTGTTTTCGACAATCTCATTTCCGAGCCGAAGAACTGCCAAAACGCTATTCACAGATCCGAACGGACACGTTTTTTTTTCTAAACGATTGATCATTGTATTTATGGGGAACGCTACAAAATGGTAGTAAATGATCAGCGTGGTAGAAAATTTAAAGTAGTGAATAAAATTGGTTTATTTGAATGTTTCGATCCGTTTAATTATAGAATATACAGCTAGTAATTTAATAGACAGCAAACGGTACAAAATGATTTTATTATTAATCAAACAAACTTTATTTCGAATAAACTTGCTTTGTAAACAGCCGTTTGTCAAACTGGCATTGCCAGTTTGACAGACTTTTTTACTTTTTAAACTTTTTCCGCATTGCCAGTCTGGTAATGCGGAAAAAGTTTTTATTTTAAATAAAACTATGGATTAAAATTTCTTTTATTATAACTTTGCTTTAAAAAGGCTAAATGACTGAAAGTATTTGATATCAATACACAAATCTTGCTATTTGTTTATTGTCAAACAATAACACGTACAACTATACGAATAAAGTAATTCAAAGTGTAATTAATGTAATTATGTAGTTCTACATAATTACACTTTGAATATGCTCAATACAATAATAAAACTTCATTTACTTAAAAGTGCAGTGTTTTCAAGGTTTACAGTGTTTATATTTCTCTGAAATAACCTGGATTTATGAAAAATAAATCGTTTAAATTTTGTTCGGTATGGCTTCCGATAGCAAACAGCTGTCGGAAAGATTTGAGTCTTCTTATCGAATTTGAACTGTCAAAAAAAATCGGTTTCGGATTTGTGAATTGTGTTTAGATGACATCTTCGACATCTTAGACGTTCGATTCGGTACGGAATCTAGTCGAATGGTTGTGAATAAGCCAGCAGATCGGCGAATTACGTTGACGTCACTGATGTGTGTATGAACCTTTAGTTACTGCATTCCGTGCTATAGTGCCCGCGGAAGCGACAGATTATTAACTGTGTCACTATGCCAAATCTAAAAAAAATCTAAGATGTTGCATGCATAATTATGATGTATCGACGCTGCTGCGGTCTAGCAGTGACGACATTCACTATTATCGCCTTCATTTAAAATTATCCAAACACAATAGTTTTTTTTTCTATTGTGCCATTTATTATTTTTAGAATATTGTAGCATAAATAGTAACAACTACACTGCTGTCATTCCATTTGTGTCCGTTTTTGGAATCTGGGCCTAACGCACATTGATAATTTCACGCCGTTTTGGCACACCACTTTCGTTTCTACTACTTTCGTGCGTAGCTTTTTAATTGGTGTGTCGTTCTCTATGCACTGAACCATTTTCAAAATATAAGCATTCTTATTTCGAACGCTGTTTTGCCACCCTGCTTTTAAAAACTCACTGTCAAATAAGTGACAGAGACAATATACTAGTCTATGAAACTGAACTTGAACTTAGTTTAAGGGCTTATTACACTATTTAATTTGTAGGATCCTAGTTAGGAAGCAACCAAGCGGTCGGTACTATAAATCGGATCCATTCTGTCCTAACTGCGATTACATCTTCCGATTTCCTAGTTAAGATGCTACAAATTGAATCAAAATCAAAATCAAAAGTCATTTATTCAAATTAGGCTGAGGATCAGCACTTTTTGAACGTCGAAATTACAGAAGACAGTCCCCCAAAAAGCCCACCCTTCGCCACTTCCTAGTGTTTTTGCTGGGAAGAAGAAGTGGCGGAACAAACTCCCCAGCAACACATCTGTCTGATAAGTTAGAAGAACTTGAAATTACACAGTACGATTAGTTATAATTACAAAATAATTAAAATTAGTTATTCACTACATGTTAGCTAGCACACTCAACATACAGAATACCAGTAATATATATAGCTACCGACAATAAAACTAACTTAACTCAAGCAAAAGCAACTGACTAATAAGAATCCTCCAGGTAAAAAGGGTGTGCCAGCTTGCATGTGCAGAGTTGGATTAAATGAATAGTGTAATAAGCCCTTAAGTCGCTGCTACAACTTCAAAAAAAATTCTATGTTAATTGCAAAATGTTCACACAGCTGGATTCTTATTGACTTACTATAAGAGGTTCGGAAGAGCTCCAGCGAACCAAATAAACCCGTGGTAGAGATGTAAAGTATAACACCAAACATTCAACCAAAATCGATAAGAAATCTGATAAGTTTTTTTTTCGGCTGCCCTCGTGCAAACAGTGACTCTTCGTCACTGCTAAGTATCAACTTAATTCACATTTGTATCAAGTTGATATTGTTGTAGATGCTGTTATTAGTGACAATATCGTCAATTTACCACAAGGATTTGAATAGCCTTTGTCCCCCTTTATTTATTAACTAAACTTTAAATACATTACTACGTTTGGTGTTGCCATAACTCTTTTACGCAGTTATTATGACCCAAATAAAGGAGCGTAAAATCCCCACAGATGTCGAGTAATTAATTAAGAAAAGCTTTTATTAAGTTACAAATACATTACTTAAAAAAAATATCAGATTATTATAGCAACAGGATCCCGCTGCTTTTAAAAGGGCAATTATGGAATTTCTTGTCCATTCTTCTCCATACGAAACTACCTTTTGAAAGGGGCAACTAGAATCATTATATTTTATTAAGCTTGTAAGTTTGTCGTTCAAATGTGCCTTTTAAATGGCCTAATTGAAAATATTGAAATAAATTATTTTGATTTTGACTGTAAGTATCATAATCTGGTCAATTATAGAATGATATTCATCATCATTATTTTCCTACAAACTTGACGGCTTCACTGAATTTAGCATAATGATTGAAATGTTATGATGCATTCTTTTTGGGAGACAGCTGACAGTCTCATAAGTAGAAATGTTTGCAGAAACTATAGAAACCATTTTTTGCGAGGTTGAATAACTTTACCTAACCGTATTTTCTTCTTGTATGATTCATTTATTTTACTTTAATTATGACGGTTGAAATATAATTACAATAATTAAAACACAGTTTTTAAATATGTACACGGTGGAGGTATACAGAGGCCATCACATCATGCTACCCCAATGTGTCAAATTTCTTTAACCTTTTCGCCGCCAAGCACTTCTATAGAAGTTCGGGATTTTCGTGCCACCAGCGCCACAACTTCTATAGAAGTTGTTCATTTATTAAAATAAATTTACTGTGATTAAAAGCTTTGTTTCATTTTATTATTTAAGAAAACACTGTCTACTACCCTGTTTTTTATTTTTCTACACAAAATAAGCCCTAGTTTGTCCTAAAATCGGCAAAAACAGAAACTCCGAATTTTGTTACTTTCCTCAGAACGCCAATCACTTCATATCAAGTTGGCCAGTGATGTGGCGTGAGAGGTTGATTTCACCATTGAAATATTTATAAATACTGAAAGTTACGAATATCGAAAACAATTTGAGGTCAATAAAATATGAACTTAGTTATCTACCTCATTACAAAGGATAGTAGATGAATTTCGACCTTCAGGTAGATGCCGATACGTAATTATAAAGTTGTTACAAATTCTTGTCGATAGTTATTTTCCCATCTCTACAAAACAATTGGTCTTCTAAGCCCCTGTGCGCCACCGAGTGCCACGAACTTCTATAGAAGTTGGTCAGTGACGTCATAGGCGTGCGGCTGTCAAGGTCACTTTGGCATAGTGCAGCACAAAATCGTATTCGCGCGCACGCATCTTTCTTTCTTTCACTTGCTAACAAAATTAAATAGAAAAATGAGTGAAGAACTTAATTCGGACGAACTCCTTAAAATTTTGCAAGGTGTGGAATCGGACTCGGAGTATTTTGTGGAGAACATTGAACCAGAAGATAATTCTGAGGTATGTCTAACTGGATGATAATAATAATGTTTATTCATCAAAGAGTAGGTAGGTAGTAGTAAAACGCATATACCTGCTCCGTTCCGTCGTGCGTAAATAGAGAAACGCAATCTGTGCGCGGGGTCCCCCGCGCGCAGATGGGTAAACGCTACCGATAGGTACATGAGTTAAGAAAAGAACAGAAACAACACTTTAAAACAATGCTTTGATAAGTACACGGCTACAAGCGTGATAGAATTTAAATATATACTTACTTTCCATTTCAAAAAAACACTTTAAAAACAATTAAAAATTCTGCCACTTAGATACCTACGGTAAAAAACGTTGCCAGAAGTTATTAAAAAAACACAGGAATAAACAAAAATAGAAGAACGAAAGACCTTAGACCCCATCCCTGATCAGAATCGAATTCAACGTGCCCTCAGTGCCAATAACTTGATATGAAGTTAAAGAATGAGATCATGAAACAAATAGAGATGTACCCCATTCCTTATAGTTCTAATTGAGTTACGTATTACTTTCTTTGATACTCACAATTTATACTGTTTTTTCTTATTAAGGATATTGTGAAATAAAACAAATCTGGAAATATTTAATCAGTTTTTATTTATATTCGTAAAATCAACTTTAAATCTTAACTTTACGCGTACAAATCTTATTCATCGATATGACGATATCCCCATCACTACTGTTTACTGTATATTTAGTTATACATTTATAGCTCGGCGCTGGGCGAGGCACTTCGTTTTGTGTACGTGGGCGGCGAAAAGGTTAATGGGTTTTCAACTTTACAGTGAACAGAATAAGGTTCTTGTTCAATTGGGAAAGTTTGACAGTTTGGGGTAACTTGATATGCTGGCGTCTGTACATTCGCCGTCGCCACCACCACTATAACAGAGTTCAGCATTTTTCATTGCCAGTGAAACACTGAACTTTGGTCACAACTGAGAATTTGTGGTGACCATCAGACGAGGTACTGTTTCGTTCGACCTACTTAGTCACACACATCTCTGTGAGTGTGCAGGACGTCATCCCAGATACACACTGATGGTAGCCAACGCTGGATATTAATAATCTATCTCGGTTGCTATCTTGATCCCGATCTTTGTCTGTAACCAATCAACGACCGAATTCGCCTACCGAGTCTTAAAGATGGCCAATCAGAAGCAGCCGTCAAAAACAAAGGATCGGGATTTGGATTGAGATAGAATATTAATATCGGGCGCAATTCGAAACGAGCTACTTGACAGTTAATCGTTGAACACTTTGCCCAGTGATCGTCACAATGAACTGTCAACAGGTCTGCAGGGGCTCGAGTCTGCTATTGCAATCGTGTCTCAATGACCGGTCATTGATCGAATATTTGTCAACTTTGACAGTTTTTGTATGGGAAATGTGTCATAAGTTTGACGTTATACGTCAAAACTCGATCATTAATAATAATAATAATAATCTTTATTCTTCAGACAACGAGATCCATATTGTTAGTAAACAATAAAATAACTTATATCTAGTGTTAGTACTTAATTGAATAAAACAGAAAACACAGACCAACTAGTACTGTGAAAAGGACAAAACCATCATCACCGGATTTCATTGACCGGTCATTGAGACACGATTGCAATAGCAGATTCGACCCCCTGGGCTATTGTGTAGGTATCTCCTACACAATAGCCCTGCAGATATTATTGTCAGTGAACCGCAAGCTGCAAACCTTTAATCAAAAAATTAAACCTAATAACTGCACCCTCCATTTATATTTTTGAATCTTGTTTATTTGTTAAAACCCATCAAACCTACCTGTACAAATCCTTTGGAGATTATTGTAATTTTAATACCCGTTATCCTAATAGCCTTCCATTACCAAACATTAAAAACGGAACTGTTACCCTATGTCAATAAAATTATTTAAAATTACCAAGCGAAATTAGAGACCTTCCTATTATATTGTTCCGAAAAAAATTATACATTTGGATTGTCAATAAATGCTTTTTTATACTTACTACTAAAGCCTTAGCCTTACAAATAAAAAAATGATGTAGGTTAATAAATAAAATGTTTAGTTTTAGATTAGTCTTACATCGTACCTACATAATGTTAAGCTAAGTTTCACATAGCAGCAATGGTCAATATGAGGATCCAACATTTATACATTTATATACATACCATCTATTTGCCCATATTTTGTGAATAAATTAATTTGATTTGATTCTGGGCAATTACTTGGTTCAGCAGTCAAATATCATAATGTTGTATTTAAATGTTAATTGTATTGTTTACAGATAATAAACTTATTTGGACAGCTAGGCGGCTGTGTGATGGTATTGGGAAGGCTGAAGGTGGACATCGCGTGTGGAGTGCTGTTCTTCATTGTTGTATTACAAGTAAGCTTCTATTTCACTTACCTTCATTGGTCACCAAACTATTTAAAAAAGTACTCTACGTCAGCGGTTCTTCAATTTTGAGGATAACATAACACCATACAAACATGTAGGTACCTTTATTTTATGGAACCCCATATCAAATGATTACAAATCAGCACAGAAAGTAATATAAGATCATATTTTTTTTTTAAATTGGTAATATAATTGAAACTTCCTAACTTCCTTCCTACTTCCAACATCCTTAACTTAAAGTTTAAAAAAATAAAATAAAATTGTTTTACTGTTTTTTGAATGATTGTTTTTTAGTATTATGTCTGACAATTGTATGCGTATAGCTGAAGTAGCATCCATTCTTGACCTGTATTTGTTTTGTAAGCGTGGTATTATTTAAGAGCTAATAATAAATAATTTTGGCGGAACCCTGATGACTATTCTACGAAACCCTTAGGTTACGAAACCTAGGGATTTCACGGAACCCAGTGGTTGTGTGTGGCGCCAATTTGTTTACTAGTTTACGAATTGGCAAAAATAATAGGCTCTTAGTTTCTTACTTTCTCGAAGTTGAGGAACATTATATTAAAATCTCGTCTTCCCAGCAAAAACACGAGGCAAACGGTGAAGGGTGGGCGTTTTGTAATAGTCTATTACTAGTAGTCTTGTTGTTAACTCCTCCAACTAAATCTGGAGTGGGTTCACATCAATAGTGCAATGTGTGGGTATCAAACTCAAAACCTTTCGATCGCCAGACCGACGCCTTATTCGACGCCGATTCTCATTATCATGGACGTGTAGCCCACTATACGTAAAATATAATATTTATATACTTAGGTACGTTATATTGTAAATAGCATCGTCGCCATGTCACGGTCGCTTCACTTCAGGGTCATTATCCCATTAAGAAACAATGACCAAACATTATTTGAATTCCCATTTAAACGCAACGGTTTGGCCATTTATTTGTGTGTACGTCACATTTCCTGTTATCAAAGTTTTTATAAATAGACTAGTTGTCTAGTTTTATTTAGTTTTTATTAGTTTACGTCTTTTTCTCAGACCTATTGAAAATATACACACACAATTTCATAAGAATCGGTGAAGCCGTTTCAGAGGAGTTTTGTAAGAAACACTGTACACGAGGATTTTAAGTTTATATTAGATAGACTAACTGCCCCGGCGACTTCGTTCCGACTTTTAACAAAAAAAAAAAATAGTTTTTAAAAGTGCGTCCTATTCTCAGACCTATAGAATATACACACACAATTTCATAAGAATCGATGAAGCCGTTTCGGAGGAGTTCTACATATAACAAACACTGTGACACGAGAATTTTATAATTAGAGATATCAGATTTTTTTTCTGAAGGACATTACGCGCTTTAATTATCATGGTGATTCGGCATAATGTTTTAATATACTACCTCGTAAAGTCATGATGCGTTGGCGCTTATGTTAACCTTTGTGTCCTTGATTGGAAACCCATTAGATAAGCTTATATTGCTGTTAATGATATTTGTAATGACAACGTTAGTGCCACTGTAGTTCACATTTAGAATTAAGCCCGATAAAGTTACGATAAGTCTTATCTGGAAACGTGGCAAACTGCTGGGTAGTGATATCTTAGCCTCTAGACTTAGTTTTGAACCGATTATTAAAGAAAAATACGTCACGGTTAGCGCAATGGTTTAGAGAATGGCTGCTGCGCTCCGAGCCTGGGGGTTGGATTCCCGAGTGGAACTAATATTTGTATCAAATCAAATCAATGGTCATTTATTTAAATTAAGCCGAGGATCACCACTTTTTGAACGTCAAAATGACATAAGACAATCTCTCAGTAAGCCCAGCCCGCCTTTCACTCTTGTATGCCTAAATGTAGTTGTTCCAGGTCTAGGTGTAAATGCAGCTATGATACGAGTGAAATCTCATTCAATTTTCATCATCATTCAATAAATAAAATAAAGTCTTTTTTTTTCTACGCTAATCGAAAACACAGTACTGATATTATCAAATAAATGGAGTGGACTGGAGCCTAAACTAGGGCAGCCCTGTATTTCAAATCTCCAGGTTCTTCTCCCGCGGCGTATAATTTGGTACAATTTATTAACGAATTACCTACAACTATTTTTTTCTTTTCGTTCACACATCAGGTCATAGACGAACACGATATGCGACAACTACTTACCTGACTTTTCTGAAAAATATCACCAATTAGACCTGGTGTACATCCTTTTTGGGCGTCACCTCCCGGCAATCACATCTGCCTTATAAATACAGTTTGTGTTATAAAATTATCCCTTCTTTATTGTAAACTTTTCTTTCCAGACCTTTGCCTACAGTATATTATGGGACGTGCAGTTCTTGCTCCGTAACCTGGCGCTCATTGGAGCCCTTCTGCTGGTGATAGCGGAGGCCCGTGCTGAGGGGCGAAGCCTCTTCGCTGGCGTGCCGTCACTCGGCGAGAACAAACCCAAGACCTACCTGCAGCTTGCTGGCAGAATACTCCTGGCTTTCATGTTCATCACACTGCTGCGATTCGAATACTCTTTCTTGCAGGTTAGGACAGTTTTTTTATGATTATTCTTCTACCTGCTCTACTACGGGCAGTGTTTTAAATAATAAATAAATAAATAATAAATATTACTACTGTGCTCTAAATAACTACATCGGAAACAATGATACACACACATGAACATAGAAGTAAACCAATAAGTCAGTGTAATTCGTTTGAGTAATAAATCATTTAAAATAAAACGGAAATCAAGTTTACTTACTTACTACAAAAAAGTATTAACTACAGTTTTAAATGTAGTTTTAATTGTGCTTAGTTTGCTGTAATACATCATTCCTACTCTGACAATGCGGCCATTAAAATTTGCCGTATTGTACTTGGACCGATGAGTGAATTTTGAGACAAAAAATCAAAATAATATTTTCTGTTGTTTATTAAGTCATAAAAACAACAAATACTTATAAATAAAAACTTTTCCTTACCGAATAAACGTTATCCCATGTTTTTTTAACGTTCTTGACGTAATATTTTTACAATTTGTCAACGGCATTTTGACATTTTTGAAGACTGTGCAATGATGCGGTCAAAGCGAGACTGTTTGAAATGAGAGCACAATTTTGAATTGTGCGCTCATTTCTAACGGACGTTTTTGAGACGCTGATTGTGTATCTTGGGTTTTTATATATCAATGGTCTCTGACATTTAAAACAGTTGACGTAAAGGTCAATATTGAACTCCTACGTACTACTCACCAGATTATAATAATCAAATCAATAATTCAAGACTTAAAATCCCCTTTTATTAACACTAGGCGAACTGGCGAAGTTATCGTCGTGTCAAACTCATTGAACACTTCAGAGCAAATTATAATCAATTTATGCAAATTATTATGACGTCACTATTCACCTAGGTACTGATATTGCGGAAATTTATAAATAGTTGATCAAATAACATAAAGGTGGTATTGTATTTGCATATTCAATCGACATCACTCTCGATTTTCTCGTAACTGGTTTTTTTTTTATACTGGAATTTTCGTAAGTCAAGGCTAAAAGCCAGACGGTTTATTAAATAGATGGTAGGCTTTTTTTTAATATGTCACTTTTACGCATGCGAAAAGTTCAAGGCCATCACGTTTCGGATATTCGTAGGCTTCTTTAAATATTTATAATGCGGTAGTGCCCCAGTAGTTCTTGAGCTTCGCTTCGCAATCAAGAGATGTTGAGCTCAGATCTGGCAAGGACTATTTTTTAAACCATGTTATGTACAGAGGCCAGCTTTATAACAAACAGGCCAGGCTTACTGAATATACACACAAAACTTCATTAGAAGCTGTCTGGCCATTTCGGAGAAGTTTTTCACATTGTATAAGTTATTATATATTACTTTTAATAAGATGACAACAAATAGATCCAAAACAATAATAACTAGGTAGGTACCTACTATTACTTTTTATCAAGCGAGTCTCTAATGTGCTCTTATTTAAATATTTTGTGTTAGATAGAATTGGAATAACAACATAATATATAACCTAACCTAACTTGCCATACCTATTCTATAGCTAACCTAACTACCTAACCTAACTACCTTACTGAAATGCATTGATTTTGAAAGATACAAAATACAAAATTTTAGACTGAACTACTGCGCTGCGTGTCTCTATCTTACGTACATTTATTTACTTGTCCCCAATGGTATTATAAATAAAAAGGGCTTGACTTAAACTACATTCGATGTTCAAAAACGGCATACTAACGCACGCACGCGTCCGTTGACGGCGCTACGCGACACTGAGGTCAAGTGTGGCTAGTTAGCCACATTTTAACGTGTCGCTTGCTGAACCCTCATAACTTACCTACACCTTTTTCACACATACAATTTTTCAATTTAATTTCACCATTTAAACCTTCTTCAGACATGAATATTTCAAGACCTAAAATCCATTCCAGTTTTAGTTTGAGTTATTTCAAATAGATTTCAATATGTCATGTGCTGAATAAATAAGATTCAGGTCAGATTTACATAATTGTCCGCTATTAATACATAATATTCAAGAATAAAATATCTTATCATGTATCTTTGCATAATAAAAGTACACACGGCTACATTTCAAGCAAACATTTCCAATATAAATTGATCTCTTCAGTGTACGCAAATCCTGTAAAACGTGAGGCCAGCTTATACTGGAAATGTATAGCTTGATAATATATGTGTCGCCTTGTGTAGGTACATGTAAACTAAATCATAGGAACTGGGGCGTCACGAGAGCTGATTCAATTGTATGTAGATTCAGCTCTCAATATTTAAAGATGCAGATCTGAGGCGTATTATTTATTGTCTATAGACTCATGTGCTGAAACTACGCGACGAAAGTTCGGCTTTAAAAATAAAACTGTATTTAGTGGAACGACATGAAGCATACAAAATGAAGCATTGGAAATTATACAATACTAGCTTCTGCCCGAAGTCGCGGGCAGAAGCTAGTATTGTATAATTTCCAAGGCTCGCGTGAAGTTTTGGTATCGCATATGTACCCTTTTCCGACTTATTTTATTTATTTTAAGAATCTTGATAAACTTGCTAGACTTGCTAAACTTCAATTGTGATAGCTCGGCTAATATGCATGATATAAATATAATTTATGCTATAAGCAATGAGAGGAACTAAAAATGTCATGGGAACAGAAATAACAATGAAAAAGTAGGTACTCGGTAAAAGTACTGGGGTCTTAAAGCATATAATGAAAACTTCCTCGCAAATATTGCATTATTTTAGAACAAATTTGATTTCCATAAAAAGGGTTCTAGTGAAATAACCATAAGGGATCGACATATATTATGCTATTTAGGATTTTTTTTTGAACATTTAAAGAGGAATAATTTCGTAATACTTGATTTTTACGTAATTCAAACCTTTTACGCAGTACACGCAACAGAAGCTTTTTTCCCGCTTGCAACATTTCTTATTGCTGCTCAGCTCCCATTGGTCATACCGTGATGTTATATAGCCTTTCTCGATAAATGGACTATCCAACGCTAAAAGAATTTTTCAATTCGAGCCGGTTGTTCCTGAGATTAGCGCGTTCAACTAAACAAACAAACTCTTCTGCTTTATAATATTGGTATCTATAGATGAAAAAGGGGAACATTATATACATACTATTTGTTTACATAATGTTCCCCTTTTTGAGTACATAACCCTATTTTTTATAAATACCAAACAGAAAAGAGGTTATACTTAGTAGTAATTATTACAAATAACTTTAGTATGGGACCTATATTCGCGAAAACAAATCAGCTGTTCAACACATTTATGTACACATAGGTACTCGACAGAATCATTAGTCAGGTCTCTGATCATGAAACCAGCTGTATATACCATAAATATATGCATATATTTGTCCTGTGCCTGGGTGTAATTAATCTACATATAATATGAATGTATTTAGAAATAGTATGTTTATCAGTTGTCTATAGTATTCATACATAGCACAAGCTCTGTTTAGTTTGTAATTTAGATGATGTTGTGTGAAAGTTTGTGTAATATTATTATTATAATATAGCATAGGAACATTCTATATATATAATATAGAATGTTCCTTTCAATGTTCAAATTGTGTCAATACAAATAGCACTGCCAAAATGTGCGTGTATTATAATTATGAAAGTCAATAGTTTGTGTAACAGTCAATAACAAAATTAATTATGATTTTAAAAAAAAAGTTATACCTAGTTTAAGATTATTAGTATATAGTTGTTACTTGTACCTACTTACTCATTTAATTAATAATGTGCACAAGTAATCTGTGGAAACGTTGTTGATTGTACAGACGCCTGCACGTCAAGTTACCCCAAAGTGTCAAATTTCTTTGATCGTTTTTCAACTTTATGATAAACAGAATAAAGTTCATATTCAATTGGGAATATTTGACACATTGGGGTAACTTGATGTGCTGGCGTCTGTACATTTACCCATAATGGTAATATTTCTTTGTTGTAAAACATACTGTGGTTTTCCCAAATAAAATAAAATAAAAATAAAAGTCTCTGCCTGGCCCTTCAGGAAATTTTTATTATTATTATATTTGAACTTTAATTATCCATACCGTTACATATTATTGTATGGCCCCTGAAGGGTAAAAAACCTCCTTCATCTTACATCCAGTTTTTCGCCGCCATTATTACGAGGTCATGTCCCTTCAGGGATTACAGGCGTGATATTTATTTGAATGTCGTACTGTTCCAGATCGTGCAAGACCTGTTAGGCAGCATCCTGATGGTCCTGGTGACAGTGGGTTACCGCACCAAGCTGTCGGCGCTGATGCTGGTGGTGGTGCTCTCAGTCCTCAACCTGTACCACAACGCGTGGTGGGCCGTGCCTTCCTACAAGCCCCTCAGGGATTTCCTCAAATATGACTTCTTCCAGGTAATCTTCACCGTCTAGTTAAATATGACGTAAAAGTATTTGTATGCATATACCTATTTCTAAATTAAATACGACTTATCATTACAAATTATACAAATACAAACAGTCGGAACCAAACGGCTTGACATGCTTTCCGACACACGAAGGAGTTTTGATATAATGTCAAAATTCAAAGTCAATCTTTTATTTCAATTAGATCATTGATAGGCTTACAAGTGAAATAAAATAAGAAAATGCTACTAGTTGCCCCTTCCAAAAAGTACTTACGTATGGAGAAGAATGGACAAGAAACTCCACACAAGACTTACTCTTTAAAATCAAGTTTTAGGGCTAATTTTTCAATAGTCAGATAATGTTTTTCTGAAGAACAAAAATTGCATTCTGACAGCTTTCCCATGGATAAGAAGAATGGGCAAAGTTTCAGAAGAATAATGTAATGAATGATCACCTAACATTACATTACACCACACACACACCCTCACATTACATAAACATTCACTTTACTCTTAATCTTTTGATGTTGTTATTAAATTAAATTTAAAAATAAAATAAAATCGTTACCAAATATTGTTCCAAAATCACTACGCAATAGATTTCTCCATTCATTTCTCTGTTTCTCTTTACTACAGGCTATTATGTAGCCTATCTAAGAGGACAGTACCCCAACCATTACTGTAGCAAACAGTTGTTTATTTTGTTATGTAACTTTTTTAGTGTATCTACTGCAACACCTTATATGCAATAAAGATTTTTATTTTTATTATTATTTTCTGTTTCCAGACCTTATCTGTGATTGGCGGTCTCTTAATGATCGTTTACTTGGGGCCGGGCGGTGTCAGTATGGACGAACACAAGAAGAAGTGGTAGAACCCACCCAGTGTGTACAATGTACGCACAGTGAGAGACATTTGATATTTTAATCATAAGATGTTATGGTGCGAAAGGAAAGAATTTTTTTTTCATACAATTTGGTGTTTTTATGTGACAATCTGACTAGTCTGCGGCAATTATGAACGTTGAGCTTACTTCCATATCCTGTAGTGTCCTGTGTGATGGGCAGTTTGCTTATATATGAACTAAATTTTGTGGGATGCGAGGAGTCTGCTAGGAAATGTTACTTCAAGCACTTTATGAGGATACTTTTGGCATGTTTCTCATAAAGGACATGTCTGTCTATGTGTTAACTTAGTTCTTCTATACGACACCAGGGATTTTAATGTCGTTTTCACTACAATTTATAGAATTTATTATGTAAGGTAGGTGTATTAATCATTCTAATGAAACTAAAGTTTTAATAAAGAAATATGATAACATAGTAACATCATGCCTGTAATTCCCAAAGGGCTAGGCAGAGGTATACCTGGTAGAAACACCCACATTTATCTAGTTATGTTAAGGTCCCATGTAATAGGGGGCGAGCCTATTGCCATCAATCGGTCACGAATCCCAACTCCGGGAAAAACTGAATAACACTTTTAATAAAGAAATGAAAATATTTTGTAAATTCATTAGAGCCGAACGAAGCAGAGAGGCTAGTTTTGTAAGACTCCTGATGAACATAATTTTATGTTTTAATATGTCGGTCGCCAAGTTAAATTAGAAACGTTCTAGTCCTACAAAATGGTGTTGTATTTTGAGATTTGTTAACAATTTTTAAACTATTTTCGAGCAAATTGCCTATCCCACACAACGATCGGTGTCATACACAATTTTTTATATAAAAAGTGCACATAATATTTAGTCGACAAATAATCTTAACGGTAAATAAATAATCGATCAGGTCGTTGACCTTAGCTGCGTTTTGATAACAAGCCGATATAAACATGTTTCAACGATTTGTATTTTGTCAATTTTTATATTAGATAGTACCTATTTACCTAGCGCTGTTTAACAGATTACTGTTGAGAATTCCGAAACTTAGCGCATGTCTGCAGCATTGCATGGTGAGGCGCAGGCTGTAAGTTAAAAAAATAGACAAAAATCCATTTGCAAACATTATAGCTAAACACAACGCGACCACAGACGCATTTTATATTATTTTCGTGTCGCATATACTTAGCGCGATGTAATCTAACGGCCTGTTCACGACCTTGCCGCTGTAAGCGCGGGGCGGCGAGCGGTAACATTCAAAGTAATATAAGCGGCAAAGTCGTGATCAGGCCGTAAGTATGTTGCTGAATCGCATCAACAGAACTGAAAATACTGCGCGTATTTCAACTCAAAATAAACGCAATGATTCTGTACATTGATTTTTGATAACAACGGCGCAGTTTGGTGACGCAAAACAAAAATTAAGTGCTCGTATCGAGCTCAAGTCTGCGTCGATCCAGGCAATGTTGCGCTCGCGCATGCCAAAACAGTAAACTAACTTCCCCTTCGCGTATAAGTGTATTATTACTCAGACTGAATGTACTCCCACTTCCATTTATCACACCATACATTTTCCATTCCGTCTTTTCTTCTAATTATTGTTGTTGTGATTCCATGTAATGTAAATATTTATATAAAAATTATATCTATTTTGTACTTACTGACTGAATAACAGATGACAGATCTTTGTATGTAAAAGCTGATGCTCTTTTTTTATAAATTTTTAATATTCCAGTAGCCATAAGTGATTTGGTATCACAACTGGAAGATTTTGTGCTTCATATTCCTTATTATAAAATGTAGTCATAAAACAACATAAATAATGATTTGAATTCATCAAAAGTATTTAAAAGACACATATTTTTGTATTATTATTTTTTTATTTATTTTACTTAAGATTCAGTTTGGCCATAGATGATAAAGATTCCTGAAAAGATTGTTCCGAATAATAAATTTTTTATATAATAAAAAAAATGTTTTATTTTTCTCAACTGTTTATTAATAATTCTAACGACTAATGTATTTATTCTTTCGCATTGTTCAATTTGTTATCACTACTAGCCTAAAGTCTTATACAGTTTTATAAAACATTTATATTTGTATAATACATAATATATTATTTATTCAACAACTAATGGAACACATCACATGATACATAATTGTGCGTCTACTCTTTTGCTTTCGCCAGTTCTTTGTCCTTGTCCGTATTTTCTATGTATTTGAACACTTTGTTAGCTAGCTGTCTGTATTTCTCTGCGTGAGTGCTGTCAGGTAATGCGTAGATGGCTGGTTTCCCGCTGTTAATGCATTCGGACATGTTGTGGTCGACTTCGAAGCTCTCAATGATTTCGAGCCCCATTTGATCGGCTGCGTGCTTCGTCTCGTTGCCAAACACGTAGTTTTTCGTCCCACATTTGTAACAGATTGCGTGTGACATGTTCTCCACCAAACCTACGATGGGAACTTTTAGCTTCTCGAACATGATGACTCCTCGTTTTGTTACTTGGAGAGCTGCTGACTGGGGTGTGGTTACTACTAATGCTCCTGTGAAGGAATAGGAAAATTCTGTAAGTGGAAACTAGTACAAATCTATACTAATATTATAAAGAGGTAAAATTTGTAAGTTTGTATGCAGGGGGTAATTTTCGGAACTAATGATCCAATTTTAAAAATTATTGTACTGGTGGAAAGCTACACTATTCCCGGTGGACATAGGCTACTTTTTATCCCCATATTCCCACGGGAACGGAAACTACGCGGGTGAAACTGCGTGACGTCTGCTAGTGTAATATAAAGAGTGATGGAAATTGCTATGTTATGAATAGTTCAGTTTCACACTTGAAAGTCGTTAGTTCGTGTTTGGCGAGATAGATGTCGCTAACATCTATCTCGCCAAACACGAACTAACGACTTTCATTCAAAATCGCATTGTTAAAGTTATCCGAGCGATTCACCTTTCAATCGTGTTAATTAGAGACACAATAGAAAGACAATGACAGCGCGGGCACGTGTCCGCTTGGGGTTTAATAAATTAAGATCCTGACGACAACCATCAGGCAGTAGTAGCCCACCAGACAACACCCGTCTGGTCAGAGGATCCACCCTTTTCTATGCAGGGATGAGAAACATTTCACCCTGTGCCTTAAACTTCTTAACACTAACCACAGCTGCTGAATACTATCTTCCAGGAGGTAGGAGATCCTATTACTACCATGATTCTTTAAAAAGCAGTCATCTGACAATTTACCGATTTTGAGTTTAAACATTGAGCGACATCAAAACCACTTCACTGCTTTTTAAAAAAAAAAATATCTCAAAAGCTAAATAAGTTTCAGAAAAAGGGGTTAGATAGGTCGACGCGCCTTTTTTTCCTGATGTCGCTCAATGTTTAAACTCAAAATCGGTAAATTGTCAGATGACTGCTTTTTAAAGAATCACGGCAGATTAGTTAGTCTAATCTGACCCTTAAACAAAAGCCAATCACTCACCATCTATAGGCAAGTTTTGTGCGAGAGACAGGTGCGTGTCTCCGGTGCCGGGTGGCGTGTCCACGATGAGGCAGTCGAGCGGGCCCCACGCCACGTGCCTCGTCAGCCTCTCCAGCGCTTGCATCACCATCAGACCGCGCCACACGACGGCATTTTCACCAGATACCAGTAGGCCCATTGACATGCTGAAAGATTTAGACATTACATTCTCAAGAGGACAGAGGTTTTGATGTAGTCATTTATTTTGCCTGTCCAAACTATGTAGCTAAACCCAGACCACAGTGCAAGTGAGAGCTGCATTAACCATAAACTGTAGTACCTACCTAACTTTTAGACATAAGCTGTTCAATTGTAAATTTAATTGTGTTAAGTTATATTGTGGGATGGATAGTCTTTTCCTATCATACACACTTAGCTATGTCAAGTTTAAATTATTATTATTATTTATACCACGACGGTGGCATACAAGCTTACGGCCCGCCTGATGGTAAGCGGTTACCGTAGCCTATGGACACTTGCGACACCAGGGGCGCCACACGCGCGTTGCCGACCCTTTAAAAACCTATTTACTCCCCTTTTGAAGAACCCCATACTGTAGCCCCCTGAGAAAACCTCGGCAGGGAGCTCATTCCACAATCCAATTCCATCAACATGATGTTTTTTTTGTTTATTTTTTAAACAAATTGTAAAGTGAAAATGAAAATTATACTCATGGTGAAACAGTGTGTGATGCAAAGTGCTATTTTCCGACTACTAAGCGAAATCGCAGGCAGAAGATAGTCAGTGTTTAATTTTGGAAATGATAAGATAAAAATATACACAACGTTTTAAGTAAACAAATTGAGTGTATCATACTAATTATCATAAGTTTATGCTGTCCTATTTCAAGACATATGCCTTAACTGATCACGAAACTTCAAGACAAGACTTAACTAGACAATACATTTGAACCTCACCATTTAACACCATAGTTCAGTAGTGGCTCAATAAGGTGCTCATCATTAAGCATGGGCTCTCCGCTAATGTTCATCATGAGGGGTACGGAGGGACCAAACACATCAGCATCCAGCAGACCGATCTCCTTGTCAGGTTCTATCACTTTCATAGCACATGCGAGATTCACTACAATTAGAAAAACAAGAAACATTTACATCCATAGGAGGTCAGCCTCAATCTAGACCCAGGACTGCTACTTAGAAATTCCAAATACTGCCTGGCCCAAATACCAACCCCTGAACCTTATGTTTAAGCAGTAACACTAGCAACCACTGGACCAAGACTCTACTGCAATAGTATGTATCCCACTATATGATTTCACTAAGACATAATGAGCTGTTTGATGTTACTTTTCTGTTTTACAGTGCATGGTCATTATCCAATTAAACCTTTAACCCGCCAAAGTCGGATTTATCTGACAACTATTTGCAGGCCCATTCCGTCTGAGTCATATTTTATACGACAAAAAAACCCTGCTCATGTGATTTAATTTCTTGGTTTTATTTACATTCTTTCCAAAAATAGAATAATTCAGGCAACATGAAAAATGTATTGACGACTGATAAGTTGGGCACTGGTAGTACGACAATTGATATAAAATCAGGTGGTTAACCGTTCTATAGTGTCAATTAGATTCTGTCCTCTCGGGGTTTAGCGAATTAAAAGGTTAATGAATGGAACAGAATCTATACAAGATCAGAACTTGTTCAGAGGTACCCTAGTACCTCTGAACAAGTTCTGATCTTGTATTCTTGTAAATTCATAGCCTGGTTCCTAAACCAGGCTATGAGTTTCAATGATTTATTCACACTCCAATGTAATATTTTTATTACATGATAAATATTATTTGGATATTCCTTATCAGAGTAGTGTAGCACAGCAGTGTTGAATGAAATAGTAAATCTTTGTTAGTTTTCATAGTTTCTGTTAGACTACTAAAACTAATGTTGAAGTGTAACATTTTATACAAACCAGCGGTGGTGGTCTTTCCTACTCCTCCTTTTCCGGAGGCGACAAGTATTATGCTCTTGACTCCTGGCAGAGGTTTCCTCTCTGGCAATCCTTTGGCCATTACTTTCGCTCTGTGTGCATCGGCTTCCTCCTTTGTATGCTTTAAACGGACTGCATAACAACATGTTGCTGACTAAAAATAGAAAAAAAGATATTTAATTACAGCAGTGTAAGTAGAATTCTAACTAAATGTAGGTTATAAAAGTGAAAATATACTGAATGCAATGAAAAAAATACAGGTAAGTGTTACAACCGTTTTATTGATAGATTTACCATCGTTTTCACTGGTTACAGTCTCCAGAAACATCAATAATGATGTCGGTATAACGTGAAAGATGGCTTGGGCTTGTATTAAAAAACAGGTGTAAATTAGCAAATTTCTCTTAATTTTTAAATAAATAACATGACGAAATCTTGCATACGTACAGTGCTCAAATTGGTGTTCAATAGAACGCCGTAAACTCGCTGAAATGCTCTTTGGAGGTTCATTACTTGTAGCAGTTATTTTCGGTCAATGGTTTTTACGAGAAATAAGTCTCGATATTTTGTCTAAAGCAATTTTTTTCAAAATTGGCGATTTGCAACGCAAAAATATACTCGTTCAGAAATCAAATAGGTAGTTAATCGATCCCAAGCTGTCAAATATTTGACGTTTTTGATAAGAATTTTCATCAAAGTACAGAAGTTCGCAGACAGATTGGTGCTATTTTTATTAGCAGATAGAAAAGATCAATCACTTTTAAAATGTGGAAATGGATTTAATTTAATTTTTTATAATTCTTGTACTTTTGGCAAAACTATTTTTATGTTACAATTTTAATATTTATTGAAAGCTGAATAAAAGAAGTCGTTGCTAAAACAGATGTTCCAAAATTAAAAAACAAACACAACTGTCAACCTCTTTGCGCTATGTCGGGACTTATCTGCGACATATTTTTGAAAAAAATCGGAATTACTTGCTATTCGGAGTGATTACCGTACTGTAGTAAAATGTCTATTTGTTTACGTACGTTTTCTCAAAGAATATTGCCTATAAACGGCATCGTGTCTACCAAAAGTCACTCAAGCCGCTTGTGTAGAAAAATCCCTTTGAGGACACAATATCTGGAAGAAGTGAGTATTATGCATAGTTTTCTGTGCTTTTTATTATTTTTCTCGTTTCCTTATGTACAAGACTCGGAGCTTGTTACGTAATATTTGAAAAAAAATACGTAAATAATTATATGGCCAACTGTATTTTCCTCCTTGACATTGATCTAATTAGAGCTTCTAATGGAACAGTTAGCGGTTCACGTGGTCCTATTTAAGTCTTCCTTACATAAATAATACTTACCGAACGAAAACTCATACTCTATACTAAAAATTCCCGACTGTCTCATGTAAATTACCAAATTTCCTAATAAAAATAATGTGTCTAAATAAAAACCCAATATTGGATGCATTATTGTGTTGATTGTGTTTGTTTACAAACTGGGGTTTTAATTGTCTTGGCACCTTACCAGTGTCATTAATGTTGATGTTTCAATATTGATATAATTATTATTTATAAAAGATATTTTAGGTTAGGTCAGGAAGTGATGCTGTCTTTGACTGATAACGATGCATATAAGAATGCATAGGTTTTGTTAACATTATATTACCATAGTAATCTATGGTAATATAATGTTAACAAATACTATTATGATTATCTTAGATTAGATGCTGTAGAAAAAAAAATATAAATATGTAACATATTGTCAACATGTATTCCCCGCAAAGTTAAGCTGAGATATATCTGTAGTCTTTTGCCTGGTTATGATTCAGTTCTGTGTCATAAATCATAAGCCTATTTCTATCAAGTCATTGGGGCATAATTCCAGACTGGGAGGCGTTTAAGAAATTTGTAATGAAATATTGTTCATAATGTTGAGGTTGCATACCACTAGACAAAAAGTCTATGGGTAATTCTGTCAACTGTTAAAAGAAATTAGTGAGTCAAGTGTCGTTTGTTTTTTCAATGTCGTTCATAAAATAACTAAATGTGTATATAAAAATAATATTAGGTGTGTACACACAAAACTAAACGGATTATTAACTATCTATTGTGTTGTGTAACTAACTACTTCCGATTCTACTGCTGCTGTTCACTAGGTGAGTGATACTTTATTAGGTTCTGTGCCCCACCGGAAGGAGAAGAAATGGATTTTTCGACGAAGATTGAACTCGGCAAATTAGCAGGCAAGGAAAATTGGGCTACCTGGAAATATAAAATTTCTATAATGCTGGAAGGCACAGAAGGTGCCACGGAAGCAGTTGAGGGGAAACTCAAAAAGCCGGTCCTTGCTGAAGGAGCAGGTGACGCTGACATCAGCACCTATAACACTGCAATGGCAAAGTATAGGCGGACTGAGAGTGGCGCTCTACTCATGCTAACTACTAACATGACCGAGGATACACTAAAGAAAGTTATGCGATACAGAACGGCATACGAGGTTTGGCAAGAGCTGCATAGGCTATTTGACGGACAAACAGACGACAGGGCGTATAATTTATGTTTGGAGTTCTTCGGGTTTCGTCAAAGAAAGGAAGATGACATTCCTACTCACATGTCGCACCTTAAGAATCTCTGGAATGAATTGAAGGCCGAGATTGCTAAAATCGACGCTACCGCTAAGCTCCCTGAATTGTTCCTGATATGTAAGGTCTTAGATACACTTGACGATCGGTATTTCAACTTTAAGTCAAGTTGGCTAATGCTCAAACAGTCTGAAAGGACTATCGACAGTTTAACGACGCATCTTTGTACGTTCGAAAGAGAGCTAGGTAGTCAAGAGAACTCACGGCAGGAGGCGCTAGTGACTACACCTACTGAACGTCAAAATAAAAAGAATCCGGACGAGCAGCTGATTTGTAACTACTGTTCTTGCAAAGGACACAGAGTTCGCAAGTGTAAGAAGTGGATTAAGGATGGGAGGCCACCTAAGCCAACTTCGGGCACATCATCGGCGTCTAGCTCAAAATTTAAGCAGGTACAGCAGATTTCCCTTATGGTAAATGCGTGCTCTATAAATCAAGTCCAGGATCGCGAGAACTGGTACGTGGATAACGGAGCAACGGTTCATATCGCAGTGAGGAGGAATTTCTTCAACGATTTTCATGAATTCGACTCAGATCACACAGTGACTACGGCAGACGGAACTACCATATCCGCCTCAGGTATGGGCTCCGTAGTAGTAGAGTCAAATGTCAATGGGCATAAGGAGAAAATTACTCTGAACGATGTGTGGCTGGTACCGTCTTTAACGAAAAACTTGTTTTCGATGCTTGCGGCGCAAGATAAGATGCAGAACAGCATCTTCACTTCCACAACTAGAGAGTGCAAGTTAGATATCGAGGGCATAACTAGAGTTGTTGGAAGTAGGGTCCATCAAGGTGGACTATATAAGTTAGATTTAAAGACACTAATTCCAAGAGAGCATACGATAATTGAGGTCAATGCTTTAACTGGCTCAAACATGCTACAGCTATATCACGAGCGGCTAGTGCACCAGGATAAAAGACATGTCATTCGCGTAGTAAAACGTGAGTTAGGCATCCAGCTTAGTCCAGATAAAGTGACATGTGAAGGCTGCATTTACGGAAAGTCTCATCGAAAGCCCTTCGGGACCAGAGAAAGAGCTAAAGCAGTTGGAGAGATAATACACACAGATGTTTGTGGTCCCTTCGCAAAAAGCATTTCGAAGTATGAGTATTATGTACTATTTAAGGACGACTATTCAAGTTATCGCATGGTTTACTTCATGAGACATAAGTCAGAAGTAAAGGATAAACTTTTACAAATGCTTCAAGAAGTGAATACCGTAGGCCATACTGTCAAAACTCTTCTGAGTGATAACGGCGGCGAATTTAATAATGAGGAAGTTCGAAAAATATTACAAAGACATGGTATTCAGCAACGGTTAACTATGCCTTACACGCCTGAACAAAATGGCTGTAGTGAGCGGGAGAACCGTACTTTAGTAGAAGCTGCAAGGTCAATTATGCATGCGAGAGGAGAGATGCCACAAATACTATGGGCTGAATTGATTAATACAGTTGCATATGTACTGAATAGGACAGGTCCCACAAGAGTGGATAGTAAAGTACCATATGAACTGTGGCATGGGAAAAAGCCGAAGATATCACATCTAAAAATAATTGGTAGCACATGTTATGCACATGTTCCAAAACCAAAACGAAAAAAAATGAGCGAGAAGGCTATAAAAGGCATATTGATAGGCTACGAGAATGATGACGGCTATCGAATCTGGGATGGAGTCAAGACGTTGAAGTCGAGGGACATAACGTTTGAGTCAGATGTGGAATTCAAGACATCCATCAACATTCCTATTGCTGCAGAGGGAGTGACAGATAAAGGAAATAGCGAACATATTCCCGAGCAAAGCCCGGCCAATAGAGACGATCTTGATCATGTTCTAGAGGGAGATAGAACGAATATCGGAAAAGACCAAGATCAAGAAGACGAAATTCACGAGAGAGAGAACGATGACGAAGGAGCTATGATTGACAGTCCACGCAGACATGAATTGAGGGAAAGCTCCGATATTGATGGTGATGAAGATTTTGTTGATGCAGATCAAGAGCAACTAGATATTGTTGAACCTCTAGTAGAAGTAGAGTCTGCGGCTTTGGGTGAGCCCGTGGTTGAAGCAGAGCCACGATATAGCCTGAGAGACAGAACAACGATCACACGTCCTAAGAAGTTCGATGACTATGTGTATTTCATAGGTACGGAAAGATTCCCTGAAACCTATTCAGAAGCTCTCTCTAGAAAAGACAAAGCTGAGTGGCAGAAGGCCATGGCAAATGAGCTGAAGTCTCTAGAAGAAAACCAAGTTTGGACGTTGTGTGATTTGCCGCCAAACAGAAAAGCGCTTCCGTGTAAATGGGTTTTCACAATCAAACGCCTACCAGATGGCACAATTGACAAGTACAAGGCGAGGCTTGTAGCTAAAGGATTCAGGCAACAAAAGGGGATTGACTATGAACAGACCTTTAGTCCGGTGGCCCGGATGGCTACAATAAGAGCTTTGTTGAGTGTCAGCGCCAAAGAAAAGTTACATCTGATGCAATTTGATGTGTCGACTGCATTCTTGAATGGCAAGATCGAGGAAGAGATCTATATGAAGCAGCCTGACGGATTCAACGATGGCACTTCAAAAGTCTGTCGATTAAGGAGAAGCTTGTACGGACTAAAACAGGCACCACGTTGCTGGAATTCCTGCTTTGAGGAGATTCTTTTAGCGAAAGGTTTCACACAGAGTACTGCTGACAGCTGCCTGTTCTCTAAGAATGTGATGGACAAGAAAATCCTGATAACACTTTATGTGGATGATGGGCTTGTGGCGTCTACAGATGAAGCTTTAGCACACCAATTCCTAGAGGAATTAGGTAGAACAATTAAAATCACGATGAAACCGGCATCGTACTACCTAGGGATGGAAATCCAGAGAGCTAAAGATGGTTCTATAGGTATTAAGCAAGAAGCTTACACCAAGAAAATTTTAGACCGCTTTGGAATGTCAGAATGCAATCCAGTGTCGACACCTATAGAGAAAACTTCGACTACTGAAACAGGGAAAGTTACAAACGGGAACTCTGGGAAGAAATTTCCTTACCGAGAGGCGGTAGGTGCATTAGCGTACCTGATGACAGGCACACGTCCTGACATAGCATACGCTGTAGGGTTCGTATCTAGAAAGTTAGAAAACCCCACCGAAGATGACTGGCTGAAGGTCAAAAGGATATTTAGATACCTGAGAGGCACAATATCCTACGGTATTAGGTACAACGCAAACTGTACCAGAGCCATTATTGAAGGCTATAGTGACGCGGATCACGCTGGTGATGACCTGACTGGACGCTCTACGACAGGAGTCACTTGTCTTTTTGCTGAAGGAGTTGTTTCTTGGCTAAGCCAACGTCAACCATCAGTCGCGATCTCAACAACTGAAGCAGAGATTGTAGCAGCAAGCGAAGGCGCACGAGAGCTAGTCTGGCTCCAAAGAATCTATTGTCAGCTTACGAGTTTGGAAGGCATACCAACGTTACGAGTGGACAATGAAGCAGCCATACGCCTTGCCAATAATCCTGAATTTCATAAACGGACAAAGCACATTCGAGTACGACACTTTTTCGTTCGTGAAACCGTGCAAGAGGGTCTTGTTGATGTCAGGAAGACAAGTTCTGTTGAACAGTTGGCCGATATACTTACCAAGGCAGTCCCGAAGCCCAGGCTAGTCAAGATTAGAGCCGACTTGGGACTACAAAACTTTTCTTGCTAGTGAGGGAAAGTGTTGAGGTTGCATACCACTAGACAAAAAGTCTATGGGTAATTCTGTCAACTGTTAAAAGAAATTAGTGAGTCAAGTGTCGTTTGTTTTTTCAATGTCGTTCATAAAATAACTAAATGTGTATATAAAAATAATATTAGGTGTGTACACACAAAACTAAACGGATTATTAACTATCTATTGTGTTGTGTAACTAACTACTTCCGATTCTACTGCTGCTGTTCACTAGGTGAGTGATACTTTATTACATAATTATGCCCAAATGGGAAATTTATCCCAGTATCTTATGCTCAGCAGTATGTCTTGCAACTACAGATCTAGGAGGGAGTTGTTGAATATAATTTGTGCCTTGAAAACAATACCATATTCATTTACTTACTTACATTTTTAGGGTTCCGTAGTCAACTATGAACCCTTATAGTTTCGCCATGTCTGTCTGTCCGTCCGTCCGTCCTCGCTTAATCTCTGTGACCGTTAGCACTAGAAAGCTGAAATTTGGTACCAATATGTGTATCAATCACGCCGACAAAGTGGTATAATAAAAATTGGAAAAAAATGTTTTATTAGGGTAGCCCCCCTATATGAAAAGTGGGAAGTGATTTTTTTTTTAATTTTAACCCTAACATGTGATATATTGTTGGAAAGGTATTTAAAAATGAAAATCATTTTTGATAACGTCAATAATTTCGGAAATAATCGCTCCAAAAGTAAAAACAATGTGTCCCCCCCCCCACTAACTTTTGAACCATAAGTTTAGAAAACATGAAAAAAATCTGAAATGTAGAACTTTCGACGATCGAACTAATGAATCGAACTAGTGGGAATGAACGTGCAAAACATGCACTTAGATGTGAAGTTGTGGACACCTGGCCAATAAACCTAACCTAACCTACTATAAGGTGTGTAAGTGGGCAAACTTGAGAGTATTAATTATATAAATGACTTCTATTTCACAGTTCCTGAATAGACGTATATCCAGTTGTCAACCAGCACCAAAATGTCTTACGGAGAGCAACATCGACAATATATACATCAACGAGGAGGCAGTGAATGGCCGCCCACAACAGAAACCTGATTTCAATTACTCTCAACCAAACTGTAGAACGGACAGCAATGAAAGTGACTATGGTGATGATGTGAGGTTGAAGACTTTGAGCATAACATCTGATGACTACATAGAGAGGCGGATGCCTCCATTTCCATTTGATGTTCCATACACCAATATAAGTGACATTGATTTAGCGAAATATAGTAATGTGAGTATGTTTTTATATATGAAAAAAATAGTGTAAAATTATTAATATTTTATCTAAACTGATCCTTTATTTCTACTGTAGCAACATTGATCTAGCCACATACAAAACAAACTATACTGACATAATTATTATCCTTCATAGCAATTTTAAAGTTATGACAAACGTTGGCAGTAGCCCACCAGACAACACCCATTTGGTTGAATCAGCCTTTGTTTTCAATTGGGGGATGAGAATCTTTACACCCTATTCCTTTTACCCCTAAAAAATTACAATAAGCTAAATTTTAGGTTCTATTTTTATTGAAGTATTTTTCCTTCCAGGACATAGAACCAACCTGCCTCTCGGATTTCGAACGCGACGCAATCGCGTACTGCCGTGGGACAGTGTCGTCAACCAACCCGTTAAGTGCTCCAGTCGCCGAGCCAAGCCGCGATGGCAAGCCAAGCGAAGAACAACTTATGAAAGTGTTCTACACACTGTCAGATACGGTTAGTATGCAAATATGGACTTAATTCCAAAAACAGCTATTGCAACAGCTTCTAATATATAAAATTCTCGTGTCCCAGTCTTTGTTACCAAACTCCTCCGAAACGGCTTGACCGATCCTTATAAAATGTTGTGTGTATACAGTAGGTCGTACGAACGAAGTTTGCTGGAGCAGCTATAAGTAACCTTTATGGGCATTGATAAAAGGTCCCATTTACATGGATCAATGGGCAATATTGTAGGTATAACAACAAGAAGATTAAATTGTTTCAGATGCCGAATTTGTTCGTAAAACCGCTGGACTACTCTATCTACCACCCAAACATGATATTTGTAAATAACATCCGAAGAACTACATCTGTGTAAGTACATATTAATTATAAATAAATGTTTGACAACTACCAACATTAAATTACTTGCCCCTGTGCACAATAAGAAAAACTGACATTGCACAACAATAATGACTATGTTTCAAACTTTTTACTAGTACCCAGTTTCTCGTAGTTTTGCTAAATTATAGCCACTAATAATAATTGTGATGGCCTATAGCTTATGGTGACTATCTCCTATGCACGAGGTTGTGGTTCAAATCCGGGCTAGTCTCAATAGGACTTTTTCAATTCACATGTACAGACGCCAGCACATCAAGTTACCTCAATGTGTCAAATTTCTTTGATCGTTTTTCAACCTAATGCAAAACAGAATAAGGTTCATATTCAATTGAGAAAATTTTACACATTGGGAGAACTTGATGTGCTGGCGTCTATACATACTAAGAATATCTTGGAAATTATAGACATTGGTGAAGGAAAACATTGTGAAGAAACCTGGACTTATAGTTAATACAAGTTTGAAATCGCCAACCCACCGTGAGCAAGCATGGTGATTAATGCTTGTGCCTTCTTTGTATGAGAAGAGGCCTTTGCCCTGCAGTGGGATAGTAACATGCTGGTATTATATTATTATTCTAGCCACAAATAATAACTGTAACGGAACCTGGAACCCTATTACTAAGCCTCCACTGTCGTTTCGTCTGTCGGTCTGTCAGCAAGACCTTAGCAATTTTGTACGATGGTACATAACCCTCTGCGCATGAGTCTGACTCGCGCTTGGTTTTTATAGATTGAAAGTTTTTTTTTTTCACAGAGGTCTATTTCACTACGTGAAGCAGGTGGCGCTGCTGCGTACGGTGGGACACTTGAAGTACGCCTACGTCAAGCTGGATGTCATGAAGATCACCGCCCACCCTGAGGACTCTTCTGTCAAGTGAGCTTAATATTTTCTTGGTCTTTACCACTATTATATACTCGTCGTCATATTGCGTCCAGCGTAACACCTTGACTGCGGGCGCTTTCGCCTACGCCAGGCCACCAGTGCGTACCGCCACTTGCTGCGAGTGCCGCACAGTCGTAACGGATGGTCGGAAACAATACGCCAGTGGGGATTACGGGCTAGGTGTGTTTTAATCGTTTCAAGTTCCTTCATGACACACATAATAGATATCTAAGGTCATCAGAAAACTTGAGTCTAGATATGCCCATGCATACCACTAATTTCTACGGAAAATCGTTTACAGTGGAAGCTGTTCGGCTATGGAATGCTTTGCCTGTGTCAGTGAGACAAGCTCAAACATTACCATCATTTAAACTTTAAATGATGGTAATGTTTGAATTTTAAAGGAATGCTTAAAAATTATTACCTTTCTCCTAACACGTCATAACAGTCTGTTACTCTGTAAATTATTAGTATTTATGTATTGTATTTATTTATTTTCTTTTTTTGTTTTCTTATTTATACCTACTTATTTTATATTTGTATGTTAATTATCTATGTAAATAGTACACCACAAACTGCCTACTCATCTTTTCTCCTCCTCCATCAAGTCCATCCAAAGGTTGTCTGTAAGAGATCCCATCAAGGCCGCCCATTGTAACACCCTATGTACCCCTTAAAGTTATTATTTGTAAGTTTTTATGGTGTACAATAAAGAGTATTCTATTCTATTCTAATCCTCCAGTGCGGCAAAACACAGGCTTTTGTGTTTTTTTACAAATGTAACAAGTTACTTCGAAAATGACCATCCTACACAATAGGACCCTCAAACTAGCACTATAGGGTTTAAAATCCTTTGTGAACACCTGGCTTCTTAATTGTTAAAGTGAAATAAAACAACATTGCGAATATCAATTTAAGTAAGCCCTAACACAATAGGGTTTAGGATGCCGTTCATAAAAAGCTTAATTATACAATTTTCAACTTTATGATTTTTGTAATTTTATAAGAAATTCCAGTGAAACCCTTACTGGTTCTGTATTTTAAATAATAAATTATCATTGACTTGAAACTTGAAATTATAAACAGACGCACAAAAACTCACAGCAGTTACGAGAACCGCACTCGCGGCATGATTAAATAATACACGCTGGGCGTGATTTGCCGCACAGCCGTAACGGGAAATATGAAAACACAAGCGGTGTGCGCGAGCCGCACTGTTGTTCCGGCGCACAGTGGTCTGAAAATCGAGCTCCATACTCATAGAAACCCAAAGTCAGGGATTTAAAAAAAAAAAAATGTAATGTGTCTGGTATACATCTTGTTATGTAATATTAACGTATGGAAGGTATTAGTAACTCCACGCGTGAGAAAAAAAATATTTCCGTTTTTTTTGTATGGGAGAAAACACTTAAAGTTACTTTATTTGAAACTGAGTGGAACTGAAGGGCTGGTGCTAACACGAGGTATTGTACCAACCACGGCGATCAAGATGACATCAAATTCATATACCTTTCGGTGCCGCTTTGCACGTAGCAAACTTTTAAATTTTCGAATTTTCGATAGGTGATTTTTCTATTCTTTGACATGGTCTGATGCAGTTGACCATCGATTTACTTGTGCCATCGTTAGTTAATAGCGTACTAATGCCTTTTTTGATGAGAATACATAAAATGTCATTGATCAGGTACTTTTTTTTTAAATTGCATAATCAGCCATAATCACGGTGATTATGGCTGAGTTATAATTAGATACTAATATTATGAGCATTGATCAATTTAGACGTAGCAGGGCCAAATGAGCCTTAGTCACAAACAAAATCTATTATCTGTAATATCCTGCCTAATTAGAGAAAAACGATCGTTAATGAGGTAGTTGAAGAACACTTTAACCATGTTCAGGTTGTTTTCGTTTAAAAACTTAAAATATATTGGTCTGCACAACATTGTGGGAGATGGCTTGGGATTATTTCATGTTTTCTTTGTCACAAACTAAGCAAAAAAACACATAAAAATGCGGGAATCATTATCTTCTGCCATTGTTTGTTTATACAAACGTTGCCCTGCAGCACCATCAAAACCCATCGCATATTAGTGTCAATTCTTTACCATCCAGCGGAGATTCTGCGAATTTTCCAAGTCTAGCCAAGGTTTTGTCCAAAATTGCTCGGAGTTTTACTTTAACCCCTAATTCCGTGACTTCTAAGTCATCTTTTGGCGGAAAGCAGTTCTTCTTCGCTTCGAAAGATGGCTGATATTCCTTCATCTTTTGCACAAGATCATAAAGGTATATACTGCCACTTCGAAAGCTTCAATGAGGTCAAAATACATAAATCTTTATATTTAGAAGAATATATTGGCATCGTTTTCTTTGGCTTTGAAAATTCCTTTATCTTTGTCGGGATGCTCCGAGACTAGTTTGATAATATTATCTGCGATACTTTTGATTTGTACTTTTAAACCAGTTGCATGAGCAAGACTTTCAGTACTGTACGTAAGGAGCTCTTCCTCTCTCCTTCTCTTCTGTAGCGGGTTTAGATCCACAAACGGTTTTCTGGGACTCACAACTGATGTTGATGTTCCAACACTGCACGTCTATGATCCACAGGATGTTGATGCATCCTCATTTATAGAGTACTCAGAACTAGAACATGGTTGCTGTTCTTCTGACACTACAGAAGGGGTTTTTTCCCTCACGAGCTCAGGTCATTTTATGTCCTCTTGCAGCCACGTATCATACTTTTTTATGAATGTACGTCTCGTGCGATTACACGAGATCCATTTGTTCCTTAACGAGCACACTTAAGTCTGGCAGAATTGTCTGAATTCCTTTCTTTTCCTTTTCTGACCAATCAACAATATTTACAAAATCTTCAAATAACATTTTAGGCTTTGAAAAACAACTGTTGTTTGCCACAAAAACGAAATTGTCCAAATTGGTACCAAAACCTGGCATCACAACACAATAACAAATATAACGTAATAACTTAGCGCGCACAAGTGCATAGAGCTTCTGATAAAAGTAAAATTAAACGTCCTATTTTTATACAACTACCTCATTAACGATCGTTTTTCTCTAATTGGGCAGGATATTGCAGATAATAGATTTTGTTTGTGACTAAGGCTCATTTGGCCCTGCTACGTCTAAATTGATCAATGCTCATAATATTAGTATCTAATTATAACTCAGCCATAATCACCGTGATTATGGCTGATTATGCAATTTAAAAAAAAAGTATCTGATCAATGACATTTTATGTATTCTCATCAAAATAGGCATTAGTACGCTATTAACTAACGATGGCACATGTAAATCGATGGTCAACTGCATCAGACCATGTCAAAGAATAGAAAAATCACCTATCGAAAATTCGAAAATTTAAAAGTTTGCTACGTGCAAAGCGGCACCGAAAGGTATATGAATTTGATGTCATCTTGATCGCCGTGGTTGGTACAATACCTCGTGTTAGCACCAGCCCTTCAGTTCCACTCAGTTTCAAATAAAGTAACTTTAAGTGTTTTCTCCCATACAAAAAAAACGGAAATATTTTTTTTCTCACGCGTGGAGTTACTAATACCTTCCATACGTTAATATTACATAAAGGGATGTCTACCAGACACATTACATTTTTTTTTTTGAAATCCCTGACTTTAAGTTCCTATGAGTATGGAGCTCGATTTTCAGACCACTGTGCGGCGGCGACAACACAGCGTCTGTGAGTCCCGCTGTCAAGGAGTTAACTTGCACTGTTGATTCTTCAGTCAGGTACATCGACTGAAGAATCGTTCGTACGGTAATCATGTTACGCGTGCAGTGCAAGAAATGATAACGTGGCGGCTGAGAAAGGAATGGCAAATAAAATCAAACTTGTAAACTTCGTTTTCTGATGTCACGCGCACTACGTGGCCATATCCACGATTACTGGCTTCGTGCGGCCAGACTTCCTTCTTTCTCCCCAAATAATTAGCTTGTGTTCTTTTAGCCTAAGCTACGTAAAGAAACAAAACTTTACGTTAGTTAAGTTGTTTGTAATGTTTTTAATTAATTAAAATTTATCAATTTGGATACCTTGCGAGTAACAAATAATATTTAACATGAAAGTTGTTTACAATCAATCTTTACAATAACGTTTGAATCTGTTTGCAGGATGAGGTGGCGCATCAAGGGCATCTCAGGAATCAAGGTATTCTTCATGTTCTGGAAGTACAAACTGTGGAATATGAAGGAGGTGTTCAAAGACCAGGAAGTGTAAGTATTTATCTTTTTTTTTCCATTTTTTTTTTGTTTTTCAATTCAATTCAATTCAATTCAAAACTCTTTATTTCAGACAAGTGTCCATAGTGTTAGTAACAAAATAACTTAATGGCTAGGGTTAGTAATACGGCAAAAGGAAAAACACATAAAAAAGTCAGATGGAATGGATCCTTACCCAATGACGCAGCAGAGGGGAGTCCCACCGATCTGAGAACACGCTCAGAAGACCGTTGGTGGCGGTGCGTAGCCGACCCAACATGGAGGCGGTCCTTGTTCTTATTATCGCATAAAAATCGTCTGTGTGCGCCTCCGCAAACATAGTGGACGCACTACAACGCCACGACAGCCCCAACAGTATTCTAAACGCGTTATTATATTGGACACGCAGGTCGCTGTATGTCCTCTGCGTAAAACTGGTCCAAAGGCTGCACGTGTAGAATGACTGGCAGAAAGCTTTGAAAAGAGTCACCTTTACTTGATTTGTACAACGTGCAAACCTTCGAACCAGCATGTTACATCGAACAGCCAACGACCTGCGCTCCCTCTCAATGTCCATGTTGTCCCTTAGATCATCAGTGACCCAATGACCCAAGTACTTAAACTTAGTCACCCATGCTAAAGGAGTGCCACAGAGCGAGATACCGGGAACATCCGAGTAGTTTATGGCACTTGCTTTAAACATCATAAGTTCGCTCTTTTTACCATTGTACCTGAGCCCGTGGGACACTGCATAGGACTCACAAATAGCAACCAGTTTCCTCAAAGCGCCAATCGATGGGCTTAGCAGCACCATGTCATCCGCATAACTAATATTATTTAAGCATACGCCGTCAATATGACATCCAACTTTGGTGCTGCTAAGCTCACCGACTAGCCGGTTGACGTACAAATTGAAGAGGCGAGGTGAACTTAACCCCCCCTGCCTCACCCCACATTCCAACTCATACATCTCCGACTGTGCCTCCGCCCATCTAACACTATTGCTCTGGTTGTAATACCAGTAGCGAAACAAGGATGAGATTTCATTCGGTAGTGTTGTATCACTCCGCAACTTATCCCAAAGTACCTCGTACGAGACTAGGTCGAACGCTTTTGACAGGTCCAAAAAACAAGCAAAAACTGGCGTTTTTCGAGAAGTGTAATATTGAACAGTTTGCTTGAGGCACAGAATGGCACTTTCCGTTGATAGACCAGATTTAAAGCCAAATTGCGCGTCATGGAGTTCAACGTGTTTAGCCAACTGTTGATCAAGCAAACTGTCCAAGACCTTGGCAACTATAGTGGCCAACGAAATTGGCCTGTAATTGGACACGTCAGAAGCGTCCCCTGTCCTATCCTTAATAATAGGAACCACCACTGTGCGCATAAGGTCCTGCGGCAAATATCGGTGACTGATACATAAATTAAACAGAAGCGCAAGAACCCTATACAGGTGTAGCCCCGCATATTTCAGGTGCTCGACGCTAAGGCCGTCGTGGCCGGGCGATTTACCTCTTGTCATCTTATTAATAACAGTGGCAATCTGTTTAGCTGTGAACATTACGGTAAACTCACCAGACCCCGAGAAATCCCCCTCATCGAACACCCGCCGCCGGTCCATTTGCAAGAGGGACTTAGGTTTAAAATGACTTTGAAAAAGGTTGGCAATATCTTTTGGATCACTCAGACCGCCGACACTTGCACTCGCCGACTTTTATTTACCTTACTAATATTATAAACGTGAAAGTTTGTTCGGATGGATGGATGTTTGTTATTCTTTCACGCAAAAGTTACTAAACGAATTTGGATAAAATTTAGCACACAGATAGCTTATAATCTAGATTAACACATAGGATAGTTTCTATCCCGATTATATCTTCCCGTGAGATACATACATGATACATACTGTGTGCAGTTGTGGTCTGAGAAGGAGGTACCCCCTAATTGAAAATTATCTAGATACGACCCCAGACAACTCAAATATTATTGTCCGATTTTCCAATAATAATAATCGAAGATTTCAATTAGTTTTCTGAACCCTGTTTTTTATTTGATAACAAATTATGTCCTACTAATATTAAAAACGCGAGAGCAGCGGTAGCCCAGTGGTGGCGGCCCCGACTTACGAACAGTAAGTCGTGGGTTCGAACCCAGGCAGGCTCATTACTTTGTGTAATTTATTTCATCACCACTGCTCTCAAAAACGGTGAAGGGAAACGTCGTGAGGAAACCGGCATGTCCTAGAACCAAACATTCGAAGACATGGGACATCTACGAATTCGCACCGGGGCCCGTGTGTTGGATTATAATAGCCCATACTCAAAATACGCGCTTTGACATGGAGTTGCGGATACCAGCCCGGTATCTTTAATCTTATTATAAACGCGAAAGATTGTGAGTATGGATGGATGGATGTTAGTTACTCTTTCACGTAAAAACTACTGAATGGATTTTAATAAAATTTTATATGGAGTTAGCTGACACCCTAGATTAACACATAGGCTACTTTTTATCCCTATATTCACACGGGAACGGGACCTTCGCGGGTGAAACCGCGGGACGTCTGCTAGTATTTCATTATAATGCGTATGTTTTTTTTTTACTCATATATGCCTCAATGAAGACAAGCCTGGTAAATGGTTGGCTTTTATTTTGCAGATGGTACGACGGGTTCTCCACATTCTATGTAGGCTCAGATGGTTTGATACAGAAGCACATTGTAGACAAGGTAAATTTTCTCATCTTTCAGCAATCAATCAACTTGAAATTCCTTGGGCATGAAGCGAAATCTATCCCGCTACATGAGAAGTAAGACCAAAATTGCTACATAGAACAATCAACATAAAGACAAAATTCCGACAACAACCGTCTGACAGACAGAACCATTTGAAGGATCCTCCCTTTTCTTCGAAGGTTGAAGGTCTTTGCGCCTACATTCGCATACCTTTAAAAGCTTTTTAGAACGCCAGTACACCCATCATTGTAAATCTTAATGTTCTTCATACCTCCTTAATTATGGTTCCAGGTGATGCCAGACCAAGATACGATAATCGATGACGAGGAGAAAGCCCCAATAGCCGCTAAGATAGCGCTCCTCATCGGGTTACTACCACGAAACTACCTATCAGATGTGTCACCATATTTTAGTTCCTCTGCCGGCACCTCCGACACCACACCACTACCTTTCAAAGTGCTAGAATAAATAACGGATTAGTATCACGGGAACATACGTCATGGGCAGGAAATATAAGGTTTATCAGTGAATAATCTTTCAAAGGAAGATACTTATATTGATAGTTAGATACTTCGCTAATAGGGTAGAAACTGGCAACTTTGACGAATGGCAACACCTTGGTATTGTCAACCAGAAGAAGTTCTATTCTATTTTTCTTCATGGCAATTGTGCCGAAGTCGACTGTTCGAAAAAGTCGAATATTACGAATACCAATAAAACTACATTTGTAGACTCACAATTTTTAGTAGCACCATTTATTCCACATACGATACGATGTCTGCCCTATTAGCTAATACGTAATCGCTACTAGCTACTGCTATTTCTAGATCTTTTTTTTTTTTTTTTAGATCTTCACATTGATCCACATACGATAGACGCTACTCGATGTAATGAATAAAAAGGATTTTTCCGATAAAGCTTTTGTCTGCGTCTGTAACGTCCCTTTTGTAATAAATCCGTGACTAAAATTTCCATTTAACTAATTTATTGACATCAATTTATTTCAATTCGAACATGTACCATTTCGATAGGGAACCGAAATGTTTAGCCCAATTTATGAAAAAAAAAACAAAGAAAGTAAGATTTTGATAGGTTGTTATTTATTATTTATGATACAAATATTTTGTTAATAAATGGATTTTGTTCTCCGTGTGGTGGTTGCAGTAATTTTAGTTCGGCAAACACGTTTCAACCTCGGCAATGCGAAGTAATATACTAGTGATATTTTGATAACTGTGAATGCCTTGTATTAGTCTGTATAGTTAATGTTATGTATTGCGAAAATACAATAAAATTATGTCCATAATTGAGTTTTTTTTATCACGTATGTAGATATTTAGATTACCTACCCGCATGAAAATGGTGGAGAGCAGTCAAGCAAAAAGAACAAATTAAAATTGCTGAAATGTAATTTTTAGGGTTCCGAAGTCAACTAGGAACCCTTATAGTTTCGCCATGTCCGTCTGTCCGCCCGTCCGTCCGTCCTCGCTTAAACCCGGTTTCCACCGCGAGAGGAACGGACCCATTAATGACTTCGTTAAACTCGCAAGCGCAACCTGCATAGAATGTATCAATTAAAGAATACCGAAACATAGATATAAAAGAAGCGGAAGGGAAATCTATAGTCGATGATGTAAATTTGACTGAAATAAAAAAATACAAGCATGGAGTTTGCGCTTGCAAGTATAACAAAGCCATTAATGAGTCCGTTTCGCTCGCGGTGGAAACCGGGCTTTAATCTCTGTGACCGAAAGCTGCAATGCGATTCACTAACAGACTCATCACAGATGTTAACAACGGCGAGTTCACAGATGTTTCATCGTAAACATAGCCTTTAAGAACAACGTTGACAAAAACCGTATTCGCTAAGCTGGTAATGCTCGTCGACGATCTGCCGAACAACGATGTTGGGTACGATGTTAGCAGTGTTGCTATGTTTAATCTAGAGTATAGTCGAGATAATCTCGACTAACCAATTTTTAAGTTATTTCGTCATTTTAAATTAATACAAATTCACAGTCCGTATGTATAAAACACATTATATTTATTATGCAACAAATATTTAATTTATTATATCGTTTTCGGCTTGGAAAATAATTACTTGTTAAATTTTTTTACATTGGTAATTATAGGTTATGTGTTTAATCAAAACAAACAACTTGATCTCTTGATTAGTTTTTATCAAAATACGAAATTCCAAAGTTCCAAGTGGTTTTAAGTGGTTAAGTGGACTTTTAAAAAATCCTGCGCCCTTCCCAATGGCGTTCTACTTGTTCAGTGTTTTTGTGTTATTTTGGTTCCAAACCTATCGAAAGTAAGTACCTCTACAGTAACATTTCTATTTAATTATACAGCACAGTTTCTGGAACTACTATCTGTATACTTAACCATAATATTTATCTTTTAGTGTCTTGCAACGCAGCTCCATCGTTAAATCAGCTGGAAAAGCAAGTACCTAAGCTTTTTGGAAAGCAAACCGTGGTTGGCTAGGGGCCATGCTCGTACTGCAAATGTCGTCCACGGTCGTCAGGCATAGTCTGAAATAACAACAGCCCTAAACAGTGATGGTAGTGGGTGTATGAAAACATCTGAACAGTGGTGTAAGGTTAGTAATTACATGTAATAAGTGTGTATATTGTTGCATTGAGTAGGTGTTCTAATATCCTTTTACATTGAGAGCCCCCTGTGCATCTACAGGCATGTACTGTAACTTTAGGCTAGGCTTCAAATTGCAATTAGAAAACCATTTAAAATTGCAATGGAAAGTTAAACCCAACCAAGCAAATTTATTTACTTTGGCTTATGTGCCCCCGGGTGCACATAACGACATTCGAGGGGTTAATACAACAAATTATATAATCGTACTTGTGTTGCAGTACTGGAAGGACAAAAAAGGAGCAGTTAAGAAGAAGTCCAGCTTAATTGCATCTGCGAGTCGGCGTACTGGTGGTGGCATAGAGGATTTTCCAGAACTAACTGGAATTGAAATTAAAATCCAAACCATTATGGGAGGAGAAAGTTTTGGTTGCAAGGATCAATACAAGAAAAACAGAGCTTACAAACCTCAAAAGGATTAAGTAATAATTTATAATTCTCAAGGCTATACAGCTCTTTATAAATTTATAAAGAGCTGTATAGCCTTGAGAATACTCAACCGAAGACAGAGCACAAGCAGAACTCTTGATTGCCCAAGCTATTACTAAACAAGTAGAGGGCCATCAGCCAATGGTTCAGGCTCTGGATAGAATTAGCAGTGCTATTAGAGAGTTAATAAATAAATAAAAATAAAATGTACCTATGTTAAAAGATTGTTTTATTTATGAATTAATTATATTAAAATTACTTTTCCAATGTACAGACACCAGCAAATCAATCTACCCCAAATTGACAAATTTTCTCAATTAAATAAATAAATATAAATAAATAAATAAATATTCCACAACTTTTCACACAACGCCATTTAGTCCCAAGTTAAGCTTGAGAGCTTGTGTTATGGGTACTAAACAGCTGATAAACAAGAACCTTATAGTGTTTAGAGTAAAGTTGAAAACCTATCAAAGAAATTTAACACATTGGGGTAGGTTGATGTGCTGGCGTCTGTAGATACTATTTTGTTCAAATACATACCATATAATTATATACACACTACCTATATTAATTTTATCTAAAGGTAAAACATTACTTATGTTTAAAAACATTCACTCTCTTTATTTTATTATACATTACTATTTAACATACACTATAATTTTTAATTAACAACCTGTCCCTGAATTATTAATATCTTAAGTCTATTAGTATTTATATATTGTTATTTATTTATCTATTTTTTTATATTTACTTTTGTTATTAACTATTTTGTCCACGCCACAGTCTATTAATTAGATGACCCCTAGCAAGACGTCCACTGTCCAAATCACTGAGGGTGTTCTGGCTTCCTTGTTGTAGTAGCTGGATCACCCTTACTTCTTGTCTCAGTAAATGAGCTGGTAATTCTACTGGAGGAACCCCGGCTTGATTGCAAATGTTATGCAACACACAACAAGCCTTAATAATTTTTCCCACCATCTCTGGGTAATAGTGAATAACACAATGAACCAAAAGGCACCTAAAACGGCCTTTAAGTATGCCAATGGTTCGTTCTGCAGTATTCCTTGCACTGGCATGCAGATTATTATAGTATTCTTCTCTTGACCCAGGTTCAGGGTTGTACATGGAACCATCATGAATGGCCTAAAAGCGAAACAAGAGTCCCCTGAAATAAATTAAATAGGAATTTAGTTTAATTTTACAATAATAAAAATAACTGAGTTTATTACTTATTAATATTAAAATAAGTACCGAAACCTGGTGAGTACAATTATTTATGATGGATAAAGTAAAAAAAAAAACATTTTAAAATACATACCAACACACACTGTTTCTCCTCTATTAATAACTAGCTGCTCCAAATGCGGTTTTATGACAGAATGATTAAATATAAAGCTGTCGTGTGTTGCACCTCCAAAAGTTACATCCACATGCATTATAATTAAGTCCGGATCATTTATCTGAAAAGGCAAGAATAAAAGATTTAAATATGGTTTGAAACACATAGGTTCCTATTCAAGACAATTTAAAAATATTATTTGAATATGTAACATAAAAATAAATAAGTAGGTAGCCATATGGTTTGATTCATGAAAGTATCTACTTAATAAATAAAAACTAAAGTATGAAACTTAAGAAATACCTAGGTACCTACTTCCTTTTCTTTGAGAATTTGCCTTTCATGTATTTTGAGGAAATTTTATGTAGGTAATTATTAATAATAACTGGGTAGTTGATGGCATCTACTACGGTCCATATAGCCCTCGAGGCAGATGCTTGCGATATATAGGTTCTTGCATTCTCACGTAATATTTTGTGGTAACTCCCACTAGCTAAAAATGCAAGAGTGCATAAAACCTGGAATAAGAGTTAAGTTTTAGACATTTTTACACTGTAGGTAGGCCTACGGTGATATATATTATATTAATTTAGTAGTAATACCTTGGTTCGGTTGCTAATTCCTACTCGATGTTTCGCCTTTGCTAATAATGGGGAAATATCTTCTTCCAATTAAATAATTAGTTCTTCAGTCAACCTGAATAGGTACCTTAATGTTGTTAGAAGATCCATATTACGTATCACGTTGGCCTGACGTCTTTTTTCAACATTATCTTGACGATTATTTTCTTCCAACAAAAAAAAACATACAGGAAAGACGAACTGCCATCTAAAACATTACAAATAGGTATAAACGTTTCAGGAATTAAAGTACGTTAAACAAAACAATTTAAAGTATTTTAATTTTAAAAATAACTTGTTTTACTTACATTTTAATCGTCTACAACCAAGGAAACATCTACAATTTACAAGCTTTACGGTTTGACAGTTAAAATCGAAGGCGAAGGCACCGTTGTCGTCGAAGGCGAGGATGTTTTGTGTTTCTGAATACCGTTTTTCATACATTTGAAACCAAATTTTAGTTCCATGTCGCGCCGTCAACATCGTTGAGGCGCTATGATCGCTTAGTTTTAACTAAAGAATACCGATATGCTTACATCGGATGTTTCAACGATGATTTCTTGGTTGTAAAGATGTTTTGCCTTAGTGAATCGCACTCCTGAAATTTGGTACCAATATGTGTATCAATCACGCCGACAAAGTAGTAAAATAAAAATTGGAAAAAAATCTTTTATTAGGGTAGCCCTATATGTAAAGTGGGAAGTGATTTTTTTTTAATTTCAACCCTAACGTGTGATGTATTTTGGTAAGGTATTTAAAAATGAATAGGGGTTTACTAAAATCATTTTTTGATAATGTCAATAATTTCGGAAATAATCGCTCCAAAAGTAAAAAACAATGCGTCCCCACCCCCTCCCCCCCGTCCAACTTTTGAACCATACGTTTAGAACAGTTTTTGTACAAAAAAGACAAAAAGTTGTACAAAATAATTTCTGGACTAAGTTTGTAGTATAATCGTATATATGCAAGCATTTTGAACACTTATTGTGACGGGAAACTACGGAACCCTACACTGAGCGTTGCCCGACACGCTCTTGGCCGGTTTTTTAAATAGTAGTATAATCTGTAATACTACCGTAGATTACTACTCAAACTACTATTTTACGTTATACAAAAAAAAAGAAATTCCTGTGGCTGCCGTTGCTGGCAACACAGTTATTTCGCCGACTCCATGATGAGTGAAGGGTTTTTTGTTGTCAAATATTTCATAAAAATAAATAATATACAAGATTTAGCTTAGTTCAAAGAAAAGGACGTCATAAGACGGTGTTACGTCGTGGCGGAATCGGGCACAAAGTCCTATGTTGATCAGACTATTAAATTATTGCTGTATGATTTTGTGTTGTGGCTTCATTTTTTGGTATATGTATCAAGTCGGCAAGAAAAAGAAGCTAGTTATTTTGCGTGATGTCATGACGGTAAGTTTATCTTATATGCTGAGCAAAGGCTACAATATGAGTTGAGTATGGATTGAATCATCTGGCGGGGGTCATTGTGCGTACTTGCCGCCCGGGCGCCAATTGCTGGTAATTATTAAAGTGTTTAGTGTTGCACCGAAGGCGCTCGCTGTGCGCGTACACCGTCGTCACTGATCATATGGACTACTGCCAAGTCGGTCACATCGCGTAACCAGTTTTCATTCAATCGTCTTGATACACCTATTTCGAGTTTATTATTTACGATTAAACCAGTGCTTGTGTGAAATTCCTTGTGATCAATATTTTATGTGGAATTCCCGAAACTGCAATCCCAAGTTGTGTTTCTTTGTTTTTCGTCTTCAAACGTGAGTTCAAATTTCTGTTTTTATCCCTTCACATCAAGTAAGTGTTGATTGTTAAATTCCTACCACTCAGAAGGATTCTTTGCATTCACAATCTCTATCACTATTTACATTGTATAATCAATGAGTTTTCCCACAATTGCATTGTTATATCATAGTTATAGCATTCTTAAGTTCATGTTTCATTGTCACCAGCAGAGGTAAAAAAAACCCTGTTAGATAATTATTCTCTGAAACAATGCTCTGTACTTATCTATAAGAAAAAAGATAATACTTGCATAAAATGTTTGTGTTTAACATACCTTATTTGCTAGTTAGGAAACAAACAATAAGTGACTGCTTCCTAAAGCAAACATAGTAATCTGAGTCACTGTGTATTGGTGCTCACACAGGAAAGTCCCATTTATTAACAATACACCCAATATTTAGTGCTAAAAAAATTCTCACTTGGTTGGAAGGAACTGGCATGCATTGAATGTGCCTTTCTGACTGTGTTGTTCAAATATTGTTCTAGTTTGTAATTAATAGCAAGATTATATATGCAACATGATTGTTATGTTAAATTACTAGCCAGGGTTCTCTTATTGCATAGCAAATGGTGAAGAAAACATAGGTACTAGGGAAGTTTTGGATACCTATATAATAAATAAATATTCACAACTTTCACACAATGCTATCTAGTCCCAAGCTAAGCAGTGCTTGTGTTATGGGTACTAAACAGTTGACACAAATGATTGTTAATGAATAAATGACTAATAATAAACATTCTTATATATTTCTTCATATTATAGATAAATTACTCCCAGACACAGAACAAACCATTGTGCTCATCACACAAACATTTGTCCTGGGTGGAAATTGAACCCAGGACCTCCGGCATAGCAGTTAGGGCCACTAACTACTTGACCAACAGGCCAGTCATGTGTAGTGACCTACCTTAAATTATCACACAAGTATAAATTATGTAATTGCCAGAAATAAAACAATAATAATTTATATACATATTTACAAAAATCTTAATATCTAGTATTATATAAAATCAAGTAAACAACAAAGGAACAAAGTAAAACTATTATATTAAACTTATAACTTAACATAAAAACTTCAATATACAAACAGACATAATCATAATTTTATCTAGTAGATAATTACTTATCGTTTGCCGGCCGGCGTAGCTATGACGCGTCTATTGTTCCATCGGCCAGCGGGTTTGCTACGTCACACGGACCGGTTGCGCGAGCGGGACAGCACGATAGTGTGTTGCGCTCGCGCAAGCGCGATCCATCGGCGGCGCGAGCCCGGCAGTACTTTGACTGAGCTTATCGCGACCGTTGTTAAGTTTGCAAATCATAGCTTCGCCGCGCGAAATATCAATTGTGCTTTGGCTTATCTTCTGTGCTATCTGTCCTCTATTTCTACCACTCCTTCTTCTCAGTGGAACTCTTGTGTGTGTGTACGAACTGTAACCTGTTTCTACTGTACAATAAACTTTCATTCTTCTTCTTGTGTACTTCGGACTTTCCTTTCTTACTCGTACCTGCTTACCTATCTACACACGCTCACTTCATTCCTACATTGGTGACCCCGTTGAAGAACACGATGTCGACAGAAAAAGCCAGCAGCCATCAAAATGTCAGCGAAGCCGCAGCGGAAAGTTTTCGTGTGGGTGTGCGCGTACCGCCTTTTTACCCAGAGAAGCCGGGATTATGGTTCAACCAAATGGAAGCGCAGTTCATGTTAGCGAACATTAAGACTGACGAAACCAAATTCCACTATATTATCGGCAACTTGGAAGCGCAGTATGCCTGCGAGGTCGAAGATATTATCGAGTACCCTCCACCCACTGGAAAATACGAAAAGCTGAAGAGCGAGCTCGTAAAACGACTATCAGCGACACGTGAGAAGAAAATCAAACAACTTCTCATGCACGAGGAGCTAGGCGACCGGAAACCATCCCAGTTTTACCGACACCTCCTCCAGCTCGCCGGACCAGGTGTACCAGAGGAGTTCCTGAGGACAATTTGGACGAGCCGCCTACCCTCCAGCACTCAGGCAATAATAGCTTCCCAGTCCAGGCCGGATCTGGGTGAGCTGGCTGAACTAGCGGACCGGATCCACGACGTCGTCGGAACCCAGGTGGCATCAACATCTGCCATCACAACAGCAGCCTCGTCGAGTAGTCCAGGTAACAGTGTGTACTCCGAGATCGCCGCACTGACCAAGCAGATGGAGAAGCTGGCGGAGAAGGTGGAGCGACTGTCGCGCCCAAGCGGGCGGTCCCGTAGTCGCACGCGCCATCGTTCCAGCTCCAACCGGTCGCAGTCCAGCTACAGAAAGTTCCCCCAGTGCTGGTACCACCAGAATTTTGGAGAACAGGCCAGGAAGTGCGTGAAGCCGTGTGACTACCCTACATCGGGAAATGCGCGGGGCAATCAATAATGGCGACCGATGATTGTCCGAGTGCTGGTCGCTTATTTGTCACCGATCAAAGGTCGAAGGTGCAGTTTTTGGTCGACACCGGCAGCGACCTCTGTGTCTACCCCCGATCGGCACTATCCATAAATTTAATAAATACATTTATTTAATACTAGCTGTGCCCGCGACTTCGTCCACGTGGAATAGTGACTTTTCGGGCAGCATATTTTGAATTACCTACATAGACCGTCGTTCGGGTAGCTAAAAATTTACTTTACAGTAATGCTTCTCTGTACATGATATTTGACGTATGGCCATCGGGGGTGAAAGCATACAGGCTCCTTGGATTGCTAACCCGTGACAGAGCCACGTACAGACGCCAGCACATCAAGTTACACCAATGTGTCAAATTTCTTTGATCGTTTTTCAACTTTATGTCAAACAGAATAAGGTTCATATTCAATTGGGAAAATTTGACACATTGGGGTAACTTGATGTGCTGGCGTCTGTACAACTGATCGTGCGAGAAACAGCTGATACTTAGATCTACACCCACAACTTTCAGCGTCTGACCTTAGGCTTTATTAATTGTTATCGCAAAACAAAGGCTGACTGGAAACTGGACTCGTTTAAAACTAAAAGGAAAATTGTTTGGAATGAGAGGAATCCGAGGAATGAAAACATTTTCACCTTTTCCCCACCCTGTTAAAATCTCTGCTTCTATCAGATTTCGTTGTAAATTGGTCACTTTTAACCTGGTGCCATTGCAAAGTTTTGGGGGACTTAAATTTCTAAGAAGCATTATGGGTACGCCTACTTTTAATTTTATTTTATTTGCTGGTAGTCCAGGAGCATTGAGGGATTCTAAAAATTCTACTGGGTAGCTTGTAGATTCTCCTTCTTCCATGACTCTGTTGGATGGAGATTTACTCAACATAATCCCCCGGAACATAGCTCAAAATTTCAGCGTTTATTGTTGCTGCTTGGACTTTCGCAAGTTGGTATTTGCGTTGCGTTTCCATACATAGATGATAATAGTCTCCAGGATACGTGCGTTCGCTACGAATAACTGAATCCTAATGGCAGCGGCGCGTTTTTTTTTTTATTTATTTATTTGAGGGGCATCTCGCTGTCGACTCGCTGTGGAGATGACTTAAAAAATTAAGACCTCCAGCCAATGGCAGCGGCGCGGCTCTCAGCGCGCTTTATATAGCCACGGAACAGCAGGCGCGAGGCGTTTACGTACTCTGATAGAATACCTTAACAAATGTTCGCCGTGATTCTTTAAATTGACATAACTTTTTTATTTATGAACCGATCAACATGAAATAAACACTAAATGTTAAGTGAAGCTTACAACAACATATTAGTGAAAACCGCAATTAAATCGAATGAGCCGTTTCTGATATTAGCGTGCACAAACATACCGACAAACAGCTAAAAAAAAAAAAATTACAATTTCGGGTTCGGCACCGATATAATAACAACCCCTGCTACTTTTTTTTTATATATTTCCATTGTACAGACACCACTTTACTACAATTTTATTATATGTATAGATATAATAAAGGTACCTACTTAATTTAATATATAATAAAGGTACCTACTTAAGTTGCTTTATATCAAAGACATTCAATACCTATAGACCGGACATCACAAACAAAATTTTCGTCCGAAAAAGAGTGTCCTGCTGGATACAAGTGTATGAGTTTTTTTTAGTACGCTCCGCTGCCGCTCCAACATTCATATATTATTCCAGATGGCGTTACTGAGACATGGGATCAAAGTTTTTCTATAACATTTCCTCGCATGTCCGCTCTATAGTTTTTTAAATCTCTTTGGTTTATATTATAAATTATTTAGTCAGAATTGTTAGTTCTTTATTATAGGACAAAACTTAAAAATGTTGTTTGTAAGCATTTTGTTTAAATGCGCTAAATTTTAAAATTTTAATAAGTACATATATTTTTTGCCATTGTTAACCAAATTTTCGAGGCAAGTTATTTATTATCATGCTAGTCGAAGCGTGACCTTATGAGCGGGCAAAACCGCGGGGCTAGTGATTATCTAATCAGTAGCCCCGAACCTACTAGTAATATCTACTGTTGGTAGGTTTTTTTTTATTTTGTCATAATAACTTTATGCATTGATAGTATTTTTTTAGCATGGGAAGGAAAACCCAGATTTTTGACCTGCATTATTCAATCACAAGGCTATGGTTGCTTTAAAAATATACACACATGTCCGTGAATTATTCACAGATTGCCTTGAAATTTAAATGTTGCATGCTTCATTGTAGGTAATTACCCACAAGTTATACAGTTTATCAAAGAAATAGATTTTCACGAAAAAACCTTATCCATTTCAACATTTTAGAATAATAACTGTGTCCTCATTATGTTTTACAATTCATTATACTATTGGGTGGACTGCAGTCAGCACCTGACCGGTCTCCATAGCATGCTAATTGTTAACTAACCCAGATATTGTACTACTCAACCTCTCATAACTGTACTGATTGCCCACACTCACACTACCAAGTATAGACTATGAATCATTTTGTTTTTTTTTTCAAGAACAATAAGTTTAATACAACCTCTTTGTCTATACCTACTTCTATGAAGAGGTAAACCTTGTTTGTAAGTTTGATGTAGAAGGTAATCTTCAAAACTATTAATATGATTTGATAAACCCTTTCATTAATAAAATTTATATAATTAATACATTATGTTGTATGGTAGTAGACCTCCATAAGCTAGTATTAAATAAATCGTAGAAATGTACAGTGTAAGCAGTGTACTTAACAAACAATTGTAGAATTTTGTCAGTCCAATTATGGAAAATGATGATTTAATTAAAAGAATTACTAAATGTAAACCCATATTCTGAAAAATATGGAAGATTGCATAAGAAATCTAAAAGTAAACTTTATTATTTTAAATATTTATATTTAGCTGCATTTGAAACAGCTTCTTGTTAACACTAACATACTTGGTATACTGCCAAGACAGGAGATGTAGGTATATAGTACCTAGTAATATATTTTTACAGAGATATAGAAGATATACTATCCTCTTGTCAACAAATGCTTCAGAGCAGTATTGTATGTTCAATTGATATAATTGGATAACTGAGAATGAATGATCTAAGTAGGTAGTCATCAGTTCAAGGCTGTGGACTGCAATTCTCAATGAACATTTTTAACCTTGTTTATTATGTTATTTACTTATTTCTATTAGATAAATCTCATTGACAAACACAATCTCTCTGTTTTTATGGCATAACTAATCATAATAGTAACCTGTTATAGTCCCAATGCTGGACAAACACCTCTTCTTGTACAGAGAAGGCACAATAAGCTTTGATTAAGATGCTTGCCTAAGGTGATTGGCCATTTGTGTAAGTCTAGGTTTCTCACAATGTCATTGGCTATGATAAACTTAGAAAGTGCATAGGTAGGTATTTATGAATTGGAAAACTCAATGTTTTAAAACTGCTATTTAAGAAATACACTGTGTATCATTCACATGCACTTATCCTTAAAAATATGTCATGTAACTAAATAAAATCTTATATTTCTGAAATAAGTATATAGTCTATACTTGGTAGTGTGAGTGTGGGCAATCAGTACAGTTATGAGAGGTTGAGTAGTACAATATCTGGGTTAGTTAACAATTAGCATGCTATGGAGACCGGTCAGGTGCTGACTGCAGTCCACCCAATAGTATAATGAATTGTAAAACATAATGAGGACACAGTTATTATTCTAAAATGTTGAAATGGATAAGGTTTTTTCGTGAAAATCTATTTCTTTGATAAACTGTATAACTTGTGGGTAATTACCTACAATGAAGCATGCAACATTTAAATTTCAAGGCAATCTGTGAATAATTCACGGACATGTGTGTATATTTTTAAAGCAACCATAGCCTTGTGATTGAATAATGCAGGTCAAAAATCTGGGTTTTCCTTCCCATGCTAAAAAAATACTATCAATGCATAAAGTTATTATGACAAAATAAAAAAAAACCTACCAACAGTAGATATTACTAGTAGGTTCGGGGCTACTGATTAGATAATCACTAGCCCCGCGGTTTTGCCCGCTCATAAGGTCACGCTTCGACTAGCATGATAATAAATAACTTGCCTCGAAAATTTGGTTAACAATGGCAAAAAATATATGTACTTATTAAAATTTTAAAATTTAGCGCATTTAAACAAAATGCTTACAAACAACATTTTTAAGTTTTGTCCTATAATAAAGAACTAACAATTCTGACTAAATAATTTATAATATAAACCAAAGAGATTTAAAAAACTATAGAGCGGACATGCGAGGAAATGTTATAGAAAAACTTTGATCCCATGTCTCAGTAACGCCATCTGGAATAATATATGAATGTTGGAGCGGCAGCGGAGCGTACTAAAAAAAACTCATACACTTGTATCCAGCAGGACACTCTTTTTCGGACGAAAATTTTGTTTGTGATGTCCGGTCTATAGGTATTGAATGTCTTTGATATAAAGCAACTTAAGTAGGTACCTTTATTATATATTAAATTAAGTAGGTACCTTTATTATATCTATACATATAATAAAATTGTAGTAAAGTGGTGTCTGTACAATGGAAATATATAAAAAAAAAGTAGCAGGGGTTGTTATTATATCGGTGCCGAACCCGAAATTGTAATTTTTTTTTTTTTAGCTGTTTGTCGGTATGTTTGTGCACGCTAATATCAGAAACGGCTCATTCGATTTAATTGCGGTTTTCACTAATATGTTGTTGTAAGCTTCACTTAACATTTAGTGTTTATTTCATGTTGATCGGTTCATAAATAAAAAAGTTATGTCAATTTAAAGAATCACGGCGAACATTTGTTAAGGTATTCTATCAGAGTACGTAAACGCCTCGCGCCTGCTGTTCCGTGGCTATATAAAGCGCGCTGAGAGCCGCGCCGCTGCCATTGGCTGGAGGTCTTAATTTTTTAAGTCATCTCCACAGCGAGTCGACAGCGAGATGCCCCTCAAATAAATAAATAAAAAAAAAAACGCGCCGCTGCCATTAGGATTCAGTTATTCGTAGCGAACGCACGTATCCTGGAGACTATTATCATCTATGTATGGAAACGCAACGCAAATACCAACTTGCGAAAGTCCAAGCAGCAACAATAAACGCTGAAATTTTGAGCTATGTTCCGGGGGATTATGTTGAGTAAATCTCCATCCAACAGAGTCATGGAAGAAGGAGAATCTACAAGCTACCCAGTAGAATTTTTAGAATCCCTCAATGCTCCTGGACTACCAGCAAATAAAATAAAATTAAAAGTAGGCGTACCCATAATGCTTCTTAGAAATTTAAGTCCCCCAAAACTTTGCAATGGCACCAGGTTAAAAGTGACCAATTTACAACGAAATCTGATAGAAGCAGAGATTTTAACAGGGTGGGGAAAAGGTGAAAATGTTTTCATTCCTCGGATTCCTCTCATTCCAAACAATTTTCCTTTTAGTTTTAAACGAGTCCAGTTTCCAGTCAGCCTTTGTTTTGCGATAACAATTAATAAAGCCTAAGGTCAGACGCTGAAAGTTGTGGGTGTAGATCTAAGTATCAGCTGTTTCTCGCACGATCAGTTGTACAGACGCCAGCACATCAAGTTACCCCAATGTGTCAAATTTTCCCAATTGAATATGAACCTTATTCTGTTTGACATAAAGTTGAAAAACGATCAAAGAAATTTGACACATTGGTGTAACTTGATGTGCTGGCGTCTGTACGTGGCTCTGTCACGGGTTAGCAATCCAAGGAGCCTGTATGCTTTCACCCCCGATGGCCATACGTCAAATATCATGTACAGAGAAGCATTACTGTAAAGTAAATTTTTAGCTACCCGAACGACGGTCTATGTAGGTAATTCAAAATATGCTGCCCGAAAAGTCACTATTCCACGTGGACGAAGTCGCGGGCACAGCTAGTATTAAATAAATGTATTTATTAAAACATGGAAGACTTACCTACAGCAAACTAAATAAATAAAAAACGAACAATATAATAATACTAATATATTTTTTATTTAATGACTACAACAACGGTCCAATGGTTAGGTAGTAACTTAACAACTATAACTTATCAACGAAGGGTTAGTAAAATTTAAAACTAATCAGGTTTGCCGCATAAGCAACGCTAACTAATGCCTAAGCACCGGCGCATCATGCTTGTCAGCCATGGCTTGTAGGATCATGTTATTAAAGTTAAAATACTAAAGCATAGTAACTTGCGATAAAATAAATACGTTACATACATACCTATTTATAAAAGGATTTCATTTTCCTGTACTTTTGTTTACAATATTAATTTATTTCCGTACCAAAAAAGTGAAATGACGTATTTATTAGTACCTACCTAGTCTCGCGCGGTCGCCGTGTGGTTGATTTAGCACCAAAGACTACCACAATAGTACTACACTAAGCTACCTGCTGATCGTTTCTCCTTCACTATCAAGTCCTTCCAAAGGTTGTCTGTAAGAGATCGTATCACCATTGTATCACCCTATGTAGTAGCTCTTGAATTTAAAATTTGTAAGTTTTTATGGTGTACATACAATAAAGAGCATTCTATTTTATAGTTCAGCACCGTTTAAACTTTCTGCAATATTTAACTTTTACTATGCAAAATCATGCGCTCAGCAGTGCGCGTAATATTCTTTAAAAAATTCCGAATTTAGAACTAGGAGACTAGAAAAAAAACATAGTCAAACAATACACAATTGAACAATATAGGTACCTACCTACAATAGTTATAGTGATCGACGAGTGGTCGAAATTCGACAGTTTTACACTCTTCTATTCTACACTACTAGATTTATTTATTTATCTATAGTTAATTAAAACGGCACAGGTCCAATTACATTAATTAACATAGAATTATAAATATTAAAATTAAATAAGCATTCAAATAACATACAATTCAAAAATTAAATTGAAAGTGTTACAATTCGTGGATAAAATTATTTACGTAGATAGAATATAAACTTTAATTAAGCCAAATAAAAATATCACACATCGGCGCGCAATATTCATAATTAGGAATCCCAGATTCCGCTTATTGAGTCTAGGAATAATATTATTACCAGCTTTTGTTACACCGATCATTTTGTTAAATGTATTTTAACTACGGGACATAGGTATTATTTAAGGGCTCTTTGAATTTAAATCAGACTGTATTGTTCAGCTTCGTGACGAATACAGATTGTCTGTTTTGTTCTAAATTCTTTAAACCACGCAAGCAAGAAAAGTAGAACCGGGCTAGGTTTGAGTAACGTCGTTCTAGATCGATTCTAAAGGGCGACCAGTGCCGCTAACCCCACTAGGCTTTGTCTACTGTTCGCCTTTTGTTTCTACTTGCGTTACCATCGCATCGATGCGAAGTCTACTGCGAAGGTTCAAGTTACGCCTTTTCAGATATGTTCTCCAACTAGGCAAATCGATTTTGCTAGCTATTCTGAAATGTTATGATTTACAAAGTGTATTTAAACCTTAATGCTATTTACTGAGCGAACATTTCATTGTATAAATTCAAGTTCTTTATACGAATCAGCCAGATGTGTTACTGGGGAGTTAGTTCCGCACTTCTTCCCAGCAAAATTACTAGGAAGTGGTGAAGGGTGTGATTGAAAAGTGTTTATTCAATCAAGACTTTTAATATTGATTTTAAATCTAATAGCCTTTTTTAGTTCGAGCAGTATACTTAATCTGTATAGGTACAATACACTGTTCGCTAACCGACTAACACTCATTTTGCGTTACCAAGTGAAGAGAGTGCCAAAAATTTGTTTAGTAAACCGTGAAAACGTAGCCAGTTAATGACCGCCATATATGAATGGCCTTGACTTTCGCATTTACTAACTTTTAATGTCGATGACACCCAAATTAGTACTGGGGCGCAGCTACTGCGATATCAGACGTTGAAATTATGTGACGGGCCCTAGCTACAGGGGACCAGACGTGTGAAAGCAAGAATTCGTAATGTATTCTAGCCACGAGGAGCCCTTTAGGGCTTAATACACTACTCGATTTGTAGGAAAGTTAATTAGGAAATTGGTAGATGTAATCGCAGTCATAGATTGGATACGATTTAGGATAAATCGAAGGATCTGACCGCTTGGTTCCTTGCTAACTGTTCCTAGTTAGGATCCTACAAATTGAATGGTTTAATACACCCTTTTTGCCAGCTCAGTTCGCACACCTTAGTGTTCTCTTAGTAAAAATACAAAGAGCGCTCAAGGAGTCAAGGCATCCGATTTAAGAATTCTGAATTACTCCTATTGGGTGTTAAAGTCGGTAAAATGGCTGCCGACAAACTTCGATACGGTTCCTAGTTTGCTACGTCACTGGTGAGTTTAGAACATTGAGTTTTCCAATTCATAAATACCTACCTATGCACTTTCTAAGTTTATCATAGCCAATGACATTGTGAGAAACCTAGACTTACACAAATGGCCAATCACCTTAGGCAAGCATCTTAATCAAAGCTTATTGTGCCTTCTCTGTACAAGAAGAGGTGTTTGTCCAGCATTGGGACTATAACAGGTTACTATTATGATTAGTTATGCCATAAAAACAGAGAGATTGTGTTTGTCAATGAGATTTATCTAATAGAAATAAGTAAATAACATAATAAACAAGGTTAAAAATGTTCATTGAGAATTGCAGTCCACAGCCTTGAACTGATGACTACCTACTTAGATCATTCATTCTCAGTTATCCAATTATATCAATTGAACATACAATACTGCTCTGAAGCATTTGTTGACAAGAGGATAGTATATCTTCTATATCTCTGTAAAAATATATTACTAGGTACTATATACCTACATCTCCTGTCTTGGCAGTATACCAAGTATGTTAGTGTTAACAAGAAGCTGTTTCAAATGCAGCTAAATATAAATATTTAAAATAATAAAGTTTACTTTTAGATTTCTTATGCAATCTTCCATATTTTTCAGAATATGGGTTTACATTTAGTAATTCTTTTAATTAAATCATCATTTTCCATAATTGGACTGACAAAATTCTACAATTGTTTGTTAAGTACACTGCTTACACTGTACATTTCTACGATTTATTTAATACTAGCTTATGGAGGTCTACTACCATACAACATAATGTATTAATTATATAAATTTTATTAATGAAAGGGTTTATCAAATCATATTAATAGTTTTGAAGATTACCTTCTACATCAAACTTACAAACAAGGTTTACCTCTTCATAGAAGTAGGTATAGACAAAGAGGTTGTATTAAACTTATTGTTCTTGAAAAAAAAAACAAAATGATTCATAGTCTATACTTGGTAGTGTGAGTGTGGGCAATCAGTACAGTTATGAGAGGTTGAGTAGTACAATATCTGGGTTAGTTAACAATTAGCATGCTATGGAGACCGGTCAGGTGCTGACTGCAGTCCACCCAATAGTATAATGAATTGTAAAACATAATGAGGACACAGTTATTATTCTAAAATGTTGAAATGGATAAGGTTTTTTCGTGAAAATCTATTTCTTTGATAAACTGTATAACTTGTGGGTAATTACCTACAATGAAGCATGCAACATTTAAATTTCAAGGCAATCTGTGAATAATTCACGGACATGTGTGTATATTTTTAAAGCAACCATAGCCTTGTGATTGAATAATGCAGGTCAAAAATCTGGGTTTTCCTTCCCATGCTAAAAAAATACTATCAATGCATAAAGTTATTATGACAAAATAAAAAAAAACCTACCAACAGTAGATATTACTAGTAGGTTCGGGGCTACTGATTAGATAATCACTAGCCCCGCGGTTTTGCCCGCTCATAAGGTCACGCTTCGACTAGCATGATAATAAATAACTTGCCTCGAAAATTTGGTTAACAATGGCAAAAAATATATGTACTTATTAAAATTTTAAAATTTAGCGCATTTAAACAAAATGCTTACAAACAACATTTTTAAGTTTTGTCCTATAATAAAGAACTAACAATTCTGACTAAATAATTTATAATATAAACCAAAGAGATTTAAAAAACTATAGAGCGGACATGCGAGGAAATGTTATAGAAAAACTTTGATCCCATGTCTCAGTAACGCCATCTGGAATAATATATGAATGTTGGAGCGGCAGCGGAGCGTACTAAAAAAAACTCATACACTTGTATCCAGCAGGACACTCTTTTTCGGACGAAAATTTTGTTTGTGATGTCCGGTCTATAGGTATTGAATGTCTTTGATATAAAGCAACTTAAGTAGGTACCTTTATTATATATTAAATTAAGTAGGTACCTTTATTATATCTATACATATAATAAAATTGTAGAAAAGTGGTGTCTGTACAATGGAAATATATAAAAAAAAAGTAGCAGGGGTTGTTATTATATCGGTGCCGAACCCGAAATTGTAATTTTTTTTTTTTTAGCTGTTTGTCGGTATGTTTGTGCACGCTAATATCAGAAACGGCTCATTCGATTTAATTGCGGTTTTCACTAATATGTTGTTGTAAGCTTCACTTAACATTTAGTGTTTATTTCATGTTGATCGGTTCATAAATAAAAAAGTTTATCAGAGTACGTAACTCGCGCCTGCTGTTCCGTGGCTATATAAAGCGCGCTGAGAGCCGCGCCGCTGCCATTGGCTGGAGGTCTTAATTTTTTAAGTCATCTCCACAGCGAGTCGACAGCGAGATGCCCCTCAAATAAATAAATAAAAAAAAAAAACGCGCCGCTGCCATTAGGATTCAGTTATTCGTAGCGAACGCACGTATCCTGGAGACTATTATCATCTATGTATGGAAACGCAACGCAAATACCAACTTGCGAAAGTCCAAGCAGCAACAATAAACGCTGAAATTTTGAGCTATGTTCCGGGGGATTATGTTGAGTAAATCTCCATCCAACAGAGTCATGGAAGAAGGAGAATCTACAAGCTACCCAGTAGAATTTTTAGAATCCCTCAATGCTCCTGGACTACCAGCAAATAAAATAAAATTAAAAGTAGGCGTACCCATAATGCTTCTTAGAAATTTAAGTCCCCCAAAACTTTGCAATGGCACCAGGTTAAAAGTGACCAATTTACAACGAAATCTGATAGAAGCAGAGATTTTAACAGGGTGGGGAAAAGGTGAAAATGTTTTCATTCCTCGGATTCCTCTCATTCCAAACAATTTTCCTTTTAGTTTTAAACGAGTCCAGTTTCCAGTCAGCCTTTGTTTTGCGATAACAATTAATAAAGCCTAAGGTCAGACGCTGAAAGTTGTGGGTGTAGATCTAAGTATCAGCTGTTTCTCGCACGATCAGTTGTACAGACGCCAGCACATCAAGTTACCCCAATGTGTCAAATTTTCCCAATTGAATATGAACCTTATTCTGTTTGACATAAAGTTGAAAAACGATCAAAGAAATTTGACACATTGGTGTAACTTGATGTGCTGGCGTCTGTACGTGGCTCTGTCACGGGTTAGCAATCCAAGGAGCCTGTATGCTTTCACCCCCGATGGCCATACGTCAAATATCATGTACAGAGAAGCATTACTGTAAAGTAAATTTTTAGCTACCCGAACGACGGTCTATGTAGGTAATTCAAAATATGCTGCCCGAAAAGTCACTATTCCACGTGGACGAAGTCGCGGGCACAGCTAGTATTAAATAAATGTATTTATTAAAACATGGAAGACTTACCTACAGCAAACTAAATAAATAAAAAACGAACAATATAATAATACTAATATATTTTTTATTTAATGACTACAACAACGGTCCAATGGTTAGGTAGTAACTTAACAACTATAACTTATCAACGAAGGGTTAGTAAAATTTAAAACTAATCAGGTTTGCCGCATAAGCAACGCTAACTAATGCCTAAGCACCGGCGCATCATGCTTGTCAGCCATGGCTTGTAGGATCATGTTATTAAAGTTAAAATACTAAAGCATAGTAACTTGCGATAAAATAAATACGTTACATACATACCTATTTATAAAAGGATTTCATTTTCCTGTACTTTTGTTTACAATATTAATTTATTTCCGTACCAAAAAAGTGAAATGACGTATTTATTAGTACCTACCTAGTCTCGCGCGGTCGCCGTGTGGTTGATTTAGCACCAAAGACTACCACAATAGTACTACACTAAGCTACCTGCTGATCGTTTCTCCTTCACTATCAAGTCCTTCCAAAGGTTGTCTGTAAGAGATCGTATCACCATTGTATCACCCTATGTAGTAGCTCTTGAATTTAAAATTTGTAAGTTTTTATGGTGTACATACAATAAAGAGCATTCTATTTTATAGTTCAGCACCGTTTAAACTTTCTGCAATATTTAACTTTTACTATGCAAAATCATGCGCTCAGCAGTGCGCGTAATATTCTTTAAAAATTCCGAATTTAGAACTAGGAGACTAGAAAAAAAACATAGTCAAACAATACACAATTGAACAATATAGGTACCTACCTACAATAGTTATAGTGATCGACGAGTGGTCGAAATTCGACAGTTTTACACTCTTCTACACTACTAGATTTATTTATTTATCTATAGTTAATTAAAACGGCACAGGTCCAATTACATTAATTAACATAGAATTATAAATATTAAAATTAAATAAGCATTCAAATAACATACAATTCAAAAATTAAATTGAAAGTTTTACAATTCGTGGATAAAATTATTTACGTAGATAGAATATAAACTTTAATTAAGCCAAATAAAAATATCACACATCGGCGCGCAATATTCATAATTAGGAATCCCAGATTCCGCTTATTGAGTCTAGGAATAATATTATTACCAGCTTTTGTTACACCGATCATTTTGTTAAATGTATTTTAACTACGGGACATAGGTATTATTTAAGGGCTCTTTGAATTTAAATCAGACTGTATTGTTCAGCTTCGTGACGAATACAGATTGTCTGTTTTGTTCTAAATTCTTTAAACCACGCAAGCAAGAAAAGTAGAACCGGGCTAGGTTTGAGTAACGTCGTTCTAGATCGATTCTAAAGGGCGACCAGTGCCGCTAACCCCACTAGGCTTTGTCTACTGTTCGCCTTTTGTTTCTACTTGCGTTACCATCGCATCGATGCGAAGTCTACTGCGAAGGTTCAAGTTACGCCTTTTCAGATATGTTCTCCAACTAGGCAAATCGATTTTGCTAGCTATTCTGAAATGTTATGATTTACAAAGTGTATTTAAACCTTAATGCTATTTACTGAGCGAACATTTCATTGTATAAATTCAAGTTCTTTATACGAATCAGCCAGATGTGTTACTGGGGAGTTAGTTCCGCACTTCTTCCCAGCAAAATTACTAGGAAGTGGTGAAGGGTGTGATTGAAAAGTGTTTATTCAATCAAGACTTTTAATATTGATTTTAAATCTAATAGCCTTTTTTAGTTCGAGCAGTATACTTAATCTGTATAGGTACAATACACTGTTCGCTAACCGACTAACACTCATTTTGCGTTACCAAGTGAAGAGAGTGCCAAAAATTTGTTTAGTAAACCGTGAAAACGTAGCCAGTTAATGACCGCCATATATGAATGGCCTTGACTTTCGCATTTACTAACTTTTAATGTCGATGACACCCAAATTAGTACTGGGGCGCAGCTACTGCGATATCAGACGTTGAAATTATGTGACGGGCCCTAGCTACAGGGGACCAGACGTGTGAAAGCAAGAATTCGTAATGTATTCTAGCCACGAGGAGCCCTTTAGGGCTTAATACACTACTCGATTTGTAGGAAAGTTAATTAGGAAATTGGTAGATGTAATCGCAGTCATAGATTGGATACGATTTAGGATAAATCGAAGGATCTGACCGCTTGGTTCCTTGCTAACTGTTCCTAGTTAGGATCCTACAAATTGAATGGTTTAATACACCCTTTTTGCCAGCTCAGTTCGCACACCTTAGTGTTCTCTTAGTAAAAATACAAAGAGCGCTCAAGGAGTCAAGGCATCCGATTTAAGAATTCTGAATTACTCCTATTGGGTGTTAAAGTCGGTAAAATGGCTGCCGACAAACTTCGATACGGTTCCTAGTTTGCTACGTCACTGGTGAGGTAAACGGTTTTCTCAATCCATCAAAGAAAAAAAAAATTGGTCACGAACTCACGATCACCGCTCGTGTGGTATCATGTATGTAAATGGTTATTTATAAAATGGTCAAGCATGAATATAGGCTATGTAGGCTGTCGCAATCTTGCCAAATATCAGTGACTCATAAAGTAAAGACTAAAAATTACTGCGTGCTTTAAAATGATTGACTGCTAAACTAAATGAGAGGACAACGCAAAGAAGTTGCTGGGGAGTTTGATCCGCCACTTCTTCCCAGAAAAACACTAGGAAGTGGCGATGGGCGGGCACTTTGGGGATTGACTTATGTACCTAATGTTGATGTTCATAAAGTGCTGATCCTCAGCCTAATTTAAATAAATTACTTTTGACTCTGATTTTTGATTTTGAAGTGGTTGAAAAAACATAACCGTAAAGACAAACAATCTTAATGAAAAACAGCTATTCAAATCTCAGAAGAAAGAAAATAAAAAATGAAAAAATAAACATCATGATTGTCGCGAACGCAAATCAACAGGTATTATTAGTCATTCAGAAGTTCATTGCTAATGTCCTTAGTCTCCAAATGAATCACTAATGGTATGATTATGCAGGTTCCGCATTCGCTATGACTTAACTGCTCTTGAGAATTGGAAAAAAATCATTGAAAAGGTTCTTAGAATACGTAGAATCCGAAACTATCCAAAGTCGTCGGCTCGTCGCATTTAATCATAATCATAACACACACACACATCAGTTACTATCTGGCATAACAAGTTTTCATTAATACATACACGTTCTGCTGTCGATATAGAGACTGGGTTTTTCCCATGAACCAAGTTTTCTTCGTCATGTTTTGTGCCTATGACGTCCTTGATTACGTATAGTATCTTTGAAAGAGATAAATATAATTAAACGGACCCTAGGGAGGCCAGTGCCCACTGCCCAGTCTTCGCTAACTTAAAATACATTCCCGAAACTTCTATCAATGATGCTTATCCAATTAAACGAATTCCTTCATTGCACTTAAGTTATGTTTGACTAAAACAATTGCAAATGTAATGAAATGCTATGGTGTGAATAGAAATGTGCGACTATAATTTTTGAACCAGAGCGTAACCATCAGCTATTCATAGTATCAAGGTTAAGGTTCTAGTTGTAAGTCTGTGTGTGTCGTTGCGTTGAAGAGAAGACGCCTAAGTATTTTTATCAGGTTGTTTAGCAACTACATACGCGTGTTATACGTGTTTCATAATGCTACTCAGTCATGGTACATATGTTTAGGATTTTTTAATATACCTGCAGGCTAGCCATATCCCGAGAATTTCATACTTTTCGCTCATACAATCTTCCGATTGGTGGTTTCCACGGCTCTGGAGTTTTGATTCATTTAGTACGCCCAAATTTCGGGATTATGTGAAGTGAAACATCGATGGTTAGGTGCTTCACGTCTTTCTTTGGAAAATTGGTATCTCGAAGATTTACACTACAAAAAAGTATGGAGGGCATCAAAGATTGTAGTAAATTCTTCGAAAACCAACCCAGTCGTGGTAATTACAGCAATCTTGAAGATTGCTTGTCCAAGGCTCTATTACCTCTAGTCAATGCCCCTATAATAGTGGGCTTTTTATATAACTGTTCGTCTCGGTAGCCGTTGCTGAGAAGGAAGATTACATAGGTTTTTGTAAAGCAATATACACTAATTACTTTTTAATGGCGACCTTGTATCGCCCACCGTAGTGTTTGCCGATTTATTATTTATACCTGTTTTAACTGGTTATGTTAACGGGCTGCATTAGGCTTACCACGTGCCTAATTGTAGTGACGTGGATTTTATAGCATTTTTGGATTCTTAAGAATTGCATTGACTTTGTCCTGTTTTGAATATTATTACTACTATCTGGGATCCTCATTCTCTTGTCTTCTAACGGTTCAAGTCTGAGGTGAAGAACCATTTTTATTTGATTTTAACACATCCAAGTAGGTATTCGGATCTTTTAATAAGATAATACTCTACATGTTTTAACACAACGAAAACATGATTGATTGGATTATCAGCAACGAACGTAATGATTACATTTATTACTCTGATGATTAGATTCATCTAGTACATTCCTTTATGCAGAGCAGATTATATGTATACAACTGGTCCGATTAGCGTTTGGAGTTCAGTTTAAAATTACGTAACCAATTATAGGGCATAATGCAGCTCACGAATATTCACTGAATATAAGCCGATAAGTGGCAATAAGTTGGCCCATTTCAAAGAGAACTTATGTAACAGTAATCGGATTAATATTGGCGATTCTTGTCTCTATCGTGGCTTCATATTATATCCAATGTACGATGGTGCTTTCGCTTCACATCGCATCAATATTTAAGTCTAGCTTAACTTGTGTCTGGCACCTATTCGACCTATGATAGGGCGTAGACCTCGTTTAGATTAGTTCAACTGAAGGTCTGTGAACCTTGTCATTTGGATCCATCTCGTCTGTGATTTTCTTTGTGTCGTCACAAGTCTAGCCGCCAGACAGCTGCAGTCTATACTCTAAAATGCTCGTCGATACGCAGAGAGGGGTTTAAGACTTAGGACTTTGGTTGTCTGGAAGCGATGGTACTGTAAAACGGAATAGAAACAAAACTTACGCTAGTTCAATATTGTTTGATACTAACAAGGTGTCGAAACAATTTTATTTATCTCAATTATTTAAAAGCGAGTCCCAAACAGTTAGTACAGTAACAAACAACTTTTAACTTACGTGAATATCCTCCTCAAAGTCTTGTTTTTTTTTCAGTCTTGAGTTTCTATCCACCTCGTTTTACCTGGTACCTACTTCTCTTCTCACTCTTCAACTAATAGTCTCTGTAAATTTGTAAATCGGAATTACCCTAAGCTTAAAATTTGATCTCTGTACAAATTAATGTTAAGGCCATTGGTACAGAAAGGTTATCGTTCCCCATTTGTTTTTTTTTTCCTTGCGATAAAACTGGCTACAAGTCGGCGGCATTCGAATTTTGTTTAAGTTATTTTATATTTAGTTATCAAATATTTTCCGGAGAGGCTTGTTGACAGTGGTCTGACTTTTAAAAAAATTGTTTCAGGTGCTAAATTTTTAGAGACTGATAACTGTAGAAGTGCAGACATCTGGCAAGACTGAGTGATGAGTTGATGACATAGCCGTAAGATGTCGAAAGTGCTGAGCGCGCTCGGCGGCGCGTTGCCGGACGAGCGACCCTTGCTGTCCCTCCAGATTGTTGAGAGCGCAGCCAAGTGCCCACAAGGGTATGTTCCAGTCAACAGGACCTATGATGAAGACGCTGATGCAGGACTGCTGCGCCAGAATGGACTGTTCGGGAAGAAACCTAGCCATTACATTTGCTTGTCCAAGTCAGAAGGTAAGTTTACTTCGATAAGTCCATCTTCGATTGCGTAAACTAAGATTGTAACTACCTTCACTTGAGCAAGTTAAGATCGTAAAGTTTAACACTTTCACGCTCGTTCCAAACGTGGTTTAACTGGTAATAGTCTCAATGAACTTAATGCTTCATTGCAGAGGGCTTGTGGACGGATGTTAACATGTAAAGTGATTATAATCCTTGAGGCTTGTGATTAATTGGAATGGCCGGCTCGTACCGCCCACTTAAACCATCTGTCCTCACGACGCTTTGTTAGATTCCTCTTTAAACTTTAGTAAGAATTCAAAGTGTGAAATAAGGAAAAGTGCGTCCTCCAGAAATAGATATGACCTCAGATTTCACAGCTGTAACTGTCGCAAATACGTGTAAAAGGATTTCATGACGCATTACGGAAAAAGTGCGTCATGTGACCAATCAAAATCATGTCCTCTTTGTTTGATTTATTTGTTACAATTGAACGAAATATAAACGTTTTGTCTGCGGTTATAAATAGATAAAACAATTATTAACTTTTGGTTTTCCGTAACTATCGCTAGTTTGAACAACTTGTGTCATTTTATCGCAAAGCATGGCTGTCAATTATTATTGATCGTAGGTTTACCTACTTGTTATCCGACACCGACACCAAGTAGGCAATAAATCGTGTAACAATAAAAAAACAGGGCTAATTTCCTCCTAGTTTCCTGTCCTTATTGCTAGTCCACTCAGGCGTTTAAACAACTAGTATCATTTTAACGCAGAGCAAGGCTTCAAATCGATCGACGATTTGTTATCCGACACCAAATAGGCAGTTTTAATCGATTACGAATCGATACGGCGCGCGGCGCGACGGGCGGTGACAGAACGAAGCATTGTCTTTGCGCTGGGTTATTCAACACGATAAAAATACTGGCCGGCGAGAAAAATGGGTCAATGTGATAACTGAATTATAGAAGCCCTCTATGGTGATAGACATTACTTATGTGAGAAAAGCTCTTTATTATTTAATGAATAATAATGTGTTTTTGTGACCCGCTAGCATATGATTATTATTGCATAGTATAGTGCCTACAGTGATATTTGCTGTATGCTTAACTGCAGACATCATCTAGTCCATTTGTCTCTCTCGACGGAGACTTCAATCTGCTGGCTTTAAAAAAAAATTAAAACTAGTAGGTACTAAAGTCGAATTTAGATGTTTTTATTACCTGACTTCAATATAAGAGGGGGTCTCTAATATTGAAGTCTGGTAATAAAAACATTAGATGAAACGCCAAATATTTATAGTTGATTTGATCCGGAAATAATTTAACAAAGAAATCAAAGTGAATCTAATTGCGGCAAGTACAGGAACGGTCGCACTCATTCACTTTCATTAAACTTGATACGAAGGCCGAATCTGTTGTCCGATGATTGCTCAATGGTTGTAAACGGGGCCACGACCAATGACCGAAGGCTCGAGCACTCGCGACCGGTGGACCAGCCCCTAGACACACTTAGCATGACCACAGTAGAAAAGGATTTTGTCTACAGAAGAATCGACAAAGTAACAGCAGGCCTAGCCATATTACAAATTCTATTTCTATTATCGTAATCGATTAGGCGACATTAGAAAGAAAATGGCGTATATGGAATCAGCTGTTTGTCATTTGTTGACAAGTAGAATGAAATACACTTGACATTTGACAAACAGCTGATTATACGCCGTTTTCTTTCTATAGTAGATGTTACTGATCGTAGCTACTATAACTAAAACGCGCTGGTTTAGGTAACCACAGTTTATTTTACAAAACATTCACAATCGTGTAAACCAAAAGAGTCACAAGTCTAGCTACTGTCAGTCATATTATTATTAGAATTTAGAATACAAATTAAATGTTCCAAAAAGGTGATGCCAATAAGTTCGGTTCGTAACAGTAGAAATAGAATAGAATAAGAATTTAAAATATGGCTAGGCCTATAACCTGAGAGTTCATTATCATGGCTTATCATTACAAAAACATATTTTGTGCACAAATTGACACCCAGACGCAAAACAAATGATCGTGCTCATCACACAAACATTTGTCTTGGGTAGGAACCCACGACCTCCGGCATAGCAGTCAGGGTCACTAACTACCAGACAGATTGGAAAAACACTTCTTTTGTTTTGAGCACGACAATATCAAGAAGAGGACTGAAATCTAAACATTTCTTCTCTGAAGAGAAGACATATTTAGATTCTTCAGTCGTTTATAGTCTACAAAAACGAGCATTGTTTCTTCTATAATCGGCTGAAATGTTTCTACCTTCCGACACTTCGTCGACTCTTCCGTCGACATCAAAGATACTTACTATAAACGGGACAACATTTTCAACCGATACTTGTGTAGTTGTGTCCTAGTCACAAGCCTTTGACTTTAGTTTTGAACGCTCCGCTACAGCTCCAATCTAAACTAATATTATAAAGCAGAAGAGTTTGTTTGTTTGGTTGAACGCGCTAATCTCTGGAAATACCGAATGAAAAATTATTTTTGCCTTGGATAGTCCATTTATCGAGAAAGGTTATAGGCTATATGTATAACATCACGCTATGACCAAAAGGAGCGGAGCAGCAATAAGAAATGTTGCAAGCGGGAAAAACAATCCGTTGCGTGCGCTGCGTAAACGGTTTAAATTATGCAAAAATCAAGTATTACAAAATTATTCCTCTTTAACAGTTCTAAAAAAAAAGTCCTCGACAGCATATGTTATGGAAATCAAATTACCATGCTTATTAGTCTAACTATCACAATTTTAAGTTTAGCAAGTCGGAAAAGGGTAAATGGGTGATGCGATATCAAATCTTCACGCGAACGGAGTTGCGGGCAGAAGCTAGTATTTCTATTTTATGCTAGATGGCGTTACTGATCACAGTTCAATCACAGTTTTTTTTTTAATATCTTCGCATGTCTGCTCTAGGGTATCTTAAATCTCTGGTCAAACATACACTTGTCCATATACGGTGGTCATGCTACGCCTGCAGACACGCCTGAATCTCACTTGTTTACTACCGCGATACTGGGTCACCACCTCATTGTAATTTGACTGGCGTACTGTGCCTTGTAAATGGATTTTAGTACGCGTTTATTGTGTTTCGGGGAATGGGAGTGGTATCTCTACGTAACGTGGTTCATATTATATGTATAGGTTTTACGAAACGCCTTTCTGTCCTACTTCTGATAACAATTCCTTAGGGCGATGAATAACTCCTTTACCCAGAAAAATTGAGCACACGTGTCCGTTGTTACATTTCTTTTATCCTTAACTAGTTGTACGTTTCACCTGCTCCTATTTAATCGGGCGTGATGTTTACCTAAAAATTGGGCAATCAAATGCAAAACAATATTTTGAAATCCGCCTGTAAGTGTCGTGAGACTAACGCGTTCACAGACAAACTCTTTAGCTTTAAATATATTACTAGCTGTGTCCCGCTTTGCCCTGCTCCTAAGAGTCATAGCGTGATGTTGAACACCATATCAACATCCCCAAGAATCGGGCTTGTCAAATTTAAATTATTATTTGAAATACGTCTGTTAGTTTCAGAGAATTAGCTCAACAACAAACGAAAACAACAGACAAACTGTTCACCTTTAAACTATAATATATATTACAAGCTGTGCCCTACAGTCTGTAAGGCTCCGAAGGAACATAGCGTTACGTTAAACACCATATCAACAACCTCAAGAATTGAGCTTGTCAAATTCAAAACATTAATTTAAAACCGTCTGGTAGTTTCTGAGAATTTTGCTCGTATAAACAAAAACAACTAACAAATTCTTCACTTTGTGTGAGCTGTGTCCCACAGTTTTACTCCCTCTTAAGGTTCTTTTCAGCCTTTATAGATTCGTGTATATTTACATATCCAAATCCCAAGTCTCACCTGTGAATTGAAAGTTTCGTGTCCAGTTAATTTTTCTCGTTTTTTTGTGGTCATTAACTAACCTGTCATGGTGTCTGAGTTTTGAATGTATCTGACTTGGCATCACATATGCCATCGAGAAGTATATCTCAGCCATTCCTCACGATGTTTACCTTCACCGTTTTTAGCAAGAGGTTATTCTACAATACGCATACGACATCTGACAAGTTAGAGGTGCATGTCTTGAGACACATAGAAAGAGAGAAAGAGTGCCTGTGCGATGCCAAAAAGGCATCTCAGCACAATGCTACGATATTCAAAGAAAAACTATAAATACTGCATCGCTGTTACATAGCAATGCGCAGGCCACACCACTAGGCTACATGTATACAGTTTATTGAAAAAGCTTGTAGCGACATCTATATTCCCACATACGAACTAATGATTGATATCCTACATCGCGGTATTAAAGTTATCCGCGCAATTTTAACTTATACAAGTTCCCAGCAACAATCTTCGGGTAATAGTTAAGTAGCCCACCAGATGCAACACCCGCCTGGTCGGAGGATCCTCCCTTTTCAATGGTAGATGAGGAACTTTGCACCCTGTTCCTCATACCTTTAAAAACTAATATTTAGTACTTCCGTTAAAAAAAAAAACTCAACATCGTGTCGCACTTATACACAATATCGGCGACTCTAGTTGACCTCGGCCAGCGCTCCGACCACGTTATCTCTACCCAAAGAAATCTTTTATCTCGCTACAAAGCTGTAAATAGAGATAGACTAGTAGTTTCGTCATACACAAAGTAGTCACTATGGGAATAAGACAGGAGTCAGCGGAATGGCATGCTGGCATTCATTAGATGATTGTGCTGACCTATCTTCGTGCCTTCCCACGGTCTTTGGCTTGACTAGGTATTTCCCAGCATCGCGTCACGTAGTGCTCATTTCTAGGTCCTGGTATTTGTTTACTGGTAGATCTTTTACATATTGTAAGATAGATAAGTTTAAATTTTATATGGGAGTCAAGTCTGCCTGCCTGACTGCCTTGATGTTCTAGCGGTCGCAAGAGCTACTGCTGAGCATGCGGTCCCGGGTTCAAACGTCGGGCAAAGTGTTATTGAGTTTTTCGATCTATAGAATTTCTCAGTAGCAGCCCGGAGTCTGTACTTGTGCCCGATTGAGGGCAATAGGCTCGCCCCCTATGATATGTGACTTTAACAGAACTGGCGAAATGTGGGTGTTTTTTTTTTATACCACGACTGTGGCAAACAATCTTACGGCGTACTACAGGTACACCACTGTCTTACCCTTCAGGGATTACAGGCGTGATGTTATGCTATGTTTATGGGAGTCGGAAACATTAAAATGTTTTCAATCCATTATTTCTTATTTTATGTTAAAGTCTTATTAAGAGCGTTTCTGCCGCCATACAGTACACTTGGACTTGGCGCTGATAAAGTCTAAGTTTCGTGGAAGTTGACGTCATGACATAACCGCAACAGTAATAGACGATCGAACTGTAGTATAGTCTTTTATTGATTTACTATCAACAAACCGCGGTGGTACCTGCGTTAATCCAGAGTAGGTACGAGCAAATTTCATAACAAATTCCATCCAAGTCCGTTCGGCCATTTCTGCGTGTAACAAAGATACACACACATACCGACAAACTATCTAATTTCTAGTAGTGTGATGTGTTTTGCTGGCTATATTAAGAAATAGATTAGCGTAATATATTATGTACCTAAGTAATAACAGTTAAGTATGTTGATGTAAATATGACATGTACATGTATAATTATTCCTTATCTTAACTACAATTTATTTCATTGGGTAGGTATTGATTTATCTTGTTAGTTGGTGACTACAAGATTATTATTTTAGGAAAATAAATATTTTTTTTTTGTAGATAAGTAGTATGATTTCATACTAACCAACCAGTCTGGGTTTATACAAAAAACATTAATAATATTCGACCATGATTTTTGATTGATCACGTGAATCATCGACAATTTTATTTAAATTATTGTGTGGGAGCCACTCCAATGCTGAGCATCTACACAAGAGCTATTTAAACCTCCGCCAGGTTTAAACATCTCGCACCAGAACTAACATGTCACTGTAGCTTTGTTATACAGGGTGTCTCATTCAAATCGGTCAGTATGGGAAAGTCAGAAACTATAAGACATACGAAGATCTGTTCTGAGGAACCATGTCATCGATTTTAATAACAAGAAAAACTGCATTCATACATTAAAAAAAAAAACATCTGTACTCCGTTCGGGAATCGAACCCGGTTATTTTGAAAAAAAAAACCTACACTATTTCTATTTAGATATCGATTGTGTAAGTCTTAAGCAGTAAATGTCTGTATGAAACATGATGTCTCAAATGAATAAAATGCATTGTTTCCACATGCTTTAATTTATTTTAGTAGGTGCTCGAAGTGACCATGTTTACAATATTACTACAATAGTACAGATGTTTTTTAAAATGTATGAATGCAGTTTTTCTTGTTATTAAAATCGATTACATGGTTCCTCAGAACTGATCTTCGTATGTCTTATAGTTTCAGACTTTCCCATACTGACCGATTTGAATGAGACAGCCTGTATATTAGCTAGACTAACTGGACCCATGTTAGTAGTGCTATAGAATAGAATACTCTTTATTGTACACCATAAAAACTTACAAATAATAACTTTAAGGGCTACATAGTGTGTTACAATGGCCTTATCGCTAAAAGTGATCTCTTACAGACAACCTTTGGATGGACTTGATAGTGGTGGAGCTTGGTGGTGGTAGCTATTTACAGAAATATATTTTTTTTTTATCAAGGCGCGAAAGTTTCTATTATTCCCGTTCTAAGTTCAGGAAGGGAACACCGGAGAGTCAGCAAGAGTCAATTACACCCTCTGTTCACCCCAGGACGGAGAACATTCCATCCAGACATGATTTTCCGCCCCAGACAAAACAGCCGAACCCATGATCTTGTAACTGCATCAGTGTGCAGAGTTAGCGTAGTTTTAAAACTTTTTGCCATCGACACCCTAAAAGAAGAAAATGCTTCTACTTGTATTTTTTAAATGCCAATAAATACAAATTAAAAAAAAGAAAATTAATAAATTAAAAAACACGTCATTTGGTGGAGTGGCCAGTTATGTATTTGTAGCCAAACATACGTAAGGAGTTCACAAAGTCTCACACGCTTAGTTTATCAATTACTTTCCACTCGACTAAGTTACTACCGAAACCCTGATCAAGCTTTTCGCCTAGAAAAGGAGCAATATAATATTGGTATAGATGAGTTTAATCATTTTACGGGCATTATAGCCTTCTGTGTAAAACACCAGTTTTTTTTTTGTGTTTGTTGTTTATAATCATGAGTTCTTCCATCCTTTGATGGGTAATTAGTGTTTTATGAATCGCCCCGTATACATGAATATAAGCACTAATGGAAGTTAATGTATTTACTGCTTAGAGGGGCAAATTAGGGGAAATTAATTAAAGAATTAGAAGTAACTTTTTGATAGTTGTATAAGTGTAAGGGCAACATTATAAGGCTTCTCAAAGTGACTTAGTCCTGTGTTTGGAACTTCATAGACAGTTATCATCTGCCTAGCCTTTTCCCGACTATGTTGGGTTTGGCTTCCAGTTTAACCAGATGCAGCTTAATACCATAGTTTTACACACTTGTCGCTTTACATAGACTCCTTTGCTAAACTGGTTTTTAGACTTTCTGAATGATGGTCGGGACCAACATAGCTCATCGTACTTTTCGAGGCACGGAGGAGTCTTCTTGATATGTAACGAATAGTCACTCATCCACGGACAGACCTCGTTAAGCATAGCCTAACCTTCGATCGGCCCGAGCGCCTATTATTATTGAGCCACAGAGCCACAAACTGTATAGACAGTACTGGGTCTAAAATCTTTGAAAATTTAAAGCTCCGCTGTCTCCGTGATGCCTTATTTAATATCTTCTATTGTTTTCGTAGGAGTGCCTGGTTATGTTATGGACGGCGTAGTCATAGTGGGGGAGCGGGAAGCCGCCCCAGCTGGGTACAGCGTGGCAGGCCGTGCGGGCAAGCGGCGCTTGTGCACGCGCGTGTCGCGACCCGCCGCCGCGCGCGCTCGCCCGCCCGTCACCGACATCATCGTGTGCTCCAAGATGAGGCAGGCGCCGCAGGGCTTCATATTGGCTGGGTAAGTGACAACACAAATGCATTAATTCTTGCTGCCCTCTCTCAGCAATGCCTTTAGGTTGCCCTGCGAGATGCCCAATCCAAAAACAAAACAAATGCGGTGAACGAAAGGTGTGGTTTTAGTAATGTACAATTAATTTATTTTCCTTAGTGGTAATTTATGATAATAAAGTTTATTTCAAGACCATAGTTGTAATTATTGTTTGTTACTTTGGTTGTCTTGTGTACTATGACGATTTTCTTTTCTATTTCACACCCTAAGGGTATGTTCCAGTGTTTTTCTTACCACGACAATTTTAAAGACTCTATTTACACCTGTGACAAACAATAAATGCATCCGAATCAGATCACGGCATTAATGTAAGCTCATTTCACGCTCAAGAGATTAAAAGATGTCCTTACAACAAATAAGCTATAAGATACTACTTTTCTTCTCATCTTAACTCTTTTGGCTTTATATTCATCATATAATACCTCTGGAATTTCTCCCGTATCGCGGGCGCAAAATCAATAGTCATTTATTCAAACTAGGTGGAGGATGAGGACTTTTTGAACGTAAAAATTACTTATGACGGTTCGTCAAAAAGCCTTTCGCCACTGCCTCGTTAATAGACATTTAAACTGGCATACACAAACTGACAGATCTGGAACAGCTAAGGCTGAACAATTTCTGTTCCGTGTAGGAACGAAACACGTAACACGCAGCTTAGCACTTACCTGCTGCGCGAACTGTTGTCTATAATATTATCCATACATAAATAAATCCTAGTAAAATACAATGAAAATTATATTTTCTTCATCGGAAAGCGCGAAAAGTCGCACCAAATGGGTTCTTTAAACAATTTTGATGCGGAACCCTAACAAAAGATTAAAGGATAACTAACGAAACATGAGCTTTGGGTTTGTTAACAAAGACTTAAGCTGTTTAACAGGATTTCAACTAATCGGATCCAATTTGAATTTCGGATATTGGGTGCGTTTGAGCCCCGGCTTTAGTACTTCGAAGACACATAACCCATGATTATTGCTGGTTTTATTATTTAAATACCAAAACGCTTACATGCTTATATTTATTCATGCAAATTGCAATCTTTATAAAAAAAAAACAATTGTTTTTTGAATAACTGGTATGACAGATTTAGTTGTTTTTTTTTGTTGAAATCTTATTTTTTTTTTCAAATTACTCCTCATCGGTAAAAAATACCATTTCCAGACAAAACCTTAACTCATTTATTCCAATTCGGCTCTATAATATTTCCTATGGTCTGTGTTTGCTGGGAACACACTTTTACTTGTCATTATATAAAAAACTAATTGGTGTCAGTATTTTCAAATTTACTGATCTTTGAAATGACGAAATGGTCTTGGTTTCTCTGTGGAATCCAGAGCGGGTCGCTAGTTCCTTATAAAAAATATCCTACTAATTTTATAAACGCGAAAGTATGTGAGGATGTTTGTTACTCTTTCACGTAAAAACTACTGAATGGATTTTAATAAAATTGGTATGGAGTTAGCTGACACCCCGGATTAACGGGTACGTATCATAATCCCGAATTTTAAAAGACAGAATTTTAAAATACCGATGGACGAAATCCCGAAAATTGAAACGCCGAATGTATGTTTGGTCGAAAGTTTAAAATCCCGAAAGTTCATTTGCTCGAAAGTTTACAATCCCGAAGTTTAAAAAACCGAAGTTTGAAATCCCGAATATTAGAAACCCGAAGTACAAAATCCCGAAAGTACATTTGCCCGAAAGTTAAAATCCCGAATGGATGAAATACCGAATGGACGAAATACCGAAATTGTCACCGTTTCCGAGAAAACGAAGTACCGCGGCAGCGGCCGCAGAGCGCCAAATTCCCTCTTTTGCAAAGCAAGCATGCATGGTAGATTAGGTTTCCTTGTGAATTCTTATACTGCATAATCATAATATTAATCATTATAATTCAAGTAAAACAGATAGTCAAAATGGAAACGGTTAGGTTAGGTTAGAACTGTGACCACGCAACGCGCGAAGGCGAGCGAGCGTAGCGAGCGTGCCGCGGCAGCGGCCGCCGAGCGCCAGATAAAATATCTTTAAGTTCTAATCTACCATGCATGCGTGCATTGCAAAAAAGGGGCATCTGGCGCTCGGCGGCCGCTGCCGCGGCACGCTCGCTACGCTCGCTCGCCTTCGCGCGTTGCGTGGTCACAGTTCTAACCTAACCTAGCCGTTTCCATTTTCAGTAACTGTTTTACTTGAATTATATTGATTAATATTATGATTATACGATATAATTTTTTATTCACTAGGAAACCTACCCAATCTTCTATGCATGCTTGCTTTGCAAAAGAGGGAATTTGGCGCTCAGCAGCCGCTGCCACGGTACGCTCGCTTCGCTCACTCGCCTTCGTTTTCTCGAAAACGGTGACAATTTCTGTATTTCGTCCATTCGGTATTTCATCCATTCGGGATTTCAGCCATCGGTAATTCGTCCTTCGGTATTTCGTCCATTCGGGATTTTGTCCTTTCGGGATTTCGTCCATTCGGGATTTCGTCCTTTCGGGCATTTGTACATCGGTATTTTGTGTTTCGATATAACGACTATCGGCATTTAAAACTTTCGGTATTTTAAATTTCGGTGTTTTGAACGTCGGTATTTCAATCATCGGTATTTTGAATTTCGGGATTATGATACGTACCCGGATTAACACATAGGCTACTTGTTATCCCTGTATTCCCACGGGAACGGGTCCTACGCGGGTGAAACCGCGGGACGTCTGCTAGTTTTCTAATAATTGTGTCTTTTTCTTCCTCAGTGAGATAAACGGCAAGATGGTGTGCTACAAAGTGAGCGGTGGGAGCACAGACACATCGCCGACGCATAACGAGTATGAAAACGTGCTCACTAACATCACGCCTGAGGCTAATAAGAGGTGAGCAGACACAACATTATCACTTAAGCTTATTCATACAACATTTCATTACATGGGTTGGCAAACCTTCACTGGTCCATCCATACTGATCATACATCCATATGTTTGAAATTTTAATTATATCCGCTTGATTTCATTTCCTAAACAATGTTTTACTTAAATTAAAATAATATTAATTATATTTGACTGGCCTGTTGGTCTAGTAGTTAGTTGACCCTGACTGCTATGCCGGACGTCGTGGGTTCGATTCCCACCCAGGACAAATGTTTGTGTGATGAGCACGATCATTTGTTCTTGTCTGGGTGTAATTTATCTACAATATGTGTGTATTTAGAAATATATAAGTATGTTTATCAGCTGTTTAATACCCATAACACAAGCTCTCAAGCTTAACTTGGGACTAAATGGCGTTGTGTGAAAAGTTGTGGAATATTTATTTATTTATAATAAAAAATGCTTCTTTTCTCCTAACTGACTTATTTTGCTGTGACCAACAGGGTCCATAATATGATCTATTTATAAGTTTATCACCGAAGAAAAAACATGTGGAATGCAATAAAGCATTGAGTACTCCGTAATAAGATTTTCATTAACTTGCTTAAATTTTCGTCTACTTATAAATTCTCTACTTGTCTACTTAAGTAAGTAAATCATGAGATAATCAATAGTTTATTCTGTCCCAATGAGATGTTTTAAAATCAAAAATTTCTTGCGCTTGCAGAACCTTGTGAACTTTTAAACTTCGTGTAGTGTTTGGGTCCCCAAGATACAGGCTGTGCCTAGTTTGGGACCTGCTGTTAAACGTTTCCATACTCTTATGTAAGCCCATAAATGAATTTGAATAAGTAAATAATTCACTTCCTTTATTTTTATGGTAAGATAAAGTAAGAGAAAAAAAGGTCTATAGTGCAGCGGGGCAATCTCGACAGCGGGAAATTTCAACTAATCTTAATAACTTGTAGAAGTTATTAAGATTAGTTGAAATTTCCCGCTGTCCTTATAGGTTTTTAAAAACACACGTCAGTCGATAAACAAAAACTAACTAGATTAGGTCGTAGTTTCCTTGCCGAATACTCCGCGAAGAAACACCGAAACTTACTCGGAGGTAGCAGTCTCTAGTTTTTTAATTTTTTTTTTTTTGTTATCTGTATTGCTGTTCTTTGTTTTATGTTCTGTGCGTCCAAATAAAATATTTTCTTTCTTTTCTTTCTTTTCTTTCAGTCTCTTTTAAACTGCGGATATGACCTTGGTAGATCGATCATGTTATGACCATGTAGATAAGTGTTTTATGAATTGTCTCAGAACACGATATAACATCGTTTAAATTCAGTTAGACATGAATTCTGCCAATGCTAAATCTGCCTACTTGGTCTAATTGGTCGCAAGCACTGCTGCTGGATATTTATGTAATTGTCGTCCTTGGTTGGATTTCTGGGAAAAGTTTATCAGATTTTTCTCAGTAGTAACCGGTTGTCTTTAATAGGCTCACCCCCAATTGCATTGTTGTTAAACGTAACTGGCAAAATGTGAGAGGATTATAGGCATTACACAGACTAAATCTGAGGGAAATATAGGGCGCTATGTTATGTGCATGAACTGAATGAAATCCTTAAACAAACGATACTAATTGTATTTTTCTCTAGCTCAAAATATTCGTTTATTGGTATAAACGAATATTTTGAGCTAGAGAAAAATACAATTAAATTAAAAATACAATTAAATGATGGTTCATTGAAAGTAAAATATGGTAAGAGTGTGCTTAGATGGTTTGGACACGTTGAAAGGATGGATGAAATGCGACTAACGAAAGGTATTTACAAGACAGATGTAAGTGGGAACGCCGGGAGGGGACGCCCTAGAAGGACATACATGGACCTTTTGGTGAGGTTCTTCAGAAAGGTCAGGTGCGTAGTACTCGCAACCGGCGTGTGTGTGTATGACAACATGTATGAATGGAAACGAAGCAAAAGAAGTATGTAAGAATCGTAGCATATGGCGCTCTGTAGTTTCTGCCTACTCCCATGGGAAAAAGGCGTGAGATTATGTGGGCCATTATTTTTTTCGAGGGCCCAAATTCACTAACTATGTCGTAAACAATAATTTTAAAACAAATTATTTTTTTTATTTTTTTAGTTTAATTTAGTTTCATCAATATTTAAAGTAAACATTACAGGCCTTAGCAGCGATGTTTTTTTACTATTTATTGTTTTGTTTAATATGAATACAAGGGAAGGAGTAGAAAAACAACAACTGTGTTACTTACTTAAAATAATCAGTTTTATTGTAGGAACATTTACCTAAATTTTAAAAACCTATCAGACAAACTTAGACAAGAATTACAATAATCTTATAAAGTAAAATCACAATCATCTCATTCTAATATCTTATTTTCTAATTAAGTTTACCAATGTGTTACGTTTTTTAATTTAAGCTACTGTAATTTCTCAAAATATGCCTTAATAATAGCAATTTAAGCTCGTTCTTTATGGTATAGGTTGAAATATGGTAGACAAACAAAAATAAATAAAATTTGTGCTGGTTCAAAAATATATTTCAGCTATATAGCTCTTAACATATTCAGAAAAAGAGGGACAAAAGGTAACGCAGTAGTTGAATAAGTAAAACAGTGGTATTCTTATCACAGCACTGGGTGTTTATGTTCGCTTTAACTAATAGAAACGCTCTAAAAACAATAATAAAGTATTTGAAATAAAATAAAACATCTCCTTTAAAAAAAACAAAACAAAATCCGGGAGTTGCCCGTGGTCCACCTACGTTTGTCCACCTGGTGGACCACGGGCAATTTTTTTTGCCCGTGGTCCACCTCAGTTTTATTGGGTGTACCACGGGAAAAAAATATTTCCCGTGGTTCACCTGAGTATTTACTTGTGAGAATCTATTGCCCGTGGTCCACCTATCATATTTGACGGCGCGTTTGATTATTTCAACATCAACGGCTAGCGTGGGGAAGAAAGAACATGATGTCGGATCAGTTGGAGTCAGGCAAGCAATCCGTTCGCAACCCGAGCATGCGCTACGATTTTTGTGGTGTCTAGTGATTTGGTGTGCCTAATAATTATATAATAAGATTCTCATCATATTTTGTGCGATGATATTGCGGACTGTCCTAACGTCCCTTTCTATTAAATAACAAGATGACTATTGTTATGAAGATTAGGATCCTTTTTGAAAAAAACAGTGAATTCGAACAAACTAATAAAAAATAAAAAAATCTTAACAAAAACTAGGTAGTGCGAGTCGGACTCGCACATGAAGGGTTACGTACGTGCAAATTATAGAAGTTAAACCAAAAACGTGGAAAAATCATGTTTCATGTATGAGAACCCCAATTTTTTATAGTTATATTATGTATAAATGAATAAAGCTTTTGATACTATTTTATTATTTGGCCATTGGTAATACTGGCCATATAAGAAAGTTATTTGTTTGGTTGTAAGTTGTTTTCCTCAGTTCTTCTCGAATGATCTAGTGTGTTCTACATAAATAATGAAAGACACATTTCGTATAAGTATGCGTTCTATATATTTTATCACAACAAAAGAAATGATTTGATTTGATTTGATTTCCCTCCTTGCGTCGTACTCCTCAATGCTGTGGGTCGTGACCTCCCTGCTTCATCACCTTTTTTTAACCCCCGACGCAAAAAGAGGGGTGTTATAAGTTTGACCGCTATGTGTGTGTGTCTGTCTGTCTGTCTGTCTGAGACACCGTAGAGCCTAAACGGGTGAACCGTATTTAGATGCGTTTTTTTTGTTTGAAAGCAGGGTTTCTTGCGATGGTTCTTAGACATGATTCATCAAAATCAGTTTAGCCATTTTATCAGCGCTTTTGTGTTAGCTACCTTTGCTATTTTAGACGTCTATGGGTATTAACTTTACTTAATAAAAACATAATGTGTGTCTTAAAATTTCAAACACCCATGTGTGTAATATTAATAAGCAAGATTATGGTATATTTGGTCTGATGCAGCCAGGATAACTTGCAGACTAATACACTCTTGGGATAATAATAGCAGATATATCGTGTTTGGATTCATTTTAACCAGCATTTGATTTTGCACACAATGCACTGATGGCAACAGGATGAGCTGATGCTGCAGCACTTCAGCACACCAGTAGGTAGACGCTTAACAAATTAATAGCAGATATGTTGTGTTTGGATTTGTTTTAACCAGCATTTGACTCTACATACAATGCACTGAAAAATTCTCATAACTGTAAACTCTATAAAACAAAAATTATGCGTTTAAATTTTTTAAAATATAAACAAAATTTTAAATTTTAAAAACCCCCACCGCAAAAAAAGTAAAACATTTAAAAAGCTAAAAATAATACTGACCTATCGTTGAGTCATGAAATTTTACGTAACGTCGGGGTACCGCGAAAATAAGTACCTGCCTACATACCTACGAGTACTAGGAACATTCTTTACTTAAGTTGCACCGCGACGTATCACATCATAGGTGCAGGCGCTGGTGGTAATGCAGGTGGACCACAGGAAAGAAAAATTACCCTTGGTACACCCAGGTGGACATAGGTGGACCACGGGAAAAAAAAAATTCCCGTGGTACACCCAATAAAATTGAGGTGGACCACGGGCAAAAAAAATTGCCCGTGGTCCACCAGGTGGACAAACGTAGGTGGACCACGGGCAACTCCCGACAAAATCCTCTCAAATTCACATTTTTAAACATAAAATCTTTGTCTCATCCATCAGTCTTATTTCTCAAATATATTTAATGGAACGTCAAATTTGTAATATACAGGTTTACCCTTCTTAATTATTTTAGGGTTAAGAGATATCTCGACAATATTATCATATTGTTCATACGAAGCATCCCTTTCAACAAGCTTGAAAATTTTTCCCGAATTGTCAACTGCTTTTAAAAACATAACTTTAATCTCTCCCTCGTCATCGACATTGCTTTGGGTAACACCCAGATAAAAGTACAATTTGTCAGTTTGTAAGTTTTATAGTAGCATGATATCTCTGAAGATGATTTTTTTTAGCCTAAGATTTTTTTATAGGGTCCTGTTTCAATTTTTCCTATAACGCCGTTGTTTTCAGCCGGTGTTTTAACGCCAATGTATTGAAAATAATATACTGTAACAAAATAACCCAATAATTAATTAAGTGAACTGTAAAAAAAAAACACACACATCGAAAACTGTTTACTTTGCAACTGCGTTAATACACCTACAACCGCGTTCCTTCTCGTGGTAACGCAGTGCAGTGGTAACGCAGTTGTAAAAATAACGTGTATTCTACCATTTTTATTAGTAATGTAAAATACAGAAAACACAATAAAACTAATTTAAATATATTAAATATGTACACATAAAATAACTACAAATAAAATAGTAAAAAATCGGAACACTCAGGCGTCAAAGTACTCCTCCCCATCGCTGTCATCTGGAAACGTGCCCAGAAGACTGGCAGCATTGCCACGTTGGATGGCAATGCTAATTCTTTGGCCAAAGAATAAGCCAGCCCTCTGGTCACGCGAAGTGTCGACCAGTCGGCGAGAAATCTCCTTAAAAAGGCTGCGTGCACTCGGACCCCATGACCCGAGCGTTTCGACCCCAAACGGCTCAAAACCGTAACTTCCAATGAGGTTACAGTATTTGCGCCGCTTGAGGGCCTCAGCAGCTGCAGCAGCAGCGCCAACACAACTCGCCGTACTTGGAATATGAGATGGCGCAAGGGTATCGACACAGGTTGCGTCCCACACCAAAGGCCTACCCATCTTCCAAGGCAACAACGTCATTCCATCTGGTCTCTTTCCATCGTCTCGTACCAAGCCGTTAGGTTCCAAAATTGCTGGTACGCCGGCGGTGACAAGAGCACGACGAATAATATCGTTAATGCTGGCGTGTCGTGCTATGCGACCTGCACTCCTGCAACAAGACAGGCCATGGTGCCCGGAGCTGTCGACAGCTTCACCACAGTGACACCGATGAGGAGCAACACAAGGAGCACCCAAGCGTAGACACGTAGCGAGCCGAAATGAAGTGTCATCCATCAAAGTGCCTATGGTGGCTGACGGAAGTGCCTGAAGCCACAAACCCGACTCCCATTCTCCCACGGCCAGCAGACGGGCACGCTCAGCAGCACTATATGACGTATTTAAAAGGGAATTCCGAATAGCACTGCAAAGCGGCCCGTCCCACCGACCCTGGGAAGACAAGTTGTTGGGTAAATCCGTATTGGGACAAGTCATTTTCCAAGCGTTCAACGCATCGGTCAAACATGGTACCTCAAAATCAACCAGTGACCCAGGTAAAATATTCCTGGTTAATTTAGCGGTACCATGGACCGAGGAGAGGAAGGCCGGTAAACTTAAACTTGAAATTTTGCGGAAATTTAAATTTTAATTAAAATTAAATAATTAATTTTAATTTATATTTAAATTTTTCTACCATTTGGATCATTATGATAATAAATACGTAATCATTTTTAAGTGCATGCAATTATTTAATTATTATATTACAAAACGCAATAAATAAATAATCAAATATCTATAAAACTCACCGTTTGTCGCGGTAACTCAGCGGTCGCACAATAAACACACGCGCCTCTCCGGATGACTCGAGCTCGACTGACACGGCCAGCGTCAAGGCCACGAACACCCGCCTCACTCCGCCAGCAATTCACATTAAATCAAACGAACTTAGTCGAAAATGCACAAAAAAATCCGAATTTAAGGCTCACTTTTGCTTGGTAACATAGAGTACTTACGTTTTCATACTTCAACAGGGACAAGACAAGAAATATTTTTTAAATAATACACCGTTAAAGACTAGATAAACATATTAGTCTGTTGATAAAGTTCATACTTACCTTAATTTCCATAGATATTTTAATTTAATAGTGCCGTGAAAAGTTTTAATGTAATGTCAATGTATTTGAAGCGAGATGCTTGCTGGGACAGCCAGATTTTGTATGAGATACGACTGCGTTACCGAGAAAAGCGACTGAGTTACCGTCATTCATGTCAAATTATAAAAAAAAACACTAATGTTTATGTCTTCTTAGAATGATATTATTATTACGATTCTACCAATAGCGATTTTATTTTAATACTTATAGTTTTTTTATTGTAATAGGCTCTGTTCTTGAGAGACCGATTATGGGCCCTGGCTGTGTTCTCGCTCCAACTTTATTCGCTCTGTACTTTTCAGTTGTAGTTAGGGATGCCTTACAAACTTTAACCGAGGGTATTCGTATCCGTTTTCGTGTCAATGGCGGTGGTGTTTTCAACTTGGCTAGACTCAAAGCTCACACCAAAGTGTCCCACGTGACTATCACTGAGATGATGTATGCAGATGACTTATGCTTTGCGGCGGAATCCCCAGAGGGTCTACAGAGGCTTATGTCGAGTCTTGATGAGGCATGTCGCAGATTTGGCCTTAGGATCAGTGTAAAGAAGACTTGAAGTCATGACTTTTGATACCCTGAACAATAGCTCAGTCGACATTAAACTCGGTGACGTCTCGCTTAAGCAGGTAGACCAATTCAAATATCTGGGAAGCACTATAACATCCAGGTGTCTCCTTGATAACGAAGTCAACAGCAGAATTGGAGCAGCTGCTGCGGCTTTTGGCAGACTTCGTGCCAAGGTGTTCCGCTCGCATGACATAAAGCTCTCTACGAAAATTGCTGTGTACATGGCAATAGTTCTGCCAAATCTCCTGTATGCCTCCGAGACATGGTGTTTATACCGCAAGCACATTCGCACCTTAGATAGATTCCATCTGAAATGCCTACGGGACATTATGAGCATTCACTGGTCAGACCGTGTTCGTAACACGGAAGTACTACGGCGAGCTAATGTCGGCGGCATAGAGGCCTATATAATGCGGCGCCAGTTGCGATGGGCTGGCCATGTCTCCCGAATGTCTGACGACAGAGTGGCGAAGCAAATCTTCTACTCAGAACTGCAGGATGGCAAGCGGAAACAAGGCGGCCAACTCCTGCGGTACAAAGATGTGCTTAAGCGCCACATGAAACGATGTGACCTAGACACGTCACAATGGGAGGCAATGGCAGCGGACCGGTCACTGTGGAGGCATACCGTGAGCACTAAGGTGTTTGAGTTTGAAAGGCGACGTAGAGAAGAGCTCGATGCTAAACGTGACGAGCTTAAGGCCCGACCACCCGCGGCCATCCATTACAATTACGTCGGAGGGGTGCTGACTTGCAGTGAATGTGATCGCACTTTCACGACAAAAATTGGCTATGTCAGTCACCAGAGGGCACACCAGCGATGCTCTTAATAGGCAGATCCAAGTCGCTGTGGCCGAAATCGGTCGGGATCATATATATATATGGGCCCTGGAAAAAAATAATGGCCCATGTACGTATGTATGTATGGTAAGCCGTTTCCCAACTGTGTTGGGGTCGGCATCCAGTTTAACCAAATGCAGCTGAATACCAGTGTTTTACATGGAGCGACTGCCTTTCAGACCTCCACAACCCAGTAACTGTGATCTCGGAACACGATACCCCTTGGTTGGCAACCTTTTGGACGTCTACTACAAAAAACATTAGTCATTTAATTATTTACTTTACAAAAAATTATAACACTAGCAGACCTCACGCGGTTTCACCCGCGTAGTTCCCGTTCCCGTGAGAATACAGGGATAAAAAGTAACCTATGTCATCCGGGGATAGTGTAGCTTACCAACGGTCCAATAATTTTTAAATTGGATATTAAGAAAATATTAGTAAGATTACAAGTCGTCAGTAGTATATAAGTAAGTTATGGTCTAATTTGATTGATAATTAAAATAATTTGTGATGTGTAATTGACGAATTTAAAATCAATTGATCTTTACCTCTTATACTTATACGCCGTTAATTACGACAAAACATGACTGTCATTTAATGAAATGTAACCTTCCATGTGTGTGCCTGTTTTCAACAAATAAGATTATATTTTATCTTTTAACAGTCACAATACTCCCTGTGCTAGTAGATACTATATTACACTGTATCCTTAAACATAAAAAAAATTACTTGCAGATTACGAGCACCGGACCGCCCACCGAAACTGTCGCCACTAGTCTCGGAGCTGAACAACCTGAATCTCAAGCAGTCTCCCACCACATATCCCCATATTGAAGAGTTCACCACCGACCATGACTACGAAGCCCTGAGTCCCTCCTACAACTTCAACGCCAAGCCGAGCCGGCCGGCGCCTCGGCCTCCGTCGGCCAAGTCCCCCATCCCGCACGGGAGCCCCGCGGGGCCCACGTCGCCTGTAGGGCACTCCAGGAAGAAGGGCCCTGCTCCTCTGCCCAGGAATACTATGTATCAGACTTTAGGAGGATATAATGGAATGGAAGGCGTGCCATTTTTATTGAACCCCAAGTTGAGAGGACTGCCTAGCGACAATTGGGTGAGTTTTTATAATTTTAATAGTTAATAGTCTGGTCATGCTGCATTCTACGCACTTAGCCTTTCTTAAGGACGTCACTAAAAAGGTCGGTGTATGTTCGTTTAAGGCTCCGAGTTTTAACTAAAATCTTCGTTGTAGACAAACTCGTAACTTCGTGCAAGCTAGAGAAGTAATAAAAAATCTATCTTCTCTATGAGAAGAAGCTTAGTCTACACTTTGGCGAAATTAATACAAAAAGAAAAAATGGAACCTGCTGTCTTTGGTTAGTTAAGTGTAGATTGAGTGCAAAACACTCAAGGATACTGCTTTAATGTATTGGGTCAACAGCAATTGGCTAAATAGGTACCTAAATGATTTCCTTAATAAAATATATTTATTTACCGATAGTGATTGTGGCTTTGCCGAATTTGGTTTGAGTAAGTAAATAATAATTTTAATTAATAAAAGTACCGACTGACTAGCCTTCCCCAACTACTATCTAAAATTATTATGGCAGCCGACACCAACGGCTTCATGCGCAATTCGAGGCACGGAGGGCGTCGGAGGGGTCTCGAAATATAATAGACAGTCCCCCATCGACCTTGGCAAGCGTAGCTTAACCTTTGATCAACCCACGAGGCTTGTATTATTGGCAAACACCTGTAATGAAACTATCATTACAGGTGATTTTAATAATCAGTAAATAATATTAAATGACTCTGATGATATGAGTTTTTCATGGACTTTTACATTTTAAGCAAAAATAACATAAGACAAAAACTTAAAAAACTATTACAAAACTGATGAAAAATTGCTACGATAGGGATCACAATATGTCAAGAGCTCATGGTGTATGAGTGTGCGATAATGTGCTTTACATCCTGTAAATTAAAAAATAACATAATAAAGAATGTAGCCACAAACCCCAAGTCAAGTTTATAAATAGCACTTCCCAGTATTCAATTAAAATCTCTTTCTTCCAGACACAATTGCCAGCAATCAAGCGACGCTCGCGTTTCGATCTTGACCGCGACTACACCTACAACTTCGGCGTCGAGCGACAGACGTGAGACGAAACAAAACAAACCTTAACGCCATAAACACAAGGTATAAATATCCTTGTTCTACGTAAACACTTATTGACATGACCTTGCATATAGCGATCTATTTGGATGATTGATTTTAATGTACATATAGTCAACAAAAGAGATAGCTAGAAGGGGTAGTCAAATATAGTTGAGTTTTTCTTAGATACTACTGATACTGATACTGCTAGCCTGCATCATCGCAGTGCTGGGCAAAAGCCTCTCCCCATGACTTCGATCCAGGATTAAAGTCGGCCACTGGTCATTTAATTTGTCCAAGTCGTTCCGCCATCTTCTTCGGGGTCTGCCGCGACGCCTTCTAGCTGTATCAGGGCTCCACATGGTGGTTATTTGGGTCCAAACTCATTAGGCATACGGCAGACGTGGCCAGCCTTGTCCCACTCTTTTGGCAGTTTGGCGGCCTTTCGAGCAACGTCAGTAGTATGTGTTGTAAAAGAAAATTGTTACCTAGTTCATTTATAAAATTCCTTTTCAATCGAAGACTTGTATTGGTTTGTAAGAAAATTTCAACTATATCTGATGACTCTGGTAACCAATCTCTTTTGTTGACTGTACACGTTTTAAGGAATAATATAATACTCTACGGCCTGTTTAAACAAAATGGACAATTTCGCCTATTTCCTAGAAAATACTGCTCAATAACTTTTGGTAGAGATATCGCGCTAATAGTTGACAATAGCCTGTTGATCACTCATAGATAGATTATAATCTCAAGAAGAAACTAAAACACCATACACAAATAAATCAAATATAGTAATCAGATTATAAGTCTGTTGACCTGTTAAAGATGAATTTGTTCTATACTTTGAGATTATCTTAACAGAAACATAGGGTTTACTTTCGTACCCTATTTCCTTTTATTTTGAAGGGGATCTTTGCTGTAGTTTATTTACTACGTGTAAAAAAAATACTCACATTATGGAATTTCAAAGTTTAAAATATTTATGCAGTTGCTTCATTGGGAATATTCATAATACATAGAAATCTCTATATAGATTTGTTATTATTTACCCCCTATGGTTTTTTATACTCCGTTTGACTGTACTGTCAAAAGAGACATTCACAATTGTTGCCAGCTAATAAAATTAAGACTTTCGTGGTAGTATTTCGATCCTCTAAATAAACGATCTTAAATAATGACATTGTATAATGATTAAAAATTGGTTGTGTTGTAAATGTGACGTATACGTAGACCAGCTGCATTATTCTAAACCGTTCGATTGGTTTCCGTGTCGGTAAGGAACCGTTTTCGACAATCTCATTTCCGAGCCGAAGAACTGCCAAAACGCTATTCACAGATCCGAACGGATACGTTTTTTTTTTCTATACGATTGATCATTGTATTTATGGGGAACGCTACAAAATGGTAGTAAAAAGATCAGCGTGGTAGAAAATTTAAAATAGTAAATAAAATTGTTTTTTTTTAATGTTTCGATCCGTTTAATTTTATTATACAATATACAGCTAGTAATTTAATAGACAGCTAACGGTACAAAATGATTTTATTTATTAATCAAACAAACTTTATTTCGAATAAACTTGCTTTTTAAACAGTCTGTCTGTCAAACTGGCATTGCCAGTTTGACAGACTTTTTTACTTTTTAAACTTTTTTTACTTTTTAAACATTACCAGTCTGGCAATGCGGAAAAAGTTTTTATTTGAAATAAAACTATGGATTTCTTTTTATTAACTTTGCTTAAAAAAGGTTAAATGACTGTAAGTATTTGATATCAATACACAAATCTTGCTATTTGCTCATTGTCAAACAATTACACGTAGGTACAACTATACGAATAAAGTAATTCAAACTGTAATTATGTAGTTCTACATAATTACACTTTGAATATAAGTAAATGCGAAAGTATCAATGAAATACGGTCAATACAATAATAAAACTTCATTTACTTAAAAGTGCAGTGTTTTAAAGGTTTACTGTGTTTATAGTTCTCTGAAATAACCTGGATTTATGAAAATTAAATCGTTTAAATTTTATTCGGTATGGCTCCCGATAGCAAACAGCTGTCGGAAAGATTTGAGACTTCTTATCGAATTTGGCTTGTCAAAAAAATCGGTTTCGGATTTGTGAATTGCGTTTGGATGACATCGTCGACATCTTAGCCGTTCGATTCGGTACGGAATCTAGTCGAATGGTTGTGAATAAGCCAGCAGGTCGGCTCAACGGTAGAACTGACAATATAATTATGGTGTGATAGGAATTCGTACACATATCTTTATTTATTATTGGAAATGTAATACTGCTTAGAAACAAGAAACTGTGGATATCAAAGTCGGATCAGTGCAAGTTGACTTCTTTCATACATATTACACTCCAAACCGCAACTTAATCTTTAACCTGTAGTCGGAGAAAAAAATATATATATGTAAACAGGTTGTGAAGGCCCATTCTTAGTTTATTTTGGACATAGCACTGACATCGGTAAAGGAAAAACATTGTAAAGTAACCGGGACTTTTGGTATCCTCCCTTGAGCATGCGTGGTGAATGTGGTGATTAGTGCAATTTTTTCTCTTTTTAAGAAGAGGCACTCTGTAGTTGGGCTAACGGATGGTGTAATATTATTATTATAAAAATAACAAAAAGGGAACTTCATAGATAATAATAATTAGTTTTAAGACAATAATAAAACAGCTTCCCTTTTGCCACACAGTAAAACATGCAAGTCTATGTATCCACTGTCTCTTGTTTCCGAGCTTGCGTAGACCTTGATCGGGTGTCGTCGTGGTTATAGAAGTACCGGGTGCTAACACGTCAAATATCGGTATTCTACTCCTGTTAATATTTCAAAAATAAATCACAGTAATCGCACAGAGTATGGAAACGTCTCACTGGCCTGCTAAAAGTCGGCACTAACGTACAAACCAAGCAGGTCTATTAAACTACAATTCCAATAGACAAGCTGACTAATTTAAGTTTTTCCTCCCTCATTTAGATTACCAGAAAATATTAGACGCCATTTTTTTCACGTAATCAAAAAAGAACCGCGATCTATCGAGTCAAAATGACGCATGACGTCACGATTTCGTACAGTTTATACAGAATTATGACGTCACATGCCCGTCGCATTCTTCTTAATTTTAATGCGCTTAATCTAAGTAGTTTTCCATTAATTTAAAATATCAAAATACTTGTCTATTATTTTTTATAATCTAACTTATGGACTAAATATAATTTTGATATTCATACACCGCCAACATGCCTATTACGCCTGTTTTATGTGTAATATATTATTAATAGCAGCTCGGAGTCAGCTTTTATGACCAGTTGTTGGCCATAGAGTTATACATAACTGCTGCTTTTTTCGTGTAAAGTGTAACTGTCGCGTCCATTATTATACTCTGTGTGTTACTGTATGTAACAATATTGAAAACTAATTTAAAGACTGTCTCGAAAACTGTGGAGCAGTTTTGCCCGAATTTGTGTAGACTTGTGTAAAGGGTAAATGAAAAGAAAAATATTTTTTTTTACTGTGAGTTATGATGTATGACAATGTCATTAATGTATCATCAATACCTACCATTCGGTCCACAAAAACTTTTTGTAAGAAAGTCTACATTGTATTAGTACTATCTGTCAGTGTTATGGAACGGTAATTTTATTTTTACAACAATAATAATACTATTGTGTGTAATGACTATGTGCCAATACCAGTACAAAGTGTAAGTCTGGTTACCGGGCGCTTCGCCAGCCAATGACTAGTCAAAGTGAACGAATTTTATTTACTTGCACTGTTTCTTGACGACTGACATGACTACCATACGCTCATCCATGTATACAATGTATACACGTATACATACATGTTTATTGTGCACTGTCTTTTAAGACAATTTTCACTATGGTATGAAAAGACCCGGATATTGTCTATGGTTATTTTTGACAATATTCCGGGTAATTAACTCTTGTAAGACGGTTACGAAATGTTGTGAATGATTTTTTAAGCTTTAGATTTACTTTAGTTTTTACTATATTCGAGAACTTATTGTTTTTGATATAATTGCATGTGGTTAGTTTTTACCCTATTTGTTGATACAGGTTAATATCGTTATAATGTAAATTATAGATAATGTATTTATTTCTTGTGACGAATGTGCATGAACTGTTTTTCTCGTGTCTCGGCGCATCTATTTCCTTAAGAAATTATATTGGTGCTGTAAACACCATTTTGAATTGCATAACACGAATCAAGTACCCTGCGTGGTAATAATCTAGGTTTAGGCTCATCGCGCACCGATTGCTTACTCCTCACTATAACATCGACTGTAATGCTAAATAAGTGAGAGGAGCCATGTTGTAATTATAAGTGCGCGATAGTGGCAACATACGGTCCAGTTTGCACTATTCTTTGTCAATTCGTTGTACATATCTTAGCGTATTGTGTTCGCACGACTGTTATTTATTAACTCGATAATTAGATTTATTTGCTTTATAATATAATTATTTTAACTGAACAACCATAAAAGAGATTCTGTAATGCAATTTTTAAACTTAATATTAGACCTGTTTCTAGTTGAACTTGTTAAAGACTTGAGATGACAGAATAATATTGTTTTTTGTCTCAAATCCTATTTGTTTTACTCAAATATTTATTAGTGATATTGTAAATAATTTATGTATAATACAATTAGAAAATTAGTACGCTTTTTTACACATTAGAAATGTATTTCATCTGATAATTTGTTTAGAATGACTATGAAGGAATAAAATTTAAATTATTGACTGATTATACTGTGATTTTATTGTGGATGTCATAATGCTCCTGCTCACCTCGTAATTAAACCACTTGGGTGAAGAGTACCGTTACTCTTATCTGTATCAGACTGTAAAAGACTGGGAAATACAATTCCAACTGGTGAGACTGCCCGTTCGAAATACTCAAATAGACCGTAAGATGACAGCCGAAATCAATGTTAGCAGCTAGAGACAGTACTCATTCAGTCGAGAAAGACGTCCACTACCGGACATGGCACTTAAACACAGGCAACGTGACGTAGAACTCCGCATGACGTGAAAATCGATGTCGAACAACGTAAATAATCACGTCACGTCCAAGTCAACGTGACACGTTGTACGGCACGTCGTCGTGACGTGTCTCGTGAATCTCACGGTGCACTCTTGCAGCTGTACCGCATACACCTGCATATTTACCTGCAATTTAAGGCGTTATCCGGCCTAGTAACTCATCAAAACTTATAATTCTAAAGAAATAGCATGGCATGCATCATAAAGTGTTAATAGTTTGAGCCCGTAGGCCTCATCATAGTACCATGCTGATTAACCTGGTTAAGACAGACCCGACCAAGATAATGTCTGGACTTGGAAAGAAACATGGCCTCGTGTAGTGTAAAAGTAACCTTTAAGTCAAAATCAAGGCCAAGGCCAATCAAAGGTCAACCACAAGATAGAGAACACTTCTCCCCGGGGGGTGTTTGCACCTAGGGGGATACAAAAATTTCAGTATTTTTTACCTAGGACGTCCCGTTTCAGAGATATAAACTGAAAAGACGATTGCTGATACCAACAAAAATAACATTTTAAATGGGACAAGATAATGTCTGGACTTGGAAAGAAACATGGCCTCGTGTAGTGTAAAAGTAACCTTTAAGTCAAAATCAAGGCCAAGGCCAATTAAAGGTCAACCACAAAATAGAGAACACTTCTCTCCGGGGGCTGTTTGCACCTAGGGGGATACCAAAATTTCATTATTTTTTACCTAGGACGTCCCGTTTCAGAGATATGAACTGAAACGTCGATTTCTGATACCAACAAAATTAACATTTAATGGGACAAGATAATGTCTGGACTTGGAAAGAAACATGGCCTCGTGTAGTGTAAAAGTAACCTTTAAGTCAAAATCAAGGCCAAGGCCAATCTAAGGTCAACCACAAAATAGAGATCACTTCTCCCCGGGGGGTGTGTACACGTAGGGGGATACCAAAATTTCATTATTTTTTTACCTAGGACGTCCCGTTTCAGAGATATAAACTGAAAAGACGATTGCTGATACCAACAAAAATAACATTTTAAATGGGACAAGATAATGTCTGGACTTGGAAAGAAACATGGCCTCGTGTAGTGTAAAAGTAACCTTTAAGTCAAAATCAAGGCCAAGGCCAATCAAAGGTCAACCACAAAATAGAGATCACTTCTCCCCGGGGGGTGTGTACACGTAGGGGGATACCAAAATTTCATTATTTTTTACCTAGGACGTCCCGTTTCAGAGATATAAACTGAAAAGACGATTGCTGATACCAACAAAAATAACATTTTAAATAGGACAAGATAATGTCTGGACTTGGAAAGAAACATGGCCTCGTGTAGTGCAAAAGTAACCTTTAAGTCAAAATCAAGGCCAAGGCCAATCAAAGGTCAACCACGTCCACAAGATAAAGAACACTTCTACCCGGGGGGTGTTTGCACCTAGGGGGATACAAAAATTTCAGTATTTTTTACCTAGGACGTCCCGTTTCAGAGATATAAACTGAAAAGACGATTGCTGATACCAACAAAAATAACATTTTAAATGGGACAAGATAATGTCTGGACTTGGAAAGAAACATGGCCTCGTGTAGTGTAAAAGTAACCTTTAAGTCAAAATCAAGGCCAAGGCTAATCAAAGGTCAACCACAAAATAGAGATCACTTCTCCCCGGGGGGTGTATACACGTAGGGGGATACAAAAATGTCAGTATTTTTTACCTAGGACGTCCCGTTTCAGAGATATGAACTGAAACGTCGATTTCTGATACCAACAAAATTAACATTCTAAATGGGACAAGATAATGTCTGGACTTGGAAAGAAACATGGCCTCGTGTAGTGTAAAAGTAACCATTAAGTCAAAATCAAGGCCAAGGCCAATCAAAGGTCAACCACAAAATAGAGATCACTTCTCCCCGGGGGGTGTGTACACGTAGGGGGATACAAAAATTTCAGTATTTTTTACCTAGGACGTCCCGTTTCAGAGATATAAACTGAAAAGACGATTGCTGATACCAACAAAAATAACATTTTAAATGGGACAAGACAATGTCTGAACTTGGAAAGAAACATGGCCTCGTGTAGTGTAAAAGTAACCTTTAAGTCAAAATCAAGGCCAAGGCCAATCAAAGGTCAACCACAAGATAGAGAACACTTCTCCCCGGGGGGTGTTTGCACCTAGGGGGATACAAAAATTTCAGTATTTTTTACCTAGGACGTCCCGTTTCAGAGATATAAACTGAAAAGACGATTGCTGATACCAACAAAAATAACATTTTAAATGGGACAAGATAATGTCTGGACTTGGAAAGAAACATGGCCTCGTGTAGTGTAAAAGTAACCTTTAAGTCAAAATCAAGGCCAAGGCCAATTAAAGGTCAACCACAAAATAGAGAACACTTCTCTCCGGGGGGTGTTTGCACCTAGGGGGATACCAAAATTTCATTATTTTTTACCTAGGACGCCCCGTTTCAGAGATATGAACTGAAACGTCGATTTCTGATACCAACAAAATTAACATTTAATGGGACAAGATAATGTCTGGACTTGGAAAGAAACATGGCCTCGTGTAGTGTAAAAGTAACCTTTAAGTCAAAATCAAGGCCAAGGCCAATCTAAGGTCAACCACAAAATAGAGATCACTTCTCCCCGGGGGGTGTGTACACGTAGGGGGATACCAAAATTTCATTATTTTTTACCTAGGACGTCCCGTTTCAGAGATATAAACTGAAAAGACGATTGCTGATACCAACAAAAATAACATTTTAAATAGGACAAGATAATGTCTGGACTTGGAAAGAAACATGGCCTCGTGTAGTGCAAAAGTAACCTTTAAGTCAAAATCAAGGCCAAGGCCAATCAAAGGTCAACCACGTCCACAAGATAAAGAACACTTCTACCCGGGGGGTGTTTGCACCTAGGGGGATACAAAAATTTCAGTATTTCTTACCTAGGACGTCCCGTTTCAGAGATATAAACTGAAAAGACGATTGCTGATACCAACAAAAATAACATTTTAAATGGGACAAGATAATGTCTGGACTTGGAAAGAAACATGGCCTCGTGTAGTGTAAAAGTAACCTTTAAGTCAAAATCAAGGCCAAGGCTAATCAAAGGTCAACCACAAAATAGAGATCACTTCTCCCCGGGGGGTGTGTACACGTAGGGGGATACAAAAATGTCAGTATTTTTTACCTAGGACGTCCCGTTTCAGAGATATGAACTGAAACGTCGATTTCTGATACCAACAAAATTAACATTCTAAATGGGACAAGATAATGTCTGGACTTGGAAAGAAACATGGCCTCGTGTAGTGTAAAAGTAACCTTTAAGTCAAAATCAAGGCCAAGGCCAATCAAAGGTCAACCACAAAATAGAGATCACTACTCCCCGGGGGGTGTGTACACGTAGGGGGATACAAAAATTTCAGTATTTTTTACCTAGGACGTCCCGTTTCAGAGATATAAACTGAAAAGACGATTGCTGATACCAACAAAAATAACATTTTAAATGGGACAAGACAATGTCTGAACTTGGAAAGAAACATGGCCTCGTGTAGTGTAAAAGTAACCTTTAAGTCAAAATCAAGGCCAAGGCCAATCAAAGGTCAACCACAAGATAGAGAACACTTCTCCCCGGGGGGTGTTTGCACCTAGGGGGATACAAAAATTTCAGTATTTTTTACCTAGGACGTCCCGTTTCAGAGATATAAACTGAAAAGACAATTGCTGATACCAACAAAAATAACATTTTAAATGGGACAAGATAATGTCTGGACTTGGAAAGAAACATGGCCTCGTGTAGTGTAAAAGTAACCTTTAAGTCAAAATCAAGGCCAAGGCCAATCAAAGGTCAACCACAAAATAGAGATCACTTCTCCCCGGGGGGTGTGTACACGTAGGGGGATACCAAAATTTCATTATTTTTTACCTAGGACGTCCCGTTTCAGAGATATAAACTGAAAAGACGATTGCTGATACCAACAAAAATAACATTTTAAATAGGACAAGATAATGTCTGGACTTGGAAAGAAACATGGCCTCGTGTAGTGCAAAAGTAACCTTTAAGTCAAAATCAAGGCCAAGGCCAATCAAAGGTCAACCACGTCCACAAGATAAAGAACACTTCTACCCGGGGGGTGTTTGCACCTAGGGGGATACAAAAATTTCAGTATTTTTTACCTAGGACGTCCCGTTTCAGAGATATAAACTGAAAAGACGATTGCTGATACCAACAAAAATAACATTTTAAATGGGACAAGATAATGTCTGGACTTGGAAAGAAACATGGCCTCGTGTAGTGTAAAAGTAACCTTTAAGTCAAAATCAAGGCCAAGGCTAATCAAAGGTCAACCACAAAATAGAGATCACTTCTCCCCGGGGGGTGTATACACGTAGGGGGATACAAAAATGTCAGTATTTTTTTCCTAGGACGTCCCGTTTCAGAGATATGAACTGAAACGTCGATTTCTGATACCAACAAAATTAACATTCTAAATGGGACAAGATAATGTCTGGACTTGGAAAGAAACATGGCCTCGTGTAGTGTAAAATTAACCTTTAAGTCAAAATCAAGGCCAAGGCCAATCAAAGGTCAACCACAAAATAGAGATCACTTCTCCCCGGGGGGTGTGTACACGTAGGGGGATACAAAAATTTCAGTATTTTTTACCTAGGACGTCCCGTTTCAGAGATATAAACTGAAAAGACGATTGCTGATGCCAACAAAAATAACATTTTAAATGGGACAAGACAATGTCTGAACTTGGAAAGAAACATGGCCTCGTGTAGTGTAAAAGTAACCTTTAAGTCAAAATCAAGGCCAAGGCCAATCAAAGGTCAACCACAAGATAGAGAACACTTATCCCCGGGGGGTGTGTGCACGTAGGGGGATACCAAAATTTCATTATTTTTTACCTAGGACGTCCCGTTTCAGAGATATAAACTGAAAAGACGATTGCTGATACCAACAAAAATAACATTTTAAATGGGATAAGATAATGTCTGGACTTGGAAAGAAACATGGCCTCGTGTAGTGTAAAAGTAACCTTTAAGTCAAAATCAAGGCCAAGGCCAATCAAAGGTCAACCACAAGATAGAGAACACTTATCCCCGGGGGGTGTGTGCACGTAGGGGGATACCAAAATTTCATTATTTTTTACCTAGGACGTCCCGTTTCAGAGATATGAACTGAAACGTCGATTTCTGATACCAACAAAAATAACATTTTAAATGGGACAAGATAATGTCTGGACTTGGAAAGAAACATGGCCTCGTGTAGTGTAAAAGTAACCTTTAAGTCAAAATCAAGGCCAAGGCCAATCAAAGGTCAACCACAAAATAGAGAACACTTCTCTCCGGGGGGTGTGTACACCTAGGGGGATACCAAAATTTCATTATTTTTTACCTAGGACGTCCCGTTTCAGAGATATGAACTGAAAGGACGGTTTCTGATACCAACAAAAATAATATTTTAAGTGGGACACGGCTTTCGTCGGCTCCATATTTTGGCGACCTATGATGTTGTCGTTGCTGAAAAACCTATATCCTGGGTCATATTGTTAAGGGATGTTCCAGATAATTGGCCTACTTTTTCACGAAATACAGTACATGCAAGAGTAGGACTGGCTGAGAGATGAGTGCACTGATTAGGCAGTTCTACACTCTGTGTGCTCCTCACTTCATATGACACCACAGCATGGTTCACACAGACCCGACCAAGATAATGTCTGGACTTAAACAGAAACTTGGCCTCGTGTGATGTAAAAGTAACCATTAAGTCAAAACCAAGGCCAAGGCCAATCAAAGGTCAACCACAAGATAGAGAACACTTCTCCCCGGGGGGTGTATTTCACCTAGGGGGTTCCCAAAATTTCATTATTTTTCACCTAGGACGTCCCGTTTCAGAGATATGAACTGAAAAGACGATTACCGATCCCAACAAAAATATTTGTTTTAAATAGGATACAGATTTTGTCGGCTCTATATTTTGGCGACCTATGATGTTGTCGTTGCTGAAAACCTATATCCTGGGTCATCTTGTTATGGGATGTTCCAGATAATTGGCCTACTTTTCACGAAATACAGTATATGTGAGAGTAGGGCTGGCTGATAAATGAGTACATTGACTAGACAGTTCTACTCCCTGTGGTCCTCTCTTCATAAGACACCAATCAGTATGGTTCATACAGACCCGGCCAAGATAATGTCTGGAATCGAAAAGAACTTGGCCTCGTGTAATGTAAAAGTAACCATTAAGTCAAAATCTAGGCCAAGGCCAATCAAAGGTCAACCGTACTGAACTTAACTGTACCTTAGAAGTACTGGGCAACCGGGACTGTCGCCTAGGGTGCCAAGTCATTTTTTGTTTTATCTAGATTAAAATCCCTGATGGTAGTGTCAGTCACACTAAATTGTTAATACAAACACAAGAAGTGTAATAAAAAAAATCTTTATTACAAAATATTGTTTCACAAAGATTACTTCAATTTACTTTCACTTAAAATCACAACAAAATCATGCTTAAAATAAAGCCTTTGTAAATGTCGAACTGCCCACAAAATAGACCGATAAAATAAACAAACAAAAAAAAACAATGTTTCTTTTTGGAATTCAGAATAACGACTTAAAAAAAATTAACAACTTACAAGTTAAAAATATTCAATTATTTTCCGAAGTTAGTCGTTTAATACATAAATATAAAATTGTTTATACAGTTCGACATTTAAAAACGAAGCCATCTTTTTGTAACCTTTTACGCGACGCGACATACGACAGATATTATACAAAAATATGTATGTGTACAAGAATAAGAATATTTTTTAAGACACCCGACAATGGGCACCAGCGTATTTTCGTACAAGAACTACTAATGTGACTAGCAGAGTAAACCTCAATGGGGAATATGCATGGTTTTTTTTTATCATACAAGACAGACACAAATATACAAAACCCAAGAAAAGTGTCAAAAATTTAATTGCACTGCACGTAGTAAAAAAAACGTTTTACCACCGCTACTTTCACCGCCATAAGTGGCGTAATTTTCTTTAGAGCCCCAAATCATGTATAAGCATGAGATTTCAAAAAGTTTGCTAAATAATATACGTTTATTCATCTACATGTTTACGCCACTTGCGGCATCGTTGAGGTTCAGTTTCACGAAAAGAGCGCAATAATAAATTGTAAAAAAAAATTGTTCGTGCAGTAAAAAATGTAAATTAAAAATGAAATAATAATGTAGGTATAAATAAACTTGCATATTCCCTGCTGTATAATAAATACCCTATGAATCATAATTCGAAGCAATTCTTCCTCCTCTGTCTTCATTATGTGTTTGTAATTCCATCTGCTCGACAACGCAACGTAAATATAGTTAGTGTTGTTGAACTGTCGAAATTAATTGCCATTGTCGATAGACAATAAAGGAGGTAGTAAAGTTAAAGGCTTATTATTGACAACCTTTTTGTTCTATTTCTATCAGTCATCCAAAGATTCGCTTATGAATAATTCTGAGCTAATGTACTACTTAGTTCCACGGTCACAGCCAATAAATATTTCATTAGTAAGCTCAGAATTACACAAATTACGAAACACTTGCTGACATAAAGATTGCTACCATGTCCCAGCACTGGTTGGCTTATATCTGTAATCTTCTTTGACCATTGATAGCTTTGATTAACTAAAATTTACAGTTTTGTATAATACAATGTAAAATCCTATAAAATGTAGTACAAAATACATTTATCTGTTGCAATCAAATCAGATTTGAATTAGTGCTTGGACAAAAATACTTTTTAAATGTGACACCATTGCCGTCGTCGACTTTATATCTCATTTTACATTTATACAATTTCATACAACAACATTTTATTATTATTTTCATTATCAAGTAGAATTTTAAATTGGACTACACGCATAAACAAGCGCAACGACTCGAAGAAATAAATTCCTTATTACTGTCTTTTAAAATGTGATAGGAACGATTTAAGACAGTTCAAAATGTTCCCGACCGTCTGTAGTTTATACTTTTAATCAAATAACGGGCCAAACATCGCGACTTTACTTCTTGATAAGTGGCGAATTTTGCTTCTTGCATATATTTTTTTATGCATTTTTTTCGTTACTACACAAAACTGAGCAAATGCTGGACCTTATAGTGGTCATAGTGAAAATGTTGAAATCGATTGGTATGTTAGAAGTTCGGGATATTACGAGGTAGCCTCAAGGAACCGAAGGTGACTTGCGCAGGCGCCGCCGGGTGCTACCGGCTGCGTGCGACGGTCATTGAGGAGGCTTCATCTGCTTTTGCTGCTCCAACAAACGCTCCAAGGGGGAGGGGCCCGGACCCGACCATAGCGACTGAAAAGAAAATTAATAAACATTAGCAGAGAACAATTAATTTATTATACACATTAACTCTGGTCTGTTCAAAACACAACGCCATCTGATACTGTTTTAATCTTTTTGCTTCGTTTATTTTATTATGGCATTTACTATTCCATAGACAATTTGATATGGTTTATAATAGTTACCAACCTAAGTAGTTCACTCTTGTGTAAACAATGCCTTATGAAATATGGCAGAATGGTATCAAGACCTTTATCTGCTTGAATTTGAACATTTGAATGTCATTGGAGAGACGCATGAAGATTACTTTGTGGCGGGAATGTGTCATCTCGAATTACGAATGAATTTTGTCAATGTTCTTAAAATTAAATTTGTAAATGTGGTAAATCCAATAAAAGTTGGGTATTAGTGTTACTCTAAATCCTTTTCTATGTATATTATTCAAGATTATATTACTAGAATTTATGGAGTGATAGTTACCGGAGGCTGCCTGTGTGTGGCGGAGCCCCAGGCACTGGTGTCGGGTGCTCCGCTGAACAGAGAGTACGTACTGCCCGGGGCCGCACTGCTACCGCCCTCACCACTCTACACAACAAACAAAGAGTAAATATAAAAAAAATAGGTGTCTCGACTGAGGATCATCAGGTTTGCCTTTTCCTTACTGAATGACTGTTTTACATAGAAGGTCTGCGTATCTGACCTACAAGTCCTTTTGCTAAATCACAATAATAAGACAACTATTTTATTTCAATTACACCATCATAATATGGCACTTTTGAACGACAAACTTCTTAGTTAAATTGAATAAACATATGATGTTATGAAAACATTGATATATTTTTTTTAATTTTTCTTTGATTAGATATAGTTGTTTATCAATATCATAATTATGAAGCACAATGGGCAAGAACTACATACTTATTCTTTTCAAGATAGATTTTAAATTTAGGCTTCAGACTACTCGTTAACGAATGTCAAAACACAAAAGAGATCTTTATTACAGTGGATGGTCACTGGTCACTCACCCATCCACGGACTGACCTTGGCAAGCGTAGCCTAACGTTGCCGTGTCTGCGTGTAGGATAGTTTACCTATTAAAGGAAAAGAGAAACTCACCCCAACTTGATCCAATGTCTTGATATTCCCAATATCATTACTAATCGGTTCATTGTAGTTCATGTTCCTCTGCTGCATGTCTAAGGTGTTAGCACCAAAGTTGAGCGCGTTCATGTCCATGAGATCCTTGTTACCCTGATAGTTCAGCGGCTTGTCAACCATCTTCATCTGTAACGGCTGGTAACTCAACTTATTGTTAAATTGAGGGTACATCGAGGAGTCGTAGCTAACTGGAGGAGCGTACGAAAAACTATTCAGTGAGGAATTGAAGTTAGGTGAAGTAACCAGGTTTTGTAAGGTTTGCAGCTGAGGTTGACCAATAGCTGATTGTAGGTACCCCGGCTGACTGAAACTCTCCGGCTTACTTTGAGGAATATTGCTCTGTACCTGATTGTACGGCACACTTTGATAAGGGTTCGGTAAGTTTGTGCTCAAGTGCTGAGAGTAGAAGTTAGGCTGTATCGGCTGTTGGAAATTCGCGCTAAAGTTGTTCGGTTGATCAGGCTTCCACCACATTGGTTGCTGGTAACCTTCGGGCGGCTGTTGAGGTTGCGGGTTCCAACTTCTGGTTTGCTGCGCGTTAAACAGCGTATTATTCGGTTTAAAGCTATCATCTCTGAATTTATTATCGTTAAATTGGTTCTCTTGAGCAGTTTGCCAGTATCTGTATTGGTTGGCAAAGCGAGGAGGTAGGTCGTTCAAGAAGTTTTTCTTGTCTCCGGACATTTGGTAGGTCTGATTGAACTTCTGGCCATCCTGGAACAGTTCCTGTCGAGAGCTCTGCTTCTGCAACGCGGCGGTTCTGACATCAATCTCTTTAGGATTGACCACAGGTAATCTAATGCCTTGGTTGTTGACATTCGGCGCTGGGTAGCTAGGGTTGTAGCTTAAACCCGTGTTCTGTATCCCGTAGTTCTTCTGGAAGTTCATTCTGGGAGCGTCAGGGTACGTGTTCTGGATCGGATTCCAGTTCGGTGACAGAGGATGATCTTGCCTCTTTTGCTGATAGGTTTGTGAGTTCTGACTTGACTGACTCGGCTTTACATCTTTCTTCTCCTCTTTTTCCACTTTCTTGGGAGGTTCCGGTTCAGTGTTGAGTACCAGGTGAGGATACCCTGCGGATTTGTCCTTGAGTGAGAGGATCCCGCCTGTCTTCCTGCCTACAGGCAGGTTGGCCAAGGACTTGATTGCTTTCGGTTGTATCATTTTGGGTTTCTCCTCTTTGGGTTCCATTACTTCTGCTATTGAGTCTGGTGTTGGCGGTGGTGTTACGAATTTCACCTGGAATTATGGGAATGGTTGGTCAGTCCTTGATGATATTGAAACCTCTTTCAGGTTACATTAGAAGAATTTAAAACATTAGAATTTAGGAATTTATCTGCGGAATTAAAAGTACAATAAATACTAATACCAGAGGTCTAGCGCGGTATTAAAATAGATCATAATTGTTGACGTTCCTTTTATGGCATTAAAGACCGATTATTCAATGACAAGAAAAGATTTATCTGAGGAACATAAGGTGAAACAGGTCAAAATAAATCTTTCTGTTGTATATAAGTCTCGATTCTCATAAAATGCTGTGATTATATTTAATAAGTTTGAGAATAGTACGTAAACTAATAAATTGATTCGCAGTCGGGACGAAGTCTGCCGGGGCAACTACTAATTCTATAATATCGATAATTATAACTCCTAATGATGAAGAACATCACAAAAAACAAATGTCTAAGGAATGATGATGACTCCTCATCATAAAATGATTTACACCTGTTTATTGGTCTCCTCTTGCTTCCGCATGATGGCAGCCATGGCGATGTTGACGCGAGGCTTGCGAACCTCCTTCTTGTCCTCACTTTTGTCTTCAAGTAACTCTATCTCCTAGGAACATAATAATACATTAGGAAACATACATATCTACGATTTTCTTCTCATGGTTCTATGATCCTACCAATAAGACTAATAAGACTTCAGGTATTTTTTTTTAAATAAAATATTGTCTATCTGTCAACTAAAATGTTGCAAAACGAACGGCGCACCGACTTTTATACTGCAAATTAATGCAGCTGGTTCTACAAAAAAAAAATATACTTTCTAGTTATCCCAGAATATACAGGGTTATATATAGATAAGAACCTTTCAGAGGGTGAAAGTACCAACCCTGAAATATCAAAAAGAATATCAGGTATTCCATACTTCGGGTAAATGTTTAATTTTGTATGAAATTGGTGATATTGTTTTCGATATACTCACAGTAACCTGGTCCTCGTGCGCCAGCGCCCGCTCCTCCCGCGCGCGCTCCAGCGAGCCCTGCGGCTTCAGGATGCCGACGCGCTTCTCGCGAACTGCGGACAAAAGTACAACTAAGTGTTTCAAGTAAAAAACTAAAGTGCATACACTAAAATAATACTCTTGTGAAGGTTACACCAAAAAAAACTTACAAATAATATTTAAATAGCTACACAGGGGTACATCTGTAATACTTGTCATGTAATATATAAAATTCTCAAGTCACAGTGCTTTTGGAACAAAACTTCTCCAAAACGGATTCACCGATTCATATGAAATTTCGGGAGGATTTTCAGTAGGTCTAAGAATAGGACGTAAAGTAATAAAAACTAATAAATTAATTCCAAGCCGAATCGTAGTGTAAGTTTGCCAGGGCAGTAAGTTCTAATATAAAAAAAACTGATTTTTTTAAATAATCAGTGACTCAAATTCGAAGATAATCCAGTCTCTGAAAAAAAGTGTATTTGTAGCAAAGATTGTCTCAAACCTTTCTCCCTAAAGTCAGCCTCTGAGATGACAATAGGCGGCGGCGGTTGCACGGGCTCGTCATCACTGTCGTCCTCGGGCTCCGGGGCCCCCGCGCGGCCCGCAGCCGGCCCCGCGGGCCCCGCGCCCGCCGGCCCCGCGGGCCCCGCCACCAGGCGCAGCGCTGCTAGTGCACGGCTCAGCTGAGACCCGCCCACGGAAGACGCCGTGAACGTTACTTTGCCGTCTTCTTCACTGAGGAAATAGTAATTAAAAGGTGTATAATAACATCGCGAGGAAATCGCGGCATGCCTGAGAGATCTCTCGATGGTATGTGACGGCAAGTCAGGGGCCCACGGGCGGCATTAGAACCAGAGTTCTGAACTCTGAGAACTCTGGTTCTAATGCCGCCCATGGGCCCCTGACTTGGCAACCTTTTAACCTGGTGTCAGAACACCAGGTCACTATAACCACATGATAAGAAGAAGACCCAAATGCAGATAAAAAAAGAATCCATCAGCATTATCTCTTTTATTGACAAATGGTCTGATGATTCTTAGCTCCCTCTGATTAACTCTTAGTCGAAGTTACTTATTCACAATCCTTCACACTTGCGTTCTGTTTTCACTTCATTTGGATAAATTAGGTAGACAATAAAAAAAAATATATGGGACTAATAAACCCTGCTATCGCGAAAAAAATAAACAGCTCTTGTCTGTATTTTAATACATTTCCATGTTTTCACAAAGTGGTTTAGTAACTTACGTGTAAGACAGATGTTCAGGCCTCAGCTGCGACAGTTTGTTCCCGAGCTGTATCAGTCGATGCGCGCGCACTCGCTGCTCTAACTCGGGCTCTCCGCTCAAACACGTCACCGACACCTCTGAAGGTGGCCTGAAGAACACAGTAAACATAAGATTACGCCTTTTGGCAGAGATACCTACCTACTTGTAGTAGTCACGGCTCATTGAATTAGAAAAGCTATGGAAACGTAATTCTCATACAAATAACGCTTCAATTTTGGTTCCATTTACGCAAACAACTGACACACTATAATAGACGAAGCTAGTGCGCGATTGGTTGCATCAAGGTCACTGGGCGGAGTCAAAATGACAGCGAGCCGAGCGTGGATGGTGTTATGCAGTAGATACTTAGTTAAATTAAATTATTTGTGTATATTTAACAATGACTTTTTTAATGAATTCCGACAGAATATAAATGTAAATTATCTATATACAATACATACATTCAAATTATATTGATACTTCTATACTATTGTTTCTTTTTAATCAATACTCAATATATTTATTGCATTCCACAATGTGAACTTAGGTGGTAGATACGTAAGGATATAATAATAATATGCATCATTGTGGGCCCTGTCGGGCATAACAATATAAAAATTAGGAGAATTACGAGGAGGGCTATTATAAATATTTAAAAATTTTATATTAATCTCTACTACTATTTTAATTGACATTATTAAAGTGCTTGTGGAGTGTATTTTCAGCTTAGAGCTTGGTATGTTTAGTCTATTTTTGTGTCGTAGTGTGTAGTGAGTCTGTATGTGTTCGCGTGTAGTAAACAGTTTTTGATTGTTTCTGACAAATTTGCACAATTCCAATATATATGTCGCGGCAAGCGATATTCTTGAATAATAAGTTGTGAAGTTGATTAACTTAGTACAGAGTCTATGGTGACCAGCGTGACGTTACTTGTCATTTGAAAATGGCGCGAATGTGTTTTCGGTAATGTCACGTGGACAGAGTCGTGCTCGTGCGTGGGAGCTGGGCGGAGCTCAGATTGATTTGAGGCACCGACGAAGACACACATCCAGTACGAAACTGTCAGTTACCTAGATTTGAGTTGTTTTGTGATTAAGATTGTTAAGTGAGGTTATTACTGCAATAAAGATTGCTATTCTACGTTATGAACTCTGTACCACGAAACCCCCATCGGTGTCAACTCATCGCTCAGCCATCGCTGGCGGCGACATATATATACAAGGAAGTGTTAAAATTTTATGTTCTTGGAAATGGGGTATGCAGGTCTTCTATGTAGTGTGAAGTGTTGGTGCATCTGTGCTATTTCCCCATAATACTACGCCATAGTTTAACCATGCGTATGCATAGGCATAATACGTAACCAGAGCAGTGGGGAGATTTGTTGTTTTTTTATTTCACTATATTACTATTTATTTAGCAAATCAACACGTCTTTTACATTTAAAAAAATATAGTCTATGTACCTAAATATTACTAGGCACATGTATATGTTATCACCTGGATAAGACCGTAGGACACCTTCTATCCCAAAATTCCTTAATCAGGTATTGGGTACGAGTAATTAGGTATAAATGCAAGATATATCAAAATTGGTTTAGAAGTTTTCAAGATATCACTTTAAAGCGGTCGATGAAGATAAATAAAATTCGGATAAAGTAAAAATATATTTATTGACAAATTAAGAATTTTAACAATAATAATTATTATTATTATGTGCCTGTTGTGTCCCATTACAGGGCAAAGGCTTCCCTTCCGTCCTTCCACTCATCGCGGTTTGTTGCAATGTTAGTTCAAACGAGTGTTAACAATAAGTGAAAGTGAAAATCATTTATTTCAATTTAATTTACAAAAAACAAGGTAGGTATTTTTGAAAACAGTAATTAGTAAGAAAGGTGAAGCTCAACGGACAACAGCCCATTCTAAATAGTCGCTTCTTATGGTTACTCTTTTTCAATAATAAATAGGTATATTTTGGTACAACCTTCATTCTAAAAATGACTTATAGTGACTTGAGAACCGTGTCACTACAATAAAAAAATACCTTCCTCGAAATTAATTAACTTGCTTATGTTTGTGAGCCTTAATATTCACGGAAATATTATTTGTTGATACTCCGTCTTGTCCTTCTTCTGGTTAAAATTGATACGTTAAAATTTTATTTAAACATTTAATGATAACCTAAAGAAAGAAAGAAAGAAAGAAAATATGTTTATTTGGGACACGCACAGAAATTTAACTTAAACTAAATTTAACATAATAAAGGAATAACAAAAAGACCTGTGCGAGGCCAAAAAGGCCTATCTCAGCACGATGCCACGGTTACCGGGCACCTGGAACCGGGAACCTGGTAAGTATACTGGAATTACACGCCTTACCATAGATTTGAACTTTAATACAATGTTAAATCTACTACTACTTTACTTCGTAAACTATTTTCTGATCTAAACAGAAGTTAATGACCATAATTTATTACCATTATTCTGTCTGCGAACGCAACCGTTCCTTCTTCTATGAACCATCTAAAAAGACCAAAAATAAGGTTAATGACGACACAAAAAATAATAATAATTAAAATTAAACCTTTGATATGAAAATTATTTACCGTGCAAATAGGTACTGCAGATTTATTCAACAAGCGATTACCCTTACTCGACAGATACATGTCTTGAGCATCAAAATGTATGGAGCACACCTTACTGAATCTATTTGGTGCCCAATCTTCCTGTCTTCTTTCTAAACGAACAGCTTTTATCCACAACAGTCGCTTTAGTTCATTTTTAGGAAAGCTGAAAATATTACAACGACAATTAATCGGTAATTACTGTTTATATAATGTTCGTGTATTCAAAATAACCCACAAGCTTATGTTTGTCAAAAAATAAAATTTACTTATTTACAAAAACAAAAATCCAAAAAGAATAATTAATTGGGCTGGTTACGAGCACTTATTGCATAACACCGGCCACAATGAATTACTCGTTAGTGTTTTAATCACATTTGTATTTATTAGTAAACATAATATTTAAATACTATACTCTAACCGCTTAATAACTCGCCAATAAGGGAAAATCCAGACACAATTTAGAATTGCCTATTTTTAGGCTGAATAAATAAACCTATTTTTTGGTTATAGTGTCAATGTCATTCAAATATTTGTTAGAACTGGTAAAACAGTAAATAAAAGGATTTCTTTTTACTCACCAATGAAACTTATTCCAGTATCACTTTTCCGCCTTTCTTTGCATTTTTTGCACCACTTTACTACACAAGAAGTCATTTTTTTATAATTCCACCAATGTTTTTATCCAAATAATGAAACGTCAAACGCTTTGATCAATGCGACCTTCCGTCACTGAGTGCGCAGTAGACTAGTTCTCAAAAAAGACGTACTTTTAAAGCCCCGCCTACTTAGACGTACTATTCGTGGTGCCACTTTTTGAGTGCAATGCTGTTTCCATAGCTTTTCTAATTCAATGTCACGGCTACATTTTTTTACGCCTCGATGAGACTAAAGACAGCGTGACTTTTGCACAGGGATTTTGCATTTCTGTAACTAACTAGCCTCTGATGTCTCTTAAATAAATGAACTATTATTATTATTGTTTGCAGCTATAATTTTCCAGTATAATCTGCATTCTATACAATTTCTGTACAAATTAGCTACGCTTGCCGAGGTCGGACCGTGGATGGGTGAATGTGTATTCATTACATATCAAGACTCCTCCGCGCCTCGAAAAGCACGTTAAGCCGAAGGTCCCAGCTGTCATGTGTGTGTGTGTGTCTGTGTGTGCTGTGTGTGTGATCTTTGACAGCCGTTATGGGTAGTCAGATGCCCGAAATGTCTGACAACCAGCAGGCCTAGCCATATTACAAATTCTATTTCTATTCTATTTCTATTATAGAAAGAAAATGGCGTATAATATGGAATCAGCTGTTTGTCAACTGTCAAGTGTATTTCATTTTCAGCCATATTACAAATTCTACTCGTTAACACTTGACAGCTGACAAACAGCTGATTCCATATAGGTACGCCATTTTCATTCTATTGTCGCCTTATGGATTACGATAATAGAAATAGAATTTGTAATATGGCTAGATCTACAGTTTCGTGTTACCCAATAACTGGGTTGTGGAGTTCAGATAGGCATTCACTCCATGTAAAACACTGTTATTCAGCTGCATCCAGTTAAACTTGGAAGCCGACCCCAACATAGTTGGAAAAAAGCTAGGCCGGTGTTGAATTTGTAGCACGTTTTTGATTCCTTGGCGTGGCTTCCAAGAGTTTCACCCGCGTAGTTCCGGTTCCCGTAGGAATACAGGGATAAAAAGTAGCCTATGTCATCCGGAATTTATGTAGCTTCCCAACGGTGAAATATTTTTTCAAATCGGTCCAGTATTTTCGGAGAGTATTCAATGCAAATAAGCAAACAATCTAATATTTTCTCTTTATAATATTAGTATAGAAAACAAAATATTTTAAAAAGAGTAACCATAAAAGGTCCCATACTCACTCAGCATCATTATCTTCTGCGTCCTCGTCTAGATCAGGCACTCTCCCTCCGTATGTGTCCCACGCAGCGTGGTTAGGGAACCGGAGGCCGTTGAGAGCACTCTCCAGAGGCAGGAACCCTGCCAACTCTTCGTCTTCAGGCAACGGGACGCTATTATCTGTAGAGTCATACAATGATGGAAATATAGATTAGGACTGTTGAGAGGGCGAGAAAACATTACTTCAGAAAAGCAAGCTATGTATAAAATCAATCAAGGCATTCATTAGCACTTTTTGAACATCAAAATTTACTATGGTTTAATATAGTCCTCCAAAAAAAATTAAAAAGGTTGTTTATTGGTGCTAGAGAATCATTCACAATGTATTATATTATTCCTAAATTAAAGGTACAATAAATGCAAGAGTTGGTGATTCTGGTTCCCAAACTAAGCGATTGCTTGTATTTTGGGACACAGCCCACCTTTCACTACTTCCTAGTGTGAGTGGCGGAACAAACTTGTTTGTCAAATAAATTAGAGGAACTTGAATTTATTATAAAAATAGCCTTTTAAGCGGCTTATGACTTGCCAAATGTCAAATTGTCACCGGATAATGGATCTAATAGTCAGGCCTAAACCCGAAAGCTTCACAGTAATACTTACATGTGTCAGTCAACAAGGCAGCAGACGGCGCGAGCATGTTGAGCGTGTGCGCGAGCGCCGGCCACAGCGCGGCCAGCGCGCGCCACGCCGCGGTGGACAGGATCTTCGGGTGCAACACCGCCCACGACATCCACACCTTTACTGCACCAACATGTATTATTTGGGTGATAAGAATGTAGAGTTAGGACCTTTTTACAGTCATACGTGTTTGCGCCCGCATGCGGGCCAGACTAATGTACTTTGTAGACACAGACACGTACGCGTGTCGAGTTTCACCGGCATCCCACGTGTAGCGCGCATGATAATAAAAACATGTATGACACCATTGGCTGCGGGCGGCACGCATGCGGGCGTTGCCTGCATGCGGTCGCAAACACGCATGACAATAAAAAGGCCTTAAGTAAGGCAGTACATTTGTGTGCGTGTATGTTTATTAAGAATTCATAATTCAAATTGTAATTTGATGTACTTATGTACTCTGGTCGTTATGAGACAAAGGTATATATAGGGTGACTGGTAATTAGTGACCCATACTTAAACACGTGATTGTACTCATGAATACGAATAACTTTCCTAAAGAAACTTTTTTTATACTCATTAACTTTTAATTAATTTAATTACGTCAGAAATGCACAACGGGAGCGCTGGGGGTGGCGGGGGAGCGTGTGACGCTACTGGTAGTAGATTTTCCTTCCCGAGGTCAGACTATCAGCTGATCGATCACAGCGCGCGCGCGGGAAATTTAAACCAACAGACCAACAGGCCAGTCAATCACTAATCGTTGAACGGTTAACGGAGATACGCAATGCCCCTCAGGAAGTATATTCGCAAGCAGTCTAGTCACTCACAGGCGGGCAGGGAGCGCTGCAGCGGCGCGTCCGCCGTGTAGTTGGGCAGCAGGAGCGCCAGCAGCGTGCCCGTGGCCAGCGTGCTGCCCAGCTGCGCCGCGCGAGCTTCTCCTTCACTCATAGCGTTGTCATCCACTGTCAGGTCCTCCGTGGTGGAGTGGACTAGCCATACCATTACACACGCCATCTAAATAAGACCACAGAATCAGTCAGAGCTTTAATCCTTGATGCTGATGTAGAAAAAGCAGCGGAAAACAGCCTTGAATCTATATGATTCATCGTCGTCACTGAGATTTTTTAAACATTTCAAACGACTTACGAGAAATACTATAGACCCTTTTGAAAAAAATTTGCGAGTTTATACTTCCAGTGTGGTAAAACTTTTTTGCAATACAATACAATCGACTTCATTTCTGGTGACTATTGCTTCCTTATTTGTTGTGTTTTTGTTAGCTGTAAGTGCTCCATGTAATAAATAAGAAAACACTAACAGGAGAAATAACACAAGTTTCGTAAAACGGTCGCCAATAATGAAACAAACCCACCAAAACCTTTTAGTCTGTGGTATTTTTTTTGTAAAAAAGTTTTTTGACAGGGTCAAGAACTCAAGACACCTCAAGATGGATCGCCTTTTCAACCGACTTCAAAAAAAGGAGGAGGTTCTCAATTCGACGGTATGTTTTTTTTTTTTGTGTGTTTGTTACACGATTACTCCGCTATTTATGGACCGATTTTCAAAATTCTTTTTTTATTTCATGAATGCTAGCAGATTGGTCCCATTTGTATCAAAACTCATATCTGATGAGGGATCCTTGAGGAATTGAGGGAACTCCTCAAAAAATATAGGTACACACGTACTGATTTTTACATTTTTAGTAACAAATCAAGCATTTTCATTCAGAAAGTAAAAGACCTTCTTTCCATACGAAGAAACTAAAAATTGCAAAATAAAAACTTTTTTACAAAAAAAAACAACCGACTTCTTAAAAAAACACTAGCAGGTGAAAAATAACGCCAGTTTCGGAAGTCGGTGGCCAATAATGAACGAAACAAAACCACCAAAGTCACAGCCTTCCAAAACTGGAGTTATTTTTCACCTGTTAGTGTTTTTTTAAGAAGTCGGTTGTTTTTTTTTCATTCGATAAATAAAGTTTTGTGTAGTGATTCTTGAAACTGGAACGATGAAAATCCTTACGAACACAACATAGCTAGATCTATTACCGTCATCACTTGATTGATACAAACATAATTTATTGATTACACATAACGTAACTGTGTTAAACACTTACTTTTATAAGAGTCATAGACTCGAAGCTGTCGGTGGCGATGAGAGCCGTCAGCGAGGTATTAAGTGAGTTCACTAGTGTGGCCGCCAGGTCCAGTCTACGACAAAGGTGAGTTATAGGGGCATTCATAAAAAACCTATGGCTCAAGAAATGCGAGGTCGAGCTATAAATTAAGGCATTCTAAAATATAGATGTGAACTTACTCTTCGACAGTGTGTATGTAGTGCATTGCCCGGATGAGTTCCGTGACGTAGGAGTGCGCGTCCAGCCGGCCCGGCAGCGGCACCGGCACCACGCCCGTGCCGTCCGTCACGCCCGGGATCACCGGCAGCTCGCCGGGGTCGCTGCTGTGAGGGGTCAGGACAATATTCATAAATTATGTGGAAAGTAAAGCTGGGATAAGTTGTTTCCTTCACGTGCCAGTACAGCGCGCCCAGGCGCCGCCCGCGCCGCCACGCTACTAGCTACTTACCCAGGCAGTGCAGCGGCAGCTCGTAGAGTCCTCGCGAGGTTGGCGGGCGCACGTGCCAGTACAGCGCGCCCAGGCGCCGCCCGCGCCGCCACGCTACTAGCTACTTACCCAGGCAGTGCAGCGGCAGCTCGTAGAGTCCTCGCGAGGTTGGCGGGCGCACGTGCCAGTACAGCGCGCCCAGGCGCCGCCCGCGCCGCCACGCTACTAGCTACTTACCCAGGCAGTGCAGCGGCAGCTCGTAGAGTCCTCGCGAGGTTGGCGGGCGCACGTGCCAGTACAGCGCGCCCAGGCGCCGCCCGCGCCGCCACGCTACTAGCTACTTACCCAGGCAGTGCAGCGGCAGCTCGTAGAGTCCTCGCGAGGTTGGCGGGCGCACGTGCCAGTACAGCGCGCCCAGGCGCCGCCCGCGCCGCCACGCTACTAGCTACTTACCCAGGCAGTGCAGCGGCAGCTCGTAGAGTCCTCGCGAGGTTGGCGGGCGCACGTGCCAGTACAGCGCGCCCAGGCGCCGCCCGCGCCGCCACGCTACTAGCTACTTACCCAGGCAGTGCAGCGGCAGCTCGTAGAGTCCTCGCGAGGTTGGCGGGCGCACGTGCCAGTACAGCGCGCCCAGGCGCCGCCCGCGCCGCCACGCTACTAGCTACTTACCCAGGCAGTGCAGCGGCAGCTCGTAGAGTCCTCGCGAGGTTGGCGGGCGCACGTGCCAGTACAGCGCGCCCAGGCGCCGCCCGCGCCGCCACGCTACTAGCTACTTACCCAGGCAGTGCAGCGGCAGCTCGTAGAGTCCTCGCGAGGTTGGCGGGCGCACGTGCCAGTACAGCGCGCCCAGGCGCCGCCCGCGCCGCCACGCTACTAGCTACTTACCCAGGCAGTGCAGCGGCAGCTCGTAGAGTCCTCGCGAGGTTGGCGGGCGCACGTGCCAGTACAGCGCGCCCAGGCGCCGCCCGCGCCGCCACGCTACTAGCTACTTACCCAGGCAGTGCAGCGGCAGCTCGTAGAGTCCTCGCGAGGTTGGCGGGCGCACGTGCCAGTACAGCGCGCCCAGGCGCCGCCCGCGCCGCCACGCTACTAGCTACTTACCCAGGCAGTGCAGCGGCAGCTCGTAGAGTCCTCGCGAGGTTGGCGGGCGCACGTGCCAGTACAGCGCGCCCAGGCGCCGCCCGCGCCGCCACGCTACTAGCTACTTACCCAGGCAGTGCAGCGGCAGCTCGTAGAGTCCTCGCGAGGTTGGCGGGCGCACGTGCCAGTACAGCGCGCCCAGGCGCCGCCCGCGCCGCCACGCTACTAGCTACTTACCCAGGCAGTGCAGCGGCAGCTCGTAGAGTCCTCGCGAGGTTGGCGGGCGCACGTGCCAGTACAGCGCGCCCAGGCGCCGCCCGCGCCGCCACGCTACTAGCTACTTACCCAGGCAGTGCAGCGGCAGCTCGTAGAGTCCTCGCGAGGTTGGCGGGCGCGGGCGGGAAGGGCGCGCGCACCAGCAGCGAGCGCACGTGCCAGTACAGCGCGCCCAGGCGCCGCCCACGCCTCCACGCCACCAGCGCCAACTGGTTGTACGGCTGGCCCGAGTGTGCTGATACTACTAGCGCGTGTCTAAAACAATACAAGGATATTTTAGCGTCCGCGGTCTGACCCGTGCCAAACACAAGGCACATAGGCCTGTGTCAATTCTGCCAGTTTTCAGTAAGGTGTTTGAAAAGTTAATACTTAATTAAATGTTACGTCACTTAAATAAAAATTCTATCTTTCATGAACAGCAGTATAAGGTTATACCAAAGGGCGCTGTACAGCTGACGCCGGTGTTGCACTAATCAAGAACCTTTTTTTCTCCTGGGAGGAAGCTCAAGATGCTATTGGAATCTTTTGCGACCTTTCGAAGGCATTCGATTACGTAAACTACGAGACAATTTTGCTGAAACTGGAACACTATAGGATTAAGAATACATTTCTTGACTTAAAAAAATTTTATCTAAAAGAATGTCAGGTCAAAGTGTCAAAGTTTAGGTCAATGGCGTAAACTCATTAGGTTTTGAAATAATAATGGGGGTTTCCCAAGGTTCTATTCTAGGTCCATTCCTCTTTTTAGTTTACACTAATGATTTGCACCAATTAACTTAAAATGAACCTATCTAAACAATTTTAAAATTAGATTACTTATGTAAGATTATGTTTAAATAAATTAACTAATTATATTTAAGTAGATAAAGTGGAGACTATTATTAAATTAGATAAACGAAGAGAATTAAAATTTGAGTAGGTAGATGAAACATTTATTTTACAATTTCAAGCAGTGTTGCCAAATATTCCTGAACCATTAGATTACACCTATTATTACTTAAACTATAAACCTCTAGTGATCTGTTAATCTGGTTATACAAGTCTTTACGAAAACCTTTTCTTCTCCTATCTGAGGGTACTGGGATAAAATAAAGTTCAGTGTGTTGAAATCAGGCAACATTCAAAACAAACAGTTGACGCACTGATAGCGCTTTACATTCCATGTTTCTGGTACGTAGGATATCTATATGGAAGAAAAGTAGCCACCATTAAAACAGTCCTTAGGGCACGTTCTAGGGGTAGTAAAATTAATTTAGTGGCCTCACCCCAGGATGTTATGCAGTAGCTGACAATAGATTGACACAAAGCCAAATAAATCTGCCTAATTAATTTAAAATGGGCAATTTGACGTATGTTTCTGAAAATGTATATTTGTTTAAGTACTCTAATGCATAATAAATCGATGTGTTTTCGTAAGTTCAGTTTTGTGTCAATCGTGACAACTAGATATTTGATATCGTCTGTTTTCGCTAAAGTGGGACAAGTTACACATGCAATGTCGGCATAATGTAAATCAAAATTATTGTTTATAAATATCCTGAAGTATTTTTTGAGAAGATAAATTACTAGGCCAAGAGCAATCGTAGGTCGTACCTGTAAAACGTGTGTGCGACGCGCAACTGCTGCCTATAGCGCGCCAGATCTCCGAGGTGCACCAGGCAGTGCTGGCAGATGTACCGCGCGGAGGCCGGGGGCGGCAGGCGAGCGCCCACGGCTGACTCTCCAGCGCCCCAGCCCTCCACTAGGCCTAGCAGGGACGCGCGACGTCTGAAGAGAGAAAGATTTCCAGTTAAGGTGAATGCATGTGCTATTCAGTGAAATTCAAATTTTACTAGGTTTTAATTTTATTTACAGCTCAGTATTAGCTTATTCGTGACCGTAACAACACGTACCTACAATAAAAACATTAATAAAATAAGTTGATTGCATGAAAAAAAATGCTATTTCCAAAAATCACACTGTTTGAACTTTGAGATTTGTGTTGATGATTATGATTATACTTCGAAACATTTGATACGGCCGCAAAAAACTATTTGAATAGTGCAGAACCAAAATATTGAAATGAAAAAGAAAATAAATTAATTTGGGGCAAGCACAGGACTTTTAAAGATATAAATTAAATCTTATGTTTCAAAAAAAAAATGAGCTGCTGTTGCAACAAACAAAAAAAATCTGTAGTTTTTTCAGGCTAGCTAATGTGTATAGAATGATATTGCATAGTAAATTCAACCTAAATAAATGAATCTGAATCAAAAAGTGTCATTAACATACCTAAATGGTAAGTCCAATTTGAATGTAGTGCAGATCTGATGCAGCAAACAGAGGTAGAATCCTGCAGCGGCCTGCAGCACCCATGAGAGCATTGCTTGCCCTTCACTGCGAAGCGGATTCTATAACAAAACAAAATACATATAATTGTTTGGAAAGCTGTCACAGATTGGGCCATTAGAAGCAATTGGTGTCTGGCTCTACGGCGGCAATATTAATTATCCATTTAACAAAGAGATTTAAATTACTAAAGAGAGTTCCTTCCATAAAATCAAATTCAAAAGTCCCAGTTAATGAAAAGCATGACTTTTACTGTTACTTTTATGACTCAGATTACCTACTAAGTAATCAAAAGTTGAAGCCTTTCTTCCTCATTTGTTTTATAAAAACCCAAGGAAATATTCTTGGTGTAATATCCTTCCTTATGTACAGACGCCATCACATCAACCTACACCAAACTGTCAAACATGAACCTTATTGTGTTTAGAATAAAGTTGAAAACCTATCAAAGAAATTTGAACCATTTGGATAGGTTGATGTGCTGGCTGTGTGGTCTGTACCATTAAAGGAAAAAAATTGTACTCATTATGTGGATGAATTTTTTAATTCTTTATAATAGTAAAAGGTTTAGTTAGGATAGTTCATTGTTAAATTACAATATAAAAATTATTGCAGGTCTTTATTTTTAAATTTTATATTATAACAACCTTCTTTAACATTACAGTTGCTTTTACATACCTTCCTGTCTTTAGAGATGGCTTGTAGAGCCTCAATCTGCTGCTTGAAGCCAACATTCCACAAGTCTTGTTCCACTTTCTTGTCCAACGCATAGTCTAGATCCAAAACTAATACTTTTTGATACACCTGAGAAAAAAAAACCCGTATTAGAGACTGCGTTAATTTATAAAAAAAAAAAAAAACAAAAAATAATAATTTATTGCAGAACATATTATTTACGTTTATTTTATCATTGGCTGTATCTTGGAAAACAAAGACATTTTAGATACTATTATGTAGAGAGAGCCTAATCAGAAATGTCATAGAAAAACTATGAACCCATGTCTCAGTAACGCCATCTAGAATATTATAGCAATATTGGAGCAGCAGTGGAGCCTAGCGGACACAAGTCTATGATTGGATTGTATCGTCATATAGTTTTAGATGACACTATTTTAGCTGTAGCAAGTACTGATGTTTTTGTTAGGAAGCAATTGAGGAGCGTCGACAAAAACCGATAAATCACATTTTGATATTTTTTATTATGACGCTAATTCGTATGTTCGTACAACAACAAACAAACAAACAACGATGGTGATCGGAACAGATACAGATAAATCCCTAACATTTGTTTTATCAAAAACCAATATATCCTACTGTGTTTTGTCAAAAACTAATATATCCAGTTGGTTTGGTCAATAACCGATATAACCATTTCCTTTTTTTTTATAACTCAACAGGTACCACAGTCACGAATGCAGTATTTAGGTTTCCAAACAGTGATGATAACACCAATAAATTGATAGATTTTGTTTAACTCTAAATTAGAAAATATAAAAATGAAAATTATAAAAATATTCAAACATTAAACTAAATAACTCAAATATCACAATAAATGCTGTGCTAAGATGTGTGACTATATGTGTAAATAAGATAGTGTGTAGTGTAGTGATTTAATTGTGTTAGAGTGAGTATGAGGTTCAACATTACACCATCAACAATCTGATTTTTTTTATGGTTTATTAAATAAAGCTAATAAATACAAGGGCAATATGATTTTTGTATATTATTTTAACAATAATAATTATAGTTGTAACATTAAGTTAAGGCATCAAATAAATAAATTATATTAGAACAGGAACATACTACTTTTTTATTTCAATATGTTTTTTTTTTACAATAAACACAGAAAACAGGATTTATTCATTGTCAGTTTATAGTTACTTGCTTATTTACACAAGTTTCCAGATAAAAATATAAGCAGTTATGGTGTTGTTTCAATTTTTTATGAGGAATAAGTGTTGTACTTCCAAAAGCATTTTATATTCTGTCTTACAACTGAAACATTATGTTTTTCAGGTAAATGTAATCCAGTAGGTACATTTTTAAAAAAGATGGCTATTTGTACAAGAAAAATGGTTAAAGGTAAGGGCAGAAGGTCATAATAGAGTAAGGTTTAAAGTATGTTTTGGGTGTCAAACCTTTTGTAACTGTTGTTGTGAAGCCCAAAGACCCCGTTCTTGGAGCATAGACGTTCCACTCTTGAATTTTGATATTTTCTGCTTCAGCTCATCTGCCTCCCTGAAAAACCCAATAAAAGAATTTATTAGGAGAACCATTCGGATTATGACAAGAAAACTGTATGTGTCATTCAATGACGAACTTAGACAGGGTCAGAGAATGATTATTATAGGTGATTCAATTATCACTTGGTACGAAACAAAGACACTTCATTTTCAAAAGAAAATATAAATATTAGTGACTATTGACCACACTGGAGAAAATTACAGAATTTCGACACTACAAACTAGGTTACAACCTTACGTACAAGAAACTGTATTTTTACTCACCTCAACATCTGCACAGCGGCGTTTAGAACCATTCTGATAGAGGCTTAGAGCCTCAGTAATTGTCATAGCATTAGGAAGTTATCCAAAGTAAAATTACATTACAGACTAATGAAATGAAAAATTCTAAAAACAATCGAAATCCATGCACTGTCAAACTGTCAAGTTGACATATAATTCCGAAGTTGCCACTTTATTTACCACTTATTTATTTCTCGCAACATAGTTCAATTTGGTAAAAAGTATCATACAAAAGTATCATACAAATTTTTGTGTACATCATGAAAAAAAAGCAGAATAATATTGCAAGTGATAGTGTGGTTTAAAATTGCTACGCATTGCCAATCCTTTTCAAATTCATTTATATTCAATCAATGCCTCTGTGATCTGTGTGTTGTTTGTTATATTATAATATTATGATTATATATTATATTTTATGTAGTTTATTTTCACAATTATTTACAGTAACCCAAAGTCTGGGACTCGCTCATCACCACGATCAATCACACTAGCGAAAAAATGTACTACGATTACGGTGCTTCCGATGAAGTCGCCGGAATCAGGAGTCAGCGCAACAGCGCAACTATTCATTCTTCTTTGGCCAGGGTAGCAACTTCTATGCATTTGAATATTGTCTTTTGGTCGTGTTTTCCTTGTCCTTCCTTCAGCGCCATCTATAAACGAGGACATGGACTAAAATTGAACAGTGTTGTCAGCGTAGAATCATAAAACAATTGGTTGGTTTGGCAATATATTTTAATTTAGACTGAAGCGTGAAATCTTTGTTTTTTTATCTACGGTTAGTTAAATATTATTTTTTAATATTAAAGTTTTTAGATTAAAAGTAATGAAAGGCGGATTATGGTAACTATTGTTTTGATAATTTCAATAACAATAAACTTTTAGTAGTAGTATTGTAAAATATGATATGGCCAGCTGGTACTTTTTCCATTGACTATTAGACCACATTGACAGACCTGATAGCAGACTGACACTTCATGCAAAAAGTGTTTTCTTTTCTGATTTGAGTGTAATTTACGTTGAGTTTAGTTCGCTACTCCATGTTTCTAAAAATCTTGATCTTGAATTAAAAAACGATAAACTTCGTGTACTTTTTAAATAACGTCGAGTTGAGCCTCCTGTGCACATCCGTGATTTAATCCCACAGAACTGCTGCTATGCCCCTCCGTAAATAATTGGAGTTAGGACAATTTTATTGTGATTTTGCGTTTAGATAACAATGTCTCGGAACAAGTGTTGTGTGCCTGGTTGCCATGTCACCAAAGATGACGGTAAAAATTATACCTTTAAATAAAATTTTATCTTTTATACCTTAACTTTTTAATGTGTTATTACAGGGTGCACCAAATTATCTGAAAATATTATACACATAATTTTTTTAAATGTTATCTGCTCCGGGCTCGCATAGATGCAAAGCACCCGACTTTTTGAAGTTATACTTCTATTGGTGCAGCTATTGTCACAGAAAACCAACACCCTGAAGTTAGCTAGACTCAACATTTTAGTTTTTTTTTCTATTATTAGTGTCATTTTTCAACAAACGTAAGATAACGCGAAAGATAACATTTTTAGAAAGACTTTTACAAAAAATCTTGTTACGCCAAAGTACCTAAAACTTCTAACGCGTGTACATACACATCTTAATCTCTGTTCAATAATATAAATTTCATAATAAATAAATAATAATAATAATATCAATTTTTCTAAAATTTCTATCGGAAATTTTGTTCTAACTGTTTTCTCATGGGATTCGTTGTTTTCACATCTTGAGAGTTTGAAAGTATGTCAAAGGTTATCTCCAGAATCACGGCATCCATTTAAATTTATGTTTCACTATTTGAGAAGTCCCATTATTCTATCCAGATACTTACACTCAAACTGAAGCTGTATTTTTATTACAATAATGGTTCAACTTGTTATTTAATACCTATAAATGTATGATTGTTTTTCAGGTATTCCTTTACATCGTTTCCCAGATCCTCAAATCAATACTGAGAGATATATGACTTGGACTTCTAGTATCGGTGGGCTGAATAAGCAGGATAACAAATATGTTTACAATAATCTGCGAGTATGTCGTAAACATTTCAAACCAGATTACCTTTACCCAAACCACCACCTCTGTAAATTAGCAATTCCAGAACTACAACTCCCAGGTTAATTATTATTTCAATTCCCATCTTCGATCTACCTGCATGTTCCTATAATTTGTATGTTAAGTAGCCCACCCCATATGTCTCGCAAATGGCAAAATATAACAAAAAAAGACAATAATGTACTTATTAAGCTTTTTTTGTTATATTTTGACTAATTTACACAACACTTTTATAAAGTAGACTAGAGCCTATGTATTTTTATTATTATAGGCATATTTACTAGTGTAAAGTAATTATTATAGTGTACATACACATACATACATAAACTCACGCCTTTTTCCCATGGGGGTAGGCAGAAACCACAGAGCGCCATATGCTACGATTCTTACATACTTCTTTTGCTTCGTTTACATTCATACATGTTGTCATACACACACGCCGGTTGCGAGTACTACGCACCTGACCTTTCTGAAGAACCCCACCAATAAGGTCTATGTATGTCCTTCTAGGGCGTCCCCTCCCGGCGTTCCCACTTACATCTGCCTTGTAAATACCTTTCGTTAGTCGCCTTTCATCCATCCTTTCAACGTGACCAAACCATCTAAGCATACTCTTTTCAATTTTTGTTACTACATCTTCTTTTAAACCACAACGTTGCTTTATCACATCATTCCTCAATCTGTCATTCATTGTTACATCACACATACTTCGCAAGGAACGCATTTCTACAGCATTTATTCTACTTTCATGTCTCTTTTGCCACGCCCAATATTCACTTCCATACGTTAGTGTAGACACCAGCACACCATTGTAAACAGCCAGTCGTGCCTTTTCGGACATCGACTGGCTGGTCACAACTCACAACGCCATGTATGGCGCCATTCACTTTATTTCCTGCATTCACTCTCCTTTCCACATCCGCATCAATCTTTCCATCCCTTGTAAACAGACTTCCCAGATATACAAAGGCATTCACTTGTTCTACACTCATATCGTTTATTTTCACATTGCACAACGACACGTTTTCGTCTCTTTCAAACACCATTACTTTCGTTTTATTCACATTTATATTCATCCCTTTCATCTTATATGCTTCATTCATCTCGGTCACCATGTCTTGTAACTGTTCCGCTGACGATGCAAGAAGAACTTGATCGTCTGCGTAGAAGAGGCATTTGACAGGCAACTCATTCATCCTCAATCCACACTCACTCTCTTTTAAATCTGTCAGACAACTATCCATGTATCAGTTGAACAGCCAAGGCGACGCTACACAGCCCTGTCTAACTCCCCTAGAGATATTAAACCAGTCTGTGTATGCCCCGTTATATACCCCGTATAGTGTACAATATAATAATTTAATAGTGTACAGTGTACAGCAATACAATATGTAACAAAAACCCTGTTGTTCCTTTTAGGGGCATATACATTTACAAAAAAAAAGTTGTAAAAAAAAGTTGTACCTACAAGGATACCATTAATGAAATTACAATTAAAAAAAATAATGCTTGGCTAGTCAACGGGTCGTAATCAAATAACTATTAAAACCGACACATTCGAAAAAATGTTTTGAACACCTGACTTTACAAGTACATTTTTATTTACGAGCGCGTCTAGGCGGCGGCGGCTTCTTTGAAGTGACAAAATATGCCGCCAAACGTTACCGCGGCCGGCGGCGACGCACGTGCTTGCCTATCCCGTACCCCGCCCCCCACTCGCCGCCGCCCGCGCCGCCTTGCGAACCACTTCCTTACATCCTAGTTCCAGTCTCCCGCGCAACTTAGTTTCGAACGGATGTAATTGTTAACCTATGTGATTGAGTTGTGTTTCGTTTACGTAAATGTTATTCTAACGTAAAATATTTTAATATGTTGACATGTCGTTAGAATATTATTAGACGTTGCAACAAATGTGTAGGGGTACCTACATACAAGGTGGTCATATTGAACAGCATCTCTGCGGCCGTCAAGTAGACATCGTAATATCCATTGAATTAGAAAAGTTTCTAATTCAATGGTAATAACTATTGTTTTTTTTATGTGTTAAAATATGTAGTTTGAACAACTATCAATTGTGCATAAAAATAACGTGTAAACAAACATTTGCAAAGAATAGATTCATTCGTTAGTGACGAACAACAGCTGACAAGGTCATGACCTTATGACCGATGCCGCGTCACGTGGTGCGGAGGCGCGCGGCGGCGCGGCATCGGTCAAAGAGATTCGCTGCAGAGGTAAGAAATCAGTCAAACATTACAAATATTAATTATTAAATATTTATTTTAATTATTTTTATTGAACGTTTTTAATAAATGACTCGCTTTATTAGGTACGTATACCGATTCTTAAAACGTGGTTAGAAGGAACAACAGGGTTTTTGTTACATATTGTATAATACGAAATATTGTAAGGAAAAGACACAAAATTAGAATGATGGGATGAAATTAACGCCAGATATTAATTAATTATTGTTTCTAGATAAGGTAAAACAAAACTCTGATGAAGATGACAATATAATAATTGAAGACCAATACCCAGAAGAAGTTACAGAAGAACAATTGGCTTTAAAAAATAAAAACAATTCAGAAGGTCACATTAAGAGCATTTTGGAAAAATCTGTTGAAAATCTACAAAGAAAAGAAAAGCAAAGTGTAAAAAACCTAGCGGACAGATTTGTACTAAACAAATTTGATGCCAAAAATGTTAGTGTTTATCAATGGATAAAAGTTTTTGAAAAGGAATGTACTAGATTTGACATAGTAGAAGATGAAAAGAAAATCCAAATCTTCAGATTATTTCTAGAAAAATCATGTACAGATTGGCATGATTCCGTGATGAGCAAGCTAAGTTTGCAATCAAAATGGTCAGAATGGAAAACAAACTTTGTCGAAACATATGCAAATAAGGGTTGGGCAAGTAGTAAATATGCAATTGCCTTCAAATATCAGTCAGGATCATTATTGGATTATTCCATAAAGAAAGAAAAACTTCTACTTGAAGTTAGAAAAACGATTGATCAAGGGACCTTGATTGATCTAATAGCTGCAGGTTTGCCTGACTTTATAACGGATAGGATTAACAAAGAAGACATTTTAGAAACAAAATATTTATTTAATGAAGTTGGCAAGTTAGAATATTTGGTTACATAGAGAGAGTTAGGAAAAATAAAAGATAATACCAATGCAAAATTAGCATTTGTGAGAAACTAAAGAAAGGAGAACACTGTTACTCGGAAGATTTACATAACATGACATCGCCTGTAATGCCTGAAGGGCTAGGCAGAGGTGTACCTGGTAGTACACCCATATTTCTCCAGTAATGTCCCATGTAATAGCAAGTGAGCCTATTGCCATCAATCTGGCACACCTCCAAACTAAATAACACTGCCCGATCTGGGGATCCAAACGACGTCGCGGGACGTCATGCTCAGCAGTTGCGCTTGCGACCACTAGACCAACGAGGCAGTCGAGGAAAATTTAAATTGGTTAAAACTAAATAAATGAAAAGAGTCAAAAAAATACATTAGGTATGTTTTCTATCTAGTTTTAAAATAATTCTTTAGGATATAGAGTGGGAATTGTGAAGATTGGTTGAAAGTTCAGTTTTAATAAAATTTTAACTAGATTCTGTTTCATTTATAATCGTTCTACATTATTAAAAAAAAATAACTAAATAGCTTTGAAAATAAGATAAAAAAAATCGTTTCGGTTTATCTTTAAAATTATTTGTTGGCATAAAACATGCACCTGATATTTAGTGTGCGTCATGGTAACTAGATGGCGCTGCTTTGGCTTTTCGTTGATAATAAAAGTCGGTTAAATAAAGTTAAGAGTTTATACATGTTTGTATAATTACTGCGTATATTTTAGCACGTTTGTTGTCGCGCTATTCTTTACGACGCCGGTACGCCGGAGGCCAAAGGTGAAGTTTTAATTTCAGAATGTCATCGATCATCATGCGTGCAGTCTTAGTATTTTGAGATTGTGTTGAATGAAACGTAAACGTAAAATTACTTGACAGTGACAGTTGCATGCATATCGAAAATTTCTACTGGACACTGGACAGCGGAAGCGTCCTATTGACTATAAATTCAATCAGAGAATTTTTCTGCAATACATAACAATTAAAATTGTATCCTATTGTCAACAAATAACTTAATATGTACGAACCACGCATAGGAGATCCTGGGGTGAACAAACTCAACATTACAGTAAGTAGATTACAAATTTTGAAAGTGTTTAATTTTAGAGTTGTTTTTCAATCCTGAGCATGACTAATACCTTGTGCAATTCGTTTCCAGGCTACGGATGTGGTGTTTGGGCATCGTTCATGCCAGACTCGTGAAGTGAAATGGCTGTGTTTGGAAAACTTGTACCAGAAGTTCTACCGCCCAAACTTTTATGACATTGGCGGCACTTACATGCAAGATGTGGCGGATTACTGGTTCTCGTACAAAACGGAGCAAGTCGGTAACACATTCCTTCTGCATTTATTTATCTGTAATCATGGAGTAAGCTCATTCAGTGTGGCACTGAGCTGCGCCAACAAGTTCAAAGTTGATAAGAAGAATGATACAGTGTATTTGCAGCAGTACCTCACAGAGTTCCAGTTCAAACAGCTCACTGAGCTATCTCACACATACCTCACCACATACAACTTCTCAGAACTAGACATACAATGTTTGAAAAACAAGAAGTTACTTATAGCTGTCTCATTTCCCTTCGCTGATGCTGAAGGAGTTAGTCTTGAAGTTATTGACAACATTAAACTCAACCATGACTGCAGTGCTCTCTTGGCTGACCCTATTGGCTCCGACTTTGTCATCGAATCAGCTGACGGAGTCAAGTTCAATATCCACAAAGTCATACTTGCTGCACACAGTGAAGTCTTCAAGGCAATGCTCAAAGAGGAGACGGCAGAGAGCCAGAACAGTTATGTGAAGCTGATTGATATTAATGGGGAAGACTTGAAGTATATGTTAGAATACATATACACGGGAACAGTGAAGGATCTGGAAAATACTAACTGTGCCAGCCTCCTTATGTTAGCGGATAGGTACAATTTGAGAGGTCTATGGGAGCTCTCGGAATATGCTCTCTCTGAACACATGACTTTAGATAATGCATTGGACATTCTAATTATTGCTGATATGTATGACTCGGACTTCCTGAAATCTGAAGCATTTAAATTTATAAAAGAGAATAAGGAAGTACTTCATACAACGTCCTTTGATGAGATAACTAATCATGAGTTGCTCAAGCAATTATGCACATATATGACTGAATAGATTTGGAAATTATGTAACTTCAAATTAAGAATTTGATTGTATATACAGGGTGTCTCATTCAAATGGGTCAGTATGGGAAAGTCTGAAACTATAAGACATACGAAGATCTGTTCTGAGGAACCATGTCATCGATTTTAATAACAAGAAAAACTGCATTCAAACATTTTAAAAAACACCTGTACTCCGTTCGGGAATCGAACCCGGTTATTTTGAAAAAAAAAAAACCTACACTATTTCTATTTAGATATCGATTGTGTAGGTCTTAAGCAGTAAATGTCTGTATGAAACATGATGTCTAAAATTAATAAAATGCATTGTTTCCACATACTTTAATTTATTTTAGTAGGTGCTAGAAGTGACCACGTTTACAATATTACTACAATAGTACGATGTTTTTTAAAATGTATGAATGCAGTTTTTCTTGTAATTAAAATCGATGACATGGTTCCTCAGAACAGATCTTCGTATGTCTTATAGTTTCAGACTTTCCCATACTGACCCATTTGAATGAGACACCCTGTAGAGCTAATTCTCCAACCAGTGGCATTGTGAATATTCTGTCTGGACAATATTTCTAGTAATACAATCACAACTTCTAATTATATTAATGGAAGTGAATGTGGTGTGTAGTCTGTCATAACTCCTTATCAAGTTGTAGTGTTTCCCCAGCATTTGTCTTTCAATCTCATCTTTTTTTATTAAACTTATTTTTTAACCCCCGACGCAAAAAGAGGGGTGTTATAAGTTTCACCGCTATGTGTGTGTGTCTGTCTGTCTGTCTGTCTGTCTGTGGCACCGTAGCGCCCAAACGGGTGAACCGATTTAGATGCGGTTTTTTTTTATTTGAAAGAAGGGTTTCTTGCGATGGTTCTTAGACATAATTCATCAAAATCAAGGTTATCAGCTCTTATGTGTTAGCTACCGTTGCTATTTTAGACGTCTATGGGTATTAACTTTACTTACAAACATATAAGTCTCTTAAAATTTCAAACACCCATGTGTGTAATATTAATAAGCAACATTATGGTGTATTTGGTCTGATGCAGCCAGGATATCTAGCAGACTAATACACTCTTGGGAAAATAACAGCAGATATGTCGTGTTTGGATTCTTTTTAACCTGTATTTGATTCTGCACACAATGCACTGATGGCAACTGGATGAGCTGATGCTGCAGCCAGGCTATCCAACACACCAGTAGTTAGACTCTTGACAAAATAATAGCAGATATGTCGTGTTTGGATTCATTTCAACCAGCATTTGATTCTGCACACAATGCACTGATGGCAACAGGATGAGCTGATGCTGCAGCCAGGCTACCCAGCACACCAGTATGTAGACTCATGACAAAATAACAACAGATATGTCGTGTTTGGATTCTTTTCAACCAGCATTTGGTTCTAAACACAATGCACTGATGGCAACAGGATGAGCTGATGCGGCAACCAGGCCATCCAGCACACCAGTAGGTAGACTATTGACAAAATAATAGCAGATATGTCGTGTTTGGATGCGTTTTAACCAGCATTTGACTCTACAAACAATGCACTGAAAAAATCTCATGACTGTAAACTCTATAAAACAAAATTAATGCGTTTAAAAAGTTTAAAATAAAAATTAAATTAAAAATTTAAAAAACCCCCACCGCAAAAAAGTAAAACATTTAAAAAGTTAAAAATAACACTTTAGCTATGAAATTTTACGTAACGTCGGGGTACCGTTAAAATAAGTACCTATATACCTACAAGTACTTACTAGGAACATTCCTTACTTAAGCGGTACCCCGACGTGAAGTAAAATTTCATAGCTAAAGTGTTATTTTTAACTTTTTAAATGTTTTACTTTTTTGCGGTGGGGGTTTTTTAAATTTTTAATTTAATTTTTTTTGTATATAAATTTTCTACTGTAGTATGTAAGTGAACTTTATAATAATGTTTCAAGTGATATCAGTATACTGTAAATTAAAATATATTTTGTTACTTTTGTCCTAGCTTGGTCACAACTTACAACTTCATATATTTTAGAAATACATAAATATGTACAGTAAGGCCTAGTCACAATCACTTATGTAATTGTTTGGAAAATGATTTTGTTATGTATTAAATACTTTGTTCATTGTTTTAATGTCTTAAGATAAATTATTAATAATAATTAATAAAATCAAATAAATGATATACCTATATTTAAAAAAAAAGTTTTTTTTATTGTACACAACATCTTGTCAAAACTATTTTACACACAAAATAAATGAAAAACATATTATACAGAAAACGTAAAAATAAACTTTATTGAATTTAAAACATAACTGTATCGTTATATGGGAAGTAATAAAATTAATAGTTTTAAATAATAAATATTATCATTATGTATGTTACACGTAGTAGATAGATAGGTTGTACAAGTGAGGCGGCGACGCAGGTCACTTGCTCAGTCCGCCGCAGGGCTAGCCCTGTCACGTGGCCTGCGAGCGGCGCACGCGGTGGCTAAATAATCATTTTGGAATGTTACTGGTAGTCTTCATTTCTGCGGCAAACAAACATTTTCTTCTGTTAAAATGTTAGTCCACGAGGTTTTTACGAACGGGTGTAGTGCGACAAGGCTTGTTAATTTACCGAGTATCGAGATGCGTAAGGGCCATTCACATCGCGATGGGCTCGCTAGGAAGCGACTCAACGCCTAGCTATGTATTTGCAACTGTAAACAAGCGTAGCAGGCAATGCGACAAGCCTAAAGCGTCTCAACATGGTCACTCAAGCTCATTACTTGTTGTGGAGCCGGCAGCGGCCCACGGTATGTGAACAGTCAATGGTACAGCGCTGCACTACGTCAAATAGCGATCATGTTCGTAACTAGCTAAAGTGGTACTCATTTCAAGTGTACTATCATTGCATCCGTCGCTAGTTCTAGGTGACGGCAACGCTACGATGGCTCTCAATTGTCAGTATATCACTCGAGATCTAATTCGGAATATATAAATCCATTCGTATGCGGTCAGCGAGGATTCGTCGTGGTCAACATGCAGGAGAAGCAAGAAAAAAGGCCAATAGTTGTCTTATCGTTTATTGATAACTGGAACCGGTACACAAGAACGAAATAGAATATATCTCTCATGAAAAAATACGCGTCCATGTAATGATCATCTACATCCTAATGGTTGTTATCGGATATAAAAATAAAAATACATGAAACCCCCCCCTACTATTACTTTATATTTCAATGCCAGCTACAGTACATATTGCTACGACTCGTCAACTGCATTTACTTACTACAATACTTATGATTTTATAGACACAAGTCTCATTATGCTAAATATGTGTAATTCACCGATGAGTTCGGTCACCTGAGTGTCCATAAGAAGACTGTGTTGTGAGCGAACTGCTGCTGGAGTTACAATAGAGTGTTGATTTATCACTAATTGGCCGCAGGGTAGTAATTATCATAATATTTAATAGTCAGAACAACATCCCACGACAAACAGAATAGCCCCTTGTAAGTATTCGATTGCTTAGAAACGCCTCTGCTTCTGTTGGCACGTTAAACACACGAAGTTAGACAGCGCTAGCAGACCCAACGGTTATTGCAGATAGTTTAGTTTAGTTTAGTCCACATTACAGACACCTGGTCACGTGTTATACAGACACCTCCGTGTACTGGCGCGGTGCACCACGCCGCCGTCGCCGACACATGACACATAGCTACCGACGTAAGCCTTCCGCTAGTAACACTTCAGACTGAAGCTTATTATAAGCGTGAAAGTTAGATTTAGAAACAGAAGGAACACAAAAATTCAACGTGCGAGACAAAAGGGGTCATATAAGAACCATTTGTGACGGTAATCTTTCACGATTTGTTCAAATTTGATAGCAACCAGTACAAATGAATGAAAAACAACATGAAGAGCGGTTCTTATACGTGTTGGAAGTTGCGCTCGCAGCGTGAAGTGAGTATATCTCTGCGTTACGGAAGGCACCGGGTAGTGGCGGGCGTTCCGTAGCGCGGTGACGTCACACGCGTGTGGAGCATCTGTATCAGTGCGCGGGAGTGGCCCCGGGGGCGGCGCGGGCTAGCGTTTACCGTTGTTGTACGAGAGACTCCGCAGCGGCGCCTTGAAGTTCGCCGCGGCCTGCTGTTGGATCTGGTATGCGAGCGGGTGGATCTTGAATCCGTACAACCTGGTGACGTCAATGTTACCTTCATTAGCATCAATTAAACACATAATGCGCATACAAAAGATATGAAACTGAGAAACAACTGCTTGGTGCTTGTGCAACTAACTACATAAGTGCACACCACGCAACGCATACTAATGAACGATGAGTATAGTTATTTCAAACCTACACCTCGAAAAATGTATCTTTAATTTTAAGTGAAAATTGATTGTAACTTTATCAACATTTGTTAATAAGTTTTTGCCTTATTTATGGCTCGCTTACATCGAGTTGGTATAAACAGCACTTCGACAGCCGCCTCTGGGAGTCGACCCGGTATAAGCGAGTCATAACGTAGGCGTTTTTGGTTTACAACAAACTTCTTGATTCTTAATAAAGGCAGCCGAAAGAGAACTGACCGCGTTTTTGGTGTACAACAAAATTCTTGATTCTTAAAGAGCTTGCCGAAAGAGAACCGACATTTTGTCTAGTTCATTATCACAATTCCCTACAAATTCTTGTTCAAACAAAAAATGTTTTTTCTATAGGGATATCTCCTGATATGAGTTTACCATCATAACTGAACTTACCTAGGCACGAACTGCGAGGCGGGCCGCTTGGGTCTGTACTCGGGATGCACCATGAACACCATGTGCGGGAAGCCGGTGCCGAAGTACGCGCCGTCCGTGTGGTGATGTCGCGAGGACTTGGGCGTGTACACGTCCATGCAGCGCGGACAGTACAGCTTCACCATCGCCTCGCCGGGCACGTCTGATAGACCTGGAGAAACAGGTTTTAAGTATCAAAGTCAAGAAGAGGAAATGCTTAGATGGTTTGGTCACGTTGAAAGGATGAATGAAAAGCGACTAACGAAAGGTAAAGAGTGGAAACGCCGGGAGGGGACGCCCTAGAAGGACATACATAGACCTTATTGGTGAAGTTCTTGTAAATTGAAAGGTCAGTTGCGTAGTACTCAAAACCGGAGTGTGTGAATCCTCGCCAACCAAAAAGACACGAAAATTTTAATTTCGGGGGCAGCCCTGAAAATAGTGTCCACAGACACTACTTATGAAAAGGGAAGAAGACAGTATAAATCGGCCCTCTTTCTTTCTCTGGCGAACTTTACTAAGTCGTCAGATCACATTTTGGGCTAACGGAAGATTCTTTCTTTTGACTGGCCTGTCGGTGTAAGTGGTTAGTGGCCCTGACTACTATACCGGAGATTGTGGGTTCGATTTCCGCCTTGAAACCCGGAAAACCCGCTACCGTCTAATCTTTTTCAATAAATTCTACGTAAAAATATAAACGTCTAAATTTAGCAGAGTATTGTCTTTATTCAATGTTTACCGATAAGCTTACGAACACGTAAAATGCGCGCGCGCAAATAATCTGGCGGCGATTCACTCAGATTCCTACAAGTACCTACTGTAGATAGCACAGTAGCTACATTAAAAAACTGTATATTATTTTATTTTTATTGTTATGTGCACTACTACATATAAAACCTAAGGTTAAATATTCCAAATCTCACAAGAGGTCCATAGTTTTCGCTTAGCGTATTATCCAATAATGATTACTGTTGTGTTGAGTTATATACTAAATTAAATCCACAAGATAAAAATAATAATCTGAGTTATTTCGATAGTTTTAGGAAAACAATGATATTTGTATCCATGACGGCGTGTTTAAACACGTAATTTGGCAGATGTTTGTATGAAGACTAGACAATGGGCAGTTTTTAGAAAATATCACAATAAAATAGTAATAGACCAGGGTTCAATAACCCCAGACGAAAGTATGGGAACGTAGCCTCTGTGTTAATCCAGGGTGTCAGCTAACTCCATACCAAATTGTATTAAAATCTACTTAGTATACAGTAGTTTAAACGTTAAAGAAAAAATCAAAATCAAGTCTTTATTCAAACTAGGCTGAGAATCAGCACTGTTTAAACGTCAAAAAAAAAAATAAGTACATAAGACAGTCCCCCAAAAACGTCCTACCCTTCGCCACTTCCTAGTGTTTTTGCTGGGAAGAAGTGGCGGAACAAACTCCCCAACAACACATCTGTCTCATTCGTTTGAAGAACTATTCAAAAAGAGTAAAGAGTAACAAACATCCATCCATCCATCCATCCATTTATCCATACTCACAAACTTTCGCGTTTTTCATATTAGTAGGATTATTACCGGGAGTGGCCCGTCAGTGGTCTACCTGCGTAAGTTCACCTGGATTTACCACAGTAGTACAGACGCCAGCACATCAAGTTACCCCAATGTGTCAAATATCTTTGATCGTTTTTCAACTTTAGGGCAAACAGAATAAGGTTCCAATTCAATTGGGGAAATTTGACACATTGGGGTAACTTGATGTGCTGGTCTCTGTACATTTGAAGTTCAATGACTATATTAAAAATTATAGACATTAAGTTTTAGATACAACTTAAAGTACCTACCTAAAATTATTAATATGATACTTATTTAAGATTTAGGGTACATCTCACAATCATAATATCTCTTTAGTAGGTTTTCGACATTAATACATTTTAAAGTTCAATAACTTTATTTAGACATTTAAACATCAAATTTTAAGTCCGTAGGTAATTTCTCTTCCCGTGGTCCACCTAAGTATTTACTTTAATTTTTTCTTCGCTCGCGGGTATTTACTTCAACACGCGTAGCATGACTGCAATGCTCAATGCGTTACTGACATCGACACCAAAGTGACTTATTCGACCTATTCGCTACGAGATGTGTAGATTTTGTCGTGAATGTTTGAGATTTTGTGAGATGATGAATGAAAGATGAGTATTTTTCTTTTATTTTTTGTAATATTGTTGTTTTTTTTTGTATTGTGTTTAGTTTTGCTTTTACCTGTACATTCATTTTTTTTTAATTGTTTTATTGTTATTAAGTGTTTTTTTTTTAATTTTTTATGTTTGTCAACCATTAAGGTTTTTTTTGTTGATATTTTTAGATTCATGTGTTTAGTTTTAGTTTTTTTTTTGTTTTGAAATGTACATACTACAAATTAGGATAGTTTACCTGTAATGTTGTACATGTATATTTAAATAATTAAATGACCGCCGTATAAACGGATTTTGTCTACAGAAGAATATACAAAGTGACAAATTGTAGAAACATTTATTTTGTTTTGAGCATGATAACGTCAAGAATGAAGAAAAGATATGTGTAGATACATCAGTCGATAATAGTCTACAATATCGAGCATTATTTCTTGTCTCATTATTTTTCTGTAATCGGCAGAAATGTTTCTACCATCTGTCATTTTGTCGATTCTACGCTTGCGAGTATTTACAATTTTACATACATCAGGCATGCTTACCTATAAGGTAAAATATATTTTTGTTCAAATTTGAATCCGCGACACGTAACACCGCAGGCGGTTACTGTGCCCGCCGCCGCCGCCGCGGGACGTGAGTGTTTCAATAAATGTGTCATTGTAATACGTCTGGTGTTTGTACCGAAGGTTTAGGAAGTTCCATCTAATACACTCACACGTCCCTTGTAATAGGGAGCGAGTCTGTTGCCGTCAATCACGCACAGATGCCGATCCCGAAGACCTCGTGCTCAGCAGTTTAGCGCTTCCCACATAAAGACTAACAAGACAGTAAATGTGTGTAAATAAAATACTTACCGAGTGGAAGCATAGTTTGGCATTCGCAATAAACGCGGGGGCAGTGGCCGAAATCACCAGCCTGGAATTTCTCTAACATTTGTCCGATGCCTCTGCAAGAATGAAACAAAACATTATACATACATTATTTATTTATTTATTTACATAATCACAGCTGTCTTGACAGGTCGTAAGGCTCTTAGACACGAGCAACATGTTGCCATCGGGACTTTAAACACGGCAGCCGGAGTCAGCTCTTTCAGTATAGGAGTCAATTGGGATGCGCCAATAGTAGTGTCAATAGTAGCAGCTGCCTATGCCGCTCTAAATCTACTCTGTCTCTTTATCTACAGACAAACAGACAAAGAAATTCTTTTTCATTAACACTGCATAACCTAGGAATTGAACCCAGGTCCTAATGCTGTGTAATGAAGTGAAAGTCATGAGCTCGAAAATACCTGTTTCTCAGACAATATTGCTCATCATCTGCCTAGCCTTTTCCCAACTACATATGTTGTTGTCAGCTTCCAGTTTAACCATGTAGGTGAATACCAATGTTTTACATGGAGTAATAGAATAGAATAGAATACTCTTTATTGTACACCATAAAAACTTACAAATAATAACTTTAAGGGGTACATAAGGTGTTACAATGGGCGGCCTTATCGCTAAAAGCGATCTCTTACAGACAACCTTTGGATGGACTTGATGGAGGAGGAGAAAAGATGAGTGGGCAGTAGGAGAAAAGATGAGTAGGGAGTAACTGAGTGTTTGACCTCCACAACCTAGTTACTGGGTAATATGATACCCCTCAGTTAAACTGGCTGTCAAATATTGTCTCAGACAATACATAGCATGCAAAAAATCTAAAACTGCATTATTTTTGGGTTGTTTGATTTAGTAATTATAGTATAACTAGGTACATCTGGCTGACATTAGAATGCTATTGAGTATTTATATTTTTGCTGGTCATGCTAAATAAGCGCTGAAGTTAAGTATAAACTTGATTTCTGTACACATGTTAACAATATTGGCAAGACTAGTACAATATTGAATAACAATGAGAAAGGAGTATTGTGATGAATTATAATTCTGAGCCAAAAAACAATTAAGTATCTCTGTGTTCTGTTTTATCTGTACAAATATTTATCTATACCAAAATGTTACATACATTTTTGGTATATTTTCATAGTTTATTTTCTTTGCATTGTATTTCCCATTTGTTTTATTGGATTAATAGAAGTAAAAACCCTTTTTTTTGTACACTATAGTACCAATATGGTGTACAAAAAGAGGTTTTAATTCCAATAGGTTTATTAGTTTGCATTTTAATCAAGTATTTGGGGATTTCTATGTTATATTTAATTAATGTTTACCTTGAAAATCTGTATAGTGGGTAGAATGGATTTGATATTAATAACCTTATCTTTTGTACCACACAATAGTTCTAGTCCACTTCTAATACCGGCTTATTACTGTCCCACTGCAGGGCAAGGCCTCTTCTCATAACAAGAAGGTAAAAGCAGTGATCTCATGCTTGTTCAAGGTGAAGTAGCAATTTCAGCTTTATAATAACTGGATCTAGTCTAGTCTTCTTACCTATTAGTTAAAATGTAGCGAGCATGTATCAGTCCATAGAGGATCTCGGAGGCCTGCTCCACCAGGTCGGACTGATTTGGGTTGTCGTCAAGGTCATCATCTACAACATAAACATGACATCATATTACAAACAGTACTGAACAAGTCCTTGCTTTTAAAAGAAGTTCTGATACAAACAAAAAATTTGTTAATATTCCATTAATGATGATTGAACCTCTAGGTCTCACCATATAATTTATTAACACCTTGACTGCGGGCGCTATCGCCTACGCCAAGCCGCCCGTGCGGACGGCCGCACACCTGCTGCGAGAGCCGCACAGTCGTATCGGATGGTCGAAAAGTAATACGCCAGTGCGGATAAAGCGCTGGGTGTGTTTTAATCCTCCAGTGCGGCAAAACACAGGCTATTGTGTTTTTTTACGAATGTAACAAGTTACTTCGAAAATGACCATCCTACACAATAGGACCCTCAAACTAACACAATAGGGTTTAAAATCCTTTGTGAACACCTGGCATCTTAATTGCTAAAGTGAAATAAAACAACATTGCGAATATCAACTTAAGCCCTAACACAATAGGGTTTAGGATCCTTTGTAGACACCTGGCATACCGGTCATAAAAAGCTTAATTATACAATTTTTAACTTTATGATTTTTGAAATTTTAAAAGAAATTATAGTGAAACCCTTACTGGTTCTGTATTTTCATTAATAAATTCTCATTGACTTGAAACTTGAAATTATCAAACGTCTAAACAGACGTGAAAACTCACAGCAGTTGCGAGAACCGCACTCGCGGCATAATTAAATTTTACACGCTGGGCGTGATATGCCGCACAGCCGTATTGGAAAATATGAAATCACAACCGGTGTGCGCGAGCCGCACTGGCGTTCCGGCGGCGAGAACACAGCGTATGTGAGTCCCGCAGTCAAGGTGTTAAGAGACATGACTGACTTAGGTGTCTCGTTTGTTATGTTTTACTTTGTTTTCCATAGATATCTTAAACTACCTTACACCTTTCTCACTAAATACAAACTAGAAGTGGTTTGCGGACTCTTTGTTGCCATAGCCAATGGGTAACTTGATTGAGTCACAGACAATATAATACCTCTTATTTAGACCAAGATCTTTTTATGGACAATATCAATAATATGCGTGGCCTAGCTGTAAACGAGTACCAAACAAAGCCACATGCAAACACTTCAGCTAGAATAACAGACCAACTTACGCATTTACACATAAAAAGTAAGATTGATAAGATAATATCTCATTTGTTTAAAACAATTTTGCATACTTTATCTTGTCTAACGCAGATTAAAATTTAAATTAAGGTTATGTTTTGTAAAGTATGACTCATTTCGATGAAACAGGGTGAGAATATACAAATTGAATTATACCAAATTACATTTATGCATGTTAAGTTTGTGAAAAGCTTAGCAGACACTATGACCTAAAATTTTAATACTAAGAGGTATGACCTGGAACATAGTTTTTTTTTTGTTTTGCACTGTTTGACATAAGTTTCTTTGCCTAAATATGAGTAGTGACATCAAAATGACCTCATAAGGCGTCGTTTAATTAGGGATCTTGTACTCACCAGGCTCCAGGTCTAGTATCATATCCAGTGCTTGTCTGTAGTGTGGCACCTGCTCATTAAGCCCCGTCAAGTTGAATTTATCGTTAATGTAATCCTCGTCCACCTAAAACAGTAACATGTTGGATCAATATCCATAGCGATCTCCACCTTATGTGACTAAATTATATGACATACCTCGCAAAAGAACTCGTTTCCCCGTAGCCCGCAAAACCATGAAATCCATGATACCTCCTCCGAGCTGCTCATTTTCCTAAAAATTAAAAACTGTTCGATGAGCGAAAACCGTTTCCGTTCATAGTTTCGGACATAAAAAATCCAAGTATCCAACGCTTCGGAGTCACACTGTTACAACAAAATTCTAAGCATTCCGATGTTTTCACCTGTTTTTTCTCGAGTTTACGGAAGTTCACACTGAAATTTCGACACGGAATAGCAAATTCACTGTAATTACGTACGGATATACGCTAAATAAACAGAATTTAATACTTTTAAATGATGACAAACCTCACCTTTTCGTGCCTTGATTAGCCACGCTTGACGGGAGGGTACCTTGGGATGAGGGGGAGAGAGTCAGAGAATTTCAATTGTGTATGGTTGTCACATAAAATACAGACTAAGTTGTCTATGGTCTCATCTAAACTTCAATTTACACCTACGGTTTCCATTCATTCAATCGTTCATTTAAAAACTTTTTTCTACCAAGCTTGGAATATGGGTCTTTTAATCTTTTGTAGTTATTCTTTAAATTCATAATAATCCTGATGGCATTGTTAATTTTTTGCAAAATGTTTTCTGTTTGTAATTGAAAGATTATCTGATAATATAAAGTTATGGAGAGTCTAATGAAAGTTGAAAATTATTCCCGTTATTTTTTCATTTAGGAAGAGCGCTGGTAGCCCACACAGCACTGGGCCACCAACTCTTCATCTTCATCTATCCATTACTACCCAGTCTTAATTCTGTACCTGACAGTCCGATCTAACTCTCAAATAGGCCATAATCTACGGGCCCAGTGCGAATTAGTAGATGTCACCATGTCTTCGAACTTTTGGTTATAGGCAAAGAGATTTTATTTTATATTGAATGTCTTTGGTTCTAGGACATGCCGGTTTCCTCACGATGTCTTCCTTCACCGTTTTTGAGAGCAGTGGTGATGAAATAAATTACACAAAGTAATGCGCCTGCCTGGATTCGAACCCACGACTTACTGTTCGTAAGTTGGGGCCGCCACCACTTGGGCCACCGCTGCTCTCAATTCGGAGAACATTACAATATTCTGTATTGGCTCTGCTGATTTTTAAGCCTACTCTCTCGCTCCAATCTGGGGCTCGAGTCTGCTATTGCAATCGTGTCTCAATGACCGGTCATTGATCGAATATTTGACAACTTTGACAGTTTTTGTATGGGAAATGTGTCTTAGGTTTGACGTTATACGCCAAAAATCGATCATTGACCGGTCAATGAGAAACGATTGCAATAGCAGACTCGACCCCCAGTTCTTCTTTACTGATAACGACGAAAAGATGATTTATTCCAGAAATACCCACCGCAATGGATTTTTTCCATGAATTCCCAATAATTAAATAAACACAAAATAGTGGGGATTTTTGAAAAAAATAAGTAAATTTCCCCACCAGGTTTTGATGTTTCTAAATACGGTAATTTATAAACAATAAATAGTATTTATTCATCTTTTACTGTTTATCTTTGAATGCATATAATTTTATACAGAATAAATTATGAAATAGACACATTAACATCTGGTGGGGAATGTTACTTATTTCTCCAGTAACCCTCACCACTAGGCTGTAGTGGGGATTAATGAAATAAATCGAAAATATCTACCTGCTCTAAGAAATATATTATATCTATTTTAAACTTATAAAGAATCCGAAAAATAAAAAAAATCATACTTGTCCTTAATTTTAGATTTAATTGGTATTTAATACTCAGAAAATAACAAAATATATCAATTCAAACAAATATAAACATCAAAAGAACTATAAAAGTTTTTTTACATTATAAATTAATTTGTTTTTGTTCCTTATAAGATAAAGATGTGGTCACACCACCTAAAAGATGTGCAGGTATTTTTTTCTCACACTCTACAATATGCTCAGACTAGTATCACAGACCTTTACCATGTTCAAAATCATTCCTTTCCTTAAAATATCACATTCAGTCCAATCTAGGTTTTCTGTACTTAGCAATATTAGTCGAGCAGTCACAATCACATGATCAAAAAATGACATGAAAAATATAAATACATACATTAAACAAACATTTACAAATGATGGCTTAACTTTAACATCGAAGAACACTGAAGTACGGCTGAACTAGCTGCACTGTAAAAAGATTACTGAATTTCATTATTTGGCAAATCTCACTGAAATTTGTATAGTATGGCTAATCTAATTTAAAATTGCCCTTCCACCACACTACTTGATGGTTATTTTCATTTGTTTGCTTGTTTTTATACAATAGTAAGCAGGAAAGTTTAAATTAGACTAACTATACCTAATTTAGTCTTAAACATATTCTAAACAGACACCAATTATTGATTTATATTGTAAGTAGCAAACAATTGCTTCTATTGATTATGAGAAATATTTACAGTATGTATTAGAAATCATGGAACACTCTCTGAATCATTGAATCTCAAACTTATAATATCAAATATACCACACAATTGTATTTGTTTCAGGATGCTTCTGCTTTCCTGACAACTTTATTCTTTCATCAAACGAGTGTATCGGAACAAATACTTTGTTAATTCTACATCGGTGAGGTTGTTCCAAGCCTCCGTCTCCAAGACTTTTGGGTGTAATGCAATGTAAGCAAACACCCTTTTCTGTAAGTCCTCCAGCTTATATTTCTTGGCAATCACTGCCATTTCTACTGCATTGTTCACAGTAATCTGATCACCAATCACATGCTGAGTCAAAGTGAACAGTTGGGTCAATTGAAATTTATCCGCTATCTCTAATAACTTCAGGCAGTCTTGCTTCATCACATCTTTTATTGTACCCGTATATATGAATTGTAAAAGCAGTTCAACATCATAGTCACTTATGTCAATAAACATAGAATTAAGTTCCGAGTTCTTAAGCATATTTCTAAGCACGGGGCTGTGTGCGGCCAAAAGTATCTTGTGCGTTGGGAACTTTTTGTGAGTAGCAGATTCAAGCACAAAATCTGTTGTTTCCTGTTTTGTAAGAAGTTCACTCAAATCGTGTTGTAGTTTAATTGATTTCACAACATTAATGTTCAGAACAAACTTTGAGCTTACTGTTATTTTGATTGGTATGAATAAACTGCAGGACTGGTTGAAGCGTTCTAGTTTCTTGAAACAGAATGTTTTTATGTAAAAATTTTTGTTCGGTTTTGTTGACTTAAAAGAGTATTTAGTCATAGTTTCTGGCAATAGCAAATGGGGTACATCATCCTCTGGTGCTACTCTTTGAGTCAAGTCATTTGAGTTAGAGACTTCTATGGCGAAAGATCCAGTTGTCCTATGGCACACAAACAGATTAAGCAAGTGATTGCCGCCATGGCATACAGATGTTGAGTAAAAGAACCAGAACTCAGGTTCAGTATCTGAGTAAGTGCCACCAATATCGAAATCCCCATCGTCTTTTAGCTTGCTCAATGCATCATGGACGCAGAGCTTTGATGCATCACTTGACTGGCATTTGAATACTGCCGTTACGAGTCCAAGTGGATTCTGTAAATTAACAAATTTTCAGTTTTAACACATTTATTGTCACACCATAAACACAATATAAAAATAGTTTTTCAACAAGAGTTAACTCATAGCAACTAGGCTTATAAATCTTCATAACATTATAGTATGGTTTAAGTAAAATCTTTCTGCTTACCTGTGATTTTGGTTCGCTATTAGAACTCGAGGATGCATGGGGATCCATGACTGGGATTCCTGTAAAAACTGTTATAAATTTAGCATTCACAGCATTAGGTTAGAGAATAAATTTCGACAAGGCAAATATTGTTTCCAAAAAAACAATTATTATTTTATTTTGTAATCATTTTTTAAATACAAGATAGAAAATTAATAATTTCTTTAACTACCCATGTTGCAGTCACAACATCCCATCTTTTATATTATTTGTAAATTGAATAAAATATATAGGTAACTGAGACACCCATATTGATATGTTACAGCAAAATGCCCTGGCTCAAGACTTGCTAGGATCTTATCCTATTTGGACAAATTAGGGATTTTTTTCTAATAATAAATTTATATTTTAGCAATGCGATGCGTCACTTACAAGGATAAACTCGTTTTCTGACCGCAACTAAATGATACCAAAATTAAAACAAGCAAGCCATTTTCCTGTTAGATCTGGGATCAAGTCCCGTGATAACTGTTCATTGCACAATAATTCGAAAATAATCGCATCTCCTTTTTGTTGATACCAAATTGCTTTTTGCCATTATAAAATAAATAACTTACGTTTTTGAAAGCCGGGCTTGGAAAATGGTGAAAACAGAAAGACAGGAACCAGAAACCACTTCTAAATTAATATCAATTTTCAGAATGATCAATATATCTTAAAACAAAAATGTGTCATTCTCTATTACTCACACACAAGTACACAATACAAAACACAAAATTGTCTGTGCAATCTTTCCACAGATAGTGATTGATGATAAACGTATAATGCCGGAAATCGGGAATAGGAATGTCAAAAATTGCATATTTGATTATTCATAGACAAAGTAAAGTAGGATCCACATTTTCATTTTCATACAAAACTACTGGGCAAAAATGATGTATGGCATTTGGTGGATTTCTTGACGTGTTGATGAAGGTTGAAAACCAAAATATTCCTTATTCCGTAAATTTTAGTTCTCTACCGCATAGACTAAAAAAAAAATCTATACTATCTAAATCTATACTAATATTATAAAGAGGAAAGGTTTGATTGTTTGTTTGTTTGCATTGAATAGGCTCAGAACCTACTGGACCAATTTGAAAAATTCTTTCACCGTTGGGAAGCTACACTATCCCCGGATGACATGGGCTACTTTTTATCCCTGTATTCCCACGGAAACGGGAACTACGCGGGTGAAACCACGTGAGGTCTGCTAGCTGTACAGTATAATATATAGGGTACGCACGCTGCAGTCAAAGTCAAAGTCAAAGCATTTATTTAATTACTAGCTTCTGCCCGCGACTTCGTTCGCGTGAAGTTCTGATATCGCATCGCATCGCCAGCTTTCCCTCACGCACCGCCCGCGCAACGAGTATTTTGTTCAAAATGAAATACTTGATGATTAGCGTATTTATTTGGATAAGGATTAATACCATGTTAATAAAAACTTCCTCGCAAATAATGCATTATTTTAAAACAAAATTGATTTCTATAAAAAGGGTTATCTCACTATAACCCTTTTTTTAGAAATCAAATTTGTTTTAATAAGGGATAGACATATTGATATTATGCTGTCGAGAACTTTTTTTTATAACTTAAAAAAAAAGAATAATTTCGTATTACCTGTTTTTTGCGTAATTAAAACCGTTTACGCAGCGCACGCAACGGAAGCTTTTTTCCCGCTTGTAACATTTCTTATTGCTGCTCCGCTCCCATTGGTCATAGCGTGACTATCCAATGCAAAAAGAATTTTTTAATTCGAGCTGGTAGTTCCACAATCTGACAAGCTTGGGTTCCTTACATGATTTTAAGTTCTTTCCCTTATCACCTAGTTTTTCTAGACGTTTCCTTATTTTAAACTGTATAAAATCTTGACCATTAACATAAGTCTTTGGATGTGTGTAATTTATGTCCCTTCGACTCTGATATGCCATCCAAAGACTTATGGCATGAATTCCGTCTCTGTACATCGATACATTATTGTTTTTTAAGCATGGAATAAATAAATGAATAAAGACTTTTTGTTTTTTAGTGTATACCTAGTACAGCTTGGCAAAAAAGAGTAGAAACGGAACTAAATTTTTGTCTGTTGGCAACATTTCCAAAATAATGACATCTCATAATAAACAAAGTTCTTAATTACGTAAAATTTTAATTTCGACCACCAAACGTTGATTAATATAGGTAAAAAGTGAAGAATAATGAATAAAACCATTCGGAGTGCTGGCACGGAGGTTATTTATAAGGTGTACAGGCGATGTCTGGCGGAACATGAGGGCCAAACTGTTCTTTATGAACTTCACAGTGTTTACCAAAGAACCGCTGATAAGACAGGTATGTAAGAGTTTGTTTCGTTTAGTTGAATCAAGTGTTAATTGATGAATACAAAGCTATATTAATTTGCTTGCATAAGGAATAACTAGAAATTTGAAACAATAAATGTTGAGCGCATAGGTTATGTTTACATTTTTTTTGTATTACTCTGGTATAGCGCGCTGAGATAAATTGATACTTTGGTGACTTGACTTTTAACTGAACGAAAATTCAATTTCTACGCAAATTATACTTTAAGTGCGATATCAAGGGAGAGAATTATTTGTTCTAGCGTTGGCATTAGAAATGTAAAAGAAATTGTCGTGCCATAGTCTAAATCTATTATTTAATTCAGGGAAATCTGTTATCGTTCTAAGCAAAATCGTGCTGGAAGGAGATAAACAAAAGGGTATTTTCTACATCCGGCTTATTAACAGTATGTGATAAAAATGTTTTACTTTTAGTATTGTTATGGATAAATGAAACATTTCGTCTTTACAGGAAGCAGCTGAACGTGCATTCCAAGCTATTACCGAGGAGGATTGGAAGAACTCGTGCTAACATGTAATAAAATTAGAAAAGGATTACTGGAAAAAAATAAGTATGAACGAGGAAATAGAGTGATTAGTAATAAATCTTAAAGATGATAGCAGCATCACCTCTGAACCCGAAAATGACTCAGATGAGTATGCGGCCTACGTGTTCGGGGTAGAATATTTAGAGGAAGATTTACTAGAATAAAATATAGAAATGATGTTATACAATTTAATGTTTTCTTTTTTTATAATTCCTAAACAATGTTGTGAACTCAGGAGTATTTACCCAATTTGTTATTTTTAGGTAAGTCAACTGCGTGTCAAGAACACGTCCTTATTAAATTAATTCAGTACACCCCAAGAGGGCACCGGTGTCCACGCTGTCATTGTCTTTCTATTGTGTCTCTAATTGACACGATTGAAAGTGATTAGTTAAAAAAATAATACATAACTAGATTAATTTGTCTAGCTGTTTGCTAAGTATCAAGACTAGGTTGTTACGCTATGCAGTTGCCACGGGTTGCCATACGAAGAGCACAGTGGCGCCTCTATTATTTTCTACTCTTTTTTGCCAAGCTGTAGGTAAGTACTTTTTAGCCGAAGAAAACTTGCTCTGTTCCAACGTTCCAACAAACAAACATATTGTCACTCCACTAACCGATATTAGAGCACACTGGCGATCGAAATTCGCATCGTATTTTACGCCCGATGTCAATACGAAACTAAAGCATCACTTATCACAAACTTAGCCATATGCCGCCAGGCACAAAGTGACTGATGGAAGAAACATTTCTACCGATTATTGAAGAAATAATTCTCGATATTAACAGCGCTGCGGTATTTATTGTTTTTCTTTAAATATCGTGCTGAGATAGGGGCCTTTTTGGCCGCGCACAGCACAGGTCCATTTGTTATTTATTTAATGTTTAATTTAGTTTTAGTTTTAAACTGTTAAATTCCTGTGCGTGTCCCAAATAAACACATTTTCTTTCTTTCTATCTTAGACTATATACCTCTAGACGTAGCCCAATTTACAGTGTCAAGTGTGGAAGTGAGACGCAATAATACAAAGTTCGTAGGAAAATTGAGACAAAGCATCGTATCTTCTGTCCCTTACGGCGTGCCGGATTTTTGCATGGCTAACTTTTGAATGTTAGCCAAACAAAGTGCTGTCACTGTCACGTATATTATTATGCTCGATTTAATTTAAGTTTTCGGATGGTTTTTGCAATTGTTGTAATAGTTTGAGTAATTTAATGAGAAATAGACTCCATTAGATAAGTGTTTAGTGTATGGTGAATGCGCTACGATGGGAGGATGCAGTATAATAGGCTGTAAAAGCCGCTCAGAAAAGGCCAATAACAAAATCTCTTTTCATTCGTAAGTATTCAATACTGTTTGTGTTATTGTATGATTATTGAATTTATACATTTGTGCGCTTTTATTGTCATGGCTTTCAGACCAAAATATGGAAGATTTCTTAAAATAAACTTGATTTCTTATATCACATAACCTAGGAATACTTACTTACAGTGTTGCTACACGTTTCAAATCTTTTCCCTTAACTGTCAGGCCTAATGTTCAAAAGGTAGGCATAATAATCAAATAAATCTACGGTGGCTAAACACACAAATTTGTGGGCGAGCCCCTAATTTTTAAGTTTAAGTTTTAGTTTAAGTTTAAGTTTTAAGTGAACATGTGTACGAACGAACAGAGCCCTTTCGACAATCATTAAGTTTTACTCTTGAAGGTACTTAAAGATATTTGGAAGTAAGAATTCATTTTATAAATAAATGTTAAGTATAAACAAAAAATTAGATATTTTCAAAATAAGTTGGTTTTGTCTAAAGGACAATAGTTATTATACAGCAATGTCAATGTCACACTGGATGTCAGCCATACCTCAATATATTTTAATGATAAATAACACGCGAAAAAATAATGTAGTGTTCTTCTAAAGAGTTACTTCTATGTACACACATCAAGCTTCACCTGGTAGTAGTGTATTTTATTTGTGAGAATCAAGGTAAGATTAAAAGTAGGTATTTTACGTGAAATTATATTTTCTCACACATGGATACTTCTACACTTTTATTACCACGTTGAATACGTAAATTATAATTTACAATAGTGCTAAAATTGGAACCCGCAGTTAAGTAGAATTTTGGTCGTATTTTGGGACTTTTTTAAGGAATAGCAACACTGAACTTTTATATTGCTGTCGCATGTGCGGCCACGCGGTAGCTCGATCTAGAGGTATATTATCTAAGCTTTCTATATTGACTATTGTCAACTGGTGAATTGACACATTTCTGGGAAAAAGGCGGGAAAAACGTAAGAGAGTGAAGGCGCGCTTTTTTGATTTTAAAATTTTTATTTGGCTTTTTTCATAATATTTCTGTAAATATTTATTGATAGTTAGTGTAAAGTGTTAATTAATGTAAGTAATGGCTAAGAAGAGGAAAAGGAAGGAGGGGGATCCGCCTCCGAATCCCCAGCAGGTATTATCCACCGATTCTGACTCAGCGGAATCGGCGGACACTTGCTTTTCTTTTAGGGAGACTGTTGCAGACAGGGACCCGAAGGAAAAGTACAAAATTTTTAAAGTGAAGGGGTACACTCGCAGCTACCCTGAAGATACGAAACAAAAAGAGTTGGTTGTATTCTTAAACCATACTGAAGAAAATAAACCTTTTAGTGATAGGGACCGTATGGCTCTATCTAAAGGAGTACGTGAGCATGGAGTATCGGGAGTCATGCATTTGCGTTCTATAAATAAATACAAGGTCGGCATTACGTTTGATTTGCCGAACAACGCAAATATGTTTATTAAAAATAAAAAATTATTGGATCAATTAACACTGAAGGCATCCATCCCTGCTGCAGACACAGAGGTCACTGGGGTTCTTACCTCAGTCCCTATCGATATGTCGAATAAAGAAATATTTTCGTTAATTGGAAGTAGTAAAAATGTTGTTCAAGTAAGGCGTTTCATGCGCAGGGTCAGGAGTGATGAAGGCTTGTCCTTTGTCCCCACACAGGCTGTTGCTGTGACCTTTGCTTCGACCATCTTACCCGACTATATCTACTTGGACTCTTGGCGCCATGAGGTCAAAATGTATATCCCACCAGTTAAGCAGTGCCTTAAGTGTATGCAGTATGGGCATATCGCAAAATTTTGTAGAAATTCCGAGGTATGTTCTATTTGCACTGAAAATCACAGCTATAAAGTGTGTCAGGTTAATCCAAAGAACGCCAAATGTATAAACTGCAGTGGTAACCATTTAGCTATCTCTGCATTATGTAATATAAAAAAACAAAAAATTGAAGAAAATAAAATAAAAAGTAGAAATGCAACATACTCTGATCTCTTCAACGCTAACGCATTTCCAGCGCTATCTGCGCGTAATTTAGATACACAAGTAAGTAATCTTATGAAATCAGACAAATTTTTGAATAGTTTAGTTGAAACAATTACTAGAATAGTTAGCAATAAGGATACTCCTATCAATTCATCGTCGATTAAAGAAGCATTAAAAACTACCCTAAGTAATAAATTTCCTTCAACCTCTTAATGGATCTTTCTGATTTAAATATAGTGCAATGGAATGCTCAAAGTTTAAACAGTAATAAACATATCTTTATCGATTTTTTATACAATTACAAAATACACATAGCAATTATAAGTGAAACATGGCTTAAACCTCAACAAAATTTTAAAATCAATCATTATAATATTGAAAGAAATGACACTGGTAACAAACATAATGGAGTAGCAATAATTATACACAAAAGTATTTCATACACTAAAATTAATACCTTTTTTGATAACTCATTACAAAATATCTGTGTAAAAATTAAAGTTAACAACAAAGAGTTAAGTATAGTAAGTATTTATAGTCCTTTGAATTGTAGTCCAGTATTCAAAAAAGAAAATTTTGACTTATTAGTGAAGTCTATTCCTGAACCTTTTATAATTGCTGGTGACTTTAATGCTCATCATACTTCTTGGGGCTGTAACTCTGACTCTGTACGTGGACGAAATGTTTTAGATGTAATTGATAATAATAATTTAGTTCTGCTCAATAATGGTCAGGCAACAACAATTGGTTCTTTAACTTGGCGTCCTAATGCGTTGGATTTGACGTTAGTTTCTTCGTCTTTAGCAATTAATTGCGAATGGAATGTACATGATTGTCCTCTTGGTAGTAGTTATCACATTCCTGTAAGGATAAAATTATTTATTAGCAAAAGCAATAATATTGTTAGCAATTGTACTAATGCTGAACATTTGCCTATTTACCCTAATTACAAATTGGTAAATTGGGAAAAGTACAGTAATTGTGTTGATGAATTGTTACTTGATTTTAAAGTTGATGACACAAGTCTTCCTGATTCATATTCCAAATTTTGTACCATTTTGCGCACAGCCGCTGCGAATTCTATGCCAAACTTGAAACATTCCAATACCAGTCATTTTGTCAACCCCTCATGTCATAGAAATAATCCTAAAGGGCCTTCACTTCCTTGGTGGAATCAAAAATGCACAGAAGCTGTATTGAATTTTAAAACTGCATATTTACTGTTTAAGGATAATTCATCTGAAGAAAATTATATAGAATTTAAAAGGCTTCGCGCAGTTAAAAAACTTACATTAAAAACAGAAAGGCAAAAAAGTTGGGTTTCTCTTTGTGAAACATTTAACAGGTGCACTCCATTGTCTGTTATATGGAAATTCATGCGCAAGTATAATAAAACATATAATTTAAGTACTCAGGTGGATGATACTTGGATTTTGGATTTTCTTAAAAAATACACACCAGACAATGTATCAAATGACTTAAAGTCTTCTTCCAATGCTAGCATTAATTCCAGCAATAGTTTTCTACTTAATCCTTTTTCCATACAAGAATTAATATCGGCCATATCGTCCAGAAGAGATACTACCCATGGTCTTGATGGAATACCTTATATACTGTTCAAAAAACTTAACCTTACTAGTTTGAATATTCTTTTAAAACTTTTGAATTTACTATGGGAAAATGATATTTTACCTGATAGTTGGAAGGTGGATTGTCTTGTACCTGTTTTAAAACCTGATAAGCCAAAAATATGTCCTGATTCGTATCGTCCTATAGCTCTGACTTCTTGTGTTGGCAAGTTATTTGAACAATTATTAAAACAACGCTTAGAGTTCTATATTGAGAAAAATTCAATCTTACCATCAAATCAATTTGGTTTTCGTAGGAATCATTCTGCTAGGGAAAGTGTTTGTCAATTACAGCTTGATATATGCAATTCTTTATCCGCAAACCACAATTTGGTTGGAGTTTTCTTCGACGTTGCAGGTGCTTTTAACAGTGTAAATATAGATATCTTATGTAATGAGTTATCACAGATTGGGATACCTGTGAAAATTATAAATTGGGTTAAAAATTTTCTTCTTAATAGGCAAGTTTTTGTAAAATTTAACAGACACCTCTATGGACCTAGACTATCTTCAAAAGGAGTTTGTCAAGGTGGTATATTATCGCCTTTAATATTCATATTGTATATACGTAAATTAAATTTAATTTTAGGATCTCATGTTAAAAACCTTCAATTTGCAGATGATTTAGTTGTATATGCATCTGGGAAAAATATAACACATGTAGTTGAAATAGTTAATGTTGCATTAGCAAATTTGTATAAATATTTTTCTTACCTTGATCTTAGTGTTAATCCATTGAAATCCAAAGTTGTTGTATTTGGTAAACAAATTCTTAATATGCCTGATGTGGTGTATAACAATTGTGCTCTACCCATTTCACTTGAGGTAAAATTCTTGGGTGTTATTTTTTCATATAATTTATCCTGGAACAATTATATAAAACATTTAATTAGTAAAGCAAATAAAGCTCATAACATATTAAAATCCTTGAGTGGTACATATTGGGGTGCAGACCCTAAAATTTTGTTATTATTATACAAATCTTTAGTTCGTAGTCACTTTGAATATGGTTTCTATTGCTTTGGTGCAGATTCCAAACATGTAAATAGTTTAAATATTTTGCAAAACAAGTGTTTGCGTGTAATAACTGGGGCATTCAGAAGTACTCCTGTGGTTGCAATGCAAATTGAATGCAATGTTCCCCCATTATCTATTCGTTTTGATTACTTAAAAGAAAGATTTTTGTTGAAACTTTATAGTGTATCTGGTAATAGACTACTTCTTAATTTGTTACATTCACCTGCTCATATTTCTTTAAAATCTTTTTATATGGTACAAGGTCTCCAAAGTTTTATGAATTTTATTCAAAATGTTAACATTTATCAATCAAAACATATTTTACCTTGTTATGAGGGTACTTTCAATGGTAAATTTCCAGCAATTGAAGTAATTATAAATAATAGGAAAAATTTGCCTTCAAAAGAAGAAGTTTATGCTATGCTGTCACAGTGGTCTGATCATAAATTGGTGTATACTGATGGTTCCAAGAGTGATAAAGCAGTGTCTTTTGCTATTTATGACCCCTCTTCAAATATTGCTATTGGACGGAGAATTGATATAAACGCTAGTATTTTTACAGCTGAAGCAGTTGCTATTTTGAGCGCTATGAAACATATTAAAAAATGTAATTTAGAAAATAGTAAATGGCTTATAGTTAGTGATAGCATGAGTGTTCTGAAAAATCTGGATAATAATAAATTACTTGCTAACACCAACTACATAATTTTTCTGATAAAGCAACTATGGTTTGAATTGTCACAGTTGGATATTGTTGTTCGTTTTGTTTGGGTACCATCACATATTGGTGTTGCGGGGAATGAAAAAGCAGATTATCTTGCTAAAAAAATCGTTGAATTTGAAGAATTAATCAGTGACACTGATGTGAGTGTTTTCCTGCCATATACAGACGTAATTAGCCTTCTACGGCGCCGCATGTGTGAGGCATGGGGGAGACATTCATACCATTGTACACATGTTGAAAACACGGGGTCTTGGTTTAATAGTCTTGATGTTCAAATTAACTCTGTACCTTGGTTTTGTAAAAGTAGTAGTACATACATGAATAGAAAATTTTATTCGATTATCTGTCGTATGCGCTTTGGTCATTGTCGTTTAAATTATCATCTTCATCGTCTTAAAATGGTCAGCTCGCCGCACTGTGATTATTGTCAATCTCAAAAAGTTCAGTCACTGTATCATATCTTCTTCGAGTGTTCGTCTTTCAACATTCAGCGCCTTGTGTTGTCGGATGAGCTTCTAAAAATTTATAAAACGCCTGATAAGGTCCCGTCGTCCATACAGGAGTTACTTGTGAATGCTACCACTTTTATATATTTGTACAAATTCATACTGGAGACTGTAAATTATATATAATCGTTTGTGTTAGCTATATGTATGTACATATCAAAATAATTATTACCTAAGTACTTTTATCTTCGTTATTTTTAAATAGATATAAGATGGTTAGAAATAGTTTGTAGGTTAAGTGCCTATCTAAACATAAACATGCAGAGATAGCTAAAAAAAAAAATGTTTGACATGACATTACCCAGGATTTGACTGTACTTCGTACAAACTTGGATTTGACTAAAAAACGAAAAATTGACTATTAAAAACATCGAATTATGACTACATACGAAAGACTTAAAATAAAACATTAATTACAAGGGAAATTACGAAAGACATTATATAAAAACTTAATACGACAGAAATAAACATACGGAAGACTAGGCGGTATGGTCGAAAGACTTTAGCCTGCCCACTGGGCAATTTAAAAAAAAAAAAAAAAAAAAAAAAAATGACACATTTCTTCTCTTAAAAAAAAACAAATGCTATTTGCCAAATCATATAAAAAGTATGTTTAAACGCAAGCTATTCGATTTCAAATGCTACTACTCAACAAACGAGTATCTGGATGATAAATTACTGTAAAGCCTATGTACATACCTTTTAGATTTAGAGTTCGAAAATAAGCCAAAAATTTGTACACCAGATAAGGTAGAATATATGAAACTACACCAATTGTAACATCTTATTGCACTAGGTATGTTCTTACAAATAAATTATTCTTTCTTTCATTCTTGACATTGTCGTCCTCAAAAAGTATGTTACGTGTTGTAGGTAGGTAGGTACTCTTGACTTAAAGACCCTTAGGTTGTAGCTATCAGGAAATACCGACTCCGGCAGGGAATTCCGGGCCACTCTAGCTGTTTCTACAATCTGTCATTTTACCGATTCTTCTGTAGACAAAACCCGTTTCTACGGTGTCGGTGATCGTGCTTAGTGTGCAGCCAAAGGGATTTAAATATGTCCACTAGGACACGTTTTGAATGAAAATTTGTCTGTCTAATGTCTCGTCATAATTTGTATTGAATGTCTTTGGGTGCAGCTATCTTAAACCAAAGGCTATAGAACAGAATCACAACAAACCATGACTCAGGTTATTCACTTCAATTTAAGTCCCGAAGGTGCCCTGCTCAACTCCTTATTCCTTAATCAGGCCATTTACTAACAGATTTAATTATAGGTGGAGAGAGCACGCCACATGACAGCCCAAAATTTAGTCAAAGTACCTACCTACAGATTCTGAACTACCACACCTGGTATTATTAGGTGATATGATGACAATTGCTACTAAAGCTCACAGGCACATTTCATACTTACTAGATTCCCCGCAAACGGTCATAATGTACCTAAGTATTAATAATATCTACGAGTAGGTACCTATGTGTGTAATGTACCTTCAGTTTCAAAAGTGAGGTTCATCGACCTCACTTTTCCGAACTACGTTAGTCTAACCCGATGCAGCCTATCTGACCTGGCCTTTTCCTTAAACTGTTAGTCAGACATCTGACAACCGTGACCAATGGCTGAACGTGCTTTTTGACAATCCACGGACCGACCTCGCGGCCAGTCATTATTCTGCCATAGGCCCGTCTAAAGAGAGAGTAAGGTCATGAAAAATAGCATGCAAATTGGTTTTTTCGACATAATGCTTGTCAGACCGTTTAATGGAGAACATGGCTACGTTAATTGAACACTCATTACCAAACTGACCAACGTGCTACGTCAATCTGGTTAAAGTGAAATAAAAGATTCAGGTACTGTATTTAGCAAATGTCTGTGGTTAGGTTGTTAGTCGCATTGTCTGGATTACGGGGATGGCTGAAAATGACAGAACGCGCAATATTGCACGCATGCGCGGCCCGGGATTCGCTCCGGAACTGCCTGGCACCTCCCCTTGAATGATAGTGATGTACCAAAGCTTGTCTGCCATTTTGTACTATCAACATTAAATTTCTAAGAACTTTCAAAATCCTTACTATCTTTAGTAATAATATAATATTTCACAACTTTTTCACACGCCAAAACCGCTTTGGCTTTTTCGCCGCTTTGTTTAAAAACATCCTTTTTCTTCCATAGAATGGCGAAATTGTCTTGACACAAAGATGTTGCATACGCAAAATACGCGCTTTGACGTGGAGTTGCGGATACCAGTCCGGTATCTTTTAAAGATGTCGGAGACCACGTAGTGCTGAATTTACTCTGTCCGGTAAAGATGGAATCTATTTATGGAACCCGTTTAGAAAACTCTTAAATGATGGTAGCCAGATTTATGAAACCAACTTTATGTGTATAGTACAATTTATACTTCTAAAATCTTCATAACCATGTTTGTCATGCATTTTCCTCGATAACAACAGATAACACCACTTACCCAGCCCTACGCTGCACCATTTTCAAGGCCACATCTTTCAGTAGGCTGCAAGCAGCCGGCGTGGCCGCACGATGCCAGTCCCGCTATGACACCACCACGCGAACACCGTCCCAACGACACTGTTGAGTTGTTACCGTTAAAATCGGCGCTAGTCAACAACAATTACAAAGATGAAGACTCGTATTACCCACCGCCTCTCAATAACAACCCCTCGAGCTCAAATTTGTATGATTACACATTATTGTCGAAAAGGACGCCGGCCTCTAAAAGGTAAACCTATTATATTTGTTTATTTTTTGTTAATTAAGGTTGATTTGTGATTAAAATTCGAAAAAATGTCTTTTTGAAATCCAGCAGTGTCTTAATTTACGCTGCGAGAAGACAAAAAATAAAATTTAATAAAAATATATGTTATAGACAAAATGTGCAGATTTCTTACCTGCTTGCTTCAACAAATGTCTTAAAATTAAATCAAAATTGCCTCTCACTTCTATTTTTCAAAAGATTTTAATCTCTTTGCTGGTGCTTGGTGTAAAAATTGGACTTTTACCAACCCATTGTTTATGCAAGTCTCGTTTCTAAGACCAATTTCACTTTGTCCGTTTTATCACATAATCTTTTTTCTTATGAATTTGCACTGGCTTTAGAAAATTAAAGAGTTGGTGCCGCATTTTGGTTTGTTTAGGTAACATGGAAGAATATTTTAAGGAATGATTAGACGAAATAAAAGTTCTCATTTGATAATCAACACAAGACATTCTTTGCGACAATATTTAATGAAGTTGTAATATCAGTGAAAACCAAGCCTTTATTTCAATTTAAGCTTTGTGTTGATGAGGAGACAGTCAGTCAGTGAGAATGATTAAACTCAGTTGCCGCATACCTAAACAGTGGCACTGCAGGATGACCACATTGACGACGTCTTGTGTACGCTGGTAATTCTAATATAATTTTTAAAATTAGTCTATAAAATTAAAATATTTTGTTTTAGTAAGTTTCTTAAACCGCAGCAGTTTATTACTTTGCGAAATATAGAATTTGCCAAATTATCATTCAATAAAATTCATCTAATAAAATTTAATGTACGTCGCAGTACAAATCGAGATGTTTTGTGACCAATTAATATGCGGAGATAACTGAAAAATTGCTTGTACTCACTGGATCTGTAACACTGAATAGTAATCCAATCCACCAGTTCGGGTGTCATCGGGACACGAATATAATTTTGTATCAAATCTAATAATTGTCAACGATCTTCGATTGAAGTTTCCGTGATTTGCTTTTAAAGGTTTTTCGTTAGTTCATGAAAAACAGTGTAGTTATAGCCACTTTTCAGATAATTTTCTGTCGTTTTTGAGAGGTTTTGGGTGATATTTATGTAAAACGAGTACTGCACAATATATAATAAAAATCCAAGGTAATCAAATAAACATCCAATAACATAGTGTTATGTGTTCGCGGGATTTATTAACTCCGCAAAACCGAGCACTCCAATCTTGCACAAACCGAGATAAGTTTTCTGAGTTGACGGCTAGCGGAAATTGAAAACTTCTATCCGCTAAGACCTAAGGGAGATAACACATCTGCTTGATGGACTGCGCAGCGTGGAGTCTAACTAGATGACCTGCAATGGGTCTTTGTAATAAGTAGTATGACGAACTGGTAAGGATCGAGGAAAGTCTATTGGTGTGGGCAATGCTAGTCCAGCAGTTCGCGTAGCCAGATCACGACGGAAAAATCGACAGTGAGAGATTGGTAGGAATATTTCTGCCGATTATAGAAGAAATAATGCGCGATTATATAGACTATTGTCGACTAAAGAATCGACACATTTTTTCTCTTCATTATTGACGTTGTCGTGCTCAAAACAAAGTCCGTTTCTGTGGTAATCATGTTATGCGTGCAGTAGACATTTTTGGCTAAAATGATGACGGTTGGTAAGTGACTTAACGTCCTATCTTTGTCTTCAGATTACTATCGCGCACCCAACAGCCAGCGCCGACGCCGATGTTGACGTTGTGCGGTGCGCCGCCTCCTTCTAGAAAAAGAGAAGAGCTGACGGCGCTCGCGAATCTCAGAAAGAAGGTGTCACCCGCCATGATGCAGCCGGACAAGTAAGATAATATTTTGTATACAATTCGGATCCATGTCACCGAAATAAGAGACGCAAAACTTTGGATAAACATGGTTGATCATTAATTTACCCCGGGCACCATGTTGGGCGCCAATATGACTGGGTTTTTTTATCAATATAAGGCTTTTAAAAATTGATATCTTATGTTGGGCGCCAAATATGAAAAGATATTTCGGATTCCCGTGTTGGGCGCCAATATGATTTATAACTATTTCGTGGTCCCACGTTGGGCGCCAAACTTAAGATGTAGGTATTTACTTTAACGAAGCTAAAGAAGTATGTAAAAACCGCAGCAGGTGGAGTTTTGTAATTTCTGCTTAAAACACATGGGAAGGAAAAAGGCACGGGAAGGTACCAAATAAAAATATGTAGGCGCTTAAATTCGAGACTCTTTTCAGTAACAAAGTAAATTACGTCAATCTATTTTAATACGAAAGCACACACTTGCATGTACTTAACACTCGAAAGAAAAAACCGCCACATTTTCAGGCGTCAGCCATTTCGCAAATAGTATACAATTTAGCGGTATACTTTGCACATCGCGTGTTTGCCTTCAATACCTACCAAGGTTCGACGAGGGTGGAAGGTGGAGCAGGGAGATACGTATTACAATGGAATGCTCCCTTATAACTTCCTCGCTATACCAAGAAGAGCACGCAAACCTATCTATCGATATTTCCGACATTTAATAGAATATTCGAGAAGGTATGAAATTTCCTTAGGGTAGGGAGTTTGTAGTTGTATATTCTCGTATTTTAGTAACCTAACGTTAGGTTACCTATTCCAATGTTCACTCACTTATCCATATGGTGGAGCTTGTGCCTAAATAATAAACCACAGTGTCCATCGAAGGTTAAGCTACGCTTGACGAGATTGGTCTGTGGATGACCATTCTTTACTTATCCAGACTTCTCCGTCGGAAAGAACGTTAATCGGTGGCTCCCGGCTGTCATTTGTAGATATTTGACAGTCGTTACGGGTAGTCCGAAGCCCGAAAGTCTGATAGACAAAAAGTTTAACCAAGAGGTATTGCGTTACCCATGAACCAGGTTGTGAAGGTTAGACAGGCAGTGGCTTCATGTAAAACACTGGTATTCAGCTGCATCCGTACTGGAAGACGAACCCAACATAATTGAGCAATGGCTAAGCAGATTTTGATTCACTTATTCATATCTTAATTTTAATTCAAAATGTGGAGAGATCTTAGAATGGGCTTAAAGATAAGGTACAATTACGGACCCTGTACGTACAGTATAGCAAAAATAAATGTTGGTATGAAATGAATACTTTAACAATGAACAATTTGTAATGTCCTTTTAATATTAAACGAAATTATAACGTACTTTAAATTTTAATGTTGATTAGGTCAACCATCAGACAGCCCACGTCTTTCTTAATCTCTTTCTATTACGAATTACAGTTTATATTGCATTGATTTACCATAAAAATCTAAATATCCCAGATTGTTTGAATGCTAACAGTGCTAAGAATCCTACCTCCTAATAGGTACATACAAGAAAAAATCTTCCGTTCATTAAAATTATTCATCTTGCTGCTGGAAAATTTCTTTAACGACTGAAGTAAAACGAAAAGATGAATTTAGAATCGAACTGGTTTAAAGTTTTAACCACCCCTGTGCTTGACTTTCGCCACTAGACGTTCGCACTTCGCGTCAGTAATTAAAGTCTAAGTGCGCTTACATATGGATGACCCTAGACTGCACGTCCCGTTATTGCGGTCGTTGATTGCTGCAGACTAAAGTGAATGCAAAAAGCACACAATAATATAAAGAAGCACAAAAGAAAAGAGTTGAATTAAAAAAAGTAAAATAGTATATAGTAATATAAAATTAAAGCTACAAAACAAAATTATGAAGTTACCTTCCACATCCATAGTCAGTACTAGTAATTATGGTTGCATCAACTCCACGGGCTCTGGGCATATCTTTCGTGCGGAAGTCAGTGACGCGTGACGATCCAATATAGGGTCGCGTCGTGGGCTTAAGAATAACAAAACGGAGCTAACTTACTATTGAACATGAATGTGGAAGGCCAGATCTATGTTCAAAAGTACGTTAGCTATTTTATGAAAGTGTCAGTAGCTCCATGGCTCAGGGGCTATTTTTCTCGCGGAAGTCAGTGACGGTCCGATAGGGGGGGATTGAACTTAAAATTGGCAAACCTCTAGAAACAAGACTATTTATGAAAAAAAGTTATCTATTTATATATGTTTTGTGATTTTTGTTCATCGTTAATTTTCGTATTTTCATTTATTTATTCACAAAATCCATAGCGTTGTTTGCAAAATTTCACTTAGGTAATGATAAAATTAATAAGTAATACCTACAGCCAATCATTTATATTAACAACTTATTGACCAGAGATGCATCAGAAACAAACAGAGTGGCATGCTAGCACCATTGAAGCATCGTAGTAGCACAGTACAAATATTAATACAGTTGGACGACGCCTTTGATCTCTGGAAAAATGCCGATAACTTCTACACGCGTTAGACTTGAATACTACCTCCCGCACTACGAACATCGGTTTGTTCGCCGGCTTTCCCGCGTCTCGCCCCTCACACCCCGCACGATTGCCCTGTTTAGACAGCTTCGTCGGACGACTGTATGTTTTTAGACTGTGGTAGTAGTGTGTGGTGTGTGCGGCTGTATATTGTGTATAATCATTTTAATTAATCTTTGAACATTTATGTGTTCTATGACCTCCCACCCAAAATTTTCTTTACTTTCAACCCCCAAAGTCTGGCTGGAACTACATCTCTTCGAGAAGTAAGTAGGTACCTATGCAATAAATCTACCAAGGAATATATTTTTTTACGCTGGCATTAACAATACATTTCGTAATATAGGTACAGAGCGTCGGTATCTTTGAATTTAGTAGAACATAAGTCTGGACGGGGGCGCTATATTATTCATTATGATTAGGTACTGTATGACTACCTCAGAAGTTTACCTATACCCTGAGGTCTGATGTGGTGTCCTTCCTAAGTTGTTTTAATCTTTTGTTCCTTTTGAGATATTTAGCAATTAGAGTACGGTGTCTAACGCATTCAGTTCCAGACTCCGTATGCGTGATAACAATGGTTTTTCTATAATGGCATGGAATTCAACGTGATATGACTTTTTTTTATGTATGGTTTTGTTTTTATCAAAAAAATACTACCTATTTCACTTGTATTTCTAAATAATTTTACTAGTCGTTTTGCTGTGCTGTGTCACACTGAATTTTTCAAATTCTCATAACCTTAATTGCTGTTTTTGGGCCATCAAGATACAGGCTGTGCCTAAATTGGGGCCCACGGCTACTTCTAGTTCTGTCCTTCCTATTAATATTTTTTTTTTTACTTTTGTATGTTTGCATGCTACTTAACTTGTGTGTGTCAATAAATACATTATTTTGACTATTATTATTATTACTTATCTACAGCGCTAGTTTGTGCGTAGGTAGTCTCTCGGACAAACGAGGTGAGGTATTGGACATAAAAGCGTGTAGAGTCTTACAATAGCAGTCGGAGTAGGAATTGAAAGTGACTACCATGTTCAACGAGAGTGGAGACCGATAGGAAAGTCTCAAACACGGGCGAAATTGTGTGTCCACTTTATTGTCTTTGTGTGCGTGAGCCGAATGTGTTTACTCGTAAGCTGTGTTCGACGGAACGTGACTTTTAGTACCTACTAACACGTTTCGCCCGGCAGTCAAGCCAATTCCGGCTTAGTTTTAGTTTTAGTCTCACCTTTTGGATTCTACGGAGAATGTCATTGAGAAAATATGGTTAAAATTGACTTTTTACGCTAAATCAATGTAGGTAACTACTGTTGTCCGATAGGTAGTACAATGAAATCGAAATTATGATGTTTCTAATAGTGACTTACTTTTGTTCACAGGAACGCCTACAAGAATGACAACGAACGAAATAAGAATACAATTGAAGAGCCTCTCGATAATAGGCCCAAACTTTTACAAAGGGTGAGATTTTATTTTCTTGTTATATTTTACGTTTGATCCGATGTCTAGGCTAGGCGGAGTTAATGTTCTCGAAATTATTCAGGTTTTACTTGTCATTGAAGACCAACTATAATTTATTTTATTACAACAGCATTAGAAAAAACTGCCTCGTAGAAGCAGGAATGCAGAACATTTTATTTTAAATAAGTATAAGTGAAAACAGTTTTTATTCAAATTGTTTTTTATTTCAAATATGTTTTTTATTTCAAATTTAGAAGGAAAAAGGGAAACGAAGAACGTGTCCATGTATTGTTCCTCCCTGCTTCTTTGAGGTTCTTATCATTGACACTACAATTTTCAACTAAATTTAAATAACACAACTAAATGAAATCCACATAATTTCTTAAACTAAATTGTTGAAATGGTTACAACAAAATGTAACATCTGCAGTAAAAATTGATTATTTTTTTTCGGCGTCTACCTACTTATCGTAATTCGTATTGTAAGATGCATAATTGTACTTTTGTTACAAAGTGTGCATTAAAAATAACCTTTTTAAAACTTCTGTCTAATGCTATTGTAAATGGAGTATTACGTGATTGCAGATTTTGAATACCCTTATTTTTGACAAATCTCTAAAGGAGGGACTTAAGAATAATTACGCCCCTTTTAATTCAATACTATATCTTTATATTGCTTTCCGTATTATTCTGTGGTGGTAAAAATAATGAGTCCATTATGGGCTCTGTAGGGCAGAGCAAAAGGGTAAGAGAGGTGATTCAGAATATTGAGACACCACTATTGCGTTTTGCATTTGTCATAGCACTCCACGATTCATCACTGCATACAATCCCACGATACAAGACAATACTTTACACTTTTTTGTTAAACGTTTAAGTACCTAATAAGAAACTTTGAGATGCAAGCATGTATGATCTACTTTATCAAAAGTTGAACGAGCGCGGTCGTATCCAATCTAAGTTTAAAAAAAAGATAATTCGAACATAGAACGCTCGGTTACGTCACAAAACTTTTTAAACTTTTGCCAAGTTTGGCAAGGGCAGGAACACGCTTCACAAAGCTAGAGCATCACGATTCACGTTGTTTACGTCATGTAATATGCATAATATTATGATCTTGGGAAATGGAACGCGCCCTTGACCTGACGAAAAAACAAAGTGTGTTTGCGTAAAGGGCCCGATTACTGAGCTCTTCCGACCATGAAAATGACCTATGATGTGACAAAAAGGTGAAAACCCTTAATAAAAGTTCGAAAATTGGATTACGTTGACGTTTGGGTTCGGGCAGGTCCCAAAGGTCAAAGAACGGCGTTTATTATTTTTAAGCGGATTCATTTTATGATCCTCTTAAAACTTGTATTTTGATTTTTTATAAGTTCCTCCTTCCCAATACTTAGGGTTAGTTTGGTAAAGAAATAGAACCTATTTGCAATTAACGTAATTACATGTCTCATTATGTCATTTAAGATCCAACATTCTACTATGCCTACTCATTGGATCTAAGCCTCAGACCAATAAAACTTTTTTATTGGTCTGAGATCTATTAAGCATTGGAATATCTAGTATTCCTTTGTTTGACTATTCAAATAAACAGATTATTTATTATAGTGGACTGATGGACGGTCGAAAGTAGGTTTACAGGTAGAGGTCGGAAGCTTGCCTAACGGTTTACATTAAGATGCGTTATTATAATAATTGGAGTACCTATTTATTGCTAAATATAGCTACTATTAACACACGTCAAACGGGAGTTTAATCTCTTCTAAATACTATATGAATTAGTGTTTATCTTACATACCTTAAACTAATAAAGGCCCATGAAGATTGGAAGGGTGAAAGGTCTAAAATGTCTCAACAGTTAACGGTGTCGGTAGGTACCTTAAAGTAGCTATACTCCATTTTTCATTAGAAAAAGGAGGCTCGTAGAAGCAGGAATGCAGAACATTTTATTTTAAAGAATAAGTGTTTTTTTCAATTTTATTCATTTTTTTTTATTTCATATAGGTATAGAAGATTAAAAGGTAAACGTGTCCAATGTGTCCATGTGTGCCTCATCCCTGCTTCTTTGAGGTTTTTATGATTGACACTACAATTTTCAACTAAAATGCTAAAATGAAATAATATAACTAAATCAAATCCACATCATTTCTTGAAATAAATTGTTGAAATGGTTACAATTATTACAACTAATGAAATAATATAACTAAATCAAATCCACATCATTTCTTGAAATAAATTGTTAAAATGGTTACAATTACAACTAAATGTGACATCTGCAGTAAAAATCGCTTTAAATAATAATTTTGGCGTCTATCGTAATTGTAAATTTGTAACATGCCTAATTGTACTTTGGTTACGAAGTGTGCTTTAAAAATCACCTTGTTTTTAATTCTGCTGTCTAATGCTATTTGTAAATGGAGTAGGTATAGGTATGTCCAAGTAAAAAAGTAAAAGAAAACGACCCTTTGAAAGATTTGTGGAAAAGCCTAAGTACGATTGATTGTTAAGATTATCTAAATCTTAGTTGGATTGACGGATAGATCTGATGTCACAAACTCCTTAACCGTCTAAAGAAACGTTTTATGGTGCTTTATGTACATACCTACCTACTTAAATACAATTGTAGAGTAAAGTAGTTAGCTACTGCAGACTCGTCAATGAAGCCCACAAAAGTGCTTTTTACCACCAGTCCATCAATCACTGAGTCAGCAGAAACTCGGGAAACTAATTTCCTTGGCTGAATAGTGGGGTTCCTGGACTCACAAGCTCAACACATAAAAACTTGTTAATGCGCTAAAGAATGGACCCGGAAAACGGAGGCAATTTGAACAACCTTCTTGACAAGAAAATACAAGTGATTTCAAAAATGTTGTAAAATAAATATAACTCTAGTTTCGGAAGGCTTTGGTGGTTTTGGTTAATTCATTATTGGCCACCGACTTCCGAAACCGACCCGACCGGCCCGTCGCGTTGGTCTAGTAGTTAGTGACCCTGACTGCTATGCCGGAGGTCGTGGGTTCGATTCCCACCCAGGACAAATGATTGTGTGATGAGCACGATCATTTGTTCTGTGTCTGGGTGTTATAATATGTATGTATTTAGAAATATACATATAAGTATGTTTATCAGCTGTTTAGTACCCTTAACACAAGCTCTGCTTAGCCTTCGTGTTAATCCACATAAAACTGCCCTGTATTCAAAAAGTTTTCTAGGTATGGCTCCCAAAATTTTTAATAAGCTACCTAGAATTTTAAAAGAATTAGATAATTTAAGTAAATTCAAAAAAATGCTTTCACAGTTTCTACTTAAAAAAGCATACTACTCGATTAAGGAATATTTAGAAGACAAATTGATTGGTCCATAATAACGCAAAAAAAAAGAAATTCAAAATGAGAATGTGTAAAAAAGTAGGTACTTACTTACTACTAAATTGTTACAGTGTTAAGATACTTAACCAATGTTAAAATTTGTATAGGTACCTTGCAAGGTGAAACATAGTGTTGCACATAGAATTTGATATTGTCACCAAGTCATATACTTTTTACCTATGTTATACAAATAAATTACTTTGACTTTGACTTTGACTTTGGGACTAGGTAGCGTTGTGTGAGAGTTGTGGTTTTTTTTTTTATTTAAAACTAAAGTTATTTCACACATTTTATGAAGTCAATTGTATTTTTTGGTAGGTAAACAGTTTTTGTTTTGAAATTTTGAGTTTCTCCGTACCTACATATTATTATGTTCGACAATTTAGTACCTACCTACTTATTATCCATTTGTTTTGATATTTCTTGTTAGTCGGTTAAAAAGTATTGATGGCTGACAGGTCTGAAAAACAGATATATGGCATATAATTATCTTAAGGCGGCATTTGTTTTTATAACTCAAGTTCAAATGTCCACTTATGCTAAGTCTGGCTATCGATTCCTGTATAGGTACCTACCTATGTATGTAGGTACATACTTTTTGAAAATACGTAGACCGTAACCGTATCATGAATAACTTTTATAAAAATGGCGATACAGCTTTTGTATAGATAATAATATCAAACCGCCATTTTTGTTCATCAGATAAAAGCTATCTGACTATTGAAAAATTAGCCCTTAGTGAAATAAATAAAAAGGAGTAGTTACATACTTTTGGCCGTATTAGGAACCATCGCACTTTGGTTCAATTTGAGAGAGAGGGATTTTCCCTTGAACATTACTATTAGGACCATAGGCCTAGCGTGATCGAATTAGAAATTACGTACGATATATCCGCAGGAGAACTATATTGTCCAAAGAATCGCCAAACTGCAGTGGCAGTGGGCACTGTGGGCAGGGAACCTCTCAGAGGCCGCAAAGTTCTGTAGTGGCGACCACGTACAGGAAGACGCAGGATTGGAAGGCCCCCCACAAGGTAAACCGACGACTTGGTTAGGGGCGCGGGAATCCGATGGATGTGAGACGCACAGGACCGATTGTTGTAGGTAGAATTTATTATGGGAAACATACGTGCAGCAGTAGACGACTTTTGGCTGGAATGATGATGATTGAGTACATAACTGTTCTATAGAAGTTATACTCCATTTTAATTCAGATAAGTTACTTTCAATTACGTCGGTTTTCACTCTCCAGTTCTTTATCATGGAAGCCATTCTTAGAAATCGTACCCAGAAGCAATTACTTTACACGGTGAGAATCGTATTACACGTGCCACGATCTCCCCAGAGACAATGCGCAGTTCAGTTGTATTTTTATCCGAAAAACATTCTCTCTTCGTCCCCAAAATGTGTGCGTCTGACATCGTAGGAGATCAGATCAGTCCATGCTTTCACTGACTGATCTTCCGGTCGATTCAGTAAAAGTCACGCCGTGAAGACTTGAGTGGAGTGAACTGTCAATGCCTAGCATTAGCACAGTCTAAAAACCTACAGTCGTCCGAAGAAGCCGTCTAGACAGGGCAATAGTGCGGGGTGAGACGCGGGAAAGCCGTCCCGAACTGGGAACAAAACAATGATCGTAGTTCGGGAGGTATTTTTCAGGGCTAATGCGTGTAGACTAGTCTGCGGCCGACTTGGGTGCAGAGTCTGTTCAGAGATTTCCAAGTCGGCCATTGCAGTGTGTGCCCAGGTGGAAGTCTCTCTGATGGCTCGATGAATTCCTCAGGAGGCTTAAGTATCTCTCGCCAAAGGTCACATCTTTGCGAGGTGCTGTTGGAAGTAGGTGGGTTCACGCATCCAAGAAAACTTTTCTAATCAAAGGTCATTGCCTTGCAGTGGGCTGTCCCACTAACACGCTGGTAGGATATATCATTTTCTCATCATATTTTGACCCGTAGTTTAGACCGCAACCCCATACCCTAATTGCCGCGAATCTCAAAAGGGACGAGAGAAAAGAAAACTCTTTTCCCGAGCATCTCGTTAGACGTTGGGGTTGTATGAAATTCGGTACTTTGTCACCAATTTCAGCGGCAAAAGTAAGTATTTCTTTAATCTTGATTTAAGGGTCCTTCGGTGAGCGGAAGGGTTTTTGCGGATTTGTCTTGTGAAACAAGGAGCTTGTGTAAGGGTTTTTCTAAAGTTGTCAGGTACTTATGTAGATATTTTTAAGTGTTTTTAAAGTAACAGTGTTGAGAGCTACCAGAGCAAAGTTGAGCTCTTGAGTTGTTCCAAAACAAAAGTTTTGCTCCAGTTAAAGCACAGTATTGGATGTATATTTTCTTCGGCCGTGGGATAGCGAATTGTCAGTCGATAGTGTCCTGCTCTAAGGAACTAATATAGCCTATAGGCCGAACGTGTAACTGTGACGTTACCTGCCCGCGTAGCATGGACACCGAAGAAACGGCTTTTGTCTACGGAAAAATCGAAATCTACCTCCCATAAGACCTAGACACAAGGGCGGATCCAGCTTTGGCGCCAGGGGTGACCCCCCCCTGGCGCCAAAGCTGGATCCGCCCTATAGTCGTGATCAAGTCAAGAACTTATAATTTAATTTTGATAACAATAGATACTAGTTAAAAGTAGTTATTTTATTAATGTAGGTACGTAAGTACCTACTGTATTTAAAAATATTTATTCTTTATTGTACACTTGAAAAACTTAACAAATAATAACTTGTACATATACACGTGCATATTGCCATCTTCTCTTGAAGACATCAAGAGAAGCACTACCGTCTACCACGCACGGAATGAGGCAGCCTATTTATAATGTGGCTCAGGTTGGCTAGACAAATCTTCAAAATAGCTCGCATTTACAAGTCAATAGGGCACTTTATGTGACGGCTAAACACCCTCATTTCGATTTTGTAGCGTCACAAATTCTGAAGAATTTGTGAGGCTACAAAATCTTAGATAATCGATCGAAAACGTGTCCAGCCAGCTTGAAAAGCCACTTTTCGCTGGTCTCTCTATTTCGGTAACGGAAGTGATTTTGACGACTTCCGAATTCTGCGCAAGGTAGAGAAAGACCTTTCTGCTGTCGCTACACTGACACACTACATCGCTAGTGTAGCCATAATACATAAAAAAAATCTTATAATAGGATACATATCGATGTCACAATTTTTAAAATAAGATCAGAAATCGACTGCGGTAAGGGTCCGATTGAGGTTAGGTCTAGCTAAACCGTTACGCGCCGCGTAGACGACAAGCGCGCGCAAGTGTGGCGCGGTGAAATTCAAGTCTTCGATGCGTTCGTTTGCCATCATACAAAATTATTATATTAAATTAATGAAATATTGAAGGTTAGAGGTATGACGTAGTTACATAAAATCTGTATGGTGACAATATATACCTACATAATAATATGAATAAAATCATTACGTTCAAATAGTGGTCCACCTAAGTCCTGGAACCAGCTCAGGGGGGGGGGGGGGTCATGACCCCCATGACCCTCCCCCTGGATCCTCCGTTGCCTAGACAAGAATCTACATATTGATATAATTTAAAAAAAGAATTTAAGTAATAGTTTTACCGTCCCAGTTTCTTCTTCTTTCTTCAAACTTTTTTCAATGGCAAGATTCTCTCTACAGCAAAACTAAATTGTTAAATTGAAAACATTGAAAATAGTTCGGTTTCCATGTCATGAAAGGTTTGTTAGGTTTAAAATTACTCCGGAAGACACAGTATTCAGACACAGTATTCAGACACAGAGTCCGAGAGTTGAGAATATTTAAAATAGTTTTAGGTGACAGCGCGGTGCGAGAGGGGTACAGTCACGTGATAAGAAAGCTAAGTCATTTGCCTCCGTTCCTTGCAGCATTTAGGTTAGGCAGGGGTACCTATGTTATTAGTAAGAAAAGAAAACCCATATTTTTCCAGTTATGTTTAAGTCCCAAGTGTGTGGGCCTATGAGCCTATTGCTATTAACCGCGCACTAATACGAACTCCAGGCTGTTACTGTCAAATTACTGATGGAATAACCCGGATTTTCACTTTGCCTGACCCCTGAATCGAACTTACCTTACGTTCAGTAGTTACTTTTCTTTAGTAGTCGCAAGGCTACTGAACGTAAGGTAAGTTCGATTAATACGTATAAATAGGCAGGTAAGTACTACTACCCACTATAGGTAGGTACCACTAAACAAAACCCCTAATCACCATCACATTGCTTTCGACAGGAAATGAAGTTTCGTGTTATTTACTGCCACACATTATTACAAGCCAAATAATGACAGGTTAGACGCTAACAGTTTACTCAGTAAAATGGCGCAATAAGGCCGAGTTACACTGTGCACATAATTATTATCTGAGCTGGTTTACATACCTAACAACCTAAAAAATATATCTAAGGTAGGCTCTATGGAATGCCATAAAAGTCACCTCACAGAATTCTAGAAAAAAAAAATCAACGATGCGCTTGGCTGTTAATCATTCAACCAATCACAGAAAAACGCGCGTGACAGTTTGTCACGTTATTTTTGCGAACATTCGCGGGTTTCGAAATTAAAAATTCCGAAAAAGTTCAAGTTGACAGTCTGCGTGATACCTATAACTAGGCCTTCTATCTATTATCCTTCTAAGTAGGGCATTGTAACGGCTATTAATATTTCCTCGGATTTTACATTCAACAAATCTCTCGTAATTTGAAATGAAATAACTTTTTGGAATTGGGGATGGCCCAAACTTCCCTATTATAATCGTCCTTGACCGAGCACCCTTGTTTGTGTCGAAAGCAGAGTTAATTAGAAGATTTGGAACAAAAAGGTTCCTACCTAGCTGTTTCGAAAACGATTCAACCATAAATAAAATTATTTTATATTTAGATTGTACTGAGTTAATATTCATTTACTGGCTTTTGCCCGCGTCTTCGACCGCGTGCAAAGTTACTTTCCCATAATTACCTATCCCAAGCACATTAAGTACCTACCTGCTTGAAAAAAGGATTTTAAATATAAATGAATGAAACGAAATGAATGAATGAGTTTATGTACTTATATTTAAATCCAAATCTGTTCAACTACGCGTGGTTGAGTAGATAATCAACATCTACCAACTACACATTTTTTTTGTGCCAAGCAGGTAGCTTGTACCTTATTTTTTTTGTGCCTTATTTTAGTGCAACTAGAGCAATATTCTTCATCTTAGTAGTAAATACCCCTAGTACTTATGAAATTACCTATAATTTAACTTCATAGTAATTTTAGTAAAGGATTACCTTCTGATTATGAAGTTAAAAGTGATCTCAACATGAATTAGTACCTAATTAATGTCTGATCTAAAATCGCTAGCCCACATTGCGCAAGCGTGGCGATTTACGCTTTTTATTGAGCATTATATATATTGTAAGTACCTAAGTGCCTACCCATAGATACAAGTTCTTGTATCACTAATAAGTTTTTTATTAGTGATCGATGAACAAACCAGACAGACGTGATGCTGGAGAGTTTGTTCCGCAATTTCTGCTTCTCAGCATAAACACTCTAGGAAGTTGTGAAGGGCGTACGTTTTGGGGGACTGTCTTGTGTATTTTTTTGGTGCTGAATGCTGAATTTCAACACATTTTGAACAAAAAAGTTATGTTTTTGATGCTAAAGTCTTCTCTGTATGAAAAGAGGCCTTTGCTCTGCAGTGGGACAGTAATAGCACAGTATACATATTAATACAGTTGGACGACGTCTTTGATCTCTGGAAAAATGCCGACAACGTCTACACGCGTTAGCCCTGAATAATACCTCCCGCACTACGAACATCGTTTTATTCGCAGTGCGGGAGCGGCTTTCCCGCGTCTCGCCCCTCATACCCCGCACAATTGCCTTGTCTAGACAGCTTCGTCGGACGACTGTATGTTTTTAGACTGTGGTGCAACTTACTTACCCAACTAGTTATAATAATCCAGCGATCCACGTTCACCTCCACAGATAGCAAATCCCCAATTAATTTAAGGATTAGTGGGTAAAGCGTGCGCCGCCATCTTGATATGACATTGTGGTCATCCTACCTAATTTATAACCACCCCTTCATCATAACATTCATAACCGCTGTGGGCTTTAACTAAGTTTTTGTCTAAATATTTATCTTTGTGGGTTGGGGGTGAATTTGTTACAATGCCGTGTTATCTTCTTTGCTCAGTCGGGGCTCAGTTTGTTAGGGATTTTGATATTACACGACGTGTGTAGGTATTCCCAAAATGGCTAAATTCACTCACGTCTCGTCAGTTACATTTTTTGTAGGTGTGTGTGCGGTTAAATTTTGTTTTTACTACACTAGTGGAAGTCACACCGTTTCACCCGCATAGTTCCCGTTTCCGTGGGAATACAAGGATAAAAAGTAGCCTTTTTCACCGTTGGGAGGCAACACTATGTTGCCTCCCAACGGTGAAAGAATTTTTCAAACCGGTCCTGTAGTTTTTAAGTTTATTCGTTACATACAAATTTTGAATTTCCTCTTTATTTTAGTAGGTACCTATATACACCACTAATTTTTAATTAGTACAAATACTTAAAGGGCTAATTCTAGACGGTCTTCTCATTATATTTCTAAAGTATCAATTAATAATATTCATAAAAAGCGAAGTTATTAGCGTTTGTTTATATCCCAAAAAGTCACCCAATTTATGGAAATATTGTACAGGCCATTTATGACATAGTTCATTCATTAATCGTCTTCTCTCGCTCACGTTCGCGTGATCTCGCTCAAGCATACGCTGCCTCCAACAGCTGTTTTCGTTATTTAAGTTTAACTAACTATTGGCATATTTAAAAATTGAACTTCGTTTTTTTACTATTGATTACGCAAATATATGATCAGTAACACTGTACGGATCAGTAACACTGAACGGACACAGCCCAATTTTTTTTGTAATAATTAAAAAATAGGGGTGTACATCACGCCTGTATTCCACGGAGGGTTAAGCAGAGATACCCACAATTCACCAGCCATGTGTAAAATAGTATGGCGTGAGCCTTCGCCACCATCCGGGTCCAGACTACGGGCTGTTGCTTAGAAACAGATGAAAAAACCCAATTGTAGTGAACGCTTATTTGTTTATAGGTAGAACTTCAGCCTGTATTGCCCATTTTGAAAAGTTTATGTTAGGCAGTGCTCAATCTCAATAAGTGCTGAATTATGAAGAAATTTACAAGGCAATGGTCTTAATAATTTTATTCTAAAATATACCACTTTCATCAATAGGAATTCCAGTTTAGATCGCTTGTTTGCTTATAAGATTTTTAATAAGAAACTCCATTCTTATTCCATTCGTCATGGTTGCGTAACATTTTATTGGAAAATATGGAAATTGTCTGTGGTCTGTGTTCAAATAGGGGCGCGCAGTTACTTGGCACCGTGCCATGTGGTCGTGACCTTCTATTATGTAATAGACAGCTTTGTTTCGACTGTAATACATTCAGGACGTTTATATTCTAAAAGGCTTTGTTTCAAACTTTCTGGAATGTTTTTAATTGTATTTTCAGCCGAAATTACAACAATTTTATGGATCGCTCATAGATTAAGCTACGTCTCCCGGGGTTGGCCTGTGGATGGCTGATTTATTTATTAATACCTACCACAAATACAAGGAGTACCTCGGAAAGTATGAAAATAAAATTCAAATTCAGTAAACTTAATCTGATCATTGTCGTTGTAGAATAGTTTGACCAGCACTGCTGTACCGCGCCTTAGGAAGGCGCGTGACGGGGGGGAGCATCAGCTGTTGCGCCTTGTCAGTCAACCGCCGTCAACGCTCATGGCGGTCGCTAGTGTCATTTGTACCGAACTGTCTATGTGAGAAGCACATGAGATAATTTATTCAAAGATGGGTCGTGCGTTAAATTATCTCGTGATGTTAAGACCGTCATTTTAAAGGTGGCCGAATATTTTAAGAAAAGAAAAGTAGACAATAATCATGAGAAAACTATGATTTCCATACTTAATAATTAATAACTCAATGACATCTAATCTATATATATAAAAGAAAGTCGTGTTAGTTACTTCGCTTATAACTCAAGAACGGCGGAACCGATTTAGCTGAAAATTGGCAGGGAGGTAGTTTAGAGCCAGGAGAAGGACATAGGATACTTTTTATCCCGTTCGACATCATAAAAATAAATATCAAGAATATCGGTTGTCTCAAACATTTTTCAAACGCAGCGCCATCTTGGATGACATGACAGGAGTCAAACTTCCCAGTTCATTATCAGGTGACAATTTGAAATTGACAAGTCTTAAGCTAAACCCAAGAAGGTAAGGTTGTCAATTTATAATACGCACCTACGTTCTGAAATTTATTTTGTTCCTAAACTTAGAGGTTTTATGTAGCATAAAAAAGTCTTATATTTCAGAAATCAATTTACGTAATTAGAAATGATGACAGAGACGAACTTTAATAATTCTTTGCAAATAGAACTTATTTTACTGTTAGGACTTTAATTAAAGTAGACCGAGAAAACTACAGGCATAAATTGTATGTAACATAGAGGCAATAGTTCAGATTAAAATGATGAATTTAGTATTTTTTAAATCAATGCATTTTAGTAAGGTAGTTAGGTTAGATAGTTGGGTTAGCTATAGAATAGGTATGGTCAGTTAGGTTAGGTTATATATACATGTTGTAATTTAAAAGTAGTAGTAGTTATTATTGGTTTGGATTTATTTGTTGTCGTCTTATTCAACGTATGTATATCTAATATAAAAAAATAATAATAAGAGCAATAAATTGACTCTAAGGCACAACGAAGTTTGCCGGGGCAGCTAGTAATGTATAAAATTCACTCCTCCGACACGGCTTGGCCAATACTTATAAAAAAATGTGTTTATTTTCAGTAAGTAGGTCTGAGAATAGGACGTAGACTAAATACCTAGATTCAATTAAATAATTAAAAACGTAAGACTGGCGTGTTAGAACTGTATACTGATATTGCAGGATCTATCCGACAATATCGATCTCATGTGAACTCATGCTCTTCCCTTCTCGCCCCCCACCTCGCCGCGCGTTCCTAAGGCGCGGTACAGCGGTATTGGTCAAACTATAGTAGCCGGTAATCATTTAAGAAGACCAAAAGTCGTGAGATTACAAATTACAACCAGTCTTACCAAAGAGTATCGTGAACAACTGGGTAACTACCAGTAGGGTGATTGCAACTGGGTTGTGGTGGTCAAATACCTAGACAGTCGCTCCATGTCAAACACTGTTTACTTACTAATAAATAATCATTTGTTTTTGAAACCATATTACCTACCTCAATTTTGAAGACGGGACGATTGGCACAGCGGCCGAGCATAGATATGCTGTCTCATGGCAGGTTCGATTCCCACACGGAACAAATATTTGTACCAACAGGTAAATTTAACTGAACGCATTTGGCCCCGGCAAAATTTGTTCCGCCTTACAATCAATAATTTATGATGTTACCTTCTTAATTTTACTTTGATTTTATCTAAGACTTTTCAATTGTCAAATTGTCACCTGACAATGGACTGGGAGACATTTGTCATCTATCATGTCATGAAAGATGGCGCTGCTTTTAAAAAAATGTTCAATTAACGAATTATCGTTAAGTTTTCTTAAATTGTCTAATTTTCTGCTCAACTTTTCTACATATTTTTCTTTCATAGAACCTTCAGACAACAACAAACACAACAATAAAAAAATTTTAGCGAAATTGGCCCGGCCGTTCACGCGTGATGCCGTACCATGAAAATAGGGATTAATTTTTATATACACCCCCATTTTTTTAATTAGTACAAAAAAAATTGGGCTGTATCCGTACCTGTTACTGATCATATTTGCGTAAACAAAAGTTAAAAAAACGAAGTTCAATTTTTAAATGTGCCACTATTTAGTTAAACTTAAATAACGAAAACAGCTGTTGGAGGCGGGGCATGCTTAAGCGAGATCACGCAAACGTGAGCGAGAGATGACGATTAAACAAAGAGATTTAAAGTTTATTGAATGTCTTTGCGATTAAACTATGTTATGAATAGCCTGTACAATATTTGCATAAGTTGGGTGAGTTTTTGGGATATAAACAAACGCTAATAACTTTGCTGTTTATGAAATTATTAATTGATAGGTACTTTAGAAATATAATGAAAAGACCGTCTAGAATTAGCCCTACCACTAATTAAAAATTAGTGGTGTATAGATATAGATTCTCGAAGACACGTCCCACTGAACACTTTAAAAAGAGTTATAACAAGATTCAAGTAGTGAACTTTTCAGAAGCTCATGAGTAATTTAGCCCCTCCTCCACTGGCGAGGCGAGGCACAAGCTAGATGTTCCAGCGAGGCATGAAACTTTAAAGACCTAGAACGTGCACCCGTGAGGACTTTTAGTCTGCCTCCGCCTTCACGGGCAGGGAAGCATAGCGAGATTTTAATAAAGCACTTTACGTTGCTGGATAAAAGTTACTAACGCTTTTGTAAATGGATTGATATTAAAAACAAAGTTACACTTTTCAAAAAAATTAGGTATAGGTACATACCTACATGTCAAAATTAAATTATAAACTTATCCTAAAGTTGCGCTTTCTTAAATGTATGCATAGTAATGGTAACAGGTCAAGTAGAGTAATACCTATCTAGAATGGGCAAGAACGAAATAATTAGGTACCTAGTTAACTGCTAATGTGCGCAAAGTATTGTAAACAAAGAGTACTTCCTCTTTTTAGGGTTCCGTACCTCATAAGAAAAAAACGAGACCCTTATTTAAAACCCTTTTTTGTCAATCAGTCTGTCTGTCTGCCAAGACTTTTTATCTCAAGAACTCGTGGAAGAATCGAGCTAAAACGTTTACCATATTATACTTAAGTCCCTTATTGAAGCTGTAAAGATATCAAACTACGAAGTTAACGTACAAAAAAGATATGCCCGTTTATGCCGCAAAAAACGTACCTACAATTCGACACTTAGGGAACCAAAACGTAGTTACTATCTAATTATATTTTCCGATAACCTATAAAATTTTGCCAAGTATTAATGAAATTTTGCGGTTTTCAGATCTTCCCTGTACTTTGTAGTAGGTATACTACAAAAACAGGGAAAACCGCAAAATGTTGTGATGTCGAGTTTATTCTTTATTAACTTTAAGATATCATCGAAACGGCTGGGCTGGGGAAATGGAGATATTTTTCTTTGAAACCTACATACCTAATTAAAAATATCAAAATCAAAGGTCTTTTACTTATTCAAATTAGGCTGAGGACCAGCACTTTTTGAACGTCAAAAATTACATAAGACGGTCCCCCAAAACGCCCTTCACATTATAGTACGGAACCCTAAAAAAGAAGCTTATTAATATCGGAAAAATATAAAAGTCTAGGTGTATACCTAATACGTCTGTCTACAGTTGTGTCTGAGACTAAAGCCTGTGAGCCTACAAGCTTTTACAGTAATGAGAACAGCGACCACTCCGCACTCGTCTTACTGTCGAGTTTGCTCCCGTTGCGGCTTTGGCCAGTCTGAGTACCGCACGACCTCTGACCTTGAAACTCTCCAACATAACTACGTACTTTACTTATACATAGATATTTATTTATTGCATTCATGTCGTTATCAAGGTCTTGTTACATTTATTATACCTGCAGTTTCATACATGAACCCTGCTAGAACATCGCAATATTATAGTGTAAGTAAGTTCTAATCCATGCATTATTATTTAAAGTTATTGAATAAATAATATTTTTACCTCACACTTTTATTGGTCTGAGATTTTTACATGATCAATCAGATCAATTACCTACTATTATTGAAATTACATTCTTTTATTTATTTTTAGAGAACGCTTTGTCTTAAGTAGGGAGGGGTAGGGCTTTTATTAATTTTATTCTCTGGAAAAGCTGCTGAGTTAAACTATCGTTTTGTATTTGACTTACCTACAAAAAAGTAGGAGGTTCTCATTTTGGTTATACAGAACTACAGACAAGTAGGTACCCCAAAAGACCCCAATTTGAGTCACCCCAATGTGTCAAATTTCTTTGATCGTTTTTCAACTTTATGTCAAACAGAATAATTTTATTTAAAGGTACATATTCAATTGAGAAAATTTGACAAATGGGGGTAACTGTGTGATGTGCTAGCCTCTGTACCAATGTTTTTTTTTTTTTTTTTTTTTTTTTTGTTATTTTTTTATTTGGGGTGTTATTTGTTTAAAAAAAAAACATTTGAGAGGGATATCTCCGCGTGATCACCCAAATCGGTTTAGTCAGTAGTTTGGTTTTTGAGGTTGACTTCAAAACCGTACCCGTGTTTTGAACTCAGTACCTTATGCGCAGCAGTAGAATGATAAGTAGATTTTGCGACTACAAGAACAACGTGGCAGTAAACATTTAATTTCAAAACTTTAACATTTCATAAACCCCTAGAGATTTGTTTAATTAAAACATTTTTTTAGTCTGGCAACACCGTGCGGCCTGTGCCTCATTAAAAAACACTTTAAAAATAGGAACCTGGAAAAAAGCGCGGGAATCATCGAATTTGGCGGGCGTGATTTTTCTTTCCTTTTCACAAAAATATTAAAAAACGTTGGCTATTGGAGATAAGTTGTGTAGATATATGTAAATATTCATTAAATTAGTTGATATAATTGTTTATAGATATAGTTCTTCATTTAGGGTAAGTTTTTTCTATTTTATTTTTCTGGCCAGTGGCCACAATGGACAATGAACCGCCTGATCCGGGGGGCACAGTTCCCTCGGTCGGGCATAATATTACTATTTACGAATCCAGTATGGATACGGACTCGTCCTTAAACCGATCGGAGCGGAAAAGGGCTAGAGCGCCTCGTAAAGTATGTAAAAATTGTAATAAAAGAAGGCGAAATGGGCGCTCATCAGGAACAAATAATGAAACAAATTGTCATTGTGATAATGACTCGGTTCAACTTCAACTTCATAGTTCAAAAATAACGACTAACTTTCCGGTTCAGGCAATTTTATTTCAACAAGAAGCCACTCCACGTTCTGTGGATGGTCCCCAGACTGTGCTAATCCAGAACTCAGATCTTCCCCAGAAGGCGCCACAGGTTGCTAGGGCTTTGTACGAAGCCACAGACCTGTCGCCATACGTTGTACATATTCAAAAAAATGTTGATACAAATAACTCGGCTCAAACATTACACCCAATAACTTTAGGGCACTTTTTAAAAAAACGCAGATTTAACCACATCATTAACGGTTCACTAAAACGCATTGGTCGCAACCGAATTTCACTAAGCTTCTCCCATTACGTAGATGCAAACTCTTTTATAAATGACCCAAGTTTGGCCAAAGAAAACTTGAGGGCATTTGTTCCATCTTTTAATGTGTGTCGGATTGGAATTATAAAAGGCGTACCTACCGAATGGTCTCCGGAGGAAATCATTGAAAATATATCCGTCCCCGCTGGATGCGGGAAAGTCATAAAGGCTAGACGTCTTAATTATAAAGTACACGAACCGACCCCTGTGTGGAAACCATCCCAAACAGTCGTGCTCACCTTTGATGGACAAATTCTACCAAAACGTGTGTTTTGTTGTTACAATTCCATGCCAGTGGAATTGTATACATTCCCTACAATTCAATGTTTTAATTGTTGTCGATTTGGCCATACAAAGGTACAATGTAGGTCGAACCCTCAGTGCTTCAAGTGTGGGGAGAAACATTCTGCTGACACTTGCAGTATTGAAGACGAGAGCAATAGTAAATGCTGTCATTGCGGTGGCATTCATTACGCCATCAATAAAAAATGCCCAGAATTTGAGAGACAAATATCAATTAAGCATTACATGTCCCATAGCTGCGTGTCGTATGCTGAAGCGTCGCAACTACATCCACCAATCTCAAAATTGTATGCAGATGTGGTAACATCTGCCCCATCACATACCACTAAAAATACTTTTTATACACAATCTTCGCCCCAGTCACGTAACACATCTATTGTCTCCTCTCAAAGAAAAACGGTATTCCTCAAACCTCGGGATCCCCCAAAAACAACTAAGGGGTATGACCGGGCAACTCATCAGGCATTGATCAGTAATGAAGTTTCTGTATCAGGGAATGGTGTTGCATTCCAAAATAAAACAACAAATAATAATGAGACTCAAATTTTAAATTTAATAATCCTGTTAATTAATACCTTGTCTAAAAATAATAATATTGAACCGTCCAACGTTGCCACAGTAATTGACACTCTGTCTAACTTATTTAACCTTAATCATAATGGATCCAAATCTACCCAAGATTGTCCAGTGGAACAGTCGCAGTATAGTGAATAAAAAATCTGATCTGTCCTACATATTGAACAAATACGATCCCTTTGCAGTCGCTCTCTGTGAGACATGGCTTAAACCAGGGAACTCTTTTAGAATTCCTGGTTATGCGTGTCTAAGAACAGACAGAAGCGATGGGTATGGCGGTGTCGCCATACTTATTAAAAATAACTTGTCTTTTCATAGTTTTCCTCTTCCAAGCCTCAGCGACGATATTTCTGCTGTAGCTGCTATTGTAAATAAAATCTGTTTAGTATGTATATATTATTCTCGTCCCACTGTAAATATTCTTTCTGAAATAAGTAATCTCCTTTCAGTTTTACCTAAACCATTTTTGGTAATGGGCGACTTTAATACTCAACATCAGTCCTGGGGTAGTTCTAGTTCCAATTACTATGGGGAAAAGTTATTGGAAATCCTAGACTCTAATAATTTGTGTATTTTAAATACATGTCTCCCAACACGCCAAACGAATCCAGATGAGGGAGTAAGTGCCCCTGACCTCTCAATCTGCACACCAGATTTAGCATCGACATTGTCCTGGTCTCCTTTACAGTCTTCTTATGGTAGTGATCATTACCCTTTAATAATTTCTTTTCCACATAAAAAACCGGCTGTTTGTAATCCAACTCCACGTTTAAAGTATAGACTTCAAAATGCAGATTGGAATACATACAAAAATTGTGTAGAAGAAAGAATCCTTGCTATATCTAATTCCTTACAAATACATGATCCTCAATTATTATCTAATCAAATAACAAACATTTTAATAGAGGTGGCAGATAATACTTTCCCTATTAAGAATGGTGCTTCAGGCAAAATTCCTTCACCACCTTGGTGGGATGCTGAGTGCACTCAGGCCATTAAAAAAAGAAAAGAAGCCGAGAAAAATTATAGTCATGCTATGACTCGTCATAATTTTGAAATCTACCAAGAAGCTGCACGTACAACTCGCAAACTCCTTAGAAAAAAGAAATTTGAAGGTTGGCAAAGATTCTGTGCATCCATCTCGCCAGAAGTTAATGCATCCCTAGTATGGCAAAATATTAGGCGATTCAGGTCAGCATTCAGTGACAGCTTCAAAACTACCACTAGAATTAGCCAATCAGTTTATGGATCATTTAGCCCCTCCTTCAGCCCCAGAACAGAGATCTTTACATTTCCCCTACGTCCCTATTCCCAATTCTGAAATGAATTCTCTCTTCACACTAAGTGAATTGAAAGGAGTCCTTTCACATGTTAAGGATTCAGCTCCTGGTGAAGATGGTATACCATATTCATTTATAGCTAATCTGTCTGACTATGTTCTATTAATATATTTAAACCTCATCAATACAGCTTTGATATCTGGTAACATTCCATCAAGTTGGAAGTCTCAAATAATTATTCCCATTCTGAAACCGAACAAACCTTCTTCTAATGTTACTTCTTATCGACCAATCGCACTCTCTACAGTTCTGGTTAAAATCGTTGAACATCTTATTAAGAATCGTTTGGAGTGGTATTTGGAAAGCAAAAACTTGCTAGCCACATCACAGTTTGGTTTTAGAAAGGGTAAAAGTACGATGGACAGCCTTTGTGTGTTCACAACTGATATTCGCTTAGCCTTCTCTTCTAATAATTCTGTAATTGCTGCTTTCCTCGATATTAGCTCAGCTTACGATAATGTCCTGGTATCAATCCTAGAACAAAAGCTGAATTTATTACAAGTTCCAAAAATGCTGTCTAACTTCATAATTAATATGCTTTCAGAGAGATCTTTAAATCTTCATATGGAAGGGTGTACATTTACCCGGTTAGTATGGAAAGGTCTCCCTCAAGGTTCAGTACTAAGTCCGATTCTTTACAATATTTACACTTACGATTTGGAACCCTCTCTAAATAAGTCAGTACAAGTCCTTCAATATGCAGATGATTTACTTCTTTATTTATCTGGTCATTCTGTTGAAAATATTTGTACCTCCTTAACCTCTTCTTTAAGCTTACTGAAGACTTGGCTGGAAACCAATGGTCTACACCTGTCAATTGATAAAAGCAACATTGTATTGTTTACTAGAATGCGTAAGCCTCCTAATGTCACAGTAAGTTATAATGACATTCCCATGCCCGTTAAAAAACAGGTTAAATTTTTAGGCCTTATTTTGGATTCACATCTTACTGGTATACCACACTGTGATTATATAGCTGCTAAATGTGAACGTCATATTAACATAATTAGATGTCTTGCTGGTGTTTGGTGGGGAGCACATCCTTTTTCATTGAAACTACTTTACAACACCTTGATAAGAAGCGTATTGGACTATGGGACTTTTTTGCTAGAACCTGCAAATGTTGCTGGTCTTAAAAAACTGGACAGTGTTCAGTCTAAAGCACTTAGAGTGGTTTCAGGTGCAATGAAAAGTAGTCCTATTAATTGTCTTCAGGTGGAATGTGGAGACCCTCCACTACATTTACGACGTCAATTTCTATCTGATAGATTTATGGCTCGGTGTTTACAATTTACACATCATCCTTTGCGGAATAAACTTTCCATTCTCTCTGAAGAAGTTATTTCATCCAGTTACTGGAGGCACAAAGATACTCCGTGTTTAGTTAAAAGCTTCGGAAAATACAATTTAATTGAAGCTCCCTGTCACCAATCTCAATTCCTTTCAATATTTCACTGTAATTACAGTTCATTAATTATGTCACCAAATATACATTATAACCTTAACATTTATCGAGATGACGTATGTCATAACCTTAACTTCAACTTTACTATGGATAGAGACTGGAAGGGCTGTCAGCTCTTGTTTACAGATGCTTCGAAGCATGGAAGAGACTCATGTGTGGGAGTAGGTGTGTACCACTCCCAATTTAATATCGTCCAAAAAATAAAGCTCCCGCCCGAATCATCTGTATTTACGGGAGAATGTTACGGTCTATTCAAAGCTGTCGAATATATACTGATGATGGGCTTACGGAATTCACTAATTTTGACTGATGCAAAGAGTGCTTTACAATCTTTGGCCAAATTCCCTTTTTATTCTCATAATCCTTATATTATATTTGAAACTCGTGAACTCCTTTATAAGTGTTCTATTAAGGGGTATTCAGTACATTTTGCATGGATACCCTCGCATTGTGGCATTCTAGGTAATGAGAGAGCTGATCAGTTAGCTAATGATGCCGTATTTTGTGGAGACGTTTTTCCGTACAAAAATAACTCCCAAGATCTGGCAGCTCTGCCCAAAGTTTATCTACAGGAATCCTGGGGTCAGCTTTGGTCCGAGCAATCAGTGAAAGGGAAATTTTATCGTACTATTCAACCATCCATTTTTGTTAAACCTTGGTTTAGCAAGTACAAGCTAAGCAAAAAAATTACTTCTATATTAATACGTATGCGATTGGGTCACGTATGCACTCCTGCTCATCTTGCCAGGCTTGGTATTGTGCAAAACCCTGCGTGTGAATGTGGCACTGAAGTGGGAGATCTGAACCACCTTATTTTTTCCTGCCCCTTATATGACCATTCCTTACTTTTTCAAAGTCTTGTTTCCCTCCGAGTGCCTTTTCCCACTTCTATCTCATGTATTTTATCTAATTTTAATGTAGATATTTATAAAACCTTAGCTCTATTCCTTGTAAATAATGATATAGATATTTAAACATTAATTTATAAACAGTAAATAAGTACTTTAATTTACCATGTAGTTTTTAGTTTACGCACCAAGTTGGCCTTTTCGTTAGGCTCATGGTGGCGTTAAATGGTTAGTTTTCTGTTGTATTATAATTCTGTACTGTTACCTTGTTTTAATTTTTTATTATTTTTATACATAACAACTAATCTCCTTTCCATTTCCAAATTTCCCGTTGTAATATTTTATCATTTCGCGAGTACTTGATTCTTACGTTTTGTTATTAAATAAAGTATTGTCAGTGGCAATAAGCACGAATAGTGCAACGCCAAAACAAAAAAAAAAAAAAAAAAAAATAAGAACCTGCAACAGAGAAGCGAAAATGGCCTATTAAATAGCAATTAAGTGGCCTTGTTACCTCCACCAATCGCGTGCCGGCAGCCACTCGGGGCCAATTTATATAAAGCTGCATATTTGCATTTATTTGACTGATGGGCCTAGTAATACAATAGTATTTAACACGATTTATGGCCTACACGAAATATGGTAATTATCGAGTTATAGTGTATTCGATATACCTACCTTTAGTATCGTTCGAGGGCTGATTAAGGGGAAAAAAAGGCAAATGTGAATCTTATGGGTTCCGTGAAAGAGTTGTAAGTATTAAGTTCTAGCTCTCAATTATTTAATTTAAAATAGAAATCATTGGAAATATAAATTCTAAGTTTTTCAAAATCAATGCATTTCAGTAAGGTTTCCTTAGGTTTTTTTTTTTTTTTTTAAACTACCAGTTCGTGATTTTCGTCCACACTGATGAGATTGGTAATAAAAGAAAAGTGAATTAATTAAGTACTTACTTTTTTGAAGAAAAAATCTTATAAGGTTACATGGTGAATGATAAAAAAAAGGATATTTATTGAACTAAGCCTGAATAAAATAGGATTTACAAAAGTAATCGTACATATGCAAGAGGCTTTGACTAGGGTACACATTGAAACCCTGATCTCCAAACTAGGAGTCCCTGTATATCTTGATGATTTTTCATTGCTCTGTTGGTGCCCAAAAATATCATCAGAATAAAATGAAAAAAAACTATAAGGGTTCCTAGTTGACTATGGAACCCTAAAAATAGAAATAAACCGGCAATTTCATGTTTTTTTCCGGTCCAGAATTATCTAGGTAAGTACAGTTAGAGAACTCATGGTAACAGTTTGAACACGATGAATCTTATACCCTGTAAATTGTATGAAAGATTGTCTGTGATGACGTCAATAGAAATTGATGGACGAAGAAGACATACTGCGCTGACCACAAATAAGTTGTGCTAACGTCAAGGAAGATGATTTTTCTGGTGGGCTTCTACTGACCGACGCGACGCGACGGTATTCGTCGAGATTTTGAATTACCTACTTTAAATCGTACGGATAATTTTAACATCGCGATGTAGGATGTGTATTTAGTTCGTATGTGATAATGTATCGAGACGAGATAGATTTCGCTAAATCGATAATGGTGATGAAAGTAATAACAGTATACTTGTACAAAATCATTATACAAAAAAACAATCATTAAAAAAACAAACAATCAATCAATCAAAAAAAAAAATCAATCAAACAACAACAACAACAACCAACAACAACAACAACAATCATACAATCATTATTAGTCATTATATTGCCTTGGATTTACTAAATAAAACATTTAAGTCGGGCTGTAGGTACGGATAAAATATTGCAAGGAGAATCTATCAATCATCGTTCAAATTAATGAGAGCTACGAACAACAGCATCAGGTGCTTCAATTGATTGATGAGCGAAACAATGTTCATATCTGTAACTGTAGCATAAATTAGATACCTTTCTACCCTCCATTACGTTCTTTGAAAAGTTAGAAGAAATTAAAATGAATAATGGATATTCAGAAAGCTTTCACCGTCTAAATTTGAAGTCGATAATAAACGAAGAATTATTATTATGCAGGAATAATCTAGGAAAGAAAAAAAAAGAAACTTTTTTGTAATCGATACAAAGATCTGTCGTTGGATCAGAATCCAAGAGATCATTTATAATCGAAGCCAGAGGGGGAAGACATATAAGAGGCAACGCAAACCTGTGCTTTTTAACTTATTAAGTAAATAATTATACAAAAAAGCTTGTGAAATTACCAAATTAGTATATAATTAACCATTTTTAACCGACTTCAAAAAAGGAGGAGGTTCTATGTTCGTGTGTATGTATTTTTTTTTTGTGTACGAAGAATGAAGTGTGATAATTGCTTGCAAGCTTGTACAGTATGGTTAATGAAGCTGAATTGCTTAGCAGTTCTTTCATTGTATCTAAGATACGAGCTAGCAGAGCATAAAGATAAAGTTACATTTATTTATTACAACATGTCTTAAATGACACATGGAAATGCACATGGATCGAATTAATACTCGTATAACTACTTATAATTCAATTTGTCTGAGTGTTATTTTTTAGAGAGTTTCCACCAGTGCTGCCAGACTGAAAGAGGTAAATTTTAACAGCTTGAAAGATTACTGAAGTCTGAAACCACATTAGATTCACTCCGAGTGCTTTTATTTTCTCTTACCTGTCTACTTACTTCCAGTTACTTGACTATACTATGAATCAGTGGAAAGTTATAAAATTGGTCTTCCATCAGTATTGCTTCCTCAATCACACACACGCAGGGACATTACACAATCTTGTAACTACTTTTCTTGTGTAATAGAGTTGGAGGTTGCAACTCCTTGCCCGTGGTAGGTATAGTAGGTAATAGTCCGGTTGACAGGACCATCTTTAAAATTATATGAGGCATTACAATCGGACTATCTTAACTGTACCACAGGCAAAACCTTTCAATTGAGTAAATTAGAGACACAATAGAAAGACAATGACAGGCGGACACCGGTGTCCTCTCGGGGTTTAATGAATTAAGCCGTTAGAAAGTTTTTTTCTATTTTATCTGCAGTATTCAAGTTAGTCATAAGTTTTATACTTAAGAAAAAAAAACACTCAAATGAACATTTTACTTATTTTATACTCCAGAGATAAAATGTCAAAATACTACACTTCCTTTATCCCCAAAAATATACCAGCAACATCAAGTCCCCTACATATGCGAGGCCCAACTCCAACACATTCGAAATCTAAAATTGGTAGAGCAAAATATTTAAACAAGTGAAGCGTAAAAAAATGGCGCGCCAGCCGGCTTCCATAGACCGAAGAAATTCGAGCACCTCGTTATACCTATTGCAATAACGTTCATACGTGAGCACATTATATACACGTCACACACGAGTCCTATTTTGGACCCAGGCCGCTAAGTTATTTGGCCCAGGTCCAAACAGGTTTCGAAGAATACGAATTCAGTTGTATGTAGAAACTTGGAAACCCATACAGACAACCTTTGCAGAACCTACCATGGATTCAGTACATACCTACAACTAAATGCATTTCTAGTTTTAAAACTTCTTTAATTAAAAACCTCGTTAGTTTAGACAGAAATGATAATTTTAGCAGTTTAACATTTAAAATAAAATGTGAAAGATACAAAGATTAGATAAAAGCCGACGAAAATTCCCACACAGGAGGATCCAGGATCCAGGATATATCTTCCACTAGTATATAGTAGATAGCTTACAAAAACATGCATATTTTCAAAACATAAAATTAAATATTATCTATAATGTCCACTAATATGTTTATTTAATGGTTTTTACTTGTGTCTTGAAATTAAGGGCACAGACAGATTCCAACTTGTATTGACCAGAAATTGTTAGGTGGCCCTTTAAAAGTAAAGATTAAAATGTTTTGTTTTTATTTCAACATGATGAGAAGTACGAAATGCTGATAATGGGTCTATGATTCTTAAAACAATGATCTGAATTTGCAGAAGTAATAATACCTAGATTAGCCTAAAAGTAGCGGCGTGACTGAGTTAGATTATGTTTTGCATTTTGCAGGTATTACTGTCCAAGCCGGTAAGCATGGTGGTGCAGTGGAGTGAAGTCCGTACAGCGTGGCAGGATAGCGATTTTATTACCGAGTGCCTCTGTTGGCATAACGTGTATCGCCAGCGGCATGGCTCTCCGCAGCTTTATATGGCCCCAGAGGTTATAGATTTGACAGCATTTATGCCTTTACTTTGCTTTCAGCTATTCCCACGTTGGGCGCCAAATAAAATGTGCAAATCATTCGTTAAGTTAATTTCGTTAGCGCAATGTTTGCTCATAGTGCAGAGAATTGGCGATGACGAAACAAATACTACTTACATCTACATTAAACTCGTATTTATAAGTTCAAAAGTTAACTTTTAAAATGGGAGGGACTAAATAATAACAGCCACTTCGCTCAATCTATGGTTAAGCTATGCTTGCTTTGTCTCTATATGGCTTTCGATATCATTTATTTGATTGATTTAATTTCCAGCTCTATCTTGCTTTCTGTTAGTCCCAAGCTGGGCGCCAAATAAAATGTGGAAATTATTCATTCAGGTGTTTCAGTGTATGTCGTTAGCACAATGTTTGGCTATAGTGTTTAAATATCTTACATCTAATAGGTCTCTAAGTCTGGTATTTAGTTCTTAGAATAAGAAGGGCTCGTGGCTAAATAATAACGGTGACACTGGCCGATCAATGTAAAGTAAGTTGGCTGATCAGTCTGTAAACAGGGAATAGGGACCTCCACTGTATCTCGGAAAGCCCGTTAAACCATTAGCATCTTTGTCGGTTTTTACTTGTCTAGTAGTGCATGTATACACAGGTTATCAAAATCAACCACCTGGGACCAGTATACATGCGATGCGACGTTTACTTAATTATTAGCCTGACAACTAACTTTCAGAGTGGTCCCATGTTGGGCGCCAATTACTAGACCTCACGAGGTGGGTGTAAATTAATTAGTATTGGCCTTAAAGTTTAGCTAAATAATTCGCTAATTTACGTAATGAGAAGACTAAGTTAAATAATAAACTATTATTTTCCAGCTATGTGACTACGCGCAGGCATGGGCGAATCACCTGGCTCACACCAACAAGTTCCACTACAGGAATGACCGCGACGTCGGTCAGAACCTGTACCAGCGGCCTGTAAGCGCCATACAACCTGACGTCACAGGTACTGTCTTTATGCAGAGAATCCTGATTTCTCATACCCTTTCTCAAAATAGTTTAACAACCATGATTATTTAGAAAAAGAATCTAGTAAAAGTAAAACCGTTAAAATTTTAACATCTATTAATATCCTACTTATATTATTAACGCGAAAGTTTGTGAAGATGGATGGATAGAAGTTTGTTGTTCTCTTTCACGTAAAATTTGGTATGGAGTTAGCCGACACCCTCTGGATTAACACATAGGCTACTTTTATCCCTATATTCCCACGGGAACGGGACCTACGCGGGTGATACTGCGGGTCGTCTACTATTATAGTCTACCTATATTATTATTATGGGGGTAAAGTTAGTGAGATTATGACTTTACGACGTTGTAGAAGGTAATCTTTGGATCTAAAGAACTGATTTTGAAAATTCTTTTACAATAGAAAGCCACATTGTTTGTGAGTGTCATTGGTTATATTTAATTTTCAAAACTAGGAAGGGGTATAGGGGATGTTAAAGTATAAAAGGCACGCGAATGAAGTCGCGAGCTAAGTGCTGATATATGATTCTCTATCTGCAGGTCAAGAAGTGTCTTCCTATTGGTATGCAGCAGTGCGCCAGTACAGTTATTTTAAAGAGCCTGACGTTCTTCACGCCAATGTTAACGCGGGTAAGCAGACTATCACACATAGGATAACCATTTATTGCTTGCCTGACTTAGTTCTTAAAAGACGAACAGCGGTTCCATACATTTTGTCAAGTTACGATTTCATAAATGTACCTACTTACTTACTGAACAAACAGCTGATTTACCTACGCGATTTCAGGTTTCGTCTTGTAAGAGTTATTAAAAATTATGAGTAGAAACAACGACCCCTTTACGAGTTTACTAACTTCCTTCACTAAGAATAAGGTTGTTTAAGATTTTATTATTTAAAGTGCTTATAGGTACAGAATAGACTACCTAGCACAGTTAAGGGCACAGTAATATTCCTATTAAATTAGTGACGTGAGCAATGTATTGTTTTTTTTTTATCTACCAAAAAATAAAATAGTTATTTTCACTTCAGTAGCTCAAACATGTAGGGTTTGCTGCCTGAAATGCGCAAAAAAAACACATTTTGCTCACTGGGTGAGACAAAATAACTTTTTAATTTTTGTATTCGGAATTCAAAATCGGAATCGTGTCTCTCTCTATCTCTTTTACCCAAGGCTGAATAAGATACTAGTTCGCGGCTTTCTGAATACAAAAATTAATAAGTTAAGTTAATAAGTTACTTTGTCTCACTCAGTGAGCAAAATGCGATTTTGCTCACTGATTTCAGGCAGCAAAACCTACATGCTTGAGCTAATGAAGTGAACAAACTATTGAGCAACAAGACAACAAAGTCATTTTCGCTCACTCAGTGAGCAAAATCGCATTTTTTTTGCTCACTGATTTCAGGCAGCAAAACCTAGGTACATGTTTGAACTACTGAAGTGAAATAGTTATTTGTTATACAAGAGTGCAAAGTTGCTTTTTAACCGCGTGTTCAATTTTGATGACCGAGCAAGCGAAGGATTCTAAAATTGAATCACGAGCGCAGCGAGTGATTCAAAATTAGAATCCTGAGCGTTAGCGAGGGAATCAAAAGAGCACGAGGTGAAAAATCTTTGCACTCGAGTGCAACACGTAACTTTTCATTCCACCTCAGCGAGGAAATGACTAAATGCAAAAAAAAAAACGTTTTCTGAGAAAGTATTGGCTCCTTTTGCTCGTCGCCACGTGTTGAACATATCGTACTGTTTTAAATACTTCTCGGTTGATTGTTGAGGGAGAAAGCTCATTTGCGCATTATTAACAGTTTCAGTCAATTCTGTTGGCGTCAAACAAACTTCCTCGTCGCTAGAATCACTCATTTTAGTTTTTTCACTTGTTTTCAAGTTTCTTGTTTTTAATATAACAATGACGTGAAAAAATGCCGCGTAAAGAACCGCGTTCAAAGCAAATTGAAAAAAGAACACCAAGAAGGTTCCGAGTCTGAGTTTTTAACAAATTAAAAAAAAGGCACCATAGAGGTAGCAGTAAATAGGTTTAATGTTTTTTTTAATTCACAAACTTAGTGCACACGATGTTCTAAATTCAATTTACTTTATCCTCTAGAGAATAAAAACGGATTTTCCACTCAGATATTGAAGATTAAAAATACTCTTTCCGAGATGGTGGGATGAAAAGATAATTTATTCCAGTTTTAAAATACTTGGGAGCTTACTTTGAAAAAAAAAAGCAAACCATAAGTACCTACGTAGCTTAGATAATATACCTCTAGATCGAGCTACCGCGTGGCCGCACATGCGACAGCAATATAAAAGTTCAGTGTTGCTATTCCCTAAAAAAGTCCCAAAATACGACGTATTCAACGCGGTAATAAGAGTGTAGAAGTATCCATGTGTGAGAAAATATAATTTCACGTAAAATACCTACTTTCAATCTTACCTTGATTCTCACAAATAAAATACACTACTACCAGGTGAAGCTTGTTTTGATTTTTTCGCGTGTTATTTATCAAATATATTGAGGTATGGCTGACATCCAGTGTGACATTGACATTGCTGTATAATAACTATTGTCCTTTAGACAAAACCAACTTATTTTGAAAATATCTAATTTTTTGTTTATACTTAACGTTTATTTATAAAATGAATTCTTACTTCCAAATATCTTTAAGTACCACGCGATTGCCTTCAAGAGTAAAACTTAATGATTGTCGAAAGGGCTCTGTTCGTTCGTACACATGTTCACTTAAACTTAAAAATAAGGGTTCGCCCACAAATTTGTGTGTTTAGCCACCATAGATTTATTTGATTATTATGCCTACCTTTTGAACATTAGGCCTGACAGTTAAGGGAAAAGATTTGAAACGTGTAGCAACACTGTAAGTAAGTATTACTAGGTTATGTGATATAAGAAATCAAGTTTATTTTAAGAAATCTTCCATATTTTGGTCTGAAAGCCATGACAATAAAAGCGCACAAATGTATAAATTCAATAATCATACAATAACACAAACAGTATTGAATACTTACGAATGAAAAGAGATTTTGTTATTGGCCTTTTCTGAGCGGCTTTTACAGCCTATTATACTGAATCCTCCCATCGTAGCGCATTCACCATACACTAAATACTTATCTAATGGAGTCTATTTCTCATTAAATGACTTAAACTATTACAAAAATTGCAAAAACCATCCGAAAACTTAAATTAAATCGAGCATAATAATATACGTGACAGTGACAGCTCTTTGTTTGGCTAACTTTCAAAAGTTAGCCATGCAAAAATCCGGCACGCCGTAAGGGACAGAAGATACGATGCATTGTCTCAATTTTCCTACGAACTTTGTATTATTGCGTCTCACTTCCACACTTGACACTGTAAATTGGGCTACGTCTAGAGGTATATAGTCTAAGCTACGTAGTAAAGAGTCAATGACGTTCAGAAATCAAATTCATAATGTTCACACTTCAGGTCACTTCACTCAAATGGTGTGGGTGGCAACAACATTCTTCGGCGTCGGCAAAGCCCGCTCTCGGGACGGCAAGATCATCGTCGTGGCCAACTACTCTCCACCGGGCAACATGTCCGGGCAGTTCGAGGCGAATGTGCTGCCCCCATTGCCCGAGAACTTCCCTGACATACCGACGCCACCGCAACACTGACGGCGGCTGTCCATACGTGGTAGGAGGCTGAAGATTGACGCCACGTTTTTACACTAATGCTAATCGCGTTACAGGTTTTTTACATTTGTGTGTCGAGACTTGTAAGTTTTTGGGGGAGTATTGAGACAGAATTCGTTTAAAACTCGACCGTGGTTGTTGCCCATTTTGCAATTTTCTATGGTACCTTAGCCGGATAAACAAAAATTCAAGATTTTAATAGTTCTAACACACATGAGAGATATTGCATAATATTGCACGCCTCGTACCAAAAATTTACAAAACCCGACACGCAGATACAGTGGAATCTCCGTTTATTAAAAGTATCTATTATTCTTGTCAAAGATGTCAATTAATTATTATTTAAATATGTACCAAACAGATAATGAAATTATTTGAGATATTGTGAATTTGTAGATTCCACTGTAATATCCAACCACGACCATTAGATGCAATTAAATAATTAGAATAATTCGTTAACCATCGACACTGCAGTGTGGTAACACCAAATAATCCGTCTTCGAATCATGCCGCCGTCCGCTTTGCTGAGAAAATGATGTAACTCTGAACATCGTTACCAGAATGAAGAATCAACGTAAAATCATCGTCGTCGTGATAGTGTTAAGTAGTTCCAAATGCTGCCTAATTTTATTCTTTTTAAATATCCATGTGCCCGGTTCGTCCCTTGTTGAAATCTTGTCCGATAATCTTAGTCTTGTGTTTAATTTGACCCCTTATTCAATCTCACGCGATATTCTAATAGAACATGATTCGCTAACTTTCTATTATAAAAGTCTGTCACACACTGATTCCTCAAAAAGGTTTAGCTTAAATACGTGCATGGAAACCTCCTAAAATTACATCATAGCAAGCATGCGTGCTGGTGCATATTCAACAGACATTTTAAATCATTAAATTCATTAGTCTATAAACAGCGAAGTAGGTACATATTCCAAGTAGCTTTGGCTGCTAAACCATCAACTGAAAAGTTCAGACGTCAGCTATACAAAAACAATACAATATGGCCCTACAATGTTTTGAAAAATTGAAACATCGAGGCTAGCTGAAATGCTGTTTCTTTTTTAATGTTCTTACCATCAAGCATTCAAAGAAATTAATTAAAAACTCATTGCTACAACTCAACTTTAACTTCAATCCTTCTTTACTGGCGTTTGTGGAAGAGATACACCACAATCTTGCCGTTAACACGACTATGATAGACCATAAAACGCAGGAGATTAGATTAGTAATTATTGTTGATTATTGCTATAAATAACTCTTACCAGAGGCTTATTGCGATGGTTTACGATCGTTGTCAATTTAAAATTGTCAAAAGTTGTCAACTTATTAATGACTATAACTACTTATCAAAATTAGGCACACTTTAGGATCAATCATCCTCTTGCCTATACAGCGCCACCACGTAATTTGACCCGGTGATCAAAACTGGAACTAATTTCCATTCAACGAATCATGACTGCCCTTTGGTGGAAAAGTTGGTGGCACTGTACTTTATCTAAAATCTTTTTATCTTCGAAGCTTATATTTAGAATAGAAAAATGGTTGTTTTGCCCGAGCTTGAATTTTATAAAGTTTATTAGAACATAGAAGCAATACCTACAGTTACGCACATAAAAGTTTAGGGAGTTACTAAAACTAGATAGTTTACATAAGCGCGAAATATACAAACATGCCTAACATACATAGGTACATTTTTGAAAAAATTGTTAAAGGAAAGAACTACACGGATTAGCCTTAGTGATGTTCACACTATTTTGATGAACAGTGTGTAAATCACTAAAACACTAACCATTAACCTTAAAGGACAACAAAAATTACTTACCTACAGTTAATTTTCAAATAATTTTCTGGTATTCCATCGCATCTACAACGTCTTAGAATAACGAGTAGGTAGTCGTTAAGAATAAGATACGTCTAAACAGGAATTAAAAAGGCTTACATCATCGATATTTTAATATTAAAATCAGCATCAAGTTTAACGCAAATGTATTTTATCTATATCTATATCTATACTTGTAATAAATCTGTAGAAGTAAAATTTCTGTACATTGAAAAAATCAAAAAAAAAAATAGCAGGGGGTGTTACTAGACTGACACCGAACCCAAAAATATGATTAAAAAAATTTTTGTCTGTCTGTCTGTCTGTCTGTCTGTATGTTCAGGTATCACGCAAAAACTACCGGTTCGATTACGATGAAACTTGGTATACTTATTCTTTGATATCCTGGGCACCACACTGGGTACTTTTTTTATCCCGGAAAAGTATATACAATAAAAACCAAACTTAATTTTGCGGTTCGATCCCTAGACTCGACTACTGTACCAACCGCAAATAATAAGTTTGTCGTAGGTTACGTCACCCGCAGTGGAGTTCACCTAAGGGCGCTGCACACGGCTAAGATATTATAATATTTAATCTTAAGATACAATATCGCTCGCCATACAATTCAATGGACTATCACACACTACGAAGATAATTATGCACATTGAATATCTATTCAAAATTAATATTGGAGGATGATTGGTGATCGATACTGATGCCAAAAATGCAATTAGTGAATGTTTTGTCTTTCTGTCTGTATGTGCACGCATAGTTCAAAAACTATTATAGGGATTTTAACCAAACTTGGTACGGTTGTAGGTAATCAATACGCCTGGGCAGGTTGATTTGAGTATCAGTTGTTTTACACATGGTCAGTTGTACGGCGCTCTTTCCCGGGTCAGTAGCTCCAGAAATCTTTATGCATACATATCGGAAGGATCAACTTTGAAAGTAGTCTATCCGGAAGTATTATGCTAAAATTATTACGTTTATATATCAACGCACAGCCCCAACCGCTGGTATTAGAGACATAAAACTTGATGGGGTGTTCTTAGTTAAGAGTAAGTCTTCCATAAAAAACGATTTTTGAAAATTCAACCCTTAAAGGGAAAACATAGGGGACGGAAGTTCGACATCCACGCGGGCGAAGCCGCGGGCAAAAGCTAGTCCATAATAAATTTGATCGGTGCTTTTAAGTCAGTATAATTTATTATTCAAAATACGTATTATGTTAATTAATAATTAAACAGATTAATGTATTCATATTACATTACAGTCTTATTGCTTTAATATCTATTTAGGTTTCTCATCATCAAACTGCCCATCGAATGATTTAGAACCTTTATTGGAATGAATAGATTACCTATTACAAAATTAAAGTAAAGCGCGCCGTCCACGAGAGAGGTGTGCTTCTCGCAGAACAGATGTAACACTAGGTAAAAAAACTGTCCTTATTAATACCTAATTAAAATTACTTTAGTTGTGCTACTCGCTTCGCTTGCGATTTCGAAATTTCATTCAACTGTGAAAATCTGGGGAACTGGACGTGATATTTTGAAATCTATTATTGGATAATAAGCAATGAGATTGTGCTAGCCTTCAGGGCTACATTCTGATGTAGGTAGTTTAATCTTCGAGTTTTATCCTCTATTGTGGACGACAGGCTTTAGGCTGTCAACAGCTATGGTGGCGCCACCTCATCATGCATTATAATGCCATACTCTGCATGTTTTTTTTCACGGTGCGACATTGATACAAAATATCACGCAAGTGTACAAAAATGTAGGCCACAGTGGAGCCACTTTCGCTTAGACAATTATTATTTATACTTCCTTTTAAATTACAAAAACCCGTCTTCCCAAAGGTTGATGATAAATTATAATGTACACTTGTTAAGTTTTTCCTGTTAAAATGTATAATGCTTTGTACGAGTGAAAAAGAAAAGTGAAAGAGATAATTATTATTGTGTGATTGATATTTTATATACTACTTCTATGAATGTCCCTAAATGGCCATTAGGCAGGCTAAACTAGAATCAAGATATTGTACTATTTGTTTGTTCAACATAAACACTGTATAATTCTACTTTGAAATGAGCCCCAGATCCTGTGATCCATACATGTTAAAAACAGTGTCAAAAATTAACTAAATTATATTATTTTTTTTGTAAGATTGAATGCGTGGAGTAAACAAAACGTAAATTGGAACGATTTCGAAATTAAAACTATCCGTTTCACGCATTGAAGACCACATAAATCTTTTTTAAGTGAGACCAAATAAAAATGTGCTTGATGCGTATAACTAAAATACAAAAGATTTTGAATTTAAAAGTTGATCCAATTTACGGTACGCTTATTTCGCGTTCATGCTAGTCTGATTCAGGCGGATAAATACGAATAAAATTCCTTTCTTTACGTTAATTTCTGAAGGGCGACAGGGTCGCGTGAAAATTAAACATAAAATGAATGTAATTTTAAGAATACATGAGAGAAAATATTTTGTATTTAGATTTAGTAGAATTGCCTAGAAGGCCCATTGAAATTGAATTATTCAAGATTGTTCAAGCGAGGGTAGTATTGTTTTTCATTAACAACATTTATTTTCAAAAACGGTGTCTGTTACAAACAGTGTAGCAATTACTTAAGCCCAAATTATGTTTGGGAGTGGTACACTCCTTCTGCAGCTGTAAAGTATTTTAAATAAAATCAAAATGAAACACAAAACTACCGTACGTTGTAACGAAGATCCCTGAAACGGAAATATGCAATAACTAATTTAAAACTGGTTTAAATAGCATTTAGCTAAAATTTATGTACTGTTAAAACTCATTGCATTTTCTAAATAACTTACCAATTTCTTAACTTCTACCTATATCTAGCCTAAGCTTGATTTTAGACTTTGAACTTTACTGCACACGCTTTTAGGGCACAGACCTTTACACTAGTCCTATTCTATAATATTGTTTGTTGATAAACTAAAACTAATTGTAGGCTTCTAATAACCCTGACTTATTGGAACAGGGAGGCTGTTTTTATTAGATACTTAGTGGATTTTTATGCTAAATAGTACTTAGATTCTTACAGCAATGTTTCTTTTGTTAATGGTGTGTTTATTTTGGTTGATTGATTGAAACGGAGCAAATGCGTGGCGAACTCACCAAAAATCTTCGCAATGTGATAACCAGGCTCTTTACATAGTGTCGCAAATCAATCAATCATGGATGTAAGGACTCTTAGAATACTTCACAATGTGCCAAATTAGTGCATACAGCATACTTCCATCTATTTTACTCTATTCTCATCTTATTTTGCCATCACTTGATAGGAACTCCACCCATACATACCTACTAAACTTTTGGGAACACATTCATTGTTTGTACAGCTAAGAAGTGGAATTCCCGGCTGGAGTCGGTGTTTCCTGATAGTTACAACCCCCTAGGATTTAAGGACATGTTTGGCTAATTATAAATTTTAACCTGGCAACCCTAGCTTGACCCTAAGGCCTTATCCAGATATACGCGCGAGTTTGGTGAGTATTATTTTAGGACAGCTCAGGCAGTGCCATGTCAGGGTGAATATTCAAGCGTTTCAATCATCGTTATTACCTTTCCCTAAATGTTAGTAAAAGAGATTCAGAATGTTTCAGTAATTCTCAGAATCTGCAAAAGTACCAAAATCTGGAAATGGCTGAAATATTCAATTAAATACACTCGCTTTCCTTTAGGGGAAGGTAATGACGGCGGTTGAAACACTCAAATATTCACCCAGCAATCTATTTAACTTTCTAGTGATGGCAGAGTAAATTTCCAGTTTCAACAGGCCTATATAACATAAAATATAATAAGTAAAAACAGTTGGTATGTTAAAAATAATTGTTAAGTTATTAGATTATTTAATAATAATGGTATGTTTGAGTTAAGTCGGTAGAAAACTGCATGTTTATTATTAATAAATGGCTGTGAATTGTTAACTGTTATTTAGAACAGATATGCTTGGCAATATTTTTAGTTAAATAAAGTGTACAAAACTAAAAAATTCTTTAATTTCTTGTTACCCAAATGTAGGTATTATTCAAAAACAAAGTGGATGAATTAAAAATATGCTGGGAAAGGATGCAAAGTAGAAGTGAACATAGAAGTTGGCATTTACTACTGGTTCAAACATGTTTAAATAAAAGACTAAAATATACAACAACAACTTTAATTTAAATCTTACAATGAATAAATTTCACTCAGTCCATCTGTGCTTACAACTAGTGCACACATAGTACAGTCTCATTTCTTCTTCAGCGCGTCTTGTTTGTCCCTGGAAGAACACGGCCTCTCTATGGTTGCAGTTGGGACACATGTGATCCTTCGTTCGAGGCAAAGTAGGATCACTAACTACGTCAGGGTTAATATGAGTCAATTCGTCGACTTCGTGCATAATTTTGTTTACGTACACGCAGTTTGAGTCAGCCAGTTGCTTGTAGTCACAATTCCTGCAGGCATACAGGAGGACTTTGTTGTTTTTATCTTCGCGCGGATACAACATGTTGTTACACTCTTGGCAGAACTGTATACCAACGTAACCAGGGCCCCCGTCTTTCCTTGCTGTCAAATTCATTGTCATTGTACTGGATTTGGTACTGCAAACGGAGCAGTTAACAGTTTATAAGAAACTAGTAATATTCTAGAAATCTGATTACAGTAAAACAAACAGAATCACGTCGGTTTTTTCTCTATCAATAATATTACTGAGAGAGATAGACGCTTTGCATGTTGTCAATACTTGTCACTGTCAGAGTCACAGATGACTCATTGTGACAGTGAATGAATGAATGATTCTGTGGTAAAGAAGGCCGCACCTCAATGGTTACAAAACCAAACAGAGGTGATATTCTACGGCGATAAAAACTAACAACTTTTCCCACGAGTGTCACTAGTATCTTTTGACTCACTGTAAATATCAACTATAAACTAAACTTTTTACGAAAAAGTAAAAATGACGTCAAGCCAAAAACTACGGCATTGAACTTGCAAACAATCAACCATGCATGAACTCTGAGGAGGTGGAAAATTTATTTTCTCATTAGTCTGTGTTTATCTTTGTATTATTAGTTTCTGGGTTCAACTTTAATGGTTCGTACAAGTCGGTAAGTACAATATTATTGACATCCTGAAAATATGCATGCATGAAACTAAATTTAGGTAGCTTATTTTTCTAAAAATGTATATTAATTAAGTACAAACAACACAAAAATAATTGAATGGTCGAGCAGCAGATGCCCAAGATGTTTCTTGTATGGCCCAATCCCAAACATAAACCAAACGGTAATTTAACTTAATTGCAAATTATAATTATCTATTAAAAATACTACTATAATTTAAAACTGTGTACCGGCTTATTGCACTATCTGATTTTTAGCATTCTAACTGGGTATAGCGGAAAAGTAAGAGTGGAGATATTTTTTAATAACCATTCCACCGAATTCATTTATTTTTTATTTAATATTTTATCTCAATTATTTTAAAATATTTATATAAATATTTATTTTTATTGTTTAAAAATGTTGTATACAAGATTCATGTTTCGACCTAATTTTAAACGATTATTTGAAATCTAGTTAACAATGTGGAATGCAAAGAATGCAAATAAATAATTATTCTGAACATGACATGTGTTGCCACCAACGTGCGGTTGATTCTATTCTTTAAACATCATTTGTTTTCAAAGTGTTTAAACCAACAAAATTGATTAAATATTTAATTTTTAATGATGAAGGTTAAAATCATTTCTGTTCCGAGCCAAATGTGAGCCACCTAATCATTTTGATAGATAGTTTTTTTCCATATTTAAAATAATAAAACTAGAGATATTGATTGGTCCTCCAACTTTGAATGGCAACTCTAAATTTTTGTTATTAAGTTGGCAACTACGATGAGTTGAAGCCGGTGGTTGGCCAGTCGATCGCTTGATAATTTCTTTTCCCATCCGTAGCCGATTGGTGTCGTGCTATCCAAATGGGTAAGGAATAGTTTTGTGCAGTTTTGTTATATTAAATTGATTAATTTTGTTCTATAATTGGGTGTATCAGTGTAATAAATACGCATGCCATGGAGGAGTGAATTTCCCAAATATAATTCCCCTAAAAGTTGTAACTTATACGTACGTGCACGCATAGGTGTCGGCCATGGCGCAGACATGTTTTTCTCGTGGTGTAAAACTAATCCATTTCCATCCCTCTACTACCGCGTTAATTATGAGGTGCAACAAAAGTTTTCCCTTAAACATTATCCAGTTAAAACTATGGTGTATCGATTTCGGTGTCGTGCGTCGTAAACACAAGTGATAACCGGCTCCGTCAATATTTCAGGTAAGCCCCGTGGTATTCGCACGGCGCGAAAGCACGTGAACCACCGCAGAGAGCAGCGATGGGCTGATAAAGATTACAAGAAAGCCCACATGGGGACGAGGTGGAAGGCCAATCCCTTCGGTGGTGCATCTCACGCTAAGGGCATCGTCCTGGAGAAAGTGTAAGTACGTCTCTCTAACAGTATTAGCCTGTTCGTGGTGAGTCGATGGATGTTTGTGTCACGGAATGCTGAAGTGTTGTCTGAACTTGGCGCACTTGCATGTTTGTTTAATGAAGCCAAGAAGATGGACGCGGCAGTTGGACAGTGACGCTTCCGCGCGCAGTATTATTCCCGTGAATGTTTTCCTACCACAATCACAGGATAATACTGCGAGTGGCGGCGTTGCAATGCTACTGAAGAACTGAAGATGCTAGATCAAGACTTGGAAGAGACGGAATATCGTACTAACAGTGCCTGTACTATGCTCCACCTAGTATTGCTTGAAACTTAACCTAGTTGTCATGTTTTTGCGTGATTTTATGATATTGTTAATATGTCGTTTTTGGTATGAAGCGTTTCTTTACTGTTATATTCCGCCAAATGCTGTTTTAAAAAACAAAATGCATGAAACATGAGATGTGTAAATACCACATGGGTCATTGAACTGTGAATGAGGTTATACACATGTATAGGCATGGTGTTTACGCTCTTGCGCCGTTATTTTCTCGTGCGTGCGGCCTTATTGATTTTTTTGTTTGTAGTATCTTGAAAGTATGTTTGCAGTACATTGTAGATCTTTGTATGACATGTTTGGAATGTTAACACTTCCTCACATGAGTGTTGTAAAATGCCTCCATACTTTCCATGTAAGATTAATGAGAGTAGTTTCCTGGTGCAGCCAATCCATATTTCGGCTATGAATTCTAGCAGTTAATTTGTTCTGAGTAATGAATAAATAATTTGTAGGTCTTCTATGTTTTTACTAAAACCTCAACAGATAACCATGGTAGCTCTACCATGCTCCCAATATTTAGCAACCAATAGCAGTGCTTGTAGGATAAGCTTAAACTTTTTGTAGGAAAACATACTTGGTACAACTTGATCTCCTATTTTATATGTGTTCTTACTTATACTTAACAACTTGATTGACTGCTTGTTAATTCCCCAGTGGCGTTGAAGCCAAGCAGCCTAACTCTGCCATCCGCAAGTGCGTGCGTGTACAGCTGATTAAGAACGGCAAGAAAGTAACAGCATTCGTGCCCCGGGATGGTTGTCTCAACCACATTGAGGAGAACGACGAAGTGCTAGTAGCAGGTTTCGGTCGTAAGGGTCACGCCGTTGGTGACATTCCCGGAGTTAGGTTTAAGGTAAGAATTAATTTAATTTATGGGATTTTACAAAAGGTAGAAGGTTATGATTTTAAAGAGACACAAGTTGTAAATGTAATGTAGCCTTCAAAGAATCAAAATGGCCAAAATAAAATAACACTGGTTATGATTTTTAAACTAAATTTATTGACAATTATCTTAACTATTTTATTTCCGAAATTCATATAGTGTTAACCTTTGTCAATGTATAGTGTCAATTAGAGACACAATAAAGACTATGACAGCACGAATGCTAGTGTTCGCTTGGGGTTTAATGAATTAGACTTTATTTTCGGAGGATTCAGTTCTCTGATCAACATTACAGAAAGGTATAGTTATTTTTCACGAATTTGAGCAGTCTTCCTGTTCTGATGATTGTGTTTTGTTGTGCAGGTCGTGAAGGTGGCCAACGTCTCCCTCCTTGCCTTGTACAAAGAAAAGAAGGAAAGGCCGCGTTCGTAAGCGTGAATAACACTGTGATAAGGTAACTATAACAAATTTGTTACTGTTGATGCTTTCAATATGTTCCAGAACAATATTCAGTTAAATATTCAACCTCATTCTGCAGTAGGGTTGCCCAGTCATTTTCTTTCGTAAACTTGACTAACCTTGATTTTTAACGTTTAAACACGTGGTTCAAATGATGTAATTAATTTTATTTGCTACTGCTGAATGCCATGACGCGACACAACGACTGATAAAATTCTTCAATATAAACAAAGTAAGGAAAATAAGACAGTTGCTAACAATGTGTTTCTTGTTTCAGTGACCTGCTGCTGCAAAGCTGTGTTGTTTATAAGTGTACATTATAAAATGTAAATCAAGTGCATAATAAATTATGTGCGCCAATATATATTTTTTATTACTGAAAACCCTATCAATAATACACTCGAAATACACATTTGAAAGTGGAACTGCAGATAAGTCTGTAACCCATAAAAATTCAATCAAAAGCCATGTGGTTTGACTCATGCTCAGTCGAAAGAAGTGAAACATTACACTATTGATCATGACATTTCTGAATTAATTAAACAAACTCCTAACAAATGTATGGAGCAACAGTTTCTGCCTTAGGCACGCTAAATCAATATGCGCAATACATGCGCGTAGCTGCTCTCTTCCGGTCGTGTCGCCAAACTTTCTTTAGCCAATTATGGTTAGGCACGGAATGTGCTTGCATTCACAGTGAGTGTTGAGCATAGAATGTACTCTGGTGTTGAGAGACGACTAATCAATCAACACTTACCCCGACTGTGACGAAGCAGGATAATGTGTTAGTCGTTATGACTAACGCGTGTGTCAGTAAAATTATATGAAGTTGCATCTGCAGATTTTTGCGTTGAATTGTGAGCGTCTTAGAAACAACAAAACGAAACTTATCCAGTTGGGTAAAAAATTAAACGGCTTTGAAGTCGATTCGAAAAATAATATAAACAAACTAATTTGCAAAATTAAACTTTTAACCATTTCATGGTCATGTGGATGTAGGGTACCCATCTAAAATTCTAAATTAAGATTTGAGGAGACAAATCTTAAAATGCAACTCACCACTGCTGCACTGGTTTATGAAATAATTCAAAATATTAAAGTGGGTATTTGTAATACAGGCCTTTTAAAATTTAGTTAAATTTTATGAAATTCCCAAATCTGTAGATGACATAATGATTTTTTTTTATCTAGGGCCCACAATTTATTCACGGTGTGTTATCCCCAGACACCCCATCATCTATGCTGCTTATAAATTCATAAAACAATTATTGTACGCAATGTGTACCGAATTAGTACATACAAAAAAGTGCTAACTATGGCTACATACAACGTTATTTTATATATTATATAAGCGCCTATTAAAAATAAATAGCGAAGTGTATTTCAATCTCTTCCCTTATAAAAAGAGTTCTTTCTCTCATACAAACGTAAGTAGTCATAGCTAGCACATTAAGTGGTATAAAAATAAGGGTACAATTTTTATCAAACATTTGTTTGCCTAATAAATTTATAAGTAAACTTATTAAAATTTAACTGGGGAGAAGCTCTACAGCTACCTGTTGATCTGATAACGTACCTATTTTTTTTTAATTGCACTAATTCGGCACACATTGCGTATAATTTTTAACTTTAGAAAAATACGTGACATGCTATTCTTTAGATGTTAGATGGGAATACACATCTAACAGCGATCTAGATACTTGTCGTGATGGCCCAGAGGTTAAGGCGCCTACCTCTCATGCACGAGGTTGTGGTTTAAATCCGGGCAAGTACCAATGTGACTTTTTCAATATAAATGTACTTTCTAAGTTTATCTTAGGCATCCATCATTGACATTGGTGAAGGAAAACATCGTGAAGAAACCCGGACCTATAGGTAGTTAATATAAGTTTGAAATCGCCAATCCGCCTTGAGCAAGCGTGGCCGTGGTGATCAATGTTCAAGCCTTCTCTGTATGAGAAGAGGCCTTTGCCTTGCAGTGAGACAGTAACAGGCTGGAATTATTATTATTTTATTATTAGATACCTACTTACTTCGATATCACAAAAACTCTAATAATATAAGTTTACTGCACCACACAAAACACACGCTTCCGACAGTTCAAGCAACAAACACACATAGTCGCTTAAAAATAGCTCGTATGAGGGTGTATACCGATCAATCCAAAAAATAAAATCTTAACTACCCTATAAAATTTTCTCCTACAAAAAATATTAAATATTTTTTTTTCTTTATAGTGCTGTTTATATTGGAACGAACGATATGGTGCAATTTTATTTATTAATATTACTATTACTATTATTCAAAGACATTCAATAGCTATAGACCGGACATCACGAACAAAATTTTCGTCCGTAAAAGTGTCCTGCCGGACACAAGTCTTTCGAGTTTTTTTTAGTACGCTCCGCTGCCGCTCCAATATTCATATATTATTCTAGATGGCGTTACTGAGACATGGGATCAAAGTTTTTCTATGACATTTCCTCGCATGTCTTGCTATTATTACATTTTAAACAAAGAATAGTAAAAAACCAAAGATTTAAATGAATGTCTTTGTAAAAAACTAATTCTAATTTGAGCTCCTATCCCTGGTGTTGAAGCAATAAGCTGTGAATGGTAAAGCTATTGTGGATAATGTAGTGCAGCCGAGTCTGCATCTTGTGATCGACTTCGTGTCGAATTGTTAGCCCATGTAATATGGTGCACGGAATAAGCCCTTGTGGCTAGGTCAAATACGGCATGATCCGTCCGGGATAAGCTCTTCTACGAAGTTCAGCCTACGCCCGATATTAATATTCTATCTCAATCCAAATCCCGATCCTTTGTTTTTGACGGCTGCTTCTGATTGGACATCTTTAAGACTCGGATAGGCGAATTCGGTCGTTGATTGGTTACGGACAAAGATCGGGATCAAGATAGCAACCGAGATAGATTATTAATATCCAGCGCTAGTCAATAAAGCCGAAAATATTGGGCTCTCAGTTCAGACGTTCTATCGCCGCCATTTAACGTTGTAACTTCGAAGTTCATTTACTTTTGAACAATTCACTTTTGCATCATTATTTCTTTTTAACTAATTCACAGATTTAAAGCCATATGTCTTCAGATAAATTCATGTTTTCGAGATAGCCTCAGTGCTTACAGATCTAATGTTAGCCAAACTTCTACAGTAGGAAGTTAAATATTGTGCAACCGTAATTCGACTTATAAAGTCGACTTGAGTCGGGTCGGATTTAATGCGACCTATTGCCTGTCAAGAGTATACCGTTCCTGCTCTAACTTCTCCAGAGTGTAGCAAAAAGAAAAGGAAAGGCATATAACATTTCATGCAAAACATCTAACAACAATTCGTTACGGAATATTTCACTCAATATAGTCTGTGACGACGCGTTCAGTTTGTTTTTCATAGCAAAATTTGAAGAGGTGCAGTGCGCTAGTATTTAGAAAAATTGTTTTAAACAACGGTCTCAAATATGGATGGGTAAGTAATAAACAGTTTTTAATTGATGCATTGTGTATTGGATAAAGATTTCGGACAGAATTTGTTTTTTCATCAACCATGGTTCGGAAGGTTTCGCGCCATGCCGGTACATTTCCTCTTGTTTTGAGTACAAAATACACTAGGGGTGGCTATATGTCGCTAGAAACATGATAAAGATACGTTACTACTTATGTATTAGGCATTTCATTAGTGAAACTCGATAAAATTTTGCGTAAATATTGAAATGTAAAAATGTAATTTAAAATTCGAACTTCTAAAGTTCGCGGTACAGATCGACATTTTGACATTTATCTGACGTTTATGACAGCCAAGCCGCCATGTTTTTCTGTGACCCGACCACAGTATGAGCAATGGCCAGTAAGTTTACACCGACGTAGATCAAAAGTGAGGTTTAAATTAAAAACTAACTAGATTTTCATACAAAATAATTATAACCCTGTTTCACTTTAATTTTTTCTTATAAAAAATCCTAGCCCTGTTTGAAAATCGCATCATTTTCGATATTTTTTTTTTTTTAAATCCTACCCCTGTTGGAAAATCCAGATTAGATTTTAATATACCTATAAAAAAACTCTCCTACCCCTGTATGAAATCTCTTCATTTTATTTTTTGTTGTTCAGATGTGATGTACCTACTGGTTGTACCTGCACTGTGGTCTTGGCATTTTTGTACTGAAATTGCTTGTTTTTATTATTTTTATTTGTTTATTTTGTTAATGATTTTGTTAAGCAACTTGCCTTTGTGTCGTGTTTTTCCATTAGTAAATATTATCATCATGTGGATTGTGAAATAAGATTTCAAGCAAATGCAATAGTACTTGCTCTATAATCCAATTTAGGAAGGGGCCTTTTTACCGCCTCTTTATCAAGTGTTTACATTATGACTCATTGTTCGTAAACTAAACAATTCTAACAGCTAAAACTTTGTCAGCGATAAGATTGTGTACCAAACTTTGTAATAAATTACTATCCTAACCCACTTAGCTAACAGAGTTCCCGCAACTGAAGTGTAAACATGCTCTTTTTTTTTGTCGGCGGCCGGGTCTGCTACCTGAGGTATATTTTTGTAAAGCTTGTCTTTTGAAAAAAATGTATGGCGATTTCTGTTTTTTTATTTGAATAATGTAAAACAATGTGTTTTTTGGAAATTAAAACAATAACTTTTGAAAAATATGCTTTTATTTCATAAATATGACGACTTTTGTACGAAAAACTGGGAAATAGTCACTCACCCTACTTTCAACTTCGAATTAGCAATATATTACAAGATAAAACTATACTAAATTTAATATAATCAGGTAGCTTATTTAGTAACAATTTCAATGGCATTGGGTTTGTGGAGCTACGATGCGTAGTTTCTGAGTTATCGTAGTTTTAGTGAACGCGGCGAAATCCCGTTATTTCGGCCGGGCGCAACTTAACAGTTGTGTCCACAGTGGCGCCACAAGGCGTTACATTAGAGGGGATATGAATGAATTGAGGGGCCCTAGATTAACCGCCATAAATTTGAAATGTCATGTTCTACAGATTAGATTTTTTTTTAAATTTATAAAGTAAACTAAATTCATAAATAAAAATTATCAAGTCAGAGACTTACTACTACGTACTTTTTAAGGTTGAGCATATGTCATTTTACGCAAGCATCTGGATTCAGGGCCGAAGTTATTTGATCATAACAGTTTTAATTCACAGTTAAGATTCATGGCCCATTGCTTTAAGTTTTTACTATTTTAAACTAATTTCCCTTTTATTTCGTTGCCAAAGGGTTTAGATAATAGGCCCTCAATGGAGATGCATATCTGCGACAGCTGAAGCTTGCGTTCAGCGCAATTAGCGCGGACCTGAATATCAATTGTAATGGCTGTAGGTACGCCGTCTGTGCAGTTAATTCAAACGCGTTTCATACTGAAATGGTTTGTTTAGAAATGCTACGGTTAGTGACGCATGGCGGGGCGTGTGCTACTACCTACACTATATCCGTGTTATCTGATGCCGTTCACAAATGTATATTTATTATTTATAGGAGGTTCTACGCCCTCCACATTGTGTTTACTGAAACAATCGTATGATTACTTGATTATCATGTCGTTGAAACCTTGTATTTAGTAATGACCCGCCATGCCATGCCGTGTCAACTTGGTTTTTAAGGCGCTGGGGGTAGGGCAATCGATATTAGGCGATAGAATCATTCTGTTCATTTAGGTACAATGGCAAAAAGCCATGAATGTTTGAAGGTACCTACTCACGCAAATCGACCTCGTGGATATCGGAAACATCTTCTATGTGTATTAACATATACAGGGTGTTAGTGTAGACACCGTTATCACTAAAACCATAGGTAGTTGAGTTAATTGTAACAATATTTATCTAAATTTAAAAATAAATAAACGTTATTTTCATACAAAAATGAAAGAAAGTTTCTGTCCGACACCGTCCATAAATTCATGGATACTACGCGTAAAGGGCGCTGACCTGCTGCACTGGCCGTCCGTTTTAACTACCTACACAATATTCCAATAAAAACACAATGTAACTTTCCTTCATACTTTTCCTGGCTTAGGACAGGCAAAAATACCTACTACCTTCTGTTGCGTGACGGGTCCAAATGTAAGTTAGATTTAACAACAACGAAAATGAAAGAAAGGCTACAACTGGGTAGGGTTTTATCTACAGTTTCATTAAAAAATACTGGTTAAATTTACACTGATTGAATATCTATACTGATTGAATTAAGTACTTACATTAGTCTTAAAAGATGTTCAAAATGGGATCCACTCCACACGTTTTCGCACATTGTTTCGCACTCTAGGAAGCACAACAGTGTCACTTTGTATGTCTCTGAACGCACTACGTATCCGCATTTCGAGTTCCGACGTATTATGAAACTCAGTGGCATACACCCGGCGCTTCATTTCCCCCCAAAGATAAAAGTCCAGAGGTGTAAGGTCTGGCGAGCGCGCGGGCCACGCCATTGGCCCTCCACGTCCAATCCATCGCCCAGTTTATCACCAGCCGCGGCGTAAAGCCGTACCAATTTCGTCCACTGTACGTTTTTGTACGCCATAATTACTTTTATCTAAGTACCCACTTTTGCGAAAAACGTGTCTAAACCGACGTGCGCTCGATAGCGAGGCTATAGTAAGACTGAAGTGTGTGTGCAGACGCTCAGCTTACGGTGTCTGATCAAGCGCAGTTACCCGCGCCACTCCGTCTGCTATGTCCTTGCGTGTAGTTGTATAGGGTGAAACAGTTTAAAAGAAAAATTGAGACTTTACTTAAAAATTAAAAAAAAAAAAAATTCATTGAATTTACGTTCTATAAGTGAAACCAAACCAACGGTTTCAAGGATAACGGTGTTCACACTAACACCCTGTATATGCAAGGTCAAATTATAGACAGAGCTCACGCTGTGCTGTCTCGAATTTATAGCAGTTACACTCTGTTTTGAAAAATGGCGACACAGTCTCGTCTCCGCCGGAAACATATAGTGTTGCCACACAAAATTTAAAAGGCGGTGTTGCGACGTATTACGCCACAAATGCACTGCACACAAGGCACTCCCGGAGTGCCACTGTTTTCTTTTATTTAGCTTCGAAGCCCTTTCAATCAACGGTTAACGAAATAAAAGGCAGTAAATATTATTGCTAAATATAATTTCATTGCTCCGATTACATTAGGTATACATTTATATGAGACGTACTGTCTGCTTACTACCTAGGCAAGAGATTAGAAAGCTATATGCCAGTAACGTATAATTGCGCAAGCTACAACGGCACGTGAGTATTACGAGTTAGGTTCGATATTTTCTGAATTTATTCCGTAGTTAGGCCACAGATACGAAAACAGCGGGTAGCGGAGCGGGCGCGTTGAAATACATACTAGATTTATATGGAACTGGCTTCGTAGGCAGCGGCGCGTTCCGTAAATAAATAAATCAATGCAATGAAACGCCCCTCCGTCACTGCCACCTCGATCCCGCTGACATAGTGACCGAAACCTTAGGCTCAAGACTGATCTAGGTAAAACGTGGTAAAGATATCTGTGTACCTCGTTGGAATGCAATGCAATGTTACTTCCCCTTTCACAGCGCCGATATGACGTCACTGACGCGAGGTGCACAGATTTTTTGACCAGGATGTACATACGGACTAGTAACATTATAAGCCTCTTATACATATCTTCTGTGTGTAAGTAATTAGTAAAAAAATTCACGTGCCTTCATAACTTGCAAGTTCTATTTAAATTTTTCTATTTGCGCCAGTTCTAAACATTGAGATGAAGGCAAAGAAATTTTGAAAAGATGATGTACCAAAATCTATGTGTGTTTAAGAGTGTTTTTCCCTTAATATTTAGAACCGACGTCACAACAAAGCGAGGATCCCTGATACATAGAACAACTAGTTTTTTTTACAGACCTACATTTTTTTATAAGATTCCATTACACGCTAGGTTATTTCAAAAATAGTGTCTTTCAAATCGGGGTGCGAAGTAAACCGGTGCTTAGACAACGAATAAAACTTAACTTACAACTACTTTAATAATGAGAATTGATGAAATTTGATTACGGGGTTTCCTCAATGATTTATATAGTTTACAGTTACATTACACAGGCGAGTTTAACCGCTTACACATAATTACTATTTGAACCTAACTAATTACACAAACTAATGTACAGACGCTATCACATCAAGCTATGCTAAACTGTCAAATTTTTCAAATACATAAACCTTATTGCCTTGTAATAAAGTTGAAAAACTATCGAAGAAATTTGACAGGTTAGGAAAGCTTGATGTGCTGACCTCTGTACTCATTCCAATAAATTATTTTTATTAAAATCGGCCTCTTATTTTCGATATCAATTTTTTACATTACTTATCACACCTTTAGATACCTACATCATTTTCAAAAATACATTTTTTTCCTCGAGTATTTTATATCCAACTCTAAAATCACAGACCAATCGAGATGTCGTATTAGGTAACAGTGCGTAAGAGGAACGGCAGCGATTCTGCCGTTTGTAAACAGGTACATGGAAATTAAATATACATACAAACAAGTTGCTAACTTCATGGCGGTGGTGAAGTTCGATACTCACTGCGCAGTATTCCATGAATTTGATACTGCGCAGCGACTCGCAACGAGCTCAGAACCGTCACGAAGTTAGCAGCGTACTATACAAGCGTATTATATATTCAAAATAGCGATACTGTGAACGGCTTGACGCTTGACTTCCAGTATTTTTAAAGTTTCAAGTGATGAAAGAGTTTCTTAATTCTCTGATCTGGAATTAGATTTATGCAGGCGACCATTTTTGAACAATATCGACAGTTTCAATACACATAGCTCAAAATAAACATTACACGCGCCTATGAATGCCAGAATTCCAAATACAATCTACAGGGGAAACTGGAAATAAATTCACCCGAAGAAATGAGTCTGAAATCAAGACACTTATAGGCGTAAATAATTAAAATAACAACTCAACGAATGGTTTAGTTAGGCCAATCAAACAAGGCTCGTAAATACTCCATTCCTTTTCAAATGTAAACAATATTGTTTTTACATTCCAGTGTCAAAGAGAGTGTCTTCTAGAAGATAAAGTCTTTGATAATAATCTTTGCTGCCTGTAGGTACATAAGATTGACAATCTTTACGCTATATCAAAAAAAGCTAATAGTCCTAGGGCTCATTCCATATAACTGACAGGCTGACAAAATAACAATTTTGTAAGTTCATTGCTTCTTTAGTTTCTAGCTAATGATTACCTACTCGTGCGCACACTCTGATAAATGGAGTTGTACGTCTTCTATTTAGCTCTTATAATGAATTGCTACATAATGAATTATTAACAAATGCTTGCACTGACTGAATAGGTCCACATTTATCAGTGTGGGTCTTTCCTCAAAATACCATCTAAGACACGTAACGATGCATATAACATTGTCCTCACATAATCAGAAAGCTGACGTGTCGATTGACCTCTAAGTTTATTTCAGTGTTTCTTCTCAAAGTAGTCATAACACAGACACAGAGAAAACAAACCTCTCATTAAAAGAAAATTTTGCATGTTTGACAAGTAAAACTGTTGATAACAATTAATTTGTGCAAATCAATTTTATTTTTATATTTTATTCTATTCCTTGGATAAACAAAACCGATGTCGACAACTCTGCGCATGTTTAAAGTTAATTGTAAAGTGTGTATGTAAAAAAATCAACTGTAGGTACTAATAAAAAAACTTTCGGTTAATACCGTTGAAGTAAATATAGATCTTGATGGGTTAGTAAAGAATTTCATTTATTGGCAAGCACTTATCGAAAAAATGTGACAATTGTAAACATGTCAGTTATATTATATTAAACAGGGCCCTCACTGAAATTCAATTCACCTTTTTTACATAAAACAGTTTTGTCAGTTTTATCTAGAAGACAAAAAATTATTGAAAATAAAACATAATTTAGTTTCACCGACCAACCAATTAGATTCAAGGCCATATACTAGGTAATATGGCCCTCCTTTTAGCCTGGCAGTTCAAGAAAATCGCGAGTGCACACTTTATCACACCTTACCAATACACCTACTACATAATTAGTTAACTTGGATCTTTATTACTAACTCTACCTTGATAACCTATTCTTTTAATTACACAATCATGTTATAAACGGTCTGTCAATACTAGCTAGAACAGTTAATCTTGAGTTATGGCGTGACTCCACCAATGCGAGATGTCTTGTAATTAACCAATAGGATATTGTATTTAGCTGAGCTGTCAAAATGACGCATGCTGATTGGTTGGAGACTTCTCCTCGTCTTCGCTTTAGGGAGTTTCGCCTTTAACTTTGTATCGTATTGATAGTACAGTGCCCAAGTAGAATTATACATAGGAGTGAAAGAGACGCATAGACAGGTATGAGTGAGATAGACGATGAACTTTTTGTAACACTTGCATGTGCCGTGGACAGCGAGAAACTGCAAGTTTAATGTTTTTCACATTTTTTTTCATTAATAAACACGAAATTAAATGCCACAATGCCAAATTTCCACCATGCACATCGTGAGGAAACCTAGACTTTTAGTTTAGGAGGATGTTCCAATGGACCGTCCATACATTTTTCGTGTGGATTATACGCTAAACATAGACACGTATCATTAACATCATCACATTTGTATCACTTTTTTTTAAATTAAATAATTCCACGTTCGACCTTTTTAGGAAATAACTAACATTATTTTCAACACATTTGCTCGAAAAATACATTTACGGAGCCTGTTTACATTATTCGAAAGTTAAAAATTACGCACTATACAACGAAACGTGCGGTAAAATATGTACTAAGTACCTATTTTACAGCACGGTCCATAACCCGTTGTATAGCACCGTTCGTATTCTTTACGATTTTTTTTTAATTTCCATAAAAAGTAATACAAGAATTCCACTAAGGAGTTTCACATTACTAGAATAAATAAGCTGACTGAACGAACCTCCTTGGAAGCGCTTTTGTTCAATACGTTTGTCTTAAATGAGATGAATGTTGTAGTTCTAATTTTCACCACGTGCATGTGGCGCCATTTGCAAATGCGCGGCATTTTAATATTTTATTTGCCATTAAAAATAGTCTTGTAAAAGTTTGTTTCATTACATAATTGTACTGTTTTCTCACAAATGTGTTGAAAAACGTTGTATGATACACGTGCAGAAATTGGTATTTACAAACTCGTGACTATGGTAAGCCCTCGACTTCGTCTCAGGCTTACATTTGTCTACTCGTTTGTAAAAACCAACTTACCGCACTTACATCATTTATAACTATTACCGATCGTGAAACCCAGACTAAATTTGACAGTTGCGCACTAGCAACGTGAAGTGACGCCATGATTGCGATAGTTTCGAAATGAGAACGCTAGATGACGTGCACTGTGCAGGCGTTATTACAATTCTGATTGAAATCGCCAATCCGCCTTGGGTAAGCACGGTGATCAATACTCGTGCCTTCTCAGTGCAGTGGGACAGTATGATACATACATTTGATTAACAGTGTTTCGTAGATTAAGTTTGGCATGACTTTCTTCGTGTTTATTAATAATGGGTGTAGTGAAGCATTTTTAATATACTATTATAACTCGTATTAGATTCATGATAGTTTTTATTTTATTTTACAAGGTGTTTTTTTAATCATAGAACAAATTTTCATAGGATGTTGTTTAATAAACAACCTACATGATGAGACCATCGGGAAAAAACTTAGCTGCTTCATACATTTTGGTTGAGTGGGTATCTAACTTTTATATGCAGCAAAAGTTTGTTCCTATATACATATAGTGATAGTTGTTCATATTTATGGGTAGAACAGCCTATGAAAATTTGTCTTTAGTCTTTACAGTGTATGCTATAACACAATGATTCGAGTATTAAAGAATTTCGTAACGTCTACACACCTCTGATTATTTTATTTACTCTTGATACGCACAATGTAATGTTGCGTGCCAGTCTCTTTATAAGTAAAGGCTTTTTACTACAAATATCACATCTATAGGCAAATATATTCTTTTTTTTTTAAGCTGTGCCAAGTACATTTACTTTTTTTAAAGAGGCATCAATGTTATAGTGTCGTTGAAAGATTTACATGCGATATATTACATGAAAGTTACAAACGAAATAATAGGTATTTCGATATTTATTTTGTAGGAACATCTCTATTTTTAAAGTAGCCATATAGGGTACAGTAGAGATGTGACACTGCTTCTTTATAATTTTTTACTTTATGACCATTTTCTCTTCAATCTAAATGTCTGATTATAAAATAGCATGATTTCGTTATAGACCGCTAAGTATAGCTTCAAAGGGTTTGATTATGTGTCAAATAATTGTTTACACAGTGTGGCACCGCTGGCGGCGAATGATTTCCAATTTTGTATCCGGAACACGCGCTGAAATCTGAAAAAGTAAATTACTGGTTGTAAATGCATGATATATGATAGAAGGTATCATTGGCACCACCACCATTGGTAACAGAATGCTTTGGACTACGTAACGTGCGTATGAGCAGTCGAACTCTAAGTTCGGACGTCGGGTGAAAGCGATCCATAAGAGTAAATGTGAGTGGCCTTTTGAATTGAGTAAATTGGCCAAAATACAACAAAAACCCGATTTACGTCAAGTTGATATAACGTCGTACTGTAATTTTTAACCGCCGGAGTTTTGATGAACCAATTTTAATTTTGTTTGTTTTGTTTTAAAGGTTTATTAGTCGGGAGTGTCCTTATCTATGTGTGATGGAAATCGGTCCAAAATAGCCGTCGCCACAAATTACAGGAGAGGATTACATATTTTGTCACAACTCTCAATATGGGTATCAAATAAAGGACTTGACTAGTAGAATACTATACACCATAATTATATAAACTTCAAATGCAAGATGGCCGCCACCAAAAACTAACGAATTACATATTTTATATAAGATCTCTCTTGATGGGTTTTTTTTAATTTTATGGCGGCGAATTTACCAAGACAACATGTTTGATGTTAGACATCATATGCGACTACCTGTACTATGCATTTCAAATGAGAATAGGATCAACTTTGCGCCATGTCGTGACGTCATAGCTGTCAATTCGAATAAATTGGGTAGGATAGCAAAACAAGGTATTTTCTAAATATAATTATTTACGAATCATATTTTCGAAATTGTGCTGTTTCTCGCTCTCAAAGTATTTGTCTACATTGGAGACAATCTCTTGAGCCCTCCCGTGCAAAACAGCGCAACGTTTACTCAATTTGGAGCAGTCAGCGAGACAAAAACAACAACAAATAACAGCAAAGTAACAAACATAATAAATAAATAAATAAAACGTAAGCACTTTACAAGACCAATTAATTAAAGACGTTTTTTTTTCATTTTGAATAACTGCGACTCGGTAAAACAAAAAAAAAGTTCTTGACACGCGAATAAGGTTTCGTTGCAGACCGTACTTTTCAAGTGACACCTGACAGATAGAGGTCATTGACGTTCCTATTGTTATTTGAAAAGCATAGTAAGGCTCGCTCGTTGTTTCTGAACTCACCAGGCGCGTATGTATGGGCTAGGTATCGTTGTTGTCGGCTCGCGGGTAGTCCATGGTCTTGATGTAGGCCACAGCGGCGCAGAACTGAGTCCACCAGTACAGGGCCTCGCCTTGCAGCGCGGAACCGCCCAGAGCGTTTACCAGCTCGATCGTAGACAGCAGGGATGGTGGGTTCACCTGGTACAAAGTGGTTGGTGTGTTTGCTAGATTTCATTCAGCTCTTTTCTACTAGCCATAAAATTAAGAACTTTGAATTTAAAAAAAAAAAGAAAAATTCTGATGAATTAAGAAACTTTTCGTCTTTCCAAGTCGGTTAAAACAATTCACATCGATTTTAAGGGTTAATTTCAATAATAATAATAAACGATTATTTCAAATAATTATGATCCAATTTGTTAGTAATAAATAAAAACTAATAAGTTTAAGTAAATTTAGTATGGGTGTTTGAATTTACTTTGATTTGATTTGCAATTATTTATTGGTGTCGTCGTACTTTATACCAATAAAGTACGACGACACCAATAAAGTATTAAATAAAGTAAATAAAGTATTAACCCGAAATTGTACAAATATACACCAGTATATTTGTAAAATTTCGGATTAATACTAAACATACATAGTATATTATAAGTACTGTAAATTATATGCGAAAGCCACTTTTTTTCTCACTTTAGTTATGACGCATTTCTTTGTAAATCTTACCTTTAATATGACGTAGACTAGAACAGGTGTGAGGTCGTCGGCAGAAGGAGTGGTGCCTTCCGTAAGTCCCAGCACCGCCATTATTGACGTCACGCAACGCATTATGCATGACAGCTGTGAAAAAAAAACATTATTTAGTCTTTTAAATGGGTAAGACACAAATGATGACTTTCTCAAGACCCTATACTTAGTAAGTAAAAACCGTTAGAAAGAAAAGGTAGAAATTAGGAAAGTCTGACGAGATTTTTTAAAGGTCAAGGATAATGTACTGAACTCATGGTATCAATTTGTGTGTCCGTTCCACCTGTTGTTCCACTTTGTTTTTCTGTTTAAAACTTATATTGTGGCTGTAAACAAAACGTCTTCAGAAACACTGTTAAGAAATTTTTAAACTGTTAGGGGGGCTGGTAACCTGACTTAGTTTTAATTATTATTATTATTTATTTATTAAAATACAACTTTTTGGCCCACACTATTAGTTAGTACTCACTAAAACAAAACAACTTAGTTTAGGCACCAGTCTTCCACAAATTAAATATAAAATTGTATCTGTAGGCAAATCAAACTCTACAGGGTGTAAAAAGACCGATCACATAGCCGATAACTACACATTCTGTACATATAATTAAGTAACTTAAACCAAAAAATATTGCTAGGAAAATACTTTTTTTTTCATCTTTAAAAAGAGATGCTTTTTATTGCGCGCAATGAATGACGCGACAACGCAACGCAACTTTCAATCAGCTGATCGTGCGACCGGCCCGCTTGTGTTTTGTATCTACTGCATTTTTGTAACTTCAAATGCGTAATTTGTTTTGAAAAATCGATCATTTTCTTAATGTTTGTTTTGAAGAAAGTTTACTAGTGAAAACGATTAATGGAATACGATTTTAATAAAAATACGAAAAAAAATTGCTAACTTCAATATCACCATAACCAGTGAATTATGTTCTAGTAGAAAAAAACTATCCCAGTGATGGGTAGAATACGTAGTTTTCGTTTACGTTAAGGGTCTTTTTACTCTCTGTGTATTGTAATTTGTGGTGAGTTAACAAAAATCTATTCTATTCTTCTGTTTAAAGCACATCGTGTACACTGTGTACAGTCTAGAACACGTTTAGTTTAGTAGAATATATAGTAAGTATATAATATCTTCCCTGTCATTCTTTTTGTAGCTCGATGGCAGGTACTTGAGGCCTTTTTAGTGTCATGCGTGTGTGCACCCAGGCCATATCATACATGTGATTACTATCATGCACGCCACACGCATGCGCATGCGGGACGCTGGCGCACGCGGCTGGGAGACGCGGATGCGTGCCGTTCGCACTCATGTGGCCTTGACAGCCGCTGTTGTTTTTATCGTCAAGTTGTGCATTATGACACGAGTTCTCTTTCTGGAGACACGTCGATATTGTGTCCGTACCTTGTCTCTGGGCGTGCGGTAGACGGGCAGGTGCCGCAGATGTCGCTGCGCGCGCGGGTAGGGCGCGGCCCAGCGGTGCACGCCGCCGATGCCCACCGAGCGCGCTGACGTCACGCACGACACGCGCCGGATGTGTTCACTTAGCACCCTGCACATGCGGGTGACGATGTGTCCGTACCTTGTCTCTGGGCGTGCGGTAGACGGGCAGGTGCCGCAGATGTCGCTGCGCGCGCGGGTAGGGCGCGGCCCAGCGGTGCACGCCGCCGATGCCCACCGAGCGCGCTGACGTCACGCACGACACGCGCCGGATGTGTTCACTTAGCACCCTGCACATGCGGGTGACGATGTGTCCGTACCTTGTCTCTGGGCGTGCGGTAGACGGGCAGGTGCCGCAGATGTCGCTGCGCGCGCGGGTAGGGCGCGGCCCAGCGGTGCACGCCGCCGATGCCCACCGAGCGCGCTGACGTCACGCACGACACGCGCCGGATGTGTTCACTTAGCACCCTGCACATGCGGGTGACGATGTGTCCGTACCTTGTCTCTGGGCGTGCGGTAGACGGGCAGGTGCCGCAGATGTCGCTGCGCGCGCGGGTAGGGCGCGGCCCAGCGGTGCACGCCGCCGATGCCCACCGAGCGCGCTGACGTCACGCACGACACGCGCCGGATGTGTTCACTTAGCACCCTGCACATGCGGGTGACGATGTGTCCGTACCTTGTCTCTGGGCGTGCGGTAGACGGGCAGGTGCCGCAGATGTCGCTGCGCGCGCGGGTAGGGCGCGGCCCAGCGGTGCACGCCGCCGATGCCCACCGAGCGCGCTGACGTCACGCACGACACGCGCCGGATGTGTTCACTTAGCACCCTGCACATGCGGGTGACGATGTGTCCGTACCTTGTCTCTGGGCGTGCGGTAGACGGGCAGGTGCCGCAGATGTCGCTGCGCGCGCGGGTAGGGCGCGGCCCAGCGGTGCACGCCGCCGATGCCCACCGAGCGCGCTGACGTCACGCACGACACGCGCCGGATGTGTTCACTTAGCACCCTGCACATGCGGGTGACGATGTGTCCGTACCTTGTCTCTGGGCGTGCGGTAGACGGGCAGGTGCCGCAGATGTCGCTGCGCGCGCGGGTAGGGCGCGGCCCAGCGGTGCACGCCGCCGATGCCCACCGAGCGCGCTGACGTCACGCACGACACGCGCCGGATGTGTTCACTTAGCACCCTGTACACACACATACACTAAGTATACAAGGAGTAACCTTTTTTTGTTTTTACAATATGTCCTCTTTATCACGATTTATAGTGTTTTTCTGTTTTTCTGAGAATAAAAAGTTAAAAATAAAAACCTTCGCTCATCACATAACCGTCTTCTTCTATGTCCCACTCACCGTTCTGACTTTATTCATAGCTCTTTTTTTGTGCAGTCTATTTCTTTGTGGAACGCACTCCCCCAGGAAATCAGGATGGCAACCAACCGATTTTCATTCAAGGTTAAAGTTCGCGAGCATATTCGAAAGAAGTTGGCAGTAGTATCTTCACAGCGCTAATGTTTTCGCAACTCCTTGTGTATTATGTAGTATATATAATATTATATCTTTAGTTTACATATTTATGTATTTATACTGAATATATTTGTGTATTATAATTATGTATATTATAACTATAGTGTACATATTTATGTATATATTCTAAACATATATTAGTATTGCTTGCTTTATTTTGTTTTTTTTTTTGTTTTTTCATTTTAAATTGCACCTACCACTGCTTTTCTCTGCATCACCTGAAGGTTGACTGGTAGAAAATGCCTATGGCATTAAGTCCGCCTTTGTACATTTTTTTTTTGTGCTTGAAGTATTAAATAAATAAATAAATAAACAATTCAAAAGGCAGTGGCGGGTGTTCCATACAGAGAAATAGATAGTGTCTAGGATAGCCACTGTATTTCCCTGTCAGCTCAGAAAAATATTTATGGTCTTGGTTTATTTTATTAGGATTTCTAGTATTTTACATAATAGTACTTTCTACTGATAAACATTTTTTTTTAAATAAAGCTTACTAACAATGTGGGTTGCACATTAATTGTAGTCCTGTTAACCCTTCCAACTTAGCTGAATATGCTTGTGTCTGGTTTGGGTTCACGTCAATAGTGCAATGGGTGGGGATCGAAATCACGACCTCTCGATCGCCAGGCCGATGTCTTAGCCATTGGTCTATTTAATAATAATAGTATTTTTTATTGGAACTAAAAACACGAATTACATTTCAATTATGTACGATAATGACTGCATTAGTTATAAACTGTGTCCGCAGCCATTAACGCCCATACAAAAAAGGTTTATGCGTCAGTGCTCCAGCGTACAAAAAAGAAAAAATATATATATTACTAACTTAAAAATAAATTACAGACGAAATAATAAAACAGAGAGAAAAGAAAATTAAAATTGCGATGTGTAATGCGTGTGTGTGCTGTCGTGTTGTGCGAGTGTGTGGTGTCGTGTTGTGAGTAGGTGTTTAGTGTATATTACGTTTTAACTAGGTTTTCTAGTTCCTCATAAGTAAGTGTATGAGTATGAAGCCACTCATCAACGGTGAATCGACACTGTCTCAGATTAAGCGAATATATTTCACACTCACTATTTACTCGATTGTACAGAATAGAGCTCTGGTATCTATATTGACGTCTAACTACTTCGGTGCTGACTGGCTTGATTAAACATACTCTAATAGACCTTCGCCTCTGCTTATAGAGCCCAGCATCAAAAGTCAGTTTGGAGTGTTTGCGTAGTACGGTGCTAAGTGCAAATGAGTGTCTCACTCTTGTGACCCCACATAGTGCGTAGAGTTCATTTGTGGGGAAGCGGATTGGTTTGTGGGCCATAACTTTTAAAACTGCCCTCTGCGCCCTTTCCACTCCTGGTAATGAAGATTTACCAGTACTGCCCCAGGACGTTATACAATAAGTTATGATTGAGTGAGCAAGAGCATAGTATACCGTTTTTAATGTAGGGAAGTCAGCAGAAGCTCTCAAGTTCTTAAACACGTATTTTAATTTTCTGACTCTAAGATTAAGATTAAGATTAAGATTCATTTATTTGTCTGAAATATGGTATTTTACAGATGTTGAGAAGGCATAGGTAAACATTTGAACTTCATATTCCGCCTCCTAAATTAGGCATGCAAATTTTGTAACAAAAGCAATGATTTAAAATACTATAACAAAAAAAAAATTCAACACAATTATTAAATTGCTATGTACATAAAGAAAAAAAAGAAAGTACGATTTCAATAAATGTCCCAATATTAAATTACAAATGTCAAATAAAAATAATAATTAAATTTCAAATACTTAATAATAACAATTAAATTAGATTACTAATGTCAAATAATAGTACTTAGTCATTAAATTACAAACATTATATGACCACAATAATTAAGCTTTCTTAAATATAATTTTCAAAATTCTCATGTCATGCAACTTTTCCATTTTTCTTATAATTCATATATTCCTTAACAGTATAAAAACAATTTTCTATAAGCCATGCTCTGAGTTGCTTTTGAAATAAGTTTGTTCGCAGTTCTCTAATAACCTTCGGTATCTTATTAAAAATCTCTATTGCCATTCTACCAGTGTTTTTATGGCAGTACGCTGTTCTACATCTTGGCATTGCTAATTTCGTTGGATCTCTTGACATTTTGCCCACCTTATAAACATTGACGCTATCGGCTTTACTAAATAGGTGAGGATTTTTTTTAACAAATAATCCTATTTCCAGAATATACAAGCACACTAATGTTAATAATTTATGATTTTTAAATATAGGTCTACACGATTCTAATGGTTCTACACCAAACACAGCTCTTAAACATTTTTTTTTTGCACGATGAATGCCTTGTTGCTATCAGTGGAATTACCCCATATAATTAAGCCGTATCTTAGCACAGATGAGACATATCCATGATAAGCCAAAAGCGCGGCATTACTTCCAACAGTCTTCCTGAGATTTCTTAATGCAAATGCAAAACTGTTGAGCCTATTACATAAATTTTCAATATGTTTTTTCCAGTTACAATATTTATCAATTACTATGCCTAAAAACTTCGTATGGTCAACTTCTTCAATTTCATTATCACATCCAATAATTTTCATTGCATCATTTGTCATTTTATAATTAGAAAAATTAATATATTTGGTTTTGGTCACATTCACACATAAATTATTTTGTTCAAGCCATTCTATTATAGCTTCTACGGCCGCATTAATTTTACTCTCAAAATTTTCATTTTTATTTTCATTATTTATTATCAATGAAATGTCGTCTGCAAATAGCACGCACTTATTCTTCGTTACTGTTGGCAAATCATTTATATATAGAAGAAAAAGCAATGGCCCCAGAATACTACCTTGAGGCACACCGTACGTATTAGTCCTGTACTGAGATTTATACTTCATCACTTCTCTG